>OY998177.1:209862053-211295387 GCA_963921935.1 Galeruca laticollis
ATTAATATTTATTCTGATAAGCAGGAAAATAACTAAAAATGACGTCATCGTCTTTTTATCGTAAATAAACTATATCTATCTATTTGTACGACAAAAACCATTTTAGGATACGCCTATGTTAAACTTACTCTTTTTGAATAGACCCAAGCATAATGACATTTTATCTCTTTCAATATAGACACAGTTATTATTTTTAATGGTATACAGAAAGTTCATGCTGACGGTTTTTTTTACAACATCCCTCTTTGTATTATGAGATGGTCTTTTATTCTACAATTTCCAGATATGTTCGGTATTAGTGAAATTCGACATTACTTTAATGAAGTAAAATTTTAGAAAGATTAAAAAGGAATTCTTTCAACAGTCAAAATTTCTTGTAGGTTAGCCTTAGTTTTATATAGTGCTGCGAAAGTAAATTACAACCAAAGAACAGCGTGCTTAAATTCTCATTTTATGTATAATATTGAATTTTTCAATTCTTGTCCATCTCGAACTGACTAGGGTACATATTATGGAAAAATCAAGAGCATACACTTCATGATAGGATTAGAAATAACTGCCTCGGGAATCAATATGGTATACAAAATGTTAGATGGACAGGATAGAGGAGAAGATTCTTGAATAAACATGTCGACCGAATGGGTGGGGTGGAGACTACCTTTAAAACTGGCAAGAGACAATAATAATCCATTAGAAAAAAGAAAGACCACTAAAGCCATTGAGAGAATGTTGGATATCTTCCTCGGGATATGCTGGGATAAACAGGTCCGTCAAGCTGCCCCCCCCCCGGCTAGTTTTTTTTTACCAAAATGCTAGCAGAAATAAAGGACACCAGCAGCTTACAATAAAACTGCTTTTGAATTCGGGGGAGGCGCAGGTTAACGCAAGCCCCCCGGTTGTAATTTTTTCGCCTAAATGCAAGCACAAATAAAGGACACCTAGCACAACCTAACGCACTAATTTTTCTAGCTAGCACACCAACAGTTTACAACAAAAATGCTTTTGAGTTCGGGGGAGGCGCAGGTTAACGCTAGCCCCCCGGTTGTAATTTTTTCGCCTAAATGCAAGCACAAATAAACGACACCTAGCACAACCTAAGACACTAAATTTTCTAGCTAGCACATCAACAGTTTACAACAAAAATGCTTCTGAATTCGCGGGAGGCGCAGGTTAACGCTAGCCCCCCGGTTGTAATTTTTTCGCCTAAATGCAAGCACAAATAAAGGACACCTAGCACAACCTAACACACTAATTTTTCTAGTTCGCACACCAACAGTTTACAACAAAAATGTTTTTAAATTGGGGGGAGGCGCAGGTTAACGCTAGCCCCCCCGGTTGTAATTTTTTCGCCAAAATGCAAGCACAAATAAAGGTCACCTAGCACAACCTAAGACACTAATTTTTCTAGCTAGCAAACCAACAGTTTTCAACAAAAATGCTTTTGAATTCGGGGAGGCGCAGATTAATGCTATCCCCCCGGTTGTAATTTTTCCGCCAAAATGCAAGCACAAATAAAGGACACCTAGCACAACCTACCACACTAATTTTTCTAGCTAGCACACCAACAGTTTACAACAAAAATGCTTTTAAATTCGGGGGGGGGATGGGGAGGGCTAGTTACACACAATTTCAAAAGTTTGTTGAATGACAAGCTACTAATCGATCTTTATTCCATAGCTGACTTGTTACAATTAAATTATTTCTAAAAACCTTTTTGTTATTAAATTGACAATATCTCAGAAATTAATGATTTTCGGCATAGGGAATACCTGATATAAATAAAAGTTTATTAGGTGTATTTTCACTTTTTGAAATGAAATACAGGGTAATTCATTTGAAAAAATAGAGAAAATCATGTGTTCTACTCTTGGCTCGCCCTGTATTCAGATGTTGTAATATCCAAAAAATGGCACTGTGTCATGAAACTAAACCAATGTCAAAATGTAATGGCTGCAAAATATTGACGTAAAATTGTTTCGTTTGAACTATACAAGGCGTTGAACTCACAATGATTTTTAAGTTCAATTGGGCATAACTTCTGAAATACCCTATATACTTATATGAAACCATACTTTGTAAGTATGGAGGAGGTGAGCCCAATCTGAATCTGAAATAATATATAGAGTGTCTCATTTAAAAAAGGTATGTTTGTTTCACCCTGGTGATAGGGAATACCCAGTACAAATGAAAATAATTTTGAAATGGTAAGTTTACAGATGTCTATAATAATGGATATATCGAACTTTGTCACAATAATGGCGCACCATGTATGTAAACATTTTTTGTAGTTCATTTTTTTATTGATTAAAGAAAATGTATATATTTTTTTCACTTTTATTGTGCTATAAATAAATAACAAAATTTTAAAATCGCTTTTTGAATATTATTAATCTAGTTGCCTTGTAAAACCATTTTGCAGTTTTTGACCCAGATATGGTATAATCTGTTTTTTAACTATTTATTGTGACGTCACGTAGGTGAAAACAAAACATATCCTGCATTATTTTTTGTGAATGCCTTGCACCCGAATAAGCGCATATAATTGTTATTGGTTATGTTTAGATTTATTGAAGGATCTTGCGAATAAGATCTTCTTTTTTGTCCAACTCAAAAAAAATACATAGTGGTGGTATTTTTGAATGATATGCCATTAAAATATTTGAAGCTATGATTAACCGGCATCAAGAATTAAAAGCTGCACTTTTTAATTAAATTTGGCAATTAAAAAAATTCTGCTAGTGAAATGCATTTCTTATGGTATCATTACAAGGGTTAATTAACCATCAACTTTGACATTAAATATTCTGGCAAATTTAAATATAAAGTTTGAGTATTTCTTTAAAATAAGGACTACATTGAACGACGATCAGTCTAAAAAATGTATTCCTCGATGTATTGGAACATTTTTAGGGATCTCAGTAGCCCCTTTTCAGACAGCACAACTTTTACCATAGGACATATCCAACGGCTACGCTTTTTTTGGACATTCAGTTATCCAACAGATGAAAAATGTCTGCACGCAAACGTTTGTTGTTGCCTTTATTATAGTTATAGTGCAGTCTAGACGTAACTCGCAACTGATTGGTGTACGGATTGTTTCTGATCACGTGACTAAATGGTTCAATTTAATTAATTTTTCTTATTAAAATTACTATGATTTTAACAAAAAATTCAAAAAATATGCTGGTTTTTAGTATTCTTTTGACTTTGAGCATTGATTAAAAATAAATATATATTTACCTATTCATTAAATAATAATTATTATAGCTTTAACCTTCCCCCCCCCCAACATTTTTGTTGTAAACTGTTGTGTGCTAGATATAAAAATTGGTGTGCTAGGTGTCCTTCAGCATGTTGGTGAAAAAATTCCATCCTGGGAGGGGCGGGGGAAAGGGTGAGTTAGGGGGTCAGCTTTATGGTTCCGGGATAAACAGATTTCTGGTTATTATTGTTACTACAGGTTTATAAAAATGGTTGGAAGATACAAAGTGAACCATAGCTGCGGGCAAGAACTTTTAGACAAATTAGTGAAGTGTACGGAAACATTTTCTAAATAGATATGAATGTTGACCCAATTACCTACCACTAAGACCATGATCCTTTATCAGTTTCGTAAATTAGCGCTGATGTTATCAAAAGAGTTGAAATTAACACTTAAGATTTACATTTGAATTAAATTTCGTTATTTTAGTTGATTTTTTAATAAAAATGTATACTTATTTCTACCATCGGCACTTTAAAATAAAAAAATTATTTATTTGTTATAATATACTCATATGACGCCAAAAATTTAATTTTACAGTCGTAGATAAAGTATAGTATCCAAAGAATGGTAATCGCATATAACTCGCATGTTAAAACTAAATTTATTGAATTTTATTGGAAAATGTATGAAATATTAATATACAGAGGAAATTATTTTATATTTATCTACAATGATAATTACATCTTTATATTTAATGAATACTAACGTTCTTTTTTTGTTTCAGGCCGGAAAGATGGGACTTGGCCCCACAGGTCACATGCCTTTCTTCTGCCATAATGGGGATCCGTTATCGCAACCGCCACCAGCACACATGGGAATCCCACCGTACCAGTTGGATAGCAAGGGGGCGGCATCCATGGGTGAGTACGGAGGCTCACCTCAGCCGCAGCCCCTTAGCCCAGCCGAATGGAGACGACTCGGGCCGCTGCTCGCCGCCACAGGTATCTTTGAGACTTACCACCTATCGCCAACACTGATTTGGCCGTGGGTGGTAATATTTTAGTGGTGGAGGGCAGTAGCCTGTAGATTTTGTTGGGATATTTTAGAAATTATTGCTACATTATTTTTTAATTTTATACTGTTTATGCACTTTTTAGAAGTAAATTTGAATACGTTGGGTACATTTTTACATTAAATTTTCAGCCATCTCAAGTGCATATTTACAAATTTTAGTAATGTCAGGCGTAGAAAAGTATTTTACATATACGAAATATTTTTGTTAGAAGTCATATCTAAGCGGTTGAAATCCAACAGGTGTTCTTTGTTAATGATCTTAAACTTTCAAGAACAAATTACGTTACAGTGAGAGATACAATGAAAAAAAAATCATCAGCAGAAGCTTTATCCTTCGTGAAGAGGCGGTGGCATCAGGTCATAGCAGGTATTGAAGTGGCTGCCATTATCCTAATTATCCTTGGTCGTTTGCATATCTCGCTCCTTCTCAAAGGACTCGTGGAGTCGGAGGTGTTTTCATAATTCGACACTCAGAACCGGGATCCTTTGAACTTCCGGAATCTAATTTTGTTTTGCCTCTTCTTCTTGTTGAATCTTTACCATAGGCGTCGAGATCCTAAAAGTGTTTTAATTCGGTCATAAAAAATTGGATGCATTGGTTTTAATGTAGTGTTTTTAGTGAACTATTGTTTTTATTGTAATACACAGGATTGGACTCTAATGATTATAATCTCTATACGAAAAAGTAATTTTTCGAAATTTAAGACATTACATTTTTTAGCTCTAGAAGACCGTAGGGGAGACCGGTAACAACTGTAACAAAAATTAAATTTTATTTTCATTCCTATCAGAACGCAAATCTTTTGAACAAATACCTTGAATGTAGGGATGATGATGGCATACTCATAATTCGCAAAATGTTTCAAAATTTCATAAAAAAACGATTATATTACTAGAACATATGTTATTAATGACACTGTTCTGGTTTCAAATGTCACACGTGCGGTGTCAAATGTTACACGTGTGGTGTCAATTGTTACAATCTAGACAAATACTTTCCTTGTGTTTGGGAATCAAATTTAATAAATATGGATTCAAGGTAAACAAAAAATTAAACGTAAAATCAAAACTCATCACAACTATGGACCAGAAACAAACAAAACTCACAATGTGTAACTAATAAAAACACTTAAAAATGTAATATATTTAAGGAAACAATGAAGTTGATTTTATAGATCAAAGAAAAGTAATAAAACGCTAGTTTTATTCTGTTCTCAGAATATTCGGACATACAGTCCATGCAAACATACAAGGGATCATTTACGCCCATGAAGAATGAGCCCACTTTTTGCAGCTAAGGCACCGTAACCTCTTTACATTCTTTATAGCTTTCACAGTAAACTAAACATAGCGTATTAACTTCATCTTCTGACGACGACATCTGTTTTACGGCTCTGTTTTTAGTTTATGGCTTCTTTTTTATTTACTAATTGACAATTTCTCTTCTTGTACGCCCAATATTTTCTTAGCCAAATAACGAGCTTCTAATAATTCCTGTTCGGGAGTTCCCGTTAAAATTGCGGTTTTTCCTGTTCGCTTTACAGATTTACTTGGCTGTGAGAAAGGTCGGATGTCTTCGGAAGTCCAAACAGTTTTCTTCTGAAGGGCAGCAAGAGATGCAGATCTCATATTTTGCGTAGAAGTAGAAGGCTGGCAAAAATATACTTCTGCAGAGCTTGTAGCGTGTTCGGATTGTCGAAATGCAACTTCTGCTGCCATTGTCTCAGCTTCTGTGTTACCGAAAATATTCGGTATCTGCGGTCTGTCCGTTACAGAGCCGGGGGAAAAGTCATCATCGGTAAAGGTATCAGGATTAAATCGCCATATTCCTGTACAAGAAAAGCCAGCAGCTATATTTTTTGGCGAAATTGCCATTGAAAGAGCATTCTTAACCAGTCCCGGAATATCATAAATACTCATAGTTTTTCCAGGATTGCTCTTCATCCAATATTCCCCTGCACTCTTATAATACTTTTTGAAAGGGCCAAAGACGCTGCGATCCAATGGTTGTAACCTGTACGAGGTGTGAGGGGGAAAAGACAGCAACGTAATGTAGTTATTTCGGAAGTATTCGATGACAGCAATATAAACATGAGAGAATTTTGCAAAATGTTTATTGAAGATTAGGAAAACCTGTTCTTTCATCCTGCCACTTCCATTGGCAGTTCCTATGGAACCCGCAGGCCCGCCTGAAACAAAATTATCTTTCTATTTTCTTAGTGGAAATATGAGCATGTGGTGCACACTGTTATCCAGGGCTCTGACAGCCAAACAGACGGTTACAAGGGTTCCTCTTTCTTACGAAATAATTTGGCCAACTTGCTTGACTCCTTTGGTTGAAGCACTTTATTTGGTTTGTGAACCGTTGTGAACCGCCCCCGAACAGCCCGTTTCATCTACATTGTATATGTTATGCGGTTCCAACTGCTAAACTGTTGCTAAATTGCTGAAAAAATTTCTCACATTTTCTTTGTTAAAATTCGTAGCTATAGCAAGACTTGTAGATTCCGGTGTCCTAATTGATATATGGGAATTGCGCTTCAAAAAAGCTGTCAGCCAGTCTTCACTAGCCATTTCCAGGCCAGACCAATTCTCTGGAACTTTGCACGGGCAAATTGAAACACTAGTTTTCTTAGTTCTTTTGGAGGTAAACCAAAATAAAGTTTAGCAGCACTTTCAACATACCGTCCACCTCCCAACTGCACTACCCAACTACTGGCTGACGATTTTCCCTTACTGTATTGACAAAGCGGTTTAGTGAGACATGACACATTCCATATTGTGCGGCTTCTGCTCTTACAGACAGTCGTTGTAAACATTATCGACTCTTTTGTATTAAAAATAAGAGCCTTTTGTATAATTATTGTACTGAACATTTCTAAGGAATAATAAAACTCGAAGTCGTTTAAATGGAATTCGTACATTCTAGCTCTCGTCCCAATTCGCCTCATTTTCGCATTTCATTGAAAATATTAAGCAGGTTCTTGTGTTCATTAAAAATTACATTTATTGCCCTTGAATTATAAACCCATCGAATTAGCACAACGCGCGGTAATTTTTTTGAACATAATTTATTGTATAAATCTGACCTCTTAGTGTTGGTGTTTAGTTTCGACAATTCTTTGGCAAGAATTCGATAGTTTATAATATGCACATCACCAAACATTTAAAGCATCTGGACATGTTTCATGAACTTTCTTTTGAACACCATTTTCCGATGATGAGAGAACTGCGGCTGCGTCATAAGTTTGCGCGATTAATTTTGTACAACATTTGTAGTCAATTAAAAAGTCAATAATAATTATTGTTATACTTCAGCGGTACGATTAGAACATCAACAAATTCGGCGTTACCGTCAACAACTTCGTTAGTTTGTTCAAAATATCTCAAAAGTACGCAAAGTTATTCCTTTCTGCTAACGTCTGGAGTTTCGTCAATCATTACGGCAAGGTACTCTGCTTATTTCTAAATGAATTCTAGTTTTAATTACAGCTGCTATACTATTAATTAAATAATTTTGTATTCGGATGGAAAATCCACTGAACCCGGCACTGGCTTTGTTTTCGTCGGCGGATGTGGATGGTAAATGGTAAAAACAAAAATATCCCTATTAAAAAAAACTAGTATATATAAAAACTTAAATGTCCAGAATCTCATGATGTCTATACAGGTTGATCTTAAACGGGCTAGTAATATCTAAGCTTTAATATTTGTAATATCATATCTTCTTCTTTCTTTTATTCGTATATATTAAGTCAATCAGACAAGATAGCTCACTTCTTGGTTTAGCCAAAAATAATTATTAAACCTCAGGTAGGCATCACACGAAATGTAAGTTCTGTCATTCTGATGATGATATTTCGTAATATCGAAACGTTTGTCATTTTTGTGAATTTTTATCGTTTTTTCCTTATATTTTGGAATTGTTTGGAAACAGTTAATTTCATTTATAACGTTATAAAAAATACTACATAATAAATTTATTTTCTTTATCAATATGGAAACGGTTATGAGTTGTTTACAAGGTATTTTGCGTTATTCCCCAAAGCCAATCAACAGAATCATGTTCGCGTGTTTCGAAAGTGCCAATTAGAAATGTAAATACGGCCGAGCAGGCGCTACATGCCTATTCTACGGGTAAGTCAATCGATCCGATCTGTCATCAAGTTCTCTAGTTGGGCTGTTATTTTCCCAATTTGTTGCATACATGCAAAATCCTTTGTGATACAATTACTTACATATTTGACCTTGTTGCCAGCTCAGCATTTAGTAGTATAAAGGAAATAACATTTATCTAAAGCGTAATTAGGTACTGATAAACAAAAAGCAAGTTTTTTTAATAAAAAACCAAATAATCGTATTTGTATACGGGGTAAATCAATGTTTTTATGACACGGAATACAAAGAGGATTTCAAAAACGCTATAGAGGAGAGTTACCATGATCGTACCGTATCCTTCATCGTACCAGCTCCTATTTTCCCACTAACAGTGATGCACTCAAGCGGCGACATTACGTACTTGCTATTGTGGAGAGCCAGTAGCAAAAGTTGCACGTGTTTGTTTGTAGTGGTTTATGTTTCATATTAGTTTATGTATTTGTGGCTGGTTCCATGTAATATTTCACCATCTTTCGTAAGCTCACAGATCCTTTTACGGTAATAGTAACTCACTTTAGTACATATACTTATTTATTACATTTAATTTAGTAATGAAAAATCAGCCGGTTGCCGCCGTAGTTTTATTTGTGGGTTATGATTTCTATATTCCCCGCTACGACGACGAGTTATCTTCGTCGTACCACTTTTAGGTTCCTTCATCGTACCGCTATTTTAAGGTTCCCTTGATCGTACCGGTAACTTTTAAACGACGCTTAATTTCTAATACACATGTATGTGTGTGTTCTAGATGTCAAAAAGGAAATATGGAGCGTGAATCGAAGATGATATGCATCGTGCTCTTATTTCTTTTTGGAACGGAGATATGGGGTTCAACGATTGCTGGCGCACATATAACATTCCTAAACCTACTTTCAACCGCCATCTGGAGACAAATATTTCTGCTAATGGAGAAGTCAAGATCATCGGGAAGCAAACCACATAACCGGAAGATGTAGAAAACGCATTGCTTGACCACATCTTACGTCTTGAAAACCTAATGTTTGGATTGACAATAACTGATGTGAGGAAATCAGCATTCCAGATAGCTGAACAAAACCAGCGTAACTTAGTAGCTAAAAACTGAAACCTTTGCTGGGACATGGTTGTCCGGAAAATTCCAATCCCAAAAGCATGGGACCACAATTCTTCTGTGCTACAATTTGAAACTCGCAAAGCTCCCGCTATATAGAGAAGACCAATGAGAGCTCTTACCTCAATAATATTTGTGGTTTTGGTGTAGCTGAGTTTATTAGTCTCGTCGTGGTTTCTCTCAATTTGTTCATTGGTGCGTATGGTAATTGTTTCAATTATATCTTCACTGATAATCAAATTCCAAGCTTCTAAAGGGGTTTCTACTTTTCTAGCATCACCTTTAGCGCGGGGCAAATGTAAAACAATGTTGTCAGTTCACAAACGACCTCTCCTCTGAGGAGCTACAGATGACCACAAATGGTTATTTTTACCTCTTAGGACGCTTTTATTTCTCCTCGCTCTTGGAGGCCTTTCTTGCTCATAGCTTTGTTCATTCTCATGAGCATTGTTTTGTTCACTGTTATTTCCACTAGCTTGTTCACTGTTAATCTCACCAGCTTGTTCACTTTCCTCTTCACTGTGTTCTTCATTTTCATCGTCACTGTTCTGTTTATTTTCATCACCCTGTTCACTTTCACAAGCACTTTGTTCATCGTCTTCCTCATCCTCCTCCATCTCATAATCAGTTCCTCATCTTTTAGCGGACGATTATCTTTCCGTTCAAGTCTCGACATCTTCCTAAAAAATAATAGAAAATAACATTTCTAATAGTAAATATATAACTTAATCCTGCACACTGGGGTCTCTGTAACACAGGAGCAGCTAATATCAAATTTTATCACTTACCTATAAGCGATAAAATGTTTTACGTCTTGCATCACTGGTATACAATTGTTAACTGAATTTACATGGCATTGGCCCAGGGTCACAATCGAAACACTGCGCACAAGGTAGAATATAAAGTGCGCGTGGATTTTCCAGACCCCAGTGTGCAGTAGCAGGGTTAAACTAAACTCAAACTAAAATAAACAAATTCATGGGCTGTAAGGGACAATCCTAAATACCCAAGAATGAATTTCAAATATAGAGTTCGGCCGAAAGTTTTTTGGACTAACCAAACACCACCGAGTGCTTTACGTCATGTTTGATCATTTTACACTGGCGCGTAGTTAGATGTACTAACGAAAAAGAAACAATCACCGACATAAAATTATAACTAACTAATTTGACTGTAGATAACCAATTCGAATCATCATGACATATTTAAAATCCGTTGTTATGCTAGAAGAATATTTTTAATAACAATGATTGTCGATTAGCGTTCATGTTTCATATGACAGTTCTTTTCAAGCAAGGTCGAGCTCATTGTATAGTCTTTATCAAGAATGCTCAGTTGTCATATTTAATTAACAATAGCCATCAAACGTGGATTTTTTTCGAGTCAAGTGAAAGAAAGATTAATCAATTCATATTTAACTAGAGTTTAATAATGATGAAACATCCTATTAGTCATTCAAATTCAGTTCTAGGTGTTAGGTGATGAATTATTTGAAATATATACGAATATTGCGGATTATTGTCGGTTGTGAACCAAAGATAGCTTTACAAACTACCATTGTTTGTTTGTAGATATTGTGTTTTTAATCACCACCGACATGCTATCATTAGAAATTTTAAATTTGTCATTGTATAATTGAAAAATTAGGTGTTGGCTCTTAGATAATTTGTTGGAAAATTTACTAAATTGAGATACAAAATATCTAGAGCTTCACTTTTTCGAGTGTGATATTAAGAGGAGATATCTCAACAGATATTATTTCTGATAACTACAACTTAATCTGATAAATATTTGTTTACGGTACCAAAAAGAGCAAATTTAAAGTTGGATATTCTTCAACATATACGTCTTGCGACTCGACAATGAAGTTCTTGGGGAAACTTTACGTCATATCTATTATGAGTGGGTCCGTGCAGGAACGACAAATATTATTAAAAACGTAAAAAAAACCGCACCACATCCAACTCGAATTATAAATTTTAATGGACACGTGACTATACTCCGCGAATACCAATTATATTTTTGGTTGGACATGTAACAATGACAAAAATTGTGCACTATATCCGTAATTAACGAGCTCTCCATTGGACACGTGCTTGCGTAGAGGCGATATCGACGCTGCCATGCGGTATACCGTCACCAATTTGGATAAAAAAATTCGTACATAAAGGGACACACGCAAAAAATAAAAACTGGTTAATGAATTGGTGACGTATTCATAAGCACGTATATTGCACATGGACGTTTTAATTTGTATGTGTTGTTGTGTATGTCTGTTGATTTGCGGAAAACCTAGTGTCAATTTGTTTTTGTGCGTTGAGTTAGGATTTAATCATTTTTGTGACTTTGTTACTTCAAGTACTAACCGATGTTGTTTATTACCGATGATGATGCTATTAATTTTAATTCATATTGTTGATATTAATTTCTTTTTGAATGTACAAATCATCCCTTAAATTGTTGCATTAATTTATTCTGTGCATTGGTATTACTAATTAATATTAATTTTTTTTCGCTCTCTTTTTCTTCGGCAATTCTGAAATTAATTCATAAAACTAAGTAGTTTTTTAATCGAGACGAAAATGTTAAAATTTAGTAATAAATACGACAATGAAAGTAGGGAGTTTTAGAACTAGAACCCTTGCTGAAAAGGACCCGTCAAAGAATAAATTAAGAAATATTGTAAAGGTTTCATGGAACCAGTAGATACCAATGACATACAGGGGAATTATTAGATATTTACCTGTACGTCATTAATATCTGATAACATAACCAACATTATTATTAAGTGGCATCTCTTTCTATTAATAGTGAAGATAGAACAAAATAATTTGACATTTGTCGGTTATGTTATCAGATATTACTGACGCACGGGTAAATATCCAATAATTCCACTGTATACATAACTAACTTACATTCCTTGGGTTTTAAGTTACATGGTTGACTATTAAAATTGGGAAGGCTAGCCTATATTTACGCACTGCTAAAGTAGTATTACATTTTTCTGCCAATCATTCAGACGCTGCTCTCTTTTCACTCTGTTTTTATTATCAGAGCTTGAAACGTCCCAAAGCAGCATTTCATAAACAACAATTAACTGCTTCGTTTCTTCCGTCATCCAATTGCGCGCCATACTGTTCTAGCAAAAAGTTTCGCGCAAGTTCGAAACTCGAGACCCTAGTCTAGTACACCGACAGTACCGACACCAGGCTCGTCCTGTCTTCATGGTTGCAACATGGACACTGAGCCACTGAGCGACACAGAGCGAGATTGAACATGCAACTGCAAATCGGTGTCTGAATGGTGTATATGCTACGGGTAAAGTTAGATAAGCGAAAAAACCTAGGTTTACCCGAGTAAACTGCGTAATAGCCAAGACTCTTAGGTAAAGACCAAAATATATTTGGAATTGTACACGTTTCGGGCTATACACGGGTAATCCGCGTTTTATCTGCTGTCGCTTGGTTGAAGTTGGATGTATCATAAATGACAAGGCCATGTTTGAAAAACATATTTAATTCAAAAAACACATTTTACAAATGAAAATTACAATTCAAAAAATGTATTCTCTTAAAGGTAATCTACTCACGAGTACTTATTTGTTCAAAGAAGACGAAGACAAGCTGCTGTGACATTTCGAGTTGCAAAGATTTCCAATAGCTTTACATTTATTGGTCATGCATTTGGTTTTACAGCTACATCGTTTATAATCTTGACCTCCTAAAAGCGATTGTTCGTTTGCAAGCTGACGTAAGCTCTTCTTTTGTGGTGATACACTTTCAGATCTACAAGTTACTGCACACAGACAATTGGTTCCTGGAAAACATTTCTTTCTTGTTTGCTAGCTTATACAAATCGTCATCGGTTTTCTCGATAACCGTCATGAGAATGTTTCTAAAATCGCCCCTACCTCGATCAACGTCTGCAATTTTCACTCTCACTGTATCTCCAACGGAGCATGGAGGGAACTTCGAATTAGATAAAGCTTTCATTTTCTTTGCTTGATTTTCTAAATTTATTTTTGCGTCTCTTCTGTTTGACTGAATATTTGTTATATTACCTGATGTACTCGGCTCATCACATTCTGCACATTTTCTGAAGTTTCTATATTATTGGAGTTTTCTTTATAATTATTTTATAATTCGCGTATAAAAGAGACTTCATTATAACATTGTTTACAGTGTCATAATGAAGCTCTTTGAACACTGTTATAGTAATTTTTAGTGTACAGTTGGTTATTGTATTTAGTTATATTTTTATTTGACACTTGACTTTAACCTTGACACAAATTATAAATAAAATGGTCTAGCGTTGTTCTAGTTAGCAAATTATTATATTAAAGGTAAATTAGAATGATTCATATATTAAAAATATTAATGAATAAAATACGCTAAAGTTTATTTATCAATGATTTGTCAATTGTTTATTTTTATATTGTATAGGATCAATAAATAGGTATACAAAACTTTCGATTTTTAGGATAAATTACCAGATATCTATGTGAAGATATTATAGAAATATTACAGAAATAATTCTGTTCATGATATAATATAAATAGAAAGCAAGAGCATATACGAAGAAGCTCTTTTTTAAACAAATAATCATCACTGTTTGCTTAAATGAAAGTTTGTTTACAATTTACACAATTATTCGGTTATAATATGTCAAAAGTCCGAAGTGCTGAATAAAACCATCTGTGATCTGACCAATTAGGAATCTACAGAATTGCCAACTTAAACTCAAACCACTACTCCTAGATTAAAAACAGGGATTATTTGAAATTATATTTTATTTAAATAATTAAATAAATGCGAGTTATAAAAAATTGTGTAAAACTTGTGCCACAATGACTTTCTGTAGTACTCGTGATTTGCACTACGTACTACAAAACGAGTCATTGTGACACTTGTTTTACAAATAACTATTGTTGATGTCTTCCATATTGTCACCTTCAATAATATCCTCTTGCGAATTGTCTATTTCTGGGCCACTATACATAGACTGGTCTTCGTTTTGTTCTTGTTGACGCTGTTATTCTACACCAACAACTTTCTCAAGCTCTCCTTCGGTTCGTAGATTCTCAATAGCTTCTTTTGGAAAAGCTAATGTGGATGGCTAAACATGGCGGCGTAAGGAGCTCGTTTTATTCCATCGTGGTATGCCCTGTTTTTTATGAATTGGACAAATCTCAGACCTTCTGACTATCGCCTGTAGTTTTCATCGTCCATCCACGTCATGAGCATATTTTGTATATCTTGATTAGCTCTTTCCACGCTGCCTTGTGATAGACTATGACGTGGTTTGCCATGTACTATTTTAAGGCCATTCCACATGGAACATAACTCTTCAATGACACGGTTCGCGAACTCCCGCCCGTTGTCAAAGTGTGGTATAGATGGGGCGCCAAAAATACAAAATACGTCTATCAGGATCATAGCAACTTCCTCAGCCCTTTTCGATTTCAATGCACGTATCTGAATAAACTTCGTTAAGTGATCCTGATATACCAAGATACATTTGTATTCTCTATCTGGATGGGATTGCATGTCTATAAAATCCATTTGCTAGCGAAAAAACCATTGACTTTACCACAACTTCTTTTTTAACAGATTTAATTTTTTTTGACACCCTTCACACAAGCGCAGATATAGCTTAATAACATCTGGAATTATATTCTTGTACTTTTCTTACATTCACTGTCCATACGATGTTTACCACCGTGTCCAATGGCCAAATGTGCATCATGCAAAATATCAAACATTTCGTCGTTTGTAACGTAATATTTCATGCTGGATTCACCTGATGATACACGAGCAATAAGCTTTTCGATGCCTCGAACAGAACATATATCGAACCTCTTCAAACGTCGATATTGTAGAGTGGACTTGGTTTTACCATTTTTTGCTAACTTAACTGATTCCAACATTTCTTGGGATTGTTCATTATTAAAATAAAAACTGTTTGCACTTTTAGAAGACACCAACTCATCGAAAACTTCATAGAAACGCTGTTTTAAACGAGCGCGTCCACTCTCTTCGGTTGCCATCTTCGAACTGCACGTGGCGGTGGCGTAGTGAGAGATGACGCAATAATAAAATCACTATCACTGTCATTTGCTTCATTGTACCACTTTAGAAGAGTTTCTTCATAATGGGGGTCATATTTCTCAAACACAATAACGTCCCAACTACACCCACCTACCGTGCTTAGATAGCAGAGCGATTAGATAAAATAGGAGATTTCTGAATTATCCCAGTGACCAATAAGAAACAGATATTTAAATGCTAGACGACGTCGGACCAGTTAAGGGTTAAGTTGAGAAAAGAAAATGGAGTTATCCAACTTAAGAGTAGAAAATGAAGTGACAATACAGATGAGGTTTAAGGGCTGAACTGGAGAGGAAAATTTGAATCATATATTCTGTAACCAGGTGCGGATCCAGGGTATCGGCGAGATGGCACTAATCGTTTTCTCTTTGAATTGAATCAGTTGTTAGTGTAATATATCAGTTGAATATGTATTGAATAATATAATTTAGTAGATGTATACTTAACTGGAGACCGAGACTGCTTAAAAGAAGTGTCGAGCGGCCCCACAGAAGATTTATAGACGGCATTAGTGAGGCAGCGGGTCGTCATCAAATACTTGAAGATAGAGAATAATGGAAAATAAGAGGGAAGGACTATATCCAGGAGTGGTTGTTGAAAGACTGATAAAGAAGAAGATACCACACATATTTGTTAAACATCTTCTAATTGGCATTGTTGCTGTAGTAGCAGCACAGTACGCCTCGTGATAGTCTGGATGAGACTAAAAACCTTAGCTATAAAAAAATTGTTCAGAGAAATGTTAACAGAAAAAAATATTTCATTTGATATTGATTCAAGTATATTTGTTCTTGGTTTAATTCTTTTTACTTTCTTCTTTACTATCCCTTTAATTTATATCACAGTAACCCCTTTTGACAATATTAAATATCGGTTGGACCTAGCCCGCAATTTTTTCTTGTTCCGCTCTTCTCTATAAATGATAATAAACGTCTACGTTGATCGTTAATCGAAAGCTGAGATCACGAATTATTTTTTCGACGAAATCAGATTTCGAATAATTTTTGGGAGGAATATGAAAAAATGAATAAGCATTTCTGGGGTGGGATCATGACAAATAGAATTCTATTTTAGTGACGTCAGCCAAAAACAGACGATAATCTTGAAATTTGGTATCACGTCACATCTCTTGCGATTATAGAAATCTAGGTTTGGCAATCTTTGACATAATAGTATCTATTCAGAAAACATCTTTGTTTTTTGACATTTTCAACAGTCTATAACTTGAAAAAGAAGTGATATAAAATGAACAGTTATAAACAATACTGAAATTAAATAAGTTTCCAAAATTATGGGCAGTTTTGTGCTCCTCAATATAAGGTAAATTATTAACAGTAACTATTCTTATTGTAGATGCTGCCTGCCCAAATCTTAGGTGCAATTTTGGTTGATAATGATGAACATCTACAATAAATTCAACAATATGATATTGAAAGAGAGATACACAATTTACTGATCTGTTTCGATTAACTGAATGATTTATGTGTTACAATATGACAGCGAAGGGTTGATGGATCTTTTTAAACCTATTTCCATAACTTTGGGATTTCCCTCAACAGCTACCTTGCCCATCATGGCTAAAAGCCTTTCCTCAAAGGAAGTCAGTATTATATTTGGTCGTGACCCACCTCCTTTACCTCCTAGGTGGAGGCTGATTGAAACTGCTTTAGCTTTGGTTTTGCTTTTATTTTATTGTATATTATGTTTTTTCCATTCTTCTGTCTTTTCCCCTATACTAAGGCTGTTGGAGAACCTCTCGCCATTTTATTTTTTTTGATTTATTTATCATAATTTCGGGGTTTTTCTCTGCAAAGTCCAAAATGACTGTCCAGTGATGGGACTGAACCCTCATATTTGTTGATAATTAGGATTTTTTATTATGTGCACCGATTAATATATTTGGAATTAGGTACTATTTGAATTTGAAAATAGATACGAAAAGTCGAAAACGATTCGGACCTAACATCAAAAGTTCAACAAATTAAAATCACGTCTTTATCGGGAGTATTAAGAAAATAGAGATAAATCATTTTTTCTATCACTTAAGGTTTGTAGAATGGAGTCGATTCTACGCCGGTTCAAATTTTATGTCATGATACCAATTTATCGCTTGCGAACGATTTGAAACGGTTGCTAGGTAACGTGACGTCACTGAAATAGAATTCTATTTGTCGTGATCCCACCCCTGATCTGTTTTTTCAAAATTACGATTGTTTAATCCAGATATAATCCATGCTCGACGCTTAAAAATAATGATTCTATAATATATTTGTACACGTACACCCGTCGTTTATTCAGACATTATCACCACTTAACTCCCCCAATAATAATCATCAACCGGCATACGGTCAACGTCTTGTGGAAACGTATCAATTTCAAATAAATCCACCAAATGATTAATAGTAGAGCCGAATTGGCAATGAAATTCCTCACGTCCCTTTACTCCCCTCTAAGAACTAGTGAATATATATGTACATTATGCACGCATATGTACTCTCGAATAGGTTGCATAAAAGGGTCGCGAAGGGCCGCAAATAGGGGGTTGTCATTATTCACAGCACGTGCCTACCAGTCACTCATGTGGTTTTAATGACTAACCAAATACTGTACTTGACAATAATTCAAATGTACATACGTGTAATGTTCTAATAGTCAAAGCTGCAATTACTAGTTGTAACAAGTTTTCAAACGTTCATCATTATTTTTTGTATACGGATTTTATGCCCTGTTGAAAGGAATTATTCTTATAAGTAATTCTGTTCTATATTTCCTGTGAATAAATATTATCATGCTGAGTATAAATCATTCTACTAAAAATTGGTGATACTGTAATGACATAAATTCATTACTATAAAACTCGATTCAAGAAACCAGTTAGCGCCGCGATGACGAGATACCCCACCAGAACAGCAGAGCCCCCACGCCAGGATGCGCACGAAGAATCGACGGTAGAAGGAAAAGATACTTCCACCACTACCACTACGATGGATATAAAAATGCAAACCAACAGACGATGAGACGACTTGGTTTACGGACTCCTGCTCCTCCAAGTTCAGCCGCCTCCAGTGCGAAGCGTAGGTCGAGGGTATTTACTTCAACCTTAAACGCTGTACACTATCTTCCGCCGAGTGTTGTACTAAGTCGGAGTATTGATCCTACTTTATACATCATTCATTAGAACGGCCGTTGGTTTCTGGTATTGACGGAAACGAGAACGATTGTTCAAACTGTTAGAAGAATTTCGTTGTGGTACTGACACACTGAAAGCTCTACAGTATCTCCGTAGGGAAGCACCGTTAAGCCGGGTACTGACTGGCTATAAACGATCGCTTTAACTGTTAGTATAATTTCGGTGTGGTATTGACACGCTGTAATAACTACAGTCCCTGCACGTAGAAGTATTCGTTAAGCTGTGTACTGACTAGCTATAAACGATACTTTCAAATCTTGAGACTAAAACCGAAAGAGTATTGATCCGCCGGCTGCTCATATCCCTGGCTGACTGAACGTTCCACAGGACATAGAGAGTCTCGTACACCGTCGAGTATATCGCCGGAATCGAAATACACACCGCTATAGTTTCACCTACATACTACTCGGACCATCAGTACCGATCAATCGACGAAAGGATACGGACCGTCGAAGCGTGACATTCAAAATATTTACGTACCGGAGAAATATATAGAATATTGAATTTTAGTTTATTTTGTCGTTGTAAATAATATTATTTTTTTAGAAATAAATCAGTTAATTTAATTGAACTCTGTCTCCTTTGGGCTTACCTGGGCAATACGCATTATAATACTTATACTTATATCAAAGACTTTAACGAGGTAGAAACAACTACAACATTGTGATGATTATTTTTAACGGGATTACAATGCACTGAAGCTTTTAGGTCTATTATGCCCACTATCAGAGATGTTCTCGCTACCATCGCCATCTACAGCTCGCCTTCAGTTCCAAAGCTCCAGTTTGGTATGGTTTCATGGAGGTTATATCCTTGCTCCTACAAGTTTCTTGTCCGAAGCATTTTTGCGTTGACCTGCAATGGCGAGGCATTCTAGAACTAGGTGATCCGGAGTTTTTTCCTTCTCCACACAGAATCTGCACTCGTCAGTTTTTGCTAACCTATTCTTATTAGGTGCTTCCTGAGGCGACAGTGTCCTCTAAGGAAGCCCGTGAGGAGATGTAGATAATTTTTGCTGAGATCCAAATACTTTTTGGATCTAGCGGTGTCAAAGTTCCGCAGGACCTTTGTGGAGTGATCCAGCCTGGGAAGGCACCGCTATAGTGCTTCTCTCGGTTTCCCCCTTCTTCCACAACTCTTTCTTATAGGAGCATTTTCCTAAAGTCTAAACGCTGAAGCTTTTCTGACAGGTGACTTAGTTGACTATATTATTCAACACATACTATGTTGGTACTGTCTTTTTCTAATATGACGTATCTGTCACGTGTCGGAAAATATTCAGCGTTTATACTGTACAATACAAGATTATGATATAAGCCCATAAAACTTTGAATTTGAGCTATTGCCAAATTATTATCAAGAACTGAAAGCTTTCGAGCTATAGTCTCTTATACACTAGTGATATTCACTAATCACCACAGACGATCAACAAATCCATACAGTGTGTACAAAAACTAAGGTAACTTGCTATTATTTCCTTTTCTGGGTGAACAAAAAAAGTTTCCAATAAAAGTTAATAAATCAAGCTATCAGAATAAGTCAGTTAGAAATATACAGGGTGCAGCTCCAGAATAACGCAATGATGTAATTTTTTAAATGATACAATTATACACTATACATTTTCATATTTTTTAACATCATATTAGAAATAAAACCACGTGTTTCAAACATTATTCGTTCCAAAGTTACAAGGGTGTGAAAATGAAATTATTAAAAAAACATGTATGGCAAAAAAATGGTAGCTTTCTGTCGATTGTTTTCGCTACCGGCCGTGATGCGATTCAGAAGCTGCGATTGCGAGCTTTTTAAGTATTTCAACGATTTCGGAGAAGATTTTGGGATTTTGATGGCGATTTCGGGATTTCGATGCAGATTTCGGGGTTTCGGTTAATGATTTCGTGATTTCGATAGAATTTCGAGTCACTTCTACGTATTGCGGGAAATGGTTTCCCACTCGACTTCTCATTAAATTTTGAACTATAATTTAGTTAAAGCAAATGACAGATCAATACTTATGTGTAAAAAATTTTTGTTACTACGCTAAAAAGCTTTATAGAACAATACTTAATTTCATGTTTATTTTTGAGAGCCAGCTAAATTTAAGTTTACATACCACTGTACTGTATAAACGTTGGTTTAGGGCATACTTACTTTGATGTATATTCTACATTTATTAATATGCGAATAGGAAAGATTATAAGGGATGAAGAATATCAAATAACCAAACATACTTAGGGAAACATCTGAAAATAAAACATGAAATAATTGTCGAATGTAGATGCGGAAGGGTTGGTTATATAATATAATACCAATACACACGAGAGACACTTTTCCTGTATGTTAATCGATACTCTTCATCTTGAAAATGGAAATGGAACAGACACGAATATGTTGTGCGCATTATGCGAAATCAGAGATACGTTCGCTTTGATTAACGTACGTTTTCTCGAAGTACAGTACGGTAATGAATTTTACGTTTAAATTTGTGAAATAACTCCCGAATCAAATAAAGAGAACATGACCATAACTTTTTGTATCAAAATGGTTTCAGATCAGATTTACACAAATATATAAATTATAATACAATGGTTTTCTTTAATATGAAAACACCACTGTCAAATTCTGGTTACTAAAGATGAGCTTCTGTGTCATTATACGTATATAAAATATTTTATCCATAATCGCTATATTATAAGGTTATAATTCAACTACTTGGCGCCGTTTAATGTGGTCTATAAAACTTTAGTGTTTTATAAGCCATAAAACGCAATAAAACACTCAAAATAAATTTATTTATTTTTTAAGATATACTTTTTTGTAGGCGTCCTTCGACTACCACGTCAATAAATCTAAGTTGCTTTCTGAGTTTGTGCAAGTATTTGTTCAGGAATAAATCACAAATATCTTCCATATTTTTCGCTTTACAAAAATGAGGGTGATTGTAGATACAACGTTGGATTGCATACGTGTTTCGGATGCATTTTATTCACTTGAGAAAATTGAACGCTCTTGCGTGAATAAAACACTTTACAGTAAATAACTATTAAACTCGAAATATTCCTGTTTTTATTAAATTACTATTGACACCTATTTGACATAAATATTGTCGTTTGTTATTGTTATTATTTAAAATTTGTTTATCAACAATAGTTCAAGATATTGTAAATACAAAAGAGTAAAGCTTCGTTCACAATGCAATTACAAGTGCTTAGAAAAATTAAACTCAGCACATCATTGAAATCTTGCACTCACAATGAGAAGATAATTGTAAAAATTAGCTGATTTTTGGTTGCGCCCTCTTTGTATTATGTGCTAGAACAATTGACGGTGTTGACCATTGATAATAATTTGTCATTGTAGACGTATCAAAGCCATCAAATCAGAAAAAGAAGTGGAGAAAATTAATAATAAATGTAACTTCTAACCTCACAAAATGAGATAATTTGTGCGTATGCTCATAATTATTATTAGTACATAAATTAACAGAAAGCTTGGACCTTGCAAACTTCCACGTAAAGTGTTAAGTATGATTACTAATATGTTCAATTATGAATGCTGAACTGCAATTACAGGGTTCTTACAAGGTTCTACGGCTAATTGTAATTACTAGTTATAATTGTTAATTTGTTCATTGTGAATGTACCCTAAGGGCTTGTAAGCACATTTTGACCTTTTAGTCAGTGTATGGAAATAGTGGGTAACAAACTCAAAAACTACTGCATGGAGTTTCATGCGGTTGTCAAGGTTTTCTGTAATCCCTGTGAGATATAACAAAACAATGTATGGTGGGATATTCCTATTTTATAGACGTACAGAAACGTCTGTGACTGCATAATATATCCATCTTTTAAGGATAGCTTACTATACCAATTATATATTCTCAAAAAATGGTCACGGTAATTGGAAAGCTATTTAGACGGATGACAGTGAAGAGGGGGATATACCTGTTTGAACACAGAGTAAAATTTGAACAGAGAAAGTAGTCAACAACAGAATTTGCAAAGTATAAGTCAGAAAATGGATCAAAATATTCAAAATTTAGGACGAAAAATGGAGGAAAATTGTCAAATCTTAAGAATAGAAATAATGGAAATGTCTAATACAATGAAAAATCAATTAGAAGCACAAATCAAGATAACACAAGAAGAAGTATTAGAAATTAGAAGAGAGGTGGATACCATAGGTACATGAAGAATCGTAAGATATGTAGAATATTGTACAAAAAATCAGAACTGATGTTAGAAAGGTAGCTGTAGAATTAACTGAGAAAATAGAAAATACCACACAATAATTTACGAAGGGGATAGAGGAAGTGAAGAAGGATAGTAATCAAAAAATGAGAAAATTGCAGCAAGATGTGACAGAAAACGGACAAAGGATCAAGAACATAAGTAGAGAAAACAATACAAAACAGATAAGGGAATTAGAACAACTAACTGAAGATAGAATAAGACAATTAGAGGACAACCTAAGAAGATAAATGGGATTGAGAGGACGAGAAAGAGTAGTGATTACAAGTTGTGGAAATCAGAGCAACCCAAAATTTGATGGAGAAATGAAGAAAATTCACCCAAAAATATTTTTGAAAATTTTGAGAGATATAATTAATACTTCACAAAGAATAGAGGAATTAAGGGAAACTATTAGAGAACAGTTATCTGGTAACGCCTTGCTATGGTTTGCTAGCAAAGAATTGAGTATAAATAATTTTGATGATTTCCAGCAACAATTTTTAGTATACTATTGGGGGGAACATGCACAGACAATAGTACGGGAAAATTATACTTTGGTAAGTTTGAGTACAACAGGGGAACAATTATGCTCCAACAATGTACCACGTATCCTCAAACTAAATTTCGTGTTATGCTTATAGACCTATACAGAGAACTCTATAAAAAAATTATTCTGTGATGCCTTGTATATAAACAATAAGATTGAAAAAAATTATAGCGGGTCGCAAAAACTGGGCAAGTAATCGTATCGTTAAAAAGCTAAAAAACCTTTTTACGGTTTGTGTAATTAAACTTGACATTCAGTACATCTGTCGCTTCCCTAAAAAAAGTCGTCATTTGAAAAGGAGACCAACCATGTTTAACAACTCAATAAGTATGCATACCTCATCTCAAAAAACATGCACGCAGGCATGTAAGTATGCCAAAAAACCTTTTTCGAATTCTCGTAGTTGGGTAATTTATTGGTAATTCGTCTAATTCATTAGGGGTCGTAAAAATTCAGTTTGATGTTTTTTTGACTGCTTCGTTTTATGGTCAAAACTGGTTTCTATTTTTGTCATGGTGACTTACTGATTTTAAAAACAGCGATGCCACATCGGTAAACCGAATAAATGACCTCACCAATGTTATTTAATTCATTAAAGATTTTCTAAAATTACACAAGTTATATATGAAATTCAATATAGTACACATTCTGTCATAGCTCTCTCACCAATACATTCAAGTTCTATAATAGTCTATTTCAGAAAGTTATAGAGTAATAGAAACTGATTAGTTATGCAAAGGGATTTCAGAGTGACCCAACGAATATTTAAGCCACATTCATAGTTTGGCATTGATGTCATTGTAAAATTCTTTCTTTTGGGTCAATTTATCGGTTTTGCCTATTGTTATCCATTCAAAATTACTGAAAATGTGTGCCGGTAGGTTACTCGTAAAAAGGAAAGAATTTTATTTTAATGAAAATTAGGCATTATGTACATAGTATCAGGTTCACTTATTTTTTATTAAACGCAATAAATACACAATACAGAAATTAAATTATAAAAAATCATGATATTTTTCGTCATCTCCTCTTGACGATCGATCAAGCAGTCAAGAACCCACATGTTTTCCTCTTCTTTAATGACATGCTGGATTGCTTTTCGCCAATTCACTTCTTTAATGGCTTGATCAAACGTCTTTCATTTTGAATGTCGGGTTTTGCTACAAATCCTTGCACTTGCGCCCATATAAGCACAGATAACCCACAGATAGATAGGACACTGATTGTGACGCCATCTAAAGAGCCTGTCGACTAAACAATTGAGGGATGTTAAAAAGATTTCTGTAATTTTTTTTGGCGGTATATTCAAATTTCCTGTATTTTAATTATTTTATTTCAAAATAACCATTTATAGTCCATCATTTGACATTGCATTCAATTTAACTCCATTAACTCAATAATGATTAGATGTTGAGTTAAATTAAATGAAATATCAAATGATGGATCATAAATGGTTAAACTGGAAAAAATAATACAATATTCATATAAACAGTTTATTTATTTTGGTATAAAAATACACAACAAATAATTTCTTTTGCAAAGTACTCTTCTTAACAAACAGAATCACAATATATAAACTATAATGTAAAAAGAATGCAATAATTAAAAAATAATTTGAGTAACATACATTATAGACTGGAGTATCATTTAGATTTTTAAATGATGTTAAATCAAGATAAAAGTAGAAAATTATTTATGACAAGTTTATATTAATTTATTTATTTATTATTATACTCCTATAAATACACAGAGCCGATCAACTACTGGAGTATAACTGCTAACTACTTAATCAAAGAAAGTGTTAGCAATGAGTAGTTAACTACTATTTTTGGCAACTTTCTGTGAAAGAAAATATTTGAGTATAACAACTGTGACTGTTAGAACCAAAGTAATTAAAATACTTTTGAAGAAAAAGTTGTTAACTACTGCCAGCTCTGTAAATACAAGGTGCCAAGTAATTACATATAAGAGTGCTAAACAGCACTTGTGACTGTACAGAATTTAAAATAATACATCTAACATTTCAGTTCCACTTGAAACACATATTAATTTATTTACTGGAAGTATTAAAATAGGTCTATATCACAAGCTTAAACCTAGTATATCGCATATTTGTATATTTCTACATTTAAAAGCAATCGGTTCTTCGAAACCATCGCATAAGTCAGTTTAAGTTACTCTGCAGCTCCTGGCAGTCTATGAATCTAAAATGTATCTTAAGGACTCTCAAGAATCCCACCGTCCTAAACACACAAAATAACAACAATAAATAAGTAAACACACAAATATGTTTCAAAATTGATATCAACAAAAGAAAACAAAATGCGCTTGCTATTGAAGTAATAAGTTTACACATGTTTTTGTACTGAGCCAAAACAATTACAAAAAATGTCCTTTTTTTGGAGTTTTTGATTTTTTCTTGAATTCTTGATTTTTAATTGTTTTCAAATATTTATTGGATTTCTGAACTATCTTTTGATTTATTTTATTTTTTATTTTTTGTCTTCATTGGATATTTGGGATTTTTTGGTTACCGCTAGACCAAACACTTAGACGTAATGGCTCAACAAAAGTTAATACTCACTTTCATTTCCCATAAATTGTCATAACATGGGCTATATATGGAAATCGGCAAGTGCACAATACTTTTCATCCCATAGCTGGTGGAGGGAATATCTTCCACATGTGGTGAAGGTGTCAATGGCTCAACATCTTTACTGGTGAAGAGAATATCCATAACATGATATAAAACCCAGATTATTATTTTTTCAATGAGTACATTTCAAAATGTCCAAAATTGTAGCATGCTATATTGAATACAATAAAACTTACCATCAATTTTTGTTAATTTCCTCTCATATGGGAAGGCAAATCAAACTGTCTTAATAACCTCCCTTCGTCTTTCTCAAATATAATGAAACACTTTTTTGAAAATGAGGGGGACATATCCTCCATTGTTACCTCGTCGACAAATTTAATGATTTATTACCACTGCTTTCCAGCCACATTAATTTTATATCTTCCTGGGTTAGAGGAACAAAACTGTATCAAGAAATATTTACAATTTAGCTAATGTAAAAAACAACCATGATATCTAAAGTCGATTAAATTAGTGAAAATTCTATAAAAATAAAGAAAATGGTTGTTAATTGAGAAAGAAAAAATGCTCTAATCGTTTTAATAAAACTTACCGAGCACACCACTTATTACGCTCCTTCACAATACACTTTGACATTGTCTTTTCAATTAATAACAATAAAATAATAATAAAGCAACGAAACAACAAATAAATATTACACTATAGCAATTAAAAAATACATCAAAATACCGAAACCACAAGGTTTGTTCCAACAACAGTCAGAATTAGTCCGGGATCGTCAGAATCATGCGCATATCCAATTTGAGTAGACCAACAAGCAGTTGATTGAATCCCCGATTGTAAAGTCCAATGTTCCAACAAGCATTTGAACTGATTTCTGATTCTGACTGTTCTTGGACCGCCAGAAAAGTTTGTGGATTTTTTTCGCATTCGGAATACGCGCTTGCGTAGAAGAATTGTTATATAGGTTTTGTTTCAAATTTTACCGGGGTTCGTTTATGTTAACCTAGTCCTTGTGATTTTTGGTATTATCATATTAATAATATAAGATGTCTTTTATTTTTGTTCTGTTGTTTTAAATAGTAAAGTGGCTTTAACTGAAATATATTGTATGATTTTTGATGATTTGTTGTATCAGTATTCAGTATAAATATTGAAATGGAACATCTGTTGGGACGATTTTGTGTCCGATACTTCCATTCAATCAGAAATCCGTTCCAACAGAAAACTTTGATCCAGAATGGTTCATGAATCCGCACATGCTCATTTCAAAATCCTAAATTAGTCTCGGATTGATCCAGGATTTCTAGTTGAAACAAACCTCAATACTTGAACTGAACTAAGAAACGATAACAGATAAACCGAAACGATCACAACAGGATAAACGAAAATGATTGGACGAGCAATATGGCATCGCGCATACGCGTGAAATCTACCGATTTTAGTTACTCGACAGGCTCTATAGATGGCACGGTCTGTAGTGTCCCTAGCCTGCATATAAGTTCTATAGGATTTAGTTCTCAATATTATAGCGGTGTGTACAGCATGGTTACACTATATTTTTCTGCTATATCTTCCACGACATATTTCATAAAACGATGTTTGTGTAAATTTGCTATAGCGCCAATAGTTCCTTTAAAATCAAATTATCTTCAAATTCAATACTTTTGGTGAATAACCAGTCAATAATTTCTTGTTTTCTCCAAGATTAAGTTAGAGCCTTCTCTATGCGTCGAGAATGATAGCTTGCGTTATCAATAACTACTACTAAATCAGCCGGAACATATTTTATCATTTCACTAAAATAGTCTTCAAAAACATCCGACTTAATGTCCTCGTGGTAATCTCTCGTATGGCACGACTGAAAGGTTAACAAACCATCTTTTAAAAATCCCTCTTCGCTTCCAAAATGGACGATTATTAGTTGCTCCCCTTTACCTGAAGGCACCTTAATACCCGTTGACAGGCCTTCCGTGAAATCTTGGCGAGCCCTGGTTATATTTTTGTCTTGCCACATTTTTTGTACAATATAAACTTCATTTATCCACGTCTCAAGATAAAAGATTATCTTGTGCTTTGTTCTGTACTGTTTTATACTTAACTATTTTCGTCGCCAGCAAACAATTTCATCGCTTTCCAGTAAAAGGGCTTCACGGATATGCTTCTCCCATGCAAAATCCATATTTTTTAAATTGGTCCATAAAAATATTCTAGTTGTCAACGGAATACTGTTATCCTGGTCAAGCTCCATTAAAATTTTATCTAAGTTGAGTATTTATAATTACATCTTTTACTGGTCTGCCTGAACTTTTCTTGGGAGGTATTTATTACTTATCAAACTATGATTGTGTTTTATAATTGCATTCCTTAAATCAAGATAACACTGACATAAAAAAACTCGAATTTTCTCACTCACATTTATTGTATTCCCTAAAATATATGTTGTCATAAGCAAAAACGTACATTGGAAAACGAATTCACCGATTTTCATTTTGCCACCCCCTAATACGATCGTTTCATCTCTTCCCTCGTATTTGCAAAATTACTTTTATTCATCTAAAACATTTTCGTATCAGAATTTGCCGAGACATGCCTAAAAATGAGAAAAAAATGTAGCTGATGATTCAAATCTCTTTAAGTTGATTTCAAAGAATTTCGACATATATTGATTTCTGCCTAGTATTCAAAAGCGAGGAACCGACAACATTCTATATTTAGAGATTGATATCAGTTTTTTTAACATTAAGGGTCATGCATGCCAAAGGCGTCCAAAATTATTTACAGAAATCGTTTAATTGGGCGAAATTTCAAATGTAAAGCGATAATGATATATGTACAAGTCATACATTATATTGAAGTGATATCATTAAAATGTGAAAATAAATGCAGTGCAGAATTAAGCTACTTCTTAACTGTCACACTCTTCTGCTGGCTTTTTGCAAGTTATTGGATCAGGAAATTAGTAAAATAATTTCGATCTCCTGTTTCATCCTATTCACATGCTTCTTTAAACTCTTGAAATACATTGAAATATTTTATTATTCTTTATCCCTTTTGCTCTCGCTGGTTCCGCCCTTTTATCATTCTAACAACCATTGGGGTGCGTTACAATAGATTCACTGGGCATAGTCCAATTGATTTTAGTTTGAATGAGTCCTTCAGGAACTTGTTGATCTGAGCAACGGATATTATTATGAATAGAGAATGCTGAACAACAATTGAGATTTCGGCAGTACATTTAATATAGTAATATAAATTGATGGGTGACCCTATCATCTGCTAATGAATGAGATTTATTGACTTTACTAATGATATATGTTGTTCGCCATTTATTAAATTGAGTTGCGTTTTCCCAGGGTTATTAAATGTTGAGAAATGTTTGGATACAGAATAAGAATATGGTCGAAAAAGTCTAACTATTTCTAGAATAAATTTATATTGATGAAATGATTTTTAAGAAATAAATTTGGCAAATAATTCATTTGTTCCGGGTTTCGTGGTACCTTTAAACGAATCTCGACACACGTGGCCATAAACCAAAGCTGTTAGAGAGACCAAAGGAAAGTATTTTCGGGGCCGTGGACGATCCCGAATCCTTTAAACTTCCCACTGCCAAGGATTTTATCCTGAGAAAAATTGATGCAAAATTTGAAGAATCTTCCAAGAATATAGAAGAAATTTCCAGGAAAAGTGATTAAACTTTTGAGGAAGTTTCTAGAAAAAGTGATGTTTCTAAAACTATAAGTCATTTCTCCAAAAAGTGATAAGTAATTCAAGGAAGTTTCTAGGACTATCAAAAAAATCTCAGACCCTTTTAAAGGCGAGACTAAACAACATAAGATATAGTTTGACGAAAAATTGGAAATCATGCAAGAGGTAACAAAAATTTCTGCGTTGTAAGCATCCTGTTCGCTTTTACAGATTGGAGAGTGTTGATTAGAAAATTAGTTTTAAATATTAATAGTTTTTAGTAAAATGGACAGCAATAAAAAATATAGTTAAATTTGCAGTTTTGCTTTACACCCTTCTTCATCCAACATTCTTCTTGTTCTTTATTTCCTTACTCAATGGTGGGAGTTTGTAGGAACGACTATTATTTTATCAAACAAATCAGGCCCGTATTTGAGGGGGTTTTTGGAGGTTCAAACCCCCACTACCCCCCCCCCCCCCAAATCTCAAAACAGTAACAGCAACAGTGGCAATAATATTAAATAACCTGATATATAACAGTGTCAACTGGCAACACTGTACAACAGTAAACGATCGTGCAGTAGCCATGTCCTTTCCCCACCGCGCGTTTGAACGTAGGTAATTCCCAGAGTCTCATTGTGAAAAAATTTGAACGACTTTTGATTATTATTTTTAGTAGTAAATGTTAGCCAAGTCACGACAGTGCATGGTGCGTACGCGTAAGATAAAAGGTAATAAATATAGTTACATATTTATCTGCAGTGTAGAGTGAACGGTTAAAACATGAAACATATTTATTTTGCACGAATGTTTTTTGCATTTTTTGGGGATTTTTAAAATTATTTATTTTTTAGTCTCCTAGTCTCCTTCAGTATCTCAACAACTTCAAAACATATTAAATAAATATCTTATACTTTATACAAATAAAGCGTGCATGCTAACTCAATACACAATAAAACATCGTAAATCTGCGAGAAGCTCTTGAATAGTTTTTGCAAACTTTAAACTTACCGCTCTTGAATTTTATTGGTCTGACAAAGTAGAATTTTATTTTTATAATTTGTTTGAATAAATCGATGTATTAAAAAAATTATGTTTGATGTTGATTTATTTTCATATTTTGGCCGCCCACTGTATATATTCATCAGTTCTTATTATATTCATCATTTTATTGTAGAAATTAAATCAGAATGGCAAAACGAAGTTCGCAAAGCTCCTTAACTGATTTTTTGTTTAAAAAGACTGCAACCTGCAGCCAAACAGAAAATTCGTTGTTGCAGCTAACAGATCAAACCACAATACCCGAAAATAATATCCATGAATTAGACATCGGTTGGTGTTTTGATCAAAAACCTAATGATTATTGAAAATATAAACTGTTGAGACGGCCGTGTGGGTTCCAGATGAAACATATAAGTTCCCTATATCCACAAAAAGAAACTTAAAAACTTCAGTTAGGGTGGCTAAAATGTTTTCACTGGCTCAGATTTATCGCCAAAGATGATCAAGGTGCAGTATGTAAGTATTGTGCAATTTTTGCACGTGAATTTAGTGGAAAAGGAGATCATCAGAAGCTTAACAAATTAGTTGCAAAACCTTTTAACGAGTGGAAAGATGCTATCGAGGTATTTATTCAACACAGTCAAACTGCTTACCACAAAAATAACTCCATTTTGGCTGATAATTTCATTGCAACTTTTAATAGATCTGCGCCAGATATCATAATGCAATTTGATTCCAGCCGATCGAAGCAAATTTTAGAAAATAGAAGAAAGCTAGCACCTACAATTGAGACAATTATCTCGTGTGGACGTTAAGAGGTAGCTCTACAAGGAACTTCCGACTCTGAGCCAATAACTTTGGACCAGCCCACCCATAATGATGGAAATTTCAGGGCGTTACTGCGTATGCGCCTCTCATGTGGTGATAAGAATTTAATTGATCACATTCAAGGACAGTCCTTAAACGCAATGTACATTAGCCCAATTATTCAAAATAATATAATTAAAATTTGTGGCGAAATAATACAACATGAAATTGTAGTTAAAATAAACAAAGCAAAATTTTTCTCTATTCTGATGGATGAAACAACAGATATTTCTCGTACTGAGCAGTTATCCCTTTGTGTTAGATATATAGATTTTGATAAAGACAACGAAAATTCATCCCACATATTGCGAGAAGATTTTTTAAAATTTGTAGCTGTTCATAACACTACTGGTAACAACTTAGCGACAGTGATGTTAGAAAGTTTACAAGCACTTGGAATAAATTGCATTTACGTGATTGGACAGGGTTATGATGGGGCTGCTGCCATGAGTGGCAGTTTTCAAGGTGTTCAGGCTATCATAAGAGAAAAATATCCAACAGCAATATACGTGCACTGTAGTGCTTATTCTTTAAACTTACCTCTTGTCGATTCCTGTAAGGTTCAGAGCATTAGAAATTGCATTGGGACGATAAAATCTATAGCAAATTTTATAAAAATATCAGCTTTGCGCACTGAAATATTAAAAAGTAAAATAAAAGAACATGTTCCATGTGCTAAATGGACGAAGTTGACATCCATGTGTGAAATTCGGTGGGTGGAAAATCATGATGGGCTAATTAGGTTTACTGAAGTTTTTAAACCAATTGTTGAAACGCTAGAAGAACTAACACAAGTAAAAGACATCGAAATTTCTTCAAAAGCTTTGCAATTCGTTCGAGCTATTATGACTAGTGAATTTATCATCAGTATGTTAACAGCTTCCACTTTATTTACCTTTACTCTACCTTTATGCAGAATTCTACAGACAGTAGATTTTGATCTAGCTAGTGCTGTTGAGCATGTGAATAGTGTTACTGGTCAGGTCAGGAATATGAGAGTGAATATAGACGAGGAATTTAAAAATATTTTTGAAAAATCTGAAGCACTTATAAAATCTGTGGATGGACATGAGTGTATAAGAATACCTAGAATAGTTGGACGTCAGCAGAATCGTTCCAACGTCATGGTAGCCACTGCAGAAGAATATTTTCGAATAACAATTGCAATTCCTTTTTTCGATGATTTCGTTGAAGAGATATCTGAAAGATTTGCAAGTCATAAAAAAACATTTCCATCATTATACTGTCTAGTGCCAACTATGTGCGTTACACACACACACACACTAAAAATAGAAGACTTTTCTTTGTACGAAGAATTTTTGGACCTCGATACGTTTTCTGCAGAATCACAAATATGGAAACAAAAATGGACTGAGTTGCATCAAGCAGGAAGACCAAAAAATGCTATTGAGTTATTATCAGCATGTAATCCATCTATGTTTTCCAATATATACAACCTTCTACAAATGCTGGCAACGTTACCTGTATCTACAGCTTCGAAGGAAAGATAATTTTCAACGCTGCGCAATTCAACTGGTCAAGAGCGACTAACAGGTCTTGCCCTTTTAAGCGTGCATAGAAACATTAAAATTGAGACCACTGATGTGTTAAACCGTTTTGCGAGGGAAAAGAAAAGAAATATTCCTTTATTATTATAATTATTTTCAAAATTTTAACGTTAAATAAGTTTTTTAAGTTGAACTAGTTTTTTTTCGTTAAAACCCAATTTAATATTTCCTTTTCAAATCCTCAATTTTCCAAATGCCATTTTGCTGATCTCGTGTGTGTTCCTTCAACCGTACGCCTAGGTACCTATCGGTTTGTACAACGTAAACTCTGTTACAATTATCACATGGAACTCCATAGACCACATTCGATTGTGATTCAGTTGGAACTCTTGATTTCGTGTTAGTGAATAGTTTTTTGTAGTATTATCTGACTTTATGGCTATTCGTGTGTGGTTCGTTGTTCAGACCTTTGCAATTTTCTCCAAGGTACCTTTCACATATGGTATTTGTGTTAATTGGTACAGAAGTTTAGCATTTGGGTAAATTTTTGTTTAATATTTTGCCGACAAAATTTAATGGAAATCCATTTTCTCGTAGAAACTCCTAATTTTGTTAAAATTTTCGTCTTTGTAACGAACATCTGAAAGTTCGAGAGCTGTATTTTTAAAATTTTCAAATATGCTGATTTTTTGGTAAATTCGGTGCCGATTGAAATAATTTAAGTATCTCTCAGAAAATGTAGATTTGTGATACTAATTAAGTGAGCGTTGTTCTCTCTTATCAACAAAACATTCAAAAAGGACAGTTCTCCATTTTTTTCAATATCGATGGTAAACTGTAAACATTATTTATTTCATATTTTTGTATAGCTGTAACAGTATCAACATATCTTCTAAAAAAGGGTACATGGAAATGAAGTTGGTTCAGACAACTTTCCTGTAGTTCTGACATATCAGCACATATAGGTGATAAGCAGTTACCCATTCCTAACCCAAATATTTGTTGGTAGAAGTCTTCGTTAAATTTAAAGTACCTAACTATTCTTTACGCAGAAATTAAATAGTTTCAAGAAAACGTCAATGTCAACGTTTGTATGTGGTTGGACAAGATTCCATCGTTTTTGTATCAATTGCCTTATCAAGTAATATTAGTAAAAATATATCTTACATCAAGAATACCAACACGAATTTCCCGGCAAATGAATACCAATACCAAAACAATTATTTAGAATGTCAGCAAAATATTTATTATAACTTACAATAGGACGTAACGGTATATTTGGTTTATGTATTTTTGGTGAAAAATAAATTCGAGGATATATTCCATTTTGACATTTAATTTTTTTTTGTTATTTCTCCAATCTGTTTTTTGTTTTATTAAGTTTATTTTCAATTGTGATTGTAGGAGAAAATTGGTTTTCTTTACCTATGATCAAGAAACCCATTAATTTTTAAAAAAACAAAATATAACAGTTGTTCGAATTTGTTTTTTAATTACCAAATTCTCCCGTGATTTTATTCAACGTCCCCTGTATCCTACAATTCGAATATTATGCTCAAAACATATAACTAAATATATGAAATTGACCGTGAGTTTAATTTAAAAACACTAACTAAATACATCCTTCTTCTTAACATTTAATATTTCTTTACATCAACAAAAAAGTCATTTTAAATTTACTAACACCTAAGAAAAACAGATAAATATCGTTTTCTGAAATTCCACTGAATATATCAAAGTACCCGACATCTTATCGCTTCATAAAAACGCTCTTCCAAACTCTGTTATCTGTATCTACGAAACATTTCAAACCCCAAAAAAAACATTTCCCTAACTGCCAAATTCACTTGTTGTTTGAACGTTACGTTTTAAAATTATTTTATCCCATTGGCTAGACCCTAATATTTTGCTTCTTCCTCGATCCTACGTCACCCGACGTATAAATACACCATATACCTTACATTTGTCTCTCTTTCATCATGTAGCGTGGTACAAAAAGGTACTCAATTCGTATGAGCTCCCGGCGTTTATATACCGGGAACAAACATGTGTACTTAATCTTTATTCGTTTAATAAATCATCATAGTAAGTGCAAAATACTCTCAGTTATCGCGTGTGTATAAGGGAAGTCTTAATTGTTTACGTAACGTTAAATAAAATTATAAATTCATGGAAATATAAAACCAAAAGTGACACAAGTGTTTCATTTCATCGTACATTACATCATTACATCAGTGAAAAACTACAATATTGGTCCTTCGAGTACATCTTATAACCACATATAACCTGCATTCCATCTAATAGCCCAAGAAAAAAGGGTTATTAGAACAACAGTGGTCATTAAACAAAAACAATACATAATATTTTTATTTTGTCTTCCTAGAAACCGGTTATTGAAGCATTATATTCAGCGCTTAAAACTGTGCAAGAACGTGCAAGAATTTGCCTAAAAATTGGACTTGGCTGGTTTTTACTTTGGACTCCTCAATTGCTTATTGACTGTTGTACTTACATCAATTTGCATTACGTTTAGAAGCCCTTTGTTTAAGAGCTTAGTATCCCATAATATCTTTGATCAACGATAATAGTCAATTACTATGGTTCGCCTGACATATATCTAGTTTGTTCATTATTTATCCAAATGTTCTAAAGTGTTACAATTTGTGTTGCTACAGTGTCTTAATTCACAATTTTATCTTAATTTCATCTCAATTTCATCTCAATTTCAACTCAATTTCATCTCAATTTCATCAGAAACAACATTAGATCCTATTATTTGTCAATTAATGTGACATAACTATCAAAATCTTTAAAAGTAATGAACTATCATCATCATAAACTTCAACTTGGAGGATTATTTCAAATCATTTTTAATGCTGATGAACATAAAATATCATTTCGTCCGTGATGCTAACTAAACATATTACGTTTTTCATGTGTATTTTCTCCATATGCCCTTATCGCACCTTGATTTTTTCCAGTATTCGCTAAAGCATGATATGTACAAATTAGTGTACCTATAATAATTAATAAACAGTCGACCGTCTCTCGAATTTTTCATTTAAAAGTCTATAGTCGATTTTTACCGGATGAATCAGTAAGACTTCATATGCTCGTATCCCGGTATTATATTTTTTTATTCGTTGTGAAGCTTCGCCATAGCGACAAATTTTAATAAAGCAGTAATTACACGCGGGTTATGAATCAATAAAACTACACTTTATCGTACCGACTGAGCTCGAAGAAATCGCTTTTGTTGAGAAGTATTAAATGAACAGTCAACTACTAAATGATGATTCCTCATACATAAATCCTTAATCCGAAACTGATTAGAATGACAATCTCGACGAGTAGGCATGACAGTAGGGAGGGATTTTCGTTGTTTATTGAATACGAAGAAACCATTCCACGTTTTTATAGAAAACAATTTAAAGTTTATATATATTTTCGGTGTAAAATTGTTTTATTGCTTTACAAAATAGCATTGTTTAATTATAATTTATAAAGTGTGCCATAATATTGCATTTTGCAGGATAAAAAGGAAACATGTAGTCAAGATTTTTAGTTTTCGAGAGCAAATTTCCAGTTTTTTCTTCTATTAATTATATGTATGTAATGACCGTTCCCCAACTACTATTTAATACACAGGATGTCCTAAGTTCTAGTAATCACTAATCACCAGTATGAAATTTACTGTCTCGACCCTTACTTCGTGAAATCTACTCATATTAGTGTTTTAAATGAAACTCAATGTTTCTAGCTAATTCCACAATATAATGAAAATTGTTGACAATTCTAAAAAAATGACAATTGTTTCGATAACTGGATGTCATCGTCAGAATGACAGAAGTTACATTTCATTTGATGCCTACCTGATGTTTAGTAGTTATTTTTGGCTAGACCAAGAAGTGACTTACCTTGTGATTGACTTAATATAAGTTAATAGAAAAAGAAGATGTGATATTACAAATATTGAAGCTTGATTTGTGTTACTAAGTGTGAATTTAAAGTAATTTTAAAATCTCCGCACAGCCTTACGGAACCATTTGGTTTTAGGATAGAAACAACAGGCGTAGCCCATTCTGAAAATTGAGTAGGTTTCAAAACTCCACTGGCTACTAATCTATCTGTTTTAATGCGAAAGGAACTGGTCTGGGTTTGCAAAATTTGGGAATAGTGCCTTCTTTTAATTTTAAAGTAATTTTAAATTTATTAAAACAACCAAGATTTGGCTCTAAAATTTCTTGATAAGTTCCAAGCGATTTTTGAAGTCTTGTCGGAAAACTTACATTTTTGTGTGCAATATTATTTAACAAATTTGAATTTGGTAGTTTACAAATACCTAAACCTAACATTTTCAATCCATTTCTGCCTATGAGGGGTGGTCCCCCATTTCTAATAACATAGGATTTTGATATATAAGATTTATTTTCAAATATTATATGAAGTTTTAAAAATCCTAAGAGTTCAATAGTCATACCAATATAATCTCTAAGCGATAAATCATTTTTTTCTAACTTTAAACCCTTAAAATGTTTACGATACATTGTTTCAGAAATGGCCGAATGAGCGAAACCAGAGTGCGCTTCAAAATGCATATAGTGGCTTTCCACGGTTAGTTTCATAAAAGTCTGCTTATTACTTTGTGGAGAATCGTCACCCTGTATGTTATTTATATCCCTTACATTAAAAATGGACTCAGTTTCATCAAAATTATCCAAATCGCTGGAACATTGTTTATCATTATCAATATTATTTTCCGTCAAAAAATTGTGATTATTTTTTTTACATTGAGGTGCTAAATGACCCTTAACGCCGCATCTATAACAAGTGCAACCTTTGAAAGCACAATCACTAGCGAGGTGATTGCATCTACCGCACACAAAACATTTTTTTTGGTTCTGATAAAAAGGTGATTCAATTACCGATAAATTTCTTCTGTTACCTTTATTTCCCATTCGAGATGCAGAAGGTCGATTAATACCACTCGACCTATCTGTTTGTTGAACTCTTTTTTGTTGATGAAAATTCAACTCATCTTCTTCTTGTTTAATGTGAACGCCCGCTACTGACTGCTTGTCAGAATGTTCCTTTAAAGCTGACTCCTTCGATAACGCTACTTTCATCATCGTGTTCAACGTTGTAGCACTTCTCGAGGCATCTTCTTCAAAAAGACGGTCCATAATTTTATCATAATTCATACCAATGGTAAAAATATCTCGCATAACTACTTCCAGTTCCTTTTCAAATTTACAATTGGATGCTAACTTTTTAACCCGGGCTGACCAATCGGAGACATTTTCATTATTCTCTCTAAGTGCTGAATAAAATTTCAACCTTTCGGCAAACCATGATTTTACCGGTACGCAATGTTCACTTAGTAACGTTACTATCATCAAATGATTTATCTGCAGGTAAACTTGGAACACATAAATTTTGTACTAGTACATAACAACTCTCCGATAATGTGTTTAATAATATCGCTTTTTTCTTTTCTGCTTCCTCAATACCATTTGCTATAAAAAATTGGTTCAGTCTTTCATTAAATACCGAAAATTCGGAATCTTCGTGATCAAATTCTGTTAAAGTTCCTAAAAAGACTTGCATTTTCAACACGAAATCACAATCACATATCAAAACTAAACAATTTTACTTGTTAATTCGACACACAATCCTCGTCGCCACTGTTTATTTGCGAGTATTAATTATGATGAAATAACACTACCTTATTATTTACAATTTATTTCTGGCTAATCAGTACAAAACATGTAATTCCCCAAATCAATTTTTTAGAATTTTCAACATTTTTCATTATATTGTGGAATTAGCTAGAAACATTGAGTTTCATTTAAAACACTAATCACCAGTATTTTAATTGGCGTAAACCCCTACCTTGTTACGCCGATTACAAAAATAACTTGCTTCAAATTTATAGAAAGTATGGGACAAAATATCGAAAGACTTTTTTGATTTGATTAATATGCTGTTTGTTTTGAGTAATCTGCGGAATGTTGTGTGATATAAAAAAAATGAAATATTATCTATGTGAGAAACACTACTAAGCGCCATGATCTGATCTTATTCCTCGCAATAAAATGTATGGAAATTGCGGTATTTACTTTAGGGATGCGCTCTGTAGATGAATAGATTGTAGATCAGCCATGTCAAACTCAAAGTCACTGGTTGGCCAAAAGCATGAAGACCATAGACTAGGTGGGCCGCAAAACCTAATCTTAAAGAAGACAAACTACTGAAAATCTTAACGAAAAAAAGTACTATTATGTTAGAAGTACATTTATTAAATTTCCAATAAAAAGAACATCACAAAAACTTACAAACATTAACTTCTTTTGCCAGATATTTGACATCTTTTGTCTTTAATTAAGTTGTCTATTTGTGGCGTGAATTTATCGGCGGAAATAACTTTTAAAACTGCGTCCAAGTGTGCGTCTGTCAATCGCGATCTTGCGGAGGATTTGTTTCCTTTCATCAAAGAAAATAATTGTTCACACTTATAGGTACTTCCAAACATTGACAGGATTTTACAGGCAAGTTTTCTCATTTCTTGGTATTGAAAAGGCAAGTACTTATAAAATTCGAATGTACCAACACTATCAAATTTTTCTTTTAAATGGGTTTGACACTGAATCTCAATCACTTCCATCTGCAAGTGAGGGGAAACTTTATCAATATCGATAGTGAAAAGACCAGTAAATAAAGAAAAATTGTTTTCTTGGGACTTAAAATCCTGAAAACGCTTTTCAAATTCTGACAGAAGGCTTCCCATTTTCTCTGTATACATTTTGTATGATATTGGGCCACTTGTACTTTCCTGATACGCCTTGCAAGTCGGAAAATGTGACACCGCTAACTGGTTTTTCCACAGCATCATCTTACACTTGAAAGCTTTAACATGATCATGCATATATGTTATAACTTGACGTGGTCCTTGCAATTTCGTATTTAAGTCCGACAAGTGTTTTGTGATGTCTACCATAAATGAAAGATCTTGTAAAAAAGGTACGTCGGATAATAAGCTGACATCTTGTTCTTTCGCTTCCATGAAAAGGCGTATTTCTTCTTTGAGTTTCCAAAATCGATCGAGAACCATAGAACATGAAAGCCATCGCACTTCTGCATAATAAGGTAAACCAGTGTACTCACTTTCTAAATCACGTAAAAACGCAGAAAACTGTCGCTGATTCAAGCCACGTGACCTTATGAAGTTTATCATTCTTTTCACTGACTTTAAAACGCTTTCCAACTTGATCACTTTTGAGCATAAAACTTCTTGGTGGATTATGCAATTAACATGATGAAAATCTGGTTTGTCACTGCCCGTTTCTCTGATATTTGTTTGTAATATTTTAATGAAGCCATTATTTACACCAGTCATTGAAGGAGCTCCGTCTGTTGCAACGGAATACAGTTTTGACAAATCTAAATTGTACTTTTGCAGAAGTCCATAAACAGCATTGAAAATATCCTCCCCAGTTGTTGTATCATGCAATGGTACTAATTCCAGTAATTCTTCATAAACGTTGATATCTCTATCAACAGCACGAAGACAAACAGCGAGTTGCGCCACACCACACACATCTGTACTTTTGTCACAGGCAATAGAAAATGCAATGAAAGAGTCTGATTTTGTTTTTATCTGTTCGCTTATATTGGCAGCCAACTCGGTAACTCTTTCAGCGACAGTATTCCGGGACAAGGATATATTTTGAAAAGCCTTCACGCTCCCGGGACTTACAATTTCCGCGGCCTTTACAAGGCACTCTTTTATAAATTCACCTTCAACAAATGGTTTTAAGTGTTTTGCGATCAACTCCGACAGTACGTAGCTCGCTTGAACGGCAGATTCATTTTCTTGCTTTGGACGTGTAAACATAAGCTGTTGATCTTTTAACCGTGATTTTAACTCTTAACTTTTCGTTTCTAATCATGCCTGTATACTTGTCAAACTTAGTTTTATGACTATCATAGTGACGTTTTATATTATATAATTTTGGGACACCGACTGTACTGTTACAAATCAAGCAAATAATTTTGTCTTTCACTTCACAGCAAAAAAACTCTAATTCCTACTTTTCTTGAAAGATACGATGCTCATCTCCAAGTTTCCTCTTACTTCCACTTGGCTTTGAAACAGACATTTTAAAAACTTTATCCGAAATAAATAACAATAAGTACTGTTACGTGTTGTAACAATAAGTACGCAACTAAACTCGCAATTCTATCGCAACTGACTCATAACTGACTGAACAACTGAACTCAATCGAGCGGTATTGGCTTATATACGGATTGTTATTTCTCGACAGTTCTTTCCAGAATGTTCAGGTAGCGTCATCTGTGTTCTCGCGCGATAGAACTTTCCGGAACAAGCCAGTTTTTTAGGTTGAGCGCGCATCTTAGTTCATCATCACAGTACTTTATTTTCGGTTTTTAACAGGCTCGCGGGCCGCATTACATGGCTGTTTTCAAAATTGATTCGGGGCCGCAGGAAAATGCTCAGTGGGCCGCATGTTTGACATGGCTGTTGTAGATGAATAGGGTAAAATGTGAAGTTTTCTTCAAATAAGGACATTTATAATTTGCTGTAATCTCTGAAGGTAAATTGAAAGAATGGCAAGGACACCAATGTCATATTAGAGAAGTTTGTTATGTGGCGATATTTAGAGTCAAACTACTGCCAAAATTGGTACATTTCTAAGATTTTTCGTTATCTCTTCCACGGGTAGGACAAATGGTGCATTATTTATGTACTGGATGGAGCGAACCACAATGCTTTATAATTTCTTCAATTTCTTAGACCTTACGATATGTCAATTCCGATCTCGCCTCTGTAGCATTTCTTGAGATGTTTGCTGACTGCCAGCTGTCCTTCCATATCTTGGGTGGTCTTCCGCTGTTCGAGTTTCCACCGGTTTTCCCTCCAGCACGACACGGGGTATTCGGTCTTCATCCATTCTCCTCACGTAACTGAATCATTGTCTCTTTATTTGTCTTCTCCACATTTTTCTCAGACTTCCGTGTTTTTCACTCTCTCTCGCTTCTTGTTTTTCCTATAACTGTTCGTAGAATCTTCATCTCGGTCACACGTAACGTACTCTTCGTTTTGTTTGTTTCCTCCCGCACCTCTAAGCCGTGCGTCATAGTAGGTCTTGCGCGTGTCTTATATATGTTCACTTTGCTTTCTATGTACATTTATTGATTTGTCCATACGATCTCTCATAGGTATCTTGACACTGCCGCGGCTTTGTTGATTTGGCCTTAATTGGGTCGTGGCTACTTGATAAATCTACTCCTAGATATTTAAATTGTGATACAGGTACAGGTACGTTCTCGATGACCAGTTTACATCGGAACGGTTCTTTAGCGATTGTCATACATTTGATCTCATTAATAGATATGATCATAACCCTGTTTTTTAGCTACTTTTCAGGGATAGCTGAGCCGAAAGATTCTGGGAGTAAAAACTATAATAGGGACAAAGTTATTACATCAACACCACAACAAATGGATAATGCTCACTGAGCAAGGAGCCATATACACCAAGAGACACACGCAAATAGACTATAAATCGGCAGTCCACCGGCTTACACTGTATTTTATACATGTATTTTAGGCTATTTGTAAATCAGGGCACCAAATACTAAGAAAGGCCTTTTTAATAATAATAGATATGATCATATTAAGTTGCCGGCTGACTTGGTAGAACTTAAAAAGTTGCATTTGGAGATCGTCTCCGTTTTCTACGATAATTGCCACGTCGTCAGCGTAGCTTATCAGACTAATCCTTTTGTTGTTAATCCTCTATCCCAAGTTAAGAGAGATTACTTCTTTTATTAGTTTGTCCATGAGGATGTTGAGCTGAGACCTTGTCTGATTCCTCCCAGGATTGGAATGCTTTTTGATGTCTGGTCTTGCGACTTCATTCTTGTTGTGTTGTGACTGTGCTGTCTTTGAATCACTCTTGTAATGTTGGTTGAGATGTTCTTTCCTGTTAGGGTATTGATGCTATCGTTCAAGCGGACTCTGTCAAACGTTTTTGTCAAGTCGACGAAGCACATATGTGCAGGTGTGTTGAATTCTTTTGCCTTTTCTTTTATTTGCTTGCCTTTGAAAATTGCATATTTCTTCTATACTCCTGTTGTTCTTCTCGGTTTTCTGTGTGGCTCTCCAACTGGTCCTTCAGAATCCCTGTGAACAGTTTCATTGTCGTACATAATAGTGTGATCCCTCTGGGTATGTTTTCTGTCCCTTTTTGAAGATGGGGATCGTAATGCTCTGGAGCCAGTCTTTTGGTACTTGTGCTGTTTGTTAGAATATTGTTGAAGATGTTAGTTCTTGTTCGCCATACTTTAGTAGTTCATTAGGTGTGTTATTTGGTCCCGGGGCTTTTCTGTTTTTCAGTTTCCTCATTCTTAGTTTTATATCCACCTGCTCGATCGTAATATTAGGTGTATCCTTGTGATCTTCGATATATAGTTTTCTGAAGTATTCCTCCCATGTTTCCATATATACTCCTTTTGTTTGTACATACTCATTCACTGATTCCTGCTTCTGAGCAGTTTCCTTAGACTCCTTTGTGCGACGTATATATCAAGTTCCATGTCGGTATTGAACTTGATCCAGTATTCTCGTTTAATTTCTGTTATTCTAGGGCTTACCCTATTTCGGGTTTGCACGTATTCCGCGTGTTGCTCTGCTATCCGTAGGCTCCTATATTTTAAATTGTTTCTTTTTAATTATCCCAGTACTTTCACCTCCTGGGAAAACCAGAGCTGAGTGCGGTTGTTTGCGTTCATATTGACCTCCCACTTCCTTATAGCTTCTTCAGCAGCTCATTCTATGCAGTTATCAATTTCCAGCCAGTGCTCTTCGACTTCCCGTTCAGTGGTTATGTTGCACCTTCATAGCTTTGTAGAATATTCGTGTGCTTTCAGAGGTCAGTGACAACTCTGTATTTTTCGATTAACGCCTTCTTCTTTTTGGCGGTTTGGGGACGCTCTAACAGCATCTTGCACAGGATTAGGTTGTTGTCGGCTCCTACATTTGCCGATATCAGCGCTCTGGTGTCTAGCACTTGTGACGGTGTAATGGTTCTATTTGTGATTATAAAATTGATTATTGATCTCTGGTGCTATTGAATATGTACTTGTTCTCTTCCGTCTGTGGAAAAAAGTGTTGTTTATGCTCATCTCATTTCTTGTACAGAAGTCTATTTAGAAGTTCGCCGTTTTAATTAATTACTGGCTCGTTCAACCTTTGCTTTATTTACCTTTGGTATCACGTCATTACCGATACGTGCGTTAAGATCTCCGAGAATTATGATTTTATGCTTATTGCCTATCTTACTGACAGTACTCTAGAGTTCTTCGTAGAAAATCTCTAATTTTTCTGTGTGTTTCGAAATATCTGGTGCGTACATGCTTTATAATTTTAATTAATTTATCGCTCAAAAAACGGAAACTTAATAGTTTTTTGCTCAGAACTGTCGAAAACTAGATTTCCTTCAGTGTTTTGTGAATTACGTTTAGGTGCAATTTATTCCCGTACATCGGGAAACTACGTAAAAGACGGTTTAATAAATAATAAAACTGAATATGTACTGTATTAAATGAGCAATAAATAATTTTTAGATACATATATCATTACGTTAAATAGTAGTCAATGAAAATGTGAATTTCGTTATGCCTCCCGGGCATTCGCATTCATGACAAAATTACTAGTTTGTGGGGTTGGTGACCGCCCACTTTTTTAAATACCATATATTTTACTTCAATGCATGTCATAACGTTTGCAGTTTTCAAAACATGCGACTATTATGTATAGACGGGGAAAATTAATATTATGTTGTGTATCATCTCCGAGCAGGAAATGTATGTTTTTATTTTGTAATTTTTATAATTTAATAATTGACATTTAAAGTTATTCAAGTATACATGGTGTGCGTATACGAAAACTACTATTTGTGGTTAAGTATTATCACTTCCATTAATCAGATATAAACGTTCAATCTGTTATTTAAAATTGAAAAAATTGGAAAAATTTCGCAAAATCATGCTTAAAGCTTGATAAAATGTTATTTGTAAAATCAGTGTCTGAAAGGTTTTCAAATTGTGGTGCAAAGTGAAATAGAATTTTTAAATAAGTTTTAAAGTACAGCATACTACCAAACTTTATCTGAAATACCTTTAAAATCTAATTCAAATAATTTTCTTTATGAGAAATTAAAAATTGCCAATTTAACCAAAAATATTGAATTGTCAAAGGTTAAACATCAAACAAAAAATGTCATTTCAGTTTTAAATTCAATCAAAAAGAAAGAAGAAAATAATAACCTTATAATCACAAAATCTGAAAAGGGAAACACCACTGTCATAATAAAAACGAAAGATTATAATTCAAAAATATATAACTTTCTAGAATCTAGCGATGTACAAGTTCTTACAGTAGACCCAACGAAAAAGTTTTCTAATAATGTAAGAGATATTGTTAATAATTCAAATGATCTTTTAAGTGATTATGAAAAGAAATACATCATAAATAAAAATCTTTAATCTTCACACTTATATGAAACCGTTAAATTACATAAAATATGTAATGAAATTAACTGTCTCGACCCTTACTTCGTGGAATCTTCTCATATTAGTGTTTTAAATTAAACTCACGGTTTCTAGTTAATTCCACAATATAATAAAAATTATTGAAAATTCTAAAAAATTGACAATTGTTTCGATAAATCAATATCATCGTCAGAATGACAGAAGTTACATTTCATGTGATGCCTACCTGATGTTTAGTAGTTATTTTTGGCTAGAACAAGAAGTGACCTAACTTGTGATTGACTTAATATATGTTAATAGAAAAAAGATGTGATATTACAAATATTGAAGCTTAGATATTATTAGCCCTATGGTGATATCCTGGATATGATTTTTCCAATTAAGATCAGTATAACTGTGCAATGATATAGAAAACCAGGAAAACTATATCTGCTGATCTTTACAATTATCACTTAAGAAGACAGTTTATTAGTGGAGAACTCCCTAGATTTAACTGTTCATTGACAACTTCATATTGTGGGTTTCTTCTTGACACCAATCATTCATTGGCGTTTCTCACTGAAAAACGTAAAAATAACTAGAAAAAATTAAAAACTTTTTTATAAATAATCATCATCTGCTGGAGCATCCAATATAAAGTTTGTAATCTTGTCTTTCGAAAACTCGGGATTTCTTTGCCTTCTAGCCTTCGGATGCCCGTTTTAAATATGCCGACAATTTCATATATCTTCCTATACCTACGCTATTTTTAACATTCATAGTTGCCTTCAACATGGTACTTACTACAATCTCCAAAAAGTCTTCGTAATGTTCTTCATACACTAATCCATAAATCGTTTATTTCCTTCATATTTCATCCGAGATTTCTCCGGCAGCAAATTTAGCTCAATATTTTTTGTCACCTCGTCTCTATCACTTTCCATAATATAAATCTACCGAAATTTTTCCACGTATTTGTCAAACTATTATTAGGACGTTTCCATAACAACCAATCGTTCCATCAATTGCGTTTTTTCTCATTTCTAAAATTTTGTTTTACTTATAAGATTGTGGGAATTGTAATAATTTGCAAAAATATACATATATCATTATAAACAATCGCCTAGTGCCTAGTAAAATAAATAACTATTCTTTGTATCTGTAAAAATGTTTAAAAATTTACATGTAAAGACACAGCTTATACCTAGGAGGTAAACTTAAGGTCCCAAGTTACCCATTTCGATACATTTATAGTATTGTATTCATTTACGAACACACGCTTTGCCCCACAGGAAACTGTAATTGGGTAGTAGTGCATTTGTAATTTAATTGTTCATTATGCCGTGTATGTTTGATCCGTTGGCTGTTGCATTTATCTAAAACCGGCCGTATAAGTGTTTTCTTGTTCTCTTTGACGACAGGTATGGCTTGCCCCACATAAAACAAACAGAAAATAAAATTATTGATTAAGAAATTTTATAAAAAAACTTATTTCATCGTACATAGTTAACTTGCGATCCATAAAAACCTGAAATTAAACCACTTGAGATTAATCTTGTAAAGGAGAAACTAAGCGTATCATCAGAAAATGGAGGTAAAATCTGTTAAAATCAACAAAATTATGTGAATGAGTGGTGTATTACGAAAATAAAAAATAGTAGAATATTATTTTAAGAATACGGAAATTTAGATTTCTTCCAGGAATATCTGAAACAGTATAATGTTTGGACATGGACAAATTTAACTTCCTAACAAAGCTAACTAGTTGAACAAAATTGAAAATAACTTACTTCTTAAGAATGTTATAAGTGGCATGTATACTTTCTACTAACGTTTTCCATTCTATGGATTTTTATTTGCTTGTTATATGGTGGGTAATCAAACTAACGAAAATGCTCGTATCGTAGTTAAAATTATTTGTCGCTAAATCAGTAGAAAAACCAAAAAAACTAGACGAGAATACTATAATAAAAAAACTGATTCCGTTTTGTTGTTAATATTGAAAACTGAAGACACCATCGGTACTTTTTAATAAGCTGCATTTTAAAATCGAAAATAAATGTTATAATGACAAACCGGCTTAGATTTATTTGTTAGAGAAAGGCGAAGAAGCTGCTAATAGTTCTTTTTAATATTCTGTGCTCTGCAGTGTTCCTCGACGTTCAACAAGCCTTCGATAAGGTATGACACAAAGGTCTCCTCTACAAAATCATGCAAAATCTCCCTGATCATTTTAAAATCCTATTTAGAAGACAGGCGCTTTTAAATAAATTATGAAGATGAACTCCCAACTTGCCATCAAATCATATCTGGAGTACCTCAAGGTAGTGTCCCGGGACCCTTCTTATTTTTACTATTTACAGCTGATATACCAATAACTCAAGAGACAGACTTAACAACTTTCGTTGATGATACAGTAATATTATCATCTGACACTGATCCCGTTAGAGCTTATAGTAAGTGACAAAACCATCTAAACATTCTGCAGTCCTGGCTGAAAAAGTAGAAAATACAAGTAAATGCAAATAATTTATGCCAGATTACAAAAAGAAGTATCTCTCCTCAAGTTAACATTAACAATGCTCCCATACCTATAAAGAATGAAGTGAAATACCTTGGTCTCCACCTGTATCAGGAATTGAAGTGGTGCACACACATTAAAACCAAAAGAAAACAATTAAATTTAAAAGTCCAAAATATGTATTGGCTAATTAATAAAAAATCGCAGCTGTCACTAGAAAATAAAATTTTAATTTATAAAACTATATTTGGACATATTGCATTGAATTGTGGGGGTGTAGCAAGCCATCGAATACTAAAATTTTACAGTCCTTCCAATCCAAACTCTTCGAATGATTCTAAATGCACCATGGTATATATCAAAACAAACTATTCATGATCTAAGAATTCCATATATCGGTGATGTCATCAGAACCCATTCAAATAAATATAGAAATAGATGTACAGACCACGACAACGAATTTATCAACGTCCTATTCAACCCACCATTTGAGGATATAAGATTGAAAAGAATCTGGCCAGAAGACTTATAAAAAACCCAGAGAATCGTCACTGGGCGGTACCTGACTCATGCCTACCTATCTATAACTAATCATTTACTTATTACTTTATTTTTTGTATTAGAATATAAATTCGCAGGAAATAATAAAAACAATATTCCGTACTACACTACACATATCTAAAGTATTCATCCTCTTTTGCTAAATATCTCTTAATGGTTATTATCTACAGTAAATGATTTCCTACATCTTATTGAAAGTAAAAAATGATTCAGCAGGATTAATTGCCACTGCTATCCTTATAGGAACTTTTATTATAATTTGTGAAGAAATCTATTATGGAGTAATTATAATTATACTTTTAGAAGAGTCCTCTTATGGAGTAATAACATTCTAAATTCATCCCACTCATTCGTAATATGTGACATTAAATTACAATGAATTAAAATGCTAGCCCGGTCCTGTGTTTGATTCTACTCTTTTTCAGGCGGCCGCTTCGCCAGTGTGCAAAAGAAAGGCTCTGGCCGTTTTTCGTATACTTTTACGGCCTCCGCTGCAAAAATAGCCAATCAGCCATTTCAATTAGACGAAACTCCCTTTTGAGACGTGAAAGTGTCACGTTGGAACTCGAAACGTGGTCGTTGAGAGCCATACAGGGTGTTGGAGTATTTGTTGTCGACATACACATTTAAATTTTTCTTTAATTAGTTGAGAACAATTTGAAAAGGAACAGTTACTGTTACTTAGCGCTAGCAAATAATTTTAAACATAGGCAACAATGTCTTGTTGTTAGCAATAAGACCTGTGATGTATATATTTATTTAACCCATCCTGGGTATGAGAACTCCTTTTAAGAGGGCGAAGAAACTGTTTTGGAATTGATGATATAGTTTGTAGTAGTATTTTTTCATAGTACATATCCTATGTTAGCTAATAGGCCACTGGTTCTTAACTTTTTTGTCTTATTCTTTCTTTTTTTCTGTTTTCTCTTTTCAAGTCCCTGTCTACTTCTTTTCCCGCTTCTCTCTGTATTTCTCTTTCTATCGTTCTTCCTGTTTCTCTTTCGGATTCTCTTTCTGATTGACTCTTTTTCTGCTCTGTTTCTCTTTCTGAAACTCTTTCTACTTATCTTTATGCTTCTCTTTCTATTTGTATTTCTGATTCCATTTGTTTCTTTTTAGTTTCTATTTCTGTTTCTCGTTCTGATTCTCTTTCTAATTCTCTTTCTGCTCCTCTTTCTGACTCTCTTTCTGCTTTTCTTTCTGATTCTCTTTCTAATTCTCTTTTTGATTCTCTTTCTGTTTCCCGTTTTGCTTATATTTCTAGTTTTCCTTCTGTTTCTCTTTCTATTTATCTTTCTGGAACTCATTCTGTTTCTCGTTCTACTTCTCTCCCTGCTTCTCTTTCTGTTTTTCTTTCTGATTCTCTTCCTGTTCCTCTATCTATTTTTTTTTCTGTTACTGGTTCCTTTCCTGTTTCTCTTTATATTTTTCTTTCTGTTTCTTTTTTGTTTCTCCTTCTGCTTCTCATTTTCCCGTCCTGTTTCTCTTTCTGATTCTCTCTTGGTTATTTTTACCGTTCCTCTTTTTGTTTCTCTTTTTATTTATCTTTCTTATTTTTCCTCCCCATTCTATTGTCATTTTTCGTTTCTGTTTTTCTGTCTCAATTCTAAAAGCGTTGGATTGTGTTTTATGAAAGTTTGAGGGTAACTTCATCTCTTTTTTGATTACCGCAGTTTTTTCAGACGAATTTTATGATGGGTTGTATAGTTTTTAGTCCAGTCAGTACCTAAAATATTATCAAGTCCATTCTTATTGAAATACAAAACCTTCCTTCGAAAACACAATTCAGTTGTCAACATAACGTAAGCGCAATATGACAATAGCAATCTAAACAAAACTGATTGGGGTGGTTTAAAAAACTAATTGAGTACTTCAATCATAAACATGAAAATGCATCATATTTTTCTTTATCAAATTTTAAAACAAAAATGTAATCAATAAAATACGGCTATTGTCAAACTTCCCACGAAATTTTCTTAAATTTAAATTATAAAATATGTAGTTGCCTAATTTAAGAACTACATTCGTCATTTAAATATAATTAATGCGTTGTTTTTATTTCAGGACTTTCACGACCCCCTATGTACCCTTTCGCAGCTGGACAATACCCATATCCGATGCTCAGTCCCGAAATGTCACAGGTGGCAAGTTGGTAAGTAGAGATTTTATATTGTATAAAAATACACGAATTTTCTTCGTTTGTAATTACGAAAACGCGGTTCGCCTTAAGATTTAATAAGAATTAGAATTTATATATTTTGTTAATGATGCTTATTCTGCAAGAAACATCGGCGTCCTACAGGGTAGTATTTTGGGTCTGATCGTATGCCTTCTCTATACATGTGAACTACAGGAACTCGTTTATCACTTTTACTGACGATTCTGCCATATTAGCGGTAGGCAAGGATAATACATACAATAACTAACTATTCAGTATGGAAAATGCACTGGCTTCTAAGAAGAAACTCGGTATTGTAAACTGATAACAAACTTCTTATTGATAGGCAAACTAGTATGGACCTATCATTGCAAAAACTTGTTCATAATGACAATATAGATGCCTTCCAGCTCTTCGATAAGTTTGCAGTACATGACAATAAGTGACTTAGTGACATAAGTCATTGTTTGCAAGCAAAAGTGCTGTAGGGATAAGAAACATAATTAAGAAGACCTCAAAGAGTACCTTCAAGTTGTTATGATAGAGAAGTGCACAAAAGCCCGATGGTATTTCTATCCAATTAGATGTATCTTTAAGCATATAACATTTGTAACAAAAATTGTGTGTACATAGCCATAAGACCGAAGAACTTCTTTGGACGAATATTATGCAACCATTTGTATGCCCGGAGTCTTCATTCACCAAAATTGAACTCTGTAAAATTGCAGTTATAAGGTACAAAATCTTGAAATATGATTGTCAATCTCCCATAGAGTCCCAACGATTTATTTTCCTTTCCGAAACAGCATGGTTTTAGATTCCACTTACCGATAGAGGCCTTCAAAAACTCAATTTAATCTGTAGCAATTAACGAATAGATATACTGATGAATATGCTTTGTGAAGCACAGATTATGGGAAATGGAAATGTCCAGGATATCATATAAAACTCTGATATGATTGTGTTATTTTAACTTTTGTGTTTATTGAATGACAAAAAGTCAGCTGACAACGCTTCTGATTTATTGGCATATTTTTGACATATAAATAAATGGTGTCAGTTATATTTGCTCGTACTTTAATTAAATAGTAGTTTTACAACACAATAAACTCCAAACACTTCATAATAAAATATCATCTTATTTTAATTCTTTTAATTGCTTTGTATACTACAATTATTAATAAGTAATTGCGGCACGTCTGGCATAATGTTCGTAGATGTTTCCAGATTTGTTTACACGTGTACAGTGCATTTTGAATTAATATTATTTATTTAAAAAATAGATTATATAATTATCTGTTTTCATGTACATATTCTATCGTAAACTACAACTGCCAAATTTATTCAATTTTAGATATGTAGAGGCCATATTGGGATGTATTTTTGTATGAGAGAAAAACATATATTAATTTTTAGAAAACTTGAAAATTTATGCCATTAAAATGAATTTACTAGCTTTACATGCTAATGCAAAAATAAAATCCCAACTAAAAATCTCATATTTTCTCGGGATCGAATAATAATTACTGATGAAATTAGATTGAAATTAAAATTTTCAACTCTCCATCATTTACACAATTCAACTAGAGACAATACGGCGGTCTAGTAATGTCACAGGTGGTGAATTGTTAGCCCGTCTTTTCATTTGTTCCCTTTAATCAGGAAATCTCGTATCGCCCGTCTCTATTTCCCGTGTTTGCTCCTTTTTTCGTAATCGGCTTTGTCGTACACTCTTTAATTGCGAACAAATGGGATTTGGTCCAGCCACAAAGAGTCCACTATTCCATGAAAAATCTCTCGGGAAAGGGGTGTTATCGCGCTTCTGGAAAAAGTGTGCAGATTCGTGATGAAGTTTTGATTTGGAAAAAAAACTCTAGGGGATGAAAATTGTTCGAGATGTTTATTTGTGGCAAAGAGAAAGTGTTACTGTGAAATAGTAAATTGTATTCCCTGTAGGATCGAGGTGCACTGAAACTAAAATAGGTACGCGTGTTATATTTTCAAATTTTACTTAAAATTAATGTTGGAATCATTGTTATTTTAATGGAAAAAAGTATGTTAATGTATCCCATGACGTGAAAGTTGAGAATTACATAATGATAATATTAAATAAGTTTTAAAAAGCCAGGATTACGACAAGGTAGTAGATTCATATTCGTGTTCTTAATTTTCACTCAACAATAACGAACACTTGCGAACCATACTAACATCAAACAAAAAATTTAGTAAAATGCAAAATCAAATCAACTAACTAGATGATTGGCTTAGTCAATGGAAAACTGACATCAACACCTGTCAGGAATTAGGTTAATAATACGCTTATATCATTAGGAGCATGCTTTCGTTTAAATGAAGAACAATTTGAAAACCCCATATTAAACTTTTTGACTAGTTGACAACTGTGGGATTACAACAAATCATCAAAAAATACCAAATTACTACAGACATTTAAGTCTAAGATCAATCGAACGTTAGCTAAAGCTTCATGGTGCGTATTTAACCAAATTTTACAAAGAGATCTCAACATGCCCTTCATAGATGATCTGATTTTATCCACCGTTTCAGAAGAATGTCCCAGTCATACCATCTTATAGACGAACCCTTCAGTCATTGATAAGACTGGCTAGAAAACCTTGCTGCTAGGTGCACTCTAGAGAGTCGTCATTGGACCCACCCAATTAATGTTATATTTACTTATAACTTCATTGGAGAAGATTTAAATTAACAACGTATAAAAAAATCTCTTCGCGGTAATCTACTTTTTATTTCAAACTATTCTCAAAAAATCACAATTCATTTACAATGTCCATCCTTATTAGTATTTTATGTTCCTCATGTTTCATCTGTTTATTTTTAGAATATCATCTTCAATATTTCTCATTAATTATCTGTGAATTTCTTAACATTTACATCGTATTTTGGGAAATTGTTTTTAGTAATATCTGGAGAAACTGCTGGTTTGGAAAACAATTGGGGAATTGAAGTATTACCGAGAATTAGAGAAAAGGGGAATGTTTGTATCATCAAGGTGATTTAGCTTAGAGTGTGTGCAATTTGTTACTGTTTTCCCGATACCCCTTAATACTAACAGCACTGTTAATTAGAACCCAACAGTGAATAATAGAGTAGGGATTCACACCTAGGTCGTTAATTATGAAATATTTCCACCGTAGGTAGGAATTGGACATCCGTTCATTGAGCTACCCACCTACTCCATACAAATTAAATTGTAGTAACAATCTTTCTCTCCTCATGAAACGTAATTATGATTTTCGTAAAGATCTATAATTATTTATGATATTTTTATAATTTTTTTTTCGTTTTAGGCACACTCCCAGTATGTATCCCTTATCGCCAGGTGCGGGATTCCGAAGTCCTTACCCCAGCACGTTACCGATCTCTACGAGCAGTCTGCCCAGCGATTTCTACAGATTCTCGCCAACCGGGTTGATACAACCACATCCCGGATTATCACCCCACCCGCCTCATCTAACGTCACACCCCGCAATCGTTACCCCTGGACCTAAACAGGAACTGCCTGATCTTAACCACAGGTAAGACTAGTTAACTGAAAAAACTGTTTTTGTCATTTATTATATATAGTTAAGGTACGTATCAATTTTTCAAAGAGGAATTTATCGATGTCAGCTGTTTATTATAGTCTGTACATATACGAAGGAATTTGACTAAATTAATGCATTAATAGACAATCTATAACAATAATTTGTGAAAGTATTAAAAATGTACCCATTTTGGTACACTGTATAAATTTTTAGTTTCGATCATACCTAAATCCTTATAATGTATAGTACGCTCAAAACATATAATGCAGAAATGTAATTGTATATCTCCTTTAAGTTATGTTGCGGAGCTAGAGTCTGAAAGGTATTAATATTTTGTTTATTTTTACCTATACCACTTACACACTACACATTATTTTGATGCTAGCCTACCAACTAAATAGTCAGCGTTGCTTATCGCTGGTGGGCACCTGCTGTGTTCGAAAAAATTGCTCTCTCAACATATACTTATAGTTCAGTAAATATGGGGAAAATAATAAGTAATTTGAAAATTATATTTCTAATTCTTGTTAATAAAACGAGATATAAGGTAGTGTTAATTGTCTGATGTTATGTTTAAGATGTATTTAATAATTATAAAATTATTAAATACATTTTAACGATTGTTATTTGAAATTATGATATTAAATGAATATATCGTCTAATATGCATTTTAAATTATAATATTGACTGGACTATCACAGTATTCAAATCAATGGATAAGCCGAAACTTTAAAGCTCGCACTATATCTCTTACGTGAACTATACCAAAACCATATCTAATTGAATTATAAGGTTTGTTCCAATACATCAAAAAACCTTTCTTGGTAAAGTGACGCGCGTGTGCAAAAGCAAAAATGCGTTACAACCACGAGAGAACCGTTTTGCGAACGATAATTGTTTTGTTCCAACCCGATTTGGTATCATCGTTATGGAATCGGTTCAAGAACGATGATTTCTATACTCGACTAAAAGCAGGTATCAAGGGAACCGACTTGCGCAGTACACATATCCATATCTAGTTTTAGTTAGTTGGCTTGATTTTTTTGTTTGTTTATGTATTAGTTGAATTTTGTGGGAGCGATCTTATTTATATTTGTTTGTGCTATTTGTTGATATTTTCCAAAATGAGTGATAACGAGGTGAAGTGATGACTCGAGTCAGTAACCAAACCGTTCCAACCACGATCTATTTTGGAACCGTTATTAGAACGGTAAACACTTGGCGCCTGCGTAACAAATCCTAAAGAACGATTTCGATGACGATTCCCGAACGATTAAAATTTGTGTGTTGGAACAAACCTATATATAATATAGAACCTATAAAGTACATTTATTTATAAATAACTAGAAAAGTTATTGAACATAAATTAGAAGAAGAGAAAGCATAATTAAGGAAGGAACACAAACAGCTAATTTTTTCCTTTAGAAAATCCATTGCAAGTATTTTGAATATTACAATCTGATCGAAAGTTTGTTCAACTATTAACTTCACTCCAACTTACGAAATCTAAGCTTCTACTCACTAGTGTACAGCTTTGCAAGCGAAGGAAGACCCCTGAAATGCGCAGAAGATAAAAAGAGAACTCAGCTGTGTAAAGGATAACAATAACTGACTATTTTGGGAAAGTACAGTAGGTGAAACAAGTTAGGAACTATTTCTCAGGTAATCAGGCAGATTTCGTTGTTATTCCAAATTTTAATACCAATTTCATAATTTTTAAAATATGTTTATAATTTTTTGTTGTTGATATAATGGTAAGATAAACTATTGTTCTGTAATATAAGATCGACAAAAAAGTATCAGTAGGGCACGGAACCAAAACTAAAACAATCATAAAAATAATAACTGATTTCAATATTCTCTTTTTATCTGATATTTAATTTTAATTCTCTTATGAGCATTTTGTAAAAAGAAGATTTATTTTCATTTCTATTAAACAAGTTAACCTTTTTTCTAAACAAAAGGTTTTTATTGGGCATTCTTTTTTCTTGACAATATATATAAAGTTTTACACTTAGAAAAACACAAATTTGAATATTATTTTGATACAAATCAAAGTGTAGTTTCTTACAAAATAGTAAATTGATTAAAAAATATCGAAATCAAAATAAAAAATTTCTTCGCAAATTATATTATTTAAATTGGAAAAAAAGACGAAAAATTTGGGGGGAATTGGGAAGGGGGGAATGGAAAATTTTTAAATAATCGAGAAGTATTATTAGACAATGGGATTAAAAATAAAACCTAATAAAATTGTTTACTATAATTATTAATTGCTTACTAATTTAAAATATTAAAAAGTTTGATTTACTAACAGAACCCAGAGGTGATAAAACCAAACTTACAAATTCAATGAAACCTCATTTTAGTCAAATTTGTTCTTCCTTTACTTGTATAAAGTTTTACACTTAGAAAAAACAAAAATTTGAATATTATTTTGATACAAATTATAGTGTAGTTTCCTACAAATTAAAATAAAAGTAAATTGATTAAAAAATATCGAAATCAAAATAAGAAATTTATTCTCAAAGTATATTATTTAAATTGGAAAATATGAGGAAAAATTTGAGGGGAAATGGGAAGGGGGTTTGGAAAAAATTTAAAAAATCGAGAAGTATTATTAGACAATGGGATTAAAAATAAAACCTAATTTAAATAGTTTACTATAATTATTAATTGCTTGCTAATTTTAAAATATTAAAAAGTTTGATTTACTAACAGAACCCATAGGTGATAAAACCAAACTTACAAATTCAATGAAACCTCATTTTAGTCAAATTTGTTCTTCCTTCACTTGTAGATGTCCATTTCTTCGCAATATTTTTTATGGATTGACTTTAAAGTTTGAAGGCACTTTTCTGTAACATGAAAATTTACGATTGTTCTGCGTAAAAGAGCACGATCATGTTCATCAAGTGCAACTGGCAATTTTCCCGAGTTCCTCTTTTTATTGGGTGTTGAAAACATCGGTATTTCACCACTATCAACCTTGTCGCCTTTAATTTTAATTCGCTTAATCGTTTTAAGACTCACTCCAGTGGCTGCAGCAACACGTTCTTGAATCTTAAAAACATTTGAATTTTGTATTTCAAGAAGAATAAATAACACCATTTATTTTGAAGTTGTTACAGATTGGAATTCATTATAAAAATTATGTGTTTGTTAAAAGTTGAATAAATGTTTCACTAGAAATTTTGAGTGGCTACTTTTTAGCACCAAAGGCTTCAATTGTTTAAAATATTAGGTAGACATGAAACCTTAAGATTAATAAAAGGTTACGAACTATATTAAAAAAATTGAACGTACCTTAGATATGTTTATTATAAGAGTTCCAGCCTCGGCTTCTTGCTTAAAAAACTTCAATACATTGTTTATAATTTCACGACTTTGATCTGTTAAAACTTCATTTTTCACCTTACTTTTAAACGGCATTTTGTTTGGCAAAATCACTTTTGAATAATATATAAACTAAAATATTTTCAACTTTTGCCCGAGACTATACCAACGATACGAAGTGCACCAATACAATTTAAAAATGAGCTGTCTGCAGTTACTAGGTAGTGAGGCTGGCTGATCTACCGCGCTTCAAAATATCAGGGGTCCTACGTTTGCCAAGCTGTACTTTAGGTTAAGCAAGTACTACACTTTTTAATGTCCTTAAAGCAACTCCTCCTATTTCTACTTACCCTATTTGAGTTATCATGGAGATGTATACAGAACTATCCACTTGTGCTTCTCAAAGGTCCCGGTGAAGATTACAGTTTCGACAGTAAAACCTGAAAGTAAGAAGAATTGAATATGTAATTTTTATGACTGTATTGTCTTCAAGACATTGCGAAAGAAAATATGTTGTAGTAGTGACCAAACAAAAAATTATAATTATCGTCTTCTACTATTTATGCAGATAAAAAATCAATAGTAATGAATATAAATACATGATGATTAACCAGATTGGAAGGATAGAATAATCGCGATCTGGTTGATCTATAGTAATCTATTTGTTACAGCAACTCTGCTCCTTTCAGAAAATTAAAAAGCCGAAGAACAGGTAGGCTTTAGAACAGGAAGGTCAATTATAGATCACTTATTTTTGATTTCCCAGAAAATATCTAGAAATCAAGAACTTCATCAGCTCTATGTCATCCTGAAAAAGGCTTACGACAGTGTGCCTTTAGGAAAATTATATGAAACCGTGGAAACAACAAATATTAACGCTACACAAATGAAATTATCCAAAGAAATGACAAAGGGCGAGCAGCCATCTAACAACTTAATAGCATATGATGGGACAAATCAATTTGAAACAATAACAAACACAGAATATATAACAGCATAGTTAAAATTATAACAACATACATCAGTGAAGTCTGTCCTCTGTAATAAAAAACAATTATTCTTGAAGCCACAGATAAGGACGGCAAGAATCTCGAGATATGAAAGAGTTGGAAATAAGAGAATTATATAAATTAGCTACAAGGCAATTAACATAAGCAAGAATCTCTTAGAATCAAAAATCTAAAAACCAAGAATAGCTGTTTACAGAAAAATAAAGACGGACGTATCGATACTTTATTATTGTTATCTCCTTAAATGTAAAGGGAAACATTTCTTATTGTTATGCTGATTTGCTTGTTTCATCTCTCGACTATGTATTGTTCCATACATCATCTAACGATTAATCAATCAGCGTCGCGAAATTTTCTTGTAAAACATCCTTTGTTACTTGCTTTAACACTGAAAATGCCAATTTCGCTTTGCGTTCTAATTTCCTTTGGTAATCCCCGAAAAAAAAAAAACAAATTCGAATCCAATAAATCGTGTACACACGTACAAAACAAAAAAAGGCATCGCAGCAAGCAATCGTAGCCGCTCGTAGTGGTGGCAGTAATTGCCGCCCGGCGGTAATCCTAGTCGGGGGCGGCCATGCGAGAAATGAGATCCAAGATTGGTTATCGGCATTGCGGCCATTGGTCAGCTCGTTGCCCGGCAACCGCATCTCGTTTCGTCGTTACTCATAACACCGTCGCCGCAACAGCCGCCGTGTTGATGGTAAAACGTTTCATACAACGGAGGCGGCACGGATGTTGGTGATTTTGGATTTTCGCTCACTTTTACCGCCGCCACGCTACTGGACCGTCGTCAGGTCTTAATTTGTGCTGTGTTTTCTTAAATGTACACTGCACTCTGGCATTCATTGAAACAATTATGTCAGTACCTTATCTACATATTCTTAATAATGGAGGACGAAATACTAGTCAAATCGCCATCTCCTGGTGAAGAATAACGTTAAATGAGTGACTTATAAAACGCTCTTATGTAATTTTTTGAAATTTTCTTAGTACCTGTTAGTTTTTCTTTAAAATTAGAAACGGAAAATGAGCCCACATTCGTTAGATTTTGTACTTGTTCTGACCAAACTTTTTTGGAAATTTTGCATTCACTTAACTAGACAATTCAAAGTATATAATCATTTTCATTCGATCTTTCTTATAATTTTTCATGTCATACCACCAACCTTATTTTCATTGATGCCGCTTTAGAGTCAAAATTTGGTCTAATTTGAAGGTGACCCGAAGGAATTTCATCGAAAGAAGAAGAGAAAACTTGAGAAACATTATTTTCAATTTAAAACCAAAACACTTTTCGAATAGATACATATTACAGCATTTTTCAAAATTACTAAAGCTATAATTTAATTTGAATTTATAAGTTCACGTATAGTTTGAGACAACCGAATTTAAAACAATTAACGAATTCCGACCGAAGCGAGGAAATGACCACCTCATTAGCAATTCAAATTTTCCGAATACTGGTCTGTTTCCATTCCGAACTTCGTTTTTGTTTGGTTTTCATTTGCTCCGTATTTGTTCAGATCCGCATGTTGATTGTATGTGACTGTATTCTATGATTCTATTTCTATCTGTTTTAACTACGTGTTCCAAAATTTCTTGTTGCTATCTCTGTCACCCGGGATTCGTTCTTTGTTTTGGAGTTATAATAATTGGGAAGTACAATCTGATGTGGTCCGTTTCCAATAATATCAATAGCCATTGGAGTATCTGCATGATATTTTCGAGGACTTTTAATCAAGTGTATGATTTTTTTTTATTTTTTATTTCTATAAATTGACCGTTCAAATTGTCACTAGTAACAATTCATACTTCTATTATCGGATAAATATTCATACAGTAAATCAACTTATACTGTAGAAACAAATGCAGCATTTTAGTATCATCTCCCATTTCGAACTCTTCTTTTCTTTCTTTAATAAATATATGAACATATATCTTCAAGTACGTTAATTTATGCTGATACGATATGATCTACGTATTTGTTGACTGGGTTCCAAATGAACGCAGTCTTGGATCGAATGTAGATATCTTTAGCAAGAATATCCTCATCAATCTCTACTTCAAACTAGATAGCTGACAAAAGAAAATAATTGTGTCATATTTATGTTGAGCGATCATCTTAGCTGTAGCGATCTACTTGGAAATTTCCATACATAGGAAAACATATATCAGTGTCATACAAAAGTAAACAATATTAAACTCCCCAAAATGAGAGACCATGGAAATATAAACTTAACATACCTAGCTCTCCATCTAGTCACATTCATATATTTTATATTTCAACAGCAGACACCAATCTTTTAATTAAATCACCAGTTAACGAGTGGCATCTTAAATTATTTGCCTACGTTGTATATATTTCAGTGTTCCATGATCTGTAATATCTGAAAATACTATTTTTTCAATAATATTTTACCAATACTGCAAATAAACTGAAAGAAAATATTTTTAAATATTGGCTCTGGTTATCCTAGTGGAAAACGTAGTGGAAAATGCCATATTACAAATTAAATACTTTCCCGGACCGGAAACGGTTCAGCGAAATTTTTGCCGGCCGAGGCCGTCAGAATCGGTCTTAACCTCAGATTAACACATAAAATAGATTGTTTTGATTTTTTCTTGCCCCAAACATCGAGGCACATTCTAAGCTCACTGGCTGACACTTCCATCGCTTTGCCATATTTACAATGTCTCTTTAGTTGCAGGAAAAATAAAATTAGAAATTTAATTGAAAATTTGTTAAAAAGTTATGCAAATAAAGAAAAGTCATACTAATTTATGCATTTAAGTCGCTGCTTTTAAAATTAATTGAAAATACCTCAATGCTGCAACTGGTGGATTATCTAGAATATAATAAGATTCTTTGTGAGTATCAATCAGAATTCCGTAATAAACATAGTTGTGAAACGGATCTACAATGTGTTTTGAGTGATTGAAAAAATAATATTGAAAATAACTTAGTTACAATTGCAGTATTTTTAGATCTACAAAGAGCATTCGAAACAGTAGATAGATATAGGCTAATAAGGAAAATTGAAAGCGTAGGTATTGCTCTTAGTTGGATAAAAGAGTATTTAAACAACAGGCAACAAATGGTGAAAATCAATAACATACAGTCAAACAGGTTATGTAATGATATGGGTGTACCGCAGGGCAGGTTGTTGGGACCTTTGCTATTTTTTGTTTATTTAAATGATATTGTGGGCATTGCAGGACTGCAAAATTCATTTATTTGCGGATGATACCCTACTGTATTTCTGCTGTAGTGATCTTGAGCACTACATAAAAGTCATAAACGCCGCCCTAAAAAGGGTGCATATGTATTGTTGTGCAAATTTATTAAACATTAATATACAGAAAACAAAATGTATGGTATTGGGCGTAAAGGATGGGTATAGGGAAGCTAGTTTAAATATAGGATTAGGTGATGAAACGGTAGAGACAGTAAAAAAATTTGTCTATTTAGGAGTAACTATTGACAATAATTTGAAATTTAAAGAGCATGCAAATCAAGTTATTAAAACTGTGGCCTATAAAATTAACTATTTAAGACGATGCTCTCCACATCTCAGTCAATGATCCAAATTAACCGTCTTTAACACTGTAATATTACATTTTAGTTATTGCCCTACAATTTTGTATCTACTCAACCAAAATGATATCAATCGTCTTCAAAGGATGGAAAACTGTGCCATGCGAATAATATTAAAGTGTTGTAAGTACACTCCTATAAACAGCATGCTAAAGACACTTAACTGGATGCCAATAACTAAGTAAATGCTAAACTTCACATTAATTTTTATTTTCAAAGTTAAAATTGGACATGCACCAGTGTATCTGCAGGAAAAGCTCTCTAGTAATCTTGATGTACATAGCTATACCACAAGAAATAAGGAAAATTTAAGAATTTAAATGTGTAGGAGAAGCAGTACATACAACTCTGTATTTCACAAAGGTATTAATGATTTCAATAGTTTCCCAGAATACATTAAAAAAGTTCATCTGTAAATTCTTTTAAAAGAGCATTAAAGGATTATTCAATGTCAGAGTGAGCAGTCACAGTGTAATATTATATGTTTGTTTAAATTGGTTTTATTCTAATTTTAATTTCTTTATTAGGTACCTACTTTTTATACTATAAGTAACTATATGTTGTACTATTCTTTTATTTTATATTGTGTATATTATATAAATAGAATTAGTTATTTTTGACTAAATAAAGAGATATATATTTAATAAGGGCATATTCAAATATAAATTTTAAACAATTATTGGTTGTAACTATAATTGGCAACATTGCTCAAATTTTCAGTACCTTCTTTATGTGTCTATGGTAATCTATTTAGTAGTTTGGTCTTTCTTTAATTACCATATAAAGAGATATGCAAAATCATCAGAGTGTGCCCGAAGATAATTTCGAATTATCTGTAGTATTCGTAGTAAATAATGTCAAACGCGTTATGTTTATACGAACGCCATTACATTACAAGTAGGAAGTCAAATTTAGTTCATCCGTTTTTATATGTTTTTCAAGACTTTTAGTGACAAACTAAACTTTTAAGTTAATTAATTTAATGTTTTTGGATTATCATGGTTCGTCAGTGCCAAGTTTGGCAGAAAAACAGCCGAAATTACCAAGGCATGTATCCACAATATCATCCCCGCTTTTAGTAATTCATTCATTATTTCACTACTGGCGTTTAGGATTGTCGGCCGCAAAAATAAACGTGTTTATGAATGAATAGCCCTCTCTATTGTATATTATTACTCTAAGGTCCCAACCAACTCACATTAATATCAATAATTTTAGGAAATTTTAAAATTCTGACATTCTAAACGTAGCTTATTCATTCATTAAGTATATATAATCTGGTGATACATATATGATGACATTTTCAGCAACATTTACTAACTCCGGTGGTGTCCGGTGTCCTACAGTGTTTTGTTTTGATTAAATTCCACACTTGCGCACTGGTCATCATCAGTTTCCTCATGACTCACGTTGCTGAAACCTTCGCGGTGAAATGTGTTCTGAGAATGCTTTAAATGTGAAATATTTCTACGCACAATATGACCGTTCTACAATTCTGGCTGGACCATACCTTTCCTTCTCTGACTACAGTATTTTCATTAACTAGAAACTCTGTTCTATTTACTGTTGTCCTATCATAATATCTTTTAAACAATCTTCTATATCTTCTTTCTCTCGGGAGAATAGGGTAAAAATCTGTTTCCTAGGACCTAGCAGAGAGGGGTCTCATTCGACCCAACTCGACGAGCTGAATCCATTCACACAACATTTAGCGTCCGGAACGCACTTTATTAAAAAAAAAGTTAAAAGCATATAAGGGAATCATTAGACATTCTCTTCCCTTTCTTGAATAACAATGCGCGTTACAAAGTATTGGATAGGGGAAGGGTGAATGCATTCACCCTTCCCCTTCTTGAAAAGTATCCAATACTTTGTAACGCGCATTAAGTTATTCAAGAAGGGGAATGGAATATAATCATTGGATTCGCCCTTCCTCTTCTTGAATAACCTGATGAGCGCGTTATAAAGTATTAGATATTTTTCAAGAAGGGGAAGAGTGAATGCAACGTTTTCGACGGATAATCTTCAAAATAGGTGAGTACTATCGATTTTTCGCAAAATCAGTCAAAAATTCGTATCTCCGTATAGCCCACCGGACCTCCGTTAGTAATAAAAGATATTTCCAATAGGTTTAACACTGTTTTTGTAAAAGTCGTCTTCGGACGCTAAAAGTGGTATCGATGGACTCAGCTTCTCGAGCTGAGTCGAATGACGGTGGGCTGACGAAGTAGGTAATTTTGTCCTCAATATTCTACGTTGCAGAAGCTCCGCCAGTATTTTTTCTGTACCTGACACTGGGGTGTTCCTTTTACTATCCCGCCGCGAATAGCTCAGTGCCACATTCACAAGTTAAAGCTAACCTTTTCAGATCCATATAGAAATGATCAAATGCTTCTTTTTGACTTCTCAAATCAAATATAAGTTTTCCATATATTTCATTTTTCTTTAGGATGCAGAAGGTTTCTAATTCATTCATAACTGCTTGATAACAATCTTTTTGGGTTTCAACTTTAGTGTATTAAATATATCGACCCCTTCTTCTCCTATCAAATTAAGCAATGTAGCAACCTTCACCTTGTCTGGTTTGCTGTCCATATCACTCGCTGTCATTCCAGATTTTGCTTGAATTTCTTAAAATGTTCTACAGATTTATCGATTTTTCTTAGTACGTAGGTTATTTAGATAATTCAGCACAGGAGCTTTTTTATTTAATTTCCACTTGACTGCGCCATGTTGTATTATTAATGACTCCAATTACTGTGTTTTAATAACTTTATTAATAATTAAAACATTACAAATTCTGATTAATACAGGTAATTAACTTATCACGTGTCTATGGCATAATCGCGCATCTTAACATCATTCCTCTTCTTGACCTCTTTAGTGACTCCCAACACATAACATAAATAAACAGAGAATATAGAACACAACTAAAGAAGATTAATTAATACTCATTTCATGACAAGACTCATAATAATCCAGATTGAATTATTAATTTAAATATTGTTTTCTTTTCTCAAGACGGTCTTAATTAAGCTATTAAATGAGAGATCATTAAAATTAAGTTAACCGCTCCATGTTTGTATTCTGACTGTCAAATTTGTCAGTTTCGGAAAAGAGGGGCGCCAAACATTTCTAGGCTGGAGGGCGCACCGGGATATGTACCGGTGTCCCCGCATATGCCTGGGTGTCTCGCACACTTGAACATCATCATCACTGTCTATTTTAAACATTTTTTAGCGGCAAGTAGGTATTAAACTTTGGTCACAACAATAAAGTAATTGCCAAGGAAACGATTTCATAGGCAACAAAATTGAAATACATTCATAAAAATTCCTCAATTTCCGGACGTCAATGCTTAATGTCCTCGGCCAACAATTTACATAGTCGTCCGGAATTGTATTGCTTTTTTTGCTAGATGCACAATGTACAATTCCTTCCTGTTGACGCCTCTGAATCAACTTCCGCACACTTCTGTAATACATTTTTTATATTTTTTTTTGTTCGCTTTCGTCTGCTTCTCTGAGAATCTGTAATGAGTCCTTTTGATGTCGAAAATTCACGTTAAACCAGCGCGTTTATAACTTTTTTATTTTTATAACTTTTTTCCGTTTTTACTACGCCAAAGAGTGTTTAGACCGACAGAAGCAATGATTGCGATTCTTATACATTGAAAAATTGCTGTGGTTACTTTTCCAATGATTTTATTGAATATACACTATTGTTTTTCGATATTGGTCCAGAATTTTAACAAGCTAGCATTTTTATAACATTTCGCAGTATTCAATTAATGGAACGATTCTAAAAGAAAAACAAATGTCTAATATTTCTGACGTTATATAGTGAGCCAATTGATCTTTATTTAAAACAGTTGTCTGTATTCCAATAACTATTCCTCAGCCTAGAGAATTATTCTTATTCAATCTCTTCTACCTTACCCTCCATAATATATTGAACGATGTTATGACAGTTTTCGGTAAGTATATATCATATTATTTACCAATTTGTCTAAAAGATCCCCTTACTTTCTTGCATTGATTTCCATAAACATCTATTGTACAAATAATGTTATAATAAATAGAATAATTCTTTTATTATGTACACATTCTTACATTGTCATCTAATAGTTCTTATTGTAAACAAGTAACATTAGCATAATGTTATTAAAATTATTTGGCGTCATTATTATGTTTTCCTCAAATAATTTCTATTAAATTTAAATTTTCACTTTCCAAATTTTATAACTTTTTAAAATGCTGCTTTAGTACTTGGTTATTTTTACGTTTTCCACCAAGAACAACACGAAAAAACGGTTTTTAGAAAAAAAATCCTGTGTGTATGTCGCCGTCGTTGTCGTCGGCCACTTTTCGTAACATGATCTTGTTAGCACGATACAGCCTCCGGAGTGCAACAAGTCAGCAATTTTATGATTGAATATTGTTCAGGACATATCACAGATGAACCAACCCTATTGATTTTCAGCTCACCAGATCCAGTACAACGGGTGCTATGGTACTAGAAGTACGAAATTTTATCATTTTTGGAGAAATGTAAGTTTGTTAGCACGATACAGCCTCCGGAATGCAACAAGTTACCAATTCTATGATTGAATATTGTTCATGCCATATCACAGATGAACCCTAGTGATTTTCAGCTCACCAGAGCCAGTACAACGGGCACTATGGTACTTGAAGTACTGCATTTTCGTCATTTTTGAAGAAATATCAGTTTGTTAGCACGATACAGCCTCCGGAGTGGATACAAGTGACCACCAATTTTATGATTGGTTATTGTTCAGAGTGTCTCACAGATGAACTCTATTGATTTTCAGCTGACTAGAGCCAGTACAACGGGTGCTATGGTACTTGAAGTACCAAATTTTTGTCATTTTTGAAGAATTTTAAGTTTGTTAGCACAATACAGCCTCTGGAGTGTTTACAAGTGACCATTTCTATGATTGGATATTGTTGAGGGTGTTATATAGATGAACGTTAATGATTTTCAGGTCACTGGAAATAGTACAATGCGTGCTATGGCACTGGAAGGGCCACATTTTTGGTCATTTTTTAAGAAATTTCGGGTTGTTAGGATGATACAGCCTCCGGAGTGTATACAAGTGACCAATATTATAATTGGATATTCTTAAGTGTGTGTCACAGATGAATCGTATTGATTTTCAGCTCACTAGAGCGAGTACAACGGGTCCTATAATTCCAGATATACTACATTTTTGGTTATTTTTTGAGAAATTTCGGTTTGTTAACACGATACAGCCTCCCAAGTGTATACAAGTGACAATTTTATGATAGGATAATGTGTGTCTCACAAATGCGGAAAAGTTAGTTTTGATCTTTAAAATCGTTTATTTTCTATACAATTTTACATTATATTAAACAAATTTTTGGCCCCGAAAGTTACATTTTATACAATTTATCAACCATTTGTCGTAATTCATCATTCCAAACTTTAGGGTATACCATTTCATTATAATAACAAAACTGATTATGTCAGTTTTTTTACCCATTTATATTACTTTTTCAACATCCAACATAATCTTCCATTCAAAATGTATCATTGAATTTAAGAGAAGAAAGTCGCCTTCTAATGTATATTGTCTGTCTTTGTATTCTATACAGTTCCTCTCTTTGTTCCTAGTTCCTTCAGGAAATTTATAATATCCAATGACACAGTGAATTTAAAAATTCTCGTAACCAAAATGAAAATATAAGGTTTTCCTGACAATCTAATAGAACATTTTTTAAACATTATATTAACAGAGAAATAATCGTGCAATTAAATGGTGAAAAGAGCCATGTAAGATTAACCTCAACGGGAATTCCACAAGGTAGCGTATTAGCACATTACTGTTCAACATCGGGAGTGGACGAGATCCCCAACGAACCGATAAAATATGGTAGTAAAGAGCTAGCAAGAACATTAACGAAACTGTTCAACAAAATAATAACCACATTAGTCCATCGTACCAACAGAGTGGCACAAAAGTATCACCATATCAATTTTTAAAAACGGACAAAAAACCAATCCGGAGAACTACAGAGGCATGACCCTGCTTTGCACCACTATGGAACTGCTCACCAGCACTGTCAAGAGCATTTTAGAATGCGCCATCGAAAACAAAGATGAACAACAAGAATTTCGGAAGAACAAATCGACAACCGATGCCCTGTTTATTATGAGACAGGTAAAGGAGAAGGCGATCAAATTCGGCTACCCTGCTTATGTTTGTCTTATCGACCTAACTAAAGCATTCGACAAAGTACAGCTGCAAGACTTTTTGGACATATTAAGAGAGAAAAAAATCTCAACATCAATCATAAATATAATCAGAAACATGAACGCAGGTAACACTACAAGAATAAAAGTGGACATACCGACATTAACAGGAATAAGACAGGGCGATAGTCTCAGCCCATTCCTTTTTAACCTTGCCATGGACGAGATTATACACAGTGTGACAACATTAAAAAGGGGTACAGATTGAATAACAAACCAATAAGCATGATGTGCTATGCGGATGATGCGGTAATCCTGACAGAAACAGAAAACGATTTGCAGAGGCAAATACATAAGTTCTATCAGACTAGTGAATAATACAACATGTCAATATCCATTGATAAATCAAAATGTATGACCTTCCGTTACCTAGGAGCGGACATATCAAGCAGCAAAAACCCAATAAACGACATTAAATCACATGTCAACAAAGCCGCAACCATCTCAGCATGTCTGAGAGATATCATCTGGAAAAACAACAACATGCGCATTGATAGTTCTGATATATAGATCTTCTGTTAGACCGGTGCTAACTTCACCTCAGAACCTCAGAACAGCCGAGATGAAAACACTAAGAACCATCGCAGGAAAGACACTAAGAGATAGGGTGAGAAACAATGACATAAGAGCGGCATGCAAGGTGATATGGGGGAGGAAAAGGAGAAGATATGGGCGTGATCACATAGATAGAATGGACCAAGAGAGACTAGCATACATAGCTAAATATGGAAAACCAGCAGGCCGACGACCGCTAGGGAGACCACCTAAGAGAGGATAGCTGGAGCTCCGTCTCACAGGATAACCAGCCTTTGCAATAAACATACCTTAAGGTCTTCTTGAAGTATAAGAAGAAGAAGACTGTTCAACATTTAAACTTTAGATTTTGAAGATACCTTCGGTCCAAACATTAGAGTCCTACAATATGCCGATGATTTTTATGTCTTTGCCAAAGCTAAAGCAATAGAACAAACAATACAAAGGTTTGAACAAGCTGGAGTTCAATAAAAATATGATTAGATACCCATGGATTCAGAATCTCACAAGACAAAACCATATTCTTCATATTCACCCGAAAACGTTATCAGCCAGGATATAATATTGCACTAGGTCCTTTAAACATCGGTTAAATATCTGGGCATAACTTTAGATCAAAAACTATCATGGAAATATCATATTGATAGTTTGATAGGAAGATGTGAAAATAGCATAAATATTATTAGAGCCTTCTGCAATACAAAATGGGGAGCAGATCCAAATATTGCTCTAATCTTTTATAGAGATCTAATACGTTCAATCTTGGACTATGATTCGGTTCTATACGGGAGTACAATAAGTAATAAATTGGAAAAAGTTTTAGAATTAAAAACAAATGTCTACGTTTATGCCTAGGAGTCTTGCAGAGTACACCACTAAATGTCCCAGAAGTCGAAGCCTCCTTTGTAATTACGAAGAAAATACTTGAGTGAAGTGATGGTATCTAAACATATAGTCCAAAATAGACATGAACAGTTGCACGAATTAGCCTCAATATTAAATGTTCGCTATTGGAGAAAGAAAAAATCAGCCCCTGTTATAAACAAGATATCAGTTCTTAAGGAAATTTGAAGAAAATATGCATAAAGGTGATGTTCTTCCTTCTTACTATGGGTACTACACATTATTAGAAATTAATGTGTCAAAGTATTATCATCATACAGATAAGCCAAATCTTAATGATATAAATGCTTTTATCAGCTACAGCTTATAGAACAAATGGCCCAATCAGGATTACATATATACAGATAGGTCAAAAAATACAGAAGCTTCTGGATGTGCTTTTTTCATCCAAACTAGAATGCTTCAAAATTAGTAAAACTTCTAAATCAGATATATATCTATTCAGCAGAACTAACAGCAATATTAGAAACATTAAAATACATGAAAAATAATCATAGAAAACTAATTTCGTAATTCTGACAGCAAACTTTCAATCCATTCAATAAAAAATGTAAAATGGACAGCTAATCCCTCACCAATCATTATTGGCATATTAGAAATCACTAGAACATTGAAAGAACAAGCGAGAAACGTCAGTTTGGTATTAATTAAAGGCCATCATGGAGTAAAATACAACGAAAAACTGGATCAATTATCCAAACTAGCAACAACAGATTGAGAAACATCAAGTGAAAATAAAATACCAGTTACGTCCTTTAATGAAAGCGAAACAGATGGAAGAATGGAGAGGATTGTTTTTAAATGAACACAAAGGCTTGCGTTTTAGAAATATACAACGAAACATTTTTAGAAACATAATACTCCCAATCGGCAGCTTATAAAAATATTAAATACATTAGATGCGGACTTGGCCGATAACCAGAACATTTATTTAAAATTGGATTGTCGGATTGACCAGATTGCTCCTGTGGGGAGCTTGGATCACTACAACACAAAATTTTTTGTTGCCAAAACTTCCAGCGAGAGATTGAAGAATTGTTACACCAACTGCGACAAAATAGGATAGACCTACCTACCAATTTAGACAATATTTTCAGTACAAATAACGATAATGTATATTACGTCATTAACCAGCATTTGAAAAAAATGAAAATAGATACATGAAAAAAGAAAAAAAATCTATTCCCACCCTTTAACACATTAACAACTTAGTTAAACTTAAAATATGAGAAATGTTTGTTTAATTAAGAAAATAAAAAAAATATACTGTCTTGATATTGTACTAACAAAAACTATAGCGCTGGCCAATTGGTTTACGACAAAGGTCAATAACTAAAACACACACACAATGACTTCAGTACCCACAAAGTTCCTTTTCCTAGATATCGTCTCCTAGGAGTATTTAGTGCACCGCAGGTTTTGAGTGTGTGTTTAAATATTTAGATTAGTTTCTCCTGGTTGCTCTTCCCAGTATTTAGACCTTTTGCAATATTTATTTTAGCAACAAACTGCTGTTTATTTAATAGTAAAACTCAGGATCCACATATGACATCTCTGCCAATGCTTTGCAAGTTTATTGGCTATTTTGTACCCTTCACCAGCTATCTATGCCCCAGGATACATAGAAGATTAATCGAGTGCCTTCTTTCTAGTTTATATAATTTTCCCATACTATCTTCAAACTAGCGCTTCTATTGCTGCACGCTGGCTGACATTACGTCAATTTCCTGTACCTGCGAGTGCTTATCATTTCTTAGTTGGATGCAATAATGTGTATTTCTGTTAGGATCATGGTTGATAATAATTGGCTATAATTCCGAGAGAGTTCTAGATCCATATAGTTCAATCCCAATGCCATTTGCTGTTTTTGATCCGACTGCATGCTATTCGTCTTTGTAAGTGAGCTTTGTAGCAGACTTCTTTGGTATACAATCTTTGAAAATGACGTAGTATTGACTATCACCACAGACAGGTCGAGGCCTGTGAGGAATAATTCAATCTCTGGTTATTCTAAATATGCTCTATGTCTTTGGAGCTTAGTTGAGTTATTTAAACTTCTGTTTAAATTGAAAGTACGTTACTATTCATTTTTTTCATGTTTACAAACATTTTTGTTGTTTACTACTTGCAAATAATTTCACCTGGTACATATTTATACATTTTGCGACTTCTCCTTGCATTAGTTTCTTGTAACTTTCACAAAGTAATTTTAAAGAAACATGCAACAATCTTAAAGGTATGCGCATATGTGACAATCCCTAATATTAACGAATGCATAGTTGTATTGTTTGCAAATGGCAGATATCAATTCAAATGAGATGATTTCACTTGTACCAATTATATTTTTTTAAGGAGAAAATATAGACAGGAAAATTTTCTTAGAAACTCCTACATGTATATGCTGGAGTTCACGTAACAACCGTTAATAAATTAGTTATTTAGAAAAAATTGAAATGCAAATGAGCATCTGTAGTTTTGGGAAGCAATGATAATGAAAATTTTTAAAACAAACCTACATAATAGCTGGAAGCAAGAAATGAAAAGGGTTTGAATCTCAGCACTGTAAGAATAAATATTTCGGTGGTTTTAGATAATAAAATCGATATTAAAATAATGATTGAGAACAAGGAAACCCTGCATGTATTTAGGATTTATAATTGAAAAGCAGGGTAACCATCAAATTGAAATTAATGAAGGAATAGAGCAAGTTCAGAACCTATATTATTATATATAAAAAAAAGGAAATTATTTATACTTTTGTGTGCAATACTTTTGATATACACAGTATTGAATGTGAAATCAATATTTTTGAAAGATTCAGTATATATCAAAAATGACATTTTTGATTTCCGATGACATTTATATAGAATGTATTTAATGATAAATAGATCATGTTCAAAATTTCAAAAAAACAGAGGTCACTGCTGGTATACTTACAGTTATAATAAAATAATTTAAAATCTCTCTTTGTTATTGGGAAACAATTTTTTTTTTTTTAAAAAAAGGAAAATTTCGTAACTACAGCAGGAGATAATTATTTATTTGAAAAGAAATTAGTCAGATGAATTTGAGAATCTAAAGGAAGAACATCTCTTTCTATATTTCTCCAAAGATTTGTGAAATAGTATAAGAGTTTGAACAGTGATTAGTAATAGAACGCTTCATTCGGTACCCCATTAAAATTCTGTGCATGTGTTTTTTCGGCAAGTTGTTCACTATTTGAGGATAGTGAAAGATCCAGAATTCTAAATTATTTAGAATAGTACGAGTCTGCTGTAACCGTCTAGAACTGGTGAGTCCGTTCCAGATAAATATTTTATTGAAACATTCAGGCCTTAAATAAATTTAATTAGATGCATCTAAATTTAACAATACGTAGTGAATAGTAAACTATTAGAAGATATAAAAAAAACATTTTTGATTGTGAGTAATTATTGGTTAGGTTAGGTTAGGTTAGGTTATTGAAACATTGAGGCCTTAAATAAATTTAATTAGATGCATCTAAATTTAACAATACGTAGTGAATAGTAAACTATTAGAAGATATAATAAAAAAAAAACATTTTTGATTGTGAGTAATTATTGGTTAGGTTAGGTTATTGAAACATTGAGGCCTTAAATAAATTTAATTAGATGCATATAAATTTAACAATACGTAGTGAATAGTAAACTATTAGAAGATGTAATAAAAAAAAATATTTTTGATTGTAATTATTGGATATTTGATAAGTGACTGCTCGAAATTGTTCGAATTTCATAAACTTTCGAATTAGTTATTAGATTTTTTTAGTTTATAGGTTGTTTAATCTTAGTCTGTATTTGGGAGGATAATATTTTGTTATTGGTTATATAAAAAAAGGAAAACTAAATCTGACTTTGTCAATTTGACAATTTTATATAAACGTTAATTTTTTTACTTACATTGGAAGTTATTTAAATTATTTGGAAACGCTGATAGAAATTAAATACATTTAACTAAAGAGAAATTTTATTTCAACTGTGACAATTTGTGGATTTTTGATGACAGACAAGTCATTTATACAGTGTAAATGTCAGAAAGCAATTGAATGGTATCTATAATCTTGGATGTACAACCACAAGATACTACTGGATTGAAAATCTAAACAAAAATATAAATTAACATTTCACAATACTTATAAATTATATAAATTATTTTGATAGCGCATTGAACCCACCCTGAGATAAGAGTGATAAAAGTTCATTATAAATAAATCCATCTTTTGATATAATAAAATTTTTATAGCCAGGAATTACTTGACAACAACTGTCAATTCGTGAAAGATATTTTTTTTGGGTGAAATTTCAACGTTTAGAGCGGACTGAAGGGTCTTAACAACTAGACAAAAAAGCGAGACTAGCGACAAGATAAAAAAGTTAATAGAATGGATAGAATAAGGAATGAAACTGTTAGAGAAAAGATTTGTTAAAATTATAAATAGAAAGACATCGACAGTTAGATCATAGAATAGGAAGAAAACGGTTTGATTGAAAGACTATAACAACTGAGAACGCATCGAATATTGTACTCTATTACTATTTTATAGAAAATAAACTGCATTTGACACGTTTTTAAAAGTTTGTTTAATAGATACTTTCAAGATTATTTTCATTACAGCAATTTTGTTTGATACTTTTCTTTCTTGTTAACCTAATAACTATCCTTCCATAACTAGATATAGGCCTCCCCTAATTGATTCCAAATCTCCCTATTCTGAGTTCACCTCGGCCTGCATTTCTGACCATATCAATCTTCCATCTCACTTGCTGCTTTTAAATCGTTTTGGACGCAATGTACCAATATCTGAATTCTAGCGATTATATCTTATACGTTCGTTAGGACCTGACCATTTCCATTTTAGTAATACAGCTCTTTGTACAGCGTCATCAGCTGTAGTTTTTCTTCTTATTCACTCATTACGCTTTTGATAATGAGTGTTTATTTGCAAAATTTGCTTTTCCATAGCTCTCAAGTCTTACGGATTCTGTCTAGATTTGCCCCTGGACAGAATCGACATCGGACCTTCTGTGAAGGTTCACGTCTGCGCTCCATAAGTTAAAACTGGTAGTATAAACTTATCCAATACTTCAATTATGATGATTGATATATTCAACGTTAAAGAAAGGCTTCCATACTTTCTGTAATACTTATATAACTTTTCTTTTTGTATTATGGCAAAAATGTGTTTATTTCTTTTCCTTGACAATCTCACTTAACGCTTTGTGCTAGGTAACATCTAAAACCCCACTTATAACCACTCCATTTCATGACTTTTATTATTTTATCTTCTTTACATTTAAACTCGACACTGACGTATCGATATAATTGCTAACGTTACAGCCTTTTCCATTCCAAAGAAAATATTCAACCGAACCCCTTGAATAAAAGAGGAAAGTTCGAATTTCAGCTGTAAATACAACGCTCATCCCATCTACATTCGAAGAGTGGAAATTCGAATCCCGGTAATGTAGTTTGCTGTTCTCTGTGTTCCCCTTTTCGTTTCTCTTCTCCAACCCTTGTAATTCCACTACTTTCCGATTGGGGTCGAATATCTCCAAACGTAAAAAGTACAAAAAATGTAGGGTAAGAGTTATGTGGATCAATAAATTTTATAAACCATTATCAAATCCAGAAAAAGTTAATATAGGGTCAGATAAATAGCGAGGACAACTCTGTAAAAGGAGTGCAATAAATAATATCTAAATAAATGTAGTTGTCATCAAATATTCTTTAGGTATAATAAAATACGTACCATTCTGAATAATGCATTCTTCAATATATTTGTTTAAAATTGATGGATGTTGAAAAGATTGTAGCAATAAATGAACATAACCAAAGAATACTAATACTGGTCGATGGTAGTGCCGATAAATAATTAATTTATGATTATATTCATGAGTATAGACAACAATTCTCATTAGATGATTATGAGATCTTTCACAATGCTGCAATTCAGTTTTAATGACAATCCACTAAAAATATTTCGCGAAAATATAATATTGTAGGGTCAAAAATTTATCAAAATTAATTATACCGTGTCTGGTACAGGGTTGAACATACGAAAATGGTGGCCAGGTAGGGTCGTTTGGAACATTTTTAAGTCCACATACCTTTGTAAAAAGTTTTGCCATTTTCGAGATATTCGGCATTTTGTTTAGAAATTTTATCAAAATTAGTCATAAAAATAGAATTTTTGAAAAAAGTATGCATTGAAATAGTATTTCGCACAAGTAATTTACAATCTTTTTTCTACGACCACCTATTTTATTAAACAATATGTAAATATCAGATCGTGTATATTGAGTTGCCTGACTAATCTTACGTTTTATTTGTGACAGTATATATTTCAATATGGTTTCTATAAAAAATGCGCAAGACTTTACAATTACTTTTATAGTGAAATAATTAATGTTTATTTGAAAAAATTACAATACAATTACAGATACAACTGGGGAACAAATTGAATTATATGGAACCTTAAAAATTAAAAGTGAATTGGTTATTGTTACTATCTGTAAATTGTAACGGTGTTGTCGAAAGATTCGTTTCAATATTTCCTCGGATGATGCTTGTTCACGTTACAAGCATGCAGGATTAAAGGTGACCAAAAAAGTACTAAAATGCGATCCCCCGAAAAAGAAACGAAGGGGAAGACTAACTCTAAGATGAGAAACTTACATCGAACAAGCGTTGGCAGATGAAAATTTGTGAGAAGTAGATTCGAACGTATGGAGTGAAAAAACGGCAAACTCATGGGAAAATGCCGATGAAAAAGAGAAATAATGGAAAAAAAATCGTATGTTAACAAAACAATGCTTTTTGATGGAAAAACGCCATTGAAACGAAAGCTTGGCAAGTGTTATCCTAACCCAGCTCCAATTAAATCGGCCATTATGGACTGATTTACCGAACAGCAAACATTTTACACTCTAAATAAATCAATGAAACATATTTTGTATGATCATTTATCTTTATTTTTTAAGTGTACGTAACGATGAACGTAACTTGAATCCATCATTAAACGCAATACGAATCAATACAGCAGTTAACTGAGTAGACAGCAGCAGGTTAACCTCACCCAAAACAGACAAATGCGCAACTAAGTGCTGAGATGATGTCTCCATATTTTGGGACGCGTACGGTATTTTGTTTATCGACTAACTTGAAAAAGGCAAGATACACGACCTAATTGAATTTTTTGAACGAGGGTATGTTGAAAAAAGGTCTTCTTATATGGTGATTCCTCGTTTAATTACAATAATTTCAGTCGGTTGTTTATAAAATTATTATAAGATTATGAGATAATTGTATTATTTTTGAAATTGCAGTCGTGGTTCTACAGTTGTGTGAGCTCCAAGTGTTCTATGGGTTTTATCTGATCTTTCTTTGATAACGTTTGTTCAAGTCTGTGTGTAAAGTTAGTTTTTATATTTACTAGAGGGCATTTGTTATGGGGCGGAGAATTTTTTATTGTACTCTTTGCATAATAGTTATATATGACTTGACACCCGCAACCTCCAAAAAATAAAGGATAGTAGATTGAATAAAAAAGCGAATAACAAACTATTGGATTAGGGATAAAAATATTGAGTGACACAAATATCTTCATAAAAAAACAGTTACAATACCAAAAGGTGGAAGTAAATATGATATGATGATGGGACTTGTCACCATAAAAAAGGTGTTTCTCATGAAATGTCATTAATCATATAGGCACATGAAAAATACATAAGTATCTACTCTTTTCATTTTCTTTAAAAAATCCCGTCGACCGTTTCCAATAAAAAAATACGCCCGACATGTCTCGGGATTTGATCATTTGGGATTTTTCAAGTTGTTCAGTTCGGCGAATATAACGAGCTCATAAATTAGGTTGAGTTTAATTGGAAGAGAAAGAAAGAAATTGAAAAATGGACGTTGCTACTGCAGTCACCAAGTCGTGAGTAGAAAATCCAAGCTTTAAATAACTACGATTTAATGTCCGTATCCGCCATATATTGATTTATTAACGATGCATAACTATTTGATAAATTGTACACGCTGGAGAGCAACTGCTAAAGTAATAAATTTAATCAATTAAGTACCAAATTTTAACTTCTAAAATGTTTCGACCGAAGCAATATAATCAAGTTCAAAACTAATATTTTTATTTATTTGAAGAATGGTTGTATTTTAATTTTAAAATTTATTCGCATTTCATTTTACAGTATTTTTTACTAAACAACTTTTTCCATTATCGTAATGAGGATATATCGGATTCTCGTAGCTATGCTTCAGATTAAATGGTTTCTCTATTTAATTCTAAAAGTTTTTAGTACTTGTTATCAAAGTGTTCTGAATTTAGGAGACGTAGCAACTTAAAGCTCGTCGGCCATCGTTCCCTAACTTTCACAGGATGCCTTTAAACTAAGGTATCAAGAGGCTGGACTCTCATAACAACATAATAATTTTGATTGACGTTTACGTTGATCAAACAAAATTTCAAACAATAGGGATGTTGACTAATTTTTGGAATTGCTTTTATTTTAAATATAGATCCTATATAAACATGAAAATAATAATTTACTAGAGGACCCGTACTGCTCCGCGGCATTAGGATAGACTAGGTATGAGAGGATGAAATTATTACATAATAGTTATTTTCATAACAAGTACGTTAAATGATACTTTCCCGCACGCGACTGCCGTTGACCCGAACGACGCGAAGCGGAGTTCAGGCAAGCAGTCAATGGCGGGAAAGACACTTTACACATGAATTAGGAACATTATTTTTTCTACGACCGCATAAAGATTCAAAAAGCACATTGAAAATATATATTTTATTTCAACATACAAAACATTCCATGAAAATCCACTAATTATTATTAATATTAATGTTGAAAACACAATTTGTTGCATTCTGCAAATGTGTCAGAATATCCGGTCCAGAGTAGTTAGTTGGTGGTAACTGGCTGTTAAGAGTAACACTCGTAGATTGCAAAGTGCATGAAGATTACGGAGACGACATCGGTTGCAAGTTGCCAGTACATGAAAGAATTTTATTCGAGATGGTTTTTTCTCTTCTACGGAGTCCTCCAAATAACTCTCAGCAACAGCAGTTGACTTCCAGCCTCCAAGACGTTTTATGTTGGTTATCACTTCGCCTGAAACTGCTAGAAACGTTGCCGAGGATCGTCTAAAACTGTGACCTGTGTAACGTTTTGGTTTAGGTAAATTGACATATTTTACTTCCCCGCACTAGCGCGGGAAAGCGAGTTTTCCCGCACTAGTGCACTAAACTAAAATGAGTGCGGGAAAGTGGGTAAAAACGCACGGTCGTAGAAAATAGTATATTAAGTACCAAGTGTCAAAAAGGTTACTTTAGTCACGAGTTTTACTAGGCACGAGTGGAGCGAAGCGGAACGAGTTCCTTGTGAAACGAGTTTCAAAATTCCCCCTAAAGGCACGCGTCCACTAATCGGCGTCAAACGGACGGTACGTATCGGACGAATCGGATTTTTTTGCGTCCTGCGTTTACTACCACGGATTATTGGAGTCGGTATCAGCATTTCTCTACGACGAAGAGCCAGTCATTTCTTTCCTGCTATTGAAGCCAAAGCAATGTTGTTACTGAACGAAAAAGATGTTATAATTATTTGCGTGTTGTTAGAAGAAGAAGATAACGAAAGAAAAAGAAAGAAATGTTGGGTGCATAATATTAACATAAAAGATCAATATTCGGGGAATATCACAGTTTATTATGTGATTTAGTTCGAGATAAAAGAAAGTTATTTGAATATTTTCGAATGTCACACGTTCCGATTTCATCCCAAATATTGTCCCTGCGAAGAATATTAGAATATTCTGAATGCCGCAGATTGTAAATTTCTTCATACTCCTGCACAATCGTCATAAGTCTTGCTACATCCATAATTAATTTTAAACAATGTGGACGAGACGAAAGTCACAAACTATTAACAAAACAAAATATGCTCTTTTAATAAACTTTGGAAAGAAAACACCCGTGCCTGCGTGTACTTGTCGGTATTCGTACTATCAGCATCGGCAGTGTCCGCACGAAACGGATTTTGATTTCGTCTTTGGAATCCCGTTCGGAAATGCCAAAGTGCGGTCGCTTCGATGCCGGTAGGTGAACGCAGTTCTATTTGAAACAATGTAGTTAATCAAATAATCCGATTCGTCCGATGCGTACCGTCCGTTTGACGCCGATTAGTGGACGCGTACCTTAAAACGCTTCTTACCATCTCGTGACATCATCAAATTATAAACAAATCTCGCGTTCTGTCAAAATTAACTGATCTTGACTGAGCTCTTACGAATTCATTAAACAAAAGCCGTAAAAATGAATCGTCTTACAAATGCCGATGTGCAAAACTTCGTCAACCAGAATACTACAAAAACTTTTCAGAAACGTTCCAAATAGTGCATAAATAAGGAAAAGATTTGCTAGACGAGATCCAGCTTCATTGACAACAACAAGTACTAGTTATTTTTGTGATCACTTTAATATAAGTTCTGATAAATAACAAATATAAATTTAATATCATATTAGATATTTTTGGATAAGTGGTCAAAACAAAAAGTCAATTATTCATTATATTAGTAGTTTGTTTACAGACCTAATTCCAAGTTTTGTTTCGTTGATAAATATAATAAAATAGTATATAAAATGAGGAAGGTGTCCGTCTCTCTCAGTTGTAATAAAATGAAATTATAGCTCCGATCCACAAAAATTCATGTTTGTAGCAAAGAAACTTGCACCATCATAGAATCAATCTTCGGTAAGTTACAACTATTTCCTTTGATGAGTCCAGTTTCGATTGTGATAAAAATCGTAAAATATTATCGTAGTTATAACAAATTATCAAGAAAAATATTTCATACTTTTAACTTGGTTATGAGAAGTAAGTCAACTTGTTCGGGCAGTGATGACATCGCGCTCTGATTGGTGTTCGCAGTCACGTGATAAGGGGTAATCAATAATGCAATTTAAATTAATTTAATTTAATTTAAGACAAATAATTGGGTTATTGAAATGTTATTTTAGGTTTCTAAAAACTCTCTTTAATGTGTAAATGAATTTGTAACAACTATCAACATCCCTATTGGAAAATTTGAAAGTTCTATTATCAGTAAAAGTACATTATTATCAATAAAATGTATGGTAATTTTAAACATTTATTATGAAGAAGATATGAGAAAACATGATATATATCATGTAATTCTATGATACCACTCAGAGTTACTTCTATACGTAGCACCAAATAAAAAGCGAATAAGAATTTTAGTCCTTTCTATCTTCAATATTTCGAATCCTAAAAGAATATTTGTGTAACGAATAGAGATGTGTATCAGTATTTTCTAACAGATAATCGCCAGTCCCGCGAGCATCTAATACACAAAAGCAGATACAGGTACTGCTATAATCGGATCCTTTCATGCCAGTTTTGAAAGAAGACATTAGTAAAGTAACAAAACAAGAAGCAATAATAAACAATAAAATAAACACGTAATTGATATGAACACGTCATAAGAATGACGGGTACACTGAAGGATCTCTTGTTTTAAGTAGATACGCAATTCATTACTTTGAATAGAGCCAATCCCCTAGGATTCTTAATAAAAAGCGCTGCGCTCTTCCTTTTTTATTTTAATGTAAGGTTTTTCTAATTTATTTTAACAGCAAACGGGTGGGATACATGTTAAACACACGGTATGGCTACTCACTAATTTATTTAAACACTACACTATTCACTAATTATATACACAGTATATTCACTTAAACTAATTTATATAAACAGTTCACTAATTTATATTCACTTATTTACTTGTTTATCTCACGATGTCAAATCTAACTTAGCCGCTGATCGGTCCTTTATATGTATATTAGTTCCTTTTTTACTAGAGAATTCTAGATTGCGGCTTACACACAGAAAAACAATTGGCTCTGGCATTTTCTAGATAAGACTGGTCACAAAAACAATGTTTAGATAAGATAGTCACAATCGTAAACAGTTATAAAAAAACTGCGTATCCGCCATAATTTTAACTTTCATACCTGACTTAGACAGAGTCGGCTTTAGGGATTATACCAGTGTGCTGTTTCGTAACATTAATATGGTATTGGTGGAAGGGAATGGTGTTCACATTGAAGAGAAGGATGAACGAATTGATTCGAACTTATTTTCATGTTGCCAGTGACAGAATGAAAAATGGTATTATATGCAGGCCACAGAAGGCAGTTTCAAAGAAGGGGGCAAAGTATGGTTACACAACCCGACAAGGAAAAAAGGATTTTCTCCAAAATTACAGAAATCATGGGAAGGTCCATACTTAATCAAGAAGGGGATCAACGACATCATCTATCATATAAGCAAGAGAAAACAGAGAGTAGTCTACCAAAACCGACTAGCGCCATTCGAAGGAGACTATGACAAAGAGGAAGGGGTGAACCATCTACAACACGAGTATGACCCATCCTTCGAAGAATTTATGGGCGCATACGGAGATACCGGGAAAGTTAGATACGGAGTTACTGCAGAACAAAGACAAGATTTGTTCCCGCTCCCGGAAGAGTACTCACTGGCTCATAACATCTCCGCCTGTAACAAACCAGCACTAGGGTTGGCAACTATCTTTCGAAATAAGTTTGGACAATTAGATTTACTTGAAGATCAGATGCCAGCCCCTGGCAAGACACTGAGACTGTAACACAATTCGCGGTACGTCTTCTACCTGTTAACTAGAAACGAATTTCCAGATCGATCCACCTACCGGGATGTGCGCTACGAAGCCTTCGAGATCATGTGCTGGAATCCCACGTGGAGAAACTAGCAATGCCCAGGATAAAGAGCAACCAGTTGGATTGGCGAGTCATCAAGAACATGATAGAGGTGATCTGTATTAATTTGCAGCTATACCCCTCGTTATCGGTGCCCGTTGAAGAAGACGATTCCATGTTATTTCCATACAACCGGAAAGTGCAGACATGGGTCCAGTTGCCAATTTAAACATCCAGTTCCGGCTGCTACACAGAAGTTTCAGGAGGAACTTCCTCTTAAGTAGGAGGTAATGTTACGAAATTGCACACTGGTGTAGTCCCTGAATCTCTCTAAGCTATGTATGAAAGATAAACTTTTGGCGAATGCGCAGGGATTTCTCCGAACTGTTTACCATTATTTTTTGTGACTAGTCTTATCTAGAGCCTTGCAGGTAGTTCGTTTGTTTGTGAGCCGCAATCTAGAAGAATCCAGAATAAAAGGCTCTCAATATATAAGAGAGGCTACCTACCAACGGAGTTAGTTTATAATTTGATCTCGTGAGACAAACAGTAAACAAATAAATAGTCTAAGTATATAAACAGTAGAGAAGTGTTTATATAAATTAGTGTAAGTGTGTATATAATGTAAATGCAAGAGCATGTTAGACTAAATTTGAGAAATTTCAATTTCTTGTCACAAGTGACCAAATACTTTCATTCCAAATTCAAACACATGTCACGCAAGTACATAAATTTCAAGATCATCGATGAAATTGTAATAAGAGTACCTTTTTTCATGGGACTTTATTTAAGTTTACAATCACTTCGATTGAGCGCGAAGTCTTTGTTTATTATTAATCAAGAGAAATTATCTGAAATTAAGGATATTTGAAGGCAAGGGAATGGTCACTAAAATTAAGAACATCAAATTTCTTTCCACAAGCGAAATTACTTTAAATCAAGATTCTTGTTTTAAGTATATAAATTTCAAGATAATCGATGATCTTGCTATAAAAGGACTTTTTTCAGTTTAGATAATTATAATAATAGTATTTATTCACCATTCAATTTGAAATATACTGTTACGAAACAGCACACTGGTATAGTCCCTAAAACCGACTCTGTCTAAGCCAGGTATAAAAGTTAAAATTATGGCGGATACGCAGTTATAAAAAAACTGTTTACGAGTTTACGACTATCTTATGTAAACATTGTTTTTGTAACCAGAGTAATCTAGAAAAGGCCAGAAAAATTATTTGTGTGTATAAGCCGCAGCCCGGAATTTTCTAGTAAGAAAGGCATTAATATATATATATATATATATATATATATATATATATATATATATATATATATATATACACCGAAATAGCAAACAGTAAATATAAATTAGTTGAGTGTTTATATAAATTAGTTTAAGTGAATATACTGAGTATATATAAATTAAGTGTTAGTGATTAGTTTAGTGTTTTAAATAAATTAGTAAGTAGCCATACCGAGTGTTTAAAATTTATCCCACCCGTTTATTGTTTAAATAAATTAGAAAAACATTACAATACAATAATTTTTAGTTAACGATAAATAAATATAAAATTCCCACAGAAGGATGAATCTGTGCGTGGATTGTACCATATTTATATACCATAGATTATAATGAATAAAATTGTATAAATAAAGTTTTTTTCAGTATGAGCAAAAGAGCACCAGAATATATATATATAGAGATAATAAAAATCACTTACAGATAATAAAGAAAAAGAACATACCAGTTGAAAAACAAAACAACTAGCGATACAAATAAAATAAATAAAATTGTGAAAATAAATTTTCTTTCAGTGTGAACGAAAAGGCACGGAAAAAAAATTTTATGTAGAAATCATATTAAGAATCATGTTAAATATTATAAAAAGATAGTTCAATAGATCACCAAGAAAAATAATGGAGGCAGGAAACACTATTAAAAACGAAGGGGAGGCCAAGGAAGAAATGGATAGACCAAATAAAGGAACTGGGAACAAAAAAAGGAAAAACTCGGGAGGAAATGAGGAAGATGGCAAAAGACAGTGGAGGAGATGGATACAAAAGGGATCGGGACCCTTTATCCGACACCTGAAAAGGTAAAAGGAAATGAGAAGAAGAAAAATAATAATTACATAACAATTAGTTTTTGACATACGTATTTTGTAATATAATTAAGAAATTTGACTTTTTAATAATTTCAAAACGAAGTTAACTTCTCATACTTCCAATTTACATAAACTTATAAATAAAAAATAAAGTTTACGGAGAATAAAAAAGAGTTTGAAATTTACATTTTCGACTTTTTAGTTCGGAAAATTGCGAAAAGCATAGAGCGTCGAGACGACCCGGCAGATGAATCGCAGGATCAATCCATCAAAATGTAACGACGCGACAGTTAACGAGCATACCTATATCCGTCTCACTCTAACAAGTAACAACACTATCGGGCCTATTGGACATTTCGAACGCTTCTCTGTCGCACTGTTTGTTAAAATATTTCCGCGAGATTCTCCACGGCCACCGTTATATTTGACCTGCGATATCACCTTAATTCCTGAGCAATAATATTTCCTTTCCCGGGATTAGAAGACGGTGCTAGTCAGTCGATTTTCGTGTTTTCCGGGATGAAATACCCACGTGCAAGTCCGCAATTTTGATTCGTACCCAAACAAAGGACGACTCGCTACAGCCATTCATATTGATTTTCTGTGATAAAGTGCTACATAAAAACTTGTTGATATTCCCTTTCGCACTGCTCCTTATATCGTAATACTCGGGTTATTCGCGGTGTCGTTTTAAATCGTTAAAAACAGAAATGACCCTATTTGTAAATAAGAGTGACTGTTATAAAAACATCTAGTGCTGCTATTTTTTTAAAATTCGTCTGTTTATTATGGAAATTTCGGACGAACCGTTGAATCTTACACTGAAAAAAATGCCGATCGCGATCGTAGCACCTTTTTCCATTATCGAAACTAACAATAAATTTATCAACAACAACGAAATTAATTTGCCTGATTTAAATAAATGTGAAGATTTGCCGGAAGATTTGTCTTTAAAAAAGAATAACGAAGAGTGTTTAGATCTGACAAAGAATAATAATCATACCGAACAATTGAGAAAATATCTCTGTAAAAACGAAGAGACCAGAAATTCTTATGAAAAAAATACTTTCAACAACTATTATAATAATAAATTATCTCACCGAGACAATCCTCAAAATATTTATAATAATTTAGACAATAATTTTTTATCGATGTGGTATATTAATTCGTTTTTAAATCAACAAAATCCATATTTTAGTACTCCGCGACCGTATCAACCGAAACCTAATACGGATCCTAATTCTAACAAAATTTTAAACAATCTTTTAGATAAAAAAACTGATTCTTCTTATAAATTTCCGTCTAGTTTCGATGCGTTAATTAAAAATGAAATGCAAAGTGACAGTGATGATAAAGACACAAATAGAGGGTAAGGCTAATAATATTTTTCAAAGGAATAATAGGTACAATGCAAAGCATGTTTTAACGTACTTTTGTGTATCCATTTGGATACGCAGGTCTTTCGTGCTGGATACCCAGTAAATAGGAAATGGATACACAAATTTGGGCCTTGACCCATTGTAATAAATTCTAGATTCATTTGGTAGCTGATTTCTTAAAATACATTAAGCCCAGAAAACAAAGAAAATAAAACATAAATTATAAATAATATTTAGTAGAACACATCAAAATACAAAATGAACTATTTTTAATACAACGAACAAAACATACTAATACTACTACTAGGTACTAAATAATTCAGGTACCAACAAAAAAAAAATTATTTTCATTTGTTACATTGACAAAATAAAATAAAATCCCTATTTTTATAAATTTCTCTAAAACGGATCAAAATGAGCTGTTCCGATTCCGTTCGATGATACTAAAAGACAATCATTAATTGTATTTTCATTTAGTGAAATTCTTCCTGGAGTTTTTATTTTGTTGAAATGAAAAATAATTCTCTCTGTAGTCATTGAATGGGGGCTTATTAGCAACAACTAGATTAATAACCATTGCAAAATTCCTGTGGTGCAAACAATAAGTTTTCTTAATTTATTAGCATGTCTGGTGCCTTCATCGGAAGTATCCATGTCTAGAATTTCTTGAATTAAAAGACAGCAATCACATACACTATTCTCAAAATTGGTTACTTCCTCTGGACTACAGAGATTTTCAACTAGTGGTCGCCCTATAGATATCATTTGAGCTTCGAACTTTGTAGATATGAGATTAATCATATTCTGAAATTCAAGATTAAGTCTAACGCCAAGAAAATTTTTAAAGGACAATACAACATCCTGCCTTACTGCTGAACAATTTCTTTTACCCGTTGTAACGTATGCGTTGCACGCCTTCCGTGCATAGTCGTTGTATATACAGTATTTTGATTATTAATCTCAATATCCGCTAAGAGCTGTTCTTCCTTACCACCCAGCAAAGACTAGTATAGTTGGCGTAAAACATATAGTGTAGCAATGTAATCGTATATCCCCTTTAAGTTATGTTGCGGAGCTAAACTATGAAAGGTATTAAAATTTTGTTTACTTACCAATTGGTTACGTAATTGTTGAAAGGGCGTTCGGTTTAATCGGGATACCAGACGTGAACTGAGCCCTTTTTGTACCCCATTCGATTTTTTTATGGACAAAACTAAATTCTATGAAAAAATAACAAAAAAAAAATTATAACAATGAATAAAACAATTCTTAAATAAATATTATTTCTAACTCCTATTTTTCACTACTACATATATACAGTAGAAACGCTGAGTCTTTTCCATCACGTGACTGATACGACATCAACCATATGCATCTTAATCAAAACAATACGACAAACGTTTGTCTTGGGTTTCGCTCTTTTTCTGTTATTAGAAGAAGACAGTGCCAACATAGTATGTGTTGAGTAATATCGTCAACTAAGTCACGTGAGGGAAAAGTTTCACCGTTTCTACTGTAAGTAACATGAAAAATATATTAAACTTAATTCATTTTCTTCTTCCAATCCTTCTCCCATATGATCCGCTTCACTATCACTATCGTCTTGTGTTTTTGATTATATTTCTAGTTGAACTTCGTTAACTGGCGTGGACATTCAACTAAATAAATAATTTGTGAAATAGTTTCTTTGACCAAATCAATGTGTGTAAGTTCAGGTTATGGGATTATGGTCAATAAAACAATGAAAATCTATTATTTTTTCAGCCTACGTTTCGACCTTTATTGGGTCATCTTCAGGGCGTCAAAATTGATTTTCTTCTTGTAAAAATAACATTTCAGTTTATTGTGTGTGTTCATGTTTGGATACGGTGGGAACTGAATGTAAAATGAATTTTATAGATATCAGGTAAGGAACGAGTTCAAAAACCAGTTTAATTGTTTTTCAACGACAAATCTTTGGTTCTATTTATTAATGAAATATAGGATGTGTTTAAATTTTCGACGTCTTTTTTGAATATTTTCAAAAGTAAATAGGTGTAGAACGACTATTCATTTTTTAGATGTCGTCTGTTCAAGTTCAAGTATTGAGTTCCCCGCATGTAAAGACGGGACATACGCAACAAATGACTACAACACTATTTGGCTTTAAGTTTGGGATCAATGTGAGTTCAAACCATGTTCTTATGATAGTCAACGTTGCAATCTTTTATTTTTTTCCACATATTTTTAAGGCATTTGGAACCCATCCTTCATTTCCACCGCAATGCACAATAATAAGGCTGAATCCTTTGTTTGCAGGCATTGTTGGCATACAAATGTTTGACCCATCTGTCCATCATTTCTTAACCGTATCAAGTTTCCTCCAAATAGACAATTGACCGGTTTTCTTCTCTCTATACTTAGTTACTTGTTCTAAGTATGTATACCGCACATCCACTATTCTTCTGCTTTCCATGACTGTTTCACGTTTATTAATCGTTTTGAATTTGAATCCTAATTTTTTAATCCAGATTTCAATAGCTTTCTTACAACCATTTATATTACGACCGGCATTTGTCAATTTATTTCTTATTCTTTCAATCGTAGGTAACTCATTACTTTTGTAACTGTTATATATGGTGGTTTTTAATAATTTTATTACAGACACATCTAAATATTTGACCAATCCCCTATCACATCGGTTCTTGCGTCCATAAGGCCCATTCTTGGCTATTTTACGTATAGTTGACAGTTAAATCAGATACCACTTGCATTAATTCTGTTTCTTCATCGAAACCAAACTTTTCACGTAGATTCTTATACACATTGAAACATATTTCCTGTTCTTCCAATTTTAACATGTCGAATCACCAATGGAGTAATATTCAAATATACAAAATGTATACCTGGTATAAACTGGCCAATACCTTGACAGATATTGAGTTACTTTTCCCAAGAAAGGGATCAACATTTTTTGCGATTTACAGCATTTCTTTTGGTTTGCAATTAAAAGGAGAAATGCGGAACTTGTGTAGGCCGGTTTTGTCGTTATTATACCTCTTCAGTATAAGGTATATACTTTTCCGTCCAGAATGTCTGATCTGAACAAATGCCATAATTACGCTTTTTCTATATAGTCCAGTAACCTAGTATATCATCAGTTGCATCAAGTGGGGGTAGTTAGTTTCGTTTGTTTTTCTGGTATGGGATGTGTCTCTGATGTAAAACCCAAGCTTTCGATCTCGGCAGTCCTCCGGAACACTTTTGAATGTCTCAAAAACTCCTAAATGTTTACACTTATTTCGGTTTCTTCCTATTTTTACCACGAAGGAGTACGTTGTCGACAAAAAGAATTCTATACATTTTTAAACTAGATTTAATTTGAGTCCAAAATGGGCTCAGCAGCCATAATAGTTTCCAAGATACACATTTTCAAAATTTGGCAAAATCTCCAAGCTTGAACTTTTTATTAATTTTTCATGTTTTATAGTAATACAATACGCGAGATTAGTGTGACGTCACAATTTGAAACTGTATCCAAACAAAACTTGTTGCCATAGGAATTTGCATTTGAGTGTAGATTTTTGATTATTTAAGCGATTCATACGTGTTTATGAAAGGAATAGATTGTTGAAAAGTAAGTAATCGTGTCTACACAATATAAAAAATAGTAGTTTTGATAATGTAAGTTATCCCGCAATCCGTATTTTTTATTTTAAAAGCTATATTTGAGGTTATATTTAATGGATTATTTGATTAATGTGAAAATATGAGATAAATAGTAGTGATTGTTTGTTCTAGTATCATCAAAACATGTTTCAACATTCTCTTGAAACCTTTTTTAATGATAATATGAGCTTGTTAGTGAAAAATGCTTAATTGAAGTGAAGTGTCATTTCAAGTATCCGAATGACGAAAAATTAAAACCACTCTCAAGAGACAGGAATTACATAATTCATTTTGATGAAAATATATTAGTGATAATTGAAAAATATAACTATTATCACCAGATAAAGGTGCATTACATATTGCATGAGAGGACATGTGCTATTTAATATTATGGATACCAAGTGACATTATTGTGGGAATTGCTCGACATCAAGATTGGAAGAAAAATTTACATGTTTTAATAACATTCTACCTTTACAAATTTGTACCATTTATATTAACATAATAAAATGTTTTCATAATTATAAATTTTGATTTGTACTAAGAAAATTAAATTGAGGAAACGTTGCAAATTTACATGATTGAAAATATGCCATTTAGTCTGAAAACTCAGAACATCATGTCACAACTTTGCCTCAATCAAATCATATTTGTACGAGGTTCAGAGTTTCTGTTGGTTGTTTCAAATTTTATTTGATCTGTAGGCTCTTTTTCAACTACATGTGTAAACATATTCAATTTTATCTAAAAACAATATAAACAAAAACGTTTCCAAATTTCTTTATTACACAGAGAGATATTTACTTGTAATACAATGGTTTACAGTTAATAGAAAGAGGAAAGTAAGGTACAATGTGGAATTTCAATTTAAAATAGCAAATCTTTAAAAAATCATATAAAACAACTTATAAAAAATGTAAAGCGAAAGATGTGTAATGACAAATAATAATGTATATGTTATAGGGAGATCGATATATACAGTACAAAATCAAATCTACAATAAACACGTACAAGTTTGCTTCTACTTTGTTTGCAAAGATTGATCATGTACAAAAAAATAGTTGGCTAATTTTCTTTTATCCTCCATAAAATGACAGCTACACAAAAAGCTCCAGGATCTGGTTCTATTGTTCTACAAATATTGTATAAACACACAAAATAAAATGGACAAGAGCAGAAAATTACCAGTTGATTATTTAAACAAACAAAAAATTTGGATGAACCAGCAGATTTTTCAGGAATGGTTTAAAAATATTTTCTGTCTCAAGTGACTCAAAAAATTTGCCAAAGAAGGGTGTTTTGTTAATTGACAACGCGCCTTTACACCCAGCTACAAGTGTACTTAAATCTTCTGACGGGCAAATGTTCGCAAAGTTTTCCCCCAAATGTTACTGCGCTGATACAACCTATGGACCAGGGAGTCATTGCATGAAGAGAACATACAGAACAAAGTTGCTACTGTCAAAAATCGAAGAAGGCTGCAATCTCAAAGAATTTTGGAAGATTTAAACAATTTTGGATACCATTTACAATATTGCTTTTGAATAGAATTACGTCAAACTCTAAACCCTTGTTAAATAATGGACAAAACTCTTTCCGAGTATCGAAATAAATGTCAACCAAACCAATTGTGAAGAAGAGAATGAAGTCATGCCGACCGCTATACTTGTTGACCTATTGACATTCGTTCCGGGAGGTGAGATTGTCGATGAAGAGAACATAGAAGAGTGGCTGGAATGCGACGCTAGTGTGCCGGGATTTGTACGTCTAATTGACGTAAAAATAACGAACAAAGCAATGGGATTTAACGGGAACGAAGAACAAAGTGAAATCTCAGACAGACACACGAAACTGATTTGCAGCACGTAGACGGATTGCTTCAATATTTAGAGGAACAAGACGATGACGCGCATCTGGCAGAAAAACTCATGTTAAGGAAAATACAGTCTAGAATAAAGAAAAGGTGTTTCCAAAGCAAGAAGCAAAAACAAGAGACTGATTTTTTAAAAAGGCTTAACTGAACACTTTTAGTTAACAGTACAGTGTATTGTTTTTTGTTTACTGTTCTTTATTTTAGTGATTTAGATGTAGAGCAAAGGTTTCTGCTGTGCTGTACATATTTTAAGAGTTTTACATACGTTTTTTGTAGAATAAAACATAGTTTTTAGCGCTGGAATATTTTTTTCGTTTTTTCACATAGTTTTTAATATTTTTTCGGGTTATCCGCGGTAACCTTGCCACCCAATTCCGCGGATAATCGGGGCTTTACTTTTATATTTATTGAAATGACAACTAAATTGGCCAAATTGTTATTACATTAATTAAAACTTCATTAGTAAACAAATACATAATTTTTAACAATCTACCGTACATACTGTTTCGAAACTGTAATCACTGATTATGTAGTAGGCTAACTCCCACACTGTAAACGAAAAACAAAACGGGATGCCTTTTCAAAGGCGGCATATGCTTGCGGTGTCTCTCTTTGATCGAACTGTCAAAGAGCATGCGCCTTAGTTGGAGGTTAGCAAATATATACAGTATACAATACAGACAGTACACTTTCAGTCATTCAGTGTTCTTTGCAACGGTCTGTAGTGAAGCAGTTTTATGTTGGACGAGAAATAGTGGTAATATTTTTAAAATAACAACACAGGTAGATGTTTTTTTTTTTATTAATATTGGGGTTCTATCAAATATTTGAATTTAGAATAAACATAGTGTCGTAGATGAAGGAGTTTTTGAATCAAATGTGTTCACAATATTTTCATTTTAGATTTGTGATTCCAGGTTTATTTTTTGGGCACATATAATTGTTTATTCTTAACGGAATTTTCTTTTTTATCCCATACAAAATGGGCGCTAAAACATATCAATCTTTAAATTTCTGTGAGTAAATTTTAAACCATTCTTAATGGCAAGCAATAATGATGGGCATTATCTTCTGGGAGTATGGTTTACTGTAAGCGAATAATGTGTATAATTTTTAAACAATGTATCTCAACGGACGACAGAGGTATGTAATCTACGGATGACAAGTATGTAATCTGCGAATGACAGGTATGTAATCTGCGGATAAAACATATGTAAACAAATTCGAAAAGTGATAAGTTGAAACATGTAAATAAAATAAAATATACAAAAGATATAAAGTTGTTTTATTTCAATTCATTAGTTTTCAACCGAGACATTTTTAAAATGAGAAATGTTTTTAGCACAAACCACCTTCTCCTTTAAGAATATCTTTTCTGCTATAATGGAATATACAACAACCAATAAATGGGAATTCTACAAATTGAATCGTATTTCAATTTAAATTAAACAGATTATTTGCTTCAAAAAATTGTAGAAACTTAATAAAAAAAATTTAATATTGCGTTTGTTTTTATTTATATTTAATTAGGATAAGCGTATTTAGTTAACTGAATACTTTAACCACTATCGAGTACTAACGAAACATTTCGTGGTTTTAGGTCACAAGTCGATCATAAAAATAATATAGATGGTAAGAATAATCAGGACAGTAATGAAAAGAAGAAGCCCCATATAAAGAAACCCCTCAACGCCTTCATGTTATATATGAAGGAAATGAGAGCCAAAGTTGTAGCAGAATGTACATTAAAAGAAAGTGCTGCGATAAATCAAATATTAGGAAGACGGGTAAGAATTTTTTTATTAAATAACCGAGATACTATTTTGAGTGAATGAAACTTCTATAACCAGATTTTTCTAACTATAACTAATAATTTATTTTTAGTGAATATTGTTTTGCCTACATCTTGCAATACAGTGGGGTACTAAAAAAAATTTATGGGCTCAAATTTTATTATGAAATTAACCAAAAAATTATATAATCAAAATGTCAAAAGATCTGATTTATACCCATTTAACGATTTTGATATAATTAAATATCAGTCTACAGTAGTTCTATTATTTATTAATCAACAGCGTTATCCACCAAATTTGATAATTCTAGTACATTCTGATCTAATCAATGCAAAACCAAATCAAATGAATATTTTTTCATAATTATTATTTTCTGATGTATTCATTCAAATTTAATATTTTATTTGGCGAACAATTGATAGGTTGAAAATCTGGTTAAAGAAGTGTGCGTAAACCTTATTCGAATACCTAATCAAATCTGTAACTATGTATTCAAATTTACCTAAACGTATAGACGTTTTCAATATTTTCGTTTTAGAGAAACATGACATAAGTGTCTGTGAACCACATTCTTCATCCTGAATTTATATTTAGGATCTCTGTATATGTATCCCAAATAGTTTGTCTTTGGCTTTTTGACCATTTTTCTGTATCCACATTTATTTATCTTAAGCGGGGTTCTGACCAGGAGTTTTGACTGAATCAGTCTTACGGATTCATTATTCATGAAAATAATAATGGACGGCATTTGTTCACACGGTTCATGTTTTGCTGAATACATCATTGTCCAAAAATGCATCAGTTTGCTCATCACACCATAGAAAAATCACTTTGATCAACATCAACAATATTCACATTACCTAAAAAATTAGCAAAACTGAACAAAACATGCGGAAAATAATGTTCTTACACTTCAGTTTTAATTCATTATTCGATATTGATCAGTCAAAATGGACAAAAAGTAGAACTGGTTTTCACTTTTACTGAAAGCACGAATTACTGAAAATTTTTAATGAAAATGTGTTCTGACGTTCATTTTTTGCTCAGTAACACTGAATCAGTTAAATCGATTCAGTAAAACCTCCCGGTCAGAACCCCGCTTTAAGACTATTCCATTGGAAATATGTTCTGTTCATGACCTTTTTTTGCATATAGTATTGAACATATTATGTTCTATTAGACACCGAATTTCGGTTTCAGGACTCAAATCTTTTGTTATCCAGATATTAAATTTCTCCACGCATTTTTTTCGTTTGTTAAATGTAGTTGTTGATTGAATGAAAACGACGAATACTCAGTGTGTATTAATTTATTACTTTTAGGCTAAGCGCTTTCGGCTGTTAAGCCATTATCAAAGCCGTCGTTATTTAATAAACACATTAAATGACGACGGCTTTGATAATGGCTTAACAGCCGAAAGCGCTTAGCCTAAAAGTAATAAATTAATACACACTGAGTATTCGTCGTTTTCATTCACTCAATTTGCATATAGTGTGTACACCATATCCACAGGCATTTCAAATGTAGTTGTGTTCTTCTGTTGCAGTTTGGACAACAACCATGGTTTCTGATTTTTCTGTGTTTATCTTAAAACATAAAAGCATCCCCTATTTGTCATATAACATTGATAAGATTTGGACATGACATAATTAAAATCTGAAACTTTGAGTTTTCATATATGCCCGATTGATTTATGATCTAAAATATTTAGAGCTTGGCTACCTTTACCGATGTACCGAAAATTGTGTGAGTCTTCCTATGACATTAGGAGCATTTATCAAAGGTCTTTTTCTTTTCTTCTGTGGACTTTCCGTGGTTGGACATGGTTCGTTTGTGTTTTGAACACGCCTGTTCGCTGAAAAAACACAACTGGGACTGACATAATAATGGTGTCTAGCGGTACTTAACTTTAACATTGTCTATTTAGTAGGTTCCTCTAGGTCACTTGGTCTATTAACTGGTCGTTTAGTAGATAATGGAATCAAATATGTTCCCGTTTGTTTGCCGCCAATAACTAATGTACGTTAACCTAATCACCCACCACGCAGCCACGTCACCTTCCTCACTCCTCCTCGTATACACTCTTTACCGTCTCTCTGTCCACTATCCCTTGTCACCACCCCACGTCCAAACACCCGCCCGACAGCTGCCGTACAAACCTTTTGGTCATTGTCGACGTCTTCTTCTTATGCCTACCGCCGCCATCTTGTGCTACTTTCCATCCAAGGTGAGGTGGAATTCTTTTTTTTATACTACTAAGCTTCCAATATCTTTCTACCAGGATAATATTAGACTTCTCCCGGGTATGTCATTATATACTGGGTTGTTAAACCAGTTTCATTTCGTCGGTTAGAATTGAGGCATTTATTTTAAATACAACATATTTTGTCCAAAAAAGAAACTTATGGATTATTGTAAAAAACCGTTTAGCTTACTTTTGTCGAGTACTATATTTAACCAAAGATGTAGTCTAGATGAAAGGTAGAATATAGAAACTATCTTTGACTTTAGTTATTATTTATTTTACATAAAAAAACACAAAAGATCCTATTCGCCACCGCTGCTATTATCACCAGCATTTGAAGCAGCTTCCGGTACAGCTATTGTTGGTTGGAGGTTGACATAGAACTCCTAATTAAGAGGATTATTAAGATATTTGGTGATTTCCATCAGATGTTTGAACTTCTTTTGACTGATTTCATTCTTACGTTTGTTGTGTAACAGTGCTACTGTTCTAGGCACTTTTTTGCTGAAATAGTATGATATGTCAACGAAGCATGATAACTTTGATGCATATATATATATATATATATATATATATATATATATATATATCCGCGCTAGTTTCAGGAACATTTTGGTTTAGGAGCTTTTAAAAATAAGCTGTTTAGGCTTTTATCCATTAAAAACTATTGTTAATCAATCAATCCTTGAAAGGAGATGGATTAGATCTTGCTTTTCGAATCAGTTTTTCACATTCTTCAAGGATATCCATTTTCTTTGAAGCAGAGATAAGACTGAAGTCACTGTCGCATGATAAGTACCAGTGTCGTCGTACTGGATAAACGTGTGTCACTTCAGAAACCAACATTGACACATTCACAAGAACATACGCAAAGCGAATAAAGACGTTGTTCTTGTTATGACCTGGTCAACCTTCGGAAAAAACAATAGTTCATCAGTTTGGTCATTTAGATTTTCTTTGATATAATAGTATATCATGGAGGTAACTTCATTTTGACCACGTTCGACATATCGACATCATTGCGGCCAATGTCGTGAATCCCAAAAACATAATACCAAAGCTGCCTACTGTAAAATACCTTATTTGTAGTTAGATTGGGTAGCAGAAGATTTTGCATAAAATCGGACTCTATTGCAGTTACTCGAGGATTGCCTTTGCCTTAGCCTGATGGAGAACCCTTGTTCTTATTAGTTCATTTTTCTTGGATTCATCTATATCCGTTTGGTTTCTGTTTCATCACATCTTTGGTAAGAAAAGGAAATATTGAATCGAGTGCGAAATATTTCATAATAAACAAAATATTAAACTTTAGATGTTCGATGAAGTTCCTTGAACATATTCTTTTTTATATTTAACCCAGATGTAAGGTAAATTTTCTTTTTGTTTAGTCTTTTTGTGTAATGACTGTGACGACGTTTGAAAGAGCAAATACGCACTACTTCTGCTTCAATATTCTCTCTCAATACTAAGTATTGCTTTAGCACATACCTCTACTTCTTGTACAGGTAGTCGAATCTTATACTTAAACGGGGCTATGTGTAGTTTACTTTGTTGATTTTGATGTTCGTCTACTTGATCACTATCATTGTTTGAAGGAAGAACAGCTCAGTTATGACATCTTTGAACAGGTATTACTGATATAAGTCTGCAATTTTTACAAGTAGGGGTTTCTGATTTAGGACACTTATCAGGGCGGAGGCCGCAGCAGGGACAGATCGGCTTAGATCTGCAGGATTCGGATGAGTGTCCGGTTTGGGTGCAACGATTGCAGTATTTGGGGACTGGGGGTAGCGGATTGGAGTTGGAAGGCTCACATTGGTGCGGGAGACCCTGAACTATGAGACCTGAAGTGAGGGCGTGGGGGTAGTATATTTTGGAGTCCGTAATAATTCGAAACATGGAAGTGAATTTGTTGGTAGTCTTGGCGATAATTTGACAAGTTTTTTGAAAAGGGATGTTTTGATTTTAAAGAATTTCTTCAAATTCTTCGAGAAGGATGAAAGCGTCCACATTTCTGCACTCGACGGAAAATGTGGGTGTGAGTGTTTGGTCGGGACGGGGGTGGGAGGAGGGGACGTTGACTGGAGTGGAGGATGTTGATGGTGATGTTGGGATCACTTGTGGAGGTGTGGATTTTTTTAAGGAGTGTGCCATTGTTGAGGAGGTTTTAAGGAGGGCGGCTCGGTTGAAGTTGGATTTGAGATAAAGGATATGGCCGTTGAGGAGTTCTAGGGTATTTAGCAGGTTGAATAGGGATTTCTAGGTGGAATAATGAGGTTTAGAGTTTGGGTTGGGGTTGGATTGTTAATGGGTGTTGAGGTTTGAGTATGTTTGGTTTTGGTTCTCCCGACGAGGGTGAAATCCTCGTCGGGAATGGAGGGTAGTCCGGCAATTGAGGGAGCGGGAGATTGAGACCTTACGGAGGAAGCGTAAGATCTAGGGGGAGATGCTAAGGAAGTGTGTTTGCAAGTTTGAATTGAAGAAGTTGGAGGTTTTGAGGAAGTATGGGATTTTGAGTGAGTGAAATAAGTTTTTGGTTTTGATGATTGGATAGTTATACTCACTGCAACTGTTTCTTTTAAGAGTTTGGTAGTGGAGTACGCGAATCCAAGGTCTTTCAGTTGTTATGAATATGAATTAGTTCATGATATTCTAGATCAGGAGTAGTGGGTTTGGATGCAGTATTCCTGCTGGGGGTGCGCCTGGAGGACATTTTTTGGGTGTTTTTAGGAATGAGTGTGGAATTTAGGAGGTGAAAGCTAATACCGTCAGCGGACTCATTGCCTGAGGGAGTTGCCTCCCCAGTTAAAGGTTTCCTGACTTAATAGCTTTCGGGGTGTTTAATATTTAACTGAAGCTAAATGTCCTTCCTATGTCTGGTGGGTAAGGTTTCAATTGGATTTGGTGAAAGATTTCTACAGGTTTTCATAAGTAATCATGTTTCGGTAGAAACAATTGTAATACACTTCCTAGCGTGCTTAAAATGAACTGTCGAACTGATGAGTACGACAGAACGTGTGGGTTGTCTGGTGATTCTCGTTGGAGGCGTCCACGTTGCCGGTGAAATTGACTACGAATTGGTTTGAATCATACGGGTATCATCTTCATCCTCGAGCGATGGACTGGAACACATTACATTACAGTGGCGTAATTACGGAGAAGGGGGAATGAGGGGGGGCAACCCCCCCCCCCGAACCCTAAAAATGAAAAAAATCTAATACATAATCACAGCAAACATATACTTTATTGAAATGTACTAAAAACTAGGAACTGTAGGCCTATCATTTTATAAGAAAAACAAAAGCTAAAATGCAGTTTTAGGGGCTCAAAATTTGAAAAAAATTCCGATACCCAGATCTCCCGGTAGTTCATCCCCCCCAGAACTTAATCCTAGTTACGCCACTGACTCATTATGTGCTCTTCTAAAACCTGCCGCATTTATGATCTGATTTTTAGCTGAGATTTTTACACTATTACAATATGGACAAGTGTTGTTTTTAAAATAAACGTTGCATTACAACATTCCTAAAACGCAAAAAAGATAAGTAGAGGTTAAAAATTTCGTAAACGTACTTGTTTTTGTAGGTAGAACTAGTAAAGTTTCACCAAAATTTACGTTGGTGGTTGAAATATCCTGGTAGAAGTGACATGGAAGTCATTGTTACAAAGGTACTGAAACATTACTTACCGATTTGATTATTATTCCAAAATGTATGATTGTGGCGATAAATGCGTGCGTTAAATCGAATAAATATGTTAGTGGCACTCGCTGAGCCGAGAAGAACAAGCCAAGTATTACGAAAAGGCGCGCCAGGAGCGCCAATTACACATGCAGCTGTACCCGGGCTGGAGCGCTAGGGACAATTACGGTTACGGCACCAAGAAGAAGAAGCGAAAGAAAGAGCGAACACCTATCGAGTCGGGAGGTAGTTATCAAACGCGCAACCTACTTTGTAGAATGCCCATCCAAATTTTTTTGATAGTCTTCGTACACAGAAAAGTAAAAGAACCGTACTCTACGCTCAACCTATTGAGCTCTAAAGAAATTATTTTTTTACATAAACTGGGTGTTTGAGGACGATTTTTTTATTTCTGTGTACCTGACTAACGTTTTTGAAGCTAGGGACTAACAAAACTGCACTCGACTACTCTAAATACTAATAGGATCTGGGATTTAAAAATATCAGAGAAAAGGTGTTTGAATTTTCTTTCTTTTGGTATTTTTATTGCCGGTATCGTTACAGTTTAACATTCGTTTGAGAACCTGAGGTGCTTTCTTGGTAATCAATGTGTCAAGTTAAGTAAAAAAAAAGATAAAATGCCAATTTGCGCAGGTACATGTCATTTTAGATAATTAGATATTTTCCCCCAACGATCTGCTCTCGAATTATAGTCGATTTAAAAACATTGGTATACCTATTTGTATTTCGAGAACAGAGCTGTTTGTTGGCTGCCATTTATTGTTTACAAACGTAGAAGATGATAATATTGCGGTCAAGACAATATACGAGTTCATTCATTTGTTTAGTCACAGATAAGATACTGAGAATTTTATTTAATATAAAGATTAAAAAAAAATTAAGGAGGTAATGCATATTGGTTGGTTATATATAGCTTCAATTTATACTTTCTATTCTAATAATATTTTGTTGAACAATAGTACAATATGCAAAATTGTATATGCAACTGTATTGGTTACCCAATACTATCATAGATATTTCTTATTAAGCTGGCAAAATTTTCTATTTCAATTATTTTATCAATTTATTTGTATAAATCTTATATAATTAATTTCTCGCCGACGTGCTCACAACTTATATTAAATTTACAAAAAATACTACAAATGCTAATTGCTAAATCGTTTTAAACAGCACACAAACTTAATACTACTCCGTTGCGTACTGGTGGACAAATAAAATTAGAGAAGACATAAAGGACACCAAAAAAAGAGAAATAGAAGAATATACAAGAAATGGAGAATATGGCGGAAGAGATCGTCCAAATGAAAGAGTACTGGACGAAATAAAAAGAAGAACTGCATAGTAGGATCAAAGAGATGGAAGGCAAATTGGAAAAGATGGAAAAAAATATGAAATAACCTAACAATAACAGGGATTACAATTGATGCTGAAAATGAGGATATACTCAAAGATGCGGTACAAATAATTCTGGAGAAAGAACTGCTGTTTTTTTTAAATAGGTTAATGACTTTGGCTAACTGAACTGCTGTTGCAAACCAAGATACGAAGAGCACAGAAGATAGGGCAAGAAAGATGCATAATGGCAATGGTGGAATGGAAAGACAAAATAAAATTTTTACAAGAAAAAGCAAAGTTAAACGAAAAAGACATTTACATAGACGCATACCACAAGAAATGGACAAAAATACAGAAAAGCATAAGAGATACAGCTAGAGAAGAAAAGAAAAAATGGTGTGCTAAGTAGAAGTAGGAAATGGAAAGTGAACGGGAAAAAATGAAGTGAGATCGCAGGTACCAGAAACTCACAGAAGCAAACAACCTAGACGAGAAACTAAAGATGGAAACCACGACTGGGCAAATAATTTGGAAAAATTAGAAGGAAAATGAATTACTAAATAAAATGCAAAAATCAAACATAAATCAAATATAGAAAGAGGAGAATGATAAAGAAAATCAGGAAATAGAAGAAGAAATGGACTCTCGGGTGCAGAGAGCTGATAACTCATTCACCTTAAATTAAAAAATCAATGAAACTGAAGCGAATCATACCAAACCTAACAGGAAGACATTCTAGCTTTTCTTTATGCTGTATCTATATATAATTCACAATAAGATTTTGCAACCTTTATTAGTTGGAGCTTCTTCCCATGCTAGCTTTAACTATCACCAGTCTAACTTCTTACTGCAGATATCTAGCTTTAACTTCTTGAATAATGTTTTGGGCATTACAAATAGATTCAATTTCCTTTTTTGTATGTATTTAATATTCCTACTGTTTGTGTGTTTAACGGGTCCGTAAATTTTCCGTAGGATCATTCTTTCAAATATTTTAAGGCATTCTTCATTTGTGATGACAAACTCTGTCGTGCAAAGTATCAACGGTCGCCGGCTTGAGTCCTATTGTTTAATTCCTCTGGTTTCTCTGCGTTTTCTATTAAAAATGTTTGAAATTATGTTCTGTGCATTCCTATCTCTGATATGGTTATTTCTGGTGGTGTACATATATGTTTTGTCTTTTCTCGAGACTAATAAAGGTTTACTTCAGCCTGCCATTTCCTATCACATCTAGATCATCGGCAAAAGCTAGCAATAGCTTAGAACCATCGTGCCGAAACAGTGTTGTGGGGGTTTGTATGTACGAAATGAAATCATATGAATGCAAAATGTTCAAAATAAAATGGTACGTAAGAAACAATGACCCAAACACCTTAGCTGTATGAAAAAAATAAATTAGAGTGGTCATGCAACATTTAGTATGGATGTTCTGGTTTATCAAATGTAATTTTTTAATCGTTATATTAATAACAACTTCATACTCCTTTGGAAGTATCTTATCTGCGATTAGAATATTGAATTCGTTTATTGTATTTCGCCTGGTCTTGACCAATATAATTACAAAAATTTTGAAGAGTCAGTTGTAGAGAGTTGTATTGTCCATAATTGGCAATAAAACGTATAAGATCAACGAGTTTGTAGAATTTGTTATATTAATTTGCTTTTTCGATTTTACAACTGGCCTTAAACCGATCAGTAAATTTGTGCCTTAGTTAGTTGTTTCAGTTCAACAACATTTAATTTTTGTTTTTAAAATTGTGTGTACCGAAAAGTTCTTGTCTTGATATCATTGTTTTATCACTCATCAAATGAGAAATTGATAGTATTTAAAAAAATTTTAGGATACAATTACAAAACTAAAGAATTTGTATAATGATTTTTGGATTAATGTCCTCAAATATTCTGGATTGAATTGTTTATTGAAAGAGCAACTCTTATTTTCTTATCTTTGTATGAAATCGCTGATTTGCCTCGAAATCATCATACTAGTGAAGTAAAATTGAGCAATATTCAGATCATTTTTATGGAGCTAACTGTTTTAAATATACTCTACTCCTTGGTACTATTCTGAAATACTAAAATCATGCAGACAGATTAGTTTAAAAACATCAAGTAACGCCTTTTCAATTATTTGGAAAGAAAAACTGAAAATAATTTTCAATAAATATTTTATCTTTTGATTTTTTTTAAATATCTGATATTCTATGGTAACATGCTTCCTTATGTAGATAGGTATCTAGTTAAAATAACAAGCTTTACTTACATTCGATTGTAAAAACAGACAGTATATATACAACTCTTTTTTAAAGTACTTTCATTTCAGAATATATTTTTGCAACAAGTGATATGTCCAGTTGTGTTTTAGAATAGGGATTAGGTTTTTTTCTCTAGATTGATATTAATTGATCAATGGGGGATTGTTAATATTATCTAGACTTTCAATTTTTCAATGTTTATGCATTAAATACCAGACAATTTCAAAAAACGTTTAAATTTGACTTTAAAAGGAATATAACCTCAAATATGATGTCCATATCTTGAAAACATGTTGTAACAGGTTTCTCAAAGTCGATAGTAATTAGAATCAGCCCTGTAAACAACACAAAAATTCGAAAAACTCAAACAAGAATTTTAATCATTATAAGGGTTATGTACCAACAATTAATTCAAAATTGAAGTAGGTATTTAAAAATATTTTCGTTTATGAACATATATAGTATAAGTATAATTATATTGGTTGTTACAAAACTATAATAGATTTGTGAGTGATAAAACAGTGCATGTAGATAATAATTGTGCCAAAGGTTCTAATATACATTAATTAACTCTACTACTTCTAACAGTGCATGTAAACAATAAGGCGTTCTTGACGGCAATACCTGGTTATGCACTTCAGTCGAACTTCGCCAGATGCCGCTGCTGGCGGTGCTTAAACGGATGTTATCTGAAATATCACCCCACCTTTGCTCCGGTGCTCTGACCGATGTGCATACTTTCGGGCTCGAGCAGAATGGGTCGGTGGCGGCCAAAATGTCACTTTTGTCAAATTCGTGAATTACTATATATAGCTTAGGGGCGGCCGGCATGGCGTAATTCTTGCGCGCTTCTTGGTGCCCTGCCGGTACGAAAAATTGCTGACTCTGTTTTGTTTAGTGGCATGCGCTGGGTAGGGAGGAGCAGGCCAAATACTATGAGCTGGCTCGACGCGAACGTCAGCTGCACATGCAGCTCTATCCCGATTGGTCATCACGCGCCAACGCCACTCGCGGCAAGAAGAGGAAGCGTAAACAAGACCCTGCCGATGGAGGTAGCCATCCCTCGCAATTTACTAGTATATTATAATCATTATTTTTACATTTTACTTCAATTCCTGTCAAAACTAACTCACTGAATGCTGATAAAATAAACAATGTTATAGAAATATATGTGGATTATAATAACTTTATAAGTCAGTGTTTAGTAAGTTATTATTGCTGGGGACATACTACTTCCAATCATCAACTTGGCCGACCAAATATACTAAAGTTGCGTTCAAGAATAATTTTTTAACAAATGGTTCCATTGGGAAGATAAACTAGTCATTAAAATGTGATGCTACTAAGACAGAAGATGACATAACCTGAGTTTTGAATTAGGTCATAAAATACTTCTATTTGCTGCTAATATTAGGTTATTATAATATATTTATTGTCATTTGTTAGAGAAATAAAATCAATTGAGTTAACATATGTTAATAGTTCGAATAATATTACAATGAGTACTGTTAACATATGTAATAGTTGATAATTGCACTCACCTAAAAGTCCATTTTAAGTGTAATATATAATGCAATATATGAAAAACGATATTTGTATTATTTTTTTTAACAAAGGGTTTGTCAGTTTCTAAATCATTTCTCTTTGCTTTTTTGAGAAATGTATTCAACAACTTAGATCTGCATGCATTTTACGCTATCCTGCTTATAAATGTACTCTTAGACTTCTGTAGACGTAATAAATTCTGAAAATATTTCTCAAAAACCATTAAGAACAGTTAATAAAATCGTTCAAACTTTTTGTCATGTGTTCAGATGGTTTATTTCACTCAAAAATCTTTAGGGAATTTTTCGTTGCGCTGTTTTTCTTCTCTTCTATATTGTTAGCATCCATATTTACTATATGATATTGTGCAAATGATATAACGAATCTCTAAAGTATTATATGAGTGAAATAGGTTTTTTGGCCAAGTTGATAAGAGGAAGTACCTACTTGAGTAATTTGCGAGTCGTACCTATTATATCTATATCTATTATTTGCATGTTAATTGGGGTAAACGGTGTTTTTTTGGCCGGCCGGTACCTATTCTGCCGAGGGTCTAGCGGACCTACCTTTTGTTGGTTGAACTTCGTCGTATGCACGTTTGTCAGCCGCCTGCATGCACCCTTGAGTAGTATATTTTATCCTAAATGGAATCCCAAGCATGTTTCTATCCTATTTTTATTTCTTCTTATAGATTTCCCTTTCATGTTAGACCCTAATTCATAAGCCGGTTCCTCAGCAGTTTTACTGTCAAATCTTTCCAATTTTACATTAAAATTAGTTCAAAAATTGTTTCATTATGGATAGTATATGAAAGAATAAAAAATTGAATTTTTGACAGTAAAAGTTTAGAAAAAGGTCCCCAATTTTAATGAATAACTAGTTTTTAAGATATCTCACTAAAAGTTAGAAATTAAAGTATAAATTTGAACAATAATATTATAGTAGAGATGAAATTCTGCATGTTTGAAAATTGAACTGGAAATCCTTTTAGTGAAATATCTATCTCTAGTAAACTGTTATTCATTCTATCTCAGGTTGAAATTTGAAAACAGTCTATTGAATCATTCAAAATTGATAAAACTCGTTAAGACATAACAACATCAATATAAATTAAATATAACTATGTAAAAGTGAAATTATAATTATTTTTAATTGCACCCAACAAAAAATAAGGATACTTACTTAATATTCTAAAAACCTGAAAAGTTGAAACCATAAAAACTATAGACTATGTATTTTATATTCAACCTGAGATCAAATTGAGTACTAGCTAGTAGTTTTAGTTTTTTACGAAGAAATCAAAAACATTGCTCCGGATAAATTCAAAAAACAAAATATACTTATTTCACTCTGAAGATTATCCTATATATGAATAATCACATCTGGTTTTTGAATAAAAAAAGTATTTTAGGTTTAATAAAATGTCTCCATGTCTTGATTTAATAACCAAGAACAATGTGGTTACTTTAATATCAACCAATACTTTGAAACAGTTGCCGTATTGCTTTCATGTAAGCTAGGTAGGTTCTTAATGAAAGAACATCTTTACAATTAATTGGAATGATATAGAGGATTCTAGCTTTACCAGGAAACTTCCGCAATAACTTGTTTAGTTACAGGAATTGTAACTGGTTTATTTCAAACTTCTCCATATAATCGATATATTTGGCATAACATTTTTTATAGTTTGTAGACAGAAATATAAATCAATTTTTATTTGGCATTTATTAACAAGCCAACACCATCGCTACCTTTGCAGATCTATTGTATATATCCTCATGTTGTATTGGGAGTTATTTTCTTAGTTTAAAACCTTACCAGACTTGAAACTGTGGTTCTGTTTGTCAGAACCTATGGCTATCAGAATTTCTTCGCATCATTATTTTCTTAGACCTCTTGTTGTTCATATTTCAACCTTTAGTACTCTTCAAAATTCCAAGGAAGCCACAAGAAACTGGTACGAGAAGAATCTGAACCTAACCTAACCAATAAATTACTAACTTATTTGCAAATAAAGATGATATATTTCGAACAATTGTTGTCCCAATAATGAACTGTTTACCTATTAAGATATACAAATCAGAACACTTACGATTTGTTATGATACAAAGAGAAATTTGTCAAGAAAGTGTCAGAATAAAATATAAAACATCATGAAAATGGGAACATTAAAATGAATGAAGAAATAACAGCTTAAAAATACTTGGAATACAATTTCTCATATTCTTTCCATAATAATGGCTCTTCCGATAGAGCAGTATGTATAAGTAGGTATCTATAGTACAAATGCATTCAGTGAAGACTTTTATTTGTTTATCGATACTAAAAAACGTATATTCAGAAACATGATGTGATTGAATATTTTTTTAAATTTCCATCTCTCTAAATTTTAAAAAACAAGTGAAAAGTTTAAAATAATTCAAGATGTTGATATATTCTATTACTGGAGTTGATACAGCTGTTATTAACAGATATGTCCCTTTTTAAATCAATAGATTTAGTAACAATTCACAGTAGTTCAGCTAATAATTATTTATTGCTAACTATAAATATAAATTACTTTACACAGAGTTGATTTATTGTTTTTAAGACTTGTGGTTAATTATATTATACAAAAAACTCTGAAGGTTGGTTGTCTAGCTACTTTTTTTTCAAATTGATGTTTAGTTTGTATAGCAAAAAATATTGCATTGCTAAAATCTTGTAAAGATAATTAAATTCACTTCTACTGGCCATATAACGATTGGCAAGTGAGTTAAAGATTTTAATTACAATATGGTAATTGCAATGTTTTTAAATACTCGTAAAATTCTAAACCACGTAAATCTTTTGAAATTCAAATTTTCTTTAGTTTTACTATTTATAAGAAGATACTTTTGCATTCATTACTCATTATTGTTTTGGTATCTTCTTTAAACTAGTTGATTTCAGTAAGGCCAACTAAAACCGTTTTCTATAAATTCAATTCTGAAGTGTTTGATACAAACAAACTTTAAGACAGTTAAATATTTTACTGAGACTTTGAAAACCTCTAAAATATTGGTATAAAGATCTCTATTCGCCTTTTACTTGTACATGACAAATATCAGCCCCATTATGATTCATAACTGATTCTTCCAAATAAACAACTGTGCTGTCATCTTCTGGATTAGTTCGTGTGATCATAGCCATGCTTGGAACTGGCTTCCAGTTTTTTTGTGGTTCTGCTGAACCCAGATTCTTAGTGTTTCAAAAAGCACTTTTGGGTATCCATTTAAGTTGTTCTGCTTTGGATGAATTTTCTGTTAGTTTGCATTCTTTTACTTTTTGATTTCTCTGCAATCCACTGAACACACATAGAGCAGGAAATTGCTAACAAAAACTCAAAAAACAAAATGTGCTGTGATTAATGGAGATTCAGAAATGTTAATAAAACTTAGGAAAGTTGTCATAGAAAATGCTTACAACTTGTAAGAATTATTTTTACGAGAGTGGTAACATTTACTTCCAATCCATGTCGGCGGCTAATCCAGCAGAGCAAATTTTTTCTTCATCATCAGAAACCATCATCGTCAACTTAATGCCAAAAGAATTTGGTGCGCTATAACTTGTATCAGTCAGAATGTCTGTGAAATTTAGTTTAATTTATGGTTTTTATTTACTTTCAAGGTTCATTCTACTACTATACATTGTCAACTCATGGATTATTCTAAAATACCAATTATTGTTGCTTACATTTTTCATTATTTGATTCGGAATTTAAAAAAATTACTGTGGATATGGGGAAGATACATGATTGGTATTTGTCTCATAGTCATTTGTATTAAATAATATTTCTCTCAATATTAATTATAAATATACTATTAGACACGTTTATTCATTAAATCTGATTATGTACAATTACCATTCTTCTTTGGGGTTTTATTAAAAATTTAAAGACTAATCATGTTTTAATATTTAATGTATTTGTAAGCCACCCATACTTTTCTTTAATAGATTGTGTTATTAACATGTCAAGCTAGTTTTTTTAATTGTTTTTTTTATAAATCCTGACAGTTTGATAGGGGTCATAAACAAGATAGTTTTATGACAAATCAACTTATAAGGTCTTACAGGTATATGTTTTCCCATTGTTTTTAAGTGATAAACCTGTAGATAACAGTAATGGTACTTTTATGATACATCTTTATTATTATACTTACCATATTAAAATATTTATAATTATAAACAGTTATTGGTTTTAGTTGGCTGGCCTTGCATGTGTACTGTACAGTAATCTCTTTTTAAGATATTTTCAATTTAAGCACTGTATTAAACTACATAATTCAAAGTGCATACATTAAAAATATTTATTGAAGAGATATGTTCAATATATTTTTTATATAAAAAGCTATAACTGTGCTTTATTTTATGTAAATTAGGTAATAGTATGAAGAAATGCCGAGCAAGGTATGGATTAGATCAACAAAGTCAATGGTGTAAACCATGCAGGTGAGATTTTTTCCTCTTTACTATATGTAATTTAGACATGCACGCCTTTTGTTCTTTATTTTTGTGGGTATCTTTATTTCTACGTTATAACCAAAGTGTGTACAAATGATTTTAAAAATAGTAAAGGTCTATTTACTTGATGTTTCACATCACTGGAACATTTAATTTAAAGTTTGAACTACTATTACCAAAATATTCGAATTTTTAGGGCAAATATAAAAATCAAATGATATGAGTTATATTCATAAATATGCTATATTTGTAACTATCACTCATAACCTAAACTTTGGAAGACTAACAAAAGTTTGAAATTTTATATTATTATTTATTGGATTAGCGATTTGTATTTGTCAGATTCTAATTTAGGCCGTTTTTTCTGATCATGTACTTTTGATATGACTCGCTATCACATATTTCAAATATCCAAACTTTACCATTCGAATGTATGAGAAACATATTCCTTGTTCGTTTTGCTATATACTATTTTAATTTTACCCAGATTAAGCATCTACAGTTTCCATTAAAATAAGTTTATTATCCACGAATCTAAGCAATTAATCTTTTCCTTTTATTGTTTTTCTATAATATAGAGCTCCAAAATCTATTGATCTAGGCTGTAACACAATTTTCAATTCCTTTCCCCATTCCTGTTCAGGATGTTAAGAACACTTCTTTATACTTAATTCCCTTTTCTTTCATCATTCAAAACACTGCCATTTCATATCTCTATTGGGGATCTTGAGATGTGTGAAGGAATATCAAATAATAATTAGTTGCATACTTTTTATCTTCGCAAAGTTTTCCAGCAGGATGAAAAATAAACTAATTTTCACAAAACTATAATTAGTTCATGGAAATTGGGAAGTATTTTAAAAACAAACGTACATCACTTACAATTTCATGAATTCGTCTAATTCGCTAAATAATTGTAATTAAACAAAACTTAGCATCTGCAAACTTAATGTTTAATATCTGTTTAGAGGAACTGTCATCCTGGTTTCCATGATCTAACCCAATCATCAACACAAATAGAAACCATATTCTAATCCAATATGGAACTAGTTGTTGCAACTATGTCACTAGTCAGACACGTTTCATATTGTCCATTTTCCTACTTTTCTAAACCTCATATCATCAGGAATTTCACCAGCTTCTAATAACATTGAATCATAACTGTTCTTCACTTCCTGGATCATTTGTTACATCTATTTGTTCAGGTTTATCGCATCTTTACAACTCTGTCATTATTATGGTTCTCCTGAAGGTAATTTCTCTAAGGAGTTATACTTAAGAAAGATTTTTTTTAGTTAATACATAAATTTATTGGTCAATTCATCTACAAAAGAGGGAGTTCTAAAAAATACCCAATATTTATGAAAAATTATATCATTTATGATTCAAACATTGTTTGTTTTCCAAAGGCTGATATCATCAAGAGAAATGCAGTAAATATCTTCAGGGAATCATGACATTGCTTGTTTAATTAGTGTCTTTATACAAACCAGTGATTATATCACATAGTAAGGTATTTAATAGAAAGAACCATAATGAAAGGGGATATATTGATTTGAAATATGCCTATGACACAGTTTGTTAGAAAAGAAATATGAACAATACTAGAGGAAATGAAAATACTTAGAGGTCTAATACAGGCTATAAGAAGCACAACTAATATGTAAGGACATCGGAGGAGTTTATAATGGACAGAGAAATGAAGCAAGGGGACAGTTTAAGCCTGTTACTGTTTATTCTTATTATGGACAAAATTAGATTTTAACGGGGTTACAATGCACTGAAACCTAAGGTTTATTGTGCCCCCCCCCCTTTCAGAGTTGTTCTCGCTACTTCTACAGCTCGCCCTAGTTGGACACATTCTCATTGCTCCAGTGATGCACACAAACAAGACTTTGAACTTTGTCGAGGGTCTCCTTCTTGCTGTTCTGATTTGATTTGGTATGCCAGACTATTGCCCCATACTTAATTGCTGGTCTAACAATCATGGCGTACATCCATCGCAGTCGTTTTACCAGATAGAATTGTGCACGCCATCAAAGCTTTTATTACTTTACTAGCGGTTAGTTCAACATGCTTATTCCACTGTCTAGGGTTATCCCTAGATATTTAACTTCAGATTTCCGTTCTATGATTTCCCCGTTTAAAGATAGGGGCTTCATAGCTGGAAGTGTTCTTTTCCAGGTAAATGGAATTACTGTGGTCTTTTTTGGGTTAATATTCAGCCCCACTGATAAGCGCCATCGCTCAATAATTCTGAGGCCCTTTTGTAATAAATCACACAGTTGCTGTCGAACTTGCCTCTGACTATTAGAACAATGTCATCAGCATAGCCCATATATTCGAAGCCAAGCTCCGTTAGCCTGTAGAGCAACTCATCTACTACGAGGCTCCATAGATGGGGAAATATCACTCCCCCTTGAGGTATCCCGCAAGTGGCTTTAACTGAGGTGGTTTGATTCCCCACCTGTGTCTCAGCTATCCTTGTCGACGACAACTCATACATCCTTTTTACGATGGCTTCATTTACTCCTCGACTTTTTAGTGCTTCTTTGACAGACATATGAGTTGTGTTGTCAAAGGCCCCAGATATATCCAGGAATGCTCACTTTGCGATTTCTTTGTTGTTCAGAGTTCTATGGATGAAATTAGTCAGCTGATACAGAGCAGTCTCCGTTGATCGACTCGCTCTGTAGGCATGCTGACATTTATGAAGGGGTGTATTCTCCAGATTCTCGGTTCTTATGTAGTTATCCACTACTGTCTCCATTGTTTTGAGTAGAAACGATGCTAGGCAGATGGGTCTAAAAGATCGGGGATCAGTTTCATCGTTTTTCCCTATTTTTGGTATGAAGGTTACCCTTGCCCTTCTCCATTTTCTAGGTATTAGACCCACTGCTAGACTTCTTGTAATCTTCATCAGGCAAGGAAGAATCTCCTCTATCCCTTGCTGCAGGAGTGCTGGAAATATCCCATCCACTCCTGTTGATTTATTTGGTTGAAAGGTACTTATTGCCCATTCCAACCATTGTCTGGTAAATATTTTCTTAGCAATGTCCCTATCCTCCTTGCGGGATTTTTTTGGTGTAAGTCAATGCTATTTCAGTGCTTGTTGTAGGTTCACTACCTGGAAAGTGGGTTCTAAGAAGAATAATCTGGCTGCTGTGTGAGTGGAAGTGATCTTTTCACAAAAGACTTGAAAATTAAGCCTTTTGGGCTTCCTAATCTCTTTATTGTACTGAGTAAGCTTCTCAGTGTACCCCTGCTAATTTCCGTCACGTATGGCTCCATTAAAGAGCCAACGGACCTCTTTCCTGAGGTTTGACAGGTTCTCATTCCACCAAGGATAATCTTTGTTTGATCTAGTTTTTGACAGTGGACAGCTGGAATGAAAAGCTTCCATTATTGCCTCACTGATCTGTTCGACTCTTTGTTCCAGGTCGTAGCGCTGATGATTTACCCCATTTACTTCGACTTGTTCCAAACTGTCGTTCAGATTGGTCTTGTAGAGAGACCAATCTTTATTTCTTGGGTTTCGGATTGAGGGAATCGAGGTGGTATCTTCCTCTATCCTAAATTCGGTGATCCTATGGTCGAAAAGGGATGGCTCATTCATCACCTTCCAATTCCAATTTAAATTTTTCCTAGCAGTAACATTACGTCCAGCACCTCTTCTCTTGCTCTAGTGACAAAAGTGGGGATTGTCCCCACTGTTTAAGGTCACCTTTGTGTGCGTTGGCATCACAACCAATTATGATAGGCAGCCATCTTCTGTTACAGTGTCCCACTAGCTCTTATACTTCCTCTGTTGGTGTCATTGGCCCTTCTCCAGCAAAGTAGGCAGAGGCAATGTTGAGGTGAACCATGATTGGAAGGTCCCGTGACACGTATTCTGAAACATATATATTTTATGGACAAGATAGTCCAGAACATACAAAGACAAAAACAAAATGTGATCATCTGAGTACAATAATTGGATACCGAAACATGGAGCCTGTTAAAAGGAGTACTATTAGTATGCCGACGATGTGGTTTTAATAGCGAATTCAAAAATTAAAATTAAAAAGCTAATAAACGTCTGGTCTATCTACAAAAGTAGAAAAAATTAAATTGGAAGTCAACATGAATGAAATCAAAATCATGATAATAAATGAAAATCAAACTACCGAAATAATGAAGAAATATAATATAAAGACGATACTTTAGAAAGTGTAACGACACATGAATGATGACAGAAGACGGGAAAATAGACGCAGAAATAACCAATAGGGTAAATAAATCAACAAAAATTTCCGCACTAAATAAAACAATATGGGGACACAAAAATATTGATATTGATTTGAAAATGAAAATATATAATGCAATAACATTACCCACTATAACATATGCATTAGAAAATTGCACAATTAAAGACAAAAATAAATGCAATGGAAATGAATCACCTAAGAAGAATAACTGAAAAAACTAAATGCGACAGGAAAGACATTAGAAAAGTAATAAAACAAGAACCAATAATAGAAAAAATATACAAAAAACAACTGCATTGGTATGGACATTGTAAGAATAAAGTCAGAAAGATTAACGAGAAAAATAATGGAGGCAGAAAACATTATGAAGATAGTGAACCCCGTATCCGACACCTAAAAAGGTAAAAGAAAATGATAAAAAGAAGTTAGTGTCTTTGTTTCCCAAAATTTCATGCAGTATATAGTCTTTGTTGCTATGTTATAAAAGTAGAACATGTTTGTCGCTTCATAATAACTGCAAAACAAAAATGCTCGCCATTCTCATAGTTTTGTTGAAAGAATCATTGAGAACAAGTAAATGGACCTTTAAAAATTACATTTTGGTTATAATATCTGAAATTTCCGCATATAGGTAGATACAGTTGTTTGTTTAAATTTCAACTAGAGCCTGTATGTGAAACTTTATTTCTTGGTGTTACTTTATCTATGTGGAAAGACTGTTGTTTTTTTCATTATTTTATATTTGTTGTAACTTTCTATTTGGAAGACACTATGTTACATGTTTTTTCTAATACCGTGTATGCCAAAATTTCCCATCATATGAGAAACTGATAGCAAATATTCGTGCTGTGTAATGTTTTTGTTTGAATAAAAATATGTCAGTTTCTCATATGAAGTGACTATTTTGACACACGCTGTGTTGTTTAAGTGACATCAGAAAATGTGTCTTCCCACAAAGAAAAGGACAAAATTGGCTTAGTTTTTTATTGCACTGTACACTGCTGTTGAGTAGAACAATTGTTTTAAGTGCAAGGGGCTTAAGATAACCAAATTTTTTCAGTATTTGGAATACGAACAGACACATTTTCTGATGATAATTGATATTGCACTTGATATCTATTTAGTTTTTGTTATAAATGTTACTTTTAATTGTTTATTTTGTATATTGTACAGTGCGATCCATAACGTACTCTATTTTATAAATTATATTCTAAAGAAAACTCCATAACCGTGGGCAAATGGGAAAATTAAATGTTCTCATTGTATAATAATATATACAAGTCTACGGCAATGATTGAGCACTTCAATTGTGAAATAGATCATTAAGGGAAAACTTAGCTACTACAGTAAATAAGATATTCTTAGATTAAATGAGAGAGTCCTAAAATAAATGTAGACAATCATTACACTTGATTAATAGATCAATAGTTTTGATGCAATATAAACACATTTTTCATAAGAATATATTAATCTTCACTTAACTGTTATCACCTCTACTGTTTCACAACTTCTGATTTCCATTAATATTTGCTAATCTTTATATTTTAGTGTATTTGTCATCAAAAATGCCAGGCTATTAATAAAGACATTTCATAGAAGTTGCTTAACTAATACTTCCTTCAGTAGTTGATATAAAATGTTGAAATCTGGAAAGTCTGATCAAAGTGGCACTAAGAAACCAAAATAGGATCTAAAGAAAACTACATATTTCTACCAATTTCTCAATGCATCTTTCGGCATATCTATCCATTGCAGATAAACAATGGTGATAAGGAAGGTCCAGTTAGAGACAATCCTAAAAATCTATTGGCTCTGTATTCTAAAATTTATTTAGTAGAGATCAGACCTAAAAAGAAGGTGGTTTCAAATATTTCACTTCAGATAAATGGCCTAAGATGTCTTGTAAGAAAGGTTTTTCAGTGATGTGAAACATGTGAACAATTAAATCAATAAACTTAAATGTGAACATCAGTAATCAAAGGATTTCAGTTAGTTTTTGGGAAAGCCACTGAGGAATAATATCATATATCTCAAAGCAACAATATATTTTTCAAAAATAATAGAGTAAAGCCAACTTTTGATGGGTTAAGTATTGTTCATTGGTACCATTTTCAATTGAAATTGTATCATGTGCTGTTGAAAGTCTTTCGATAGAGGAATAATGGGTAAAAAACATGAGATTATTTGTCGATATTACCATTACTGTAATGAAAAGAAGTAATTATTCTTTTTATATTATGAGTTGGAGAATAGAAAATGTATCAATCTCAAAAACACAACTACTGATAAATTCATCAAAACTAAAAAGTACGTTTAAGATCGCCTTGTATATTTGTCTTGCGAATGGTCCCATACAGTCATATCGAATGATTTGCATTTCTGTGAATGTATGTTAATCTAAATTATTATATTTACTGTGATTTTTATAACGCCCCCTTGTACATTTAACGATTGTTTAGTCCCGAAAATAGTTCCGTTGGAGGAGGAAGTTCGACTGTCCACGGCAACCTGTTGCATACCCCCGGAAGTGCTGCCACCACGCAATCACCTCAGGAACCAACTTACGTGAATCTATAGCAAAATGTTGGTTAGTCAACAGCAGTGTTGGTGTTTTAATCGATGTTAGATAGAATTTATTATTTTTAGCCGATTTTGTTGTATTTTTTGTTTGTTTTTATTTTTAATTTGTTTCAACAATTAGATATTTTCTAGACTATTCCAGTGACTACATTACTGTAGATGGTTTTTATAATTTGAAGAAATAATTAGTTTTCAAAATTCGAAACAAAACCATACATTGAAAAAATATTATCACAGCATCAATTATTGACTTTGGGGATACCTATAAAAAAATCTCAATTTATATTCGAATGTCCTATATAGTTTTCATTGACTAAGACAATTTATTGTAAAGAAAGCAGCAATTTGTAATTTAACATTGGTCATTCATTCGTTTATGTTGTGCAACACCTAAGTCATTGTACCAGTACCAATATTACCTACTTCCACTCCAGAAGCTTGGCCTGGCTGTCAGTATATATTTTTTTATTACTTTTCCGCCCAATCTATCTAATATGCGAGAAATATATTGGTTTACCCCAAAAAAGTTGGAATTTTGAGTAGTTTTTACGTTTTTCATCAAGAACAACACGAAAAAACGGTTTTTAGAAAAAAAAATCCTGTGTGTATGTCGGCCACTTTTCGTTACATGTCTTGTTAGCACGATACAACCTCCGGAGTGCAACAAGTCACCAATTTTATCACTGAATTTGTTCAGAACACCTCACAGATGAACCCTATTGATTTTCAGCTCACCAGAGCCAGTACAACGGGTGCTATGGTACTTGAAGTACGACATTTTTGTTTATTTTTTGAGAAATTTCAGTTTGTTAGCATGGTACAGCCTCCGGAGTGCAACAAGTCACCAATTTTATCACTGAATATTGTTCAGAACACCTCACAGATGAAACCTATTGATTTTCAGCTCACCAGAGCCAGTACAACGAGTGCTATGGTACTTGAAGTACGACATTTTTGTCATTTTTTAAGAAATTTCAGTTTATTAGCATGATACAGCCTCCGGAGTGCAACAAGTCACCAATTTTATCATTGAATATTGTTCAGGTCATCTCACAGATGGGCCGTATTGATTTTCAGCTTACCAGAACCAGTACAGCATGTGCTATGGTACTTGAAGTACGACATTTTTAAAGAAATTTCAGTTTGTTAGAACGATACAACCTCCGGTGTGCAACAAGTCACCAATTTTATCACTGAATTTGTTCAGAACACCTCACAGATGAACCCTATTGATTTTCAGCTCACCAGAGCCAGTACAACGGGTGCTATGGTACTTGAAGTACGACATTTTTGTTTATTTTTTGAGAAATTTCAGTTTATTAGCATGATACAGCCTCCGGAGTGCAACAAGTCACCAATTTTATCATTGAATATTGTTCAGGTCATCTCACAGATGGACCCTATTGATTTTCAGCTTACCAGAACCAGTACAGCATGTGCTATGGTACTTGAAGTACGACATTTTTTAAGAAATTTCAGTTTGTTAGCATGGTACAGCCTCCGGAGTGCAACAAGTCACCAATTTTATCACTGAATATTGTTCAGAACACCTCACAGATGAACCCTATTGATTTTCAGCTCACCAGAGCCAGTACAACGAGTGCTATGGTACTTGAAGTACGACATTTTTGTTTATTTTTTGAGAAATTTCAGTTTATTAGCATGATACAGCCTCCGGAGTGCAACAAGTCACCAATTTTATCATTGAATATTGTTCAGGTCATCTCACAGATGAACCCTATTGATTTTCAGCCTACCAGAACCACTACAGCGTGTGCTATAGTACTTGAAGTACGACATTTTTGTCATTTTTTAAGAAATTTCAGTTTGTTAGCATGGTACAGCCTCCGGAGTGCAACGAGTCACTAATTTTATGATTCAATATTATTCAGGACATCTCACAGATCAACCTTATTGATTTTCAGCTCACCAGAGCCAGTGGAACAGGTGCTATAGTACTTTAAGTACGACATTTTTGCCATTTTTGGAGAAATTTCAGTTTGTTAGCATAATACAGCCTTCGGAGTATATATAAGTGACCGATTTTATGATTGAATATAATTAAGGGCGTCTCAAAAATGAACTCTATTGATATTCGGCTCACTAAAGCCAGTACAACGAGTGCTATGGTACTTCTTCTTCTTCTTCTGGTTTTTTGACCTCTTGCTTTACAGCATCCGCCCAGTTTTTTTCTAGAATGCAGTTTCACGAAGAGTGCACCGTTAAATGCATCTGGGTTTGTCCCATGCTCTTCGCAAAGGATAAGGTACAACAAGGGTTTATAGACTCTTCTCGTTCTCTGGCGGATCTAGAACTAATCACAATGGTCACGCCAGGTATACGGGATATGACGCTACAGGATTAGTTTGCTATGGTACTTGAAGTTCCAAATTTTTGTCATTTTTGGAGAATTCTCAGTTTGTTAGCACGATACAGCCTCCAGAGTGTATACAAATGACAAATTTTACGATTGAATATTGTTCAGGACATCTCACAGATGAACCCTATTGATTTTCAGCTCACCAGAGCCAGTACAACGGGTGCTATGGTACTTGAAGTACGACATTTTTGTCATTTTTTGAGAAATTTCAGTTTGTTATCACCATACAGCACCCAGAGTGCAACAAGTCACCAATTTTATGATTGAATATTGTTCAGGTCATCTCACAGATGAACCCTATTGATTTTCAGCCTACCAGAACCAGTACAGCGTGTGCTATGGTACTTGAAGTACGACATTTTTGTCATTTTTTAAGAAATTTCATGAAATTGACTGTCTCGACCCTTACTTCGTGGAAATTGCAGTTTGTTAGCATGGTACAGCCTCCGGAGTGCAACAAGTCACCAATTTTATGATTGAATATTTTTCAGGACATCTCACAGATGAACCCTATTGATTTTTAGCTCACCAGAGCCAGTACAACGGATGCTATGGTACTTGAAGTACGACATTTTTGTAATTTTTTGAGTAATTTCAATTTGTTATCACCATATAGCTCCCGGAGTGCAACGAGTCACTAATTTTATGATTCATTATTATTCAGGACATCTCACAGATCAACCTTATTGATTTTCAGCTCACCAGAGCCAGTGCAACAGGTGCTATAGTACTTTAAGTACGACATTTTTGCCATTTTTGGAGAAATTTCAGTTTGTTAGCATAATACAGCCTTCGGAGTATATACAAGTGACCGATTTTATGATTGAATATAATTAAAGGCGTCTCAAAAATGAACTCTATTGATATTCGGCTCACTAAAGCCAGTACAACGAGTACTATGGTACTTCTTCTTCTGGTTTTTTTGACCTCTTGCTTTACAGCATCCGGCCAGGTTTTTTCTAGAATGCAGTTTCACGAAGAGTGCACCGTTAAGTGCATCTGGGTTTGTCCCATGCTCTTCGGGAAGGATAAGGTACAACAAGGGTTTATAGACTCTTCTCGTTCTCTGGCGGATCTAGAACTAATCACAAAGGTCACGCCAGGTATACGGGATATGACGGTACAGGATTAGTTTACTATGGTACTTGTAGTTCCAAATTTTTGTCATTTTTGGAGAATTCTCAGTTTGTTAGCACGATATAGCCTCCAGAGTGTATGCAAATGACCAATTTTTTGATTGAATATTGTTCAGAGCGTCTTATAGATGAACCTTGTTGATTTTTAGTTCACCAGAGCTAGTACAACGGATGATATGATAGCTGAAATGCCACATTTTTGGAGTAATTTCGGGTTGTTAGCACAATACAGCCTCCGGAGTGTATACAAGTGACCGATTTTATATTTGGATATTTTTCAAGGTGTCTCACGTATGTACCCTATTAATTTTCAGCTGACTAGAGCGAGTACAGCGGGTCCTATAATTCCAGATATACTACATTTTTGGTTATTTTTGGAGGAATTTCGGTTTGTTGGCACGATACAACCCCCGAAGTGTATACAAGTGACAATTTTATGATAATTGTTCAGGGCATCTCAAAGATGCGTAAAAGTTAGTTTTAATCCTTGAAACTGTTTATATTTTGTGTTGATGTTTGCATTAATAGCAGTAATTGTATATGCTTGAAATACAGACGTATATCTACCAAGGCTGAAGAACATTTTCTTCCTAGGTCCATTTATACCAGCCCTAGTACCTTGGTTCATTTTAGAGCCATCGGTGAACCAGATAATGTCTCCAGGATTTCCAGAGTGCATTATCTGTTGCCTAGATGGAAGAATGATATTCATTTGCTCAGTGAATATATTCTCTGGTATCATAATACTATCCAGACCTGTTTGAAAGTTCGGTTCATCTAGTATTGTCCCAGTTGTATCAGTATGTCCTCCACGAACATTGTTCGGGGTCCACATGCCTCCCGATTTCAGTCCGAGTATCGCCATCATTGCCTCTGTTCCAGAGTAGGAAGGTCTATAAAGGCTTCCATTGATGACGTCTCCGTGCTGTTCATTGCCCCGCTAATCCCGAGGAGAGTTTTTCTTTGGATTGTAGTTAATTAATTCTCTACTGAGGACACTTCTGTCCTTCTCCACCAGACTATCGTTCCATAGGTGATAGATGGCCTAATCACTGTTGTGTAATGCCAGTGTACCACCTTAGGTTGTATTTCCCACATAACCTTCTGCATTGCCAGAAGAGCCTGGTTGCCCTGGTAGTAATTTTTACCAGGCGAGTTTTCCAATTCAGTTTAGAATCGAGTGTCACTCCCAGATATTTCACCTCTTTAGATATTTCTAGTTTTGTAAAAGCAACTAATTTGGTTTTCTTTGGGTTGACTGTTAGGTCCTCTTTAACACTTTAACGGCCGGGCAAATAAGACAAAACGTATGGACCAGATACATTTTATTTCAAAAATGGTTTTAATAATGTATTTACAACAGAAAAAACGCATTTTTAACAAATATTGAAAATATCTTCTGTAAATGTATTGCGTGTCCATTTTTGTTACCAAGTGGTCCTGTAGAGAGCTTAAGTCAGTTTAACCATGTGTACCAAATTTGGACTCGTTTCTTTTTAATGAAACAGAATGAGAAGCAAAAAAATATACATATAAAATTAATCATGTCTTTGCATGGAATGCAGGTTGAGGGCACCTTTTTGGCACCTGTCATAGCCTGCGTCCGTCCAAAATTTTGGCAGTGTCTCTATAGTACGAAGAACACCTTCCACGTTGCTTTATATCTGTGAGACAGTGGTTAGCTTCTGTTCGTTCTGATGTCTTGTCATCTAGTTTAATTAAAGCCCATGCCAGTTTTTCAGGAAATTGTGTCATAGACATTTTCTTCCTTGTGATATGTGTAAAAAGGAGATGGGCATTTACAACTGCCGTGTTTGTTAACAACTCAAAAATCATTTTACGGTACCACTTGACTCCTACAAATAAACAAAAGATATTATTACTCTTGGTTTTTGCAAAAATGTTTTACTTCACAAACCTTTTCGAATCGTGGATACATATGCTGCTTTCTGGTCCGAGACATCGAGGAAAGATTTAGTTCTATTATATTCCAGTATAGTGGAAGGTTTTTTCATAGTGCTTCTTCTCGTAACCACATGTTCCATTTTTGGAACATCTTTAGTGGTCAGGAACAAAACATCTCTTTTATCCCTCCATTTGCCTACAATTACATTTGTATTGCTCTGCTCTCTTTAACTTAGCAGATACGACAGATGTCGGATTACATTTTCTTTTGGTTCGTAGAGTTTCAATCAAATGGGTACTAGCTGCATTTAGTTCGTGAGCGAGAAGAACACTTGTATAAAAATTATCTGTTACCAGCGCTCTGCCACTATTTAGTAAAGGTGCCATAAGTTGCATTACCTCATTTGTTCCAATACTGGTAGCCCTTGGTCTACTTGATTTTCCCCCATATAATTTTAGTGTATAAGTATAGCCACTACCAGCACTTAGTTTGTATACTTTGAGTCCCTATCTATGACGTTTATTGGGGATGTACTGACGAAATCCAAGTCTACCTGGAAATGGAATCATACTCTCATCTATACATACATTTTCCTGCGGAACAAATCATCTTTGAAAGTTTTTATTCATTAATGCAACAAATGCACTGACTTTGTACAACTTATCCTCTTTATTTTAATTTTCATTGCCGGCAACATGAAGAAAATGTAGAATTGGTTCAAATATATTTCTGCTCATTCTGCATTGAGCAGTAATAACATTTTTATAGCAAAGGTTGTTGCTCCAGTAGTCGTGTAATTTGGGTTTTTTGTCTAGACCCATCCAAAGAATCCATCCCAAAAAACATTTTAGTTCTGTACACGTACAGTCTTTCCAATTCACAATCAAAAAATGCTTTATAATTTTTTCGTCAATGATACCTACCCTAAACTAATTTTTGATGATAGTATTTACGAGGATTTACGAGGATGTATTGATATCTAGTTAAACTAGACCAGTTCCATGCATAAACATAATATTGCATTACCATAGCAACGATCAATAACTTATTACAAGTGTCAGTGTAAAGTTTGACGTCAAAAAAGTAAACCAGAGTTACCCAATAAATTAAAAGAAAAAAGATGTCCACCAAAATTGTGAAAATCTAAAAATTGGAGTATTCAGCCTGTATTTAAAAGGGTTAAGAGGTAAGCAGATTTACGAAGATATGCTTAAACCCTAGGTGATCAATGTTCTTCATATGCGACCGTGAAAAAATGGACTGCAAGCTTCAAAAGAGGTAAATTTTCCATTGAAGATGATGACCGATCGGGAAGGCCAGTTTCTGTGTCAGTTCCCGAAAATATCGATGCAGTTCATGACATGATTTTATCAGACCGTCGAATTGGGCTAAAACGGATATTTGAAGCACTGAATATTTCATACGAACGCGTTCATCATATAGTTCACGTCAATTTGGACATGCGAAAAATTGCTGCAAGATGTATCCCCAAATGTTTGAATGTTGACCAAAAGTGTGCAAGGGTAGAAGCTTCGCGTTCGATCTGTGCTCGATTTGAAAACGATGTAGACTTCTTAAACCGAATTGTTACTATGGATGAGACTTGGGTACATTTCTACGATCCAGAAACAAAGCAGCATTCGATGGAATGGCGACACTCTGGTTCTCCAAGACCTAAGAAGTTTCGTGTCCAAAAATCTGCTGGAAAAGTTCTTGCTTCAGTTTTTTGGGATTGCCATGGAGTAATCATGATTGCTTTTTTGGATAAGGGTAGAACAATAACTGGAGATTACTATTCGACATTACTGACCACTCTATGGGAAAAAATTAAAGAGAAAAGACGCGGAAAGCTATCCAAAGGTGTTTTGTTTTTGCAGGACGACGCCCCTGCACACAAATCTCATGTTGCTATGCAAAAAAATTCGTGATTTAGGATTTGAATTACTAGAACACCCCCCTTATTCACCAGATTTGGCTCCGTCCGACTATCATCTCTTTCCTCAACTGAAAAAAAGTTTGGAAGGTCGTAAATTTTCATCCAACGAGGAGGTAATAAAAGCTGTGGAGGTCTGGTTTGCAGAGCAAGAATAATTTTTTTTTCTGAAAGGTCTAGAGACGTTGCAGGTTCGCTGTAATAAATGTATCCAATTAAGAGGAGAATATGTTGAGTAATAAAATATTTTGACATAGATATTTTGTTTGGTTCGTATTTGACTCTTCAACAAGCAGATTTTGAGCAATGAATTGATAATAAAAATCGAGCGGTGTAGTTTGTGTTCTGAGATGTGTAGCAACAGTATAACAGTTAAATGTAAATTTGTTCAGTTTCAGGTGATTTGTCGTCTCCCACTTAATGATTGCATCTGGTATATTAAATGCATTATTAGCAGCTAAATCGGAATCAGTAGTATCTGATTCTACATAATTGGACTCATAACCATCTAACACCCACTTGTCAATGTAATTGGCTATGATGATGATATTATATTTGACATTTTTAACTTTTTAGTCTTTTTGGAATAGACGTTTTTTTTCTTTTCTTTTATGTACCAAGCCATAATCATTATTATCAGAGACAATATCACTATCTTCTGGGTCATAACTTCTATGGTACAAACTATCATCCCTATAAAAATCACTATTTTCTAATATTTTTTCAAGTTTTTTTTGTGTTACTTTTTTGCCATTATTAAGTCAGTATTATAACAATAAAATCAATAATATAGATCACAACACAATGTCAAAATCGAAATATTTTTATAACTTCAAATCTTTTCTATACGTCAAATAAACTATGACCTGATGCAAATGGGTATTTACCCAGGCCCAGACGAATCATTCTACCAACTCATTTAAATGTAACTGTGCATCTCACACGGCCACAGTCGAAAATACAACAACATAATCCGTGCCTAAATATGACCACATGGTCTGGGAGAAAACTTTGCTGTGCCCCAATTTGTTGCACATGGTCGTTAAAGTGTTAAGGCACTTCCACAATTCGTAGTGCTTCTTTGTAGGACATTCGCGACTGTCTCCTGGAATTTCCCCTTGATGTCAATCACTAGATCGTCCGTGAAGCCCTGTGTCCATATGCCTTGATCATTTTATATTTTTAATGTGATTGAAAAGATGTATGGTATTATTTTTCATATATTTTTGAAAGATAATTAACAGTGACACACTGAAATAGATTTTTTCTTTCAACATCTTAGAAAATTGCAGCTAGTGAATTTCATTTGCCACTTCTTAACCTGTTTTCAACCTTCCAATATATTTTGATTCAAGCGATATCTCATTAAAATTGTGAATATTGTTACACCAAGGTAATCTGGAACATTTTGGAAATATTTAATTAATCAACATTTTTTCTGAACTAACTAAAATAGGACTACAGTCTTCAGTAACACCATTATATTTGTATCAATTTTCTAAGATTAACCACACAGAATTGGCTCTGATTTATTAGTATTAATAGTTCACTTAAAATGTTGATGTGATTCTTTTTAGTTTTATTTTGTTTTTCGCAAGAAACCACCAGCATGTCCACAAAATTTAATAAATACAACCAGTTTATTAATTTTTTAACAGCCCTGCATGGCCGAAGTTTTCATTTTGACCAGCATGTATTATTAATATATTTTCCAAAATTATAAAAGTTCACTTTTTACAGGCGAAAGAAAAAGTGTATACGATATATGGAGGCAGGAGATGGAAACGATGGTAACCAATCAGATGACAATTTAGGCAGCTGCGGAAGCATGGGTGACGCCCATACTCCACCAGATGACGACAACGAGAGCCTGAATCAGTCGATGTCAAGTCCAGGAGGATTATCCGCCTTAAGCAGCCTAACAAGCCCTGGAGGTATGGTAATGCCTAGTCCTTCGACGAGCGTAGCCAGTCCGTCAGTCAGCGTTGCAAGCCCTTATATGCTTCAGAGTCCTTTGACACCACATGAAACGTTTGATGTCAAAGTTCCTCTACCGCCAGTGTCACATCATCATCAGCCTACGCGAAACCCCGTAGGGACTAACCCCCACGATATAAACAATCCGCTGAGTGTTAATCAGTTGACGGGACAGTGCGTCAGAAACGATAATTCCGATACCAACGGTAACAAAGAGACACGGTCGATTATTAGCGTCACGTAGCCTCTAGTAATTAAACAAGAATATCTGGATTCTTAACCTCATTACTTTGCTGATTGATATTTTGGAACGTTTTGAAACACGTCGTTGACATATTTCACGAAACATATTGTTATAAAATTAAACAATCCATGTTTTAATTGTGTTCTTATACTAGTTAATTCCATGACTAGGCAACTATTAGCTTTAATTTTCTTTTTAAGAGCTGTAACAGGGGAATACTAGTTCACAGGTTCTTAATGAAATAGTATGATGTAATTCTCAAGCTGATGATGGATATAGCTCAATATTGAAAGAATAAATCCTATATGAGACCTCAGTGATTAATGCTCTAAGCTCCAATATCCAGATAGTTCAGTGCTTAGATAAAAAGATGTGGATAGTTCTGGGAGGATTGTAGTGTTGAATTGAACAAAAACAACATTTTCATTCAATCAGCAATCTCGTTAGTGCTCTGTTCATGGTGGGAGGAAATTGACAAATCGTGTGGTAAATTTCAATAAAGTACCAACTCCTGGGAAACTTTTTTGCTTAGAATTTTTCAAAAAAATCATTTATTCTTAACAAAAACTTGTGTGTACCCTACAACCAAACATCATAAATCAACAATATGAAAATAATTCTAATTTAAGACAAGTCTAAAGCAATCTTTCAAATAATATTGTTGATTATGATATTTTCAAAAACCATTATTACTTATGTTGCTCTGCAATGATTCTTTGGCCGTTTATCTTATGTTCAAAATTGCCACAACAGAATAATTTAACTTGAAATTTTAAAAATTATTCTACTGAAAATCTAATATGCTATTTGATTCATTAATCAGCTGATTCTACTATTTGGTGGATTTATTTCAATTCCTTTTATTTTTTGTTATGTAATTTATTTAAAATTAGTTTCATAATTTTCAAAAGTATATTTTTAATACTATATATTTAATTCTCCTATACTGTTATCTCCCATGTGAAGTTGTGTAACTCATAAAGATGACAGACAATATGGCTTTTCATCTGTTGTGGACATGTGTAGCAAGTTCAGATCTTTATAATACTCCTATACTACAAGCACCGATAAGAGGAAATGTCTTTGATGGAAAGTTTCCTATCTCTTCTGTTGTTTCGAGTTTTGTGTACAAGTGTTGCAACTTCATAGATTATAAAATGGTAATAACTTATTTTGTGAAAATAAAAAAAAATAATTGCATATTGAAACATAGTTTTCCATTCCCATCAACTTATCATAATGAAATTTTTTTTGGGTGGGTGTTGTGGGTAGGCTCACAATAAATAAACAATGCAAAACATTTTTTAATATATTTTCAATTTACGACTATTATTACAAGAAAAACAACATTTGTATTAAAGAGGAGGATTAGTCAAAATTAGTATGTTTGTTATAATACCAATCTTCTAGACTTTTTTGGAGCCGCGATGTTGATTACTTTATCTGGATTTACAGAAATTTCCCAGTTGATTGAAATCGTGGCCAATGAACTTAGTTTTTCATATATTACTATGCGATAAAGTTTTCACCCATTTATTGTAGAAAATGATCATTCTACACTGGCAATTGTAGCCGCAACGTGACTAATAGGATTTGAGGGTATTTTATTATGGGAAAGTAGGTTTAATTCCAAATCTCTAATACATCTACGACCTCAGTTCCAGGAATGTTAATATTAGTAGAAAGTTCTTCACACCAAATTTCAAACTCTGAATGAACAGCAGATAGTGGGTGATATACAGGGTGTTTCCAAAGTAATCTGAAAGATTGCTGAGGGTGATTCACTATTTAATTTTAAGACGAAAAGTCTTTATAAACATGTGTGATAAGTCTTGTCATTATTGAATTACAGAGCATTGAATTGTTTTTAATAAACAAACTTTATCAATATTCCAAATGCCATTTAAAGTAAACATGTCTTTTATTTCTTTTGGAAACCAGTAGTGCCACTTAAGACTAAATTATGGTCCCAATAAGTTTCACTTACAGTCAGAACTCATTTATTAAAACTAATTCATTAACGACAAGACTTGTCACAAATGTTTATGAGAACTTTTCGTCTGAAAACTGAATAGCAAATTGCTCACAGCAATCTTTCAGATTACTTTGGAAACACCCTGTATTTACATCAAAATATGTACTTAGGTTTTCAAAAATAAAATGTTTTATTTGAGAAGTAATGTTTGGTAGGAACATCTGAATACTAGATAAAATGTCCTCGTTTGAAATAAATCTATCAGATAAATTTTGAATCAGACTCTATACAAAGAATGAAATCCATCACTCTATAGTACTCCTCAATCTTCAAATTTTGAGACAGAAGCTAATATTTCTCTGAACGTTTTTTCAGCATCATGTTTATAGCTTCTTAAAATTTCTACTATCTTTTTTGTGTGATCTACTGCCGACAGCATATCAAGAGCTGAAGAGCTGTAGATAGAGGAAGAGTCATATTTGTCACAAATATCTAAACTAACAAAAAATTCACTTCTTCCCACTGCTGCCAATAAAGTCGAGGCTGTTGCAGAAGTTTTCCATAGTTTGACAGATATATTTTCCAAGCTAATAACACTGCATCAAAATAACTCTAAAAATGTCAAGATACTGTTATGCCCTTCAATAAATCTGGTCTCGCAAAGGCGAAGGAGTCTTTCTCTTGCTTTAATTAGCAATTTCATTCGCCACATTAAGAGAATTTCTGATCATAGTAAACGCCATAGTATTTGATAATGCAATATTTAGGCGATGATTGAATACCAAAAAACCTTCAGATATAATATGACTGCACCATATTGTCATTCTTTAAACTGTACTAGGAGTATTATGTTGGTAATTGTTTGGAAAGTTTAGAAACATACATTCAACAGGAAAAATCTTAACACAAATTCTATAGATTTATTTTGCGCACATTTTATGTTTAAAAAATATTTTAATTTGTATTTTTAAAATTTTATTATTTTATAACATCAAATGTTGGCTTTTTGTGATAATTTATCATTTTCATCAGTTTAACATATCAAAACATAAAAAGGACTCAAAGTTGTCCTTCGTTAACACCATTATTTATATAATGATGTTTAGCATTCTACTCATTTTTGTGAAAATTTGAAAAATTATTATTTTTAAAAGTTTTTCTAAGAATAATTGTTTGAAAAACCTGTAACAAATTATTTTCTCATAAGTATGTATCTTAGCCTCTCACTCAAAGTTATTTCAAATGATTCTTTTGATCCTTCGAGTTGAAGTGTTTACTATCAGTTACATTGATATCTTTTTGTGGAAAATGTTTCTTACAAAGTATACTAAGTTTATATATTGATGGTTATTATTGAAAATCCTTGAATATATTCACGACGAACGTTCAAATTGTCCAAAATATCATTTAGCAAAGTTGTTAAACTTAAGATGAAAGATGTATATAAAACCACCTGTGATTTTACAAACTGTAGCGTTGTCAAAGAGTTGGTGGGTAATTGTGTGTAATGTCGTGCAGCACCTATGATCTCAATGGAACTAGAGTGCTGCATTTTTTTTACTATGTAACATAAATGTCATTTGCCAAAATCACCTCTATATATATTATATAGAAATTTATATTACAAATTTCCGATTTTTTAAATATTTTTAGTTATTTATATGGACTGTTGAAGTGGAAGAATAAAATAGATTGAATGGAACAAAATACCTTGTTAATTTTTAAAAGTTTGAATTAGATTTGTTGCAAATAAATTGAAAAAGTGTTTGTTGGATAGATATATCTACTAATACAGTTTTCTTTTAGTTTCGTTTTAGAAATGTAACAAGAACAACAATTTGCACTGTTGATAAAGGTTGTAAATGGTTTCCATGTTCAAATGTTTTGATGCTGTGTTTATTTTTCAAATTTCGACTTATTGGTATAGTAAGAATTTCTTGTAATTAATTTTATGATTTTTGGTTGCTCTTTAGGATAACAAGATTTTTTAATTTGTTTTTTCAAACTAGATAGATATACTGATAAAAATCAAAGAGAACAATTTATTTATAGGATGATTGATTTTATTTATACAGTTCATGTATGCTCTGAGTGTCTTTGAAAATATCTTTATGTTGATCTCTGTTCTGAGTGTCTTTGAAAATATCTTTATGTTGATCTCATTAACCTAGGATTTCACAATAGCATGTGTAAACTATATTTATTATTTGTTCTCTTTATTTATCAATCATTTCAGATTAGTACTCAGTTCTATTTTTAAAGTTACAATATTCAATTTTATCGGATGTTAATTTGTTTTATTTAGTTTTGTGATAGAATATTATTAGAGCTGATACATATAAAACTAAAATAAATTGACAGTAAAACTGTATTTACCTTATCTACATAGCTCTAAATGGCTAAACTAGAACACCTGATAATAATTTGTAGCATATTTATTTTATTTTGATTGTTGTTATAATATGTATTTTAGTTTTGGTTTCATATTTTGTGCAATTGAAATTTTTTAGATGCAAAACTAGTTCCATCGATAAAACATTTTATTCTTTCACTAAATATATTTTCATTTGGATGATGCAGCTTAAAAGTACTTAAATATTTATTTTTTTGATCTCTGTATTTGTCTAGTTTCCGCATGCAGAAAAATGGTATAAAGACTGATATCAAACGATAGGTATTTTATTGAAAACATCATTTTATTTGTTATTATCTAATGTAAAACCACCAATAGATGACAAGTCTTAAGAAAAAAAAATACAGAAATATTCATATTTCATTTAATTTTTAAAAAAATCATCTTATAGATGTTTAGTTTGAATCATGTTCTAGAGAGATGGCATATTAATTCAAATTCCAATTCAAAACTATTATGAAAAAAAATTAGATGAAAAAAACTTTACATACTTACCTATAGACGACACTCCTAAATAGGTATCAGCCAGTAGATGACATAGCTATTCACCAATTGATGACATGCTTGAAGGGCCACATTACACAAAAACTTTTTTTTCTGGAATTTACACGAAAAAAAATTAGATGAAAAAAACTTTACATACTTACCTATAGACGACACTCCTAAATAGGTTTCAGCCAATAGATGACATAGCTTTTCACCAATTGATGACATGCTTGAAGGGCCATATCACACAAAAACTTTTTTTTCTGGAGTTCGCACTTTTTTACGAAATTTCCTAAAAAGTTTGTGAATTCACAATTTTTTTACAAAATTTCGTTCAAAAAGGGTAAATTACAGCTTTTCTGTTAAAAACAGTGAATTTTGTAAAATGTTTGTGAATTCACACTTGTTTTACAAAATTTCGTTAAATAATTGTGAAGTTCAACTTTTTCGTAAAAAAGGGTACATTTTGTAAAGAATTTGTGAATTCACACTTTTTTTTACAAAATCTCGTTAAAAAAGTGTAAACCCCAGCTTTTTCGTAAAAAAAGCGTGAATTTTGTAAAACATTAGTGAATTCACAATTTTTTTCACAAAATTTCGTGAAAAAGGTGTGAAATTTGTAAAAAGTTTGTAAATTGCAAATGGCCGTTACATTCTTCATTCATCATCGTCACGCATATCGCACGCTTTTACGAAAAAGCTGATGTTTACACATTTTTACGAAATTTTTTATTAAAATTGTGAATACACAAATTTTCTACAAAATTCACACTTTTTTTACGAAAAAAGCTGGAGTTCACACTTTTTTTACGAAAAAGCAGGGGGTTTACACGTTTTTAACGAAATTTTGTAATAAAAGTGTGAATTTATAAACTTTTTAGGAAATTCCATAAAAAAGTGTTAATTCCAGGAAAAAAAGAGTTTTTTTGTATTGTGGCCCTTCTAAGCTTTTGTACAGGAGTCTTCTCCAACATTCTGCGTTTTCCAGCAATCACACATTTGGTACTACTGAATTTATAATTCATTTTGAATTGATCCAAGGGACACGCATTTACTGTCTAAAATATTTAACAAGAACAATACGCCATAAACAGTGGTTTAAATAAACCCATGCACACTATCATTTTTATTAACGTATGTTTCTATTTTTTTCCTAGGAAACTGATAAAATAGTAATCATTACCCACTCATATTGGCATTAAAAATTATCTACAGATCTTCAAAAACAATGTTACTTCTAAAAATGTACTCACTTTTTCAGCAATATGTACAGCATTATTCGTAACACAATTTTGTTGCTTCATAACACTAGTTTTTTTACTATCATTGCTAGTATTTTCAAAAATATTGGGGAGTTGTACATGTTCTAAACCGGTAAAAATATACAAAAAAAACCCATGCTGCAAGCAAATAATTATGCCTACAAAAAACCAAACACCAACCAGTCACTTGGATGTCTTCCAACAAAAGTCACGGAACCTGTTTTTTTGGTTTGTCAGTTAGCCACAATAGACTCTTAAAAGTCGCAGTGGAGGGCCTTATAGACCCACTCACAACAAACCAAACCTAACCTAGTACAATAGTCCAGAAAGGGAGCTAGAATGTATGTATCGGCTGAATCTTTTACCAGTATCTAAATATTATAGTTGTTAGAAGGCGATTGAGAGTTTAAATGCAAATTTTAGGTTTAGGCATGTAACTCTATTTCCAGTATCCACATCCGCATAATATTTCATTTTGGAGATGCTGTATTTTGTTCAGTTTTAAGACTTTTTATTGCTGTTACTGACATTCATGAAGGAAGTAAACTGACTATACTATATTAGTTATTTTTCATTAAACTTTTTTTCAGTACTACTACTATAATAAACATAAGGTTATTTGAAACTTATACAGATGTTCTGAATTTCTAAACAGAAAAATGCATATTAGAAAATTCTTTTCCCAAACATTTCTGAGATGATTTCAGTGGATCTTTATTCAACATTAATCTACAGCATCACATTTTGAAGACAATATTTTCATATTTCATTCATAAAACTAAAAAATTTCTATATTGACTTCAAGTTTTCAATACATGACTACAAATATGCCTATGCACGCATCAGCGTATATATTAAGACGCCGAAGACACGCGCTATGAGCGAAACTCAGACACAGACGGTAACGCGTTGTCCTATATGAGAGACAACAAGCTGCTGAAGCGGCCGACGCGGTGATATCAAAGCAATAATAATTTATTAGTATGTCCTATGTAGCAGCTACCGCGCCTGTCAAGCGTTTTTGACGCGGCGCAGCCGATCGAAATATTTGATAGTTCCGCCTCTGCCACTTCTGCCGATCAGACATTGTGTTTACATCAAGTCTGAATATTTTACAAATTGCAGGTAAGGACGCTCTGGTCGCGTTTACCGCCTATGTCGCGCCGGCCGTGTGTTTCCGCTCACGTAGGACATTGCGTTAACCTTTACACACGTTCAAAAATTTAATGGCGCCATAAACGCTCATAAGTATCCATACAAACGCGCTGATCCGGCGCTACAATTGCACGCATATTTTGTAATATAAAAATCTCTACGTTCCATTTTACTTTTCGTGCGCGTTTGTAACGCTTTGTACGCGCGTTTATATCGCTATCGCTTAGTACGCGCGTTTGAATCGATACAAATGCGACAATCTGCTTTTTGGCCATCTACAGGCGCGTTAAAAATACGCTGTGTATATATGCCCAAAGTTTGTATGCGGATACTTTAATGATATAACAATGTGTATCTATTACAGTAATTTTATTATAATTTTGAAAAGTTTGGCTGCATCATTCATACAATTTATCATACCGGTTGGTTCATAAAGTGCAATTTCAGTTTTTCTAGATATTCTAGATTTTTTTTGAATCTAACCGATATGAGTGAATAACTTCAGTGCCACATAGTTTACTGTTGTTTTTTTTTGCAAATATATTTGCTCAAATTCATAAATTAGATGGTTGTTTTAGGTTTAATTTTTGTTCAAAAAGGGGTTATTAAGTGTGTTGCTAAATCTAGACTAGTATTATGTCAAACCGAAAGCAGTACCTGTTCCAATTCACAGAACCTAGAATCAACAATTTTTTAATTTCATTTCAAAAAATAGGTTTAATTGAGTTGCGGGGTTGAAAAATTGATCTTTTTGAATTTATTAGTAGATTATTGTATTACATTTCTTTGTTTCTAAATTAATATGTGTTGTCTAGATTTAGGGACAAACCTAACAATATTTTTTTGAAAATAGTGACAATATTTCCTGAAAAATTTTTTATTTTCACCTACCAGAATTTGAGAATCCTAGAAATTAGATGTATATTGTTACAAAAAGATTGTAATTACTATGTACATAGGAAAAATGTTATATCAGAAAACTTATTATCTTGTAAAATTTGCTTTATTTGACTTTTTAAATTTTATTTGTTAAATTGTGGCAAGCCATACACAATTTTTTTGTGAGAATGATTATCTTTTAGTTATTTTCAATGGTGTTTACTGTTTTTTATCTTATTTGTGATGAGAGCATTTCTCCTTGTTTTTTAAAGAAAACTAATACTTTTTTTGTAAAATTTGTTCAGTTTCACTGAAATGAGCTAAACAATTTATACAATATTTGACCAACAGATTTCTATGAATATGAGAACTTATTGGTTTATTGTAGAATATTTTATGAAAGCCGCAGCTGTGCTGACTGATCATGGAATTAATAATAAGGCTACACATGTTATAACAGGCTGTACTGAATCGCCATTCCACTATGAAGATTCCCAAGCTTTATTTTTAATCTAGATTTATTACTAATGTTACATTACAAATGTGTAGTACTAATGGACTGTAAATAAACTCATGGATAAAATTAATGCAACCCTTGAAAATTTACTTAATTTTGATTTAGAATAACTCTTATAATTTTCAACCGATTAAAATGATTTTCTGGCACATTGTAGGAAATTCATTGAAATTATCACAAGCATTTTGAATTTTTGTAAAAATAAATTCGACAATTTAGTATACTGGGTGGAAAGAAACAATATTTATTGTTAGATTTTTGCTTTCTATTTGATCCTTCTGGTTTCTCATTCGTATTATAAAATGATGCACAGTGGACTGTTTACAAAATATTTACATTATTTCTTTTCATCATTGTATTATAGTAAAAACTTAACCTTCAACATACCTATATATCTCTTACTTACATTACCACAGATCTATATGTCAACAATGTTGCCATATTCAACATTTATGTACTGTAAATTCTAAACATCCTGTGGGGTAAACTAGAGGCTACAAATTTTTTGTTTACAAATGATTAGAAAGACTAATTAATTCTCTATAAATTTGTTTTTTGATTCATTCCAATATATTTCTCTTTACAAAGAAATCTACAATTTTTGCGACTAAAAAATTATTTTTCATAATATCAACAGAAACAGGTTGGATGCCGATCTCCTTTGAATGCACTTTGCCCGGTCCCAAAAATATAAATTAGAGTTAAACTACATATAATGATCTAAAATTCATTGTCAGCATGTTAAATAATTGGTACTTATCCAAAAAAGGAGATAAAAGAAAACAAAAAACTGACTGCTTATGAGCGGCAGTGGCACTGAATATCACACTTCGTTAGCACGTGCTCTCAACGCTTATAAGTGACGAGCCTACCTTAAGTGAAATTATTTTATTCATGAGTCTTAAAAGCAACAATACACATTTAAAAAAAGATAAGATAAAGTGTTTCAAAATGTAAAATATTACAAAATTAAAATAATTTGGTATTTTTAAAAACCTAAAATTATTTTAAAAAAATAGGTAAAAATATTTTATTTATGAGTTATAATGCTACAATTGAGACAATACCCTGGACTTCCAGGACAGGTTTTGCATTCAAATGTTGTATCCGTACGTATATTGCGTCGCTCTGAGCACATTTTGCACCTTTTTCGAGACACTTGCTTTTTACCCGGTGTAGATTCTCGTTTTCTGAGCCTGTGTCCGTTATTTTTATGTATTTCTGCATTATTTTCCATGAAAGTTGACAAAAGTTTTTTAATAATGGCCAGTCTAAAATCAAAGGATATTTTGTGTCCGGGATACTTATTGTACAAATGGAAGGTATTGATTAGCATCATTTCAATAATGTGGAAAAAAAGTTTTTTTAGCCAACAAATGGTTTTCCTTTCATGCAGATAGTAGGATAACATTTGGTCGTGGTGGTCAATGCCGGACATATATTTATTATACTCCGCTATAGGCAACAGCTTCGAAACTCTTTGCTTTCTTTTGGTTATTACTTCAACCATTCTATTTTCATATTTATTTGAAATATAGAGGACGTCTCTTTGATCCTTCCATTTACCTGTAGTAACCCCTTTGGCATACCTTGCAATAGTGTCTCTTTTTTTGAGTTAGGTAGAAATTACAATATCTTGTATTTCTTTCCTGTTTGATCGTAATGTTCCAGTGCAATGAGTCTGCTTCTCCAATAGGGTTCTGGTCAAAGCAAAACTGTTGTAATAATTGTCGAGATAAACATTCAAATTACCTTCCAATAAATGTAATACAATCTTTTGATAATGTCCTTTGCCGCCTGTATCATCTAACATGCCAGTATACACAGCAAATTTCTGAACAATACCTCTAGGATTTGTCAGCATGTACAATTTGATGCCACACTTATGTTTTTTGTTTTTTATGTATTGTTTGAATATTAATCTGCCGCGAAAAAGCACCATTGACTCATCCAGCTAGAGCTCACATCCAGGGGAAAATACTTCAGCCATTTTTTCATTGAAAAAGTTTATCATTGGTCTAATTTTGTAAAGCCTATCTTCAGGTTTTTGTTCAGTTGGTCCAGGATATCAATAAAAATCGATTTCTACCCATACTGCCTGCAATTCCTTTATTGTGGAATAAAGGATATTTTTTCCAGTAATCACGCATTCTTGGATGTCGTACAACACCCATATGTAGAAATATTCCCAAGAATATCAATAATTCATCCTGTGTCACTGGTTTCCACGAACAAATTCTAGACTTTTCTTTTGTCATTGACGTTGAGAAAATATTTTCCGCATTGATATTGGTTTCATCAACTACTAATTGTAAAATATCGTCAGTCAGTAAAGTACGGAAAAAACCCAACAGAGTGTTTTCAGATGATACAATTTTGATTGCCTCATTGCACTTACACGGGAAATCTTTCATATCAATAGGGTCGTTTTTCCAATCAACATCTGACTCTTTATCTGAGTTTTCTTCAATTCCACATTTTTCTGCTTCGTTTACTGTATGGATAATTATATTAGAATTATCTTTGTGGTTTTCACTCTCAGAGTCCGTCCCTGACCCAAACCATCCATTATCTGATTTCGGCAACAATTCAAAATCACTTTCCTCGTCACTATTTTCTAAAAGTTCTAACAATATTTCATCCGTCTACTTATGAAAACGGCGTCTTTTTAATTGTGAAGGCCCTGCCATAGTCCCAAAAATTCCAAAAAACGCGAAAAAAAGAACCACGTGTTGATGTCTAAATACCGTTACTTCAGTGCCTGCAAACATACACTTAACACAAAAGCGATCCCGACCAAACCCATTAAAGCACATAACACGCTTATAAGCGGCAGTGGCACATGCGCAAAACATTTTCTGACGCTTAAAAACGACAGTGGCATCCAACCTGTTAAATTAAAATTAAACATAAACAAGTAACAACTTAAGAACGCGTAATTCCTCCTCGTGCTCTTATAACAACTTGCATTCATCAAGTTGAGCTTGCTATTAAATTATTGCTAAAATCAGGCGAGGATGTACTCACATTTTGTGAGAACTAGTAAGTTCCAAATTTTGTATGTTTATTGGGGCAGGTACATGACTTCGGACCGACTTTTTTAGAACATTCCAAAGATGCTCAATTGGGTTTAAATCGGCACTTCGTGGAGGAAAGTTTAATTTTTGAATGTTTATTTCATTTAAATAAATCACAGATCTTCCTATGTGCGGTTGTCCCTTCTCTTGCATGAAAATGAAATTATCGCCTATATATGATGCAAAAGGTATAACGTGTTCTTCAATAACATTCTTCAAATAATACTCTGCATTCATAGACCGGCGATGAATGGGAACTAAGTCCGTGCGTGCGTCACAAGAAATGCCTGCCCAAAGGTTCCATGATAGAAATGGTATACTCATTAAATATTCCCCCAGGCCTCCTTCATATTCTGTCACGTCCATCAGGTGATTTCAGACTAATTCGAGTTTAATCCTTCTTTTTATCGTTTGAGATGAAATTCTAACATTTCTGACCATTTAAGTTGACTGCTGAATTATCTGCCTGTCATTTTTCGGTTTATTAAAACCTGTTATCGAAGAAAACGTCAGTTTCCCTAAGCTTTCTGAACATTCGACTATTGGTGAAGTACTCACTCCTAGCAAATTGGCCACATAATGATAATGCATACTTCTTCCCTCTCGAATCCAAGTTGTAGTTGCTACACATTCATCATTGGTTTAATTATGTCCCTATTTATGATACCTTAAACTATACTAAAATTTACAAACTGGTCTATTTGCTTATCAATCCAACTGGAAAACATGCTCTCAAACCACACCTTTTATGCTTTAATATTGACACAATAAAAGAAAAAATAATTTCTGTTCTCTGTCAAAATTGATACCAGCCACATACGATTTATTTTATAAAAAAATAACTGTAAATTAAATTTTAATTACAAAAATTGTTGAGGTTTTGAAAATTTTGTAAAAAAATATATTGGAATGAATCAAAAAACAAAATATCGGGAATTAATTATTCCTTTCAATCATTTGCAAAGAAAAAGAATGTAGCTTTTAGTTTACCCCACAGGGTGTTTAGAATTTAAGGTATATAAATAATGTTTCACTTCACTCTGTATACTAAATTGTCAAATGTATTCCTACAATATTTCAAATGACTTGTGATAATTTCAATAAATGTGTCAAAAAAATAATTTTAATATGTTGAAATTTAAAGATTTATTCATTATTCTAAATCAAAAATAAGCAAAATTTTTAGTGTTGCGTTAATTTTGTCCATGAGTTTACTATTCCATAATTTCGATCAATAACCGAACAATGATTCTTTTTCTAAGCTGCTGCTTGAAAATATGTAAAATACGCATTCTAGCATAATCTCACAAAATAGGTATGCGAATTTTGATAAGTATCACTTATTGGTTTCAAAGGAAATTTTTCCAAATTATTATTAGAAGATACTAAAACAACTCTGCAATAATATCTTATCGTATAATTGTGATTATTCTTTTAAATGAATAAGGATTTTCAAAAAACATGGAAATAAGCTTAAATAATTGTTTCAACTGTAGCTTTCATCAGACAAGTTGAAAATGGCAGATCCTTTGACATCTAGAATTATTATTCAACAAGTAACCTACAGAAACTCGCATTTTTTAATGCTTGTTAGCAGTGTAACTCTTTTTTTATTATGTTCTTGAAAATACTACTTATAAGTTTTGAAAATTTTATGTATCGTATGCGGCTCTAGAATAAATTTATGTTTCTAAATTAATTTAAATTTTATTTTGATTTTCATACATGAGAAATGCTCTTCTTTGAAGAAATGTTCATTTTTGATTTCTTTAACAATATGTCTAAATAGCTTTATTATTGTGCATATATTTCTTGACATTGCAATATTTTAATGACAAAAACCTATGTAAATAAATTGTTTGAGTACTAGGCGATTAAAAACATTTTTCTTTTTTCTTTCGGAAGACACGTTTTGTGTTCAGTTTTACATTTTATTTTTTTAATATGAAAGAAGATGTGATATTTTATACTATTTAAAATGAACATTATGTTTGGCTTCCCTCAGGATTTCGCATTTATTGAGTTTTTCAAATAATACAAGCCACCATTCAAACGAAATTATTTTAAATTGATTGTTAAATCGATTTTCTGGAAACGCATATTTATTGTTTATTTAATACATGATTTAAAATCAGTTAAAACTAATCTGCGGACCAACCAATTGTACTCCCTTTCATTTAGTTTCATGTCATTTTCAAGACGTATTTTTTCTCAAATCAGTTGCTAACTTTTTTCAACTTGATCATATTTAGGATTATAAACTTTTACTCTTTTGATTATCTTTTGGCTACCTGCTTTCAATTAGTTATCTTAAGCCATTTGTCCCCCTTGTTTAGAGACGTTTTGTATTCTCTCAAGATAGTTTTCCACTGCTGCAGTTGCATGTTTCCTCTTGTTTTCTTTGTTATATTGTCCTCATTACTTATTTTAATAGTTGATTGAGCAGAATGTTTGAATGGTGGTTTTCAATCAATTTTGGAACAAATGATCAACTGCCATTTGAAAAATTTGTTAATTATGCCCCGTTTTAAAGAGATTAACTGTGCCATATTCCAATTTGGGGCGTAATAAACAAATTAATTGACAGTAAAGAACAAATTGTGACTGCTTAATTTTACGAAACTATCTTTAAGTTTTGGATAAGTGCAATGTAACATAATTTGAAAATAAGGTTTTCTTTCAAAACGACAGAGCGACTTGTCAAAACAACAAGGCAACATAATATTTCACTCCAATTTACCATAAAAATTTAATAATATGTGCATTAGTGAATAATACATAAATACATTATATAAAAGAACATTTTTAATGGGGTTTTAATAATATTTTGATGTATAACTTGAGTTTGATAAAACATTCAAGTGAAGTAAAAAGCCACAGATTACAACATCAGTCTATTTTTTTCTGCTTTCAGTTATTTTAAATTTGGTTAATCTGTAACAACTTTCTTGTCGATTCATTCGTTTCTTCCATTTTTTATTTCTTACTTCTCCCCCAAATATAAAGATTTATATCATAATTTGATTCATTTTGTTAAAAGTCATTTGGTATTAAGGTAAACCTGGGTAAGAGTGAACGCTTTTTTCATTAGTGCCAATTTAAAGCATTATAACTTCTAAAATATATGTCTTTTAAATTTCATATTTTAAACATAGCTAGTATGAGTATCTGTCTACATGACTTTTGAGTTTTGCTGGTTAAAAGCAAAACACTTTTACTCACCTTTTTTTATTTTTTTTTTGTCCGGTGTTTACACTTGCCCCACAAAGTGGGGCAAGTATGAATGCGGTTCATGCTCTCTACAATTTCAGATAATTTGGGGCAAGTGTGAAATACTGTTAAAAAAGCTAAAATTTCGTTTTTGGAACACTTTAATATCTAAAATAGTTAAAAAGTTATGAACTTTTCAAAATGAAATATATGCCTAAATTAAAATTTGCCAAATCTACTGAGAAAATGAATGTGTCTCCTCTGCGGCCTCTCTTGGGGTCTGGCAGGATTCTTATGGTCATTTCTTTATTAATCGTTAAAAATTTCACTTCCCATCCTTCATCAGTTTCGTTCAAAATGTTGCCAACAAAATGCCTTATTCTCTTCTTAGTTTCATATTGAACTACCACCCATTTGCCGTTTTCGATATTAGTTTGCTCTTTTTCGATTTTTTTGTCCAGAGTTTTATCTGTATCTAGCTCTTCTTCTGTATCACAACTCTCTCACATGCCACTTTTTTTATTTTTTTGTACCTGGCCACAATCAGAGTGTCTTAAGAAGCTCTTCAAATGATAATTTTGATGTGGATTGACTAGTTGTAGCTTCTATATTTGGAATTTGTTTGACATTTTGGTTTTCTTCGACATTTAGGTTTCCTTCGACATTTTGGTTGTCTTCGACATTTTGATTTTCTTTGACATTTTCGTTTCCTCCGACATTTTGGGTGTCTTCTCGTCTCCCAACAGCATTACCTGAGGTGTGTTTTCTCTACCTTCTTAAACATTCAGGATCATATTTGTCTTCAGATATGACCTGCCGATCAAATGGTTGTATACCAGCTTTTACAAAACCATTAGTGATATGCTTGAGGTCCTTCCAGGCTTGACCGATCATTGCCGAAAATTGTTTCTTTGGTATTTTAATTCCCACATTTCTCCTTTGCCAAGCCACTAATCTTTCATCCCTTGTACCCTTCAGTGATCTGAACACTGATATATCTAGTGGCTGAAGAACGTGGCTCGTGTGTGGGGGAAGTTTGAGAATTGTTACATTATTGGCAGTTGCCAATTCTATTAGAGGAATGTTAACATGGGTGCTATGACCATCATAAATAATCGAGAACAGGTCTGTGTGGTCCCAGAGCAGGCAGTAGTATTTTCAAAGTAATTTAAAAAAATATCTGTCTCATTTGGAACCCAGGCATCCCAAATATTCTTCTCCTCATACACAATGAGTGGAGGGGCTTTTAATCCGGAAGCAGATACAGCAGCTAAAACAGTTGTATTTTCCTGGCCCGGACCTGACACGGTTCTATAACAACCTTTTCCCCTTGCACCAACAATTTTTGTTTTATAAGGATCATGAGAAAAAGAACTTGTTCGGGCTTGTTATGAAGTGATAAATCTGTTAAAGTTTGTTTCAAAATATCGAAATATGCATTGATGATGAACGGATCTGTCATCTTTTTTCGGGCGTACTCAACTGATTGGGGCTTCTTTATACTCAGGTGGAGACGTATTTTGAATATTCTGAACCAATCATCACCAGGTATGTTGTTCTTGATTGGTGTCTTAATATTATTTTGTTCAACGTAACTTGCAACAACCATCAGCGATTCTTTTCTTGTGATTCCAAAGTCCCACTTCTCAAGTGTGCGAAGAGCATTTGCTAATTTGATTTCATCCTCTTTTGGAATTACTGTAGAACGGCCTTGTGTCTCACATTTTTTCCTCGGGTACCTTTCAGGTGATTAAATAGAGTGGTTTTCGGAATATGATATAATATATGGGCTCTATGTATGGTTAGAGCACCGCGTTTAATTTCAGCCACAGCTAACTGTATATCTTCCTTTGTTAGTCTTTCTCACTTAGACTCTTGGCATATTCTGAAATGAAAAAGTTTTTTTACCGCAACAAAAATGTACGTTCACACTTGCAATGATGAAATGTTCAAACTTACCTCATTATGTGAAATACTAAGGGGTAAGTGTGAACACGATATTTATCAACAGTACGAAAAAAAACCGAAAATGCATATATACTGTGTTAAATTATAACATATTACAAATACAATAGCAATAATTAAAAATAACTTACGTTGGTAAATGTATTTTTCCTTGTATTTTAAAAATAACAGGGTGCACTCATCAACTGTGATCACTTTATGGCATGAATTAAATAGGTTATGTCGCGCCCGCCAATTATCGCACTGGCGTTCTTTTTAGCGGGCAAGTGTTCTAGGATGATATACTACTACAAACAAACAAACGCACTTCTATCGGTGTACTCCTGTCATTTTGAAATGATATGTTCACAGTTACCCCCGATTCACACTTACCCAGGTTTACCTTATTGAAAATATAAGTTTTAAATTATTTAAAATAGAGTTGGAAAAATTGTTTTCATATAAAATAACAATTACTTTCCATATTAAAAAGGCTTTTGCATTCTCGTTTTTTTTCTGCTACTATTATATTCATTATTTATCAATCGACTTAATAAAAGATTTTCTAGATACATGGTATTGTAGTCTGTTGTTACTGCCTTTAATATTACTTCATATCTTTTCATATTTACTTGAATTGGCCATATTTATTATTTCAACTGACCATGTGACTCTTTTCACCCTATAATCAGAAATTCTCATCAGGCAGTTATTTACTTACATATTTCTGAAATGTTAGCATAATTATAAAAAGTATTTTATTTAAATAAATTAATAATCCTTTAGGAATGGAAATTACGTCTCTGGAGACACAAAATATTTAAATAAATTAACAATGCCTTCCTGTTGAAGAAAGCACTTACTGACTCTCCCAGAGTTTGTTTAGGTAAAGTCAAGCTACGCATCAGGCATATTTTCTTTTTCATTGGACAATAAAATATATGTTTGAGCATTTGTAGTATACAATTAAATTCAACAAAGGACATTTATATGCAATCATGCTTGAGAAAACTATAAAAAAACATAAGATAAAAATATTGGTCATGCATAAAAACTTCCTGAGAAGCTGTTATTAAAATTATTGATCTATGTTAATATGGCTCTGGATATTTTGCACAGAAAATCTGTTTGTACCCAGCCTTTAAAAGCAGCTACATATCAAAAATCTTTTAATGGGTGCTTCATATAAATGTCCTACTTATATAATCTGTAATATCTTTTTAAATTACTTCTTCAGCTGTTAAGAAAATGTTTTCATTGTTACACAGTTGCATTGTTTATTTTTACAGTTTGTCATTGGCAATCAATGTAATAATAAATTGAAATGTTATTAATATAAAATTGATAATTTTAATAATAGTTCATATTAATTGGTACTACAAATAAGGCTCAAAAATTTCTCATTGCTATCATTAATAGTATTTCAATCAGTTTTAAAGTGACACTTTTATTGCCTGTTATCTAGTTTGGTCTGAAAATCGTACATTTAGGGTCGAGGTATTTTGAATACCATTCTCAAATGTACCGAGTTTATAAAGTAAATGATTATACATATATAAATACTTATAGAAATTAATATTTTAGATGTTAATAATGTCTTTGTAAGTAGCGTCTGTTCGTAACATCGTATAGGTTAGGATCATTCAATACAAAACTTCAAATAATTGATGTATTTAATTACCCTTATTCTCCCAATCATGAGCAAACAGGAATTTTAGCAATACCAGTGTCAGGTATTGTTGAATTAGAAGAGTAAATTGATAATTGAGAGTTATCCTGTACCTGGTATTTGAAGGTTGAAACAACATGTAAGTTAAATTTTGACAACCAAGTTAAGAAAAACAAAAAATAGTCCAGAATTCCAGGAAAAACTAGTTATAGGATGTGAAGCATTTGCCATAGACACAGGAAAATTTTGAGTTATAAAAAAGAAAGTTATAGGTGAGTTATAACACACTCGCACGCATAAACACGCGCATACACACCACACATGATGTCGGAAAGTAAAAATGTATTTCCCCAGGAGGGATTATGTGGAGATTCCCTCCCTACTAAGGTAGGCTGCCCCATGGATTCGGGTAGGGGGCAACATTCCGATATAAACGAAACAAATACACTTTTAGACTAGGAGATGGTGACAGAAAATGTTTTCCCATTTTCTCCTGCACGCCTTTTTAGAAATTGATAACTAACCCTAAAATATTAAAGATAGAGGGGTTACGAGCCCTTGCACGTCATAATGAAAATGGCTTCTCTTTGTGTGAACAATTTTAGTATTTTTCTGTGACATTATATTGCATGCTTTTGTAATATAACGTAGTTTGAAGAAATTTAAGCTATAATCATTGATGGCATGCAATTCGCAACGGCCGACGGGGCTCAAAGGGTTACGTAGAAGTGAAAAAAAAATAGAACATTTCCGTGTTTACAAATTGCATGCCGTTGTAAGAAATTAGTTTTTTATATCTCAAAAATAGTCTACGAAAATTGGCATGCACCCCTCGTATGACCAAGGGTGAAAAATATTGGGAAAATGTGAAAATTCAATACAACTTTTCCGTGATTTCAAACTGCATGCCATTTGAACAATACTTTAATTTTTATAATTTATTGACGTTAGCAAATTTGGCATGCACAACAGGAAGTATGACGAAAATTGCAAAAAACGCTGTTTTAATTTCCGTGACTTTATTTTGCATGCCATTCAAAATTTCATTAAATAACATTATTTTAAGTTGATAAAAAAAATAGCATGCATATTACACAAGCCTGACATAAAAAACTTGTGCAAAAATAAAATTAAAAAGAGTTTTTTAACGAAAATAAAAATAAGGAACATTTCCCTGTTTTTTTTGCATGCCTTTTTGTACACGGTAAAACAAAACGCACGGCTTCCATAGCAACCACCTAGCAACTGTCAATAGACGTAGCCATTTTATTCAAAATTTATTTCTTGGATATTGAACATTTAATTTTATTCTATATATAAATGGTACATAACATTTATTAGAAATGAGATGGCATTTAATACTAAGAGTTATTTGGAATTATATGATAATTGGTTCCGTTTCATTAAATCCGCATCCCACTGAGCAAGAATATGTTGCCTCAACGTTGCTGCAAATCACATATAGGATGTGTAATGTTGCTTCCGACTTTGCAATGATGTTGCATCAACATGCCAGCAACGCCGTAACGGCCGCCATTGCAACGTTCATTTGTAATATTTCAAAAGTTATGTTAGGTGATGGTACGTACGGATATTTCTAACACCGTTCAAATGCAAGGTTGTATCATTATTTCAATATCACATTCTAATCAAGTTTCTTTTATGATGTTGCAGTTAGCTTATAACTAGACGTTTCAGGAAATGTTCATATACATTTAAAAAGTATATTCAAATCATCTTTCATTTGGTAGGTAGCAGGGACCTTATAATTAGAACTTACTAGTACCATTCCAAGACATTTCAGATGTATACTTGAATCAACTTCTTTTTGTGATGTTGCAAATGTTATTGATAGTTGCAGATACTGTTCGAAAGCTTACTAAAATCATCTTTATGATTTGGCAATATAATAATTAGGGAGCTACAGGTACTCTCCAATTATCATATTGATAATGGAAAAATGCTTAATTATATTAAGATTGGAAAATTTCAAAATGCATCAATTAGTCTCTTAGCCTCAAATTGAAATGACTTGCGTTTGTACTTAATGAAGAGTACTTCTAATCTGTAGAGGCTACAGCATGATTAACTAAACGTGTGTTGAGGGCTAGTGATTTCAATTTGCTTCCATGGTGTGGTTGAAAGTTTTGTCAAAATGTATATTCTAAGTTAAAAAAACTCATTGAGATTCATTAGTGACTGCACTTTTAACCCAGAATGTGCGTCCGTTCTGAGCTTTGGATAAGTAAGAGAACCCAAAAAAAGCAAATTTAAATCAAATTATTCCAACGATTTATTGAACCAAAATAAAAACAATATTGCACATAAAATAACACATCAGATACAAAAAAACATGTATTTCCAGTAGCAGATAATTCAGTTCAATGAATGAATGGATGAACACTGCTTTATATTTATCAATTTCGTTTTTTTCAATGTTTTGTCAGTTTCTACGTAATGGTCCACTGAATACTTCGCATCGAACCATTATACAAATACCTACTAAAAGCAGTAAAAAAATTAAATTATAAATATGCATCCAGTAATTTACTGAACTGAAAAATTGATAATAAAAAATATTTTAATAACAAAAATATATCACACTACACAATTTGCACAGATATCAACTTACTGGGAACCAACCAGTGCTTCCTGGAGGTATATTAAAATGAAAATTTGTGGTTCAGATGAACTTCACAAACAAGTGATTGAATCGAAGGAGCCTATAGTCTTGTTGATATACTATATAACAACTAATATAATTGAAACGTAATAATTCTAAATGAAAAACAAACATTTATACCTGAAACACACCTTTCAATTCACAACTATAAAATAAAAAGGAAACTGTGAGCCTATTGTATAGAGTATACAAATATAAATTAATCCATTGCTTCACTTCACCAAGAAAACAGAAAAAATGTGAAAAATGTTATTCCTTTTTCTCTCCAACGACCGGTCGAAACACAGCATATTAGGCTGTGCTCGAAACTCGAAAGAAACAAATCCTAACCCAACCTTCTTCTTCTTCTATCATCGTTTTTGTCTTTCGCGTCGCACGTCACGCCATCTTCAGCATTCTGATTGGCAAATTGGTGAATCGCGTCAGGAATTTGCCGATCAGAATACGTGACGCAAAAAACAAAAACGATGCATTGGGAACTTATAGAACCATTCACTCAGTTTCGATCAGACCTAATCTAGAAATATATAAATTCGAAATCTGAAAAGTGTACCTGAGAGTATCATGCATCTAGACATTTTTCAGCAGGAAGGAATATTATTAACTCACAGCAATGTTTCTTGATTTAAAAATATCGCAATATTCCAACTTGGATAGGTACTGAAACTTCATATGGAAATATTTCGACAGGAAGAAATAAATAACTTATAGCAATGTTACTCGCGAAAGTAAATGACAATATTTCAATTTGTGTATTTGACAATATCTCTGAAACTTAATAGCGAAATGTTTCAAAAATAACAAATCACTAACCCACAGCAGTGTTTCTGAAAAAATGCTGATGCAATATTACAACTAGCATATCTAAGAACATTACGGCAACCTCAATTACAAACGTTTCAGTGGGAAGGAAATAGCTTAATGAAATGTTTCTCTAATGAGCAAGTCACAATGTTTCAACTAAACTAACGGAATAATATTACTGCAACTTCTCCAGGAAACATTTCAAAATGTATATAAATGTAATTTGCAGCAATGTTTTGCAAGGTTCTGTGCTCAGTGGGATCTTTTAGCTGTGTTTGAATGTATGTCATATTAGTAAACAATAGTATATTATACACCAAGCTACTAAAGTGGCCCATTTAATCCCGCGGGTGGTGTTTGATTCCTGAGGGAAGTAATCCACCTAAGGGATTAATGTCACTTTAGTCGAGAGGTGTATACGCTATTTTATGCAATTCCGGTAATTCTACATACTTTTTAATAAAAATAAATACTACTTAGGATGGACTTTTACGAAACTTGGCTCGGCATCGAGGAGCGACTTTTATAAAACTTGGCTGGGCATCGAGGATGTACGTTTTTATTTGTACTTTAAATCCCTTAATAAGATTATAAATACAAGTACAAGTAGGTCGTAGGTAAAGTATAGTACGTTACTCGTGTTGAAACGCATTTTACGCACTCACGGAATTATGAATTCGCCGCTACGCGGCTTCGTGCGTAAAATGCCTCTTACAACGCACGTTACGTAATATACTATTAAACTTCAATAACAAATGGCATGCATGTTTATTGATAAAAGATTACTATATGAAAAAAAAAACAAACAAAAACGAGTCGTAAAAATAAAAAATAGAAAACTGAAAACTTATTTTTTACGAAACTGTACACTATATGGACTATACTCGATAGTCGAAATTGTGTAAAGTGAGTCAGAGCTATCTAATCAACACTTTGGTTAAAGCGCAGTTGCCATATGTATTCTAGAGAGAAATGCTGTATTTTATAAATACACTTCAAATCCATTGTGTCAATATTTCAGGTACAAAAGATGCAATGTAATTAAGTCAATACCAATTTAATATATTTATTTCAAATTTCAAGCAGACTAATAATAATTAGTTTACTTGAAATGTGAAATAAAGTGTTTATGTATATTTCTTGAACGCAAAGTTTGTTGTGAAAAACTCGCCGATTTGACAATGTTGGAGAGTCGCTTCAATGTTCCGGCTTTGAGAACGAGATAGATAGATCGAGCTACGCGAATGAGACAGTGATAGTAAACAGTTATGTGAGGTGTTTATTCTCTTCATGAGCGTAACATCAGTATTTGTGTTGTGGTTTTGTGTGATAAATCGGTTATTATTGGTATTTATTGTAATATTTATATCGGTATATTTAGTGACAATAATGGCGGAGTGTAGCGGTGTTGGCGATAAAAAACGGCGTCGTAACAATTTAATTCGGGAAGAAAAAGTCCTCATATTAAATGTGTACGAAGGACTGCGTGCCATGGACAAACAGTTGGGTGTTAGTGACGCTGTGATTAAGTGCAGTTATTTAACTAAAGTTTCTGAGAGTACTATATACAATATTCTAAAGAAATCGCGGGACGGATCTTTGACAAGAGAACGAGGTGAAAACTGTAAACCGGAAAGTAGGGGAAGAAAGAAAATTGTTTTGGACGACCAAACACGGAATGCTATACGTAGGGAAATACATTCTTTTTATTTTAGGAATGAAATCCCCTCGGTAGCTAAATTGAGCAAGGTAATAGAAGCTGATGATACTTTACCAAACATCAGTGATAAAGTTTTGAGACGAACTTTAAAATTAATGAATTTTCGTTACCAAACAAGAAGTAGAAACAGTGCCTTAATTGAACGAAATGACATTGTGGAATGGAGGAGAAATTATTTAAAACAGATACGACAGTTTCGTAACGAAGGACGGCACATATATTATCTTGACGAAACATGGTTAAATGAAGGCCACACTGTGTCAAAAGTGTGGCAAGACATGAATATACGAAGCAATCGACAAGCCTTTATGGAGGGTTTCTCTTCCGGTTTAAAAGCTCCCTCTGGGAAAGGACGTCGACTGATTATCACTCATATTAGCAGCGAGGAAGGATTTGTAGAAGGTGGATTACTAAGTTTTCAGTCCAAAAAAACTGTCGATTACCATGAAGAGATGGATGTTAGCCGGTTTGAAACATGGTTTAGATCAATTTTAACAAAGGTAACTCCTGGTTCAGTGATAGTTATGGATAATGCTTCATACCACTCTCGTCGACTGGAGCAAATACCTACTTCAGCTAGCCGCAAGAGGGTTATAATTGATTGGTTAGAGAGTAAAAGCATTCCGCACAACGAGGCAATGCTAAAAGTTGAATTATTATCTCTCGTACGGAAACATAAAAGCAGTTATATTAAGTACGTTGTCGATGAAATGGCGAAAGATTTCAACGTCTCAGTTGTTAGACTTCCTCCCTACCACTGTGAGTTAAACCCCATCGAGCTGGTTTGGGCCCAAGTGAAAAATTATGTTGCGAGAAAAAACAGTACATTCAAAATGGCTGACGTTGAGAAACTGTTTGACGAGGCGCTGCATACCGTTACTGCTGAGAGTTGGCGTAAATGTATTCAACACGTATTAAAAGAAGAAATAAAGTTTTGGGATTTAGACATACGTGTAGAAGTAATGACGGAACCACTCATTATCGATATAGGAGGAGAAAGCGATGATTCTGAGGAGTCGTCAGGGAGTGATACCGCTTCCAGTTAGTCAGACATTTTACAAGTGACCTCGCAACATACCTATACTTATTGGTAATTTATTTTGGTCTTGACAAACAACTTTTTTTTAGTTTTAGTAGTAGTAAGTTGGAATTGACTTTTAAACATTTTTTTATTTTGGTTTAACTTACTTATGAACAACTTGTGATAAGTTATTATTTCAAATGTTAAAAATTGAAATTCCAGATATTTCAGTATTCGCACCCTTAAACTATGATACGCTCATGGGGTTCACTTTAAATCGGTAGATAACCGATGACGTCACTTTACAGAATTTCGACTATCGACTTTTTTATATACATCTTATTATAGCTCATCCTTAAAAATGTGTATTATTCTTGGTAACACCCTGTATATACATAATGATACCTACCATAATAATTTCGTATTTCTGTTCTCTCAAATTTAAACGCCACAGCGTACAAGAACATTTTCTATTTATTTTTTATTTAGGACTATTAAGAACCCTTCAAAAATGATGCACTCATGAAGTTCGCTTCTTCAACTGATTTTATGGACAGTAAGAGCGATGAGTCACTTTACAGAATTTCGACTATCGAGTATAGGACTATATGTTTAGAAGGTATCATTTGACCGTTTGATACTGCATGAATAAGATCGCTTGCAAATGATTTAACCAGTCTGGCAGTTCTCGGACTTTTTCGTCGACGATAGTTAAAAAGCTGCAAGTATGGTAGTTAAAAATGTGTCAATTCCTTCGGAATACCACATTCTTCAGCCATTAAATATTAAAATATTATTAGATCTCTTTGAAACTTGCAATATATAATATATTATATAGAATATTATGAATCTTTGTTGCGGTTATATGCTTTCAACTGCGTATCTACATGTACACTGAGGCCAAGAGGAAAAAATAAAAGTGTAGCGTCTACTTTAGGCTGGAAGCGACCCCTTGTGACATTTCACAAAGGTCGCATTTCGATCACAGAGCCCGGGAATTACAAATTATTACAATTGAAAAATTTTCATTTTTTTTCTGTTGAACTATAGATGTAAATACGCATACTATTTTCGTCATAAACTTAAAATTAGTATATTAAAGTATAAGTGGATAAAGAGATGTTTCAAACACGCGCGATTTTCGAGCACAACGGCGCAGCCGGAGTGCTCGAAATAGAGCAAGTGTTTGAAAGACCAGTTATCCACGAATACTACGCTATTTTTTTTATTGGTGCACTTGGAAATCATAAAATATTATTATTATATTATTACTACAAAAAAATGGAAGTCCGTCCTCGATGCCCAGCCTAGTTTCGTGAAAGTCCATCCTAAATAGTATTTATTTTTATTTGAAAGCAGAAAAAACCAAATAAGACATTGGTTCACAATGAAAATATACAATTTAAAAACTAATAAAAAAAGTTGTTGTTGTTACCATAGAGACTTTAAAAAACGCGCGTGTATGAAAGTTCGATTTAAACACGCTGAGGCGTGCTTTAAAAAGGTTATATGAGGCATCAATAAAAAAAAATATTTTGTTAAAATACAAAATTGCATGTAAAATAAAAACACGGAAATGTTTCACATATTTTATGAAACTTTCATTATTATTAAAAGTACGGTGGTGTTATTTAATACGCATGCCATTTTCGGTATATACTTAAAATAATATGTTTTTATGAAATACAAAACGGCATGCAAATAAAAAACGCGGAAATGTTAAATTAAATTTTTTGCAACTTTTGTTATTATTTAAAATATAATGATTATGTGTAACATACATGCCATTTGTGTTTCAGAATTATTTAGTCATAAAATTAATATTTATCTTTATTAGAAGTAGTTTGAAATCACGGAAAAGTTGTATTGAATTTTCACAACATTTTCCTAATATTTTCCACCCTTGGTCATACGAGGGGTGCATGCCAATTTTCGTATTTTTGAGATAAAAAAAACTAATTTTTTACAACGGCATGCAATTTGTAAACACGGAAATGTTCTATTTTTTTCATTTCTACGTAACCATTTGAGCCCCGTCGGACGTTGCGAATTGCATGCCATCAATGATTATAGCTTAAATTTGTTCCAACTACGTTATATTACAAAGGCATACAATATAATGTCACGGAAAAATACTAAAATTCTTCACACAAAGAGAAGCCATTTTCTTTATGACGTGCAAGCGCGCAAGGGCTCTTAACCCCTCTATCTTTCATATTTTAGGGTTAGTTATCAATTCCTAAAAAGGCATGCAGGAGAAAATGGGAGAACGTTTTCTGTCACCATCTCCTAGTCTATTTCTCGAAAAGACCAAAGATCGCCAGGACCCCTCCGCCGCATAGGGAACGACTGTACTCCTGTCCGGCACTGTGAAATGCCAATATAGAAGAAAACAACAGTCTACAAGATCCGAAAGAAAATAAGAAGACAACAAGAACGGAATATTGGGACCGACTCGAAAATCTCATCAATGAGTTGTATGAGTTCTTTCAACCCAGGATGAATGTACACAGAGAGATCAAATCCTCCATTGGTACTGCCGCCAGGAAGTTGAGAACCACAGAAGACACTTGCGTAGAGTTTCCACATCCAAAGCATACGCCAACATTATTGGTATATACCTTGCAACCGGCGCATATCCGAACTTATTCTGAAACAACAGCAAAATACACGGAGATTGAGGAGGCATCATCCAATTGAGGTCAGCGGATACGAACGGGCTTACAGAGAAAGCGAAACTCACCTGAGATAGACAGCAAGACGCCCAAGAAGTCAAAAATGAACGGGCAAACCTCAACCCCACCAGTCAAAAAGGCGGAGCCAAATAATACCCCTAACTGGGAAAAATTGAAGAATAAAAGGAAAAGAAAGCGCCCCCCAAGTCAGCCGCAAAAGGTAAAACTGATGAAAACAGCGACACGACCAGACGGGAGTATTATTCGCCTAAAATAAAAGGAGAAGTATTCCGAGGTGCTTAGTCTAGTGAAGAGGGACATTTCTGCTGAGCAGGCTCGGTCTTGCGTTGACATAATTCGCATTACAGCCACAGGGGATATGTTGATTACCTTAACTAAAGGGAGTACTGACAAAGGGCAGGAGTTGAAAAAATCCATAACCAATCTCCTTGGGGAAGAAGCCGTGGTACTCGAGATCAAAGACATTGACGAAACCACGACAAAAGAGGATGTTCTCGAAGCCATGCAATGGGCAGCTGGAGAGAGGTCCACTCTCAGCCTGGACCTCCTTGCGAAAGGCCCACGGAGGAACTCAGAGTGCCACTGTAATTTTAGAAGACATGGCAGTGAAGTAGATCTTGAATGAACATGCCAAGATCAGAATAGGCTGGGCCAATGCAAGAGCGAGGTCGGCCGAGGCAAAATCTGCTTCAAGTGTGGAAAAACTAGTCACAAGACCGCTGACTGCAAGAAAGAGGCAAGGTGCGTTCTGTGCATCGATAAAGGCATTACCGAGAATTGAGTACATGCTGCCGGTAGCGCTAGTTACATAAGAAGAAAGAGCTGACACCATGTAAATAAAACGACGACTTATTGTAAAATAGGAACATTATAACAACTTTGTATTATCTACAAGGACATTCTTTGTTTAAACATTGTTCTATAAAGTTCTAATTATAATTGTAAAATTGTTTTTTAAAAACTCAAGTTCGAAGTTTTAATATATCATTGGCGCAGTCAGTAGGATACGCGCGAGTTTCGAATAAGTAAAAACAACATTTTCGCATTGTGTCGGGAATGAAGTTCGAGACCTTGGAGTTTCTACACCTTAAGTGCTTATAACCGAACTCAAAACTTTTGGACTTAGTGGCAACGAGAGCAGGGAATCACGAAAAAAAGGAACAGGAGATCAGAGCGATCAAGCTGACAAACAATCTGTAAGTAGTGCCTTTTCGTCTTTTACCTTTTCAAAATTCCTATTTATAAGGATTTTGGAAAAAGATAGTTAAGTTCTGTTCATAACATACAATGGTCTATTGCAGACATTAGCTTTTAATTAATTTTAGTTATTTAATGAGTGACATAGATGTCATAAATAACGAAAATAATATAGATAATCAAGTTACAAATAATTCAAAAATAATGAATCATTAAGGATTTACAGCTTATAGAAAACTAGACAGTGAAAAGCTGCAAAAAAATAAAAACAGAAGAATCTCTCGTTGATCAAATAACATAAAACGCAGTAATCATTATAACAATGCAAACAGAAAAGTTTTCTCCGAATGCCACACAGATCAATATATAGAAGTCAAAAATCCTACACTAATAAAAATACCAGAATCAGAAATAGAAGTCAACACAAAAAAATGTATCAATGATGTCAGAATTCAACAAGGAAAATCATTATTTCTCCCCAAGCTAAACTGGGAAAAATTAGAAATCATGCCGGAGTACGAATCACACAAAATTGAAAAGATCAATTTGGAAGAAATCCACAAAATCAGCAAAATGTCAAAACAACTTATTCCATTAAGAATTTCAACATCTAACCACTACCCACGAATTTTCGGCGGCTTGTCTTCCGTTGTTACCATCTTACTAACACTGGGATGGACCTTTCGAAGAAAATCAAGACATCGCTCCAACAATGCGGCAGAAAACAAAATAGGGAAGAAGAAACCCTAAGAGAACAGAATACAACAGAAAAATTAAAACTCGAACACCACTCCGTTATTACCTAAAAAGAAATGGAAATAAAACGATGACTCTGTAAAATAGGAAGATTATAAAAACTTTGTATTATCTAAAAAGACATTCTTTGTTTAAACGTTGTTCAATAAAGTTCTAATTATAATTGTAAAATTGTTTTTTAAAAACCCAAGTTCGAAGTTTCGATATATAATTGGCTAGATGCCATGTGTACAAAGAGGCGCTTCAGAAGCTAAACATACGAAAACGAAGATACTACTGCTCAACCTCAACCATTGTGCGGCCGCACACGATCTACTCGTGCAGGCGGTGCATGAGCTGAAGATAGATCTTGCATGATATCGGAGCCTTTTAAACACTTTGGCATGATGTCCTGTGTAGCTGATACCACCGTTGACTGCGATGTGGTCATGCGGAAACTTTCCATTCCAGTGCGCAGTCAATAGAGATACCGGCTTTGTAATAGCCAAGCTAGGAGGAATCTATTCCTACAGGTGCTACGCTCCACCCAGCCTCTCACTTGATGAATTCACGAATCTCCTGGATAGACTGATTGAGGACGCGAAACAACGGTCCCGTGTGGCAATCGCTGGAGATTTCAACCCTTGGGAAATCGATTGGGGTAGTAAGGAAACCAACGTGAGGGGGCAAGCATTACTGGAGGCCATGTCCACATTGCATGCTGTCCTGCTGAACAGTGGCGAAGAGTCTACATTTACCAGAGGAGAGGGGAGTTCAATTGTGGACGTCACGTGAGCAGCAGCATCGTCAGAGGAAACTACTCCTGGCAGGTGTCAGATATCTATACCGCCAGCGATACTCTGGGAGTTATCCGCAAACTGGAGCAGGGGACTAGCAGTCAGGACGACCAACTCGATTGGCCGGAAAACAAGCACATGGTAAATGTTATAGGACGCCTCTATCCAGGGAAGATGCACTCGCCCTCATACCCAGTGGCTAGACACCTGGAGACGTTAATTATTATCTGACCCAAATGTTCTCCGGACGTGGATGCTTTAGGGAATACCATTACAGGTTCAAAAATGACGATTTCCCGGACTGTCTAACCTGTGCAGGAATCAACGAAAGTGGGTAGCAGGTTTTCTTCATATGACAGCGCTTCAGCAAGCTTCGTCGTACCTAGGGAACACTTCTACGAAGAGTCGCGCCTGGAAATATGTTGGAAGCTATGCTCTTATCAGAAACTGCATGGACAGCAACGAGCACGTTCGTTTTTAGTCGCTATGGGAAAGGATTCTCAGTTTGACATACCACACAGAACACCACACGCGCAAGCACAGACAATCTAGAAAACACGACAGATACCATAATACAAATAAAACATGATATGATACCGCGCATGTGGCGTGACTATTGTGACGTAATGTGATAAATTTGGCATATTGGCCTATATTTTGTATGTTTTTTACTATTCTCAGCAAAGTTTTGTTGAGAATAATACCATTATCGAAATTTGACATTTGTTGTAGCATTTGAAAAATGAGGTGTGCGGTTTATGGTTGTGCTCTTGACAATAATTGTAAGGTTTTTGTGCCTGGTACCTGAGTTTTTTAGCTTTCATAAAGGCAAGAAAATGCAGAGTGTTTGGATATGACTGTGTAAGCGCCAAGATAATTTTAATGTGAAATTTTCCATTATTTGCTCCAAGCTTTTTACTGAGAACGATTATGAACTCGATCTGAGTCCACTTTTTCGTCAACTTTTGAACGATTTTTTATCAAAATTTCCTAAACTTTTTGATCGAGCGTTGAACTAACGTGGATTCACTTTTCGTCAAAACTTCCTCGACTATTCGTCAACATTTCCTTTCCTTTTCGTCGACGTTTTGATAGAGCATCGGACGAGTCTCGAATGAGCGCTAAACGAGCTTTGAACTTTTCGTTAAAATTTCCTCTACATTTCGTCACCTTTTTCGTCGACTCTTTCGCCAACTTTTTGGACGATCGTCGAACTATTTTTGAACGACTTTTCGTCAACTTTTTGAACGAGCGTTGAACGACCTTTCGTTAAAATTTCCTCGACTTTTCGCCAACGTTCTCGTCGTTTCTTTTGGTAGAATTTATCGTCTTTTTTTTCCTGGAATTTTTCGTCGTTCTTATCGTCGAATTCCTCGTAGTTTTTTTTCGTAAGCTAATTCGTCAACTTTTTGAACGAGCGGCGAACGACTTTTCATCAACTTTTTAGTTAACTTAAACGTCAACTTTTTGAACGAGCATCGGACGAACCTCGAATGAGTGTTGAACGGCCTCGTCAAAATTTCCTCGACTTTTCGCCAACTTTTGAACGAGCGTCGAACGACTTTTCGTCAAAATTTCCTCAACTTTTTGATCGAGCGTGAATCGACTTTTCGTCAAAATTTCCTCGTCTTTCCGTCAACTTTTTGAACGAGCGTCGGACGACCGTCGAATGAGCGTTGAACGACCGTCGAATGAGCGTTGAACGACCGTTGAAAGAGCCTTGAACGAGCGTTGAACTTTTCGTCGACTCTCTCGACAAGTACTTCGTCCACTTTTTGAACGAGTGTCGAACGGGAGTTGAACTAGCGTTGAACGACATTTCGTCTTTTTCTTCAACTATTTGAAGGAGCGTGAACGATATTTCGTCAAAATTTCCTCGACTTTTCGCCAACGTTTTCGTATTCGTCGACTTTTTGGTCGTTTTTTTCGTCAACTTTTTGAACGACTTTTCGTCAAAATTTCCTCGCCTTTTCGACAAAATTTCCTCGACTTTTCGCCAACTTTTTGTCAACTTTCTCGTCAAGTCGAAAAAAGTAATTAAATTTGTTTGAAGTAAGATATCGCATCCAAGTTCTTCAGCCATATTGAAATTGACATGTCCATCACATATGAAATATGTTATGGTGACTTGACTTTCTGAGAGAAATTCCAAACATTTTCTAACTAACCCTGCTTTTTCCTTAGCTGACAAACCATCTATGAGAAAATATCCCATTACAATTCTTCATGAGCCGTTAATACAAACAAGCATGAATACCAAAGCTTCTCGAACTTCTGGTAGAGAGCCTGTGTCAAGTCCTGTATAGTTCATGTAAGAGATATAGTGCGAACTTTAAAGTTTCGGCTTTTTCTTTGATTTGAATACTGTCATTGTTCAGTCAATATTATAATTTAAAATGCTTATTAGACGATATATTCATTTAATATTATAACTTCAACTAACAATCGTTAAAATGTATTTAATAATTTTATAATTATTAACACTACCTTATATCTCGTTTTATTAACAAGAATTAGTAATATAATTTTCAAATAACATATTTTACTGAATAATAAGTATATTTTGACATAGCAATTTTTTCGAACACGCACGTGTCTTCCAGTGATAAGCAACGCACACTATTCAGTTGGTAGGCTATCATCAAGATAGAGTGTAGTGTGTAAGTGGTATTGGTAAAAATAAACAAAATATTAATACATTTCAGAGTCTAGCTCCGCAACATAATTTAAAGGGGATATACCATTACATTTCTACACTATATGTTTTGCGCGTACTATACCTATATCAGCATAACCTAAATATTTCTTTCCTGTCCACTCTACTTGCTTTCAGATTGGCCTAACATCAGACTGCACAAAACTTTTTGTCCCTGAGCCAACATATCTCTCGTCAGTAGTTTCAAAGCAGCAAGGGTCTCTTGGGTAAATCTGGGAGAACCATCTACTGACTGAAACCATTTAGATATTGTTTGCGAGGTAAGGGTCGGTTAAATGTATTTCTCACAAAATTGTATGTTCTTGGGGAATAAAAAGACAATGTAAGGGGAAATGCTTTCAAGCTCAGTTCGTACTTTTGAGTGGAAGGTCCTTGCAACATGCGATTGAATATATTGGTAGCAGGACCAGCAACAGAACCCTAAAATAAAAATTACATGTGTGTTAGGGATAGTAATTAATAATTATTTTTCCAAGTAAATATTCTGAATAATTATACAATGTGCAATTACCAGTGTTATGTCGGTTAAATAATGCAAAAACTCATACTTATCTGTGTAATATGTCTTTGTCACTAATATAGTGGAAAACATTTGGTGGGTATCAATAAAATCTACATTTTTAGATCATAACAAATGTTACCTTACTGTATCCTCAGATGTCTCAGGTATAAGAGATTTTCCTTTAAGAAAGGCTTTGCATAGAAGTAATTTTTGCCCTCAGTCTTTTTACTTGTCCATGAAGACTTCTATTTTTTTTGTCTCCGGGTGCTAACAGTAGCTTTCAGCGACCTTTTTTTGGAGAAGCAAAATCGTCACTTGTATAATTTATTTTCCTCAAAATACATTTTATGCAGTTTTGCATTTAAGGGTGTCATATACCTGATATAGACATCATATTTTTGATCCCTGATCGGAACCAGTGAAAAAACACCTCTGAATTCAGATGATGGTCCTACTAAATTAGAAATATGTTCTTTACCACAAATAATCTCTAAAATATATGCATCTGTTTCAGATGCTGTAACAGTTGATGATGAATCTGATTTAACAAGTGATTTCCTTGAAACGTCTACGAGTATGTGCAAATGTCTGATTTCTTCATTCAGATTTTTTCTGATCTAAAATGAAATGTTTCTTATGCAAGAATAGTAATGCTTACGTTTTTCTCACAAGACTGCCTTGTGTATACTTGGACTTAAATCAGTATTAGATTGATCATAACTACTTGTCGATGAAGTCCTAAGTAAAGTAGAAAATAAATAAATAATATAACTAGAGAAAAACTACATAACTTTTGATAGTTATTGCAGGCACTGTTTAATTCCACAACTATTATAAAATAAATATCAGCACACATTACTGTATAATTTTATATACATATAAACATAATATAAAAACATACCTTAGAGTCTGAGGTGGGGACCTAGGATTTGCATCGCGTTTCGAATATGTAATGCCATTTGATTTTGTCTTGAAATCATCGTCATTAAAATTGTTCGAAAATATCTCAGCACGTTTAGGAAGCACTTTATTTTTTTTCAAACCCCAACAAGTGAAATCAGTTGTTTCTTCTCTCATTATCTAAGGGAAAGCTGAAAATATGTCAAATTTTAAGTGATATGTTATATTCACCGAATATACTTTAGGTATATATCCGTTTTAAGTTTAATTCTATTAAACATTTTTCAAAGTATAACTGACGACCATTTTGAGCATACAAATTTTTATTTACTTTAATTAACCGCATTTTAAACAATTTTCCATAAATTACACAATGTGTAAACTTAAAACTTCCAAATTAATAAATAAAAGTGGATATTGATTTATCGAAACAATTGTCAATTTTTTAGAATTTTCAACAATTTTTATTATATTGTGGAATTAACTAGAAATCGTGAGTTTCATTTAAAACACTAAATAAAAGTGGATTTAAAACAAGACCCTTTAGGGCTATGAGAATTGTCATAACCTAGAAATTAAACTTACCTATGGAACGAAATATCTGGATTTAAATAATCCAATTTCTGATTAAGCAATTAACAGTATATAAATTATAAATGCACAAAAACGAAAGCTAAACACAAATTGATAATAACCAACGCAATAAAACACCAATATCGCCAATAGAGTCGATTACATTGGTTACTTCGAATAGGGCACTACTGTGGGTTAAATCTGTGGGGGGTACTCTACGCTAATGTCATCATCAGCTATCAGCTGTTCAATGGCGTCCAGAGGACAAAAAAGGGATAACAAAAGTGAATAGGCAGTTATTTTTATTTTAAAATTTTTGAATATATTGACACTTAAAATACCTAATTTTTGTGACGTCGTTGATTGTGGAAGCCGTGGCCGTGGAATGAGGGATAAAGTGAGTTTTTTATTAATACCTTCAGTGTTAAAGCACAAACATAAACTAAAGAATTAATAGATATATACCACTGACTTTATAAAAATAACAGAGTTCTGAAGAATCATATTATATTACTTTTATTTTAAGAGTAAAACCTTCAGATATAAATGACGTAGGTCACCACAACTGGGTCCCTTCTATTATTATGAGATATGCAAAAATATTCAACCTCAGTTGAATGTTTATTATGCAAAAAACTAGTAAATCTTTAAAAAACTAGAACAGTCTCAAAGGAAGGAGAAAAGAGATCAAAATAAAGTTGTGTAATAATATGTGCCTAAATTATTATTTATGTTCTATATTTTCTGAGGCGAGTTTATTAGATAAAAAATTGTTACAGGATTAAAATTTTGTTGTGCTACTCTTGGGGGTTAATCCTTGACCCTTCGCAATCTTACGAATACTCGCTAATATCGTTGTTGCCACAGTAATACATGGAATATTGTATGCGGATTGGTTAATTGTGACAATATAGCGAGTACCTACTCATTTTACGGAGGGTCAAAAAGTAGCTCCCTGTCCGTAGCTTTTTTAGAATAATTGGGCAGTTTATTTGCATATTTTATAGGTGGTGATTTATTCAATTTTTTTAGGCTAATAATGATGTGGCTCAAGATTTTCTGCTAAGGTAAGATCTGATCTTTAGCGACGCTGTAAATTGTCATTCTTCTCCCCAAACTGACTTGCACATGGCAGAACTAAGCCTTCCTTTTTGTAGAACTCTGCACTTTAAAGCAAAATGTGAAAAGTTTGCAAATAAATATCAAATACAATGAAAATATGTGTTTTATTTATTTTATTTCCCAAATATTGAAATATAGTTTAAAAAAATATGTACACAACAAAATAAAAGAACTGTGAACTGAATCAAATACAAACTTATTTTGAACACAGCTTGGACAATACTATGGGCTTTGTAGAATTGTAAAGGAACTTCTGTCATTCCCAAACACTACATGTGGTACCATTCTATTTTGCAATTACCATTATTACATACAGTCATAGGTCGTTTGTCATCAATTGAATTACAAGTACAAAATCTTGAGGTAACATTCATATTTCTTACTTACTTAAGGAGTTCAGGCATAATGACATTTTTATGAAACAATAAACTTTGTTTAGATTTCTAAGCCCAAAAATCTTCATTCAATAATATTTTCTTTCTGTAAATAGCTCTTTAGCACTCCAGATCACAAAACATGCATCTGTTGCTGAATTTGATAAAAAATATGTATGTGGCATTCAACAATCTTCTAGTAAGGACAAGATAAGCAACAATGTCCGTACCTGTTGGTCAGTGGAGGAAATTTCGTGGCATTCGTGGAGACGTCTTCAATTTTTAAAGTGAAATGTCCAGGTTCAGATTACCAATAACACTTAACATTTGATCATACTGGTTCGCCACCTCAGAATCCTCCGTTGATATTCATTTGAAATACTTACTCATGATGATAACTTATCAAAAATAAAAATAAAAAATTGCACGAACAAAAGATTCTTACGGCCGCTTGACATGGAGCAATACAACCTGTAAGTAATTGCATGCAATTTTTTGCAAGGTCAAAATATTGCATATGACGACTCTTGCACGCTGTTTGACATTATGCAATACAAATAAAATACTCCAAAAAAATGGCATTAACAAAAATCAAGAAGGTTAGTTTTACTAAAAATGTACTCCTGTGCTTAGAGTAATAATATACAGTATAGACCACTATTCATTCATAAACACGTTTATTTTTGCGGCCAACAATTCTAAACGCCTGTAGTGAAATAATGAATGAATTACAAAAAGTGGGGATGATACATGACCTCGGTAATTGCGGCTGTTTTTCTGACAAACTTGGCACGGACGAACCATGATAATCCAAAAACAATAAATTAACTTAAAAGTTTATTTTGTCACTAAAAGTCTTTGAAGAACTCATCAAAACGAAAGAACTAAATGTTTACGCTCTAGTCGTAATTGCGCTCGTATAAACAAACCATGTTTGACATTATTTACCACAATACTACGGCGATTCGAAATTATCGTCGAGCACACTCTGACGATATTTGCATCTCTATATGGTAATTAAGGGCACAATAAACCTTTGGTTTCAGTTCACTGTAACCCCGTTAAAATCTAATGGTAATTAAACAAGGACAAAACTACTAAATAGATTACCCTTGACACATAAAATGGGTGCTGAAATTTTTCGCAATGATGCCCTTTTAATTATAACCATAAGGGTATCTAAGGTTATAACAAATATTTGTTTAAACTTTATATAAGAATAAGCATTTATTAAATAAAATTCAAGTATTATTAATTAATTTTAAACGCAACGACTCAAATGCATAAATTAGTATGACTTTTTTTAATTTACATGACTTTTTAACAAATTTTGAATTAACCTTCTAATTTCATTTTTCCTGCAACTAAAGAGACTTTGTAAATATGGCAAAGCAGTGGAAGTATCCGCAAGTGAGCTTATAATGTGACTCGATGTTTGGGGCAAGTAAAAATCGAAACAAACATATCTGTTTTATTTGTTAATCTGAGCTCCAGAGTCAATCAACTGATTTGGTAGGTTGTAAAATCCAAAGTAACTAGACTTCTCCCTAGAATTGCAACGTGCATGCAATAGAAATGGCACCAAACCGATAAAGGTGCAATTGAGAGATCTATCAGCTGAGCTTCATCGCGCGAGTTTCATCGGGCATGCTTGTGATCAAGAAATATTGCGTATTGCATTGCACTGCAGTTTATTTTGCTCCATGTCAAGCGGCCTTAGCACAACGCAACTCTTTGTTTGTCCTCTGACGGTCATATTGAATTCAATCAGCTGTTTTCGTATAATGCCCTATATAAAGCTTATCTATGGTATTTACTACAAATTCGAAAATTGAATGAAATAATTGTGCCCGCTGTTGCCAAGCATTCATAAAGGAATTTGAAATCAGAAACCAGCATGTATAATAAATAATAATAAACTCCATCATTACAATTTATTGAAGAACGTCATATGTTTATTATATTATTTAGTAATTTTAGAGTTTATTGTATTTTAGTCCAGAAAATCTATTTTTGCCCTTCATTAGATGTTTTCTTCCTAATCTGTAACATGTGGAAACTACAAGCTACTGTTGGCAACAGCGGTCTCTAGAATGTGACATTATACGCAACCTTGCAGTGGTGACGCTTAGACTGTAACGCATTGTTGGCTCGGTCCTTTTCGTATACAAATGTTATCTTCAGTATTCATATATCTATGATCGCCAGCAGGACCATCATCCAGAGCTCTTCGAAAAAAAAACGAGAAGAAGAGTGCTCAATAAAAGTTGGTCCCACTTATGAACCAATGGATGTGAATATTGAGGATCAACAAGAGGACATTATGAACATAGATTTTGAGGGTCAATAAGCATCAGAAGCCTTACTAAATTTATTTTAATACAAATGTTACTTGAAAAATATCTAAAAAAAAGACCGATTTAATAATATACACAAACGTAAACAATAGTAAAATGGTACTTACCTAGCTTTCAGCTGTCACCGTTATGGCGCTGCGATCTTAACCGAGTTGTCTATAAAAACATTTTGGCACGTTCATTATAAAAAATAGTATGCCTTTTTGTAGTACTCGTGCTTCGCGGTTCGTTACGCAAACGGCACTCATTCTACAAAATGTGTCATTGTGATACTTGTTTTACAATTTACTATTTTATTGATTCACATATAAATACTAAAGACGTACTTAATAAATGCGCATATGTATATGTCAAAATAGAGGAATCATTTAATAAACGAGTTCCCAAAAGACGTTTCAACAAATCTCTATTGTTTTCTTCACACCACTTTAAAAACCGTTCATATTCCTTCTCATATTTGTATTTAGATTTTTCAGGTAGTAAATCAGAAAAGCATGTGAAAGTCAAAAAAAGACTGTGAAAATAACCTTACATTGCCAATACATAAAAAAGGGGACCAGACACTGTGCAATAATTATAGACTAATATGCTTAGCCCAGACCAGCTTTAAAATATATACGAGAATAATAGAGACTCGAATAAGACGATACGTAGTAGCAAAATTAGAAGAGGAACAAGCAGCCTTTAGACCAGGACGACAAGCAAATGATAATATATACATTTTAAGAAGGCTAGTTGAAAATACAATAGAGGCTGGGTAATAAATGTATCTAACATTTATCAACTTGAAGGCAGCTTTTAACACCGTAGAAAGAGAAAAAAATTGGGAGTTATTGAAAGACTTGGAAGTACCGAAAGATCTATTTAATAAAATAAAAAGCACATACGAGACTACCAAAGTAAGAGTGCAGATAGGAGGTCAAAGATCGGAAGAGTTTTAAATGAAGAAAGGTATAAAATAGGGTGACAGTTTAAGCTCACTGTCATTTGTCATTGTTATGGATAAAATAATCAAGGGAATAAAAACACAAGGAGAAAATCTAGACATGATAATAGGGTACAGAAACACAGAAACATAGAACCAGTCAGATTAAGTAATTAATGTATGCAGACGACATTGTTCTTATAGCAAAATCAAAAAACAAAATACAGAAACTAATTAACTTATTGGTAAGAGAAATAGAAAATATGAAAATGACAGTAAATAAAGGAAAAACTAAAGTAATTATAGTAAATGAAAAACATCGAGACGGGAGTACTAACAAGGAACTGAATTATAATCACACGACATTAGAAAGTAACAACTTATAATTACATAGGAAGTATTATAAAAGAAGAAAGGAAAATAGATGCAGAACTTAATAAGAGGGCAAATAAATCAACAAGATTATATTATTCCTTAAATCGAGCAATATTAAACTATAAACACAAACACAAAGCTGGAAATCTATAACAAAATTACAGTACCAACTATAACTTATACTAGCGAAAACTGAGTACTGCAATAAAGCAGAAAACCAAAATAAATCCAATGGATATGAAACATTTAAGGAAAATAGTAGGTAAAACAAAATAGGACCAAGTAAGGAACGAAGAGATCAGAAACATAATTAATCAAGAACCAAGAATAACAGAGATTAAAAAGAAACAATTAAATTGGTTTGGACACGTATCAAGAATGAAGCAAAATATAGAATAGCGAGAAAAGTTATGGAAATAGGAAAATCAAGAAAAAAACAACGAGTAGGTCTTCCTCTTTGTTTTGGAAATGGTTAGACCAGATTGAAGACACTGGAAAAAATAAAGTAAAAAAATTAGGAGAGATGAGAGCATTGGCCAAGGACTGAAAAGAATGGGTACATGAAGAACTCCAATCCGACACCTGAAAAACGCGAAAGAAAGAGAAACATTATGTCAACTGTCACTTGTATATGTGACGGTTAACAATATAAATACATAAACACAAAAATCTCTAATTGCAATTTTATTTTTATCAAAAATATTTTTGCACGTTTATAAAAAATAGTATGTGAAACTCGTATAACAACGACTTTTTGTAGTACTCGTATAACAACGACTTTTGTAGCTCAAATTATAATATTCTGAAGTCAAAAAAATCTACCATACTTCCATGTACAATTACTTTAGGACCACCCTGTATAATATGAACGTCCAACAAAAAGTAGTTAGGAAAATGAAAGTAGTGGTTGTTTCTGCTGAGAATCATTGCTTTGAAATATTTTATTTTTTTAAATCAAGTACTGTGGTATCTTTTTAAGTACACCTTGTATTTGCAATATTAGCTGATATGCGACATTATTCAAACATACACATTTAGGTATATTAATTTGTTGAATTGATAACTAAATTAGATGTTTGGCTAAGTTTTTATCGCATTAATTATAACTTGATTAGTAAACAAATATTTTATTCTCAACAAACTATCTACCGTACATACTGTTTCGAAACGGTGATCACGTATTACATAATTGGCTAACTCCAACTCTGTAAACGGAAAACAAAACGGGATGCCAGTAACATCACTACGAACCTTTTCAAAGGCGGCATATGCTTGCGGCGTCCCTCTTTGATAGAACTGTTAACGAGCATGCGCCTTAGTTGGAGGTTCTTTCTCGATCTATAACGGTTAGCAAATATAAACACATTACACATTCAACATAACATTATTCAGTGTTTTGTGAAACGATGCTGTAGTTATGTTAGTACATATTTTATATGTTGGAAAAGAAATAGTGATATTTTTAAAATAACAAAACAGGTAAATGTTTTTAGTTTATTAATATTGTGTCTATATCAGACTTTAATTTAAAATAAACGTAGTTAAGGACAGTGACGTAGTTGAAGGAGTTTTTGCAATGTTTTTACGCTATTTTCATTTTAGTTTTGTGTTTCCATGTTTATGTTTCGAAATATAGGACACCTATAAATGTTTATTTTTAACGAAATTCTCTTTTTTATTCCATACAAATGGGCGATAAAAAATATTAAACGTTTTATTTCTTTGAATAAATTTTAAACCAAATCTTATCCTTTAGAACATTCTTAATTGCAGGAAAAATAATGGGACAGAAAATAGGGAACTGACATAATTTATCTTCTGGAGTATGATTTATTATAAGCAAATAAGGTGTAGGTATAAGTAATTTAATAAAATGTATCAACGGATGACAGGTATGTAGTCTATGGATGACAAGTGTATGTAATTTGCAAATGACAGGTATGTAATCTGCGGATGTCACGTATGTAAACAATTTATAAAAGTGACAAGTAGGTATGTAATCTGCGAATGGCAGGTATGCATTCTGCGGATAAAACATATGTAAACAAATTCTAAAAGTGATAAGTTGAAAGTTAGAACATGTGAATAAAATAAAATATATAATAAAAAAGTTGTTTTATTTTAGTTCATTAACATTTTAACGTGACGTATTTAAAATGAGATTTTTTTAGCATAAAACGGCATCTTTAAGAATATTTTTTCTGCTCTACATAATGGAATCATCAACAATAAATGAATGCGAAGCCTTCCAATTGAATCAATTTAAAATAAACAGACTACTTGCTTCTGGAAATTGTAGAAACCTAATAAAAATTTTGTGTATTTATTGTGATTTATTTTTAATTAGGATAAGCGTATTTAGTAAACTGAATAATTTAGTCACTAACTTCTAAGGAAATATATTTGGTGGTTTTTTAGGTGGTCACACGTCGATTATAAATATAATATAGAAGATAAGAACAATCAGGACAGTAATGAAAAAAAGAAGTCCCATATAAAGAAACCCTCCAACGCCTTCATCCTATATTTAAAGGAAATGAGAGCCAAAGTTGCAGCAGAATGTACATTAAAAGAGAGTGCTGTGATAAATCAAATATTAGGAAGACGGGTAAGGATTTTATTTGTTTTTATTAAGTAACTGAGAACAATACTTCTACTACCAGATTTTCTACCTATAACTAGTATTTTATTTTTTGTGTATATAGTTGCCTATGGTTTTTCTGTAATACAGTAAACATTTTTAGAAGCTCAAATTTGAAAATAATGTAAAACATTTTATTTTAAAATTGAACGTTACAGATTTTGATGTTAATTAAATATCAGTATTATTTATGAATCAACAGCGTTTTCCACCAAATTTGAAAATTCTAGTACATTCTGATCTAACCAATGCAAATCCAAATTCAAATAATATGTGTATTTTTTCATAGTGATTGTGATTGTTTTCTGATTCAAATTTAATATTTTATTCGGCAAAAAATTAATTAGTTGAAAATCTAGTTAAAGAAGTATGCATAAATCTTATTCTAATAATTAATAATCAAATCTGTAACTATGAATTCAAGTTTACATGTACCTAAGTAACCTAAAATATTGTAGTGGGCGCTTCATCACTCCACTTTAAGACGAAAAGTTCTTATAAACATGTGTGATAAGTCTTTTGTCGTTGATGAGATACGGGGAGTTGAATTGTTTTATTATTTCAACTTTGATGTTTGTAATGCCGCACGGTGTGAAAAAAAGAATTTTCTTGTTCGTAAACCTAATATCTCACGTTTGAGTGGACCGAATTGGATGAAATTTTGTTTACGTATAGTTCAAGTTATATGGAATAAGGGAAGATTATTGAAGAGGCCCAAAATTTAAGGAAAACAGGCCCCATTTGTAATTTTAGCTACAAATTGGATGCCATTTTTATTATTCATGATATATTTTGGAAAAAAAACTATGTTACTTATACATTTTAGCCTACTGAACATGAATTCAACGAATAAAGTTATCAGTAGTAATACCACAAGTGATTGAATTTTCGCGATAAGTCTGTCGATTCATTTTTGAACGAGAAAACACCACTCGTCCTGCGGACTCGTGGTGTTTTCTCGAATCAATTCAGTTGAGATCATAAATGAAAGACAGACTTATGAGATAAATTCAATCACGAGTGGAATTTTATTAGACTATTTCACAAACAGAGTGAAAGATAAAAAATCTAATAGGTATTTTCGTTCATCGCAAAATCTGGTAAATTGCTTCCAAATGTACTCCTTCGATTTCCTCGTATTTTTCGGTATATTTTCATCGATTTTCTCGTTGATTGATTCGATAGAATTCATCCCAAATCTACTCATTTTTGAATGCGTGCACAGCGTAATCACTTATATTTGACGTTTAACTGTCACATGCACTGTAAACAAATCTGAAAACACCGAACTTGATAGGCCAATCAGAGTCAAGAGTCAAGTTTGGTATTATCGGTAAGCCGAACTTGACTAGAGCTTCTGATTGGTTCATTTCGTAGGTGAGTGAAATAGTCAGTAGTAATACCACAAGTGATTGAATTTTCGCGATAAGTCTGTCGATTCATTTTTGAACGAAACTGAATTGTCTCGAGAAAACACCACTCGTCCTGCGGACTCGTGGTGTTTTCTCGAATCAATTCAGTTGAGATCATAAATGAAAGACAGACTTATGAGATAAATTCAATCACGAGTGGAATTTTATTAGACTATTTCACAAACAGAGTGAAAGATAAAAAATCTGAAATTCGGCAGGATTAGAGGAAATTGGCAAAAAAGTTGACCTGAGAAATCAATAAATTTCAATGAACAGAAAACATTGACATCGAAAGAAATACTACACTACCAACAATAACCATAACATACTGAAATATTTTTCAATTATAATTATTATAAATGGTACAGTTATTATATACAATGTTTTGAGCTTGATTATTTGAACACGCGCTTGTACTTGCAATATTTGTTACATCTTGATTGCTATAATTTCTGACATTTGCTATAAGTCTTCACAACACATTTCTTGTAATCAGAACCATCGATTTTCCTCATGTTGAAGCCCCAGTCCTTCAAAATAATAGCTAGTCTCTCGACAGGCGTTGCTTCATCTAATAGGTATTTTCGTTCATCCCAAAATCTGGTAAATTGCTTCCAAATGTACTCCTTCGATTTCCTCGTATTTTTCGGTACATTTTCATCGATTTTTTCGTTGATTGATTCGATAGAATTCATCCCAAATCTACTCATTTTTGAATGCGTGCACAGCGTAATCACTTATATTTGACGTTTAACTGTCACATGCACTGTAAACAAATCTGAAAACACCGAACTTGATAGGCCAATCAGAGTCAAGAGTCAAGTTTGGTATTATCGGTAAGCCGAACTTGACTAGAGCTTCTGATTGGTTCATTTCGTAGGTGAGTGAAATAGCCAGTAGTAATACCACAAGTGATTGAATTTTCGCGATAAGTCTGTCGATTCATTTTTGAACGAAACTGAATTGTTTCGAGAAAACACCACGAGTCCGCAGGACGAGTGGTGTTTTCTCGAATCAATTCAGTTGAGATCATAAATGAAAGACAGACTTATGAGATAAATTCAATCACGAGTGGAATTTTATTAGACTATTTCACAAACAGAGTGAAAGATAAAAAATCTGAAATTCGGCAGGATTAGAGGAAATTGGCAAAAAAGTTGACCTGAGAAATCAATAAATTTCAATGAACAGAAAACATTGACATCGAAAGAAATACTACACTACCAACAATAACCATAACATACTGAAATATTTTTCAATTATAATTATTATAAATGGTACAGTTATTATATACAATGTTTTGAGCTTGATTATTTGAACACGCGCTTGTACTTGCAATATTTGTTACATCTTGATTGCTATAATTTCTGACATTTGCTATAAGTCTTCACAACACATTTCTTGTAATCAGAACCATCGATTTTCCTCATGTTGAAGCCCCAGTCCTTCAAAATAATAGCTAGTCTCTCGACAGGCGTTGCTTCATCTAATAGGTATTTTCGTTCATCGCAAAATCTGGTAAATTGCTTCCAAATGTACTCCTTCGATTTCCTCGTATTTTTCGGTACATTTTCATCGATTTTTGCGTTGATTGATTCGATAGAATTCATCCCAAATCTACTCATTTTTGAATGCGTGCACAGCGTAATCACTTATATTTGACGTTTAACTGTCACATGCACTGTAAACAAATCTGAAAACACCGAACTTGATAGGCCAATCAGAGTCAAGAGTCAAGTTTGGTATTATCGGTAAGCCCAACTTGACTAGAGCTTCTGATTGGTTCATTTCGTAGGTGAGTGAAATAGTCAGCGAAATTCCTTCTTTCAGGAAAATTCACTTAAACATAGAACATCGTGCATTTCTTGGTAAAAAGATGCGTATATAATTACTGACTTTTTTATTTTGATAGAAAGCATTATAAATTTCATAAATTGTTTGGTATTAAACATTGCTAAGGCAAAAAACAAAAGTAAGTATGTAGCACAGCAAATAACTTGCTTTGTCGCCTGAAAAATGTGGCGCGCATTACTTTTTTCGTTAAATTTTTATGTTTTATATAAACTTATTACTTATTTAGTACAATCTTAAAATGAGTTTAGATATTCATTTGTTCTTCTCACCAAAACAAATGAATACCCAAACACATTTTTAAGTTTGTACTAAATAAGTAATAATTTTACATAAAACATAAAAATTTAACGAAAAAAGTAATGCGCACCACATTTTTCAGGCGACAAAGCAAGTTATTTGTTGTGCTACATACTTACTTTTGTTTTTTGCCTTAGGAATGTTTAATACCAAACAATTTATGAAATTTATAATGCTTTCTATCAAAATAAAAATGTCCGTAATTATATACGCGTCTTTTTACAAAGAAATGTACGATGTTCTATGTTTAAGTGAATTTTCCTGAAAGAAAGAATTTCGCTGATAACTTTATTCGTTGGATTCAAGTTCAGTAGGCTAAAATGTATAAGTAACATAGTTTTTTTCCGAAATATATGTTGAATAATAAAAATGGCATCGAATTTGTAGCTAAAATTACAAATAGGGCCTGTTTTCCTTGAATTTTGGGGTCTTGGAAAACTATTTAGGGCCTCTTCAATAATTTTCCCTTATTCCATATAACTTGAACTATACGTAAACAAAATTTCATCCAATTCGGTCCACTCAAACGTGAGATATTAGGTTTACGAACAAGAAAATTCTTTTTTTCACACCGTGTGCCGGTGAAAAAGTGCCCTATTTTTTTATGATTGTAGTTACTCCCTCTTTCGATTTTTACTAATTTCATTCTTTCCAATTCATAAACATAGCCGCTACGAATTATTTTAGGGTGAATTTTAATAAAAAATTTTTAGCCAAATTGGTCGGCCACGTTTATGAATTGGAAAGAATGAAATTAGTAAAAATCGAATGAGGGGAGTAAGTACAATCATAAAAAATACGGTACTTTTCCACCGGCATTACAAACCGAGTTATAAAATATCAACGTTGAAATAATAAAACAATTCAACGCCCTGTATCTCATTAACGACAAGACTTATCCCACATGTTTATAAGAACTTTTCGTCTTAAAATGGAGTGACGAAGCGCCCACTACAATATTTTAGATTACATACGAAATACGCGTATATGTGTATAATTTGTTGGCCGTCAAAATAACTAATGTACGTTAACCCACCGCGCAGCTACGTCACCTTCTTCACTCCTACTCACGATACACTCACAACGGTATGCTTACGCGCATCGAACGTTTGGCGTGTGACGTCACTGCGATGCAATATTCATTTCTATATTATGGCCACGAATGCCACTCTCGACTCTCGGTAGCATCAATATGTATTTATGGCGATATTTGTTTGACGGGATGAGTATACAAATCTTTGTTGTTCATATTAAGAGATAATTTATATTATAATAATTAAAATAATCTTAAACATTACTGAAACAGAAAAATAATTGAACCTTTTTGAGTTGTATCAAAAACCACATTTTAGGGCAAGTCCAAGTATGGGGTTTTCAGGGGTAATCTGGATGCATTAAAGCATACAAAGACATTGAATAAGATGCAACTTACTTATTTAAAAATAACATGAAATTAAATAAGGTTTTTCGTTTTCAAATATTCATTGTTCCGATCTCACTTTCTTTTTAACGTTCGTAAATTTTGAAAGTTTTTTTTTCCATTTTCGCTTTCCATTTTTGCAAACTTATTTGTTTATTTAGATCTCGGAGTCTAATGTAAGTTCTTGTTCGACTCAAACAATAAATCACTTCATATGGGATTTCAATTTGGTTTTGACCGACAATACTAAAAGTCAGCCAAAATTTTAAAAATATTTTCTTCTTTTGATAAAGATGTTCCGTGAAGTGATCGAAACTCGGATTCAAAAATTTCCGTAGCTTTCAAAAGATCTTGATTTGGCTGCAATAAACCACCCCTCGATAGGAAATGTACCCAATCTTGAGCTCCAACGGAAATCATCTCGCTGGTTTTAGTACCTAAATTAAATTTATCTTTAAATCTGTACGCTATGTACCCTGCCAGATATGTAAGAGCTTCTTGACGAATTATTTCGGTACTTTTAAAGGTTGTCAATAACTGTAAAGACTCATCGTCAGGAATATATTCTGGTTGAGTGAATGTATATGGAATAAATGTTTCTTCTTCTTCAAGTATATGGGTATTTGTTATTTGAATATTTTTGGAGACATTAGCTAGTAGTGTTTCAGTTAAGCAGATGGGATGCGATTCTTCTGATTCTAATGGTTGTATTAGACATTTTTCACCAGATTCCTCTGTATTTTTGTTCTCTGTAAAAATTGCCGCCAAGTTTTTACCTAATATATACCACCTCAAACGATACATAAAATCTAGAGGTTCTGGATGGTCATTTGTAGCTCCCATGCCTCTCATATAAGAGAAGAAGTTTTCAACAACGTCTTGATTTAGACGCGAGATCAAGATGTAATCGACTCCTTTATAGTTTTCCTGCAAATAAGAAAACAATTCCTCCAGTGACCTATTTGACAACAGAATTCCTTTTTGAAACGGAATGAGAGACTTATGTTTGCCTACGGTCATATTCCCAATATTTTCGGTCACCTCGTGTAACACTTTTTTCTGCTTATCTAAATCTACTCCATCCGCATTTTTAGTTGTACAATTTGCCACAATTTTTGTATGGGAATTAAATAGATCAAACCAATCATTTATTAACTGTACAAAATCCGAAACTTCCTTCCACGGTAAAACAGATGGCAGCAGCCTATTTTCTCCACAAAACCGAATACTTTTTGCAACAGAATTAGATAATAGTTGAACGGCTGGTTTAACTTTTTGTCTTTCGGAACCTTTTAAATCTAAGTGATATCGGTTAATTTTATATGCGATGGTTAATTCGGACGACGACAGTTGCAACAAACTCTCAAAACAATCCCTATTAATTAATGTGTTCTTTACCCAAAAACCCTGATCCAATATGTGGTTTCTTAATAATTTAATAAGATGAGGAACGTCACCAAACACATATACGTTTCACAAAGCATTGCTAGTGTGTGGAAAACAACAATTTTGGTCATGTCCAATATTCAATTGTGGCCAAACTTTAACGTTAGATGTACATAAATCACTGACAATACCCACAACTGTGAAACCTGCATCAAAAAGTTTTGATATTATAGAAAATAATACGTCGATAGTCATTGATTGATCGAAATTATAATAAACAGGTTGCTTCCAGTTACTAAAAATACCACGTGCTATTACCGTTTGACACGTTTTATGTGGCCCTACTACTTTTTGATGTCGTTTCTCAATATTTATGCGATTAGATAAATGTATTTCGTCAAATGATAAAATACACCATTTTTCAATATTCTGCATATCAGAAGATTTTTTAGCCATTAAAATAACAACGTCATTCAGAATGCCCGGTTCTACTGATAGTGTCGATGCCCATCTGCGTAGTGTCGAAAGCGCCGGTAAAGGATAACCATTTGTTCTTAAGTAGCGGTATGCTTTGGGGCTAACACTCCGTAAGGATATCGAACATGCTATTTCATCTGGCGACCATCGTTTGGCTGTACATTTTGAGTGTACTATTCTTTTGATTTGACCTTCTGACAAAAATTGTCGCAGTCCACTTTTCATCTGCTCCGACTGAGCTGTCAGTGCACAATTCTCATTGACAAGGAAACTGTTTCTTTCTGTAGTGTTGCAACTTTTGTTTGAAGCTCAAGTATTTGTTTATCATCCTCACTGAAATATAAGAATAAGAATCCACATTAACTGTCTCAACCCTTACTTCGTGGAATTTACTCATATTACTATTTTAAATGAAACTTACTGTTTCTAGATAACTCCACAATATATTAAAAAAAATGTTAAAAATTGTAAGAAATTTGACAATTGTTTCGATATTAAATATCATCGTCAGAATGTAACTTCTGTCATTCTGATGATGATATTTAATATCGAAACAATTGTGAAATTTCTTAGAATTTTTAACATGTTTTTCAATATATTGTGGAGTTATCTAGAAACAGTAAGTTTCATTTAAAACAGTAATATAAGAAATCACGTGACGATTTTTGATTTCTTAAGTTTACCTTACAGATGCTCGACTTAATATAATGTCACCTTCCGTTATTCCTATTTTATCTTCACAAATTTTGAGCAGTGATCGAAGCAGAAGACATTGTAGCTCCCGCTAGGCATTCAGCTACCAATCGCCTTCGTTTTATTCGAACTACTCTATCAGAATTTCTAGTATTTTCCCTTTTACCAGGCAGTTTCAAAGTGGGGATTGGATCATATTTTAAATTTCTTATATTTTTCCCTGTATAATTTGAAAGTTTCTGTCTTACAGAAATATCTTCGAAACAATCTTTCTCAAAATGTATTGGGCAAATACATGCTATAAGGAAAACAAATGTGTAAACATAGTGATCAGTAATATTTACCGTTTTTCAAATTAATGTCGTCTTGCCGGCGACACGCAGTTAACCACAGTTTACAAAGTTCATCATTTTTTGGGAACCTAAAATATCTAATGTCTGTTCCCTTAGTTTTCCTATTGTAATTTGCACGTCCATAAATAGCGCAACTGGGCATTTTAACCACTGATCGTTCTAACTAAATTGAACAACAAATTAGAGTATTTAAAAGTTCGTAATTATAATAAAACCGCAAACATTCAAAACACACATTCCATCGTTCACGTCGACCAATTGTAAGAGTGAAACCCTGTGGGGTTAAATCGACGAAAACTAAAACACTTTGTATATCGGTGCGTGTTCTACGATCGGTGCATGCATCGCAAATACGTCATCTGCGTCTACCGTTGTAAGTGTATCGTGCTCCTACTCGTATACGCTCTACCATCCCCGCTCAGCCACGTCTCCGTCCAGTATCCCTCGTCACCACCCCACGTCTTGTCCCGTACAAACCTTCTGGTCATTGTTGACTTCTTCTTATGCGTACCGCCGACGCCTGGGCTACTTTCCATCCGAAGTGAGGCCACCCACGATCCAACGCCGCCTTAGATCATATATACTACCGTGGATCAGGCAACAGCCGTAAACTCTGTTTCCAACATATTCACGACGTACTTCTACGACCCATCCTTGTTTGACACTCACGTTGCTTCTTTGTTTTGTAGCTTTTGACTATTTTGACGTACATAGTCAGCGCCAAATTTAAATAATTATGTTTCAAATATAGATTTTAAAATGACTTCTAAGAAGGTGGAGGCTCTCATCCCGTGGTATTTTTGTGATGCTTCTTTTCTTAGAACTTTGTTATTTATAAACCGTTTTGAAAAATTCTTTCTTTCATTTGAAAGGAAATATTTCAAAACATTGGTTGAGTAGTTTTGGTTTTTAAATCAAAATAAATACAATAAGCAATATCATCTAACTAAATAAAATTGCGTATTTTTGCTTTCACGTCTCATTTGATTAATTTTGGTTTATTACTTTTAGTACATTAAAGTATTATAAAACTGAACTATGGACCAAAACTTTTGAATTCGATTAATTTTTTAAAAGTTTTTAAGTATATTTAATATAGGTACCTATTTTTACTTAAATAGTGCAAATTATTGAAAAAAAATCAAGAAATTGTTTATAAAATACATCATTTTATGTTTGAAACATTTCATATTTAATTCGTTCCTAAATGAAACATCAAACTTATTTCTAACTCTACAATACCACTATTTTTTAATATACATTCACAATTTATTCTTATCTTAAAATAAAAATCAATATTTGATAACTTTAAAATATCGCAAACACTAAACACTTGATAAACGCCAAAAACTACTCGCCATATTATTATTAAGATACCGATGCGAGAAAAAAACGCTATCAACATTGCCAAATATCTAAACTATTTCTTATTTCTACTTATCCCGTACTACAAAAATAAATAGGATCAAGCAACAATTTTGTATATGTATATACATTAAAATAACATTATTGAATTTAAACAGAACTATCTTAGATAATGAACAAAAAAAGTTTTTTATTGAAGTATTAAAAAAGTGGAGAATACCAATAAATGTGTATGAATCTGGCAACAAGGAACAAGGACACAAGTTCTTCAATTGAACGTGGTCATACGTTCAGATTTTTAAAGCGCTTGCTTAATTGGCAGACCGAAATAAAGACAAAGCTATGGTGAATTTCATACAGCAGAAGAAGATAGTGTAATTTAGTCATGTTGTACATGTTGGAAACAGAAACGTGTATGTAGTTCTTATGGCATTGATGCATCCACGATAGTATATATGATCTAAGAACGCCGCAATACGATTGTGTTTGATCAAATCGTAGTACGATTTTGTCGAAAGTTTGACGAACCCTTACACGGTTCGACGGTGTAGTACGAAACTTGTAGCCACAACTATTTCTGTTAATAAAACACGTGTATTGCTTGTCGAATCCCACTCACGTTCAAATTCGCTTCCAATCTGATCCAATTCAGAATTATTGTACTACGGCAAACAGTTTGTCTGCGATCCAAATCGAATCGACTTGTCGGATCACGTACACACATGTTCATTTCGTAGTGTCCAACATAATTGTACTGCGGCGTTGGTTCGTGAGTGGCCGGCTTTATACTACTAAGCTTCCAGTATCTTTCTACCAGGATAATATTAGATATCTTCAGTGTACGTCATTACTGGGTTGTTAATCTAGTTTCATTTAGTCGGTAAGATTTACGAAAATTCCTAAAACGAAAAAAGATAAGTAGAGCTTAAAAAGTTCGCATGTTTACTGGTTTTTGTAGGTAGAACAAGTGATGCTTCAAAATTTGAGTTGGTGGTTGGAATATCCTGGTAGGAATGACACGGAAGTCATAGTGAAAAAGATACTGAAACATTACTTACCGATTTGATTATTATCTCAAGTGTGTCGATAAATGTGTGCGTTAAATCGAATAAATATGTTAGTGGCACTTGCTGAGCAAAGAAGAACAAGCCAGGTATTACGAAATGGCGCGCCAAGAACGCTTATTACACAGGCAGCTGTACCCGGACTGGAGCGCTAGGAACAATTACACCAAGAAGAAAAAGCGAAAGAACGAGCGAACTCCAGTGGAGTCGAGAGGTAATTATCAAACACGCAACCTACTTTCTAGAATGCCCATCCAAATTTTTTCGATAGTCTTCGTACACAGAAAAGTAAAAGAACGCTCAATCTATGGAGTTCTAAAGAAATTCTTTTTATATATCAACTGAGTGATTGAGGACGATTTTTTTTATTTCTGTGTACCTGACTAACGTTTTTGAAGCTAGGGACTAACAAAACTGCACCCTAAATACTAAGGATCAGAGAAAAGGTGTCTCAAATGTTCTTCTTTTTTTGGTATTGGTATTTTATTGCCGCTCTCGTCATAGTATAACATTCTTTTGACAACCTGAGGTGCTTTCTTGGCAATCAATGTGTCAAGTTGAGTAAAAAAGTTATAATGCCAATTTGCGCAGGTACATGCCATTTTAGATAATTGGATGTTCTCCCCCAATAAATCGTATAGTACTCAATTTAATAGTAGTTTACGTAACAAGTCTCGAAAGTGATATTTTACTGGACGAGTGGGCAAATTGCAGGGCGAGCCGTAGACGAGTCCTGCAAGCCTGCGAGTCCTGCAAGCCTGCGAGTCCAGTAAAAGCACTTTTGGGACGTATTACGTACAATATTTTTTTTAAAACGGGCATTGTCGTACCATAAACTTCATATTATTCAGTGTTTTTAAATGAAACTCAAGGTCTCTAGTTAATTCCACAATATAATACAAGTTATTGAAAATTCTAAAAAATTGACAATTGTTTCAATAAATCAATATCATCAATTTATCGAAACAATTGTCAATTTTTTAGAATTTTCAATAACTTGTATTATATTGTGGAATTAACTAGAGACCTTGAGTTTCATTTAAAAACACTAATATGAGCATATTCCACGAAGTAAGGGTCGAGACAGTCAATTTCATATTATTCAGTTTACATTTTTATAACAAGAACTCTTTATTAACTAATTTTAATAATTTTTTTAACAATCGTTAATTTTTGGTTTACAAATATAAACATTATTTTTGAATAGTTATATTAAACGTACAATTATTAGCATTACTTATCTGTTAGCACGGTATTTCAAAATTATTCGTTGACGTGAGATTTTTTGAACTGCTTAATTATAATTAGTTTCTGAGACAATTTCTGTGTTTGAGTTACCTGCTTTTTGAATTTTGTTGGCTATATCAATCTTATTCTGAACTGAATCCTCAATGTAGCCTTCGGCAACTTGAGATGAACTCCAACCACCATGTCGTTTTAAGTTTATGATGTCAGCTCCTCCGTTAGCTAGCAAAGTCGCCGAACTACGCCTAAAGCAATGCCCTGTGTATTCCTTTGGATTAGGCAATCTCAAAAATGTAGCTATTTTGGAGGGAGCATTACCTACAGTATGTGTGCCTACAGGTTGTTTATTACATTTTCCTTTATTGTAATTAATATAGAGACGTCGATCAGGAACGTTGGTTGGTCGTAACGCTATATATTACATTTTCCTTTATTGTAATTAATATAGAGACGTCGATCAGGAACGTTGGTTGGTCGTAACGCTATATACTTCCTATACAAAGTTAGCTCTTTTCCCCCATTAATAATAAATGATCTTGATTTGTTTGTTTTGGTGTTTGAAATTTTAACCAAAAGCATAGTTTGTTTGTCTTCTATGTCGTCAATTAATATATTAGTGATTTCATCCCGTCGACATGCACCAGTATAACCCATAATCAACAACACTTTGGTCATTAGAGACAGTTCGTCTGAAGCTTCTACTAAAAACTTATCGATATCCTCTTTATTAAGTACTCTAGACTTCTTTGCTTTATACCCTACGGATTTTTTCTTCATAAAAGCTGTGAATTTAAAATATTTGCTTATGTCGATATTTCTTCTGGCCTTCAGCATCGAATATAAACTCCACAACGAAGAAGATTTCAGCGTTTCTGATTTTTCTGATAAATATGCCAATAACACATCCTCACAAATGCTTATTACCTTTTTTCCAGGCACCACTTTTAAAAAATTTTATATGTTTGTTCATATCGTGTCCGGGACTTCGACGGTAATAAATCAAACGTTGCTTGGGTGGCCGCCTTAACAATTTCATCTGGAATAATTTCATCTTCCATTAATTCACAATCAAATGCATCATTTTTAAAATCCATTTTATAGACCGAAAAAGTGTGACGTCAGAACATGGCCGCTGACAGTTACTGAGGGAATACAAATCAATTATTTAACTTATGTCTTGTCTTGACCGTTGTAATATTTTAAAAGTGTATTCGTTTTTTCATTTGTAAAGTGACACTGCAGTGACTATCAAGTAATTATGCTTTATTGCTTCGCTCCTAAACTTCCATCATATACTCTATATCTACGACATAGGTATCCACTGTTTAAACTGTCTCCACATTTCTTTAACACTTTAATTTCATTACAAAACTGCTCGACAAATTAACAATAGCCATGTTTAAGCATATTACAATCGTAAAATGAACGTAAATAAATATTTGTTTTCCCCTCAGATTAACAAATAAAATAAATATGTTTGTTTTGACTTTTTCCTGCCCCAAACATCGAGTCACAATCCAAGCTCACTTCCGGACACTTCCACTGCTTTGCCATATTTACAAATCTTCTTTAGTTGCGGGAAAAAATAAATTAGAAGTTTTATTGAAAATTTTTTAAAACGTTATGCAAATAAAAAAAGTCATACTAATGTATGCATTTGAGTCGCCGCTTTTAAAATTAATTAATAATACTTGAATTTTATTTAATAAAGGCATATTATATAAATTTTAAACAAGTATTTGTTGTATCCTTAGATACGTTTATGATTATAACTGAAAGTGTCAACATTGCTCAAAATTTCAGTACCTGTGTAATGTGCCAATAGAAATCTATTTAGTAGTTTTGTCCTTGTTTAATTACCATATAAAGAGAGATGCAAATATCGTCAGAGTGTGATCGATGATCATTTTAAATACGCCGTAGTATTGTAGTAAATAATGTCAAACGTGGTTTGTTTATACGAGCGCCATTACGACTAGACAGTAAACATTTAGTTCTTTCGTTTTGATATGTTTTTCAAGACTTTAAGTGACAAAATAAACTTTTAAATTAATTAATTTAATGTTTTTGGATTATCATAGTTCGTCGGTGCCAAATTTGTCAGAAAACCAGCCGAATTTACCAAGGCCATGTATCTACAATACCATCCCCACTTTTAGTAATTTATTCATTATTTCACTACTGGCGTTTAGAATTGTTGGCCGCAAAAATAAACGTCTTTATGAATGAATAGCCCTCTCTATGTTTATTATTACTCTAAGGTTTTCCCTCAGTAACTGTCAGCGGCTATGTTTATGACGTCATAGCTTTTTCGGTCTATAAATGTCACGTTTTCAACAAAACGTCTAAATATGTCAAGTTATTTTATAGTTTTAAATAATACAAAACTCTCTTACTATAGGAACCAATTGACCGCTATCTTAGACTAACTATTTTATTATTTTTTTCATTAAATAAAAATAGGCCGGAAAGTAAATAAAAATGAGTCCGGTAAAGGCCTTTATCGGACTATCACAATAATTTTCTGGCTCGGTCTGACAAAATGAGATTTTCTGGCCTAAAAATATACTGGAAAGTACTAATTTCTGGCCAGTTTAAAATAATATTAGCGGATTTGTATTATGTTTTATCTTTTTTTTTTAATAAATATTAGTTTTTGCAATTTGCATCTAATTTTGTTCGAAAACAGTTCGCTCATTTGTAAGAATGTAAGTTTATGTCTTTATGTCGTTTTTTAAGAATGTTTAAAATGGCAACATTGGTGCGACGTCCTAAGTTTAGCCGTTTCTCTTCTAATGTACCCTCCTGTCTTTTTCTTTTTAACTAAACTGTGAAGCAGTGTTGCCATGTCAGGTGAGATTTCACCAGATCTGGTGATTTTAGATCCATTCTGGTGATTTGGTGAAAACTTTAAAATTCAAGAATATGGTGATTTTTTGACTTCAGTAAATGTTTTAATTTTGGCATATCCTCTCAAATGTTGGCAAAACATAATGTAGATATGTGCAAATAATGTTTTTTGTCTATTTTTTTATAAGAATTTATGAGCAGAATGTTAATGTGTGTTGCATTTTATTGATTATACATAGTTTTTCTTGTTTTTTTCAGACTATTGTAATAACGTACTATATTCGGTTAGTACAATCTCTTTCTACCTGTTTGTTTTCTGGTTCATGTTCATCAACTATCGTTTTATTCCCATTTTATAATGCATCTTTAACTTATTGTTGGTGCTCCGTACATACGTAGCTGTTAGTTGCTTGAGTTATCCATTCAAAATAAATACATTATCAATAATTTTCAAAAAATATGACACCTGCAAGAGCTCTGGTGAAAAGCTGAAAACATTTTTGGTTGCGATCCGGTGATTTTTTTTCCACCTGGTAACACTGCTGACAAGTATTATTCGATAAAATCTCTATCGCTTTTGTGATTGTGTTTGTTATTGATTGGATTGGGTTTGTATTTGTTTTTTTTCTGAACTTTAAACTTGGAGGATGAGTTAATCAAATGTTTCAAGCTCAGAGGATGATGACCTAATGGCGAATGAAAATAAAGTGAAGAATGTAAATTATTTAGGTAGGTATGGAGCAAACTGTTCCAGCATATACAGAAAGCGACCATAGAAAAAAGGAAAAGGAAATAATACATATTTTATGTTAAATGGAATGATTGACAGGGTTGTCAGATTGGTTTTTTTTCGCAATTTTGGGGAAAAATATTGTTTGAATCGAAAATTTGGGGAAAAATGTGGGGAACGTTTTTCTAATAGAGTAAATTTTAGGAGAAATGTGCGCGCAAGTTGACTTTTTAATTTTGTGTCTGTACCACTGGCCGTTTATCATTGACCAGTCACCATTCAAAACAGCTGAGATCTAAAACGTATGAGTTGGAAAGAAGCTGTCTGCCTTCTGCTTTATTCAGTGATCTTTGGTTTACTGCTATTTTGTTTTTAAATATTGTCCGTGGTCTATAGACCATAGGTCTATGCATTATCTTTTCTATGATGATTTGCCGTTGTCTGTGAAATCATTGAAAAATGGCAGAGTGACAGAAAAAGATAAAGAATAAAAACTTAAAAGAATTTATTTTGGTGTGATTTTAATTCGTATATCAAATTACAAAAAGTCAAAAAAGCGAGTGGCATTATCGTGTAGCTTTGAAGCAGATCCACATTTTTCTAACTTTCTACTTATAGTTTAAAGGTTTGCCGATCACATACGATCAATAGATGCCAAAATGAAAAAAAATACTTTAAACCAATTTAAATGTAATTAGCACAATAAATTTCTCTTACAGTTTTATTAGAAAAGTACTACAATATATTCCCCTAAGTTGGAATCATATGGAAAACTTTTTTATTATTAATTTTAGGGAAAAAAGTTATTCTTCATAAAAAGTTCTACATTATCTAAAGCCCAAAATACAGTCATCAAATATCCAATTTTTTAGTCGTATACGAGGTTTGTCAAAAAATTTGAGTTTTACTCAAGAGTAAAGTACCTTTAAATTTGACAATATCGAAAAATGTCACTAAAAAAAGTTGATCAGATTTAAAAACTACATTTAAATATGCAGGTACATCCTTTTAAATTAAAACTTGAATGAGCATTTATCCCTTGTGATTACGAAACACATGATAACCTTTTAGTTTTTCGATGTTTTCTAATAATTTTGCAATTAAAACACGTAATAAGTGCATTTTCATTTATTTTGCAAATAATAAAATACATTCAAATACTAAGTTATAAAACTAACATATTAATATTAGAAACAAACAAATTTAATTTTCACTCATACTAATGCTTCGACATATCCACCCTCTCGTTCAATAAATACACTTAATCGTTCTATTGGAAAATTCACGTAATATATTCCTTATCATTTGTGGAGAAATTTCTTGACATGTTTCTAAAAGTATCCTCTCCAAGTGGTCAATATCTTTCTGGTAAACTTTTTGTTTCAGGTAACCCCATAAAAAGTAATCAACGGGGGTTAGGTCAGGGGATCTAGCAGGCCAAAAGAGATCAGAATATCTCTAAATAACTTTTCCATGAAACACATTTTCAAAATAGTTCCTAACATTTATTCTACTGTGGTATGCGGCATCGTCTTCTTGGTACCAAATACATTGACGTTCTATTAAGGGTAGTTCGTCCATGAATTCATTGATATGAGTTTGTAAAAACTGTAAATAACGTTCGGCATTCATAGATATGCGAAAAAAAATCCTCTTAATTTATTAATATAAATGCCACACCACACGTTCGTCTTAAACGAATATTGGTCACGAGACTTTAATACAAAATTGGGATTTTCCTCAGACCACCAGCGACAATGTTGCGACGACACAGTTACGTTTGATGAAAATGTCGCCTCATCGGAAAAAAGTATATGCCTCGTAAAAAAGGGTCCTCCTCAAACTCTCCTTGGATGAGAGAGCAAAAGTCAAAGCGCCTATCATAATCTCTTTCTTTTAATGTGTGTACGATTTTTGGTTTGTATTTATTTAGTTTTAAAATTCTTGCCATTGTATTTTTACTTACATTTTGTTGTAACAACGACTTTCTTTTGCGCAATGACAATTTTGGATTTGCTACAACAGACAGCATTACATCAAACTGCGTATTCTCATCAGCAACCATTTTTCGACGTTATCCATTAAAATTATTTTTAATACTGCCAGTTCTAAATTTATTCACTATTTTCGTTACAGTTGATTGGGTTATATTTTTATTGGGATGTCTATTATTGAAAATATTTGCTGCTTCTCTATGCGTTTTATAGTAATCTCCAACATTCAAAACAATTTCTATTTTCTCTTCATCAGTTGATAATGCTACCATTTTTATGTGTCTAATAAATTGTAACGCGGTTTGAAATTTACCGTCAACATGCCCTTCTATACCGGTGTGAACTTGGCAGCCAAAATGTAGCGGCCAATTAACCGAAGACAGCCGAACGATCAGTGGTGGATTATTTAGGTGCGCTTAAATTTTACAAATCATGACATTATATATTAATAAGTAATAAACTACATTAACTTAACCAGAAAAAATGACATTTAGGTATTTATTGTACTATTTTTATTGTAATAATAGAGAACTGTTTTAGAAAACAAGATATCATTCTATTATACATATTATATACCCCTCGTAAGAGAGAGAATCAGACTAATTTCATTTTATTTCTCCTGTAACTACCTAGTTGTATACCGATTTTCAGAGTGATAACTTTTTCCCTTCTACCCTTTTTCATGTTTTGGAATTGGCTGCTACCCCCTTTCACCCTGTTATACCCCTCCTAAGAGAATAAGACTAGTCTCGTGTTATTTCTACTGGAACTACCTAGTTGTATATCGATTTTCAGAGTGATAATTTTTTCCCTTCTGCCCATTTTCATGTTTTGGAATTGGCTGCTACACCCTGTCACCCTGTTATACCCCTCGTAAGAGAGTCCGACTAGTCTCGTTTTATTTCTACAGTAACTAGCTAGTTGTATATCGATTTTCAGAGTGATAATTTTTTTCCATTTTAGCCTTTCTAACATTTTGGAATTAGCTGCTCCCCCTTTTGCACTGTTATACCCCTCGTCAGAGAATCAGACTAGTCTCGTTTTATTTCTACTGTAACTACCTAGTTGTATATCGATTTTCAGAGTAATAACTGTTTCCCTTCTGCCCTTTTTCATGTTTTGGAATTGGCTGCTACACCCTTTCACACTGTTACACCCCCCGTAAGAAAATCAGACTACTCTCATTTTATTTCTACCGTAACTAGGTAGTTGTATATTGATTTTCAGAGTGACAACATTCTCCCTTCTACCGTTTTTAATATTTTGAAAATCGCTGCTACCCCCTTTTGCCCTTTTAGACCCCTCGTAAGAAAATAAGACTAGTCTCGTTCCATTTCTAGTGTAACTAGCTAGTTGTATCTATATTTGCAGAGTGATGACTTTTTCCCTTCTACCCTTGTTAATATTTTGGAAATTGCTGCTACCCCATTTCATCCTGTTAGACCCATCGTAAGAGAATCAGACTAGTCTTGTTTTATTCCTACTGTAATTAGCTGGTTCTATATCGATTTTCACAGTGATAACTTTTTCTCTACTACCCTTTTTAATATTTTGGAAAAAGCTGCTACCCCATTTCACCCTGTTAGACCCCTCATAAGAGAATTAGACTAGTCTTGTTTTATTCCTACTGTAACTAGCTAGTTCTATATCGATTTTCAGAGTGATAACTTTTTCCCTTCTACCCTTTCTAATATTTTGGAATTGGCTGCTACCCCCTTTCACCCTGTTATACCCCTCGTAAGAGAATCCGACTAGTCTCGTTTTATTTCTACTGTAACTACCTAGTTGTATATCGATTTTCAGAGTGATAACTTTTCCCTTCTACCCTTTTTATTATTTTGGAAATTGATGCGACCCCATTTCACCTTGTTACACTCTGTTTAGACTCCCGGTAAACATATAAAACCAGTGCTATTTTCTTTCTCTCAATCTCAATATAATCAGTGATGTGAATAAAAACTAGCATAAGCAAATACTAGGGATTTCTTAAGTAAATGCTATGTTTTGTGTGAATAAACACACTAGCACTTGCTAGGGGTAGTAAGTTGTAGAGTTTTCCCGAACGAGTAGTAACTGCTTAAAAAATGGTGTGAATAAAACTTTTGAAGTAGATTGTTCTGTAGCATATGCTTCGATATTTTCAAGCCTGGTCTGGGGCATGCTAGACTTTTTCCTAACATTTACTACCTGTCAGATCAGTCAACAGTCTGTTGTTGATCATGGCTGAGTTTATGCCTATTCGTTAACGTAAAATTTATTCTGTTCGCTCTGGAATAAACGAACGTAATTGTAAAGAACTGTTAAGGCTTAACAGTGAGAGTGTTGATTTCCTTGCGGCACAGTTTCTTGAAGAAAGTGATACACGTGGCGGTGGTATTTCCAAAAGACAGTAAATGGAAATATTTCTGAGGTTTCTGAGTGATCCTGGCTTTCAGTCTGGTGTAGTTGAAAATGTAGGTGTACATCGTACTACTGCTAACAAGACTATAAGGTACGTGATGAGTAGAGTAGTTGAACAATCACATAATTGGATACGGTTTCCAACTACAGCTGTAGATATGACCGAGGCTAAAGTTTTGTGGCAGAGACATTTGCCGTCAGTAATTGGTGCCCTTGATTGTACTCAAATTGAGATACAAAAGCCTGGGCTGCACGGTGATGAGTATATTTGTAGAAAAGGATATCCTAGTATAAATGTCCAGGCAACATGCAATGCATTGGAACAGTTTACAAGTATTAGTGCAGAGTGGCCCGGCAGTGTTCACGACGGCAGAGTATGGAGGAATAGTCATGTCAGAGACATCGTGTCACAATATGATGGAGCAGTTTGTCTTTTAGGAGATTCAGGATACGGTTTATCGCCGTGGTTGATTACACCATTCAAGCATGCACGAACGCATCAAGAACGAGAGTTTAATCTAATCCATGCTAGAGAAAAGGTTATAATAGAAAGGTGTTTTGGCCAGTTAAAAAGGAGATTCCCAATCCTGGGAAACTGTGTTAGAGTTGCATTAAACAGTCAGTTGCGCTGTGCTACACAACATTGCCAAGCATCTAAAGGATGACTTTGAGTATGGGGATTTTGACAGCGTCCCAAATGAAGATGACCAACCTGGGGTGGTTCGTTATGAAAATCCTGACACAACATTAAGAGGCAAAGACAAGCGTGCCAATATAACGGCGTATTTGAATATTCAGTGAGGAAATTTTTGCGAAATTGAACTTGGTAACATTTTCATGTTTTTCTCACGCAAGCACCTATTTGCACACAATTTTGTATATTTATTTTTTATTTTTTTTTGGGATATGGGTTTTGTTTATTTACTGAATAAAATCATCTTATTTTATATACTAGTTTTTATTCACACCATTACTGAATTATTTCAAATTACAAGTTTGATTACAATGGTAACAATTATAATCCTAAGAATCCTACATTATGACAATCCATAGGAAAATACAACTTATGTAGCTTACAATTAATTACAATGTGAATAAAGTATGGCAATCATCAACAGTTACATCAGTTTGAGTAGACTTTTCAACGGTTTGCTTCTTCATGGTTTCCAACAATATAGTTTCCTTCTCCAGTTTGATCTTATTCAGTTTGTATTGTTGCAACAAAACAATCCTTTGCAACTGCGGTGTGGACAGGTCTTTAGTTTCATCTGCTTCATGATTCGACACAATTTTTTCACTTTTACTGATCTTATTTTTGTGGTGGTCGGCAGCAGATTTAGTTGTTTTGTTTGGTTTCCCTTCAGTTTCTGTATTCGGCAATCTTTCTTGGATGTCATCACTGGTTGGTTGCTGAACTGGAATACTGGTTTATCATCTTCTATCAACTCCAAGAATGTTTTTTCTCACGGTTGTAGTTTTATTTTCCTGTTTCCCGTCACTTTTACGTCAGTCTTCTTCTTGACGGTAGACTTTACATTGTTCAATGCTTTTATTAGTTGTCCTACAGTAACTTGTTTCCCCAATGCACCACAGTAATCAGAACATAAGGTTTCCCAAGCTTCTTTCTTACCATTCATCACAGCAGGGGTTTTTGATTTGCTAAGTAAGACAATGTGATCCGAAAGGAGACGTACAAACAGAGTGCGATCAATTTTTTCTATTTTATTAAAATCATTGTCAGATTCTTCTGATGATGAATACATCTTCTAGCACGTGGTTGAGCAGATTGAGAGAGGGATATGCCGCCGATATGGAGTAGACTGAAAGGTAGTGGAGGGGAGAACGTGTCGTGACAGGAACGTTAAAACCTAGCATTTACTTGGTCTAGCATGTACTACCCCGCGAGTAAGTGCTTGGGTTTTTCCGGATTCTACTAAACTTGGCCTAGTATTTTCTACAAATCTTTATTCACACTGACTTGACCAAATACTTACTAGACCTAGCATATGCTAGTTAGAAAGTGCTAGTTTTTATTCACTTGACTTAATATGTATAATAGAATAATATCTTGTTTTCTAAAACAGTTCTTTATTATTACAATAAAAATAGTACAATAAATACCTAAATGTCGTTTTTTCTGGTTAAGTTAATGTAGTTTATTACTTATTAATATATAATGTCATGATTTGTAAAATTTAAACGCACCTAAATAATCCACCACTGATCGTTCGGGCGTCTTCGGTAAATCGGCGGCTAGATTTTGGCTGCCAGTTCACACCGGTTCCTTCTATCAACAAATTATTTGTTTGTCAGTGCATCATAGATTACATGTAACTACAGTTAAATTTGCATTATTGTAGACATACGTTTTAAAAATAATTTTATTAATATAAATGAATGTAATTACATATTTAAACGTAATATTTAATTCTGATCAACTTTTTTTTAGTAACATTTTTCGATATTGTCAAAATTAAAGGTACTTTACACTTGAGTAAAACTCATATTTATTGACAAACCTCGTATACGACTAAAAATTTGATATTTGATTAATGTATTTTAGGTTTTAGATAATGCAGAACTTTTTATGAAAAATAACTTTTTTTCCTAAAATTAATAATAAAAAAGTTTTCCATGATTCCAACATAGGGGAACATGTTGTATATTATTTATTATTATTTGTTCTATATATTTTTGAGGGAAAAATGTGAAAATCTTATAAATTTGGGGGACAAAAATTACAGTTGGGGATATTTTGTAAAACTAATCTGGCAACCTTGCGGTTCAATAGCAAATCGTCCAACTTTTCCAAACATCTTTCTTGTACGCAAAGCTTGATTACTAACAGTTTCATGACGTTCAAATGGTCAAATTACGATACACAAGTTGGAACAAACCTTATACACCCGTCAACAAAAATCAATATTCATTCATTTGTTAACATAATTAAGATATTGAGAATTTTATTTATAGCTACAGGAAGTTATAGTTGCAATTTATACTTTCTATTGTAAAAATATTTTGTTGAACAATAATAGTTCAACTTGCAAAATTTTATGTTTCTTAGTAAGCTGGCAACATTTTCTATTTCAACAATTTTATTAATTTCTTTGTATTCAAATCATAATCGGTCGATTTTGATATTATTTGATTTATTTTTACCGCCACTATGTCCTGAAATATTGATTCAAATCATACTATTTGAGTGGCGTACTTACGGGGAGATATAGGAGATATATCCCCCCATGGACTCAGCTAAACGTAGAAATATCCACCGACTCTATTGGAAACTGATACAGGCAATAATCAGTATGATAAATGACTTGGTTTATATTTACCTGATATTCCCAAAATTATTATAAAATCAGAAATTAAAATGTGGCACGAACATTTAAGTAAATGCTCCGAAAAAAAAAACGTCAGGCACTGGCCTGTTTGGAACTTGGTAGTCAGCATGTCTACCCAAATGTTCACAATCACATTAATCTGGAAGTCACCCTCTGTCAGGCCTGCCACATCTACGGAATTATCCGTAGATCTACGGAATTCAGAAGATGTCTACGGAATCTCCGAAAAGTCTCGAAAATCTACGGAATTTTAAATAACAATGATAATAATTACTATGTACTGTTATACTGTTTGCTCCGAGTTCTCTGAGTAAATTATTTCTCAAAATATTAACCACTAACAAAATACTTACTACGAAAACGAAGAGTGCGGAGAGTAGATAACCTGACATATACCAATCTGTATTTGTGATTGTTTAACTTACATGAATCATGACCTCATGAAACCTAACCAAAAACAGACGAAAAACTTGAAAATCTTCATAATTTAATTCCCACAAATATAAAACAATAGAAATCCATTTATTGTAGCTTCGGCTACCGATTTTCCTATATAGTAATAAGTGAAAATGTGAATTAAATTTCTCGGATAGTTTTGAAAACTTCTGGCCCAAAGTATCAGTTTTTAAAAATGCAAATGATGAACTAACATTTCCTTTATTAGTAAAATTAACAAATCACATTAGAATTCTTTCTCATATTTCTGCAACAGTAGAAAGAATTTTTTCTTCAATTAATAGGTGCGTTCTTTTTGACTGAGATCTCAGATCACTTCAGTTAAGGTGATCTGAGATAAAGTGATGTGAGTAAGCACCAAAAAGAACGACATCTCAATTGAAGCGCGCGAACTGTCGACGCATGCGTGAATAAGAAACAAAACCTATAATAATAATAATGTTATTGCATCCATAATTTGTAATTAAAGAAAAATAGATTATGTATGTTTATATGTCAATGGTTAAAACTACAAATGACCCAAGCAAATCTAATATTTGTTCATCCCCTCCACTTTATTTCCGACTCAAGCTCAACTGATTCCCCCTTACAACACATTCAACATCGGTAAAGGGGGAGGAAAAATCTCAGCTCACTTAAAGTGAGTAAAACAGAAAGAACGCTCACATTACTGATGTGAGCTGAGATTAACTGAGATCTCAGTAAAAAAGAACGCACCTATAATAAACAAAACTAGCACCAGAAACTCATTGATTACCAATACCTACCCAGAGTCGACTACTCCATGCAAAAAAAAATTAAAAACAATTACAGTTGCCATAACTTTGAAGCTGAAAAAATGTATATCGTCCAATAAACAAATTCAAAATTCACACAGGCACGCTACTTGAGCGTTCAAGGTCATTAAGGATGTTCATAAGTTCATAACCTTCAGTGCAGTCAGACTGTCCGACATCCGGCTTGTTTTTCTTATAACATAACCGTTACGTTTAACTCAGGCCGAACACAAATACAGCAGGAAATTTCTGTAATACAAATATCCAAACAAAATATGCTGTGATTAATGGTGATTCAGAATTGGTCTGTAAGTTTTCAGTTTTCTGAATGAATGTAGTCACAAGATTGTTAGTAAAACTGTCATAGAAAATGTTTTTAAGAAGTATTTTGATGAGAACGGTAACGTTTGCTTCAAATTCATTTCGGCAGCTAATCTAAAAAAAATTTCTTCATCATCAGAAACCATCATCGTGCGAATTTAAGCCAAAACAACTGTTTGGTGTGAATTGATATGAAACTAGTATATTATGCAACGATCATGTAATGAAGGTTATTAATACACGAGCATTAACCGGGATACGAAACGAGCCGAACGCGAGTTTCGTATGGTTTATGCGAGTGTATTAATAACCATTACATGAGAGTTGCATACACTATTTTTTCTACGACCGATAAATAATAAAATTCCCATAATTAAGGCAACCTGTAAAAAAATAGCATTATTTAATTGCAATGATTCCACTTTGATAAAGAGAAATATCCAAACAATGCAATTAGTTTTTCTTTCAAGAAAATACATTATATTCTAAAAAAAAAAATTCAACCCGCCCAGGATCTGAAGCACGATCTACAACGCACTCATGCGCAACGACCGCAAGCATTACCAACTAAGCTACGAAGACTTGAATAAAGGGTATGCACATTATGCATCTCCAGTCCATGAATTGCCTCTATAATTTGTCATAGATTTTTTTTGATTTAATTGGAACTAAATTTTCACAGACACTTTTAGCTTTATCAGAAATTTCTGGTGGTGTACAAGATAATTCATCACTACTCGACATGTTTATAGTTTTCTACTTTTGACGCGTTGTGAAATGTAAAATAGGTAAGTAGGTATGTAGAAACATAGACCACTTGATTATCCCCAAGTACTTGTTTCTATTGGCCGAAAATTCGTTTCATAATGAAAAGTACGTATTTTCATTGGCCAAAATCTGTATCGAAATGAAAATCCGTGTTAAAATGAACAATATTAATGAATCGGAAGCAGATATTTAATTCGCGTATTATAATACGGGAGTAGAAAAAAAATTTTACGTAATGTGTACAAAATTTAGTTCAAGTTATGGTTTTTAGATTTTCATTTGCCTTCAAGGTTCGTTTTACTACTTTACAGTGTCAACTCTTGGATTATTTTAACATAACTATCATTGTTGTTTACATTTTTCATTGTTTAGTTCAGAATTATTTTAAAGAAGATACTCTGGATATAGCGACGATACATGATTGATACTTGTCTCATAGTTAGTTGTATCAAATCATCTTTCTCTAAATATTAATTATTAATACCATACCTATTAGACACATTTTTTCATTAAATCTCCTAATGTACAATTACCATTCTTCAGCTCATCTCTCTTTTGGTGTTTTATTAAAAATTTAGAGACTAGGTACTTGTAAGATACCCCTACCAAAGACTACAGAATATAATATGCGTCACTCGCGGAATTTATAAAGGAAATCACATTTCAAAAACATGCCGACGCTGTCGGGCGATACTGGTGCCAATTCTCTTATACAGTGGACGGATTTGCACTCGATTGTGTCGAGGCGCTGGACTAAGCATACTAGTGTTGTTCCATTCATAGGTATTATAAATGAGATTAGTCTAATAAAAACACGTTTGTACAAAACATTTATTTTTACAATACATTATTTTAGCAGCTGAAACAATATGTTTTCTGCGATGCGCAAGTGAAAAATCTTATCTTACATTAAAGATGAAAGAATTATAAATACTAACAAACTTACTATAAATTATTCATAAACAAATTTCATTAACTTCAAGTGCCAACTTAAAGAAAATAATATTTAATAATTATACGATTCAGAGTTAAAATGTTAATAAAATTCTAGATTTGTAGATTGGCGAAGAAAACAGATTGGAAACGCTTATTTTGTAACTATGTAAAACGACATCAAAAGGATGTTTGTTATGCCGTTAAGGCACAGAATTGTAAATTAGACAGAATCGACAGCAACGGCGGCACTTTTGACTTTCGGTGGATTAATATATTTGACCTTGAGCCTATTCCATACTACTTGTTACACTGAGAGAAACGTATTATTTCTAAAATAATCTCTGTTAATTTAACGTGTACACGGAAAAAAATATTGCTGTTTTTAAAAATTGTTTCAATTTGACATAAATTAGTAAGTTGTAGTTTCCGTACATAAAATTTTTATTTTGCATTCAATAGGTTTTTGATAATTTATGACTGCCTTAAAAAAATATTTTTTCTACAACCTTTACGAAATATGAAGACGTGACGTCATTTTGTATTGGAATATCTTAAGCGAAAACGTGATTTATGTCTCTAGTGAGAGAATATCTTATAACGTTAACTTTGGTCTCTAGTGTCAAAAGTTGAATTTATATTTTCAATCATTTCCTGACCTCATGTATGCTGTTTTGATGAATAAATTATTAATAAACAAAGATAAGAATTCTTTCTTTAGTTAGAATGCATTTTTTTACTTTAGTTAAATATTTTAACAAAATATAATCATAAAAATACTGTGAAATTAAAGTCTAGCTGCTTGGTTTCATTGGTTTCTCGAATTACGTATTTTACTCACGAAAATACTTTTAAAAAAAATTATCAACAAATTTTTTTTTACAATATGATATATATATATATATTTTTTTATATAAATTTTCTTGGATTTCAGTCAATTAAAACATTATGGAATGATTAAAATGTCATTTTACTAAAATTCTGTCAAACAATGGTGACGTTTCAGTCTTAAATTTAGACCTTTATCAAACCCAAAGTGTAGTCAGCGAATTTTCATTAAACATTAAACTTAAAAACACGTTCACATCATTATTACACATTTTAAAATCATTGGATTACCTTCCATTCATTAAGAACACATATTTCAATAACAAACCATTCATATTGGTAAAAATATAATAACATGAAAATTTATATAAAAAAATATACGTTTAGTCAAAGAACCTTAAAACTAGTAAATATATATATATATATATATATATATATATATATATATAACAAAGATATTCATGGGTAATTCACGCAAAATAAAGGACTACTGAAATAGAGTGGTAACCGTGGACATGCATGTTTCTGGCTCATTTGCCTCTTCAGCACGGCATAACCAAATAAGGATATGAAATTTGGGAGCAAAGATGTTAATCGAAACATATGTTGCTGTTGTATTCGAAATTTCTAGGCTTGTAACTCGTCCAATCCTAAGGCTGGAAAATAATGGAATTATTTTTCGGTTCTAAATTTCTTCTTCCTTGCTTTTTTCTGATCTTCTTTTTGTATTTTTTTAAGAAATAAAATATTGTTATAGCAATACTAATAATTATTATCGTCAAAAATAATCCAACTGTGTATTTTTGGAGTTTCTACTTCTATAATTGGTTTTATATTTTCTGCAATTTTATTAATTTCATACAATCCTTCAAAATCAATTCTACTTAAATTTGGTGAATTATATATTTGGACTTCCAAGAATTTTGCATATAACTTTAGTAATATAATTGGTTTTCCTCTTCGAATCTGCATATTGGTTGAAATGTTTCATCTCCTATCTGAACTTTGCAATTTTCTGGAATTCTAATAATTGATGGGCTGTTTACTTCTAAATATTGGTCTGATCTGCATTTGGACAAAACTGTTACTACTGGATTTGGAATGATCAAAACTTCATTATTAGTTACTTGTTCTATAATAGTTTCTTGAAGGTTTGCATCATTGGCGTCGCAATACATGGGAGAATGGCCGTCTAATAATTCCATGGTACAATTATCTCTTGATTTGAATTCTTCTCAGGGCCGACGAAAGGCAAATTTTCGGCCCCCTCCCCCCTCGATTTGATGAAACACATATTTTTAAAATTTTGTAACTTTTGCAATATGTTATGTGGAATCAATTTACAAAGTTAAAATAAAAATACTCAAAGAAAAACTAATACGTTACTATATTCACTTTCATAATCGTGAATCGTGTGTAAATTAAAATAGAAAAGAACAGAAGAAAATTATTTATTAAATATTAAAAATAAATATAATAAAAATATTTTCTCAAAAAAGCATAAAAATTATATTATTCTACTAAATACAAACTAAATTTAATTAAAATGAACTTTTCTGGCTTTAGTTTGCGAAAAATCCTTAAGAATATTGACAATATTAATATTCATCATTTGATCAAATTCTATGCTCAACATAGTCAGTTTAACACTGCTGTAATACACAGTAGGTAGCAACTAATTATTTCTTTTTGAATTTGAAAACACTACCCTGATACCAGCTAGACAAAACAAAAAATATTTATTACCTTCAGGTGGTTAGGTTAGGTTTATTACCTGCAGGTGGTGCGGTGGCAACTGGCGGCGCCTTTCATTCCTCAATAAAATAACAGCACTTGGGCTTGCTTATCTTTTGACGACCGGCGCGGCGACGACGCCTTTCTTTATCAATAAAATAATACCGCCCGTCTGTTCACGCTCGGTAAGGCACAATACATCATAAGCAAATAAACTGATTGATATATTATGCGCTTAATTTATACTGGATAATAAATAATTTTACACATTTTCTTGTGCTCTAGTTTATTATTTATATTTTTTTATATTAGACACCTTTAGTTCTTGCCAGTTTTTTATTAACTATCTCTTGATTTGGCGCTCCTAGATGTTGGCGCCCCGTGCGGGATTCTTCTAGGCAATAATACTCATTTTCTAATATTGGACACTCTTCTTTTATTAACGTAGCTTCATCTGCGGCTTTGACCAAGTAGGGTTGAAAAGGAATAAATATCTTATGATTTTGGATAATAGGATATAAATGGTAGAATTCAGCCGGTTTGGATTTGAGAATAGCAAAAATTATTTAGGACTTGTTGTTGTGTTCGAAATTTCTAGTCCTGTAATACTCGTTAATTTTTTAGACTTGTCAGTTGAGAATAAAACAAAAAGAATTACCTTTATGAAAACATTATTTAGCATATTATGCTATAAAAGGGGCTGTAGAAAAAGTATAGTGATTCACTTACGAAAGCCGTTTTTGAAGCTCGAAAACAGTATCTCGCTCGACTGCGCCTCGACTAGTAATCTGTTCTATCGTTTCAAAAAATGTTCATTTTGTCACTCGTTAAACAATATACTATTGGTTTATGTCGGAAATGAGATTCATCGTCTATTTCTATTATATACTTCCAGAAAATTTGAAAGTACTTCCCAGTTAAACTGTAGAAAATTAAGCGTCTCTCATTTCACTATACTTAGCGGTAAATGTCTTCAACAAATGCAAAGAACTCGGTAAAGGACAACAAAAGAAACTAAGTTGTAGTAATTCATGTATTTATTGATCTTTACATTTTTTTGACAACAGTGTGTAAGGATTAATACTAGGAAACTATATACATGCAGTAAAATATTTTAAATCTAATGAATAATTTTAAAATGATAAAGGAAATTCAGGACAGGAAGGAACAAATGGTACATATTACATATTTTCAAGAAGCACATGTGAAATACTTTGGCCAACAAACACTTCATCAAACATTGAAGTAAATTGATAAATATAATTTATAAAGTGTTCACTTGGAACCCTTAAGCTTCCATAAATACTTTTGTCTCTATCATATGCTTTAAAATATGTCAATAAATGATTTGTATCCAGAACTTCACATTATTATCAACATTTTATACATGTTTCACACCTGTGAAAATACAATGCTTTCTTCATCAAATTGCCACAAACATAAGTGAATGCGTTTAAAGTTGTCAGTTTTTCACTTCTATAATCGCAATCTGGTAATGTTATTGCTACATTCTGAACTGCTGCTTGGTCAGTTCCAGGAATAGTACAAACAGTGGAATTCAACTTAATTAATAAATTGTCAAGGTCATCAATACAGTTCATTTCATTAGAATGAAGAAATTTTTGGCAAAACAGTTTTCTAAAGGAACGTTCAAATTGGATAGGAGTGGGGTTAACACGTGTTTGTAAATATTTAAAATCAACAGATTTCAATTTATTTCACAACTTTTTTAAACCATTTATTGTGATTGTTCAGCATTTTTCATCCTTAATTTGGAAGTAATATCTTCTCCCTTTGTATATTTGATTTTTAAATTATTTAAAAAGAATAACTTTTCATCCAAAAATTGTATTTGATAAATAATCTGCAGCTACAAATGCATTTTTATATTTGTTTTCGTTTTTTGGTTTTGTGGAATTAAATGAGTCAAAAAGTGTTTTAAATTTCTCAATTACTCCAATAGTTCCAATAGCATCACTAGGAAGTGCCCCCAAGCTCATATAGGTATTCATACCACTTGCTACGGTATTAATTAGAGCTTGAGTAGCTAGATGTACTCACATTTTGTCAAAATTAGACGGATAAATATGCGTGTTTGTTAATTTTTGTGCACATATATAAAAAGTCTGTTTGTTTTGACTGTAAAAAGACTCTAAAAAATGACCAGGATGTTTGTTTGCCATCAAAACAAAATGTAAATCTTATTAAATTATTCCTTGTAGCTTTAATTAAATGTGAATACTGGATTATTTGAAGTTACTCCAAGGGAATTGGCGAGTTCAATTAAATTAGACCTCATATCACTTGCAAGAACATTTACATGCAAACCTAAGCTCTTCAACATTAGTATGCATGCCTCAATGAAAGGATGAAGCTATTTTACTGCTAATTAGGTACCCACAAAAAAATATGCAATTTGTTGCTTCCAGTTCGCATACATCCCTCTTGCCATAATTATAAGTGCATTTTTTGCAGGAAAAAGTTTTTTTGGCCCAGTCTCAATGTCGATCAGTCCAGTAACTTCATCTCGATCAGTACTATAGAAAAGATGACTTTTTAGTGCCATCTCATCAATGCATATGGTACAATGTTTTAATTCATCAAGCATTGTCTAAAGCTTTAATACTGCATCGTTATCTAAACCAGGCTTGCAGGCAAGTTTTTCGACAATTCTTTGCAGGTTCCTTTTTTTGGAAGACATAATAATTTACTTATAAATTTGTATGCCCGTGGTCCCAAAAAGTAGAGTGTCAAGGCAAACTGTTTGTATTTTACTGAATACCTTCTACCTACAGGTTCTCTGCCTATCAGTAGTGCTTCTATATTACAGTTGATGCCTGAGGTTTATCAAGACATTTGTCAGACATTTTGTAGAAATCCTCCAGGTTGTTCATATCAATCTTTTCTCGTGCTTCATTGCCAAATTACGTTTCCTTAGAGTCGTAACTGCTAATTTCAGCTTGCTTTTCCGTGGTGTTCCAGCATTTAAGAAAGCAGGAGTTTGGGTGGAAGTTGATGGATAAACTTCAGGAATAAGCGCTTTCCAAGGGATGTCTACAACCAGTGGCGTAACTACAGGGGGGGTGGAGGGGGATAGAACCCCCCCCCAGAACACGAAAATTAAAAAAAATCCAATACATAATCACAGAAAACCTATATGTTATTGAAATGTACTAAAAGCTAAGAACTGTAGACAATAATTATATAAGAAAAACAAAGCTAAAATGCAGTTTTAGGGGCTCAAAATTTGGAAAAATTTTCGATACCCAGATCTCCCGGTACTTCATCCCCCCCAGAGCTTCATCCTAGTTACGCCACTGTCTACAACAGAGGTTTCTTCACTCCTGTGAATGCTGCTTGGACCTAAAATAAAAATATATTCAAAATATCGTTTTTATTGGAAGTGTACATGTACATCATTCAGAAGTCTAACAACTATACATATGTTTTACTTTTGTTTGAAATGAAATATGACTGTATATATTTCTTTTTACTTCACCTTATATGTAATATATGTATACCTATAATAATCCGATGTACAGTTTTCCAGAAAATTTCATTTTCATAAATTTTTTCTACGAACAACTGACAAATTTATTGGAATCCTTGTATCAAAAACCCCCCTAAGCAAAATGTCATCGAAATCGGAATCAATTTTTTTGGGATTTTCAATCCTCCATGGGGGGGGAGGGGGGGGAGGGGGGGGGGCAGGATGAACCCTTCGAAATCGGATTTTTTTAAAAAAGTTGAATTTTGATCTTTTATACTTCGGTTTGCATTATCGACGGGAAGTTGCTGTATTTTTTTATAATAGTATGATCACTCCTATTTCGATTTTCACCAATTTCAGTCTTTCCATTACATAGGCGTAGATATTAAAAAAAAATTAAGGTACTTTTTTTCAAAAATTTCTACTCCAGCTTTAATCCTGTATATTGTCTACAAATATAAAATTGAATAATTCAAATATGGTAATTAGGGGAAAGGGGGAGAATGGTGGCCGCCTAAGCATTTTTTTTGTTTCTGCCGTTATACCTGCTCAGATTTTTCAAATATTACTGTAAATAAAACTTCAAAGTGTATTTACTGAAAATAATCAAACAAAATTTTTAAAAAATATTAACGTTTTTTCAGAATGCTGCGGGTGGCTATAATTACCCACGGTTAAGAGGTAATAGTGGCCGATGCCAGTATTACCCCCATTTTACTGACAAAAATCGCTTGGTGGCCCATTTTCATTTAATTCAGATTTCATCCTTTTGCGCGCAAATATAAATAAGGGTGAAATATATGTTCCTGGAGCATTTATGCAGCACATAATTGTCGTTGTTTGGCCTCTTTCTGCGCTTGTTATGAAGCCGATTCTCTTTTGTCCTTTTTCAGTAAGTATTCTTCCAGGGTTTTGGACAGTTGTAATGCCCGAGTTAAGATACGACAATGGCTGACTCATATATAATATTATAGCTTACGTTGTATTTCTTCAAAAACTTATATAAATGAATAATGATGTGAGAAATAGAGAGATTGTTTGTAACTTTCATAGAATAAATGTCATAAATAGTAATTTTTGTTTTTTTAAAAAGTATTTTTCGAAGTGACGAAATATAATTCCCGTCTCGTCTGCATTATATATTTTGGATGCTGAAAATTTATACTTATCCAGAAGAGACTTTAAATTAGAGAAAAATAAGTCTACTTCAGTTTTGTTAAACGCAGATATGCGGTTAATGCTTGTCGCTACCGGTTTTCTTAATCGAATAGTTGGATTCCTTTAAAAAAAGCCGGTCAGCCAATCTCTTCCTGCAGTTTCTTTTTCTTTGGAAAATGGATGAGGTAATTGTTTTTCTTCGGCGTATTTATAGGCACATTTTTTAATCTCTGTAGGAGTTATCCCATAAAAATGTTTTGCCAAATTTATTACTTGTTCTACTAAAACTTTTTCTTCTTGTTTTGAAAATTACCGAATTTCGACCTAAGGAAGCCTCTGATCTGTAATTTTGCTTTATTCGTATTTGAAGTGTAGATCTAGGAATAGCAAAGCTTCTTACGACTTCACGGACGCTTCTGCCATTATTTATTGCATTTATTGCTGCAGTAATTTGTTGAGCAGTCCATCCTACTTTGTCGCTTTTTCTCTTGTAAACTCGAGGCATCTGAAATATAAGAATTTATGAAGAAACACCCTGTATTGTTTATAAAAAAAATGGGGTAATAGTGGCCGGCCAACATTACCTCTACACACGAGGCCATCATAACCCCAAAATCCATATTTATGTTCATAAACTCACAGTAATTAATCTCTTAAATTAAAACAAAAATTTGTTATGCAGGCTTAAACTACATTAAAATTGTAACATTTCGGTACCAATTATGTAGTTAAATAAGTTGAATTCAGTGTTTTTACGTACCTTTAAAAATCAGACAATGAAGCATGAATATTGCCAAAAATTTCTGCTTTACCAGCTTCTTGGTTGCTAAAGTACAGTTTGAATGACAAAGATATAGATGGCGTAATAGGTATTAAAAGTGAAATAATAATATGCCAGTAACTGTTATATTTTATGGCTATTATTACCCCACCATTCCCCCCCCCCTTTCCCCTAATTGAGATGCATATTTCCTCTATCGATTGACGTGAGAAAGGAATCGATATACAGTCAAACTTCGATATAGGGATCGAGACGGAACTATAGAGGCAGCACTTATGTCGAAAGTAGAGCGCTCTGGTGTTAAATAAGAAAAACATTGTGATGTTAACAGTATAATAAACAATCTACAAAATGCACAAAATGAATAGATCTTTTTATTTTCTTTGCCAGGAAAAATTGTTGGTATGTAAGATGGGTGTAAGAGATTATCTGATTTTTGATTATTGACAAAATGAGCACTGCAAATACTAGTATTTTTATTTGGTTCCCAATCCTCCCGATGTTTTCTGAAAGGTAATTAAAAAACTTGAAGTGATTCGTTTTGTACAAATGTTTACTTTCTTCCCCTTAATAGTATTTAATAATTTGAACTTATATAATATTAAAGTCAACAAACACATAACTAGTTTTTTTATTTTATATAATCAATGAAATCGTACAGAAAACAACATTTTATTCTCTCGATAATAATCTTTTATTTATGTAAAAAGAAAGTTTAGAACTTTTCTAATAGCTGCCAATTGTAGTATCATACTGATTATACACAAAATAATAGTTAACAAAATGTTTTAATTAGAACATTTTAATTACATATGGGTTTTTACTGCATTTATTCATTTTTGACGTTTCAAGGTTCAATGAATTTTCGGAGAAACTATAAAATTTCAACTGCGTAGTATTTTTATACAGCATATTTGAACAGCCATGAATACAGAAAGATACTTTTGATGACGACATCACAAACATTTAATATCAGTTTTAAAAAATGAACATTTAAAAACGCTGATTGCACAAAACTACTAATAGTGTTTACATCACATTGTTTGTGTTTTTTCACGGCAGATGGCATAAACGTCATCTTTCTCGGTCCCTATAACAAATCTCAAGGGACCAAACCGAAAATTCGTTATATCGAGTATTTCGTTACAATGAGGTTCGTTATATTGAGGTTAGGTTAGCTGAAAATACACTACATCGAGATTCACAAACGCCCTCGGTCGTGTTTTTTATATCATTCAAACAGTGTGAAATCGTATGCTGTACAACTCTTTAATAGTATGGAAAACGAAATAAAACTCATTTAAAAATGCTTCTTTATTTGACACTTACTTAAATAACCGTACATAATAATAAAATAAATGAAAACTACACACAGTAACTTAAAGCAGCGCCTACCACTAAAGATACATTTGCTTCCGTAACTGTTAGATTGCCTTTAAAACCTACACATATATTTTATTAAAGATGTTGTTTTGACCTGTTTCTTGATTAAAAATACTTTAAATTATAAATACAGTAATTATAATGAATAAAAGCAAGTTAATTAAAAGAAAACATTAAGGCCTAATTCTAAAAAAAACTGAAATTTTACGGTACAGAAATAAATATTACACAGTACTCAAACTGTACGTTACTACTGTGTTAGAGAAAAAGTCAGTGATGGATTTCACTACACTGTCACTCAAACCACCCTTTTTAAGAAAAAACGCTTTAACACATTTAAAGCTTCACGAGCATCTTTTAAAGTTGGGTCAGGAATTTTACAACCTTGTTCATCCTCGTCGTCATCTTCGGCATCGGCATTTTCGTCAGGAACGGAGGTCACAGAGGAAATGATTTCAGCGTCGGTGAACTCCCCACACACTGCCACGTCGTCATCAAAAGTAACAAAGTCTTCGAACTCTGCATCCTTTTCTAGGTCAAGTGATTCTTTGACTTTTTCCCAACCATCCGCGGTATCTACTTCTTGTGTTGGAGGTTGTTCTGAATTGTCCTCAGTTGCGACAGTAAATCCACTTTTCTTGAAACAATTAGAAATCGTAGTTGCCGTAACTTTATTCCATGCTTTTGTTATCATCCATGTAGCATCCAAGACATTTATATTTGTGGGTAAACGACTTTCCATGTCTCTAAGGAACTGCTGTACAACCTCTTTTCTATAATTTACCTTAAAACTTCGGATAATGCCCTGGTCAAGCGGCTGCAGTTTGGATATTGTGTTTGAAGGCAAATAAAAAAACCGTAATGTTACTCAGTTTAGGAATGTCTCCGTGTGCCGTACAGTTATCATCCTTTTCATCTCTTTGTTAAGACTTTGAAGCCATGTACCTAAAGCACTACAATTCATCCAAGCCTTTTTATTCGCCATGTAGTCTGTAGGAAGTTCAGTTACATTTTCAAAACAGCGTGGTTTTTGCGCTTTTCCAATAACTAGAGGCTTTAATTTGTGAGTCCCTGTGCAGTTTGCACCTAACATAACTATTAAACGATGTTTGCTATTTTTCCCACCATGGCATTTATCACCCTTAAATGACAATGTTTTGTTGGGTAAACATTTGAAAAACAATCCAGTTTCATCGGCATTGTAGATGTTTTCAGGTTCATATCCCTCAGTTAGCTGGGCAAGTTTATCTTTCCACTCAGTACAAACACCATCGTCCACTTTTGCACTTTCCCCGCACACTTTTCGAAAAATAAGTTCATTCCTTTTTTTGAAGTTTTGTAACCATCCATTTCTAGCACGGAATTTCTCGTGTCCCAGTTCAGAAGCAAACTGTTGGGCCTTTTCTTGAAGAATTGGGCCACTTATTGCAATATTTTTATCTCGGCACTGCTTCAACCACATTCTTCTAAGTCCTTCAACTCACACGACTTTAACTTTTTGATTTTAGAACACAGTACGCTTCTGTCCTCGAACTTCTCTTTCTTTTTCAAAATTGTAGCCAATGTGCTGGGTGGTAAGCCAAACTCTTTTGCGATGTCCGATTTTTTTTCGTCAGATTGTCTTCAACACACTTAATGATTTTCCGTTTACACTCCACGCTTATGGCGCACCGTTTCTTTTTGCTTTTTCCGTCCATCGTCACTTAACTGATACCCACGCACCGCACAATCCAATAACTTCCACGGAAACTGAATAAACTACAGACTAGAGTGACGTGACTAAGCTTTCATGTCGAGACACGATTATTTTTTCTACTGTTTGTTTACGTTCGTTATAATGAGGTGCAGTCGTGGAAATTTCGTTACATAGAGGTGAAGTTCGCTAGATCGAGGTTCTAACTACGAAAAATTCATTGTATCGAGGGTGATTTATTTTTACCGGGATTATTACAAATTCGTTATATTGAGGTTATGAGTACGGATTATTCGTTATGTAGAGGTGAAATTTACATTGATTCTTATGGATAGTTGTAGGGGATTTGAAAAAATTCGTTATGTCAAGGAATTCGTTTTATTGAGGTTCGTTATATTGGGGTTTGACTGTATAACATAGTTTCGTAATTATAGAATTTTTTATGAAAGCGTGTTAAATTTTTTTCAAAAATTATGCAGTACCGCGTATTACGAGAAATCCGTTGTTTGTTCAGTTTTATATGATTTTTTTCAAGTAGAGTATTAGAAAAGAAAATGTTGGGTTAAAATTAATAGCCTCGTTAAGGTGAAGCCATGTACTGGGTACATCAACTGGTTACTTATTGTAGACATACTAAATATAAAATGTTACTGGCTAGTAAAAAATTATTATAAATAAGTTACTGAATATATCTGGCAGAATATCAAAAACTTTTAAGACTACACATTTTATTGTACAAGATTCAATTTTTTGAAAATAAAGCTGTTTCTACAATTTCTTGTACAAGATTTGGTTCAATTTCTTGAACGGTAGTATCATACAGCAAATTGTTTCAAAAACGTAAATTGAATCTAAAATTGTGTCGGAAAATAGACTAACGTCTAGCGAGCTGCAGGTCACATATGATCCTGACCAATCAAAAACGACCGAGGTTAGGATCCATTGGCGCGAAAGCTTCAAAATAATAGCTGCTTTCTTTTAACCAATATATTAAACTATTTCAATTAAAACGCATTGTAGTTGGTTCTTACTCGACAATTAACTAAGATTATTTGATATTCGGATCCATTTATTAAATCATAACGACATTGCTACACTGAGAGAAAAGAAAAGTTGAGAGAATATTTTGCAGTTATTTCAACTTAAGAAAATCTGTTGAACTGAAATAAAAATATTGTTTAACGGTTTAAGGAATTTTTTGGGATGTTAATTTATTCATTCTAGGTTGACTTTTAAAAAAACTTGAATCAATATATGTATTTGCTTTTTCAAATTAAAAAATAAATCGTTAAGTAGGAAGAAAAATAATGAAAAGTTTCTTTTTCTCTATCAATTTAAATTAATAAAAGAACAAATATTCAGATAAGGTTCTTCTGTTACTAAAAAGATGAAAAAATATATCAAAAAGTGTTGTTTGTAAGCCCAGTCATGAAGAAGTAGAAAAAATAGCTTTAGTTTTCATCAAAAATTGTATAAATAAATAATAATTATTTATAAGACAATCCAATGGTCTTGAGTAGTTTGTTATTGCTTTGTTAAATATTCATATCTCCTTATGACAACAGATACAGTGGTCAACAGTAATTTCCTAGTTTCTTCTTTGATCAACGTGAGAATTGCATTGCTATTGCATTTTTTTAAATCTGTTAACCAGATAATCTGCAGTATTCGCTGTCAAATATAACAACTGTTAAATGATTTTTTTGTTGTTACTATATCAATTGTCATCGATATAGCAATAATTGGAAATTGATGGATACAACGAGAAAGAAGAAAAATTAAATTATTGTTGTTCCTACTTAACGATTTATATTTTAATTTGAGAAATGAAATACCAATATTAGTTCACGTTTTTTGAAAACTCAAACTTAAATGAGAAAATTAAATTAAAATTCCAAAATAGTTCGTTAAACCGTCAAATAATATTTTTATTTAAATTTAACATATTTTCTTAAGTTAATTTAACTGGAAAAAAGTGTTTCTCGACTTTTCTTTTTTGTCAGAGTAACAATGTCTTATGATTTAGCAAATGTGGCCGAATATCAAATACTCTCGATTAATTGGCTAACAACAACCAATTACAATGCGTTTTAATTGAAATAATTTAATATTTTTGTTAATAGAAAGCAGCTATTATTTTTAAACTTTCATGCCAACGGATCCCAACCTCGGTCGTTTTTGATTGGTTGGGATCATTTGTGACTTGTAGCTTTCTAGACGCTAGTGGAAAATAGAACATGTTCTATTCCTACACAATTTCTAGGCCAAGGACATGCGCAGTGGGAATATATCATAACGCCATGTAACCTAAAACATAGTTGAATGTGTACAGTTTCACGTTTATCAGCGTTTATGTGTTAACTGCATTTATAACAATAAATTAATCAGTAATTCACTCACCAAACGGATACAACCAAAACTCAAATTTTAGGTTGTTTTATTTCTACATTTCACTGGGATCATAGAACATTACATTTGGCATTTAACATGTAGTATTTTCTTATTAGAGTATTCTACTGTGTGTTTCATAGTTAAACTACCATAGGTTAACTGCAAGTAGAGGACACTTTGGCACAAAAGATGATAATAATTAAAAAACACAACACAACTTCAACAACCGTGTAGAAAAGTTATAATTCGTGAGTTGGGTCAGAGATTACAGAATATTAGGCATACAATATTCATAGGTATAGTTGGCGTAAAACATATAGTGTAGCAATGTAATCGTATATGCCCTTTAAGTTATGTTGCGGAGCTAGACTCTGAAAGTTATTAATATTTTAGGTTTGTTCCAACCGAAGTAAATACCGTTCTAGTACCGTACAATCTCAGTAACGCAGCAAATTTGATGTAAATTACACAGACTTATTATATTCACTAATCAGCAGGTCAACTGGGTTTGTATCGTAATTGTACAGTTTTTGTGTTGGTTGGAACATACTTTATGTTTACTTTTATCAATACCTATATTGTATTTGATCTTACGTAATTGTTGAAAGGGCGTTCGGTTTAATCGGGATACCACAGACGTGAACTGAGCCCTTTTTGTATCTCATTCTATTTTTTATGAACAAAACAAAATTCTATGAAAAAATAACAAAAAAAAAGAAATTTTATAACAATGAATAAAACAATTCTTTAAAAATAAATATGTCTAACTCCTGTCTGTCACTACTATATAAGTAACATGAAAAATATATTAAACTTGATAATTTTCTTCTTCCAAAAATTCTATTAATCCTTCTCCCATATCATCTGCTTCACTCTCACTATCGTCTTTTAGAATAAATTAGATTAGATTTTAACGGGGTTACAATGCACTGAAACCTAAGGTTTATTGTGCCCCCTATCAGAGATGTTCTCGCTACTACTACAGCTCGCCTTCCAGTTCCAGGGTTCTAATGAACTCTAGCATTTGGGACGGCTTCAACGAGGTTAGATCCTCAGTCTTACAAGTTTCTTGTCCGAAGCATTTCTTGCGTTGGCTTGCAATGGCGCGGCGTTCTAGAACTAGGTGATCCTGAGTTTCATCCTCCTCCCCACAGAATCTACACTCGTAAATTTCTGCTAGACCTATTCTCATTAGGTGCTTCCTAAGGCGGCAGTGTCCTGTAAGAAAGCCCGTGGGGAGATGTAGCTTATTTTAACTGAGGTCCAAATATTTTTTGGATCTAGCAGTGTCAAAGTTCCGCTGGAACTTTTTGGAATGTTCCAGCCCGGGAAGACACCGCCAGAGTGCTTCTCTTTCAGTTTCCTCCTTATTCCGAAACTTTTTTTTATATGAGCATTTTCCTACACCACAGAAAGGATCCGGACCAATAAAGGGCGTTTGTGCTCCTTTCCTGGTAAGTGTATTGGTCCCTTCATTTTCCGTAATTCCCGAGTGGCCAGGAACCCAGACTAAAGAGACCCTGTTATTCTTGCCTAATTCATCAAGTTTTCTTCGGCACTCCCATGCCAACTTTGAGTCAATGACATGGGAGCTCAATGCTTTGATAGCTGCTTGACTATCAGAATTGATCGATATGTCACATTTCTGATAGTTTCTTTCTACGTTCATTTCCACGCATCTTTCGATCGCAAGTATTTCTGCCTGAAATACGCTCGGGAAGGAGCCTAACGATAATGATTATCTGGTGCCAGGCCCAAATACTCCAGCGCCTGCTCCAGTAGTGGTTTTTGAACCATACATATACCATCTAATGGTGTTTTCTTTGAGAGTTTGGGTGGTGTATTCCCTTTCCCAGTCTCTCCTCGTATTTAGCGTTGTAGTGAAATTCTTTTCGATACTTTCTTGATCATTTTGTCACTGGGAAGATTCTCTGATGAGATGTATTTTGTTAGAGAGGACCAGGCTCCCTGATTTTTAATACTCTCTCATTGCCTGAACCTTCCTTAGATATTCTAAGAATTGCCTCTTGGTCAGATCTTTCTATCACCAGATGTAGAGGTGTGAAATCTGTAATGATCTCAAGTAGTGCCCTAGTTGGACACGTTCTCATAGCTCCAGTGATGCACACACAGGCAAGCCTTTGAACTTTGTCGAGGGTCTTCCTCGTGCTGTACTGACTTGCTTTTGTATGCCAAACTATTGCCCCATACGTAATTGCTGGTCTCACAATCATGACGTACATCCATCGCAGTATTTTTGGGTTACAGCCCCACCTCTTACCAGCTAGATTTCTGCACGCCATCAAAGCTCTTATTGCTTTACTAACAGTTATTTCAACATGCTTATTCCACAGAAGTTTACTGTCTAGGGTTATCCCTAGATATTTAACTTCTGATTTTCCCGTTTAAGGATATGGGTTTCATGGCTGGAAGTGTTCTTTTCCGGGTAAATGGAATTTCTATGGTCTTGTTTGGGTTAATGTTTAGCCCCACTGACAAGCGCCATTGCTCAATGATTCTGAGGCCCTTTTGTAATAAATCACACAAGGTGCTCTCGAACTTGCCTCTGACTATTAGAACTATGTCATCAGCATGGCCCATACCTTCGAAGCCAAGCTCCGTTAGCCGGTAGAGCAACTAATATACCACGAGGCTCCATAGAAGGGGAGATATTACTCCCCCTTGAGGTGTCCCCCGAGTTGCTTTAACTGGGGTGGTTTGATACTCTATCTGTGTCTCAGCTATCCTCGTCGTCAACAACTCATACATCCATTTTACAATGGTTTCATTTACTCCTCGCCTTTTTAGTGCTTCTTTGACAGACACATGAGTTGTGTTGTCAAAGGCCCCAGATATATCCAGGAATACTCACATTGCGATTTATTTGTTCTTCATAGTTCTCTGGATGACTTCGGTCAGCTGATACAGAGCCGTCTCAGTTGATCGACCCGCTCTGTAGGCATGCTGACATTTATGAAGTGGTATATCCTCCAGGCCCTCAGTTCTTATGTAGTTATCCACTACTTTCTCCATCGTTTTGAGTAGAAACGATGTTAGATAAATGGGTCTAAAAGATCGGGGATCAGTCCCATCTTTTTTCCCTATTTTTGGTATGAGGGTTACCCTTGCCCTTCTCCATTTTCTAGGTATTAGACCCACTGCTACTTGTAATCTTCAGCAGGTGATGAAGAATCTCCTCTAACTCTTGCTGCAGGAGTGCTGGAAATATTCCATCCACTCCTGGTGATTTATATGGTTGAAAGGTACTTATTGGCCATTCCAACCGTTCTCTGGTAAATATTTTCTTAGCAATGTCCCAATCTTCCTTGTGGGATTTCGGTGTAATTAATTGCTATTTCAGTGCTTGTTGCTGGTTCACTACCTTTTGCCATTACCTTTTGTAGTCTGGCCGCTGTGTGAGTGGAAGTGATCTATTCGCAAAACGCTTGAGAATTAAGCCTTTTGACCTTCCTAATCTCTTTATTGTACTGAGTAAGCTTCTCAGTGTACCCCTGCCAATTACCGTCACGTTTGGCTCTATTAAAGAGCCAACGGAACTCTTTCCCGAGGTTTGACAGGTTCTCATTCCACCAAGGAGCATCCTTTTCTGAACGAGCTTTTGACAGTGGCAACTGGAAGGGAAAGCTTCCATTATTGCCTCAATGATCTGTTCGACACTTTGTTCCAGGCTGTAGTGCGAGTGATTTACCCCATTCACTTCGACGTGTTCCAAATTTTCCTTCAGATTGGACTTGTAAAGAGACCAATCAGTATTTCTAGGATTTCGGATTGTAGGAATCGAGGTAGTATCTCCCTCTATTTTAAATTCGATGATCCTATGGTCGGGAAGTGATGGCTCGCTCATCACCCTCCAATCTTTTACATTTTTCCTAGCAGCAACATTAAGAATTGTTACGTCCAGGACCTCTTCTCTTGCTCTCGTGACAAAAGTGGGGGTTGTCCCCGCGTTTAAGGTCTCAAGGTTATTTGCTAAAAGATATTCTAATAAACACTCATCTTTTGCGTTGTTGTTAGTGCTTCCCCACACAGTATTGTGTGCGTTGGCATCACAACCAAATTGCAGTGTCTCACTAGCTCTTTTACTTGTTCTGGCGGTGTCTTCGGCCCGTCTCCAGCGTAGTAGGCCTAGGCAATGACGATGTCTCGGTCGATACCCCCAATGTTGAGGTAAACCATGATTGGAACAAGGTCCCGTGACACGTATTCTGAAACACAAATATACTTTATGTTATTTCTTATGATTACACAGGCACGCGGAGATACTTGCCTTTGATCATAAATCAATTTAGAATCCTTGCATGCCAAACCTTTGATTTGGCCTTCTTCGTTGATCCATGGTTCTTGCATCAGTACAATATCCAGTTGTAGTCTAGCGAACAACATTGCAATCACGGCTGAAGCTCCCTTCGCGTGATGCAGGTTAATCTGAGCTACATTAGTGAAGGTGAATTATTATGGATGAGAGAGGCCGAGTTACTCAGCCTCTATTCATACCCCTCCTTTATCTCTCCCCCTCGACCACCATGGCAATATCTTCCTCGGAGTTCGAGCAGGTTTCTTGATCTCGAGTCAGACTCTCGACCCCCAGGCTGCTCCGCCCAGTTCTCCGCATCCCCAGTCACACCAGCAGAGCCGGAGATCTCGGGCTGACCCAAGGTCAGTCTTTCGCCTTTTTCCCCTTTTCCAGAGGTTCCGGATGTAGAGAGTATCTCCATATCCTGTGGATCCTCCGCGGAGTTCTGTTTTTTCCAGCCCCGAGACAGGGATACGCCCAAAACGGAAGCGCGTGTAACCTCCTACCTTCAGAGCCTCCCCATATTGGTGATCGATCCCAATCGTGAGGATAGTTCCCTGTCCCTCTTTTTTAGAGTTCAGCGTCTTCCAAGCCCCAGTAGTGAGGTTGGAGTTCTGAACCTCGACAAGTTGGAGGGCCTTCTCCAATTTCATGTCGTGGCTTCTTGGGAAGAACACCGTTATGGTGACTGGCTTTGGGATGTCGTCTCCACTTCGAGCCACCAATTCGGGTCCTTCCCAAGAGTTTAATGTCGGCGCTGACCTCATGAGCCAGTCTGCCGATTCTTGTGACCCACAGCCCACAACGGAAATGGATACCTGAGAAGTGGATTCCCTTCTCTTTGCTCTGGCACATTTCTTCCACCAGAGTGTCTTCCAGGGTGGAGAGCTGCTCTGCTTTTTAGGATGACCACAGGATAATCCTTGGGCATTATTCCCACCCTTAAAGCCTTCTGTGTTTTGACAGCTGCTGCGTAATCAGTGGCAGCTGTTTTTGGTTTTTTGCTAAGACGTGGCTGCGGAGGAGTAATATGCTCCGGACCTCTTTTAAGCTTTATCTTCCCCGTTGGTGGTTCCTTCGGTGGGGTTGGGCGCTGAATAACCTGCTTCCTGGCCTCTTCAGGGGATATTCCCTGATTGAGGAGTCGCAGGTATTTCCGCACCCCTGCTCCACTGAGGCCTTTTCTCAGTAGGTCGTCTATGCAGCCCGGATCTGCCAGTATTGGGAGGTCGAACGGCATACGACCTTTGTGCCGTTTGGCCTTTTTTCCCTCTGTGAGGTGCCCGGATGAAGAGGTGGACGTTACCTCCACTACTTTTCCGGTGGAAGTTTTACTTCTTCTGTCCATAAATGGCTCCACGAGAAGCTAGGGTCATTACGGTCCACCGCTGCAGAGCCCCGCATGCAGAGGTGAGGGGTTCAATACAATGGAATTCCTCCTGGTGCTCCAAGGTCGAAACCGGTAAGGACTATTCTTCTATATAGCCACGCATTCTTCGGCCTGGTTTCGCACCTTGTCTTTAGGTTTTTAATGGGTTTTCTCCTCTTGGTCCGGGCAGTTAAGCCAAGACCCCCCCCCATCCCACTAGCCCGCGAGACTTGACCACAGACATCCAGGAGACATTGGTATAATAGGTGATTTCGAGGTAAGCTCGAAATTTCACCCGTCATCGTAACCCTGTGTGCAATCCCTTAGCCACGATATTACAGCTGGGACAGGTAAAGTTGGTCCGCGGCAGGGTATTCGAGGGCTGCCAGTTGAGTTTTTAGACACAACGAACCCCAGGTATTTCCCCGCATACCTCCACCTCATATAAAATCATCTCAGAGGCCTTTCTCCAAGCCGCCACCTGGAGACGCGCCGGGTTGGTGCTTTATCCCTCCACATCAATAAATATCCCGACGAACTACGTACGCACCTACTGATGTGGACCCGGATCGTCTTGTAAATCAATAATAAATTTATTTCTTCCTACGTTAATTGTGCCCAAATTAACTCGATGGGACTGAAAATACAAAAAATAGAAGGAAGTCTTACTATAGAGTCAAAAATGACCATTATAAATGTAGTTTGTCTCGTATCAAAAAATTTGTCCTTTTAATTTATTTTCATGTTTTTAATCTCACGTTATTCACTTGACACGCACAATAATGCAGACAAATTCAACATGTCTCTGGACCGACTGACGGAAGCCCTGAGGATGACGTAATGTCGAAAGCGCTAGACTTGATTGAATAAAAGATTACACCCTAATTTACAATTTTATTTCTCATTCTTCATTTATTAACTCTGAGGAATTTGCAAAACGTTGACAAATTTCACAAGCATCGTCGTCAATACAGGTTGCTCCCACATGATCAAAATATATTAAAGAAAACAGTTTCTTGAATGATCTACAAAACTGAATTAGTGTAGGATTTTTTTGCATTCCCTGAGCAGTTCCTTATCTGGCCAAAACAATTTTCAAGGCAGTCCTGATTTAAATTACGATAAAATAAATATGTTGGAATTTACACTAAGTAATTCCAACTGTTCTAATTATATATTTCGAGACACCCTGTACATATGTATTGGAACCGGCGTAGATTTTGCTGGGTGTCTAACAGTAACGAATCTCTGCGCGCGCAATTTCATTTTATAAAGTACTGCAGTAGCTTTTGCCCTAGGCACACGCGCACACCCACACCTACTGTGAGAGTGTCTACGCACTTTAGAAGACAGGCACTAGCCCCGTGTAAGAGTTTCGAGCTTTATCCAGCTTTATTGTGCGAAGTTAGTGCGTTGGTGTTCAAGTTGTGTGTTTTAGTTGTGTAACTAACTCAGTGATTCGCCGTGGCCTTTCGTAAAGAAAGCCGGTAGTTGGTTCTCTCTCTCTAACACGTTTATATCTCTCTCACTCTCTCTCTACATCAAATCACAATTACATCCATCGTACACGTTATCGATTCTCTCTTTTCTCTATTGAAACATTTACTAAGCTTCTGTTACATTTTTTTTTACATTAATATTTTATATTAAGCGCGAAGCGTTAACAGCACAGTGTTGCCAAGTATTGGCATGAACAATTTTTAGTTATACATTTTTCACATGTTTACTTATTTTGTTTTTCATGATCTTTCGAAGTTGTTTCATTAAAGATCAGTTGAAACTAAACTGACTATTTATTGACATCTCAGTAGTTTGTTTAACCTTTCGTGGTCAGCGGAGACAGGATAGTTCACTTAGATGTCAACAACCACCTCCCCTAAAATTATACAGTTCACTGAATTTACTGCCCGTCTTCGCTCCCCGACAAAATATTTATATTGCTTTATTCTCAACATTTGCCACAATACACTAAATGCGTTTAACGTTAACTTCCGACTGAAAATAAATTTCATTGTACTAGTTTTACTTTTACCTGAAAAATTAACAACTTTTAAGATTATCTAACATAATGAGTCTCTCCAAGAATTAGTAACTGTTTTTTGGTTCCCATGAAAGCTTGACAGTTCTCAAAATTACTTCATTTCGTTAAATCAACAAGTATATTCATTTTCTCGATAAAATTATATATAATATATAATTTTATTAAAATTCTGAAGACAACCGGCATAAGTCGACACACAACCTCAAATCACCCATCTTACATACAACTGCTAAAGACCGTCACCGACAGAAAGGACAAATTCCGTACGATTCGCTCAATTCGCTGTCGGTTGTCGGTTACCTTCTAAAAATCGCCTTTTGATCGGTAAAATCGGTCGAGTGACGGATCTTATATTTTATTCTGTAGCATTTGCCCATACTTTTCTTTAATATATTAAGTCATTAACGTGTCTTTGTTGATTGAATTTCTTATTTGAATCTATATTACAGGACAGTTTTTAATGATCCATTTGTAGATCACGGTAAACGTAGTACTTTATTACATCTACCATATTAAAAGATATATAATTATAAATCAGTAGTTACTGGTTTTACCGTTTTAGTTGGCTGGCCTTGTATATGTGTACTTTACAAGATATTTTTAATTTACGCTCTTTATTTAAATACATAATCCAAAGTGCAGGCATTAAAAATATATGTTCAATATATTTTTTGTATAAAAAGTTATAACTGTGTTTTATTTTATGTAAATTAGGTAACAGTATGAAGAAATGCCGAGCAAGGTATGGATTGGATAAAAAAAGTCAATGGTGTAAACCATGCAGGTAAGACTTTTCCTCTTTACTATAAGTTATGTAGACTTTCACGCCTTTTGTTCTTTATTTTTGTGGGTATCTTTATTTCCACTTTATAACCAAGTGTGAACAGATGTTTTGTAAAATAGTAAATGCCTGTTCATTTCAAACTTTCACATCACTGGGACATTTAATTTAAAGACTGAACTACTATTATCGAAAGAACCGAATTTTTAGGGCAAATATAAAAATCAAATGTTATTTATTATATTGGGTGCGTTCACCCCACTTCAGCAGCTGACTTAAAGCTCTCAACAGTTCAATGATAATATGAGTTAGCAGGTAAAAAATAGGTGAACACATTGTTGAATTACAACGTTTTTTTATAATACCAAAACAAATAAACGCATATCCATAGTTAATAAACTTTAACACACAAAAGCAAAACAAATAAACAAAATTGTCTAAGCAAAATATTAGTTCAAGAGCAGAAATAAATTATGCTGCAAGAAATTTGCAGCTGCTAACATCCAGCGCTTTGTCAACGGGTCGGATGAACTAGGTGGCTTACTCAACTTCTCAAATGTAGACATCGGGTGAACACACCTATTGATAATATGCTGCGAAATTTATTTCTGCTTTCCAACTAATCTTCTGCTGTCATGTGCAAAACTAATTTCATTTCATATTTTGCAGATGGTTCATAAACTTTTTGCTTTTGTTAAAGTGTATTAACTATGTATATGAGTAATTTGATTTGGTATTAAATAAGGAGGGTGAATGTTCTCCATACTAGATTGAGATTATGTGCCATGTCAACGCACAAGCTGTTAAAAACGTCAAATAAAAACGCTGTAATTCAACAATGCATTCATCTATTTTTCCTGCTAACTCATATTACCACTGAACTGTTGAGAGCTTCAAGTCAGCTGCTGAAGTCGGGTGAAAGCACCCACTCATGACCTAAACATTGGAAGACTATCTAACAAAAGTTTGAGATTTTGTATTATTATTGATTTGATTAAGGATTAGTATTTGTCAGGTTCGAAATTAGGCCATTTTTTCTAATCATGTAGTTTTGTTATCATTCGCTATCACGTATTTCAACTATCAGAATTTTTCCGTTCGAATTCATGAGAAACATATTCTTTCTTGCTCGTCTTGCTACATAGTATTTTAATCTTACCCAGATTTAGGCATTTTATAGTTTCGAATTATCTAATTCCAATATCGTCCAATTCTGATTTCTGTTTCATTCGTGAAATGTGGCGTATCAGATGATAACTACTCACATATCATTAGTTTTTTGCAGAATAACATATATTATACCAGAAAACGACTACACATTGCATACATCCCTTTTAATTCCATTCGATAATACTCCTTATAGGATCTTTGTATCCACTGATAAATTGGAATGTTTTTTATGTAGACATCTTGGACATACCGCAGAGTCTTGCACCAATCCACCTAGTATTGAAATTCAAAATCCTCCACCCCCATCTCCCGTATCGCAAACAATTGATACACATTCTGACAATATGACTCTATCTAAAACTCAGAGTGTACCAGCCAAAGATGATAAGTCTAATTTGATTCTTACCGAGCAAAAGAAGTTACCTGTAACTCAAGGTCAAAAGAAAGGTTTATCTTCGGATAGCAATCTTGAAACTCCCACTCAGCACTCGCCGATAGATACACCGACCAAAAACCTTATATTACCTCCTTTATATACAATACCTCAAAACTCCACTAAACATCATAAGAAAAAAACTAAAACGACCACTGAAGAGGATTTTAAGCTTACCCTAATTATACTAGAGCTATGTAATAATAATTCAAATGACTTAGCACTAACTGAAATTCAACTCACTGCTCTCCTGGACAATTCATAAGGTATGTCAGATCCATTGAACGAGGCCCTTTCTTTGACAACAAATATACAAGGACTATTAAACGACTTAACTCTTTTGTACAACAAAACTAAAGAATGGTTTCTTAAAATGGGCTAACCACAATTCAAAAGAGAATAATGCATCAACTCAATCCTGATGATCTGTCTGACATATCAGAAACCCAAGCTGATGAAGAATCAAATTACCAAACCTCTTAACTAGCACAAAATTTGTTATAACCATTAGTCTATATAAAACAATACATATAATAATAATTGTTAAGCTAATCCCATGTAACTGTGATGGATTATTTTCTCGCCTGGAGAGAATCCAACAACTCATATCCAGGGAAAAGAATCAAATCTTATCTCTCCAAGAAACACATGCCAGACTCTGGAAGCTTCGTCAGCTGAAAGATTTTGAAGGTTACCAATACATACGTAACAATTGCAGTAGAGCCAGTGATGGTATTTCTATTTTTGTTTCTAGTGACATTTTTTCATCCCATTTACCCCTTGCTAGCGATATTGAAGCTGTTGCTGTAACTATGTGGCTCCCAAATAAATTAACCGTGTGCAGTAATATATTCCCCAAAACCATCATCTAAAAGAAGAGGAACTAGTAAACCTCATTTTTCAACTACCGCATCTATACATTCTAGTAGATGATTTTAATGCACAAAATAATTTATGGGGATCTAAGTTTACATTTGGCAGAGGTAAAACAATAGAAAATGTAAGAAACTGTATAAATGCTTGCCTACTAAATACGGGATCCAATACACATCTTATTTTCTCTTCTGGTTCTTTTTCTGCCATCGTTTTCAGTCTATGACATCCTAAATTAGCTGTCTCACTAACTTGGCATACTGTTGATGATTTACACGATAGTAATCATTTTCCTATCATTATATCTTCCGTTGACACCCAAAACCAAAAAACCTCAACCAGAACTTTCTAGCGACTAAACAACGCTGACTGGAAAAGCTTTACCAAACAAACAGAAGATACTCTAAGTTCTCTCAATTTTTCCGAAATTATTGATGATAATTTCTCCATTTTATTAACTGCTGAGTTACATTTAGGTAAAACTAATATACCCTACAAAAAAAACTGTTCCTTGGTGGAATTATTCCTGCAAATATGCTGTACAACAACAAAAAATAGCATTAAAATTGTTCTGACGGAACAATACCCCTGAAAATCTTATGAATCTCAAAAAATGCAAAGCCAAATCTAAATTCATTATCAAACAGTAAAAAATCCTCCTGGAAAAACGAAAATACAAAACCCAGTCAAGTTTGGAAAAAGATTAGAAATATTCAAGGAAACAAAACCAGTAATGGAATTCCCCATCTTGTTTTAAATGATACTATAATTAATAATGACCATGAAATAGCTAAGATCATTGCTGAAAATTTCGAAGTAAATTACACCCAAATCTTACAAATACTAACATATCTTCACCATGCTCAATTCAATCAAGTCAAAATATAGATTTTCGCAACTTGCCTTTCTCTCACCACGAACTTTTTGATGCGTTAAAATCGTGCTAAAATTCTGCTGCTGGTCCTGATGATCTTCCATATATTTTCCTTAAACGTTGATCGAAGGAAGGGCGATTTTAGAAATATTTTCATGACAGTTATCGAGAAAACCGACAATTTTTATTAAGTATCTGACAAGACAAGAACTATTGAGGAAATGTTTTCCAGAAACCTATTTTCTGTGTATACTGAGAAACTTGTATATCTGGAAAGTGTATCACCGGAAAGGAAAAGTTTATGACAACTTGCAAATGAACAGTCACTTTTATGAGGTCAATGTTATAAACGCTGCAACTGGAAAGCTAAATGCATGACCAACAAATGTAAAGCTTTTGGAAATATTTGTAACTCAAAATGTCACAGCAGCTTGTCTTGCTTGAACAAATGGATTATATTATTCTTTACTTTGGCAGGACACAGTTTTAGTATTTTTACTTTTATTTGTAAAATGTGTTTTTAACTAAATATGTTTTTCAAACACTTATGACTTTGTTGTTTTTGTTACACACAACTTTAACCAAGTGTAAATGGGTGAAACGCGGTTTACCCGGGAAGAGCGTGAAACATGTCTAATTTCAGATATATTTTGGACTTTACTCACGTTTCCTAGGTATTGCGCAGTTTACCCAGGTAAACCTAAATTTAACCGTTAATCTAACTTTACCTGTAACATATATAACTTGTGATGATCAAGATGACATGATCATTTCTCAGGTGTTCCAACCCATTTATTGTACATTCTCGTATTTTTTGTCTTTTAACATATTCTGTTATCTTATTAAAATTTTGAATATTATTACAAAAAGCTTACAACCCTACATGGCCGAAAATTTTATTTTTACCAGTATGTATTATTAATATATTTTCCAAAATAGTAAAATTTCACTTTTTACAGGCGAAAGAAAAAGTGTATACGATATATGATGGCAGGATATGAAAACGATGAACAATCAGATGACATTTTAAGCAGCTGGGGAAGCATGGGTGGCACCTACATTCTACCAGATGACAACAACGAGAGCCTGAACTAGTCAACGTAAAGTCTAGGAGGAATATCTGCCTTAAGCAGCCTAACAAGCCAGAGGCGGATCGTGAATTTGTGGGTCCCTGGGCCTACCTAATTAATCACCCAATGGCCATTTTGTCGAAAAACTGTTTTCCATAGTGATGTAGACATACAGTATAGGAAAAAAGAGGACTATAAAATATTTTATATATGTGTACAATATGACTTAGTGTATATACAAACAGTAACTGTATGATATTATTGTAAAGTAAATTACAGGTTATGTGTGATTATGTATTAATTATAAACACAGATAATGGACTAAGTGTTATGATAACAAAAGTGACCACTCTCTAGAAAGAGACAAAGCGACTGTGCTGCCAATAGCTGTCTCTTTTCTGCAAGTATGTAATAACAAAGGCCAGTGACGTGACCAATCAGAATACTAGAAAAAGACAACTACTGGCTGAACATTCGATTTTTCTTTCTCATACTTCTCGATTTGTATTCATTGCACAATTGAATATGAACACTCTATGATTTTAAAGCCACCTTTCTGCATTTTTGTGTAGCCCATCCAAGAAAAACTAATAAGTTATATGTAAGTTATCAGATCGTCCATCAATGCACTGATGGAACGATCATATCAGTGTTCTTCGTAAAGAGTGTCTCAGACAAAGAAGAATATCTCAGCGTGGTTATCGACGACAAACTCTGCGGAACTGAAGGACACGTCGGAAACTGAGCAAACCAATTAAATATAGTACAAGAAAATTCTGGTAGGAGCTAATCAATGAGATAGAGAAGAAACTGTATAAAGTAGCTATGATCGACCTGAGAATCCAACCAATGCTATCACCCACATGCCCACAACTCTTAGAAAAGATCGTTACTACGCTGTTTCCGCAACAAAGAGAAATCAACTACCAGTCAGTGCAATGCAAATTGGAAGATATTCTGCCTATTAAGGAAGACGAACTAATGAAAGCGAGTAATCGAGTGGGGAATAAAAAAGCTCTGGGATTAGATGGAATCCCAAATAGAGACTGGAGAAAAAACCACCAAAAAGCATACCAGGATACCTGTCTAGGATTGTTGCGAGCACACCTCAAAGTTTTGTACTGCGCTCTTGTGGAGTCCAGACTAAGGTACGGTATCCTTAGTTAGGGTGGTGCATTATACACCCATCTCACGAAGTTGGATATTCTCCAGAAAAAAATTTTGAAAATAATTTACAGAAAGGAATATGTTTACTCCTCCAAAAAAATATTCGTGGACGCAAGTGTCCTCAGTCTAAGAAAGTTGTACTTGCACAGTGTTGTCATCTTCATTTATAAAAACAGATCATCTCTTCAAGAATTATCACATGATTATCTTACAAGGCATAAAACAAATTTATTTGTACAGGTTGCTACATCGAAAAAAAACAGTAGGTCAACTCTGTTTTACTTACTTAGCAAGCAGATTTTTCAATTTTCTAGACGAAACGTACAAGAATTATATACTGCACATAAATTCAGTTTCAATGATAAAAAATATATTCAAAGAGTATCTTCTGAATTTGGAGATAGATATTGTTATACAATTCATCGAAAGCAAATCGTGATATTTATATTCCACTGGTTGTTTTCACAAACTAAAAAAAAAATTAAAAAAATCTTTTCAATTTCAATTGTCTATGCACAGTATGCTTGTAATATTGTTTCATGATGATGATGTAACTGTATATTGGTTTATTAGACAAGAAGTAATAGGCCATGCGCAACCTACGGGTTCTAATGGGTCTTCTCAATGTTTACAATTCTAATCAATATTCTATTGTTATCATTATGAAAAATTTATTGTAATATTTGAAATTTGGAAATAAACATATTATTATTATTTCAAAAATAGGCTCCTGATATATAACACAAAGAACAGTCCATAGGAATATAGAATAACTGGAAGAGTACCTCAAGATTCGTCCTGTGGAATATCATGTAAGATGGTTTACTGAAACTAGTAATGCTTGGAAATGTTCAATTTATGGCATACGCAGATGGCGTGGCCATACTCGTAGAACAGAAACTATTTTGGTGTATTAAAAGTCATTTTTGTTATGGCGGGTCGGTACAGAAAGTTGCTATGGGATTTCATGTACATAATTTTGCAACTGTAGCACAAAAACTAATAAAGATATTCTGAAGCCAATAATACCACATAAATTTTAAACTAGTTTCTACAAAATGTATTTCTTAAATTTGGGGTATGTTTGTTGCAAATAGAGCCGAAGAATAATACAAGGTATTTAAATATTTACAAAGTATTATTAAAAAGAACATCGTGGACTATGTCACTATCAACAAATACAAAATATAATTGTTACTGTTTTATTTCAAAAAATTGTTGTTGATAAGAACAGTAGAGGTGCAGAAGTATTTGGAATGTAAAATTTACTCTTTGAAAATATATTTAAGACGTCCATCAAGAAGCAACTGCAAGCTAACAGCAGACCGAACCATCGAAATTATTTTATGACAGGCTGTCTCGACCCTGCGATTGTGTACAATAAAATGAGTACCTGCGAAAACTCGGAATATTCATGGCACACGCCAAATAGTGTCCCTAGATATTATTTTATAGGACACCGGTTTATGACCTTTCAATCATCGTACTCCTTGACAGCTCGGCCAGAGTGCCACCTTCAGGAGCGACCTGCCTAAAGACTTCAGCTTTTGACTGGGAAAATTTATTATTAAGACAATTTCCATTAGATGTCGCCTGTTATGCAGTTTTCACGAATGGTCGGCACCAAGCTATTAAAGTAAGAGTGAAGATAATGGCTGACGCTGTGTTTCAAATTACATACTTTCTCATTTTCTGGTAAAACAGAAATTATTTTGCATTGTTAAAAGTTAGTTTTGTCTCGACGAGATAAATCGTGCATATGACATCACTTTTGAGAGTCAGATAGTGGATAAATACAGTGAATCTGCAAATATCACAAGACTAAGGCGGTGCTCTTCACTATCAGAAAACAGGTGGAAACCATGAGGCTGAGTGTCGAAGAGCACGACATTACATCACAACCGTTCATTTGGTATCTGGGAGTGATTATTGACTAAACTTTAAGCATGTAGATAGATAGATTTCACAGAGGTGGCATGTGGCCTATTTCACTGCGACCTTTTCATATCTATTGTGGTCCTCTAAATGTAGATTACATTCTCCAGCCTCATTCTACGTCTTATGAAGTCTCAGCGTAGAGACTGAATCTTTTATGTAGTTCCTTGACAGTGGCTTTCCTATGTCTAGTCCAAAAAACCGCACATTTGTTAAACTGTCGTAGTGACATAGAATTATCTCCACAGTTTATTCCTCTAATCGACAGATTTACATAAGGACTCTTCTGCCAACCCCATCAATTTTAGATGCCTATTGAGCTTACAACGCCCTGTTAGATTAGATTATATATGGACTTTTCCCACCTCGACTATCTCCAGATCTATTGTAGGAGTCCTTTTTACTCTATAGAATCTTGTCCAGTTTGGTATTTTCTAATAAACGCATTATACTGTTCAGTGTTTCCCCTGAGTAGCTTCTAGACATGGGCTTTTCTTCGTCTATTGTCAGGAATCTCTGTCTCGATAGACATTTACATTGACATAGAACGTGTTTTGAGATTTCCTCTATATCCTGACAGGATCTGCATAGAGGGATATCCGCCAGTTTCGGTTAGTGCATGTGCTGAAAGTCTGTTCTGCCTTGTTAGAATACCTACGAGTTTCCTCATGGTGTTTTTTTCTTTCTTCAACAGATACTTTGTTAGCTTTGGCGTTGGGACTGGTAAGAATTCCTAAGTCTGTTCAATCCTGTTGATCTTGTCCACCATTCTTAAGATTTTATTAGTGACCATTTAGTCATGTGCGCCCTTTTGTTTTTGTTAAGCCACAGAAGGGTTCTGGCTTGCGATTTTCGAAATTAATCGAATGTCATCGTACACGACTAACCGCGTACGACGGCCGCATCGAATGATTTATAAATGTTGTTTTGGACTTCCGACTGATCGCTTATTTCGAATGCCAAATTTTGAGCGTGGCAACACAGTAGATGTGCGGTTTTGAAGGGACATTCCCGTCGCTTCCGTCAGGGTGACTATTTTACTAGTCAATCAAACGAGCTGTGTTTCCTTTTTTTGGGCTGGTTTTCTTCGTCGACGTTAACTTCAAATAAAACTCAGAAATTGTAGCGACTCAGTTTTATTTACATAATATACAACACTCCATAACAACTGTATAATCACTTAAATTTACTTTAGAGTTTGCAATACGCAGTTGCTAAGAAAAATATGTTTATGTAAACATGAGAAACTAGAAGCCTAGAGCGGACTTGAATGTATGAGTGAACGGAAAAAGAATGAGAGGGATTTAAGGTAAATTTTGTCTTTTTTATGTTCCCTTGGGTTTTCCTGAAAAGGTGCATTGAATATTTATATGAGGATTCGAATTTGTATAAGCTTATATTATTATATTCTAAATATTATCTAGCCGAAAAGGGTATTTTTGAACTTTTATGAATGGTTTATGACATTGAAACATTTACGACATCCCGTAAAATTATTTGTTTCTTAGAAATATATTGTGGAGTTTATACACATTCAGCTTATATTTTTCCTGTATATTACTGTTTAACGGGAGGAAAAGAGACAGCTTTATAAAAAGCGAGCACGCGTTAAACCCCACTCTGTGATGAACTAATTAGTGGGGATGCGCTTCTCCTGCGCATAGTGTGAATTTTGATTTTCTGTAAAGATTTTAAGTTTAGTAATGTGCAATAATCGGTAGGGTGTACATCGAACTGCAGCAATTGCCGAAGTTCGTTAAGACATTTTATTTCAAATGAAAGATATTATTTTTATCTTTTAAATAAAATAATATCTTATCTCCCAACTTATTTACTTAATTTATTTTCTGCCATAACAGACATGAAAAATAAAAAAATAATTCTGGTAAAAAAAATAAAAAAACAACTCTGCTAAAATATAAAATTTAAGTGAAAATAAACATTCTTATCAAATAAAAAAACAATTCTTGCAAGAGTGGTTCGAACAAACCCCCAGCTTGGGCTAAACAAAAACCAAACCTATTGCACTATGATATTCTCATATCCTTAAGTTGCTCAGGTCTGATTTGTGCACAGAATTCTGTGATTTTTTCTCTTAATTCGTCCAAGTTGGTAGCTCGTTCGAACTCAAACCTGTATCAACTTGCTTTTAAGCATTCCCCAAAATTAAAAATCAATAGGCGCTAAGTCTGGCGACCGTGGGGGCCATTTTATAGTTCCTCTAGTACCAATGACTCGACCAGGAAATTGCTGGTTCAGGTATGTAATCACTATCCGTGCATTATGTGCTGGACATCCGTCCTGTTGAAACCAAATGTCATTGAAGCTAAGAGCAGGAATAATACTGTTTTCCAACAGTTATAAATATCTCGGGCCATCCAGATTACCCTCAATAAAAAAGGACCGATGATATTATCCCCTAAGATACCCGTTCATACATTTATTTTCTGTGAGTATTGTGTGCGTACAGCTACACTCAAATGTTTATTTTCCTGTGACCAATAGCGTAGCACGGATGGATTATGCTTTCGATGGAGGGTGAAAGAAGACTCGTCCGTTAATAAAATATTTTTCAAAAAATTTATATTTTTATTAGATCTTTCCATCATTATTTCGCAATATTCCATTCGTTTAAAATCGTCGTCAGGAAAAATTTCTTGTGTGTCTGTACCTTGAAATAGGAATACCCGTTTCTTTTTAAAATATTTCGTACCCGTCTCTCCTTCAAGCCAACTTCATCGACAATTTGTCTACTTGGAGACGATGTAGCCTCGGCTAGTGCACAGACTTGTGTTTCCCTAATTTCCCGTTCTTCGGCCATTGATTTTGATGTGGTCGCAATTATTAACAGAGACAAATTTATTAAATTTGGCTATAATTGCAGAAATTGTGTTAGCTGAAGGAATTGACCTATTTTCAAAGGCAACAGCAAATAAATTTACGACATCTCGAACCGAATAACCCCCATAAAATCATTTCGCAAATTGCATTTTTTCTCTTGTGGTATAAAAAGTCGGCATATTTAGTTGTAAAACACCAGAAACCATTGTCTTATCCTTTACACTCTATGGACTCGGCTGACGGTCTGGTCTGGCTGACTGTCTGCCTAAAAATGAATCTGAATTTGTGTGTTGGAAGTCGACGGGTGATATCCAGTGTAGCCAACCGGAGGGAAATTTCCCGTTTTGCGGGAATTTTCAACACAGAAAGGAAAAAGTTAACTGAAAAAGGGAATTTTTTACTCCAGTCCAAATTGGAAAATATTTTCAAAAAATATACAAAACTTATAAATGGTTTACTGGTTATGACCATTTCTTTTGGTTAAACTTTAAAGTGTACCTAGTATGCAGTTAGGTATAATGATAAGCACTTAAAGTTACATAATAAAAATATGTATGAAACAGAATTGTTAATTCTTTGACGTATTTTTAACGTTATGTTATAATATTTATGTTTTTTAGACTTTTTATACTTTGTTATGTAACCTCATTCGTTTTTGTTATAAAAAATATTTTTTTGAAAATATGCACATTTGTATTTCTGGTATAAAACCTATTATGTTAACGGGAGCGATTTTTTTCAAAAAAGTGGGCATTAAGGTAAGTGGAGGGGAAAAGGTTACTTCAAAGTTGGCAACACTGGTGAGATCAGTCGCTGTCGCAATGAATAGTAGGGATATCACCGCCTTCTTCTACGTTCTCTCTCGTGTCCTCGCTTCATATGAATATCGTTCTCCTTTATTGCTACTTAATAGTTTTGCCTACATCCATGAAAAATATAAGCCGAATCTGTATAGTTTTTATAGATGTACTTTTTTCGCCGATTTCGCCCAGTGGCGTATCGGCAAAACATGTTGGATGTATTTCCAACAGTAGATGTCAAAAATATAACCTCAAATTTTATTTGTGTTGAAATGAAGTGTATAGCGGTTTAATAGTGGTTGATGTTAATTTGATAGAATAGGCTATTGTTGTTGTCTTGGGTGTTATTGTCGTGTTATAATAATTCAGAGAATAGGTATAATTACCTTTTATCCAAAAATGTCAGGAAAAGCGCCAGGAATGACAGAGCAACAAATAAAATGTTTATTGATTATGTTCAGCAACACCTACTGTAGTAAATAAACTTGAACTGAAATAGGCTTTATTCGACTTTTAACAACTTGACATTGACAAAATCAACTGAACAAAAATCTCAACGAAGATCAGATCAATATATTACATTCATCACCCCTCAGTTTATCACGAAGTCCTCCAAATACTTCGGAGAATTCCTAATTCGAACTGGTCATCCAACAGCAATATCATCTATTCTTTCTGGCATCTCTACTTGACTAATTTCAGCTGTTTCTTGTGGGAGATTGGATTTTCGCTTCTCCATCAAAACTAGATCGGTATTGCCATTCGAGGTTGTATTTGAGTTTTCTTGATGAAGATTTGAAGTTGATTCACTCAACAAGGTCATATCTCCTTGAGGAGCTAAATGACGGGTTGAAACAGTGGTTTCTTTACCATTCAAAAAGCGTACATGTGCATAATCAGGGTTTGCTTCGATTAGTTGAACTTCTTCCACCAATGGTTCGTACTTGTTGGTTCTTACATGTTTTCTAAGATATACCGGGCCAGGAACAGAAAGCCATGTTGGAACTGTATAGGACCATTAGAGGATCGTCGAGGATAACTGAACATCCTCTCGTGTGGAGTGCAATTGGTTGCTGTACATAACAAAGATCTTATTGCATGAAGAGCTTTTTGTAACACTGATTCCCACTGATCGATCCTGAGTCTCTGTGATTTCAACTAAAGTTGAATTGTTCTCCATATAATATCATTATAACGCTCACATTGGCCGTTTCCTTGGGGATTGTAAGCTGTTGTATGACTTGAAGCTATACCAAGTGATCCTAGAAATCCTTTTAGTTCCTGAGATATGAAACAAGTTCCTCGGTCAGAATGTACATAAGATTGTGTACCAAAAAGCAAAAGCGAAAGGAAATCGTGAATATTCATCCACATTAGTTAATATATATTTATTATTTGTTGAAGAATGTAGAGGCCCCTTGAAATCTATATTCAACCTTTCAAATGGAGATGTAGATTTTATTAGAGTTCCTCGATTTCTATGGAATCGAGGCTTCACTTCAGCGCAAATGGGACATGATGCAGTTAGTTTTCGAATGTCTTCCATAGAGAAAGGTAAATTTTTACAGCGAATCCAATGGTTCATTCGAGTAACTCCAGGATGACACAGAGAGTTATGTAGATTATAAAGAGTCTTCCTGTTATCTTCATTCAACAATGATGAAGTTATTCTCGAGAAGGTGTCTGCTACTGTATTTTCGATTCCAGGTCTATATATAATATCATATCTGAAACATGATAGTTCTAGGCGCCACCGCATGATTTTTTTATCGTTTTTGATTTTACTGGAAACCTTGTGATCAAACATGAAAGATACCGATTTTTGATCAGTAATCAACTGAAAATGTCGGCCAATAAGGAAATGTCTCCATTTCCGGAGGGCTTCCACAATAGCATATGCTTCTTTTTCAACGGATGAATGTCTCTATTCGGTACTTGAAAGAGTTCTTGAAAAGAACGCTACAGGTCTTCCATTCTGAGAGAGTTGGGCAGCAATAGCAAAATCCGACGCATCAGTTTCTACGGTGAACATAACGGATTCGTCAATAGATTTCACGGCAGCACTGGAAATAATTTTCTTCAATAGTTCGAATGCTGTAATAGCATTTTCAGACATGGGAAATGTTTTACACTGTACCAGTGGTTGAATTTTCTCAGAGAAATTAGGCACCCATTTCGAATAATGAGCAAACATTCCCATTATACGGCGAAGGGAAGCTAAACTATTTGGTGCGGGAAGTTCCAAAAGTGGTCTGAGTCTCTCTGGGTCTGGTTAAATTGTTTTTCCCGTAATAGTATAGCCAAGAATATTTATTTTGTCAGTGGAAAACATACATTTCTCCTTGTTCAACGTTAAACCATACTTCTCTGCAGCATCCATGAAGAGTTGTAAATTATGATCGTGGTCCATCTTGTTCGATCCACAAATGGTTACGTCATCCAAGTAAGCATAGGTATCTTTCAAACCCTCACTTTCGATTATATTTTGGATTGTCCTCTGGAAGCAGGCTACTCCATTAGTTACTCCGAATGGAATTCTACGGAATTGGTAAAGTTTACTGCAAGCTTCAAAAGCAGTATACTTTTTTTCGTTATCTCTGATGGGAATCTGGTGGTAAGCATTGCGTAGATCAATTGTACTGAATATTTCGTACTTTGCTATTTGATTAACAATATCATCTATCCGTGGTAATGGATAAGCATCAAGTAATGTAACCTATTGATTGTGAATAATCAATTACCATTCGCTTTTTATGAGTTTCGCTTGAGGTGACTAAAACTTGTGCACGCCACGGTGAGTTACTTGGCTCAATAATATTTTCTTCTGATAGTCTCTTCACTTCATTATCAATGAATTTAGAATCATCAGATGTGTATCGGCCAGATCTCACTGCGATAGGTTTACAATTTGGAGCCAAATGTGAGAATAGAGGAAATGGATCAACGTTAGCCAAAGCTAGATTACATACTGCCAAAGAATCTCTTGGTCCACCAAAAGTCACTTCTACACCTGAGCGCTCTTTGAGTAAATCATGACCTATTATCATATCTGCACACAAATCATCAAGTACCAGTAATTTGAAGTTTTCGTATTTATTCTGCAACATTTTAATGGTCACGATACAGCATCCGATCACTTGAGACACTTTAGACGTAGAGGCCATGGCTACATTACATGAGGAAGGAAATATCTTCATTTTTCTTGCTCGTACTATTTTATTATTTATGAAACTATCCGAACTTCCTGTATCAATCAACGCATCCGTCATAATTCCATTAAAGTCAATTTGAAGGATTGCTCTTGACAGGCAAGCTGGGGATGCAGCTGAAATTGTAGCCAGGATTGTTGATGATGTCTGTTTGGTTGAGTATTTGGTGGATTTTGCTGAATTGCCTCGAGATTTACAGACTTTTGAAAAATGTCCCTTCTTACCGCATCCATGGCAGTTGCAATTTCTAGCTGGACACATATCACGAGAATGATAATCAAAACCGCAAAAGAAACACTTAGAAGAAATTGCGGAAGTAGTTTGTTGATCGGAACATTCTTGAATTTGTTCAGAGCGATTGTCTTCATTCATATTAGCTGCTGCATTAAAGGATCCATATGAAGACACATAAGCCTCTGAATGATAATGAGCCATTTCAAGAGCTCTGGCAGAAGTCGTTGTCTGATGTGAGGAGAACTGAGACCACTGATGAACGAATCTCTTATGTAATCATTTTTGTTTTCGTCTGCAGATACAGATTTAAAATTACATTCTTTGCTCATTTCCTTCAGAACTTGTAAGTATTGGTCAATAGACTCACTAACTTGTTGATGCCTTGTTGCAAGGGAGTATCGAGCACAAATTTCATTGCGTGGTTTGACATAGATCTTTTTCAAGATTGCGAGTGCTTCATCATAGGTTGAACATTCACTGATAAATCCATAAATAGTGGGACTGACATAGTTAATTAGGATATTCAGTCGCTTATTGCTTTCTGTGGCATTGACAGCTTCAATAAAATTCTCGAATGACCGAATCCAATGTGTCCACTGTTGAGCGGCAGTACTAGAGCTTGGTTCAACTTCTAACCTTTCTGGTCTGAGTAGTTTATCCATCTTATGTAGAATCAAAAAAAGTCGAACAAATTGTAGTAAATAAACCTGAACTGAAATAGGCTTTATTCGACTTTTAACAACTTGACATTGACAAAATCAACTGAACAAAAATCTCAACGAAGATCAGATCAATATATTACACCTACATTCACACATTGGCAAATTTTCAAAATATTTTTCATTTAAAGACGCAGAAAAACATTGGCTGGAAACAACTAGCATATTAAATGGAATTCCTGGATCTCAAACATTCATTAGGTATAGTACATATGTAGTATTTATTATAATATAAACAAAAACTAAGGATAAAAATTATTCATGACAAAAATAGTCTCACGCTGACAAATGACATGTAACCCACACAAAATTACCGTCGTACACGACAGCAAACATCCGCTACTTTAGATAAACCGATGTCATCGTATACGACAGATCGTATCGTACATCGAGATTCGAAACATATTCTTTGAATTTCGTGCGAAAAAGCATGCGACGGCGCATCGCACAAGCTCGAAAATCCCACCCCTGGTCCGCAGAGCGCCTGGCGAGTAGGTCTGCCTATTTATACCCGCTGTGGCGGCTATGCATCCACTCAATTGTGACCTTGTTTTTGTTGCCCACTTCTACCAAGGTTTTTATGCAATCCCAGACCAGCCTTGATTCTATTGCGTTTGTCGCTTTCATGGCCGCTTAGCTGTCTGAAAATAGGGCAATGGTTCCGCAGTGGATGGCACTTCAACTCTCGCGCCTTCTTCGGTTTTTGAGTTATTTATGTAGTAGGCAAGTTCAGTTTGGATTGGTGGAATATTTTTCCAAGCTTCCATGTTCATTATTGTTTTAAAATTTTTCTCAAAGCTATATTTAGGTACCATCTGATCCGATGACATTTCGAATATAAGGTCATTCTCACTTTGTAGTTTGAGATATTTGAATCCATGTAAGTGTATTATAGGCGTTGTCCTTTTGGTGAGCCGGTACGTGACCGACCTAGCCTCTGTCTGGATATAGAGCGGTAGAGGCGTTAAGTTTAATAGAGCTGCTATTGGCTTACTTGTCGGGACCATAGCACTTAGCTGTGCTTGCATTTGTATGATATTGAATGCTTTGTATGCCCTGTTGTTAACAGACCTACCATAAATTAGAGTTATACTCCACCCAGTTTTTTTGTGGCCGCCTTTTTTACAGATTTTCCAACTCCGCAGAAGGGTTCCAGTCCAATTAATGGCATTGCTTAGTCATTTCGTTGCCCTTATAACCCTCGTGCCTAGGTACCTATGCCACCGTAATTTTACTACAGTCACCCTGCGTGTTTAGAGAACACACATAATACCATACTAGCTTATAGTTGACCTCTACAGAATCGAGTACCTTTGGCGCTGCTTGGCTGTATGTGAAGAGAGCAAATGAATGTTGTTCTTTCCTGTCTTTTGATTTCTTCCACACAGTAGTACATCGCCGCCATTTCCACCTGGAAAATTGTAGCGTCCTTTGTTAGGCTTACTGGGAAATCTATCCCTTGTTTTAGTCCCAGTACTCCCGCTCCTACGTCTTCCGACGTCTTTGAGCAGTCCATGTACCATGTAGCTTCCACCTGTATGAGTACACCATGTACCCTACCTGGTATAGTTATTTTGAATTTGTTAAAGCTACGACTTGTGAGTGTTGAATTAGTGGGCCCCATTACATTGTCCGCTTTCGGCTCCGTGATTAGCTTCCGATTATCCGCACTATGCGTCTGGCTTATGTATTAATCTATGAATTACAGATCTGGCATCGCCTTGTACGAAAATGTGTAGAGGCGGTAGATCCATCAAGACTTTCCATATCATCTGTGGGATTAGCTGTTATGGTCCCCGTGACACACAGGCAAGCTAGCCTTTGTGTGTTGCTTAATAGCCTTATAGTCTCCCTTTGCTGCGTCTTTCTCTACCACACCACTGACCCGTAGGTTACCATTAGCCTAACCACGCTTGTGTATAACGATAGGGATTGAATACCCAGTTCTTACCACAGATTCTTCTGCATCTGTCCAATGACAGCAGCTTTTTACATGGTATTCAATATGTGAGTATTCCATGTAAGCCTATGATCGAAATGTACCCCAAGGTATTTTATTTTTATGGTAAATGCAACCTCCGTTACGCCTAGCACTAGTGGTTTTGACTTATGGAATATCCATATAGGCCGACGCCCTCTGAACTCAAGAATGACGGAGGAATGTCGCATCAGTATATTGGCCGAGTGTATGAGGAAGCAGTGTGCGTTATTGCCGGAATTTTGCCTATTGGAGTCCTAGCCGAGAAAAATCAAGCCGTCTACCGGCAACGGTGTTAATCTACGCTAATGTTTGCTGACATACGTACATTTATGCATGTACTTACAGCACTCACAGACGTGCATAGAGCTTTAATACAATATGTGCACTTTGCTCACTATGTATAATGAAAATGTTGATTTTGATTTGTCATTTTTGTCAGTTGAAAAAAATAGAGTTAGTTTTAAAAAGACTTCACTAGAACCTCAAATTGCATTTTATTTCATATACCGATAGAAATATTAGAAGCTGGTTAAGCTCTCAATTTTTTACATATTATGGAGACCGTGACTATGGAAAGAGTTCAGAAACTGCTTCAGATACCTACAGTAACATTTGACAAATTGTTCAACGAGATAGTGATACACATGGAAAGAAAAAATCCAGATATCAGCATTATTCAAGGTAATCTCAATACACTTTCTTCGAAAAATGGTAAGTTAAATGAGTTGAATAAGAATATGCTTGATTACATGATTGATACAGATTGTCCCCCTCAGGACATTGATAGTGAAATATAACTGGCCGATTCATGTTTATCAAAATTTAATACAATTAATTGTAGAATTGATCAGTTGTTAGCTACCGATCATTTAGGTAGCCTAAGCATTCAATCCGAGACGAAGAGTAACCTGAAATACCCCAAAATTGAATTAAAAATATTTGGTGGTGATTTAAGAGACTGGTTACCATTTTGGAATCAATTCAAGCGCATCGATGAAAACGACAACGTAGACCCTCAAGATAAATTCCAATTTTTGATTCGAGCGACAATTCCAAAATCGAGAGCTCGTCTGATAGTAGAAAGTGATCTTGCAACTGCGCAAAACTACTACAAGGTTTTGGAAAGTTTCGCTACGGTAAAGATGAGCTACTTGTCGAATTCTACATGAGAGAACTCCTTCAAATAGTATTGAGAAATTTAGATTGTAAACCTTCTCTTTCCAACCTTTATGATAAATTGGAAGCTCAGCTAAGAGCTCTTGAAACTCTCAATGTGACGTCAGACAAATATGCAGCGATGATATTTCCATTAGTGGAATCTTCTTTACCAGAAGATATCCTGCGAGTGTGGCAAAGAAGTTTGTCCAGCTTTGACACTGAATCTACTATCAAGTATCAAGATAATAAGCTGAACAAACTCATGGATTTTCTACGCCGAGAAGTTGAAAATGAAGAGAAGACCAATCTGGATATTTCTGGTTTTCAATGTATTCGAAAGAAGAGAGAAAATATATCAGAAGTTACGATACCCACAGTTACTGGTTTATTCAACAAGAAAAGAAGTTTTCAGGGACCTGCCAAATATGTGTTTTGCAAAAGTATTGACCACACATCTGACAAATGTAAGACTGCGTTGGAAATTAGTATCGAGAAAAGGAAGATTCTTTCAGAAAATGGACGTTGTTTCGTCTGCACTAGATATTGACATTCAGCTCACGTTAATATTAAATGCGAAAAATGCATGAAGTGGCATGCTACAATTTTGTGCATCTACATGTCTAGAAATGAAGCTGAAACTAGCCCAACCCACACTGAAGAAATTAAAACTGATTCGACGGTACAAAGATACTCTAATGTGACATACAATGAAGTGTTTTTGCAGGGTTGCTTGTAAGTTGGCCATTGCTTTGCAGTTGGTTTGCTTGTTTGCTTGCATGCGCTTGCTTGTCTGCTTGTGGGTAGCTTTCTGCGGTCCAATGGAGAAATGCAACCATCGAGTGTCTGCCTCCTCGTGGCACCGCCGGATACGTTAGCACTGTTGATCATCAGTGACAGCAGTGTTGACCAACCAAATGGCATTCCAACGAAACCCAAGCTAAGGTGTAAGGAACGTGCCGATGGCTGAATGGCCGCAGGGAATGCAACCGTGAACGTCCCCCTGGGGGTACCAGGCGACACCCCCTTGCATATAGTCTTTCCCTGGTATGCAGGGCTCTGCCAGGAACGACAAACCTTTCCCTAGCGACTCATGGGATCAAGATGGATCAACAAAACAAACAAAAACCGGAGGATGAGCGAGAACGCACATCTCCGACTCAAAAGCACCATCGAGGTAAAAGAGTCTGCGGTGCCGAGGCAAAGAGAAGGAGGAAAGCGAGGCAGCAGGCTGGAGTCTATACAGACACCACCAGCACCACTCGCCCCTCCCTATCTAAACCTGGTACCGGCGGCCAAAAATGCAAGGGCAGCGATGACAGTTCCTCCTCCAAAAGAGGAGAACGCGTCGCCTCCGAAAAAAAGAAGCGCATCCGCTCCAACACCTCGAAGGAAAACTCTTCCCGAGGAAAAAGGATATGGATGAATGCTAATGCAAAGAGCTACAGCGAAGCAGCTACCAGCTATCTACGGGTAGCTATTATAGACAAGGCCGATCCATACGGTAAAAAAAGAGCGTGGCACTCGGAGACTGCCGAGGTAAAGCTATTGCATAGAGTTTTACACTTTGACGTTCACTTTTTCTTTTGAGCTCTTTTTTTAGCATTAGAAGTTTCACTTTCACAGTCCTCGTATAATCATACAAGTATCATAATTTATTGGACAGTCCTGGTATCAGCATAAAATAATCAAAACTTATTGGACAGCACTCGTATAATCATAAAAGTATCAAAATTTATTGTGCAGTCCTCGTATAAGTATAAAACAATCAAAACGTATTCGACAATCCTCGTATAAGCATAAAATAATCAAAACTTATTGGTCTGCACTCGTATAGTCATAAAAGTATCAGAATTTGTTGGGAAGTCTTCGTATAAGTATAAAAGAATTAAAATTTGTTGACAGTCCTCATATAAGCATAAAATAATCAAAACTTATTGGACAGTCCTCGTATAGTCATAAAAGTATCAAAATTTATTGGGCAGTTCTCGTATAAGTATAAAAGAATTAAAATTTGTTGACAGTCCTCGTATAAGCATAAAATAATCAAAACTTATTGGACAGTCCTCGTATAGTCATAAAAGTATCAAAATTTTTTGGGCAGTCCTCGTATAAATATAAAAGAATTAAAATTTATTGACAGTTCTCATATCATCATAAAATAATCAAGACTTATTGGACATTCTTCGTATAGTCATAAAAGTATCAACATTTATTGGGCAGTCCTCGTACAAGTATATAGATATTAAAACTTATTGGACAGTACTCGTATAAGTATACAAGAATCAAAATTTATTGGATAGTCCTCGTATCATCATAAAATAATCAAGACTTATTGGACATTCTTCGTATAGTCATAAAAGTATCAACATTTATTGGGCAGTCCTCGTATAAGTATAAAAGAATTAAAATGTATTGGATAGTCCTCGTTTAAGTATAAAACAATCAAAGTGTATTGGACAGTCCTCGTATCATCATAAAATAATCAAAATTTATTGGACAGTCCTTGTATAGTCATAAAAGTATCAACATTTATTGGGCAGTCCTCGTATAAGTATAAAAAAATTAAAATTTATTGGACAGTCCTCGTATCATCATAAAAAAATCAAAATTTATTGGACAGTCCTCGTATAAGCATATGGGTATTAAAATTTACTGGACAGTCCTCGTATCGTGTCAGGTTATTTTCGTTACGGAATTTCTGGATTCGGTCTCCACGCTCAAGGCGCGCGATAGAAGCTAATGCAATAGCTTAATAATTACCGATAATGGAGACCTTGTCAAAAGAATAATGGAGGCTTTGGACGATACCCTTATGTCCGCCTCCGGCAGTCAGAAATAGCCACCTACCTTTAGGTCATGGTCGCACTCTGGCGAAATAATCAGAGTCACCTGCGATAATGACGAAACGCTAGAGTAGCTAAGGAACACGGTTTCACAACTGAAACCATGGAAGGAGGCTAAGCTCTACGTGGTACACGTCGACAACTTCCCCCAGCTGACGAAAGCCACCCTCTAGGTCCCTAGCGAAGCTCACGCTGACCTGGGTGGCAAAGAGGATGTGCTGCGCTGGCTGGACAAACAAAACCCAGACCTTCGGGTGGATGCATGGTTTTCCTTCCACCACGAAGCGAAGGTTAATCCCAAAGGACACCTATTCGTCTTTGGTATGAGATGAGGAAATGGGAGTCCTAAGAAAACGATCAATGAGGATGAGCTACGCGTTCCCCTCATTGATTGTCAAAACAAAGAGACTTGACCCGGAACGAAGGAGATCGAGCACGGATCCCCCTCTCCCATCCGAGGAACCCCAAGGAGCTGTTGCTACTGCGGAGACTGTCGAGCCATCCTCCAAGATGGCGACCGACAGTCTCCTGGGGGAACTAACAGCTCTAAGCCAGGATACAGGCGACGTCAACCCATCTCCAAGTGAGGAAGTGGAGATGGCCTAAAAAGGAATCATAACCCATCTCACCACCATCAAGCAGAGATGGACAATGAAAAGGTAAGATTTATTCAGTGTAACCTTCAACACAAAAAGTGGCTTCGGCAACTTTATGCCGCCACCTGGATGTGATGCAGGATACAATAGCACTAATCCAAGAACCCTGGATAAGACAAACTAAAATCATGGGTCTAAATAATCCAAAAGGTTTAATTTTCAGCTTCCCAAGTAATCAGCAACCTAGGACGGCCATATATGTACCTAGGAATTTCAAGACCTACCCACTGACGCATTTTTCGCCCTCCGACCTAACGGTAGTGAAGGTTGAATATGGACAGAAAGGTCAAAAGAAAGTGTTAATACTGGCATCCGCATACCTCCCCGCAGGCGCAGCTAAACCACCACCAACTAAGGAGCTGGAGGACCTTGTGGAACACTGTCTCACCCAGAAGCTTGAATTGGTAATAGGCTGCGATTCAAACTCTCACCATGTAAGCTGGGGCAGCAAAGATATTAACACTAGAGGTAAGTCTTTTTATGATTACATAACTAACAAGAATCTCTGTATTCTAAATAGAGGTACAGAACCAACTTTTATTAACTCTCGTAGTCAATCCCGGCCTATCTACTATAAACACTTCGAATATAATCTCCGGCTGGCATGTACCTGACGATATTTCAATGTCGGACCACCGCTGGATAAAATTCGAAATAAAACTAGCGCTCACAACCTCTACAATGACTCGCGACCCCAGGAAAACGGACAGGACAAAATATGTCCACTGTTTGAAAGGGGATCTGCGAGGAGTCGAGGATGTGCTGCCCAATAATAAAGGAGATTTGGAAACTTATTCTAAAACCATTCAAAACTCCATAATTAATGCCTATAAGATGTCTTGCCCACTCAGGCGGGTCGATCTTAATGGATCCTCCACTCCGTGGTGGTGCCATGAGATTAACCAGCTCAGGGGGGCGGCGAGGAAATCCTTTAATAAGGCTAAAAGAACCAGACTCGATGAGGATTGGAACGTATACAAGTCTCACCTCAAGGAGCATAAAAAAGGCATTAGACAAAAACAAAGAGAAGCATGGAGAATCTATTGCGAGGAAATCGAGGATTTCCCCCAAGCAGCTAGACTCCAAGAAGCCCTCTCAAAAGATCCCCACCGTCATATCGGTATACTAACCAGAGAGGATGGCACAAAAACTGATGTCAACTCACTTCCCGGACTCCAGAACCACAAATACGGCAGCCTGGGAGGATGCGGAGAATCACTACCCGACGGACGAGGACTGGCGTATATCACGACAGATCGTCGACTCGGATAGACTGAGGTTGGCCATCTCAGGCTTCTCCCCCTTTAAATCCCGGGAACGGACGGCATTTATCCAGCCCTACTTCAGTGGGGCCTGGATGACCCAATGCCGCACCTGGTAGAAATCCTCAGATCCTCACTGGCACTGAGGTATATTCCAAAAGGTTGGAGAGAAGTCAAAGTCGTGTTCATACCAAAACCAAGAAAAGTGGACCATTCCATCCCAAAAGCATATCGACCTATTAGCCTCATATCGTTTTCAATGAAGACTTTAGAGAGGCTGTGCGAGCGATACATAAGAGATGTGGTGATAACACGAAATACACTGCATCCAAATCAACATGCATACACTCTAGGGAGGTCCACCGATTCGGCTCTTCGTCTCGTGGCGGGCCGCATCGAGAGATCGTTGGAAAATAAGGAGTCCACCCTGGGTGTATTCATAGACATAGGAGCATTTGATAGAACCACTTTTCCTAAAATAAGAAATGCAATTTCCAACAAGACCATAAATGGCTGGATATATAACATGCTCTCAAAAAGAGCAATAAAAATCAGTGTGGATGATGTAACCATCAGAGGCTTGGTTGTAAAAGGTTGTCCACAGGGAGGGGTGCTCACGCCACTACTGTGGAAGATGGTCTTAGACTCCTTGCTCAGCCACCTCAACGATAACAACTTCTACACAATAGAATATGCATATGACCTAGTGATTCTGCTAACAGGAAGATTCGAGGAGACACTCTGCACTTTAATGCAGGAGGCCTTCAATATCATAGAACAATGGTGCAGAGACCATTCGCTGTCAATAAATCCAAAAAAGACGGAGATGGTTCTTTTCACGAAAAAAAGGAAGCTTGCAAAACATCAAGCCCAAAAGCTCCTAGATACCAAACTTAATTTCTCTTCAGAGGTGAAATATTTAGGGGTCACCTTTGACAGTAAGTTAGCGTGGAACTCTCACTTAGAAAACAGAGTTAAAAAAGCATATATTTCTTATGAGCAGTGTCGTAGAACCATCGGCCGCACCTGGGGAATGTCACCTAGGGTTGCTGCCTGGATCTACACTGCCATCATCAGACCTATGCTAACGTACGGCGCGATTGCCTGGAGAGCTAAAGCAAACCAGCTGACAGTCGTCCGTAAACTGGATCAAATCCAAAGAACAGCATGCCTCAACACTACAGGAGGCATGAGAACCACACCAACAAGAGCTATGGAGGTAATCCTCGGTCTCGCTCCCCTTGACATATACATCAAGGTTATTTTGATGACCATGACACGTCTACAGTCTACCGGTATACAACCTGATGTAGGATCCGGTAAACTGAGACGTAACTTGTGGCATGAGGCCCTCGGGGAGGTCCCACTGCTGCAGGTCAATACGGACTCGATTCCACCGCGATATGCCTTCAACAGGGCCTACTAGGTAATCTTTAAAAACAACGCACAAGACCCATTGGAAGAAGGTGCAATCCGCATCTTCACAGATAGGTCTAAATCAAATGTGGGCTCAGGATGTGGCATTTTCTCCAGACCTCTGAATCTAAACATAAAATGGGCAATGGGCTGCAACGCAGGTGTTGCTCAGAGTTCACTGCTATCTGCATCGCTGCAAAACAGATTACCAAAAGGAAAGCCACAGGTAATAATGTATACATCCTTACGGACAGTAGATAAACACTACTGGCCCTGAACAGACCACGTATTACATCAGGCCTAGTACTAAAATGTCACATGGCCTTAATCGAAGCCTGTAACAACAACACAGTCACTTTAGGCTGGATTAAGGGCCATGAGAAATCGTAAGGAAACCGTATTGCAGACTAGCTAGCTAGACTGGTACTTCCATTGGTCTATCGGCGTCAGCGACGGCCGACCTATTAAAGGAACACTTCCTTAATAAGTTTGAGGGTAGATGGGACGACGCAGAAGACTGCAGGCTTGCCAAGGAACTACTACAATATCCGGACAGCAAAGTAGCCAAAAAACACGTGACTATGAACAGGCGGAACCTACGAACAGCCACGGGTTTTCTGACTGGTCACTGCCACCTACGAAAACTCACCCACAGACTGGGTATCTCTCTCTCTCATTTTAGGCTTCATGTATTCGGCGAGCACAGGCTAACCTACGCCAGTATGAGGGAACTTAATTCAGGCGACGTTATCGCCTACTTCAAAGAAATAGGCAGGATGACCAGCTAGAAGGAAGTTTTGAACCTCAGAAGGATGCACAATGGGCCAATTGTGGCCTAAGTGCTGTGGAGTCACCCACCCTTCCAACTTTTACAGATACAGCGATATTTGAAGTCACTGGTGTGGATTTGACTGGTCCACTATACAACAGAAACAATGTGAAGGTATGGGTCTGCATTTTTACATGTGCGGTCTACAGATCAGTTCATTTGGAGCTTGTGTCTAGCCTGTCAACAGATAGTTTTTTACAAGTTTTACGAAAATTTATTAGTAGAAGAGGAAGACCAAAAATTATTTACAGGGATAATGGAAAAAAATTTGTAGGAAGTGAAAATGCATTGAACAATTTAGAAGCCAAGAAGATTTAATGATGGTGTTGGAAATGCTTGTCCGTCAAGAAAATGACAAATGCGGTGGGAGGATGTTAGAAATACAATATGTTCACTTTGCTCACTATGTATATAGAAATATTCTTCGAGACACTTTTAACTTTTTAAAAAAATATTTATTTGAATTTTATTTACAAACAACTTAGAAATACAAAAGTAACTTGACAAAAATAATAACTGTTAATAATAAATGAAATGAATAATTGAACTAGATTAAAATAATTGAATGAATGAATTTTCGTAGTCATCAACCGATATTTAATACATCGGTGTTATGAAATTGATGATCGCGTTGCTTGGTTGGAGTTCGCTGACCATGGGACAGGGTCGGAGTCCATTCACATTTCTATATAATGAAAATGTTGATTTTCATTTGTCATTTTTATCAGTTGGAAAAAATAAAATTGTCGGGGGTAATACCACAAGAGCTCAGATTTAGCCGGATATTTTTTGTGGTTGTTTTCGAAGCTACGCTCTCGTGATTTTGCCAGAACAGCTCTCGTTAAATTGCCAATGAAAGTAAGTATGAGAAAACCACCGGAAAAAATATCCTGCTAAATCTGAGCTCGCGTGGTATTTGGTAAGACAATCCCATGAATAAAAAACTCAATTCAATTAAACTTTATTTAACAAACTAAATGAACAATGAGTAGAAACATAATGTTTAGAAAGAACAATTGTTAAAAATACAATTATTATATACAATTGGTCCAGTAGACATTTGCTCCTTTACTGATGTAGACTTTGTTGTTGACATTGACATGGATGTTGTTGGCAATATGGCTAATTCATTATTCAAAGCTTTATCTCGGAGATTTGTCACAAGATGCGAATGATGCTCATTATCATGTTGTAGATAAGGCTTTATAGACTTCGAAGAGGAATGTCCAGTTATTTTAATTAATTCTTGTTCATTAATACTTGCCTTAGCTAAAGTTGATACGGCGCTTGAGCGATGAGAATGATTAGAAATTTTTTTTATTCTTTGTATCCCGTTCAATTTTTTCAGCTGAAATTTTTGTCCACTTAAGAATTTTGTTGACTCCTATAGGAACATTTTTGTACCAACCTTTTGATGAATCATTTTTCCAAAACGGATTGGGAGTTATAAATAATCTATCAGTTGTAATATGGTTTGGTCTATGTGATAATATTTTATAAAACAATGTCACTGGGCATATGCTAGGGTTTTCTATGTTCTTTATTAGCCATTTACTATCGCAGCACTTGTTTGAGCCACCCTGACATGTCTTGGAAAAAACTGTATTATATTCAATGCGACCAGTTAAATCACCATTATTTGATTTTTCTTCTTTAAAATAGTGTACTTTACACTTTACAGCTTCACCTCCTCGCCAAGCTAATTCATGTGCAGCGATATGAAAAAATCTTTTTAAAAGACCTATAGGACTATTCTCATCCCATATTAATGCCATTTTAACAATTTCACTTTTAGTTAATGCTGTTGAACTATTTTTACGTTTTTGTAAATTACCATGTAAGATCTTTCGCTTAGAATTACGTGCATCACGGGATTTTTTAAATGCCAAATCAGTGAAAGGGTTGAAAGTAACATTAAATTTTTCGAAATACATGTTTTGCAACATTTTCGCTGTTGCGTTCCACATTGTTTTCACCACGTATTCTTTATAATCTTCTTTATTCTTTTTCTTCATATTGAAGCCCCAGTCCATCAATATTTCTGCCACATCTTCCACTAACTGTTCGGTTTCCAAATTGAAGTTTCGTTGTTTACAAAATTCACTAAATTGATTCCATATGGAGGAATGAGTTTTCTTGGTATTTTCTGGAGTTGATTTTTCAATCTCCCTTACTATTTCTGCCTTGCAAATATTTCCAAATCTCGACATACTTTTTGGAATTGTTATATGCTGTTTAATTCATTCTGTTTTGACATTTATAATTGTCAATTTGACGTGCATTGCTTGGTAAACAGACAGTACCTAAATGCTAGGGTTGCTACGGTAACGTAATTTATCCGATATTTTTATCCACTTGTAAACTCTCTTCCTTCCTATTTAGCCGACAGCAAACTATGATTTTTGTATTCACAAATGGGAATTATTATACATGAATGGGATTGTCAGTTTTAAAAAGAAACTTCACTAGAATCTCCAATTGCATTTTATTTCATAAACCCATAGAAATATCAGGAGCTGGTTAAGCTCTCAATTTTCTTACAGATGTACAGGGTGTCCCAAATAAGAGTCACTGATTTTAAACATAAATGCCGAGCTTATTAATTACTCTAAAGAGATGGGGTTATCACTAGTTTCACTAGCTTATCAAAGAGATTTTTTTAGGCTTGGCTGACATTTCATCTCATCAACACAGGGTGTTTTACTAATGTTGGTCAAATTCAAAGGGGAAAATATGTATTATTTTAAATGCAACACCCTATAATTTTTGATCTCATTCGAAAGAGCAATCATTTTGCTTTCCAAAAATGTATAGTTTTCTAACTTTTGTTTCATTATCAATAAAGATATTCGAGGTTTCATGTAGTAGTACATTTTTAATTAGTAGTTTAATATGAACGTATTTTGATGAATAAAATCAACTCATACTGTGACCGTTTGACGCATAACAACAAAATCAGCAATTTTGACAATAGTAATTTTGTTAAGTCATATAAGTCGGTTTCGAAATGATCTATACAGTGAGTGAAAAAGCTCAAACTGTAATAATTTATGCAGAAACGAAATCAATAATTCAAACAAGGAGGATATTCAGAAGGAAATTTATGAAAAATCCGCCGTCAGTGAATATAATTAAAAAATGGTATGTACAATTTATCGAGAGTGGTTGCATTGCACACTTAAAAAACCAAGAAATAATGATGGTCTTTTCAACAGGTTGATGTCAATTAATGAAGTGCTACATGATAACGATCATAAAATTCCAATTAGAAAAATTGCTGGAATTTTAGAACTTAGCAAGAGTGACGTTCAAAGATGTCTAAAACATTTAAAACTAACTCCATACAAAATTCATACTTATCAACAATTGTACGAGTCAGGTTATGAAAAACGAGTAATGGTATGTGAGACTTTACTTGACTTATTAAGAAACGAACCCAATTCATTACTAATTATGTCTGATGAAGCAACGTTTCACATGAATGGCATGTGTAACAAACATAATTGTAGAATATGGGGTTCTCTAAAACCAATTTCTTTTAATGAATTTCAGAGAGATAGTCCAAAAGTATACGTTTGGTGTGTATTATCTCGGCGAAAAATCTATGGTCCTTTTTTTCTTTTCGGAACCAACAGTGACGGGTACTAATTACACGGATATGTTAGAAACTTTTTTTTATCCGCAACTAGATCACGATGGAATTAGCGACGACGTTTACTTTCAACAAGACGGTGCACCACCACATTATTCGTTAATAGCACGAGATTAATTAAAAACGTTTTTTAATGATAAGTGGATAGGTCGAGCTGGACCGATTGAATGGGCACCGCAGTCTCCTGAATTAACTGTCCCAGATTTTTTTCTCTGGGGATATGTGAAGGATAGGTGCTACAATCCTAAGCCTAACAATTTAGCAGAACTAAAAAATAATATCAGGAATATTATTGAGAACATTCCGCAAGAAATGATAGAAAATTCAATTGAAAATGTAAAATTTCGCTTAGAGTTATGCATAAACGAAGAGGGAGGCATATGTAGCATTTATTGTAACTTTTTTGTTCTTCGATCTTTATATGTATTGAATAATGTTATTATGTTTTCTCACTAAATAAACTGTTTGTCAGATTTCTTGGCAATTATTTACATAATTAAAAATGCATAATACATGAAACCTACTTAAATGATTTTGTTATGTGTCAAACGGTCACAGCATTAGTTGATTTTAGGCATCAAAATACGTTCATATAAAACTACTAATTAAAAATGTACTACTACATGAAACCTCGAATATCTTTGTTGTTTATGGAACAAAGAATAAAAAACTATACATTTTTGGAAAGGAGAATGATTGCTCTTTCGAATGAGATCAAAAATTATAGGGTGTTCAATTTATAATAATACATATTTTAGCCTTTGAATTTGACCAACATTAGTAAAACACCCTGTGTTGATGAGATGAAACGCCAGCCCAGCCTAAAAAAATCTCTTTGATAAACTAGTGAAACTAGTGAAAACCCCATCTCTTTGGAGCAATTAATAAGCTGGGCATTTATGTTTAAAATCAGTCACTCTTATTTGGGACACCCTTTATATAGGGCAGTTATGGATGTACATATCTCATACTTCCATAAGTACAAGAAGCATTCATAGACCCTTCCCATTAGTAAATAAAGTACAAATGAGCATGCACCCAACATATGAGGAAAGTATAATAAAAACACGTTTTAGTTTATGATTTATTTGTAAAATTATTACATTAATAGTAAATGACAAGGACTGTTTCTAAAGCCATTTAATGTGAATGAAATAAATTTGTACACTAGTATACAGATATACAACTACTTAACACAATATTACATAACTAATAGTATTTTTTAATATCAAAATAAATTCGAAAGAAATGACATATTCGTCTCAATTCTCAGATTTAAATTTGTAGGAAATAAGAGAAATCAGACGAATAGCCTTTCCAATTATAAATTGAGCGACTAGTTTTAATCACAAAACCTAAAAAAAATTGCAAAAAAAATTTAAGCTCAAAATACCATAGACAGAGATGCAATTGTTAAACTGTCACAATTGTAAAATGTTCAGTACAAGTTATCAGCACAATAAGCAACAAAAATGTTGAGGTATCGTATTTACTGAAAATAAATGTTATTTGTTCACATACCCTTCATTGTTTGGGCAGCTCAACCAGTAATGCGATGGAGCAACAATGCAATAAAGTCTCATTATTGATTAGTTCGTTAGTCTTCATGCCTAGATTCGCAATTTTCAAGCATATGACTCGAAATATAACATGTAAAATGATATTTATAACTTTGACAGTCGGTAATTATAAAATAGAATAAAGTTGCATGGTACCATCTTTACATTTTTCAAAACAATACCACATTTTAGAACAGAAAACTTATGGAAAAATATAAGTACGCGAAAAAATAGATGAAACAGATAAACTAGAATAGTCAGCAATACTAACCATCTCTGTCTTTCAATTAAGGCGTTTTAAAAAATCAAAATCACAATCACTTTTAAAAAGCACTGTTAAATTCAGTCTAGTACGTTGTCCAATATAAAAGTGTCTAGATACTTTTTCTTTATATCATCTAAATATAATTGTGCATCTGCATGGAACTTTTTCTGGCTATTATCTTTATAAAAGGGAATACAATACTAATAAGTTACAAAGAACTAAAAGTTCCATACGAAAAACACTTTCCAGTAGTTTAAAATCGTCAGGTAGAAAAATTGTGGTAGGACTCCTAATTTGGGGTTTTTGATGTATATTTAACCAAAATCAAATATTCAAAATTATCAAAATTCAGTGAATGTGTTATTAAAAATTGTTAATTTCCTCAACGAATTTTAAAAACTATCAAACTAGAAGAAGTAGAATAGAAAATATGTGGAATATTGAATAAATTTATCCAGTTAGTCAATGTATTCCAAAATTTTGTAATTTGAAAATTCAAGTGCTTTTGCTTAATATTTCTCTTTCAACTGCCAAACATTTTCAGTCCAAACTGCTTATTTGTCATTAAATAGTTTTTTATTATTGGTGGTTTCAATGACAGTGATCATAAACAGAATTACAAGACCACACATGATACACTCGCTTGCACCAGTACCCCTAAAAAGGAGTACTTAACTAAGCGTCTCTTAAAGATAATGGACGCTTAAATTTATTCCCAGTTGCATGACTGACACTTACCAGAATCTTAGTAAGGGGCCCTTAGATTAGATTAGATTTTAACGGGGTTACTGTGCACTGAAACCAAAGGTTTAAGGGGCCCTTAGAAGAAGGTCAATTACTGAGCAGCTACATTCAAGTGAATTAAGTGAGCAGTATGGAGAACTCGCAAATAAATCCATTACCGAAATTATTAGTCAAAGTGATTAGAAAACCACAACAGTTCTGCCACCAACTTCAAAAGTGACAGTTTAACAAATTATTTTAGGTTAAAATCCAACCCTTAAATTTTTAAGTGGTCATTACAGGAGCACTTAAATTTAAGGCTACCTTTAGCCATTTAAGTGTCACTTAGCAGCTGGTGCAACGTAATTTAAGTTAAGGGTTCAATTTAAGGGACACATAACACTAAGTGTGTTTGGTGCAAACGGGTCTAAGAGAATTTTATGTTTTGCAGCTAGTAGACTAAAATTGAGCACAGATAAATTATTATTTCCAAAATTTTTTAAACTGTTGAATTTCGATAATTTGTCAGTAATAAACATCAAAATCCTATTCCATTATTAAATAAATTTTAAATAGGTTTCTCAAGGTATTTACAAGATATGGAATGCATTAAGATTAATAATGTACAGTTGGTGTCAATTTAATAAAAATGTGTCAATATTTAATTTTTTACATAATATGCTGTTATTACATTTGAAACATTGTGGATGAAAATAAGGAAAAAAATTGTTTGGTGAAATATGTTCATAAATTTTTTAGACTATTTGCAAGTGAAAAGAAAAAATCTACACACTGCTTCACATTGGAGTTAACGCTGAACAAAACTGTAAAAATTATTTTTAAATGCAAAGTTGTAGTGTAAGAACCATATTAATAAAACTAATGATTTTCACAGGTAGTCTCACGATTGTGCCATATATTTTAATTCAGGCCAATTTAGTATGGCTTCAATCCATCAAGTTTCAGCCTGCTTCAACCTCAGTGATTGCTTCAAATCAGGTATGGCAGCTTAACTGAATACAAGAGTACCAAACAATACTCTTTATTTTCTTTAATCTAAATATTGTAACTCTTTCCATTTTTTCTAGGATTGTACATATGACAAACAGATGTCAATAGACGATTTCATTTAGTAACAGTAGATATGTAAATCAGCCACATCAACAAATAAAAGTAGTTTATAATTAAATAGTGTTTCGAACGTTACAATAGAAAATTAGGAGATTATAACTGACCAGCAGTAGTTTTGCGCAGAACTAAGAGAAAATTAATTATTTTATACTAATTGCATCTGAAATGTGACTTAGGTACATTTTAGGTCTCTTTCACTGTAAAGAATTAAGAAACGGTCTGCAGATAATTGGCCTACAAGCACTGTGCTCTGCTTAAAAAATGAATATTTATTAACTCTACATAAAGGCGAAGAGAAAGATATAAACTACATGAACCTAAAAACGTTATGGTTGTCTTCAGTACAAAAAATGTATACAAAATACGGACAATAATTTAAAAAAAATGTTAAGGCGATTTCGGCCCGTTTTGGTACCCCCCTTTGGTCTGTCAAATACATATCAATCGATTTCGTTTCGAAAAACGATGACGTCAAGCTAACTTTGGTACCCTTTTTGTTCTGTCAAATCGCATACCGAGATCTGCAGCACGGTTACTGAAATTGGTAGCTTTCTATTCTTGTCTAAAGTAGTTTTTGTCTTTCTTTTTATTTGTAAATTAAGAAAGTCGTTGGAACGAATTGGCCAACATTTTTAAAATTTGCAAGTTTTGTCTGTTTTTCCTTTTTTTTGATTAGTAATAATGGAATCTGTTGATTTTATTATAAATGGCAAGAATCTGTCATTGTGGGCGAGTAGGGAGAATTGCCAATTGTTAAGGATTGGTAAGCACAACATTTTTTTTTGGGTTTTTGCTACATATATTTAACTCAAAACTCCAAGATAATATATAAAATCTCAAATAACGTTTCCGATCGCAATACAAAGATATGTTAAATGCCAATTTCTTCAATCAGCTGTACCAATTGAGAACCAAACGATTTCACCTCTAATTGGTACTTTATGTCCTACCAATAAAAGCGGGCCGAAATCGCCTTTTATATAATGTAAGTTATCAATAATGTTTTTATTGTAAGATGGATACTATTTGTAGATATGTACACACCTTTATATATTTTAAAATATAATCAAACAAACTCTGGTCATTTTTTGAATGGTTATATGCCCTGACAAATATTCAATAATTTCTATTGAAACAAGTGGTCAGGTTATGCATTTCTACTAGTAATTTCGAGCCATATAAGATAGGAAAAGTACAGGAAAGAAGTTGTGTCTTCCTTCAAAAAATATTCAGAAAATTTTCAAACGTATAAAGGTGTCTGTAGTATTCACCTATATAAAAGTGTTTATAATAGTTATGTTAGAATAATATTATTTTTTCTTGAAAACAAGTGAGAAATATGTTTATTAGAATTAATTCCATTGTACAGCCAAAAAATTGGGAGCCACTGGGAAAGAGACGAAGTAGAAGACTAGCTCTAAGATGGGAAACATACATCGGACATGCGATGGCAAATAAAGATCTGTGAGAAGGAGATTGGAACTTAAGGGAATTGTGGAGAGAAAAAACTGTGAACTCATGATGGGAAAATACCGAAGAAGAAGATGCATTCTAACATTTTTCTTCATTTTCATATCTTTGATTCATATTTTATGACTATGGCTCGTGGATATTATAACTATTAAAGTTAATGTAATGTATCATTAACCATTACATTTGAATTTATAATATTACTTCTATATATATACAGATATTAGTGATAAGAAATTTGACACATTACTTAAATTGACACCTACTTTCACTATATACTCGAAATTATATGTCAGATGAATAATAAGCAGAAAAATCATATTGTCATTTCTATGTACATTATATTAATCAAAGTTTTTACTAATATAAATAAAATAATTAAAAATTTATAAACACAATCTGAACCTTATATATTGAATCTAAATAATAATCAGGTACTTTTCGCAGGGACAAGAACCGTATCTATTATCCACAACGACTTGCGGATGCTCTTAAACATCCCGAAAATTTTGTAATCGTGATTAAATGAAAATATATTTGTTACAAAAGTTACTGTTTCTTTGTTATTAGCAATAATTCTTTCTATTTCTTGTAAGACTATTGTAGTAAATATATAAATTCATAAAGTAATAACCTACTTAGAGAACATTAAGTGGTTTGACTCAACTGTAAATTAAATCAACTTACTATAATAGTCTTCCATTCTAATCACTAATGCAAAAAAATTAAAAGCCGTACTAAATGTTTAAGAGACACGCGTTTTCGCCCCAGTACCCTGAAACTTTTTGCACACACATACAATAAACAGACACATATCCATGAGTATTGATTTTGTATTGATATGCAACGCAGAAACACCAATAAATATTTGTTTTCTCAATCATGTTTTTAAATCACTGGTAAAGGTAAAATGTTCACACCGCCGAGACTTGGGTCTCTTCGTCATCTGTACCAAAAAAAAAATAAAAAAAATCTAATTACCAAAAAGCAATTGATAATAAATGCTAAAGTAATTTTGTACTTGTCAGTTGTGCTCGTCTCGTAAATAGTGACTGATGATGGTTAGACCATAATAATGACAGTGTCGTGTTCACCTGAAGATTCAAATATGTCGTCACCTGAATAATAAATTAATTTATTTGTACATAAATAGAATAGATTGCTTAAAACTCTCCCTGCACCGTTATGTAGTGAGACACATATATACTACAGGAATCCAAAAGAAACTATAGAGTAAAAAATTAGAATCACTGTTATACTCAACTCAACAACAAACATATACAGAATAAAGTTAACAGGAATAGTATGAACTCTACACTAATTAACAATTCATTTTAGTTACTTGTACGAATTTTATTATTATGATAATAAAATGTCTGAATTGGAAAATTCATGGTTCCATATTATTTACACTGACCTAATTATCAGTAGTCGAATTAGGTTTTTTTCTGTAATTCTGGACAACCGTCAATGGGATGCAACATTATCCAGATGTGAATAACTACTGGAAGCTATTTTTTTGTTGAATCATTTAGACAAGTAAAAAATGTCCTAAATTTCCTGTGACATGTACTCATTTTCGCATATTCTCATATATAAATCAGTATTATGCAACAATTCAAACAATTATTCCAAATCTGGTTACAACGTTTTGAATTTATCAAGAAATTGCACAACGAAACAAATCAAAGAATCATTTATAAAGCTCTCAAAACAAAGCCATCCTGATTTGAATAAAAGTAAAGATGCACATGGTAAATTTCTTGCAATTAACAAATCCTACAAAGTTCTATTTAATGCACTATCTAGAAGAAACTATGATTTAGGGCTAATTACTGAAAATAATCAAGGAAGAACCTATCCTGGACCAAACTGTATACCAGAAGTTGTGGAAATGATTATTGGAGTGATCCGACTTTTTACAATAATCGTGATAAATCTAAATATTCATTTTACACTATAAGACCTTACTATGGAATTAAAAAAAAAGTCCAAAAAAAGTGAATGAAATTAAACCCAACGATTCGAAACTTAAGTCTACAGCAATGCAGACTTTTGAGTTGATGATAAAATATTTTTTTACTTCAAAGTTATAGAAATATTTTTAAAGTAACAAAAATATTTCTATAGAAATAAATATCCAATCCTAACCATTTTAGAGTAGAAGAAAAGTTGATGTCTTATATTCTGACTTCTGGTGTCCGTCTATACGTTTTAAACTTCAGCACACGAACGGTAAGCGCTAGAGCATAGGTATGAACAGATTCGTAATAAGCACAATCTGAAACTTCTCCAATGGCGAAAAAATCCTAATTTTTTATAGAAGGTCATTAATTAAATTGAAATTGCTTTTTAGAAGTCTATTCATACTCCCCACTTTTTTTACAATCTTCTATTTGTTCAACAATTCTTTTGAATTGAAAAATTCTGTTAATGCAGCATTTCCTCAATCGACATTTTGCTGAAAAGAACTTGTGATATTTACTAGAAAATATTCATTTAATCTTCCTAGAAGTGTTTGCAATAAACTTTTATAGAAGCCTCATGAAAAAAAAAGTTCTTTCAATAGACCTGAAGTTTTCAACTGATAACTTGTCACGCTTTATAATATCCTTATGTGCTACCACTTAAAATGGACAATGTGGGTAATTAACACTGCAGATATTTTCAGATATCAACCAAAAAGACAGAAAATTTGCTTCTACACTAAGAACTAAGTAATATAACTCCCGAGTAGATGGCAGACTCATCAAAAAGCCTAAAATTGTCTTGGGTCTCACACACAAATGTTCTTTTTGGATCAGGATATAATCTATGTGACTCAGATCATCTAGTCATTTAATAAAGATTGACCCGTGGATGGAAGATGAAAAGGTGAGGAAGGAAATAGAGAAGTTGACTGAGAAAGGGGCAAATGTGATAAAGATAGTAAGGGAGAGGAACGGGATGAAAATAGTGGTGGTAAGGGCGGAATGGGAAAAAGCGGAAGCCTTGCCGGGGAAAAGGGAGATTACATTGGGGTGGAATAGGGTAACTATTATAGAGGGTAGAGAGGAGGGCAGATGTTTTGGATGTGGAGAAAAGGGACACAAGCTGGCAGGATGTAAGGTGAAGGGGGTTAAGGAGAAGAGTAAATGCTGGCTATGTAAAAGCGAGGGTCACATGGCCAGAGGCTGTCGGCTACCTTTCCTTTATAGTGTATGCGGGGAAAGGGGAGATAGTGTAGTAGGAAGAGAGTAGAGGAAGATGATGGAAAAGAGGAAGGAAAAAATGGGACTGACTCATCCACTCTGAACCTCTCAGAGGGGACGAGTTTGGCCAAACAGGAGGAAGGGGTCATTAGTACGCAGGAAAAGGGAATGTAGGGATGGGATGGAGGGTGATACAGATAAATTTAGGGGAATCCAGGATATCGCATGATATTTTAGATCTGGTGATTTTTAGGAGGAAAGTGGATGTGGTGTGTGGATCTGAGGAAGTGAGGAAGGGAAATGGATGGTAGTGAGAATGGGAGACAGTGGTGTACAATGTATATATAAGCCCAAATGTCAGTCTGGAGGAATACGAGAGGAGCATGACAGGACTGGAGGTGTCGAAAGGAAAAGGCGGATTATAAGGAGAATGGTGTCAGGGGATTTCAATGCTAAAAACACTGCAGGGGAGAGGGGAAGAAACGGGCAGAAGAGAGGAGATACTGGAGGAAGTGTTGGCATCCAACGGGTTGGTGGTGCTGAATTATGGACTCCTGCCCACCTTCGTGAGAGGTGACGGGGGTTCGTCATATATTGATATAACGGCACGTGATAAATGGCTGGGAGAAAGAGTGAGTAGTTGGAGGGTGCTGGAAGATGAGGAACGCTTGAGTTTACATAGATATGTGGAGACGGATATAAGGAAAGGGAGAAAGGAATCATCGGAACAGAGGGGATGGAGGTGGATGAAGACCGAGATAGAGAGTATAAAGAAGAAAGTGAGAGAAGAGATAGAAAGGGGACTTAGACATGAGGTAGATGAATTGTACGAGGTGATACAAGGCTATAAAAAAGAGGGAAAGAGGGGTAATATGCATGGGAGGAGGGCTAGTTACTGGAGGAATGGGAAAATAGGGAAGCTGTGGAGGGAGTGTAGGAAAGAACGAAGGCGGAAGCTGAGAGGAAGAGGGTGGATAAAGGGAAAAGGGGGTTACAAGGAGAAGAAGCAGCTGGAACGTAGGGTGGAGAGGGCAAAAAGAGGGAAATGGGAAGAGAGAGCTACTAGGAGAATTGGAAAACAATACATGGGGAAAGGCGTACGAGGTTGTGGTGAAAAGGATGGGGGGAAATAGGAACGGGGTGCTGGAGGATGATTGGGAAAATATTATAAAGAAGCTGTTCGCAGGGGTAGAAGGGGGAGTGAAGGGAAAGATTCGGGAAGTTGAGGAAACTAGAGAGGTAGGGAAATGGAGGGGAATTAGGTCGGTACAGAAATAGGAAGGAGAAGAGGGGGGGGGGAGAAACATTAAAGTGAGGAAAGCACCAGGAATAGACGGCTTGAGTGGTGAAGGGGCTGTTGAATGACAATGGGGAGTATTTCTAGAAATTATTTAACAAGGTGTTGAGAGAGGAAAAATTCCCGGAAAGATGGAAGGTGGCCAGGGTGGTACTGGTGAGAAAGGCTGGTAAAGAGGGTAATCGGGCAGGAGACTACGGGACCATTAGCCTGCTGAGTGGTATGGGTAAACTGATGGAGGGGATAATAAAGGATAGGATTGAGGATGTTGGTAGCGATGGGGGTTTTAGGGAAAACCAGCACGGGTTTATGAAGAGAAAATCATGTATCACTGCGCTGGGCAGGCTGATGGGTTTGGTGGAAAGGGCTAGCTGGACGAACAAAAAATTGGCCCTACTCGCGTTCTTCGATGTCGGGAAGGCGTTCAACAGCGTCAGTAAACGTGAGGTGTGGAGCGCGTTGCTGAGGCTTGGGATGGGGGAGGGGTTGATCAGCCTAGTAGAGGATTATTTGACGGGGCGAGTGATAGTAGACTCTAGAGGGAGGAGGTATGAGATGGAGGCTGGAGTACCTCAGGGCTCGGTTCTGGGACCGACGATTTGGAAGTGTGTCTTCGATGAGGTTTGTGAGATAGTATATGAAGAGGGGTGTGAGATTATGGTGTATGCGGATGACGTATGTTTGGTAAGTACGGCAAAGGGGGAAGCGGAGATAGAAAGAAAGGCGGAGAGGATGTGTAGGAAGATTGAGCGGTGCTTACTAGAAGTGGCTGAAGAAAAGACGGTGGGGCTGCTAGTAAAGTGACGGAGCAAGATGAGGGAAGTAAGGGTAATGGCGAAGGGTAGGAGAATTCGCATGGAGAAGTCGGTGAAATACCTAGGGGTGTGGTTGCGGTTGGATAGCCAACTATCGTTCAAAATGCATATGGCTAAGACGGCACAGAAGGCGAAAGCAAGGACAGCATGACTGGGAAGATTGCTCTGTAACGTGAAAGGGCCGGGAGAGTGGAAGAGGAGAGTAATTGGCAGGACAATAGAGCAGAGTATGATGTATAGTGCGGAAGTGTGGGGTGAAAGAGCGGGAGTAAATGCGAGAGTTAGGCCACTCCTGCGGGTGCAGAGAGGGATACTCCTTAGGGTGGTGCAGGACTATAGGATAGTTGGGGGACTGGCAGCAGTGGTGCTGTCACGGTCCTACCCAGTGGACATGATGGCTAGAGCCAGAAATAAACACTGGAGAGGGGCGACGAGAGAGGAAGTACAGGAATGGATGGATGAGGAAATGGAGAGAAGGTGGGAGGAGTATGAGGGCGCACTAAAAGGAGCTATTGAGAGTAGGAGAAATTGGATGGACTGGAAGTTCGGGGAGATGAACTACTTCTTGACACAGGTACTTACTGGACGTGGGGGGTCGAGAGTAGGGTACCTCCACAAGATTGGGAGAAGGGAGTCGGGACTGTGCGAGAGGTGTGAGGTGGAGGATGATGTGGGGCATGTGTTCAGATGCTGAAGGAATGAGGAAGTGTTGAAGAGGTTGGCAAAGAAACTAGGGGAGGCGGTGTATTGGGAAAACATGGTGGAGGTAATGCTGAGAGGGGAGGAGGAATGGATGGAGGTAAGTAGTGTGGTGGAGAGCATGATTAGAGAGGAGGATTGGATATGGCATGAGAGGTAGAAGTAGAAGGGAGAAGATGTAGGAGTGTGCGAGGGACCGCCGCCCGCCTTGATTGAAATATGCCAGAGTAGTGATTACAAGGCGGGAGTAACGGCTAGACAGAGGTGGGTTTGGTTGGTAGGCATCCCCTTGGGGATGAGTCCAACACTGTTTGGGTCGAACATGAGTTTCCCATCTCAGCCCGAAAAAAAAGTCATTTAATAAAAATGAAAGTAACATTGTTTGTTCAATAACTTATGTATAGTATCGATTGGATTCTACTGATTAAACCCTTATGTACAAGAATATTTACAAGTTTTTTGCGAAAAATAAAATATTATGACTTTCTAATTTATATTCAGGACTGACGACAAATTAATCTACATGAAAAAAATAAAAATTTACTGAAATTAATAATAAAATAGTAAATATTTGTTCAAAATTCAAAGGTAGGAACTCAAAAATATATCTACCTAGCCATAAAACTATTAGTGGTTAAGTGCTGTCTATGTATAAGTTAATGTATTTCAGCTGTAAAAAAATTTAGTTTGGATAAAAATTGTTCACTGGTGATGAATTGGGTAAAACTTTAGTCACATTACGATGTTATTACCCTAACGTTCATTAATGCATATTCAACAACTCATGGGGCTAAAATAGATTGAACTTTTTGTTTGTAGTTTCTCATTTTTTTTTCCTTATATTGGAAAACTCTATTTACAGCTCATTTTTCTAAAAATTCGATTTTATTACATATTTTATAAAACAGCCAACAATCAAATTCAAAATTCAGATATTGTTATTCTTGCATAGACAGTTTTTTTTCTTCAACTTGTTTCAGTTAATTATAAGTGGATTTAAATAATTTCGTTGTTTAATTAATTACAAGATCAAGTTCGTTAATCCTAGTCTCTTTGTTTACCTTCTAGCTAAATAGTTTAGTTAATTTAAGAATTCGTCTCTAAATTTGCAAAGCAGTACATTTTGCTGATTGTCATTTATTGAAAGAGTCCTTGAACATTTCAATAAAGTCATTTAAGTAATTATCCCATCTGTCTGTATGTGTTAAACTTTTTAATATTTTCTTTAATAAAAATGTCAGTGTAATTACATGTAATCTTAAAGTGGCATTTCTGAATGTTACGATATATTCCTATATGATAATGGCTAGATAGATACATTTTTGGCACTGATTAAAAAAATATGAACATAAGTGGAAGTAATGTAATATGAAATTCCTAAATACAACAGATTGAGATTAAATAATACTTGAATTGAATATTAAGATGGATAGAATAAAATAGGACATTCCTGAATTCTAGTAATAGATAGTAGCAATGAAATAAATTAATTTTTAGCTGTTAAAAGATGAGGCTTTTTGTTATTATTACCCCATAATCTAACCAATCACCAAATATTATAAAAAAAGATTTAATAATGATAAATGATAATTAATGAGAAAATGTGAGAAACATAAAAAGCGAGCAAACCAGTCAGTCTGTTAGTCAGTCTTTGATGGTTCAACTGAATTTTTTTTAAATAAACCCTTATTGTATAATAACATACATTTTTAGAAAATTTATAGTTGTTTTGGATGATTTTTATTGTTTTGGTAAGTTAGATTTTAATATAATAATCAATTAAACATTTCTGTTGAATGAACTTTAAAAAAAATTACCAATTTTTTTTTATTATGTAATGTTCAAAAAATTATTGATATATTATTTCAAAATTTTAAACTTCGACTAACTGATCTAGTTGGGCCTTCTCCATCATATTCATGTAGTTTAACCCATTTAAATTATGCGTCTTCCTAGCTGACCTAATCATCTGACACTTTCTACTTCAAGTTTGAAATATGAAAGTAACCACAGGTTCTAAATAACACATAATATAATTATGAATGCAGCTGAACAAATGAAGTGTACTTCACATAATCTTGGCATGGAAATAAGATAATAGTTTGGTTAAAGTTGTAAACATAATATTTGGCACTAATTATGAGGCTGTCGTGAACAGCAAACAAGTAACAGTACTTTCAATAAGACAATCTATGCTGAACACATGACATGGGAACTACTATGAATTTTAAATTTGTTACATAGATATGGTAATATGATACATAGCTCGATACTGGAAATAAGTGATAATCAAAGAGCAAATCTTTAGCTACCATAGTATAGATTATATTAATGACTTTTGGCAAAATTACAGAATAACTGAATATGGAAAATAATCCAACTTACAAAAATCCAAAAAATCGACCAAAAACTACACATCTTAATTATTTTACTTTTATTTGTTTTCTCCTGTAAACGTCAGCAGAGTTAGTAAATGTCAGATGTCGTTAGGGACACTTTTTGTTAAACATATGTCTTACCCTGATCCGTATCTGGATCTGTGTGATAGTGGTAACCTTGAGTCACGCCCTCATGAGAATGCGCTCTACCTAACCTATGCAACCTCGCCATTTGCGCGGCAACGCTGTAAGCGGGAGGTTGTCTTCTGCCAGGACCTAAGAAATGAAAAAAAAACATTATTAACAATGTTATCTTCTTTTTACAGACTATAGATAATGTAAAATGTTGCTGTATTGATCACAGCGCCGGATTAATGATTTTTGCGCCCTGGGCAATACTTTTTTTCGCCCCTTCCATCAATCTCCCTTCCTCGTCTTTCAGACATCACATATGACATATGTAAAAGGTATATGTATTTACACAAGAAAAAATCGTTATAAAAACGTTTTATTTATAATTGAAAATAAATATATCAAGAAAAAAATTAATTAAAAAGAACTCATATAGAAAAAAACGATTACGAGAAAGTTATGAGAGTGAGGACAAGGAGACAAACATCTAACACTGTAGAACAATCAAACATATAAGAATTTATAAATGTCAATATCTAAGCATTGCTCTTACTCACTCAATACTCTTGATGATCAATAGTTCAAAACGACATTTTTATATCTCTGAAACTCATAAGCTTTTCACTGAACGTTCGTTTTAGCTTTCAGAGATATAAATTTCTCAATGACGATTTGATCATCAAGCATATCCGTCAGCTCGTGTTTAATATTCAAAAGAGAAAAGTCGCTCAATCTCTCATCTCCAATAGAGTTTCTAAGATAATATTCATTCTTTTTAGGGTTGAGAAAGACCTTTCTCCCGAAACATTAGTTGAGGGCATTCATAAAAATATTCTCAAAATTGTTTCAACTTTCGGAAAGGTTGAAACTATTTTTTCAGTTTTTATCATCTTTAAAATTTCGTGTAAATTTACATTTTTGCTTTCCGATTCCGTGTTGGTATTTGAATTAAACGCACTCTTCTGGAAAATCGGGACTCAAATCGTCGCTATAAAGTTCAAGAAGTTTTTGAGCACTAGAGATTATTTCGTTGTCAGTAGCTGTTATTAAATTAGTCAAGAATCCAAATTTTTCTGATATTTTTTCATACGAACATTTTCTTCTGTTCAACTCCGACTACCATTGTATCAATGAGGACGTAAAATACATTGATTTTCATATTATTTGAAACTTCAATAAATTCGACGGCATTTTCCCTTGATTCTACACTGACAGGTTTCATAATTTTTCTTCTTTTAGTTTCGACTTCATAAACTGAGCATTTTGTCAAGTTCCTACCAATTTTTTCATAATTCTGGAAATTATTTCTAATGAAGTTCAAATAACCTACCAAAGAATCGTACAATTTCACCACGAGAAGTACGTTCGTCGTTACGTTTATTTGTTTTATCAAATTTAAATAGAATGTCGTTCCACACTGCTAATAATACACCAGTCTATAATTTCTCCATATTTTTAAATAAATCACTGGCATGAACTTTAGTAGATGCTCCCTGGTTTTTGTCATTAATAAATAATAAGCTCTAAGAATTTTCAAAACAGTCATCACCATTATACAAGGCTTCAACAGCATCTGCTCTTGCCGACCATCGAGTAGTAAACACTCTTTTTGGATAAAGCTTGGATTGCAGTTTTGAAAGAGATACTAGTATAACTTCCCAACGATGTGCGGATGCAGAAAAAAATGTATATAAATCGTTGAGAAACATGAACCGTTTTGTTGCAGCAAGACAACACTGCAGCAGAATTACCAACTAAATTGAGCTAATGAGCTGTACACGGAATGTAGAATCCTAATGCTTTGATTCGCTATTGTAGACCTGAATACGCCCCAGAAATATTGTGGTTGTTATTTAGCAAGGGCCTCTCCTATGTACTTCTTGAACTATTGAACCATTCATCTTCGGAAAGCACTTACCACTTAAACCATTCGTTAGGGTTAAATAAATAACATATATTTAAAACTACGTATATAAATTACTGACCATGTGTAACACAGAATATAAACGTTTGTACTATTAATAACAATAATAATAATGAATGCTCTTCAAGAGAAATGAACTCTCTATATATAGGAAATTGTTAGACTAACCCAGTCAATGATCTGTTTATCGACCTTGTTGACACATTATTTATAAAACGGCCGTGAATGTTATTGACTTTACTACACCTTGCCAGTGACCTTCAAGTTGACTGGCCGCTAGCAATTTTAAAATTAATGTCTACTAAAATCTAATAATGTCTTTTGGGATCATCACAATATTGCTGGCATTATCGTATGATTGCCCCCTGCAATTATTAATATCTAATTTTAAATCATTCAATGTTTTTATTATAGCCTTTTCCATTTCGGAAGCTTATGTCCAACTTTACTCATGAATTTAAAAAAGCGTTCAACAATACTACCATCTGGTAGTATATAACGAAATATAAAAGTAAGTTGATCTATATGGGAAACGTCAGGAGTCGAATCTAAACTTATGGAAGAATATTTAGATTTTTTCAATTCTGCAATACATCCTATGAATTCATTACACATTGTTTTAGAAAGATATGATTATCTTTATCTGCTTTAAGGAAAGAATCAAACTTAGCTATTAGAATGAGAGTTTCTCTCTTGCTAAAAACTTAATTGCAGCTAGTATCCTTTTCAAAACTTCTCTTCAATAATTCATTTCCAAGCCATACCGTTGTTGTAAAGAAGAATCAATTTTACTTTGAATTTTTGAGCGCAAAATGAAAGTTATGATATTTTCTCGATGTTCCAGAGAACGCTCACGTATAGATATTTCTTTCATATGTTTCCAATCGTTAAAACCACTCACAAAAGATAAACAGTTATTAATATTGCTGAAAAATTTACATTATATGCAGTATAATTTGTAAGTAGAATCAGAATATATGAGCCACTCACGAGGAATATTTTGTCCATATTAGCCAGCTGAGAATAAAACATTTTCTTCGATCCGTATCTTGCGACATTTCCATACACTCGCTTCGTGTTTTCAAAATTGATCTCATTCCAGATTTGAACTAATGTAGATTTCAAGACCGCATCTATCAAGAGATCGTTGAGTTTCCAAGTAGCAGGATCCATACAAAAATGTTTGATTTCTAATCCAGAACTTCACAATCACCTCGATTATCATTATTGTCATTAATTTTCTTGTCCAATTTTGGTTGAGCATGCCGGTCCACCGGGTTCACACATGTGCCTGGATTTTCACTATTTTGACTATCAACTGAAATCAGGGATCAATATTGATAATACCGCTGCCAATGGAATCGGTACTTCCACTCCGTACATAGACACAAAATTATTTTTTGCTAAATACTATTTTTCTCGATGTTTTGAAGCATTTAAACAAAACAAAAAAATACCATCACAACGAAAATTTCAAGTATTGCATATCGTAGAATAGATGCTACATACCTGTGTTGACCTAGAACTCATCTTGAGAATTCGAGCAGCTAGGTTTATTTCTGTCGATGGCGAAATTATCCAATTTGGGAATTTTCTCTAGCAGTTTTTCAGACTTCTTTTGCTTTTGTTTCTGAGCTTTACACTTCTGTGCCCCGCTAGGTTTTATATAACTCATTTAGAGTTTAATTTAAATTTACAAGCATTTATTCCAACTTTTATCACAAATCACCATAGCAACAGTTCACAGAAGTGAATTGGGAAAACTGATTCTACAATTCCGTCCTTTTATATAGCAAATTGTAAGTACAATAATTCTCTGTGAGTCCTACCGATTTTTTTAATGATGTCGTCGATAATGCTGACAACGTTCAAAGAGTCAAAGTGCGAGATTTTTCCGACGTGGCTTCCGACAAAAAGACCAAAAAAACAAATAGGACGCCGCGCTGCATTCGGCACTTCTTGGTATATAAACATGAAACATCATTTCCCTATTCAGATTTAAGACTTTTACCACTTTAACGAGTATGATTTTAATAATCATGAAATTTTTTCGCCCCCAATTTGAATTTCGCCCCTGGACAGTGCTCTGTGGTTAATCCGGCGCTGATTGATCATCTATTATTGTGAGTATTTTTTCGGAAAATGCATTTTTCAAATGTGGTATTGATGGAATCAATGCAAAATGTTAATTATTAATACTAAGTTTACATTATGAAGTGATCGGTGTTTAGCTATAATATGTGTATTAGTACAGCTGTGATTATAAAATAGCAAATTTGCAAAGCCAACAAGCAGTAATATATACAGAAAAGCAGAAGCGGGTGAAATTGGAGCCACATTTATTATAAATATGATCATAAATGTAAAATAGGAAATTTAATCTCATTACTAAAACAAAATGATAAAAAGGAATTGAAAATTATTGGAAAAATATATTAAAAGTGTAAAGCAGTAAAAAAACTACCACCTTTTATGTATAAAATTATAATTTGACATATTTACTCTGTTTAATGATAAAAATGAAAATTAAAATTAGCAGCATTTGATGTGTATGTCAAACAATGGAAATATGACAATGTAAGTAGTCACCTTATAGATAATGTCATGTTTAAGATATTAATAAAAAGAAAATTATGAATTAAAAGTTAACGTTGAAGATGAAAAATTTATTGTAACTAATAAAAAAATATTTACGCAGGTTACATGCATGCACAGAAGTGGCTAGACTACAGAACTTACCGATGGAATTACGAAAAGCTATAGGTAAAGGAGGTAAAACGGCCACAGCTAGAGCACAAGGAGGTATAGCACCAGGACGATTGGGAAACCAGCCTATTACCAATGACAAATAAACTAATATAACTACATTGCACTCTTAAGAAAAGATATCCTATGTACATTGACAATACTGAATGTTAATAACAGTTTTTATAAATATATCTGTGAAGCATAGAATTCATATTTATATATGTATTTTATAAAAAAAATAGATTATAAGAGTCATAGTAAGTATTCACAGAATAATAACTATGATGTTGATAATCCATCAGAAATTAATAATTCTACTCTTAAATTTTGCCTCTGCAACTAAATTCCTCTATATTCACAAATCTATCTAATTTAAGAAATTATTGTAAGCACTAGTAGTGGTTTATCATGAATGTTTAAAATAATGACCGCAGGTAATTTGAAATCTTGGTGTTTTATCATAAAAAAAACTATAGCTTTCTCTTTTTCAAATGTACTGCACAGGAGCATGTATTCAAGAATAATATACAACTTGTATCAAACAGACTGTTAAGTGAAAAAAAATGTTATAAGTGTTAATAAACAAATAGTGTATATTATAATAATATTATTGCTTTCTTAGTTGATATATTTTGGAAAACTACTCTCCAATAAGCTGCTTATAGAGCTGCTAATATCAATTGACAAATGTACAAAAAGAAAATAAATAGCATTTCAAGAAAATTTGACAATTTATACAAGATGATATATGTATTCAAAAAACACAGCACTATTTGTCATTTTTTTTTTATTTCCTCCGTATATATTTACAGTGACTATTTCATTATAATTGTACCAATTTAAATAATAATGGCTACGTGGAATTATATAACAAAATCTAAAGAAAAAAAGTAGTCGAAAGTAGCTTTGGTACAAATAATATAAATATAAATTAACATTATCAACATTCTGTTTATCTTGGATTGGATTGCCTAACAAATTTATTTGTTTAGATTTTAAATTAAATGTATTCATGCAATAATCACCAAACATCTGATCCACCTTTTTTACAAGCATTTTCAAAACCAAGAAAAAATATGTGCCAAACTACATAGAATATTTTATCTAGGATAGAACAAAACATCAAAATGCATACATTCATGCCTCCATATAGATTTTTAAATAATGGAGTCAAGTATTATTTGGTAATCTTATTAACTTTTAAAACTGTTAATTTAAATGTAGGGGAGGGTAGGCCACAGTGAAACAAAATTTATACTGATTTTAATTTCCGTTTGAAACTAGTTGCGCCATCTGTCATGCAATATAATAGTCACACGTTAGTAGAATTCATTGACGAAATATAAACTGCATCATCTGTTGCCGAGATCTGGAGGTGTGTGGTTGGTTTTGCGCCAAAAGTATTATTTTCTACCATTTTGTGGAGTGCCTTTTTCAGTATGCATCGCAAAATTGCTAAGTTATTAAATGTAATACTGCAAAACAAATATTTAGCTAACATTTTATTTGTAAGATCTTTTAACAATATGATATCTTCTTAACATAAGTTAAAAATTATTATAGCAGGTGGTTTGGGCCACCTTGAAACAAAATTACAATGCCATAATGAAACATGTTTCATTGTGGCCCATGGATAGTACCAGTGTTCCTATTATTCTTTTTTATAGGTTTGTTTTATAACACAGGTTTTCGATAAAAAAATTGTTTTAAAAAATGTTAGTGATTTGAATGGTATTTTTCGCGCTGATTACAGAAAAAATGAAAAAATTACTTCACCCTCTGTTTACCCGCAAATCATACATTAAATTATTACTTTTCAGGTTTCTATATAACACGAAAAAAACTGTCAAATAAATTTATATAAATTTTCAATTATAATATTTTTCAACTACATACGTTATTTTACTAATGTGATAAACTTAATTTTATGTTGGAAACATTTTGTTTAAGAAACTATACAGTAAAACTGGTAAAATCTAGTTCATACTACTCCACTCTCTGTCTGCTGGCCATTGCAAGGTAAAGTTACTGCCTGTAGTCAGTGTGGATGTAGCCACTTCACTGAACACTCACTGTTTCGTAGCGAGTTTTAATTTTGTGTTTTGAAGTTGTGTGAAATGGCTTCTAGAGGTTGTGTGAACTCTTCTGATTGCTTTTGCTTCATTTGTGGGTCTTACACTGTTAAAAATCAACAGAGAAACATTTCTGATTTTGTTAAAAAGGTTTACTTTGCCTACTTTCATATGAAACATCCTTCTGTTGGTACAGAAGTGAAGATAAAGAATTTGAGCCTTTTTTCTCTCGAGAGGGTGATCTTGTATTTTGTACTAACGTTCCCGGGTTGATGGAGACATAAAAATATAAAATACGACCGTGAAGAATGGAGACTCTTCATTGATTCCTCCAAAAGAAGCCTGAAAGTTGTTCTTCGTCACAATAGCACCCAATATGCGCCTGTACCAGTACGGTATTCAGTTCACTTGAAAGCTGTAGTTGCAGTTTTAAGTGGAATAAACGGACAAAAAATATCCCTCCGCCGCTTTACGTTATAACGTTAAATATCGAACATTATTTAGATATATGAAGAAATCTAAAGGTGCTCAAATATGATGGTGTCCTTATGACTTCAAAATATAAAAGCCACGATATTTTGACTTTTAATCATGAAAAATCCCTTGAAAATTACATGATATGGTGTTCGAAAATGTGCTATGGAAAATCCACTAAAGATTATTAACAAAATAAAAATTCCACCATTCTGAGAACAAAACCATCAGGCTAGAGTTGACTTGCAGAGATTTATGAAACGTCACCCTCACTTGAACATAAGACAACCAGAGCAGTTTATCACATGCGACTTCCTTCAATAAACACAACGTTGCCAAGTTTCATGACAATTTAGAAAATGTTTATAAACATTCAAATGCAGATGCACAATTTGGACGAAACAAGTACATATGAGTATAAAAACCAAAAAAGGAAATAACGCAAAATGGTATTAAGCATGTGGTGAAATGCAGCTGTAGGCTTGTGGTTACTTCATCATCTTGCAACTTCCATGGTTTTTTACGAGGTTGCTAGTTGTGTCGGAAAAGCATACGATCGTGCAATGTCACCATCTAATCTTAAAATGGGTTTGAAAAAACTGGTATTTTCCCTTTTGACAGAAATAGATTTTCCGACAACGGTTTCATTGCCAGTTCGATAACAGATCGCGAACTTCTCATGCCTGATAATAATCAGACTGAAAATCAACACATAGCTGAAATTCGAGAAGTTCAACTCCCTAGAGAGAAACAAATTAATAAGATTATTACAATTAACGAAGTTTTACCAGCAACTAGCACTTCAGATAAAAGCAGAAAACCATTTCATTTCTACATAAGAATTTAAAGGATATCCAAAGGCAGCTGCAAGTAAGAACAAAAAACAAAGGGACGTAGTTTCATTACAAATAAAACACCCGAAAAAATATATTGGAAGAAAAAGATCGCATAAAAATATAAAGCAAGTAAAGTCAAAGCAATCAACATCAAATAATAAAAAAAACAGAGAACAAAAAGAGAACAAAAAATGATAAAAATTAGGAAACATCAGAGGCAGAAATTGACAGCGATGTTTTAATGAAAGACGAATCTGACGATCCTTCAGAATTTGAGGAACTGGATCGAGATCCAAGTCTAGGTGATTTTGTGTAGGTCGAATTTAAGGCAAAAAAACCAATATACTTTCTTGGAAAAGTTATCACTGAGAAAAATCTTACAAATGAGCTGGAGATTCAATTTTTGAGGAGTTTGAAAGATGACCAACATTTAATTTACCCAGTTCTTCCTGATGAATCCTTAATCCCCATATCCGACATTAGAATGATTTTACCTCCTCCTTAGGAACCACCAAGAGGCTTCAGTGTACGTACAAATTTGAATCAAACTTCAACACAATTGATGTACATTAAATAATTTTATCGTTTCATTGTGGCCCTACCGCTGTTTCATTGTGCCCCAAATACTGGGGTACAATGAAACAAAAATGGCGAAAATAAAAGTATATCCTACTTTTCCGCCCAACCTATCTAATATGCGAGAAAAGTATTGATTTACCCCACAAAAAGTTGGTATTTTGGATTTTTTTTGTTATTTTACGTTTTCCACCAATAACAACACGAAAAACCGGTTTTTAGAAAAAAAAATTCTGTGTGTATGTCGTCGTCGTCAGCCACTTTTCGTAACATGGTCTTGTTAGCACGATGCAGCCTCCGGGCAACAAGTCACCAATTTGATGATTGAATATTGTTCAGGACATCTCACAGATGAACCCTATTGATTTTCAGCTCACCAGATCCAGTACAACGGGTGCTATGGTACTAGAAGTACGACATGTTTGTCATTTTTGGAGAAATTTAAGTTTGTTAGTACGATACAGCCTCCGGGCAACTAGTCACCAATTTTATGATTGAATATTGTTCAGAACATCTCACAGATGAACCCTATCGATTTTCAGCTCACCTGAGCCAGTACAAGGGGTGCTATGGTACTTGAAGTACGACATTTTTGTAATTTATGTGTATACAAGTGAACAATATTATGATTGGATATTGTTCAGGGCGTCTCACAGATGAACTCGATTGATTTTCAGCTCTCTAAAGCCAGTACATCGGGTGATATGGTACTCCAAGTACCAAATTTTTGGAGAATGTTCAGTTTGTTAGCACAATACAGCCTCTGGAGTGTCTACAAGTGACCAATTTTATCATTGTATATTGTTCAGGGTGTCATATAGATGAATCTTATTGATTTTCAGCTCACTGGAGCTGGTACAACGGGTGCCACATTTTTGGTCATTTTTGAGGAATTTCGGTTTGTTAGCACGATGCAGCCTCCGAAGTGTATACAAGTGACAATTTGTAATATTGTTCAGGGCGCCTCATAGATGCGGAAAAATTAGTTTTGATTTTTAAAACCATTTATTTTTAGTATAAATATAGATTTTTTTTGACTAAAATTTGGTTGATATTTTCATTTTTTTAATAACCAACCACAATGTATATTTTTTCATTTTTGATTTAAAATAAACATTTTTTCGTGAAAAGTAGTAATTTTGTTTCACTATAGCCCATCTTCCTCTACGTACAAAATGATAATAAATAAAATATGAAAGTTTAGAGGAAACTTTACTATTAAATCTCTTTTTGTGCAATGAACCTTCTTTTCCATTCTTAAATATAAAATTTAATAAAATCCAAACCGAAAATTGGAATAACCAAACCAAACAACAAAATAGTAATAAAAAATGTTTACAGCCCCATTTTGCCAAAAAATCCCAAGCAAGCACATAATAATGCTATTTTATATATTATTTTGAATGCATTAGCATGCCCATACCTTATCAATGGTTTTAAAATTCAGTTAAACAAATTGAGTTTAAAATTAATCATGAAAATAACATTAATTAATCATTTAATGCTATAAAAATATTGCACATCAAACAAATATTCTGGAACAAAAAAGTGTGTGGTGCGAAATTGCTCCAATTATCTTCAATCTCAAATTAACACTGCACAATCTCTTCAAAAATGAATGCAATATATATGTCCCACACAGGAAATTGAAAGGATAATAGATTATTCATTTATTTATGGATGGAATTGTTGTAGATGATCATTGGAGAAGACCTCATCACATAATAGAAGAGCTGCAACAATCCTTTTCAAAAATTCTATTCATAAATAAATAATCTATTATCCTTTCAATTTCTGTGTGGGACAAAAATATTGCATTGGTTTTTGAAGAGATTGTGAATAGTTTGAAATTTAAAATAATTGGAGCACTTTCAAACCACTAAAACAAATTAAAAGGATGTAACAATAATTGGTTGAGATCTGTTTTACTATTTACATTCGAAAAATTTTTAAGACGTAAATAACAAATTTGTACTCAATACTAAGGACATATACGTGAAGAAACATGTCGTATTTATTGATTTGAATTCGACTACACAAAAAATAATTAGTTGTGATAATTACAAAGTACTTCAAGTTTGTTTTGGTACTAAGATATAAAATATAAGTGAAAATAGATCTCAAAATTAGTTCCTTCTAGGGGTGAAGTAGTATTATATCTTACTGTAACATAATTGAGCAAAAGTTGGAACACAAAACTTTACTCTGCTCTCTTTTTCGATATAACACAATCATTAAGCATAATTAATCATGAAACAATATGTCTAGATGTTTTATCAAAAGTAGTCACTCAAGATGATCCGATAAGAGATTTTTACAAAATACAAAATTTTACATACTCCTATTTGTATTGTCTAACTGAATTTTTATCATTCTTATATTGTTTTCATATACTTATTTGAAGTTGTCATAAGCAAAATACAGCGTTATTAAATAATCACAATTACATTGTTTTGGCCTTCTAATATCGCTGTTTTTACTCAGATCATCACACACAGAGCTACACATTTTATAAAAGAAAATTCCCTTTTCACACATTATCCACAAATATTTTCAATAAATTTTATTTAAACGAAGCATTGAAAGATACATACCTGGTATAGGAGGTGGATGCCTGGGCGGACTCGGACAACGTTGTTGGTAGGAATGACAGTCATTGGAACTGCTTGTTACTTGGCTGATCGTACTATGACCCGAGTCCGAAGATGAGACAGAACCTGCATACATAAACATGCCATAACCTTTTATAGAGCGAATGGGAAACAAAGTGGTTCTTTACTTTGAAATTTATTTAAAAAATTAACAGAATATAGTCAAAATCAAGCATATTCCACAAACCTTTGATTTTCAGATAAAACATTCCATTTTTACAGAAAACTAAAAGGCATCTGACGAAGGTGTTTAAAATGGTTTCCATTTATAGTAATTGAGGAAATATCAAAGTTTATTGTATTGGTGTATTGGATTGCTCTACTTTGTATTGATAGACAGATGTTGACTGTAAAGATATTTTAATGTTTTTTACTTTTGGACTATATCGATGCAAGTGTATTGCATTTTGCTTTTTTAGATTTAATTAGGTTTATTGACCACTTTTTTAGTCCCCAATGAACTAGACAATCACAAGATGCAATTTATACGTGCATAAAAATGTGCAATTATAGAACAAGAAAGAAGTTTGACATGAGCTTGAGTCAAAAGTATTTTTTTAATGAATGGGTATTTGAAAAGCAAATTTTTATTTTGATGTATGTTTATCCTTTATGAACGTATGGATCAAAATTTATGAGTGTTGTTACATACATGCAGTAAAACATATCAAAATAAAAAATTATGATATATAAAAATACTCACCAGAAGTGACAGTTTTTCTCAAAGGCAAGTTACTAAGTGAAGTAACACTACTGCTTTCGGCAGACAAAGCAACCGAAGGAAGAGGAGTAGGTGTGTCAGAATGAGATCTTTCGTGCATTGCTCTACCTCCATTGCCGGAGCTACTTGAACTGTGGGATCCGTAACTTGAATAACTCCCTAGAAAAGAAGAAAAATAAGAATATCATTCATTTTACTAAATATATTCTGATAGTTCTGAGTAAGTATTTGCATTGAAGATATTAGTGTGTGGTACTCATGTCAGTTAAGACACACAAAAACGTGTCTACAGCTCTGCAAAGGAGGACTTTCAAACCGACTTCCTGGATGGTTTTTGACATTTTTCACCAAGAAAACTTCCTGATGAAATACATTGATAATTTTATGTTAATAATTACATGTAGGGACCCTTTTTTGTTTTTTAAAATTGTTTGGATTAATTTCGAAGAAAAATGACAGTTAACATGTCCTTACCTGTAGCACTTGGTGCTCTCCTGACGGCAGGACTAGGCTGAGTGAGACCATGAGAAGGAAGACGCGGCTGATGGGGCCTTGTTTTATTTGGTTCCGATAATGCCAATAATTTCCGGACTGCTTGAGGTGAAGCCGAACCTGAATATGATAAACAATAATTTTACAAAACTTTTTTTGCTCAAATAAATCGAATTAGCATTATCGTGTACCCAAAATTAGTTTAACAAAAAGATTTTAGTATGAAAAATGACAATACATCCGCTGGTAGTTAAGCAACATTTCACAAAAAATTATAGTAAAGAATACATAACAACAAAAAATATACATCAAACCCCAATATCTTGAAAATCCATTTCAATAAACACAAAGACCTAGCAATGTTGGTTCTGGGGGTAGGATATCAACAGATTCTTTTAACTGATATAAATAATAGAGCGTATATAGTGGGACATATAATTTTATTGCCAATAATGGATGATCAACCATAATCGTATGAAGTAGAAGATTGTAGGATTCATGATAAAATTTTATTGGATTGAAAAGATTAACGGTATACAGGGTGTCCCACGACGATTAAGACAAGTAATATATCATAATTGGGCAGTAGTAGATAATTATAATTTTGGGGGTGTAAATTAGAGCAAATGTTGCATCTTTTCTTGTTATTGTGTTACCCAATGAGGTATTTGTTTTTGGTAACGTGACGTCGCATTCAAAATTATTAATGAGACAACCTGTATATTTGTGCCTTTCTGTGTTCCTCCCGATAAAATAATTCCAACTAACTAGCACACTTGGGGTCTAAAGTGATTAATTCAAGAGCTACAGGTACTTAAAGGATTGTAAGTTAAAAAATTCATAATTGAATCCTCTGTAATTTTCGGCAATCTTACATTCGTATGTAATGATTAAGACAAACCAATATTATAATTTTTAATAATAATTCAAATTAACTGTCACAAAAAAAACTTACAATCTTAAAGGAGATGTTCAAATTGATGTCCACCTTCGCAAATGCATTTCTCAAATCTTGATAATAGATTTTGGCTACATGCTGCCCTAATCATTTCCGGTGTCACAGTTCTACAAGCATCGCGTGTTTTTCTTTTCAAATTGTCTAAATCTGCAGACGGAGTTGCATAAACGATACCTTTAAGATATCCCCAAAGGAAGAAATCTAACGGTGTCAGGTCTGGCGATCTTGGAGGCCAGTAAATAGTACCGTTTCGTCCAATCCAGCGTTCTAGAAATATCATGTCCAGATAATTTCTCACTCTACGATCATGCGTAGGTGCACCATCTTGCTACCACCACATTGTATTTCTTTCATTCAATGGAATGTCTTCAAGTAAGTCTGGAAGTATATTTTGTAAAAAATTTAGGTATCTCTCTCCCATTAGTATACCATCATAAAAGTACGAGCCAATCAAACGCCCATTGAATAGGCCACACCAAACGTTTACCCTCCAAATTCTCTGAAATCGGGTCCGTTATTATGATACCTCGATTCGTTGCACAGCAGAATTTTATCCAAAAAAGATAACCCATCGTCTAACTGTACATGCATATCTGCAATAAATGTACATCGAAGATCAAAATCTTGAGGATTCAGACCTTGCACCAAAGGTATCTTAAAGAGTACTTATGATTTTTTAATATCCTGTGGATAGTTGATTTGCTGATACCAAGTTCAGATTCCAAATGTAGAATGGATTTATGAGGATATACTTGTAAATATGCTAAAGTATTAATTACATTGTCTTCAGTTTGTACAGACTTTGTCCTAGATGTTTCTACTTTGGCTTTCCCACTGGGAAAAGAACCATTGCGTAATTCTTGTTCCACATACCTAAATGTATCTTTACCAGGTATTCGGCGATTGGGATAACAAGCTCTGTATAAATATCTAGCTCTTCTACAATTTCTTTCATATTCACCATAAATAAGAACCATTTCAACATATTCACTAGCCATATAAAGAAAAGGCATGTTAATGAAATTGACTGTCTCGACCCTTACTTCGTGGAATATGCTCATATATTACTTGTCTTAATCGTCGTGGGACACCCTGTATATTGACAGATAAAATGTATTGACACTACTTATTAGACATGATTAATAAATAGGAAGAAAAAGTAATAAAACATAACATAAAAGTAATAAAACAGTGATTGGAAAACTACCCATAACACATATGACTGTGTGGTCTTTTATAGAAATTTTGGAATGTTGAACAAAAGTGAGATTTATCACTATCTACCTTGTTTCAGATATCTATATCCCAGCACAAACAGATTATAAAATTAATAGCATATTTTAGTACAGCTATGCTAAATAAGCATACAAAAAATCACACTAAACAGTCAACAGCTGCTTTATTATATGCTGTTCGAGAATTTTGAACCACTTTTGCATTAAATATGTTTTTCATTATAAAAAGAAAATTCTTGAAGAAGGATTTAAAAGACTTTTAAAAATTAGTACAGTTTAAAAAATCTGGGGATAGTCTTTAATAAACGGGCTGTTGAGATATTGATGGCAAGGCCGCCGTCAGGGATGGGAAGGCCGCCGTCAGGACTGGCAAGGCCGCCGTCAGGACTGGCAAGGCCGCCGTCAGGACTGGCAAACCGGGCACCCTGCCGGGGCGGCAAATCAGTTGTTAAAACAAGATAAATTTTGTGACACTAAACTTTTTCTTTGTCAAAATCGAAAAAGCAATGAGAGTTTTAATTAGATCGAAAAGGTGAGACCAAGTGAAATTGGAGGCTGTTTAGTTAGTGTCCTTCATTTATTAATAGTCATGGCAGAAGGATAAAGGTGTGTCACAAACGAAATTTCGAGTTATAGACCTAAATTTAAAACATTGCAACGAAAAGTTACTAGTGCTTATAATCTATTTGAAGTTGACTCAGTTTTTGAGCCAAGTCAATCAGGCACAGTGAGGTGGCAAAATTTCATTTTACAAGGCGGCAATAGCATATCAATTTTAAAACAAATCATAACTTAGTTACAAGAAATATATACTCATTTTTATTGGTATGTATCCTTATATTAAAATATTATTTCAAATAAATGATTTAGTTTTGTTAGCCACTATTATGATAAAAATAACAAATGAAACTTACCAAACTTCGCAGTCGGTTTTCTCTCATCGCTAGCACTGCTCGTACTGCTTGTAGTACTAGGAGCTGGTGACGAATGCCTTTTGGTTCTCTGAATTCCGGGCGCAGAAGAACTTCCAGTAGCTGGTCCTTCACACTCCAAAGACATCTCATGTAGCTTAGCTTCATCAGTTTCTACTTGAAGGTTAGTTAAATAGGCCTTAACTCTGCGTACCATTTGAGATTCTTCAAACATCTTCTTTGGATTCGGAGCTGCCGTTGACTTCTTTCGTCTCTTCACAGTTGCTTGGCCTACGACAAGGAAAATTTAAACAATAAGAAGATATCTGGTTCAATAATCTCTAACTTACCTTGGGTGTGATAATGGGTGGATGCTGTAGTCAACTGGTTAAGTGCTACCATTGCGTTACTGGCAGGTTGACCACCTAATTTGAGCATAGTGAGCAAATCGTATGGACTACTACACATATTACTCAATGATCTAACTTCCTTAGCAATCATTCTCAATTTTTCGAAATTAATTAGGCCTTCGACTTTGGAATCGTTGCCGAGGTGAATGAATGTCAAGTCTTTTTTGACTATCGGATAAAAAGGTATCTGCAAAATAGAAAAGTCGTATAGTTAAAAATTGATGATATTTTGTATTATATTTAATGTTTTGTGGGATCTAGATTGGGAGACTTCTGTATATTTGAAATTTGACGAACATATATAAAACAATGACTACCGAGAAATACAACAAGTTCGGTCTTGTTACTGTTCTTTCAACTCTCCATTTCATCTCAACTATTTTATATGTATAAGTATTTGAAATTGTTGCATTTAGTGGTAGATATAATAAATGATAGAGTCGGTATACTATAGTGACAATGTTCACAAAACTACTAAGTAAGTACACATATAACATTCACATAAATGATATAAAACATTTGTTAAAAAGGAACACCGATGATATAGAGGTTGTAGAGAAAAGAATACACTTTTTTATGAAGGTTAAAACATGTACATACATAGTTGAGGTTGGCTAGTTCACTAAAGATATTTATTGAAAAATAATATATCAACAAAATTCAAATATTGTGTCAAAGACAATTGTTCATTAATAGCCAAATATAAACATCAGTAAACAAGATGCAGGGTGGTGATGTTAAAATATAATGCCTACTAAATTTCGGGGTGCGCTAACAGAGATGATATTTTTATGTTTAATGTAGGATAAATTTCCATGCAAGTATCATTTAAAACCAAAAAATGTGCACCCCTTTTAAATGTGGCAAATTAAATTCAACATGTTATAGAAGGGCTAGTTGAATTGGGCTACACCTGAAATGAAATGAGATGGTGTGCAAAAAGTAATAGTGTACATTCAGAATATTGCAATAAATATGTTGCCTTAAACATATGAACTAGGGCTGCTTACATAATTTTATGAAAACCAAGTATATTTTACATCATTAATAAGAGAAGAAATATCCTTTATATATGGTTTAAATTTGAAATAATAATTTTCAAATACATTTTAAATCGGGTGACAATTGTTTTTAGGTTTCAACTTCAATCCATGTGTGATTATGTTGGAAGAAATTGTATATTTTCGTGAAATAGTAGATTTTTGCCATTATCTTACAAATCCTATCCACAAACATGTTTATACAAGATGATTAGAAAGTACTGAAAATATGTAATTTTTTCCGTTTCATTTGAATTGAGGGAAATATACCTACTTTTGTCTTGGACAAAATATGTATAGACTATTGGAGTAATCTTAATATATCGTCAGTCCAATGTCAAAACTATGAATGTGCAGAATTGGTCAATTTGACTTATGTGCACCACCATATTAATGAAGAATGCTTTGTTACTATGCCAAAGTAACGAATGTATATACGCGCCATAAATTGTGGTGGGGCCAGATTCCATATTCAGGTAAGTTAGTGTGCTTACAATTGTCCAACAGCAAGGAAACGAATGTGCAAGTTTCGTGTTTTTGGCGTTGTAAATGTTGACACAATTAATTTGAAAGTGGTACTTTCGTGAATTTGGCTTTGTAATATATAAGTATAAATTTAAATATAACAGTTTCGTGTATTTAGCTTTGTGAAATGTGTTAATACTTTACTGAATGTGACAGTTTAGTGTTTTTATATTTGCATATACCTATTTACAAATACTCTCATTGTAACACTTTCCGCATTTTGTCACTTTGAAGGTTAATGTGATTACACTGAATGCAACTTTTTTCTGATTTTGCCGTTTAAAAATTTAATACCATTGCTTTAAATATTGTAACACTGAGAGTTATACATCACATCACAGTTTTTTCTTACTTTTTTGGAAAATAATATCTAGAACAAAAAGGATGTTGGAATTGGCTAGCCAATCAATAAGTACAAATGAAACTGCTAACAAACAAAAAAAGGTAAAACATACAGTTATATATTTTTTAATCAAATTAATTTTTTCTAACAGCTACGTGGAATTGCCTCAGTATCTGACATAGCCTATCCTTCTGAACATATCCCAGGTAAGAGCAATAACAAACTTTTCAAATCTAATAGTATTTGATTTTTTTAGAAAATGTTGCAGAGACTGCAGAGGTTACTTCTACCAAGAAGATTGAGGTAAAACAACTTTTAATACATTTTTTTTATTATAATGAACTTTGATTTTTACAGCTAAGTGAAGATCGCCAATATTTAACAGGACTTATTTAACTGAAAATAATCTAGATAATAGTTTAATGAAGAATATTTCAAATCAAGATTAGCATAATTTTTTTAGATAATGTAGCCTTCAATGATGTCAGTGATCAGCTTGGCAAAAACTATCCGCCTTTTGGAATGGAACAAAACACCGATGTTATACCGTCGGTTATAGCACAAAATATTCGTGAATATTGTCCCAAATAAATATTAGTTGGCAGTTAAAAAATAATTATCTCTAACTTTTTTTAGGTGCAATCCAGTGCGATGATCCTGAGGACCTTCCTAATGAAATTGAACCTTCGATTTCTAGAAAGACACGACAACTTTCAACGCTTGTGGATGATAATGCATCTTCATCAGATAATTACGATCCAGAAGAGAGCTCTGATAGTTCCAGCTGTTCTTCCGAGTTGCTCAACCTCTTCAGCTTCTTCAGATTCTACTACTAAAAATCGGCAAATAAATCAATCCGGTAAGCATTCAATTTTTCAAGTTTATTGTTTAATATTTAAGGGCATCCTTTGAAGAAGAGAAGAAATGAGTCGATGTGGAAGAAAAATATAAGGAAAGTAATAGACGCATGGGGTCATACATCGGTGCAAAAAATATAACGAAAGCCGCACGTCCGTTATTACCATCACCGTGTTCCATAAAACCAAACCATAGATGCATCACGTTTGTAAAAGAAGAAAACCGCCGAGAAATTTACGACCAGTTTCGCAAACTGCCATCCCTAGATGATCAAAGAGTTTTCATTATAAATCACGTTGAACAAAAGTTTAAGAGCAGGGTAACACGAAATATCGAAGGTTCTAGAAGAAGTTTCACTTATGTGTATATGTTGACCATTGATGGCCAAAAAATAAAAGTTTGTCGCGAATTATTCATGGCTACTCTAACTGTCACAGATTCATTTATACGCACAGCATGTAAAAAACATTCTACTAGTGGAGTAATTGAGGGAGATTTGCGTGGAAAGCATGCTCCATTTAACAAGCTCAGAAATCAGGATGAAAAATTGATTCGGGATCACATTCTGTCATTCCCGGTAGTAGAGTGACAGTATTGTAGATCGTCCACACAAAAAAGTATTTGGATGCCTCTCTAAATATTTCAGTTATGTACAGATTGTATAAAACTATGTGTGTGGAAAAAAAAATTAAACCAGTGTGCTTAGAGAAATACAGACATATTTTCAGTGAATACAATTTAGGATTCTTTCGCCCCAAAAAGGATCAATGTAAACAATGTTTTGCTCAAAAGAACATGATAGAATCGAAGAAAAATACATACAGATAACTTCCAACAACACTTGACAAGAAAAACACTAGCCCATCAAGCTCGAGACAATGACAAACAAACCGCGAAAGAAACTGTCTTTTAATTTTCATCTTGAGTCAGTACTTACCACGCCCAAAGGTCCAGCTGGCCAAATATTCTATTTAAGAAAGTTAGCAATATACAACTTAACAACATATAACTTGACAAATCAAGATGTAAATTGTTACCTGTGGGGGGAAACACAAGGGAAAAGAGGCGAAGTCGAAATAGCTTCTTGCATTCGCGATTATTTGCTAGCCTACCCGACCATCAAAGTAGTTCGAATGATGTCTGGCGGATGCAGAGGTCAACAATAAAATTCTATTTTTGCTTCAGGTTTTCTCGGTTCACCCTAACTTGGTTCAAATTGATCAGAAATTTTTTGAGACCGGCCATACAGAAACGGTGTGCGACTCTATCCACTCAGAAACTGAACAAAAATCAAAATATGTACCTGTATATTCTTCTGAAGGATGGGCCCAAATCATCCTTCGCTCGTGTTAAACCACGACCTTTTGAAGTAACAAAATTAACACATAAAGATTTTTTAGACTTTAAAACATTAGGCAATTAGACAATCATTTAATCTGAGCAAAATTCCCTGGCATTAAGTTTTTTGGATTCGCTGTCTCAAGGCTGATCAAACCAAAATACTTTACAAATTTAATTATAATGACGATTTCAAAGAGTCAAGTATTACGAAGTCTAGAGGAAGGACAAAAAAGGTACAGTTAGATAAAACTTACAATGATGAGTTACCAATTAATGCTGCGAAGTTTAAAGATTTACAAAAAATGTGTAGTGATCTAACTATACCAAAAATGTATCATCATTTTTATAATTCACTGAATATCAGTGATAAGGTCAGAGACAGATTGCCTAATCCTGATAATAATGAAGAATGTGTAAGTAGCGATGAAGAGGAAGATTGTTAGGTAGAACATTCAAGTTAGAATTCGAAATTTCGTTATACCTACTACTTGATAAGTATAGTTTGACTGATTTTTATTATAGTTATTAAAATTACCATTATTAAATAATTTGAAATATTTTCTTGTTTACTTTCTTAAACCTATTTTTAATCAAATGTGACACATTCATCTTCATGGTATTGCAGTAGAAATGCATAAGCTTATCTGAATGTAGTACATTCGCTGGTTTGGTTTTGTAAAAATAAGGTGGAAATGTGACGCTTTCAAATTTTTTTACTAAAAATAAAAAAAAAACTATAGGCGGGCTTTAAACTGTTTAAGTAGGGCATATAAATACTAAAAAATAATATAGATACGGCAAAAAACTGAATTTCCACAGCAAACTGAAACTTTTAAACGCTTATATTTCAGAATATCGATTTTGCACATTCATGGTTTTTGCACTGTACCAGCGATAATATAAATAAGACATTAAAAATAATGGGACATTTTGATACATTATTACTTATTATAGTAAAATTTTGGAGATTTTAACTCCAAGTTAGTATTTAGACTTTGAGCCAAACCCGAAGGAATGAATTTCTATATTATGAAACACAGAGAAAGTATATCAATGAAAAATACACTTTTTACTTCGTTACATAAACAACGAAGGTTTTTGAATTGCAAATTTGATGCCGAACTTTCTAGCCATCCTGTATCCATGCTTGTTTTAATTAACTTTATGAAATAATATCAAAAATGAAATGATGTGTGAAGGTTTTTGAAAAACACAATGCAAATAAAATGTCATGTACACTTACAGTATGCGTAAGTAGCAGATAAGACTAAAAAAAATAAATAATGAACAAATTTGTGTCACATGTTCGGTGATTTTGTATGGAGAGTTTTGTTGAATGAATATTTCAAAATTACATATTTTATTATATGAAATGTAAACAGTGTGTATAAAAAATTGCATATATTGATAATATTTTCATTTTAAAGTTTACAAAAAGGAAGCGAAAGATAAAGTGATATATATTACTGATTTTAGTTACAATAATATATTAGACATGCATTCATTGTGAATTTTAGAATGGTATATCATACATGTGTAAATAAAATGCTAAATTCTCCGAAATCACGTAACATATGTTTGCCCAAATAATATGGATCATTTTAATACTTAAGTTAAACTGACCAAGTAATCAGGTCCAGACAAGTCTAATAAAAACTACAGAAAAAAGTGATTAATTCGATATAGTCAGTTTTAGCAGAATTTTTATAACTATGCTACCAGTTTTACAATGGGATTTGTTCATTTTTTCTTGTAACAAATATAATAAATTAGTCACTTGGTCAATCAAAATAATAATGAGATTTTTGGGACTTGGTCACTTTTGGCAGTAAGCCGACGCATTGTCCATATAACAAAACTACACTCATCGGTAAAACAGATGTATCTTAAAAAATTCCTATTTCAGTTGGCTTTGTCTATCATAGTTTCGCAGAAAAATTGTCTATTAAAATAGTCTTGCTAAAAAAGTTCTTGCATATCATGAAATTTGTAAGCTTTAAAGCCGTGTTTTTAGAACACTATGAGCTTTAAAAATAGTAACATTTGAATCTCATACTACACATTTAATGATGGTCCTTGGGTTTTCAACAAAAGCCATCAGAATGAACAGGTCAATCTCCATTAATGTTGTTCTATTTCGTCGTCAGTGTGCCGCTTTAGGCACAACTTTGTTTCAGATTGTTTAGTAATTTAATGTATCCTGCGATTCTGTATATCAGTCTGACGATTGGACATATTAAATAGAAATTCTTTAATATCGCGAATACTGTGACCGTCATAATACATACAGACAATTGCAGTTGTAAATAACATAATTATGTTTTTTTATTAAACCAGTACGAACTTTAGGAAATTAAAAGTGCATTTGGACTTATTTTCTAACAAACTTTTTCAAATCTATTATTATTCTTATGAATGCTATTTGGTAAATACATTAGCTCGCTATTAACAGTTTTGTATAGGAATCTATGTTGCATTTTATAAATAACACCATGTATAGATTACAGTTTTATACATTCAGTTCAATTCAACAAAACTCATTACCATAATCCTATCGCATTTTGCAACTACATACTCCATATTTCAAAAGAACATCAGTCAAAATTAATTTTAAACTAGGTTTTTATGTTACTTTTTATATTCATTTAACTGTAACAAGTGATTGAAAACAGAATATACAGGGTAGGGCACCACATACGGAACGGAATATGGTGTCCAAACCATAACGATTTAAAAAAATATTTTGATATGCGTATACATAGATCGATAAGAGCTACATTTTAAAAATATTTATAGTGGAAGTAATAGTATACAGGGTGGTACAAAAAATTTCGGCATAGCAAAGTTATATTTTTTTATGTGGAATATCCTGTATATTTCCACATTTTCGAATTTAACGAGAAAAAATGTCTGTTTCTTAAGGATTCCCTATACCTATATTTTATGGTTTTCGAAATATCTCGGTTTTTCTCGAAATTCAGTGTGTCACAAAAAAAAGAATAACGATAGAACGGATAGGAATATAAAATATTGCCTGAGATCAGTTGATATGAAGCCTTTGGGCTACAATTTGCAATATTTAGGATGATGTATAAATGTACAAGGTGTTCCAAAAAGTGCGAAATATGGACTCCTGCTAACTTGAAAAACATGCTTATCTTAAATGGAACATCCGGTATTTTTTCATCCTATCTGATACAGTAAACAATTCTCTTTCAATAGGTTTAAGTGTTCCCTATAACCAAGTATGGTAGTTTCCACGTAATCGATAGAAAACCTATTTAAAGTCCTCTCTGTGTCTATCTCTTATGTTATAAAGGAGTAGTAGGATGTGTATTATTCAAAGCATTGCTTGAAATAGCATATTTCAGTTTAATATTGAAATTATTGATACCAAATTATTCAATTTTATTACATAATCAAAATAATAGACAATAGGAGAAAATAATTTTAATTACATGTTACAACAAATGACCAACATAAACAGAATACAATAAACAAGATCTAGCAATGTCAATACACTTTTAAACAAACTCAAACTAACAACTAAATAAGGTGTTCAAAATGATGGCCATCTTGTTCAATACATAATTGAACTCTTTTAAAAAAAATTGTTTTCAACTTCTCTTAAAATTTGAGATGATACTGTCGCAAAAGCAGCTCTTATTCTCACTTTCATGTCATCTGGAATTGTCAGCTTTGTATTATAAACAATAGCTTTAGTGTAGCCCCATAAAAATAAATTGATAGGCGTTCAATCTGGGGATCTTGTTACTCATTTATGCGGTCCACCTCAACCAATCCATTTTCGTGGAAATAACCTATTTAAATAATTTCTTAATCTTAAACTAAAATTGACTGAAGCACCATCAAACTGTATCCACATTCTTCGTCTTACTACTAACGGAACGTCTTCCAAAAGTTCAGGAACTTGACACACTAAGAATCTACGAAATTTTGCAGCATTTGAACGTCCATTAAAGAAGTAAGGACCTATCACTTTAGATCCGACAATTCCTCCCCATACATTCAATGATCATCGTTTTTGATGATCGAGAGTCCGGAAATAGTGGGGATTTTCATCGCTACAGTAATGAAAATTATGTTTGTTCACTACACCATAGCTATGGAATGTAGCTTCAACAGTAAACATTACAAAGTCAAAAAAGTTTTCAGTTACCACCATCTGTTCCATTACCCATAAACAAAAATCTATCCGTTGATCAAAATCTCTATCGTAAGGTTCCTGCTGTAGCTGTACGTGATAAGGATGAAATTTATATTTTTTTATTATTCTGGATATGCTTCTTCTACTTATTCCTATTTCTTGACTAATTTGTCTTTGGCTTGTATGAGGATCTTCTACAAGTGAACCAATTACTTGGAATTCAATATTCTCATTGCTTACAATAATACTTGGTTTATTGGGTTTTTCACAAGATACACTTCCAGTATTTCGAAATGAGTTGAGTAACTTCTGAAAACTTTCCTTTTTCGGATGGTTCTTGTCGGAGTATTTTTGCGCATATATATGTGAAGCTAATAGGCGACTTTCTAGACACTCACCCAATACTAAAATCATATCAATTCTTTCTTGCATTGAATATGTTTTCATTCTGAATAAATTAATGCAGTGAAGCTTATTGGAAAATATCAACAACTAGACATAATATTAACATTAAATTTGACATTTTAAGTATTGCTTAGAATAATACACATCCTACTACTCTTTTATAAAATAAGAGAAATACACAGAGCTGACTTTAAATATGTTTTCTATTTATTACGTGAAAATTACCAAACTTGGCCAAAGGGAACCCTAATACCATGGGAAAGAGAATCGTTTACTGTATCGGATAGGATGAAAAAAACCGGGTGTTCTATTAAAGATAAGCATGTTTTTCAAGTTAGCAGGAGTCCATAATATTTCGCACTTTTTGGAACACCCTGTACATTTATACATATTCCTTAGTATTGCAAATAGTAGTCCAAAGGCTTCGTATCAACTGATCCAAGGTAACTTTTTATATTCCTACCCGTTTTATCGTTATTCTTTTTTTTGTGACATACCGTTTTTCGAGAAAAGCCGAGATATTTTGAAAACCATAAAAGATAGGTATAGGGGATCCCTAAGACACATACATTATTTTTTTTCGTTAAATTTGAAAATGGTATAATATACAGGGTACTCCATTTAAAAAAATATAACTTTGATATGCCAAATTCTTTTGAACCACCCTGTTTATTTATAAATCTTTTTAAAATGTAGCTCTTATTGACCCACACATATGCATATGAAAATATTTTTTAAATTGTTATGGTTTGGACACCAGATTCCGTGCCGTATGTGGTGCCCCACCCTGTATAAGCAACATGTTGTCTAACGATTATTTAAGAATAAAACTAAATATGAAGGTGAAGTTATAACTAATTTTGAAATTGTTATGCTACTGTTGAAGCCAATTGTAAAGAAATATACTAACATTAGGGAACAATATTTTTATGGAAATAATTTTATGGGAGCCATTATTAAAATAGAATATATGTTTCTATATAAAATGATTAATGGAAAGGTTATACAGGGCGTTTCATTAATAATTGAAAATCGTTTATCTGTTGAATCTTGAGCTCAAAATATTAAGATTTAACCTGAATAATATAAAATATTGTTCCTCACTGAGAGAAGTAATTGAGAAATAGAATGAAGTCGAATTTACTTTAACAAAAAGTTTAATTAGTTTATATTTTCTCCAATGGAGCAATAACCTACTGTTAATATGGATAATTCAAACTTGAACAGATAAGTCTAAGCATTGCTAATGTGGTATATGCGAAATGAGCAGTAGGCTTAAGAAATTGTCAATGGTTGGCATCTGTCAACAATGTTAACGACACGCATGTTTGTTCACTATTCTGGGGTTATGACTATGTTTTTCATGAGTTCATTATACTACTATTACTATTACTTATTAAGCCGATATCGTATTATTGAGGGACCTAATAATTGACGACGAGGATGAGATAGTCCCAAAGTCAACATAAGCTCCATAAGGTAAAAGGTCAAACAAGGTCTTAGTAAACAGTCAAATTCTTATAGTATGTCGCTCCTAATCGGGAACATTGAAGTAATAGATGTAAACAAAACAGACATAGAAGCTTACTTTGAAAAAAATGGATAATCTTTTTAAGATGAATAATGTAGAGAACGACAAGAAAGTAGATTTATTCATAACATTAATGGGAGGCGAAGCATACAAGCTAGTCAAAATGCTAAGTAAGCTGCAGTCAGTATAATCCAAAACGTATGAAGAGTTAAAACAAGTTTTGAAAGATACATTGGCTCCGAGCAAATCCATAATTTATGAATCATATAAGTTCTACAAACTAAACCAAGATACGTCCACAATTGCTGAATATATAGCCAAAATGAAAGACCAAGCAGCACTGTGATTTTAAAAATGTAACAAATTATCTAAATAGAGCTCAAAAAGATGAATTTGTTTGCGGAATTACAGAGAAGAGAATTCAAGACACATTATTGACAGAAAAAGATCTCACATTTCAAAAATCCTGTGAAATAGCATTATCTTTAGAAATCATTTATTTGGAAAGTAAAACAAAGTTAAGATGACAATGTGCACAAAGTATTTACTAAAATAAACCCAGGTCATAAGTCAGTCGAAAGGAAAGATAATGAAAAAAAAATCACAAATGGCAACAAACCGCAAGTACAAGTCAACGAAACAAGAGTAAAAGTAAATTGAGCATGTCCCAAGCATGTAAGAGGTGTGCGAGATATCACAATTCCGATAACTGCCCAGCAAAAGGGTGGAAATGCTTTGTCTGTAAAAAGCCAGGTCATACATCGAAGGTTTGTAGATTCAGAAATGTAAATCACGTGGAGGAAAATCAAGATAACAATGGAACAGATGATAGTGAATCAGAAAATGTTTATAGTTTCAATAACATTATTGAAATAAAGGAAACAAAAAATGGTTGGCAGGATAACATACTATAAGTACAGTAGAGACAATGATAGAAGAAAAAGATACCACACAGTCACATCATGAAGATGCGGATCAGGTAACAAATGTAAACAATGCAAAATCAAGTCCAGTTATTAAAAATGGGAAAATAAATAACAAAAAGGTCTTTATGGAAATAGATAGTGATGCAAGTGTCAGGCTAATGTATAATATTGAGTTTAAGGAATTATTCTCCAATTTAAAATCAAGTAGAGGTAACAGTAAATTAAAAACAGTATCAGGGGATAAATTGTCTGTCTTAGGTGAAATTAATGTAAGTAGAATTAGATAATAAGGCTGTATATACTACCACTATTCATTATAAATGCTAGTAATAAGTTTACTCCCTTACTAGGTACATCATGGTTAGACGTAATTAAGCCCAGCTGGAGGGAGTTAATAAGTACTGAAAATTTTATAGACATGGAGGGGGTGAAACTGTGAAATTGGTAGAGTCAGAGTAGGTAGAAATGTTGAAGTAAAGATTCCAAAAGCTTTTAGCATAGATAACAGTCAGGCAATTGAAGGGTTTACAGTTACATTGGCTATTAAGAAGGATGCACAGTTTATTTTTCACAAAGCATATGATGTACCCTATGCTTTGAAGGGCCAGGTGAATACTGAGCTTAGTCGAATGGAAAAGTCTGGTATATTAGTTCATACAACTCAGGCAGATATTGCAAGTCCTATTGTAGTAGTCCAGAAAAATAATGGAGGAATTCGAGTTTGTGAGGATTTCAAAAAAAACCCTCAACCCTAATTTAAAGACAGATCACTACCCTCTTTCAGATATTCAAGATATTTTTCAAAAATAAGTTCACGGTAAGGTTTTTACTATTATAGACTTGTTTAATGCCTAGTTGCAATTGAATGTAAATGAGAAGTCACAGTATATTAACAATTAATACTCATAATGGGTTGTACAGGTTTACGAGATTACCATATGGTATCTCTAGCGCCCCAGCATTATTTTAAATGGTGATGGAATAAGCCTTGGAATGAATAAATCAGGTAGGTATTTACCTTGATGATGTAATAATCGCAGGTAAAGATATTACAGAATGTAAAAATAATATGCTGAAAGTGTTTGAAATACTAAACAAATTCAATATTAGAATAAACCGAAGTAAGTGCTGTTTTTTCTGTACTTCAGTGCAGTATTTGGGGCACATTTTGAATCGGGAAGGAATTAAACCCATGAATAGAAAGGTTGAAGCTATCCAGGATGCCTCTCAACCCAAAAACTTTACAGAATTATTAAGGGCATATCTAGGGCTGTTGAATTATTATTCAAAGTTCATACCCATGCTTTCCATAGAACTACACAGTCTTTACAAACTTCTAGGTAAAAATCAAAAGTTTAAGTGGACAGATGAGCAACAAAAGGGATTTGAAAAAAGCAAAGAGCTTTTGATATCAAGTAAAGCCTTAGCTATATGACACATCTAAGGAGCTAGTTGTTACATGTGACTCATCACAATATGGGTTGGGTACAGTTTTAGCATGGTAATTAATGGAGAAGAAAGGCCAGTGTTATTTGTCTCATGCACATCAACAGAATTATGCCCAAGTCCAAAATGAGGCATTAGCCATTATTTTTGCAGTCAAGCGGTTTCAAAAATACATTTACAGTAGACAGTTTACACTCCACACGGATCATGAAGCATTGATTGATTGATTTTAAGCCCAACATCAGGTATTCCAACTTTAGCACATGCCAGGTTACAGATATCCGTTGATTCTATCAGCAATAAAGTATAAAAAAGGTAGAGATATAGCAAACACAGATGGATTATCTAGACTACCTGTTACTAATAATACATTTGAAGAGGAGATTTATGCCTTTACCTTGTGCTCAGAGGTACCCATAACTGCAGAGGATATTGGGAGGAGACCAGGAGAGATGGGAATTTAGTGGAGATTATGGAACTAACACAATTCGGGTGGCCATCACAGATGAAAGATGAAACCTTAATCCCCTACTTCAGAAAAAGATTCCAATTAAGTCTCGAAGAAGGTTGTTTAACTTGGAGAAATCGTGTCATTATTTCTAGAGCATTAAGAAGTGAAGTACTGCATATTTTACATGATCAACACCTGGGGATTGTGGGAACTAAGCTGTTGGCCCGAAGTACAGTCTGGTGGTCAGCCATAGATGCAGATATAGAAGAGATGATTGGCAAATGTGAGGCGTGTCAACTAAGTGCCCGAAAACTCCAAGAAGTTAAGTTAACACCCTGGGTACCTGCCACTAGATATTGGCAAAGGTTACATTTAATTTTATATCAAATAAACCAGATTTATTTCTTAATTTTAATAGACACTTCGTCCAGATGGATAGAGATATTTTCAATGTCTAGTGGGACAAATACAAACAAAATGGTAGAGAAACTCAGACAGGTATTTTCAACACTTGGGTTACGAGAAGTCATAATGACAGATAATGGACCACCGTTTAATAGCAATATGTTTCAGCTATTTTGTAGCTCTAATGGTATACAATTGATGCACTCTCCACCATATGACCCTACTTCTAATGGTAAAGCAGAAAGAGCAGTAGAAACTGTAAAATCAGCCTTAAATGAAATATTGTTTGATGAACAGCAAAGAGGGAATAAAATTAGCATGGAATATAGGTTATCAAATTTCAAGTTACAGGAATACACATACAACAGTAACTGATAGAAGTTATGAGTTGTTTCGCCAACCACCACCGACCAAGCTAACTCTATTAAAACCACAGGCAAATATAAGAAACCGAGAAATAGAAAGGAATAGATTGAAAGTGGAATCAGAAAAAGGGAAGAGAAGATCTTTAAGTCGAAAATATACTAGTATACTTGAACAAGGAAAAGAAATGGTTGACTGGGAAAGTAGTTAAATTCATTAGTAGAGTGACATATCTGGTCTGGATAGATAGAAATATTAAGTTTGAACATGCAGATTGTCTAAAAGTATCAAACTTACAAAATAGGGAGGAAGAAACGAGATTAGAAGAGCAAATTCCAAATGCTCTAGAAACGAAGACCAAACAAAGTAACTATACACAAGATGCAAACATGGAAGAATTGAATCCGGAAGTAGAACTTGACCAAAATGAAAGGTCATTGGGATCAAATTCTGAAACACCAGGTAATCAAGAACAAAGAAGCGTCAGCCTACCGTTATCGGAAAATATACAGCAACGACAGTCCATGCCCGATAATATTCGACCGAGCTCTGGCAGTTGTTCAGTTACACCTATTATTCGCTAATCGTCAAGAACTATTAAACCTCCAGATATGATTAACCTATAACGGGTGTTAATACAATTAAAGGGGGGAGAAATGTGGTATATGCGAAATGAACAGTAGACTTAAGAAATTGTCAATGGTTGGCATCTGTCAACATTGTCAACAGCACACATGTTTGTTCACTATTCTAAGGTTATGACTATGTTTTTCATGAGTACATTATAATACTATTAAAACTTATTAAGCCGATATCGTATTATTGAGAGACCTAATAGGTACATGAAAAACGCCTCCAAGGAAACCATAGTCTGCACAAGTTCAAGAAGTAAAATCTATATGTGGCGTATCACTAGATTGGAGGTTTTTCAATACCTCAGTACAAAGAAAATTATACGATGAATTGAATATGCAAAAAGATATGAAAATGTGTGAGAACGCGATAGTTTCAAACTTAAAAGGCTTCATAAACATTGTTGGACCTTTTCCTGGTTATGACAAATCGGCCTCTAGTGTTAATGTTTTTTCATACAACCAACAGTTTTTTTTTGTTATACATAAGATTATTTCCGAGTTTAGCAGCCTCATTTAGTTTAAAATCAATTTTGACTGTTAGTTAGAGTATTACAGTCGCCCAGTTAATAATAATAGTATAAAAAAAACTTACAATTGGAGGTTGGGTTTGTTCAGCGCTTACTAACTGTCGATATTTGCTCATGTTTCTTGAAGGATCCATAAGTTGTTGTAATTCAGCAAACACTCGTTGGTACTTTCCTGGTAATTTATCCCAACTTTGTCTTAACCTCGAAACCGCTCCATGACCCAAACCGCTTATTATAGCGAACATAGAGTTGAAGTTTTTGCATTCTTTACATTGCCCTAAAAACAAACATTATTTAATTTTAAATTTAATAAACACTGCTGCATGATAAAAATGTAAAATAAGTCAGGGGTTCGTGGTCAAACTATTTTGTTTTTGAGAAATAAAATGTAGTAAATGTTATATTATGATTAAACAGTTACTGGTCTTTAAAAGTGGTTTACATTTTTTTAGAAAGTTCTCAGTAGTCTTCAAGTTTGATATTTCCAGATATTTTATATAGAAAAAAATTAAAAATAGAACTACAGATAATAAAAATTGGCAAAATATTCTATATGTCTGTCAGTATTTTTGTTTAGATGGTAGATATGAAGGCATTAAAATTAAAAAATCACAAAAGAGATTGATTCATTAGAAATATTGATTAGTAGTAGATCAGTTAAACACCATTAAAAAAGACAAAAAAGATTCATATAATGTAAATATTTTTTAGTAGATCAGTTAAACAACATTAAAAAATGACAAAAAAGATTGATTCAATTTAAATATTGATTGAAACTAGATCAGTTACACAGCCTTAACAATTACAGAAGAGATTGATTCATTGGGAATATTGATTAGTAGTAGATCAGTTAAACACCATTAAAAAAAGACAAAAAAGATTCATACAATGTAAATATTTATTAGTAGATCAGTTAAACAACATTAAAAAATGACAAAAAAGATTGATTCAATTTAAATATTGATTAAAACTAGATCAGTTACACAGCCTTAACAATTACAGAAGAGATTGATTCATTGGAAATATTGATTAGTAGTAGATCAGTTACACAGCATTAAAAATGGCAGAAGAGATTGATTCATTGGAAATATTGATTAGTAGTAGAGCAGTTACACAGAGTGAGGAACTTAGATATAGAGAATATATTGTAAGGATTGATGAATACAGTTGAAACAGAAAAATAAAATTGTAGAAAGCTAGTGAAGATTTGTTTGAAGGAAGTTTTAGCCAATCAGAATACGTACCTAATTTGTAGAAGATGGTTTCATATGTAAGAAAAACAGTTAATCAGTAAGTGATCAATGTTTATGTTTATAATTTTGAATTTTAACACACACATAAGAATTTTAGCAGAGTTAACTAACTGCGAAATAGAATAGGGAAGCAAAAAATCTCAGAACATCATTTTCAACTGACTTCAAAGCTAAAATTTTACTGTTAAGTTGATAAAATGTTTACTTACTTGCTACTTTGATAAATTGCTTAATTATCTTCATTCTTCTTACGGGATTATGCTCCGAACAAACTTCCGATACCACCCAGAACGTCTCCTTATTTACCAATGATGCGAACTGTTCCAACATGGGCGTTCCATATTTTGATTTTAATTCAAAGAGATCATCAATATACTCCGTCGGTTCAATTTGTCTAAAAATACTAAAATCTAACAAAGTTAACTGTATTGCCACTTCCACTGCATTCAATTGCAAGAAATGTACTGCGCTTTCTCGTACTAGCTCTGGCGCTAATTCATCAGGTACCAATGTTTCAGTAACGCCGTTCGTTTTAAGATAATATCTACTACTTAAACCTATCCTTTCGGCTAGATTTTGTAGGTCGTCTTGTAGTCGTTTTTGTTTGATAGTTTGGTTGTCTGTTACTGATACCTCGCACAGACTGAAATTACTGCTCGGATCCGTCATGCCGAATTCTTGAAGAGCCAACATGACGACTTCGTGTGCTGTAGTTTCTTTGTGCACCAAGAGGTATTTGTAGCTTTGATCTGGCTTATAAACCTAAAACAAAACAGGCATCAGTGTTGCATTCCCAAAAATAAGCTCATAAAAATCATGGTATAAATTAAACATTTTTAAATTTAAACTTAATACTTTATATTATTTATTATTTGTTGAACTTGTTCTTTTTACGTTTGAAGTTTGGTAGTTTTATCCTATTTTGTAATGTAAACAGTATTAGCACTTGATACTTGATAAGTGGGAAGAAATATACTGGATAAAGCAGGAAAAGTGTGACCTACTGTCAGATAAAAAGCTGAAGTCTAGTTAATTTTGAAAGTTCACAAATAAAAAATTGTAGCCAAGTCAATTTTCAGTCAAATCAAGTTTGAAGTTCAGAGTCAGAGAATGTCAGGTTGAAGTTGATTGTTTGTTTGAAACAAGATTATAAGTCACTTTTAGAGGAAGAGCCTCACACTTCAATCAAAGATTTTAAAGCTGCGATAAATGTAAAAGAAAGATTTAAACCTATTTTTCATAGGGCATATGAAATGCCATTTGCACTAAAACCAAAAGTCGAGGAGGAACTTTCAAAAATGGTTAAGTCTGGTGTTTTGACCAAGGTATCCTACAGCAACTGGACAAGTCCAATTGTTGTGGTCACCAAGAAAAACTCTGGAGATGTCAGAATATGCGCGGATTTACAAAAAAAAACGCTAAATTTAGCATGGCGTTTTACCATTGCCTTCTGATATATTTGCCACATTACATGGTAGCGAGTATTACTGTGTTTTAAACTAATCTTACATTACAGCCTTTTTAAAGAAATTGCTAGCAATTTAATTGCTGGCCTTTCTTGAATAATTGCGCATGCGTTTCGGCCCATTTTCACTGCAACTTTCAGGCTTGAAAAATATAGAAATTTTCAAGGTTATTTACGCGCAACTTTACGTATTTCTAATTTTTAGTGACTTTAGATTTTTACAACATAATTATTGTGTTGGTTGAATATCAGTTTACTTTATTCGATGCTCAATCAATTTTTTCTAACAACTTATCGAATGTAGGCTCATCCATCCTCAGGTAGTTTTTAAAGATTTTCAAGTCATTACAATCTTTGAATTCGTTTGTAATTTTTAAGTTTCCCATTGTTTTAGTTAACCATGGTTTGTTCCAGCACGATATATGCCTCCTGTTTTCAATACGCATTTTTATATAAGTAGCATGAATAGCATTTGTAGTGATTGCCAGAAGTAAAATGTATGGTTTTTCTGTATTAATTTTCAAAGCGAATTTCCACCTTTTTTGTAGGTTTAAATTTGTTTTTACATTCCAACCTTAAAATTAATGTGATAATAATGTCGACTGTCAAAAAAATCTTGGAAATTTCCTACAAATAGGCTCAAATGTAAGAAGACTAGTTTTTAATTTTGCATGCAATTTATATCGCCTGCAATAAAGTTGCTGAAAAAAGGCTGTAATGTAAGATCAGTATTAGATTTAAAAGGGGCTTATCAACAACTTCAGACAAGTGATGCTTCTAAATAACTCTTCACGATAAATGCCCACATTGGTCTTTTTAGATTTAACAGATTAACCTATGGCGTTAGTAGCGCTCTGGGAATGTTTCAATGTATGATGGAGGCTATTTTATCAGAATTACTAAAGACTAAATGCTATTTATATGATATTTTGGTGCATGGTTGTACGATGGATGAATGCTATCAAAATTTTAAAAAAGTGTTAGAAAGATTACAGAAATATAATGTAAAAATTAATGAGAAAAAATGTAAGTTTTTTATCGTTCTGTAATGTTTTTAGGTCACAGAGTTCATTCTTGTAGATGATAAGTCTGGGTGGTGCGAAGTTAAACTTATGAAGGATGGCACAAACGTGCGAGAAACCGTTTTAAAGTTGAAACAAATTTTTTCAGTATTTGGATTACCAGTAAAAGCTTCTATCTGATAATGGTCCACCATTTGGTAATTCTTATCAATTCACTTCTTTCTGTCATACAAATGGGATAAAATTCATTCGAATCAAAGCACCCAGAAAGCAATGGTTTAGCGGAAAAGGGAGTCCAAACTATCAATAAAGGGTTAAAAAAAGCTTCATTTAAAGATGGAGAACTGAAGTCACTATCTTAAATAGACTAGAATTTTTTTTATTTGTACATAGAAACACCCCAAGTACTTCCACAGGATTTTTACCAGCTGAAATTCGTCCTCGTACTAGATTTGATTTGCTAAAACTGTGGTAAAAAAAAAACAAAAATCCGTTCAACCAAGTTTTTGTAAAGAATAAATATACAAATCTCTGGCAAAAAGGTAAAGTTGTTATGTGTATGAGTTATAGTACTTATTTAGTTAAATGCGGTGACAATATTAAGTTATATCACATTAGGCAAAGTAAATCAAATCCTATGTTTATTGAAAGTGAAATTTCTAATAACCCTAATATTTATAATAATCCTATCTTGTTAAATAACACTACTGCGACAAATAATGTACCTAGTACCTCTGTGTCAAATATAGTAACATGAGTCCTTATGTTAAAAAAGTACCAAGTCCTGTTATTGAACCTCAAGGTTCTCCTGAATCAAAAAGTTTTACTCAAAAATCAAATAAATTTGAAGGGCATGGTACTCCATCAATTTTTAAAAACATTAGCAGATCAGGTTGTGTTGTCAAAATACCTAGTAAATTAGACTTGTAACTTTTGATTATATGTAATCCTTTTTTTAAGAAGGGGAAGAAAATGCTATGTATTTCGAACATACCCTTAGGTTAGGTAGACAACACATTTTATGTTGATAATAAAACTGTCAATGATATAATGTAATATTTTGAGCTAAAAATGTCTCGTCTTTGATTTTTATTATTTATAATAAATATGAGTTAGCAACTGAAAAATTGTGTATTAATTCCTAGTCGAATATACAACAGTCACATTTCCCAAATTTTTAGTAAAAGTTAAGTTCTGGTTTACCGATTAACTTGAAAATTTGGCTCAATAACAAACGCTGAAAACGAATACTGACAAAGAATGTATAAATGTTCTATGACAATGATGCTAGAAAATCTGAAGTCTGGCCGTTCTATCTGGCCGATTTCCTTCATTTTCCTTAAATGAAAGGTATTTAGACACAGATATGTCATCAATCATTGAAATTTACTCAACTCCCACCTTACTCAAGTTATACTCAAACGCGATTCTTTCCTGTACATTCGTTATGGGACGCATTCACTCAAGCAATTCGAATTCTCATAGCTCGTCTCAGAACACTCAGTGGATCAAGCCTTTTCTTTTGAGCTGTTAACTGTTTAAATTCGTTGAGTTTGAGGAAAGTTATGTGTGCACAATCAACTTTACTTTAAATTTTTTCCAAATACTGCGGCCGACGTACAGCTAATATTGTCTGGAAGGAAGTACTGTAAAATTATTTTATGTAATAATTACACCCTCTCATACATAGTCTATCCTAATGCTTCGAAGCGGCACGGGTCCTCTAGTAGGACATTAAAATGGTTAAGTTAGTTAAATTTTCACTGTATCAACAAACAAAAATAGAATTCAAACTTTCAAAATAATCTTTTAAAGCTATCTAATATTTTATTTCGGCATTTTTGGACATTTGCTTACATTGTAAACTTGAAAATTACATATTTTTCTTAAACATGGATTTTAAAATGTTATTATTAAAAGCCAAAATGCTCAGTAAAAATTTCTCTATCGCTACCGACCGATGAATTCGGAGTCAAAGAACAATACATTTGAGCAAATAACAATATACACTGAGTACAATGTTCTTTAAAATAATGTATTTAAATATGCATATCAACTCTTCATCGAATCGCTTGCTTCTTATCGCCGGTATGAGTAATGGATATTCTGCCTAATTTGTATTCTTCTCAAACATCTAGAAATCAATATCCATTGTAACTGTCAATTTACATTTTGAATGTTAAATATTCATGTGTTTTAATAACAACTATTGAATGAATCTTGCAGGTGGTGAGATATAAGTACCTAATTTTAATACAAGATGTTTCTATGTTGTAAGTTGTAAGACTTAATTCCATATAAATAATATGAATATTATGAAAACTTGAAAATAAAATATAAAACGGACTACAGATTTGAGATTATTATTTATCTGTTATTAAGAGATGTCTATTTGTTGAAGTTTTCGAGTGTTTACAATTTTTAATGTTATAGAATAGAGGAAACTCGATTATCCGGTCCTCAGTTATACAAATAAGCGTTTGTCCGAACTACCAACCGCGATCAAAATCACTTTATACCTTCAAGTCGAATCCATGCAAACAAGAACATGTCTGAACTAATTTAAAAAAATGTATCATCTCTTAATAATTTCTTAATTTAATAATTGACTTTTGTTAATAAGTTTAATTTGTTTTTGTTGTTTTTAATAATTACCTAGCAATATGTATTATGCAATATTGAGTATTTACCTACATAAACATTCATTCGATTGATTATCCGGACTTTGGATCATCCAAATGCCCAACGACAACAATTAATCAGGTTAATTGAGTCTCTACTGTATAATAAATAGTATTATTATGTATGTACACACCTAAAGTCCAGCAATGATCAAGTTATCTAAATATCAGGACACTTGATGTTACATTTTGATGGAATATTTTCACTGATTATTGTTAATTGTGAATTGATAATTTCAAATTTGAAAATAACTCCTTTATTTTTGTTTTTACACTTGTTTTTTGGGTCTGACAGACATACACAAACAACAGTTTATGTATGTATATATGATATAACAAATAATCACAATTACAAATAGAGATACCTCGTTACGATTACACAACTAATAATCAATGTATAAATAGCGAAAAATAAAAATACAACATTACAATAAATTAACACAGATAGAAACTGTAGATTGTATTCTTTACAAAAATGTGAACAAACAGGGAAAGCTAATTATTTAATGTGGCTTATTTTGGATCGTTGTAACCTATTAAGACCTATGCGGTTGAACATAGGCACAGGGTGAGTAATCAAGAATGCCATGGAGCTTTATGGCAAACCAATAAATATTCAAAAACATTTTTTTTTGCAATATTATATAAGACTTCAAGAGTTACACTTTAAAAATATTTTTCAACCTACAGGGTGTTCCAAAAGCTGTGGCATATCAAAGTTATGTATGTAACACCCCGTATTTTTTAAAATTTTTAAATTGAACGTAATAAAATAATATCTGTTTATAAAGGTTCCCTACATCTATCTTTTATGGTTTTCGATATATCTTGGTTTTTATGAAATGCAAGGTGTTGGAAAAAATGGTTTAACATAAAATAAAAAGAGAGTGCAAAAGTTAATAAGATGGCATTGGGGCAACTTTACGTAACATTGCTAATAAAAAAAATGTACAGAGTACTCAAAACAGTGGGAAATATCATTGAGACCTTTCATCCTTAATAACTTTCTTAATTTAAACACAACGCCCTGTATTTTTTACTTTATTTGATACAGTAAATAATTTTCTTTCAATCGATATAAGGAGTTCCCTATATCAATAATTAGTATTTTTATGTAATTAAGAAAAAACATAATTTTATATGGTTCTCAGTATCGGTTTTACTTTCGTCGAGTAAACATGTTCTGATAAATAGCATTTATTGCGACAGAATATTACTGATAATAATTTGAATAAAAACAAAAAGGACTAAAAATCAAATGTGATAGTGTTGTAAACTGAATTTATACTTTTTATACCGTGTACAAACAATAATTTAAATACAATCAAAAAATGATGCCAACTGGTAATGGGCCGGGTTTTTTTGGCTTTCCACAAGTTCAACCAACACAAAATAATGTACAAGTTCAAACATATATTCCGATGTTCCAAACACCAAATAATATACAGGGTCATGCAATATTCAACAATGGCATACCTTCACAAATGATTTCTTCTCAACCAATGCAGTCACTGTGTCCTTCACAATCAAACCAGTATTACATTCCGCCAAATCAAGAACAATATTTAAATATGCAACAATCATCTAGTAATCATTCAAATACTCAAATACATAATACGCCGTATTCAAGAATGACTTCTACCAGCGAAGATGAAGATAACACTTATTCTGCTCAAGAAAATCCATGGCAAGTGGTCAAAGGAACGAAAAGAAGGAAATACAGAAGTAGTAAAAATGCTGAAGAAAAAATTTCACTTAACAATAAGTACACGGTACTAAATTCACAAACAGATGGTTCCAATAATAACAATAATGATGGTGAAAACACTGAAATAAGTAAACCTCCTCCCATATTTGTATATGGAGTAGTCAATTTACCAGAGATGAAAAAAAACTAAGCGATATAATTGAAGCCGAGGAATACACAACAAGAAGCATGGCAAATGACACTATAAAAATTTGCTGTCAAAATCCGGATACATATAGAAAACTGGCTAGTTACATGAGAGAAAATAATATAATCCATCATACGTACCAACCCAAGGAAGAGAGATTCTATCGTGTCGTAATTAAATATTTGCACCATTCAATAGACTTGAAAGATATAAAGGATGAATTAATTAAAAAAGGCCACAATGTAAGAAATATAATCAATGTTAAACATCGAATAACCAAGGAACCTCTTAACATATTTTACGTCGATTTGGAACCTTCTGATAACAAAAAAGAGTTTACGAAATAACTAGGCTTCTAAATAGTGTCATACAAATAGAACCACCAAAAAAAGACAACAAATTAGCTCAATGTACAAGATGTCAATTGTATGGCCATACGAAAACCTACTGTAATAGGCCATACCTATGCGTTAAATGTGGTGGCCAACAGAGCACAACAAATTGTAAAAAAACTAAAAATATGCCAGCTACATGTGGTCTTTATGGAGGTGGTCATCCAGCTAATTACAGGGGCTGCGAATTCTACCAAAAAAACTATAAAGTAAAGATAAATAATAATAGGATTACTATGACACAAAACAATACAAAATCAACTGGTCAAGGCCAACAACCTCAGCCCAGACATACTAATAGGAGCTCGCGCAGGCAACTTCAGGAGTAGAAATACATAATAGAGCTAATGGTGAAGAATCTTCAATGACATTAAATAAATTCTTAGATGAGTTTAAAGCTATGTTTAACCAGTTAATACAGCAGAATAGTATGGTTCTCAACATGTTGACAATGCTTATCAACAAATTAAATAATGGCTAAGTTTCTCAGAGTTGCATTGTGAAATGCTAACGGCCTTGTTCAACACAGGTATGAAGTCCAGTTATTTCTTAGACAAAACTCAATTGACATTCTTCTAATCAGTGAAACCCATTTTATTAATAAATCTTACTTTAGGATTCCATTCTATAAAATTTACGACACAAATCATCCGGATGGTACCACGCATGCGGGCACAACTATTTTAATTAAACAAACAATCAAACACTGTGAGCTACCAAAATATGAGGAAGAATTTCTACAAGCCCCATCAATTCAAGTAAATACAATGCCGTACGAGATAACGATTACTGCAGTTTACTGTCCCCCGAAGCATAACCTAAAAAAAGATCAGTTTGAATCAATTTTAAACACACTTGGTTCAAGATTTATAGCAGGTGGAGACTACAATAGTGAACATCAGATGTGGGGATCTCGAATAACTACCACAAAAGGAAGAGAACTATCTAAAGTAATACAGGAAAAAATATACTCCTTTTTGTCCACAGGAACACCAACATACTGGTCAACCGATATAAATAAACTGCCAGACCTGCTAGACTTCTTCGTCACTAATGGCACCTCCCCAGCATACACAGATATTATTCCAAGCTATGATCTATCTTCGGATCATTCGCCAGTAATTCTGACTGTCAGTTCGTGCCTCATACACATTCAAAGTACATCTAGACTACACAACTTCAAAACCAATTGGACCCACTATAAACATAAACTAAATGAAGAAATACACTTAAACATAAGCCTCAAAAACCCAAATGAAATCGAGAAAGCCACACACGATTTCATAAATCTACTGCAAGAGACAGCACAACAAACAACTCCTGAAATAGTAGTTAAAAAAGACGTTATGAATATACCTCTAGAAATTAAGACACTAACTAGTAGCTAAAAAAAGAAGAGCGAGAGCGAAATGGCAAAGGAGTCATAATCCTGCAGATGAAAGGAACTTCAATAAACTCAGCAACGAATTGAAAACTAAATTAAAAGCAATGAAAGAAGAGTCCTTTAAAACCTACATGTCTAATTTAAATCGTTTTGATAACTCTATCTGGAAGCCAGTAAAGTCTAAAAATAAACCCATATTAACATCTCCTCCAGTACGACTAGAAACACAGACACATGCTGAAGAAAAGTGGGCCAAATCAGATAAAGAAAAGGCAGATGCATTCGCTAAGCACCTCTCAGAAATCTACAAACCTCACAACACAATACCAGACATAGAAATTACGGAATTTCTAGAACTCCCTATCCAAACAAACCAAACAATAGACCTGATTAGACCAAAAGACATGGCAAATGAAATAAAACTTCTAAACATTAAGAAAGCCCCAGGAATTGATTTAATAACTCCAAAGATGTTAAGTTAAAAGAGTTACCGCGAAAGGGTGTAGTACTCCTCATTTACCTATTTAATGCATTTATTCGAATCCAATATTGGCCAGAAAAACTCAAAGTTGCTGAAATAATCCTAATACTTAAACCTGGGAAAGACCCACATGAAGTAAAATCTTATCGACCTATCAGTCTGCTTTCAACTGTATCAAATTTATTAGAGAAACTGATTCTTCGAAAAATTTATCCTGATTTTGATGCCAGCAATTGGATACCTGAATTTCAGTTTGGATTCCGACGAGCCCACTCCACAATCCAACAGTGTCACCGCATAACCCATACAATACTAAATTCTCTAAACAGCAAAGAATATTGTACCTCAGTATTTCTAGACGTTAGACAGGCCTTCGATAGGGTTTGGCATGTTGGACTATTATACAAGATTAAAAAACATTTACCAACATTCTTCAAACTATTGGAATCTTATCTAAACAATCGCCAATTCAGAGTAAGAATAAAAGAAGACGTATCTGTTATGATGCCTATCAACTCGGGTGTACCACAAGGCAGTGTCCTCGGACCACTATTATATATCTTGTTTACTTCAGATCCCGCATTATCACCAAACATCACAATAGGAACATTTGCTGATGACACTGTCATTCTAACTACCCATAGTAATGTGCTGCTAGCCCACCAGATCCTCCAAGAATATCTTAAAAAATTAGAGAAGTGGTTAAAAGATTGGAGTATCGAAATAATGAGACAAAATCTACACATATAACCTTTACTCTAAGAAAAGACGTATGTCCTCCAATACAGTTAAATAACACACAAATCCCACAATCGACATCAGTGAAATACGTGGGCTTACATCTAGATGCCAAATTGAACTGGAAGGAACATATCAAGAAGAAACGAAAACAAATAGACCTAAGAAGTAGAGATATTTACTGGCTAATTGGACGGAAGTCTTCTCTTTCCATCGAAAATAAAATCCTATTATATAAGGCAATAATTAAACCTATATGGACCTATGGAATCGAAATATGGGGATGCGCGAGTAAATCCAACATAGCAATTGTACAAAGAAGCCAGTCTAAAATACTAAGAAATATTGTTAATGCCCCATGGTATATAACAAATAAAATGATCCACAATGATCTGAAGACCTTAACAGTAAAAGAAGTCATTCATGAAAGAAGTGCTAGCCACCACAAGAAACTAGAAGCCCATACAAATCCTTTACTACAACCGCTACTTGAAAATGATGTAATAAGAAGATTAAAACGACGATGGCCAACTGACCTGCGAAATTAACAGGAAGCAGAATGTCCCTTCGCTGGAGAGGACCTCATCATGCTAGTTGACCTCAGCTTCTTCCCATAGCTATGTCATATGCCAGCACATTAGCTTATAGAATACCATGTATTTTGATTGCTGATTTATTTAATAAAAAAAAATATGTTTCTCGGGCTTTTTTATTTATTATAAAGGTGTAGTAGGCTGAGTTTTATTACAAAAATGTCATAAAAAACATGCGTTAAACATCAACGTTTAGAGTAATTGCTGTCAGTCAGTGATAGGTTTTTTTAATTCGTGAGTCACTTCAGTCTATGTTATTTATCCATTTTTGTTTTTTAACGGAATTACAATGGTTTATTCTATACAAGAAAAAATTGACATGATTTTAATAGTTGGTGAATACTATGAAAATTGTTTGTTGGCCTCTAAGGTTTGCGCAGAGAGGTTCCCAATCGAGCACATCCAAATAAAAATGTGCTAAGGAGATTGCTCGAAACATTTAGAGAAACGGGCGGCGCCGCGTCTAAAAAATATCAAAGAACGAAGCCTATTACAGGAAACCATGAAAATGACTTTATGGTTCTTGGTTCCATAGCTGAAAATCCGAACCCCAACACTAGGGTAATTTCCAGAGAAACGGGGATTATACAATCTAGTGTTAACAGAATTTTAAGAAAACATAAGTATCATCTGTTTCATATTCAATTACATCAGCAGTTGTACGGGACTTACTTTCAGAGAAGGAAATACGGGGTGTTGTATTTGAAAAAACATAACATTGGTATGCCACGGCTTTTTGGAACACCCTGTAAGATAAAAAACATTTTTAAAATGTAGCTCCTGAAAACTTAACAATAGTGCAAAACCTTTTTTTGAAAATATTTATCATTTTGCCATAAAGTTTCGTGGCGTTCTTGGTGACTCACCCTGTATATGTATAGATTCAACAGCGCCACTTAATTGCCTGTTTTAGTTCTAGTGATGTTGCATATTTTTTGAATATTTTTTAGCAAACTGATAAAATTAAATCTTCTAATATGTCTTGTGGTGTTAAATAAATATAGTACCTTGAATTCAAAGTACCTAGTTCCTATTGTTTTTTTGCTATATTGGTTTGGACAAATTCTTTTGTTTTATTTCTAATATGATAGTGGTGATTGTAAGTAACAGCAATTTTTAAATAAGTAAACAATTAAACCAAAAAGATATAGATGCCTTATGAACACTATAAAAATTTCTTTTAAAAGTTGGTTTGTACTATAGGTTAAATCTTTACATTACATTATTTTTAGGATTTCAACCTGCTCTAGATGACTAGGCATAGTTCGTCCTCAACCCAACATGTCATATCTAAGACGTCTAAAAAAGCATGTTATATTATTCTAAGGTGCTGTAAGTCCAGTACTTTCCTCATATATTTGTTTATTAAATATCTCAGTGTCTTAGCTACTTCACATAAGTGAAATGCCCATGGTAAATGTGAATCTATTGTTAGTCCGAGATACTTTATTTCTTATGTCAGAGATATATCAATAGGTATGTTGTTAATAGTAATAGTCATTTTATCATATAGAGGCAGTTTGTGTTATGAACTAGTGAAAGGTACAATAAATGTTTTCTAATAGTTGATTATTAAAATTTTGTGTCTCAAGATATCAAATAAATGTCTTAGTAAGTTTTTGTTTTAAGCTCTCCCACATATCGTCAGTATATGTTATAGCAGTGTCATTAGCAAATCCTATTATTTTACCAGTAGAATTATAAGAAAATATATAATTGATATACATGTCAAATGGTATCTGTCCCAACACAGATATATTTTTTCCACACTGACTTCACCGTTTATTCTTACTATTTGTGTCCTATTTTTTAGATAGCTTTCAAAGAATTTATGACACAGTCCACATATTCCTGCATCCCCCAGGTCGTTCAACAACTGTTGATGAACGGCCTGGCCATATCCAGAAATACAACTGCCGTTGGTTTAGTTTCATCAACAGGACTTTACACAAAAGAAAGCAATGTCTCAATTGCGTCTTTTTTAAAGCCAAATTTATGCTGTGTTAATAATTTGTGGTTGGTTATGACTTTGGTTAATCTTTTCTTTACATATTTTTCCATTAGCTTTGTCAATGCCGTAATAAGTCATATGTTGCCTTACTGTCCAGTTTGTAGGTTGGGGTTACTACAGCTTTTTTTTAAAATAGTGGGACATATGCCTTATGTAAAGATCAAGTTTATTAGGTCGACAATAGGTTTAGCCAATTGTTCAGTCAATTTTTTAAATATTTCTGCTCGCAGATTGTCTATACCTTTGCTTTCAGATATGCTATATTAAGTCTCATCTCTTCTCTAGTTACAGGCATCCAATAAAAATAAAAAGTCTTATCATTTATATAACCTTTGGTATTGCAGAAGCCTAAAAGGCTAACTTTATCAACAGCTGCAACTTGTATATACTTAAAAGCCTCTCATCTAATATGTGGATGGCACCTTTAAGAGCAAATCGGTAGCTATAACCTTCATGTGCCAAATATTAATTTTTTATGAATATAAACTTCAATAGTTGAAAAAACAAGTAGTTAACTTATACACAACACACTCAATATAAGCTTGAACACACTTTTTTCTACTACTACATCAACACACGCACTTACACTGTCACGAGTTTAGATAACCAAGTTATTCTCATCAGAGACCAAAGATAAACGTTTTACTTTTATAGCTTCGATCTGTGAAGAGGATAACTTGGTTATCGAAACGCGCGTCAGATAGAAATTGTTGGTACAGAGGTAGTAAAAATTGTGTTCAGAAATTTCAGCTTAGTCATAAGGTAATTGGCCTATGTGGGAAAAAACTGACCATAAGATAACTGCACTTATTAACTTGATGTTGTGACATTTGTAAGCATAACAATGATAAAACAGATGTTAGCAAACTTATTTTTTTTTAATATGACTTTAAACAATGTAAACACATTTAATTAATTGATATCAAATGGAAGAGATACCCATAAATAATAAAATTATTTATTATTAAATAATATCGTTTGATAATGAATCTTGATTATTATTTAAAAGCTACTAAATGAAAAATCGTGAGACAGTGAGATGTCTAGCTTGATTAAGTTAACAGGATGAAAATATTTTTCAAAAGTAAACGGCCAAAATAGATCAATACCTCATACACAATAAATAATATAAATCTAATATTTTGATGGATGAGAGGATGCTTGCACTCTTGCACATTGTTTCAAAAATTAATGAATAAATTGATCACATAATATGTTGATTAATACAATGTTCCAAAACTAGAACATGAAATAATAGTAACATCGCAGCTATTGCAATTGGAAAAGATGATCAAGCAATTGCGTAGAATTTTAAACTTCCATATTTCAAATTAAAACTTGTTCAAAGCATAACATATCAAAATAAAAAGATAGCGAACATGAAGTCTTTACTGACAAACAAACCCAACATACATCCCATCTGAATAAATGACACCAAAATTTCCACTTGCTGAAGAAGCAAAACAAAACAAAGAAAGAAGAATTATGCACAGAATAAAAAATAGGTTAGCTTCTTGAAGCAATTTCAAGCTGTCCCTTTACAATAAAATCCTAAAACTTGAAGAAGTGCAGCAAAAGTGATGATATACGAATTGAAGCATTAGGAGGGGTTGTACTGTACTTGCAACTAGGAACTACAAAAGTGGGCTACAAACAGCCATTTTATTGGATAGACAATCGTTAAAGATTCAAGACTCAGGAACTTTACATAATTTTATAAAAAACCCTTAGACCTTAGATGAATATTTAGGTCAGATTTGAATTTTTAATTATTTAGATAACGATACATCCCTTGGGTTTTTTTAAATCTTATAAATAACAGTAACTTAACTTACCTTTAAAACATGCTCTGGATAATCTGTACATCTCAAATCATCATAACAAATTGACATCAGATCAGGGTTGCTTTGTGACTGGTAGAGATTTGATCCTAAAGTTGATGGGGGGTTAAAACTATCAACTTCGTCTTGTCCCAAACCAACACTAAAACATAAATTGAATAATAAGAACTGAATGTTGCAAAAATAAATATGTACTTAAATAAATTTAGTGGGTATGGTATTGATCCAGGTGCCGAAGCCAATGTTTCAAATCATTAATAGTGCTCTGTCTTCTAACCAAGACGATACAAGTTCAAACCGGGGTCTGGAAAACGTCGAACATAAAAATTTGGTGTGGTACCTGTCGGAAGACAATGGCAAACCACTGACAGAATTTTGCCTAGTACAGTCTCAACATAAACGCAGACCCCTTCTATATGTGGTAACTTGAGAGCACAACACAGGTAGAAGTGAGAGGTTGCCCACGTCCAATTACGGACATGGCACAAGAAGAAGAACAACAAGCTAACTCTATGAGAGAAGCTTCATTTATTGGAGATGCCCAACTTTTAGCTCTTCGAATATAGTTAACATGTGCAGGTAAAAGTTTAAGAAATTGGCAAAACTAGACAATAAATGTTGAACAGTGTAAGTTCCAACTCTGCGTAGATGGAAGAGCTAGAGTCCGGAATATTTATTTAGTTTTTAGTTCAGACTAGTTTAGGACTTGAAAGCTGTTGTAATCGGTTAGTAAATTAGATAATTTACAAGCTGGGCAGTATAAAAATTTATCTCAATAACATAAAAATCATTAATCACACTGAAAAGTTATCTAATGCATAAAGTATCATTAGTACATAGATTTGATAAAAGTGAATTGTGAAGTAAACAATTTCCATCAATGCCAATAAGGAAGCAGCCAGAACACTGACTCAGAAAAAAAAAAGTTGAGAGGTGTCAAGGGACACCCGGATGGAACGAAGTTCCTTTCGATTAATTAGTGAAGGAATTGTAATAAAATTTAATTTTTTTTAAGTTATAATAATATTTTTTAAATTATTAACAAATATAATGTTATATAAACTTAATCAGTAGGCTCAATTTTCGTAATAATTGGCTTGTGGTAACTGAAGTAGGAAACATATGTTTGGGATTCTATTTTATTTAAATGTCTTGAAAAAACTGCATCAATGGTAGTATTATATTTTGTTGTTGATTCTGCTGGATTATTGTTAATTCTTAAATCAAATTCTTCCTCTAGAAACTGTACCAATGGTTTTGATTTTTCATTACTGAAGTTGATGTTAAAATCACCGGCTAAAATGAGTGGAACTTTATCTAATTTTTTGTTGTATCTGTTAAGCGTTCGAGATACATCTTTAGAATACTCTAGCAGTGCTCGATGAATGAACTCCTGAATATCTATTAATTTGTTATTTGGTGAGACATATATGACTGCCATGATTAAGGTAACACCGTTTTCCATTACACACTCTGCCGCACATAAATCTGCAACATTTGTACGTCTTACGTGCAAGTCCTGAATATTGTTCATTATGACCGACATATTTGGTGTTACAAAAAGCAAAAAAAGAATTTTTCAGAAAATAAAAATTCCTCCCCGGCGGGGAATCGAACCCCGGTCTCCCGCGTGACAGGCGGGGATACTGACCACTATACTACCGAGAAATATGTTTAGGAGATTTCAAAAGTATTATTCATTATACAGCAAGCAACTGAAGTATATTATTTCAATTTTTGTTGTAGAGAATCTCAACAATTAATTAACATAATAAAGACAAAAAACTATACTAAGTAATATTAAAATATGATTTGTTTTTGAATTTATTAAAATTATGACGCGTACATTTGCTAAACACACAAAATGTGGAGATTGTAAATCGTATGACTTGGTTGGAGAAACATGCGAACGCCGCACAGCTTACAATAGCTTCAAAAAGTGTCGTGACAACTTTTCGTAAGAATTTTTTCCGTCTAGCCTCCTTTCACAACGCGCGATAAGGAACTTGGTTCCAAAAATAGTTTTTTAATTGTTATTCTCCATGTACCCGATCAAATCTGTTCTAAACAAGAACTATTCTTGATTCGAAAGATGTACAAATCATATTTTGACAGGATAATTATGTATTTTTGTAAACTATTTGTATACACTTACTTGATCATATTCTTGGGGAAAATACTCATTTTCATCAAGGCTTTCTGCAGTCTTCCCAACGTCATAAAACTCTGCTTTTTTCCTCCTTTAGCCGGACTATTTATTGTGACAGGTTGTGATGCAGGAGTATCATGACTAAGTATTATATTTCCGTCGACACTGGACAATCTCGCCCTAGGATCAGGAGGAAGTTTGGTGATTTCCGAAACTTTTCTACCTCTCGGTCTTGGTGAATTATCAGGTATGTTCATCATTTCTTTAAAGTTCAAAAGATTCGATTTCACGGTGATACTTAAATGCGTTGTTCCTTTTAAAATTTCCAAAGCTCTTGACAGTGACATATGTTCGAAACTATGATTATTAACTTCTAAAATTTGATCGCCACGCTTAAGACCTACATCTTCAGCTTTAGATTTTTTGTCAACTTTCGAAATGAAGATTCCGAAGTTTCTTTCAAACCCTCCGAGTATTTGGAAACTTAAAGGTTCATCACGATTCGGTCTAGCTAGTACGACGTTTCGTATTCGAGCTTTAGCTGCACAGGCAATGTTAAGAAGCCTTAGTTGGCCGGACATCTTTTCTGTTTCGAGACCTTGTTCGAACGTTTCCAAAAAATCTATCATGTCAGTATCCGTTTCAAAATCCGTAAAATGGTTATTAACCCAAAGTAATACGACTCTCGTTACACGATCACGTACCTCGGGATCTTTGAACCAGTCCAAAAGTTGATTAGCTACATACAAAGGACTTTGGATGAAAACTCTATGGGTTAATAAGAAATCTTCGACGTAAGTAGGATCTGTAACCGAATTTTCTTCTATTAATTGTTGCATAAGACGTTCTGCTGTAGCTCGTATGACTATATGACCTCTTCTATTGCTACCTGGATCCACTGAACCTCTAAGTTCAGTTACCATGACTAATTTACCATTTTCTTCGTGACGCCTAGTGTTTTCTTCGCCTTGATGAAGTATTCTGTAGTAATCTGACTGAGTTATGCAAACAAATTGGCAATCATCACATTTAGTGATCATTATACCTTTGTGGTAAAGTTTGTCCATTGTAGGCAATATACCAAACGCGTCTCCCATGAACAGAGTTTGACTTGGTCCATCTTGTATGACTACCTCTACGGACCCGTTAACCAGTACTGACCAAGAATCCAGTTCTTCGCCATCGTTCATAACTACTGTATTTGCTTTTTCTACAACGGCAAATACCATGACCGCACACAATGCTCTACGCACCGCTAATGTCATGTTTGTAAAAGCTTTCAAGTGTTGAGTGAATTCCAATAATGCTTCTATATCGTCTTCAGTGCGTTCTGCTGGTTCCTTTTCGAGACAGTCTCTCACTCTATCTCTTACTGTTAAACTCTGTAAAAAGTTGAAACAAAGTTATAATTATTTATATCAATCATCTTCGGGTGAAATAAAAAAATGTATGCGTCAGTCCAAAACTAACAGCGTCAAAAGTGAAACTTTTCATGTAATTCAAAAACTGTCAATGAGTGTACAAAAAAATACATTGCAGCAAAGAAAAATTGACTGGAAATTATAATAAAAATGATTTATAATAAAAATCAAGAAAAATCTACGGACTATCCCGAATTAATTACTACGGAAGTTTCACGTACAGAACTTATATCTGTACGGACAAGTATATACCTGTTTATTTCCTTTTTTTCCTTTTTCAATATATTTCAATACTCTTGTTACGTTTTATTACATATTTTTTTCAAAATAATACAAATAAATACACAATGCAAAGAAATTTCCTAGTTTTTATCGCCTTAATTTTAAAGGTAAACAATTTCTATATTAATTTCGCACTGGATTATACCAATATCGGCAGAAATTATTAAGCGCTTTTGGTATCCTTTTCCCCCCGAATGCGTTCTCACTTTATCGTTCGCGCAGCGAAGTGGGGATTGATAAACGGAATAACATGATCGCCATCAATAAACAATGCCCTGCGACTATTCTCGGCGTCTCCTCTTTGTGCGAATCTTCGTTAATTTTTTCCGCCTCTCTCACAAGGAGTTTAACAGTTTTGTTAGCTCGACGAGTTAACTCTCATGACAAAACGCTAGTGTCCCATAAAAAGTTTCACTTCAAAAAGTTTCTTTACGTTTTACTTACATCCATACTTTCTGTCAAGTCGTCTTCTTCGTCGCTATCGACGATGCTTTCGACAAGCCCGGTGAGATCGAGCTCATCTCCTTCTAGTTCTGAATGGGTGGAGGCCATGGTGTCTGATCCACTATACGCGGAACTCGTATCTGAAGAATGCGATCCTCTTGAACATTTATGATATAAATTTTGTCTTTGAATGTTCTGAGCATACTGAAACAAAATATTGACTTACTAAAAATAATCTGACAGCAACGTTGAGTTTAGTAAGAACAGACTAGAAGGATTAATGCAACTGAAACACGTGAATCATTTTGATTTTATATCGGATAAGATATTCAACAATATTTATTCACAAATCAATACAGAATTACAAATCATTTTATTGTTACAAATTATAATTATGGTGTACAAACTAGTACTTATTAAAAATACCCACGAAAGACAGGTATAATATGGTTTTCGTACTTCCGGGCCTAAAGTGACAACTTCACTCCCTTGTGACAGGTACTAAAGTGTCACATTTAATCCCTCCGGGATTAAATATTGACGAAACTCCCGGAACGATTAAATCACAAACAAACGAATTTAAGGGATATTTTATTGAAAAATATAATTAATTAGAATGGTAATTAACGTTAATATTCAAATTTACAATGACACTAGTAATGACAATGTTTCTAAATTATAACTGTCACAACGCAATGTTACTATGGTAACTTATTTTAAAGACAGTTTATTAAATGAGTTGAAGAGAGAAAAAACTGATTGAAATTATTGAAATAATTAATAAAATCATACCGGAAGTACGAAAAGTATCGTATATACCTTGCGACTGAAGTACATTTAATCCTTCAGGTAAATTATGGCCCTCCCTGCGGTCGGGCCATAAACTTTACCTTCAGGATTAAATGTACTACTTCAGTCCCGCGGTATATAATATACTATTACAGAGCCTTATGGGTTGGAGATGCAAGAAAAAGAGAGCAAACTTTTCCGAGAACGTTTTGTAGGCGTACTTTGTTGAATAACGGAGAAGTACAAATCATCATCGTTGTGGACACAATACTGATTATGTGCATTTTTAAAACGGAAATCTGAGTTTTACCAAATTTGTAAAAAATATATTGACATCCAGCCAAGTAATATTCCATCTACATGTTACTTTGAATTGTCAAAATGGTAAATGTACCAGTCAAAGAATTGGCATAAATAAATTTAGCTCTATGGGTAAAGAAATTGCAAGATTCTTAAAGTTACCAAATCGACAATTATATACTAGACGTGCGTTCAGAAGTAGTCCGGTCAAATTAGACTAAAAAATAATAGTAAAGGTACATAAATTTACAACAAGCTGCAAATGCGTGTAACTGTTCAAAACATAATTAAAAATAACATGTTAAAATTCCGAATCATTGCGATGCCTGGAAAAAAATTTATTCGAGGTCAAAGGTCAAAAATCTTGAAAAAAATCGGTTTTTCGCGATTTTCAGCAAAGCGGTAAGTTTTATCATATAATCACCTCAGATAAATATTGTTAATCATAAAATTCTCTACAAAAAATGTATCAATACTTTTTTTTCTGAGAGCCACCGTTTTTGAGATACAACGAATCAAAGAGTTGTAAAAGTTGTAATCGTCAAAATGTGCATAAGTACGCCACGTATATACATCTCTGAAGCTGTAATTTAAGTAAAAACATTTTTCAATTGGTATACATAAGTATAAATATGAGAATATCAGGTATAATGAAATCCAGTCCCTTAATTTGTACGCTAGTGTAACCTTGAGACAACATCTGTCTCCCTGTTCAATTGTGTGCGATACGACGTCTGCATTTTACAGGAGAGGTAAAGCAACAGTCTTTAAAATGTTTGAAAAACAAGATTTAGTTCCATGTGCTGAAGTCTTCAAAAAAAGTAATTCAACTCAACAAGAAATTATCACGAACGGGATTCAGTTTCTTCTTTCTATGTACAAAGCTCCGAAAAAAACCACCTGCCTAGATAAGTGTCGATATGCATGTTTCGTTAAAAGCACTAAAAATAAGAAACAGGTGCAATTAGCTTGTCTTCCTCCAACCTCAGTTGCTGCTCATCAACATCTTTTCCGGGTGTATTACCAAGTTCAAGTGTGGCTTGGTTATCAGCTAGACCCAAAAGACTGGGGTTGGAAGTTGGTCGACAATACATTAGAACCTATTCAGACTTTACTCCCACCTGCGCCGGAAAAACTGCTGAACACTATTTTTTGCAACTGTAAAAAGGGATGCAGCGCTAAATGTGGTTGTAAAAAAGTTGGACTGTTGTGTTCTCTGGCATGTACACATTGTCAAGGCCAGTCATGTTCTAATGCTGAATTACAAATAGTAGAGGATTCGTTTGATACCAACGAAGAAACATGCGATACATCGCTATTGATGGAATTTACTTGCACCCAGGATGAAGAAAACGAACAAGACAAAGATCAAGAAGAAGAAGAAGAAGAAGTAGTAGTAGAAGAAGAAGAAGAAGATCAAGAAGAAGTATTTGAAGGTTATGAAGAAGAAGATCAAGAAGAAGTATTTGAAGGTTATGAATCAGATGAATAAATTTCTGAATTTTTTTAGTTTCAATCGCTTTTATCATTTCCAACTGTATCTAATATATTTTATTATGCAAGTTTTCAATTAGACAGAATCACAACAGACATGTGGAATAGGCCTACTGGGGAAACCACGTTAAAAAAAACGCGCTAAGTACATTACCTCACAGGTGGCGTGGAAACGTGTGCATATAATGACGATTACAACTTTTTAACTCGTTATATCTCAAAAACGGTGGCTCTCAGGAAAAAAAGTATTGATACATTTTTTGTAGAGAATTTTATGATTAACAATATTTATCTGAGGTGATTATATGATAAAACTTACCGTTTTGCTGAAAATCGCGAAAAACCGATTTTTTTCAAGATTTTTGACCTTTGACCTCGAATAAATTTTTTTCCAGGCATCGCAATGATTCGGAATTTTAACATGTTATTTTTAATCATGTTTTGAACAGTTACACGCATTTGCAGCTTGTTGTAAATTTATGTACCTTCCAATGTCTAGATTGACCGGACTAAAGGTACACTGAAACGATTCTTGTTGACGCAGGGGGTGATATCAACGCAACGAAGCGTCATTGTGGGTGGAGGTCAACATCTGTAGCAGAAGGGTATATACACGATTCGATGCAAAATAAAATGAGTACTGTAAATAAAATTGTAAATTCGGTGCCACAGTTCGCCTCTACATCAGCCGCATCATCCACAATACCAGCTTCGAGATCAATAACCGCCACGATAACATCTTCATCTGTACATTCGATTCAACAATCTTCCTCTTCGATAACATCTGCATCAACGATAAGCGGCTAGTTTCTAAGAAATGAAAATATAAGTGTGGATATAGGTATAGGGCCCATAATTAATATTTCAATTTGTACAAATATCAACATACATATTGTAACAAAATTATTTTTTTTATAGTTAACCCTCCAAAACCTATCGTTGCCGTATAGCAACAGTTTTTTGAACTTCAATATTAGGCCACAAGAAATTCTCCGCATTGAATTAGTGGTTGCCAACATTATAAAACCTTAGTTATGACAATTGTCAATATTCGAAAAATGGACATTAAATGGGGGTAAGTTGGTTTTTTTTCCTAAATAAAATACTGGGTTGTTTCTATTGGTATAGTTGATTACTTAGACTTAGTATAAGTACAGAATAATATGCGACATAATTTAGGATGCATAGTTTTTAGGTTATGAATGTTTTTTGTACTGTTGCCATATGGCAACGATAGGTTTTTAAACTGATGTTTTACTTTCAGGAAGGGATTTGATCTTCAGCAGGCTTTAGTCATGTTAGAGGAAGATGATGACGACATAGCTGCACCAGGTGTAAAAGAAATTTTTATAACTCCACCAGAGGCTTCAGAACTCACTGATGAAGACTCTGCTGAGGAAGATGAAGGTGATTTATTAGATAATTTAGGCAGAAATCAATTATCAGCGCCAGCTGAAGTTGTCCTGGAAAATAACCCACGAATATCTGGGCATCCTTTTTACGAAGAGGAAGAGGAAGTCAATGCTGAAGAAGTCCAAGATATCCAACTATCACATAAAAAACGTTACCTTACTTTTAAATGGATTGATGGAGACATTGTTGGTAATATTCCTACACAACCAAAACCGAACTACTTTCAAGTTCATAACAAGACCGTAGTAGAAATATTTGAAATGTTCCTGGATGATGCTATTATAAACCTTTTTGTTGAAGAATCTAACAGATATGCTGGATTCATAAATTGCCCACCCCCTAATATATACAAAGATGAAATAAGATGTTTTATAGGTATCCTTTTTTTAACAGGTTACGTTGTTTTGCCAGGAAAGAGATTCTATTGGGATATAGGACATGAACAATAAACTGGTATCTGAGCCTATTCGCAGGGATCGATTTATACAGATAATGAGATTTTTTCACTGCACAGATAATTCTAAAATTCATAAAAAAGATAAGATGTGTAAACTTCGACCACTTATTGAGCTATTAAAATCAAATTTCTTGAAATATTTTGTTCCAGTTGAGCACCTAAATTATGATGAGGCTATGGCAAATATTTTGGACGCCATTCTTGTGAACGGGAAAATCCTAATTTAACAATAAAACTAACCTTTATTGCAACTTAAAGTATTCCACTTCTACAAATTAAAAATATTTTTATTTGCATTAAAAATGTTAAGCAGTTAAGTAGTGATATTTTATAGGTTAAATTTAAAATTGGCTCGCCAGTCGTCAATTTTACATTTTAAATCATAGATCAAAAATATAGAAAATAATGGCCTGCGAAATTATCACAATAAAAAAACAAAATGTAAAAAATTTTCGTAAATAAAGTTTAGTATTGAACTCGCGTGTAATCTCTATTACTCGCTAGTTGTATAATACACTATTAAATAGTTTTTATTACAATGGGTGGGATAAATTTATTCACACGGTATATCTACTTAATTTACCTATACAGTTATACTTAATTTATGTACACACTTAACTTCTAATTTACGTTAAACGCTTATATATTAAAACCCTTTCTGGAACTTTCGGATTCCTGTAATTTCTAGATTGCTGCTTCCAAAAAAATGACCGACCTTCTTAGGCCGGTCCCAGACACTACGTGTATTCGGCCAATAGGCCAATATTTATCATTCGCGCGAATGTTTGCTTGATCTCCCACTCGGTGCCGTAGTATAGCAAAGGTTTGACTTTGAAAACATTTGGCGAATATTCGCGTAGAAAGACGTGGATTTTCAGTGGCGTGTGGCGTTTTTGTTTTTATGCAACTGTTTTAGTTAATTTAGTTCAGTTTAAAATGGACAGCGATGCAGAGCAGATTGCTGTCGCTGCTAGTTGTGTTATTTTAAGCAGTGCTTTACTACTTAAAAAAATCGTAAAAAGAGAAGATGGTGGACGGTGTCTTTAAATAGAAGTCGTTCTAGGTAGGTATTTATGACTAGATATTTGTTGAAATTTTAGACAGTGACGTCGCGGTCTCGGTTACAGACATATATTGTGAGTTAAATTGAAGGTGTCCCTTGCAGAATAGACGGGCTGCAAGAAATTTGCCATGGTTTCGTAGACAAACCACGAAGGCTTGAATACATCATCCCTGCCAGAACCCGACTTCAAACTAGCTTTCACTTTGTTTAATAACTGGCGAAACATTGCCATCAGGAATTCCTTTTTTTTTCAATTCGGCAACCGAACAATCGACACTTAACTGCCTTTGGATATTAATCCAGGCATCGGCCACCTTATTTCTGTTTTTATGGTCTGGAATCCTTGGATTCCAAATCACAGGTTCATTTTCGAACAACCCCAAAAACTCCAACGTTAATTCGTTAATTTTCATAGGTAAATCTTTAACATCAGAACTAAATTAAAGTTGGAATAACTTAAATTTTTAGATGGAAATAAATACAGATTTTTGTAATTTTAATATTATTTTCAGCATTTTTTGACGTTCTGGCTCTTTTTGTAGGTATTATTAGTAAATATTCTAAATTATTCTTCATTAAAACAAACTCATTTTTAAACTAGTTTTATTTGTTACAAATATTAATAACAGGTATTTAACAAAACCGAAAAAGGAATACTCTGATAATTCTAAGGAAAGTAATAAAAGTCACGTTAGCAAAATCTTTAGGTACTCCAGCTAAATATTATCTTCTAAAGGTCCTAGGTCCTCTTTCCTATCGTTTGCTATTTTTAATCTCTTAAGAAACCCTTATGTACTGGTGGAGTAAACTGGTAGAGTTCTTCAATTTTTTTGTAATTGCTATCAAGAGGCAAGGATGATTAATGAGGAATTGGTTTTTAAATATTCAAGTCTATTGCTCTACTTACTTAGATGTAAATCCACTACTTGAACATTCATTTAGGGTTTCATTATAAAACATTTTATATGGCTCAAACTTTTTAAAATGTAGCCGTTGTATCTTTAGCTAAGAAACTTGCTCATTATGGGTATTCATTTTTCGGCGAGTAACTGCCTTTTCTAAGAGCTCGGTTGTAACAAAATCAGTTCTCGTCATTTGGTGTAACTGGAATGGGTTTCTAGTTCAACTTCTACTTATAATAGAATACCAGTCTTTTATTTTTTGCGATTTATTCGATGACGCCGAAATCACTGTTATTGGGCAAAACATATTGTCCCGTTACCATAAATTCATGATCAATCGTTTTCAAATGCAGTTCAGGCTCTGTAAGTAGCTTCAGCCATAGCAATCATTACTTCAAACTCCTATTCTGGTCTCCACTGGCATTACGATAGGCAATAATATGACTTGCATTTTTTGCATAAGTTAAAATATGCTTGCACACAGGATCCAATTTCTTGAACTTCACGGAGAAAATAGCTTCATCCTAGGCGTAAATAAAATCCTTTTCATTTTCGGATAATAGTACCATTTGGGCTTCCCGCTCTATGAATGTTTCGGTGAAGTTATAATTTTCAAACCTCGTATTGGTATTAAGAATCATAATATGCAGGAATTTAGAAACCCACCAAATTTGACTTGAACCACTCTGGTTTTCAACGGTTTTTTCTTGTCTGATACGTGCGAAACTAGGGTAACGACTTTTGAAAAACCAAAAGCTGATCAAGGAACCTCTTTTCGTTTCACATTCAAAAATTGTATTGCTAATTCTCTTTTGTTTTTGCTAAGAGTTCCTTCCATGTTAAGTTTAATCGCAAGCAGCTTTTGTGGTAATTCGACCGAAGAAAACCAATGTAATGTTACGATTCGTTCCTGCTTGTTTTCGTTAACTTCATAATGTACTAGATCGAGTAATTATTTTCGAATAATCCCTATCTCAGTACGGTCCTGGCGTAAGACATTTTCGTCGAACTATGTAGGACGTCGTTCTGTAGGACCAATAAACATAAAAAATTGAGAAACAATATCCCTTGACATCGGAAGGGTTCGATACGCTCCAACCTTAATTTTCGACTGAAGAATATACGATAGCTTTATATCGCCTCTAACAAAAGAGTATTTTTTACGAGAATATGGGTCAACGTCGTAATTGGTGAATTTATGGCACCATTAGTTTTTTTAGAAATAGCTTTCGTGGAAAACTATCTAAAAATAGTTGCCTCTGACCAAAAGCTCGTGAAGAAATTCAGTCGTCGAAGGATTCTCAAGAAAAACAGTTGTAAAGTTTTTAGGGTGCCAACTCTATTTATCGTGCCGTTCTTATCGTTACCGAGATTAAATCAGTCGTATTTCTCTGAAGGTCTCAATAGTTATCGTGTCGTACCGTACCGATATATCCTGTGTTTATTACTGCAATAGCGGTGAAATAAAATTATCAAAGTATCTGTGTGTTGTGCTTACTACTGTGCTCATTATTAAAGTTACCGAGGAATACAGAGTGAATAGTACTGTCGTGATTGGCTTATGACTTCTGGACTCAGGTATCGTTAAAGATTATTTTGTACCTCTTCTACCTGGGTTAAATAGCACTTTTTCTTTATTACGGATTGTGAAAGACTAATTTGGTGTCACATCATTTCTTTAGCCGAAAAACACTACAGTATCAAAACTATTCTCTTGGAATTTTTTTAGAGAAGATTCATGTTTTATGCTGCTTTATATAGTAATCATTAAGAAATTCGACGTGCACGCGTATCCTAGATAAAATTATTTTCCGTCCCATTATCTTGACGTAATTTCCACTACGCGTTTTTGTTTTCAGTAATTCAATAACGTAGTATTATCGTATATTTATCGTATATATATATATATATATATATATATATATATATATATATATGTTCCTCTAATGTAGTTTAGTGGAACCAAATAACGCACGTATTGGATTATAGTAGCACCATCTGGATGATAGTGATGCCATGGCTGGATGATAGTGGTGCCGAACTATATTTGACTAAATATTCGGTAGGCGTGGCCGCGTGGGTTAACAAAATATCAACAATTTAATGGGTGGAGCTAAAGGTAATATTCAGATTAGTTTCAGATTAGTAACGCTACTGGCCGCTAGGTTTGGACTAATCAGACTAGTTCAGCCTTTGACCGCTAGAATCACTTTGTAACTGCAGTTATCGTATATAATCTCAGTTTAATTTGTTATAGAATCATCTGAGACGAGACAAAAATCTGCTGATTCGTCAAAATATCCATTTTCACCTATACAAATGCTTTTTTATAACGTGTCATGAGTTAAGGTTAGGTGACACTATAGGTTTTATGAAAATTTTAAAATCAGCTGTTCTAGTCCATTCAATTCCGAAATTAGGCCATGCTTTGGAACATGTGTAATGTTTGATACGCAAAAATGAACAAGAATCAATTAATTAAATGTGAATTGATAGAATCAAAGAATCAAATTAAATTGATATCAACAACTGATTTATTTAGTGGTTTTAATTTCTCCGCCTCCGAAAAATATTAACGAGGTATATCGTTCGATAGGGAATAGCGTGTAGATGATTTTTGGAAAAAAATCAAGAGCCGCTTGCAAAAATTGCAAAAATTATAAATAACTAACTGAGAGAAAACATGACGTTTGGTTTTTTGCAAATTTCTCAAAAACTATATGACATTTTTTAAATCTTAAAACAGATTCAAAGAGAGAAGGAAATGACCCGTTTAGGCAAAATAAATTAGATTTACTGGGTGATTCTCAACATCTTTGTTTAAAACGATTTAACGCACTCGAATATCGCTTAGCAGAAAATGAACATCTTAAACAACAATACGTAGAATTTCTACACAAATATTAAAGATTAGATTATATGATTTTTGAGTGTAATCTCAACAATGAACAAAGAATAGGAATCAGAAAGAAAGATTTAATAGCTTGATTTTTGAACCTTATTTTGTTTATAACAAAGTGAAAAATAACAATTTTCTCATGTTTCTAATGTGAATATCTTTTTAGACCTTTCAAAAATAGCTCTAAAAAAGGAAAAAATATCAGATTTGTTATATTACAATTATCGCGCTTGCAATATTCATATTGAGTAGGATAAAATTGTCAATTGACTAATGCATAATTAATAGAATAAATGTGATAAAAATTGTTTGAACTCGGACTATTGTTCATTCATCTATTCAGTAGGTGCCTGAATTTTTTCAGTTCTTAATTTTCATATTTAATAAGTTTGTGAATGGAGCTTATGCAATACAGAGACCTCGTTTTCGACCGTATTATCAACTCTCTGAGAAAATTATAAAGATTGGTCCGGGAGGCAGGACTTTTATTGGAAATGACCCTTATATGAGAAAATGGCTCTCCGTCAAATTTCTTGAGTTTTTGATATTTGTAGAATTGATCATTCTGGTGAAATGTTTCAATGGGCGCAACACGATCCTATGACTAGTTTTCGAGATACAGGGTGTTGAATATGAGCAATATTCACTTTTCATCACTCCGTATCTCCCAAGTTATGATTTAGTTCTGATTTATCTTTGGTGGTATTGTCATCACATCCTTGTATGACAAATTCATGAGAAATTCATTTCCAAATCTTTTCGTATTACAGGGCAATTTCACTTGATAATAATGCTATTTCTTTCATGATTTTGTAGTTTTATAAAGAGAAAATGCGATAAAAGGTTGAATTATCACATAATATTATAAATTCATTTCATCATTCATCATTCATACAAGGTGATTCACGAATATAGACAAATAACGAATTTTGGTTTTTCGGACATCTTGTCAATAAGAGCACCACCAATCGGGTAATAATCACGTAACTCCGTAGCATGTATTGCTGATATGGGTTAACGAAAAAAATAGAAAATTGACTTAAAATGCCCATTTCTAGCTGCTACAATCCATCTAGTAGTGGTCATTAAACGTGCCTGATTTGAAATTAGAAATGGTGGCATATAGTAATGCAAGCCATGTTCTTGTAGACTATTGATTGAAGCTCTATAGCCTCTATCCACGATCACAATATCGTCTTCCTGAAACCATATTCTCATTCCATTCAAATCATTTTGTAATTCGTGATTTAGAAGACTCGCATCATTATTACTAGCATCTGCGAAGTACGGCCCGTTGATTGCTAATATATATCCATAGGGGGCAACTATGATCTCTGGTTTGACCAAATGTTCATTCTTGTGGAAACAGTATGATTGCATCAATAGTCGAAAGTTACTACTCTTGTCCATTTTATTGTAGGTACAATCTATATAAACTATTGCTTTGGGAATGTCTGGTGTGGGATTGTGGAGATCATTAGTATCTGTTTATATAATTTTCTCTTGTTATCGAATTAAATCCAATATTATTCGGTACGAACCTCTCACATTAGAAATAATGAGGCTTGCTGCTTATCGGGAAGCATAACTAAACAATATTTTCAAAAACTCATCTGAAACTCCATGCTTCATTTTGATAAAAAATGTGAGCAAAAGTTTTTTTTCGACATTTCTTCTCTTGCCACCTTGTTCAATAATATCGTAAAACTCTAGTAATTGTCGAAAATAATTTTTTGAAATTGATATGAGCTCCTTAAATTCATCTTCAGTGAAACTGTTGTTACGGAGTGGACTGTTTCTATCAGCAATTATCCTGATTCTTTGAAAAAAATGTTGAAGATTTGAAATTATGTATCGTTTAATCACAAAATTCAAACCTCCATGCAAGTAATTTGGAAGGAAACCTTGATGATCAAGATGGTGACCACAATTTCTGAAGAAATCTGGGTCATATATATCAGAAGCAACAAAAATATCCACTCTACATTCTAAAGAAAGTCTTTGAATATTTTGACGAGCACGACTTAATACGCGGGACAACACATTGAGACGAAAGCAATTCGAATAATTTTCCATATCAATAACGTCATTCATCACTGTGTTATTACAATTGAAACATATTTTTGTATCATCCTGAATATCAATAGGTGGATTTCCCGCAGCTTGTCTTCGATATGTCACAATATGCAAAACATAAACATTATCTCCTCTATTCCAACGCATTGAGAGCCTAGGAATAACATTTCGGTCACAAACTCAACAATTCACTCTATTTGCGAAGGCCATATTGTTCAGCAAAGTTCAACAAACACTGAAAATCACATAAACAGTACAAACAAAACTTCAATTAGTCTAATAATTCAGAAATAGTTCATGAGCTTCATGACATCTACAAGAAAACGACTAATGACATAAGAATTTTGTTGATTTTACCCTCTTTGAATTGTTCTCCATGCCTACTACGAGATAACAGGAATAAGTATGATAATAAGTGGTGCTATGTAGGTATTCGAAGATGATTCAGATAACGTTTCAAATACAAGAAAAAGAAAAGGAACGTTCTCGAAAAGGTGGGAATATACAAACATTTATACGATTCGAAGATACAAAAAGATAATTAAAGAATAGAACGTTCCTTTGGTGGAGAAATATGCCGTGAATTTGAACTAATATAATATATACTCTATATAAACCGACAGAAATTCGTACAAATTATGATTTTATACTGATTTATCCTATGTGGTATTTTTCTTGTGTGACAAATTCATTTTCAAAGCTTTTTGTATTACAAGGCGATTTCCTCTGATAATAATGCTATTTTGAGACTTTCACCATTTTATTATTTTATAGAGTGAAAATTCGAAATAAGGAGCTTCTGCGAATGTAACAAGTATAATATGACTTCTAAGAAACGCTAAGCATGAAAAAATAACTTCTCCATTGAATCGCCTTCTAGAAAATGCTGCAAATGTTAATTCGAGTCGTGGCTTTTTTTCGAGGGATACGGTACGCTATGGTACGGTGTTATTACTGATCTATACAAGCCCGCCGAAAACTGGTGTGAAAATATAGCAATGGGGAAATGTACAGATCTCAGCTTTTTTCACAGAGTGTTCGCCTTGTATATGAAAACCACGTCATAGGATTCCGTACGTGTACGATATGAATGAAAGTATTGTGAGGTTTTTATTTAATAAAGTATACGTAATTCCTCCAATTGACATCAATCGTCTCTTTATACGATGAAACACATCATTTAACATCTTTCACGAATATTTTGTCATTTTCGGTGGGTTTATTACTACAAGGTGTCCGAAAAACCAAAATCGTTATTTTTCTATATTCGTGAATCACCTTATATGAATTGTATCAACTGTGATAAAAGATGAAATTAATTTATAATATTATGTGATAATTCAACCTTTTTTCGCATTTTCTCTTTATAAAACAACAAAATTATGAAAGCCTCAAAATCCTCATATTCAACACCCTGTATCTCGAAAACTAGTCATAGGATCGTGTAGCACCCATTGAAACATTTCACCAGGATCATCAATTCTATAACATATCAAAAATTCAAGAAATTTGACGGAGAGCCATTTTACCATATAAGGGTGCGGGGTACTTTCCTAAAAAAGTCCTGCTTCCCGGAACTGTAGGACCAATTTTTATAATTATCTCAAATTTATTAAATATGAAAATTAAGATCTGAGAAAATTCAGGCACCTACTGAATAGATGAATGAACAATGGTCCGTGGTAAACAATTTTTATCACGATTTTTCTATTAATTATGCATTCGTCAATTAACAATTCTCTCCTACTTAACATGAATATTACAAGCGCGATAATTATTATACAACAAATCTGAGATTTTTGCCTTTTTTAGAGCTATTTTTGAAAGGTCTCAGAAGATATTCACGTTGGAAAAATGAAAAAATTGCTATTTTTCACTTTGTTATCAACAAAATAACGTTCACGAATCAAGCTTTTCAATTTTTCTTTCTTATTCCTATTCTTTGTTCATTGTTAAGATTACACTCAAAAATCATATGACCTAATATTTGCGTAGAAATTATACGTATTGTTGTTCAAGATGTTCATTTTCTGCTAAGCGATATTCGAGCCCACGAATTGTTTTAAACAAAGATGTTGAGAATCACCCAGTAAATCTAATTTATTTTGCCTAAACGGTAATCTGACAAAATAAAAGTATTATTCCTGCTACGTGTGGTAGCTTCCAAAAAATAAGGTTCACAATATTTGTCTTCCGGTGATAGGAATTTATTTTTCGGCAATTCATTGATTTTCCAAAATTTCATGAGCGTTTGATTTTAATTATCGTTAGAATTTTCATGACTTATATTACAACAAATTTGATTTTTGAGCTTATTCGTTTTTTCATAATTTATATTTAATGAACCTCTCCATCTAAGTTTTGTTTCAACCATTAGTGGCATTTCTTTTTCTAATTTTATTTTCTGTTCCACAATAATTCATAAAATACCTATTCCTGTGCTGATGAGTAATTGAATATTTATTGGAACGTAAAATCTCTCATCAGCTAAGTCCTAATTTTGGGGGTATTTCAAAATGTTCCTGGAAAATTCTAGTCATGGTAAGTTGTCACTTATAAATGGAATAAATAAAAACGGTAGATTGACTTGAAATGAGTTAAAACGAGACTAATTTTGCATTAGTTTTATGGGTAATATTAGTAATACCTTGATTTATCCCATTAATTCAAATTCAAATTAAATGTATCAAAGAAAAATTGGTTATCATATTTTATTATCATATTCGCGTACCTTACCCAAATCGTCTCCAATAAATACTATCGCTGTAAGTAATAAAAACACGTTTGTAAAAGCCGCTGTTTGAATAACATTAGAGTGAAAAGGACTCCGCACACCTTTTGTGGGAAAATAGGGCTCCATCTAATTTATTGCATTTTTGATTTGTGGAATTTATCATTCTGTAGAAATGTTTTAATGGCCGCAGCACGACCTTATGACTAGTTTTCGAGATACAGTGTATTGAATATGAGGGATATTGACTTTTCAGTACTCCGTATCTCAAAAATTATGATTTTCTACTGGTATTATCATCACATCCTTGTGTAATAAATTCATACGAAATTCTTTTTAAAATTAATGCTATTTTGAGACTTGAACAAATTTGTTGTTTTATAGAGTGAAAATTCGAAAAAAGAATAAATTAACACACATATTATTTCACATTCATTTCATCTATCATCACAGTTGATACAATTCATAACAGGTGTAGCTATATTTACTGTTTCAACCCTTACTTTGTGGAATCTATGCATGTTATGTAGGACGAGGATATTTTATGGTTTCGAAACAATTGTCAATTTTTTCCGCCAGGTTTCGGAATAATAGCCTAACTATTTCTCATGAATTGATCATCAATTCTGACATTAAAAGAACCCTCATTTCAAGTGTTATAGAATCAGATAAAAAGTATAGTTCTCATCTGGAGTAACAACATCATGAATCGCACAATAACCACTAATCCGAGTAAAATAGTCAAGACAAATCAAATCGAAAACGTGTGAGAATCACACGAGGAAACTCCACGATTGAAACATATTCAGCAAATCCACTAGAGTTTTCATTATTTGTTTTCATTCCCGCAAATAAATACTCACGTCAATTGGGAAATTGAAATAATCAAATTGCTCCACTTGATTGCATATTTTCTATCGGATAGCAGAATGGAACCTCATGTTTCATATCAGTCATTAATCGAATAATTATTATACAAACAGTGGAAATACAAAATCTTATTTTATTTCCTGTTCACAAATCTAGCACAGTAAATTACATAACATGTTTTATTTATTTATCCATGGTAATATGGCTAGTTTTTCTCATTAATATATTGACATTGTTCAATTTGGTACCAACATTCTAATTTGGATATTGTTGTCTACCAGGATAATTCTTGCTCAGATATAAGGAATGGTAGTGGGAACTTCCAGCTCATATTAGAAATTCAAAGAATCTTATATATTTGGTAAGTCCTAGAGATATTGTGCGAATGTAAACAAGTATAATATGATTTCTGAGAAATATTATGCATGAAAAAATAACTTCTCCATTGAATCGCCTTCTAGATGATGGACAGATGTTAAATCGAGTCATTGCTTTTTTTCGACGTATACGGTAGTATAACTGATCATTATTTTATTGAGAAATGCTTTTCTCACAAATTATTCGGCTTGTATATGAAAAACCCGTCATATGATTCCGATGTCACTTCGCCCAAATGCGACCCACCATATAATTAATTGCTAGTTTATTGCTATTTTATTTTCATATCTCTTTTTTAGTATAAATCAAGTTCAACCGAACAAACACTTGTTACTTCTAACGAGCTGATCAAGCGCAATGCATCGTATTTACAACAGGTTTTTAAATATATAAATTTTTGAATTTCAAAAGTATCATTACGTTAGTGTACATTACAAAAAATCCTAACCATGTTTCATACGTTCCGCAAAATGATGGTAAACCCATATCTGGCAACCTTCGTAACTGTGAATTCGAGCTTTGGTTATAAACAGGCATAGACAATAGCATACCTCTAATCTCTAATATTTCTAGTTTTCTTTTGTGCATGAATAATTTCTTTTGCCTCTGCAATAAGGGTGAAAATATCGATTCTACATTATCTCTTTCCTAGTGTTCATCGCTATCTAAAAATTTTAGTTGTGACTGTCAATTATCAAAATGTATAAACCGGATATTTTTTAATCGTATTTCAATTTGTGAAATTTTAGTTCTGTTTACTGAGGTTTAAATAACTTTTCAAATCTAGTCAATTTTGCTTTTATTATACCGCGTGTGTGACGTAATTCTGATATTTGAGTTTCAGTCTTTTACAATCAATAAAGAATGTTAAATATATTTACCACAGATTCGGGACCACAAAATATTAGTATTTCGCTAAATAATATTGGGTCAAATATTATGTAATACTGATGTACAGGGTTATTGGTTGTAATTTGACCATCCCATTATTTCTCTTATGCATACAGATACAAAAAAAGTTTTATATAAAAGTTGTAGGAGTATGAATTATATATATCATTATTATTATATAAATATACTTTGCTCCCCAGTAGCGTTCTTGCATTACGGGGTATAAATATAAGAATATATATTTTTCTAAATAGTAGTGTATTATATGACATTCGGATAGGGCCTTTTTTCTCGTAACAATAATATATGCTTTTATAGGTGTAGCGTTTATACTTTCCAAAGTAATAGACTGTAAATGTCTAAAAAAATAGGTGACTGGGTGCGACAATAGAAAACAACATAAACAGAGATAGAGTGTTTATTACGAATTCCAAACCGATTTGATGTTTTCACAAATTCTAAGCAAACTAAAGCAAGTGCCGCCATTATTTTCAATACAAAGTTCATATCTTCTTCTTAAACTTTCTTTACAGTTTAAAATATTTTTACTATTTCTATTTCCATGATGGAGATGTTCAATTTCTGCTTTAATTTTCTCTTTAATTATTGCAATACTGTTATTGATAAAGAAATCAAATTTTTCTTCTATAGCTCCATAAAAAGCCATTTAAAGGCGTTAAATCGGCACTATTTGGCGGAAGTACTTCACTCTCTGCAGAATTCCACACCAGAGATGAATAGATTTCTGACCCATTATTTTAATTTGTTTTTTGTATTTCCTAAAAAGTTTTCGTTCCAAAGAACATCGATTTTTCCTGTTAAACAGACCTGATGTAGAGAAACTTGATTCATCTGCCCAAGTAATTTTCATTGTCGTCTCAATTTCTTATCATTTGTTGACAGAATTCCAATCGTTCTCACTTAATTCCTGTACTGGTAAAATTTTGTAAGGGCGATAGTTATTATTTTTTAGTGCTTTTGAACTTTATAGTAACTATAGTTAATTTTTAGGTAATTTAATATTAATTGAATAAAAGTATTATTTTTTTTTACCAGTGTAACAGTATATTCAACTGTTCTTCTTCGTTTACAATGGCCCTACGTTTTTTTCTCAAATAGTAATGGTAGGCATAGATATGATGGTAAATATTTACAAATGTGTTTAGACTTGGACATGGTCGATTTGGATACAACTGTAGATATTCTCGTCTTGCAGCACGCTTATTACTGTTATTTTTGACATATACAAAAAATATTTCTACTTTTTCGGAAGCCTTATAATCCATTTTTGAAAAATATTCCATTTTTAACAAGTAAGTTGTATTTGTTACTTTCGATTTTAATTTTGAGTGATAAGATCAACAATTGCAGTAAGACATGCATAGTCAACTAGGTACTTTTTTTAGCTAAATACTAACTAAAGTTCTTTAGAAATTTACTGTCCATTAGTTTGGAAAGTATAAAAGATAGAACTATGAAAGTATAACTTTTTGGTATGAGAAAAAAAGCCCTTTCCGAATATATCATAATATACAGGGCGTTCGATTTAAAAAATACATCCTTATATTACACTCCGTATTGAAAAAACTGTGAAAGTATATTTTATTGAAATTAATTTATACTCCTATAACTTTTATATAAAACTTTTTTTTGCATCTGTATGCAATATTGAAATAAAGGGGTGGTCAATTCTCACTTACCTACCTATCGTATTGAGTTGAAATTTCATATGATTATAATTTTGGTTTGGTAAATCAAAAACGTGTTATCAAGTTTACATCATTTTACATTCGTAAATTATTTTTTCACAGATTGCAATGCCTACTATGAAGAAATATTGTAAAGTAAATTAAATAGAAACTGTGTCTAGAATAGGTATTTTAAATGCAAAAGTATACGTTTTTTGCATTATAAGGACTTGGAAAAAAATTAGAAATGCCAAGAATTAAAAAATGGATAGTTTAATTCATCTAGTAGAGTATATGTGGCGCCCTCTTTATCAAATCCCAAAATTGATAAAATATTTGTGAAAATTATATTCATAGTAAATTTCAATTTAATACGTTAAATAATAACGCAAATATTTCAAAAAAACTAATAATAAATTTTAACTTTAACTCCTTGTATATCAGTAAGTAGTAGAGCATTTGCCATAGTGTTATTCAGCAAAATATTAATATTTTGAGGCCTCGAACTTATGGTTAAAATATTTACCATTCCTTACGAAATACCCTGTAAATATATCAACAAAGTAAGTACCGCCGACACAGAAAAATCGGGTACAACACACGTATAGAAATTTGTGATCACTAGTCAATGAAGTTTGTGTATAAAATTTGGTAATTGTTATTATTGAATATAGCCAGCTGTTCTATTAGATTTTAAATATAGGTCACTCGTTTTTTTAATATCGCATCGGTGTGTTCGACTGTTTCTTCAGTTGTTATGATTAGGTAATGGGTAATGGTGTATTATGACAACTCAGAGCTAAGAGCAACTTTTCCTGTAGCTTGTATTCATGGCGAATTAGCTCAATAACTGTTTATTTTTGTATATTTTAACTAAAGGTCGTTAATTCCTTTCGTGGAAATAAACAGGAGAATATGTATAAATGGCGGGAATTCTACACGCCACTGCACAAATTGTCCGAAAATAATGTTTTGATAAAATTCATTACCAAATTTAAAAATAATATCACGTATTACATTCATTGACATTTCAATTATATTTGTGGAAAAAATGTTTTTCAAATTTACTATTCTATATCTCTAAAGCTAAGCTGTTGCAGTCCCTACCTTATTTTTCATTATTTTACGAAGGCCACTACCTCTTGAGCATTCTCGATCGAAATTTACGGTAGTTTGTATAGTAATACTACTTCAAAAATATTTTCTACATAGTGTGGTGCTTTAATTTTATTAAAAATAGTTAAGAAAATAAAAAGAATCATAATGATATAAATCCCGTTTTATTAATATTTAATTTCAACGTTTTGTGTTAGAAACATCATCCTCATTATTTTCTGTTCAGATACAGGCCAGCTGTTTCGATACCTCATTACTACCTCAATGTAACTTTAATTCAAAATCTCTTTTCAGTGTTAACGCTCTATATCGGATTCAGTATTGGATACCTTAAAATTTAGCAAAATAATAATATTTAGGAGTACTGAAAAGTATATAAACTGTTGGATACAAAATTCAAATACCTTTTAAACAAGGCGTCACAAAACCCACCTTCCTATTTATTTTTTCCCCCAATTGAGATTACGCTTGTGCACGAGTGTGCCCATTTTAATTGAAATAGTTATTTTTCTACATCCACTTTGCAAACCACTCTGCTTCACAAATTTTTATACGCAAAGCTGGCCTTTAATTCTAATTTAATTGCTTTGATAGGTATTCGTTGGAAAATTATTAATTTAGACGGGTACACGCTATGACACTTTTCCGCACGAAAATGTCACTTTTTCTCACGGAAATGTTATTATCAAAATTATTTGGACAATCTAACATAATCTTTATAATAAATTTTGTTGACAGACACTAATATTACAATTAATGAAAACTTATTTTCATTAAAGATACTCCAGGAATAACAATTCAAGATTGTTCAAGTTACACTACCAACATACCTAAGTCCAACTAAATTGAATATTCAGTTTTTAAATTCTGTTCAGACTTTATTCTCTCATTAATGAACGTGTTTGAAGAAAAATATTGTGTACAACTCGTACGAAAAGCACTTTTCGCTGGATTGCCGGTACAAACTTCTGCGCTCGTGGGAAAAGTGACGATATGCGCCCTTGTTGTACAAACTACTATTTCTCGTAATTCTTTGTTTTAGGTACCCTACGTAACCAATGGGAAACATGCATTTCATTTTTGACCTAGATTTTTATTAAAATTCTTTCAATATACCCTTAAAGTGTCCCTGTTACATATAATATTCCATTAAATTCTTTCAGGAAAATAAAATTCCGTCTCTCCTCTCCATTGATTTAGACATAAAGTTCGTTTCATTGTAAGTTTATCAGATCGTACCTATTTAATATTAGACTTATATACAGATTTCACCAAAATATAACTGTTTAAATAGCTACATTTTTCATATGTGTAGCTTACAGAAGAGGATATCGTCACGTTACAATGTAACTAAACAATAGGTTTATAGTTTTTCACGTAATAACTATTGAATTATAATAAAAAAACATTGTCTGTACATAGGTACATATAATAAAATCGGAAGTTTGTTTTAATTAAGCTCCTGACAATGTTGTAGATCTCCGGATTAACCATCAGGTCTGGGTCTGGGTTCTTGTCGTTGGAGAATACTACGATTGACTATCGTTATTTTGACAAATGACATTTTTATGGCAGATGGACAGCGGCATTTAATGCGGTTTGAATTATTTGAAATAACCAAGTTATAAGGGTGCGACAGGCTACCTGGGACACCCTGTATACACGTTTATTTAAACAATGTACTATTATAATCAGACTATTTCTTTGTACCTACACTATTCTCATTCATACTAACTTTCAACTATTCTCTGTATTATTTATACATTAAATAGTATCTACCTAAAAAGTAAACAACTATAACCAAAATTCTTGTGTTTCTTAAATATTAACAAGGAATTTGGTAGATAAAACCAACTATAAAAAAATGTTGTGCAGACCCTTTTTTTATACAGATTTTTGTGTTTTTATCTCGAGACGGCGGCGCCGGCACCTGCAAAACGAACATATTCTTTTTGTTATTCTCCGTCACTGTTTGTTTTGTTTTTTCTAACCGGCAGGGGAATGAAGTAAAGATAAGAATATAAAAATCCTACATGAATACTTTTAAAATGATAAATACCCGTCGATTGGACTTCACTCCATCTTCCGCTATTTAGTAATGAACAAAGAAGCATTGAGCGACTCATTTTATATTTGGTTATGTCAATGTAGTTTGATCACAGTATTTGATTAATTAAAAACGAATAAATACCTAATTCATTTACAATAATTAGTTCACTCTTAAACTTGAAAAATTACAACTTATCCAAAGTCGCCCACGTTTATGACATATTTCTGTTACCAAAGAAAAGTAGGTTTATACCGACAATGGAGATAAACATAAACTGCAAGGCGTCTATATGCTTTTAGAAAGCTGCATTATATATACAAATCTCACTGATATTGATGAGCTAATTGCGATAAACTATTGTTCATAATATATGTGAAAACTGGATATATTCGAATATTCGATGTAGATTCGGGATTTCTACAAGAAACGATTTTTAGCGGGTACAAAATATATTGTTTATAACAAAATTCGACTACGTTGGAGAAAGTAATGCATACTCGGAATCAACAGGTCGATTCCAGTAGAATCCGACTCTCAACTTAAGAGAATTAATCTGCTTCCGGTATACTACCTAGGTACTTCTAAAATAAACGATTTTTGGCGAAAAAAATATACCTATATGTTTATTTTGAAAAATACACACGTGTTTCTAATATAATTCCCAGGCCGGATATTTTGGAAAGTAATAGAGATATTTTAATTCTGTAAAAGCCAATTTGTAAGAGAGCTTCAGGTTTGGATATAAATTGTCTTTAAATATGTCAATATGTAGATTGCGCTTTGCTCAAGAATTTTGCACACCTTGTAGGAAATATAAGCAAATTTTGTTCTACCCACGAATGGAGTTCACCATAGGAGAAAAATCGTTCTTAGATTAGATGTGCATACAAGGTAAATAAATTAATAAAATATGAAAATGTTTCACTAGGGAAGTAATATTATTTTTCTACTTCCGTTACTAAAACCGCATTTTGAACACGGGTTTGACATGCACAAAACGACTCATTAAACACTAGTGTTTAAAATGCGAAAAGTCACATCTCGTTTATCTTTTGTTCTTTAACCGTCAAATCAAGTGTATCTTTTGTATGTTAAATTTCATGTTCCGTGATAATTTTGTTGTTCTGTGTCATTTGATTTGACAGTCAACCGTTAGCCATCGTCCGTCATGTTATGAATATAATTCAAATATAATATTTTTTTTTCTTTCCTGCGGGCGAAGAAAAAGTATAGTAAGCACCTCGTGTTAAAAACGTCCGCTTCGCTCCACTCGTGCATAGTAAAACTAGTGACTAAAGTAACTTAATATACTATTATGTTCGACTCGATCATAATAGGCTGATCTATGACACTGTTGAGAATCCATAATCTGTTATTTTATTGGACTAGTCCATAATGATAAAGTAATTTGTCAAATTATTTGAAAATTAAAACTTCCAAATAACGATTTATTTTAAACCAGAAATACACAAAACGTATGTTATTTGTCTTATGTTGTCTGAAAGTTTCATTTCTTCTGGTAGATCCATTTTTAACCTACCAGAACCAATTAATAATTATTTAATCGACGCTTTCTGACACATTTACAAATTTCGTATCTACGTATCTACAACAACACAGAATACACATTATATAATATTTTATATTGCAAATTTCACTAAATAAAATATATTTTCCTAGACATTTTTTGAATCGAACATAAAGCTAAGTATGTTACTCGTACATAATCAGACTTAATTAACTCGTCTTTATTATTGGCCTCGCCCGCAAGCGCCCTCTGCCAATAAGCTGCAACTCGTCCAATAACGTCTTGTTACATAAATAGCTATTATTATTTAAAACAAAATGTTTTTTAAAAAAAGTTGTTATGATTAAAAATAAAGAACTTCGAAATAGGAATAGTATATTATATACCGCGGGACTGAAGTAGTACATTTAATCCTGAAGGTAAAGTTTATGGCCCGACCGCAGGGAGGGCCATAATTTACCTGAAGGATTAAATGTACTTCAGTCGCAAGGTATATACGATACTTTTCGTACTTCCGGTATGATTTTATTAATTATTTCAATAATTTCAATCAGTTTTTTCTCTCTTCAACTCATTTAATAAAGGGAGTGAAGTTGTCACTTTAGGCCCGGAAGTACGAAAAATAGTTTATGGTATGAGGTGTTCGAAATTGTTGCCATTTTCGTTCATACACATGTTAAATCTTCTGATCAGTTCACCTCTATAAACTTGTAATACGTAGTACGTTGGTTAACAGCTGCAACACTGGCATACTTTTTATATAAAGGTCGGCCATGTCCTCTAATGGTTCTTGGTAAGCCATACTACCTGAGTACCCATATGTTTCCATTCCATCTTTCTGAATATGTTTGGTTTAGATAATGAGTGACGATGTTATTAATATGTGGACCTGCACTATCTTGGTGAAATCACATCGTATCCAACTCGATTGGTAAATCTGTAACGATCCTTGCACCAGGTAAATTTTCGTGATACAGTTGTGAACCAACAAAAGTAATTAATTAACATCAGGTAGGCATCAACTGAAATGTAATTTCTGTCATATTTGGACACAGTTAGTTTGATTTAAAAAAGTAACAATAAAGCCGGTTATAATTCCGTAGGAAACATTTACGCCAAACATAGTCTGGAATCTGGTTTGTCTCAGCCACTTAGGATTTCTCTTCAGACCAGTAACTGCAGTAATGTTTTCATCCATTGTGGCTCCTTTTCGTCGTGTTAAATGTGGTTTTTTAAAAGTTCTGTAATTACCTAAATTGGCATATAAACAAAATTTTTGCGATCAGGTAATGGTCTGTGTGAAAAACGTACTCCATATAAATGCATCGCGTCTGAAGCATTTTTATTGCACTGTCCATAAATTAAAATTATGTTTAATTTATTTTGATTTGTGTGGAAAACTATTATCGATAATGAAGTCTTGTATAACTTTCGAGATACTGACAGGACGTCATTGATTGAGAAATGTCAACAATTTTTGTTTCACAGCTGCGATTTTATTTAAAATATTGCTAATACTATTTTCCTATTTCCAAGTTTAGTCATTAAAAGTGTTTTTTTTCTTTGAAATTTTAAAAAAAAACAGTTTGTCATAAGACTTGAGGCAGATATCATTGTAAAGGCAGCAATGAAGTAAAAACATTTGTGTCAGTAGAATAAGCATAGTGATTTTTGTTACCCACAACAAAATAGAATAAGTGTAATCATTGATATTTTGATTAGAAAATTTGTATTCGGGCTTTATTTTGAATTACAAACAATTTTTTTTTACAAAAATTTTGCTTCAAATCATAAATAATGCTACTTCTCTCTTGAAAAATGTTCATGTTTTATTAATTTATTACCTTGTATGATCTGATCTAAGATAACGATTTTTCTCCTGTGGTGAACTCCATTCATGAACACACTACCTATATCGAAAATGAAGGAGCTGGTTGGGACAACCTGAAAACATTAGCCGAAAAGGACTTCTCAAATATAAAAAGATTGTTAGATTCTAAGCTACTAACATTGAACTTTGAGAAAACTTGTTATCTTCCTTTTAGTTGTAATGTGATTGGACTACCGCCATATAAATTCAATTATCTGTCCGAATCAAACCACGTTATACACTCTATGAAACAAGTTAAATACCTTGGTATTTATATAGATTGCCATTTGAGATGGGACTGCCACATACGCTATGTCGTTAAACAACTTCAGAGTATCTTGTATACATTTAGGTATTTAAAAAAAATTTGCCGTTCCAAACTCTCTAACAATTATATCGTTCGTTAGTTGAAAGTCATTTAAGATATGGAATAGTGGCATGGGGTAGTTGCTACTGATATGAGAATTAACCAGGTAGAAGTTATTCAAAGGCGATTTCTAAAACTAATACATTCAAGAAACAGATTATACAGTTCAAATCTATTATATCGGGAATGTAATGTTCCTGATGTGAGACAACTTTACTTCTTATGCTCGAGTGTAAAGTATTTCAAAAAAACTCATACATACCACACGCGAAATAAATCATTGCACATTTTCCCGACAGTCACTAAAACGTTAAGCCAAGGATCGTTCTATTACTTATCCCAAAAAATATTTAATATACTTCCTGAGACAATTCGATCCACTAAAGTACTTCCAAGATTCAAAAGACTTGTAAAAAAGTTCCTGTTCCATCCATTTTATTTATTTTTTTATCTGTTTTATCCATTTTATATTCTATATATTGCATTTTATTAATTAATTCTCAAAACAAGTGCTTGGCACTTATTGAGTATAAATTTATTCTTATTTTATTGTATCCTAATGTGATGTATCTATGTACTTTTTTTGAGAATAAATTATTATTATTATATAGAAAATGGCTAGATTTACTGAATTAGTTCATAGAACAAAATATGCATAAAAAGGTATTTTCTACAAAGTGTGAAATATTTGAAACATCCTGTCATCGAAAAAAAAGATTTGAGCACAGCGCCATCTATATATTGACATATTTACAGTCAATTTATATTCAAACCTGGAGCTCTCTTCGCGCTCTAAAAATTGACTTTAACAGAATTAAAATATCTTTATTACTTCCAAAATATGCGGCCTGCAGTTGGTTAGTCAAATTTTATTAATACTTAAGGAGTGTCACAATTCTGCTAAAATTACTTATTTCGTTTGACGAAATTATACAATGTGTCCACGGTAAAACTTTTTTATTTTCAGTTTTAGCGGAAAATATTGTTCTGGATAAAAATTCCTGCTTATTCAATAACCCCATAAAATGAAATGAAATTAAAGTTTTTGTACTTCATTTTATATTCAATTTTCTGTAAAACCCTATGAATTATTTTCGGAAATATAATAATAATATTATAGTTACTTTTGCGGTGTCCCTGGGCAACTGCCAACTTAGGTGAATAATTTTCAAATTTTCATTCTTTTTCAACAATGTTAACAAGTACGCCATTCATTTATTTAATGAAAAATACAATGATGAACCAGGGACTCGGAATGGATTAAAAAATTTATAAATAAATTCGATGAGACAGAATCTGTTGAAAACAGAAGAATAATAATACAGAAAAATGTGGAAAAACTAACAGTAAAAAAAACTATTCCACATAGCCTCCATCAACATCAAAACACCTCTCCAAACTACTTTTTAAATCTTTATAAGGGTTTCTTAGCATGCCTGAGGTGATTCCATTTACGACATTGATATTCATTACGTCTTTCAGATCTTCAATAGTAGGGTTTAATTCTTTTTCATAAACTTTCTCCTTTAGGTAGTCCCATAAAAAAATCCAGAATGGTTAAATCGAGTGATGGAGGCGGAAAAAATATTTGTCCATACCATCCTATCCATCGTTCAGGAAAATATTCATCCAGCCATCCTCTTATCAACAATGTCGAATGTGACGAACATATATCTGAAAATACATTTTACGCCTTTGTTCCAAGGGACGTCATCTAATTTAGGTATTAAAAAATTGTCTTGCAAATCCAAATATACTTTTTGATTTATTGTCTCCTCCTGAAAATAAGGTCCGATTATTCTATCTGGTAAAACAGCACACCAAACAATTACCTTTTTAGCAAATTGAATATTACGATTAATTTTCTGTTATGAAGATTTTCACTAGCCCAATACCGTCAGTTTTGGGATGAAACAGTTCCATTTTTCGTTAACGTTGATTTATCAGAAAATAAAATATTGTAGTGAAAGAAGAGGTCATTCGTAAACTTTTCACCAACTAATGCTTCGTGTCATAATCACAATCTTGTGATGTGTGAATAAAGTTCGGTTTGAATGTATTAATTTTGTTTAGCTTGAATATTTTCTGTAAACTTTTTTTTTCGTAAACCCAACTTGGGACTTTCCCATACTGAATGAATAGCTAGGGCAGTAGCTGCATCATCATCCTCATTGTACATATTTTTCGATTTCTTTCTGTTTTCAACAGATCCTGTCTCCTCCAATTTCTTTATTAATTATTTCAATCCATTTCGCGTAACTGGTACATCCCGATATTTTTCATTAGATAAATTAATTGCGTACTTGAACGATACAGCTCCAATACCGTAGCACTTTACTAGATATATTATTTCTTGCATAGTTACCGTTGATGAAAATGAATGTTTACAATTACCTAGGAACAGCGCATAACTTACTCTCCAGATTATTATTATACCTAATTTTGCATAAATTCATACAGTTTCACAATATAATTGATAATAAAATAAAGCAGTTTTTGAGAAATTGAAGTATATTCCATTTTATGGGTTTTTTCAACAAGCAGGACTTATTATCAAGAATGACATTTTTCGCTAAAACTGAAAATAAAAAAGTTTTTCCTCTTGAGCACCCCATCCGTGGACACACTGTATATAATTAGTCGGCCATGGCCCGTACGTTCTGCGACACAATCGAATTAAATTTTAAATCGTTATCCCATACATCTAATCCGACTTTTAACTTTCGTCCTTATTTTTTGCGTGTATGCAGATCCTTTCATTGATACATACCTAATATTAACCAGTAACCAGTGTTCGGCAAGTGAGTGAGATAGCCAACAACGTCTTTACAACTGATCAGCATGTAGAAATATATTCCATCTCATTCTAACGACAAAACTCGATTCCTGGGAATAAAAATATTAAAACTAAAAAGCATTCATTGGGAAAATAAACCACTGTTTTGATACAAATCGTTTTTTAGTTTTGACGTTCGGTGTCTAACCTGACGTCGTTTACAATTACAATTTTCACTCTATAAAATATGATATTTCTAAACCTTAGTTAAACACCGAAACGTCAAAAATTATAAACGATTTGTATTAAAATATTGGTTCTGTTTTCCCAATAAATTCTTTTTAATTTTAGTAATGCCACAGGAAGGAACATACAAATCATACAATACTACTTTAACAACGAATATTACAATGAATTTAAGTGAAATTGAGTCATCAAAAGCAGCAAAAGTAAAATTAATATCGATATTCATACTCACTTATTAAACTCTTTTAGTATAACTACCACCGTACATATACACAATGTACGGTGTAACTACTATAATTATAAAAACAATTTAAAAACGAATAAAATTTAAAACAATACTAAAAATTGGAATATGAATAATTTTGAATACTTTTATGGTGTATAACTTTCAGAATATGTATTTACTGTCAGATTCCTTACTCTTCTTAAAATAACTGTCGTTATAATATGTAGGTATTATCGATAAATTTGAGTCAAAAGTTATATTATTTTATTTTCAGAAAAGTGTTAGTCTATTGGCGATAGTTTTCTATTTGGATAAAAAATAGTGCTTGGTTTAGGTCGCCATCTAGGAACGACTAGTCGATGCATAAATCATAACCATAAAGGAAAGGCCATAGCTCCGCCTACTTCTCCACCACTACTAATCCTGCCGGCACCACTATCATCCAGCTGCCGGCAGCACTATCATCCGGTTCCACTAAACTACACAAGAGGAATATATATATATATATATATATATATATATATATATATATATATATATATAATGAATATAATTTCACAAAATACGAGATCTATTTGAAACATAAATTTCGATTTTCTACTACACCTGCTTTTAGTCGAAATTTCAATAATTTCGACGTATTGGCCTGACCGTTCTTCGAAGGGAAAAACAACTGCATTCCTAGCTAATACCACGCAGGATATTGAATTACATCCCCTTCGAAAACCGTGACGTCGATCGGCCATTTTGCCGATACGGACATCTGTGGTGATTCGCAACTGATATCGGAAGGGCATGGTACACTGACGCGTTTCGACCTTCTTGGGCCTCTTCAAGAGTGCCGTAATGCCTTCCAGTTCAGAGTCTCTACTCCGAACTGAAGATTACGTCCTCCGACAACTTCTACTTGGCTCGTGTAGTTACACAAGCGAGAAGTAGTCAGCTGGCACCATCTTCACTTTCAGTTGCGAACCAACACCTCAGATAAATGCGACCGTATTAGTCGTATGAAATAAAATGAATATAATTTCATAAAATACGAGGTGTTTATATGAAACATAAATTTCGATTTTCTACTACTCCTGTTTTTAGTTGAAATTTCAATAATTTCGACGTATTGGCCTGACCGTTCTTCGAAGGGAAAAACAACTACATTCCTGGCTAATACCACACAGAATATTGAATTACATCCCCTTCGAAAATATATATATATATATATATTTTTTAATTTGTTTATTCGTTTGTTCCTTGGAGACTATTTATTCCTCGAAAAATTACCGAATGAATGGCTGTGTAGTGATGATTGATAATTTGTTTTTTTATTGTTTTTTATGTATATATTAATAACATGCACGTGTATATATTAATAGGTGTGCACGTGTTTACAATATACAGGGCATACGTACACCCCAAGTTTTATTTGAATGTATGTAAGATTTTGGAGCTTATTTTTTTCTGTCTGTTGTTGGTACTCTGTAATTCGTGCATTCATATTATACGTTTATTATTGTTCTGATCACTGACGCTAGTCGAAGGTGTTAATAAACTGGTTACTATAATAAATGCGTTTTAGTGAGTACATCCTTAATTTCCACAGGCACATTGTCTCCGAAAATACTTCACTTATAATTTCTTTCGTATCACAGTTTTTGAAATTTTTCCTGTAATTTAAAATTTCTGGCGCACTATAAATAATTTGCTGTTCGAATAACTTCCATCATATCTACTACCTACGACCCTTAGCTTTCCAACCAAAACAAGAGCGCCGTTCGCATACGTTTTAACTGTATATCGCCCACTACTGTTCCGAAGAATAGTTTTTTCTCTAGGCCATCTTTGTTCCACCCAAGGAAACCTTGAAAAACTTTGTACCGAACAGTTAAGACGGTTACAATAACAAATTGCCTTGGAAGCGAACCGTCCTGCGGATTTTTGTTTGGATCTTTTCCAGTGTAGGGAATAGCGGAGCACATATAATAAGTTTTTGCGTCGCATATAATAATAATTTTCATACCATATATGTCTGATTTGCTGGGTAAGTATAATTTGAATGGACATCGTCCTCTGAAATTAAATAGCTGCTTATCAATAGTTACAAATTCATAAGGAGTATAGTTACTATCGCAGTATGTTATAAATGAGTCCCATATTTCTCGTATCGGTGCAAATCTGTCAACTGCTTTTCTTTCAATACGCGTTGTTTTATTATAAACTCGCAAGCAATTTAAAAGAAATTCGAAACACGTTCTCTAGGGTAAGATGTGCATCTTTTAGAACTCCACCAAACAATGCCAAAAGTTCAGTTTTATTTATTTCTTGCAGATATCGTTGTTCTGAAGTATATTTTGATTTACGAACTTCTATTTCTTCATTTGTACTATTGACAGTTATATCTAAATCTCGTGGTTAAAAAACAGGTGCCAAATATCTTTCAAGTATCTTTAGCTCTTCCTATTACACCATGTAAATGTAAGACAAATTTTTTTGTAGAGGTCCTTGTTTTCTTCGAAACTAATGGTTGTGAGTACAACTTGAAACCGTTACGACCAAAAAATACTGCACGATCCTATGTAAGTTGTACGTCCATACCGTTCGCTTCATTTTCTATATCTTCCTTTAGGTCTTGCACTGTATATTCATCAGGTACAGAATCGTTTACTAAGATACCATCCTCGCCTTCGCTATCTTCTATCACTAAGGATTCCTGTGCTCCTGTATCTTCACTCGATTCGTCTTTGTACAGCTCGTTCCAAAGTTCGTTATCTGTCAGAGGGCTCCTTCTGTCATACAATGCCTGTATTTCAGCAACTTGAAGTGTATTGTGTTATCCATTTTTCTATAAAACGAATGATTAGGGCATAAAACATTAATTGAATGTTTAAACTTAGGTACCTTGAAAAAATATATAGGTAACGTAAAGCACAACGTGGGCATTCTATTTAAAAGAAACTATGATTTTCTTGTATCCCCAAATATTTGCACATTGCACGCTACGGAAATCCAGTCATAACCACACTAATTTTATTTTAAACTTTTTTTGTATAGGCATTAGTAACGATGTATATGGAAAATTGTATTAAAGATTGTTTTTAGATAAATATAAAAATGTATAAAGAATTATTTAACTGTGATTAAATGTATAAACAAATATTAAACGTCGAATTACCAACATAGCTGTCTAATCTAATGCTCAATAAAATTATAAATCCAATACTTACTGCATCTTCAAACATGATGTTGATGCTTCTATGCTGGGGATGATCCATCAGCGGTGAATTCTGTATTCTTCGGGGTTCTATGTCTGGATAATCGATCTGACAGAACAAAACGTTAAGAATTAAAGAAAGTTACACCATTACTTTGTATTATTATCATTTATCACGATGTTATTCTAAATATAAATGTTTTCTCAGTTTTAAACATAAGTAATAAAAATAATTTCAACTTTAATGTACCTCTTTTATTCTCCATTCTTTATTGAAAAATGAGAATCTTCTCAATATTTTTCTGTGTCTATTATTACTCATGGATACTGGTGAATTGAAATAAAACGCCCGTTATCGGAGTTCCCGAGTGATAAACCGTTTGATAAGAAGAGAATTATGAATGATTATAATTTCTACAACTGATAAAACCGATCACTTACATATATACACAATATTATTATTGCGAAGGGTGCAATCGTTTATCGTTTTACCAGGAATCAAAACAATAATCCCGCATGTGTGTTCATGTCATCAAAGAATGAACGAATACAAATAAAAAGTGAGGTTAAAAGGTTTCAAATAGTTTATTTTTTAAATTATATCACTCTTTTTTGACTTATTGTGAAATTTTAAATATGTATGTATACAGGGTGTTGCAGAAAAATTACTGGGAATAAAAGCAATCAATTCTTTATAATTACTATGAATGTTATTAAAGAATTTTACAATAAATAGTTTATTTACTCTTAAAATCCCTTTGGTTATCTGTTCCAATATTAATTCAAATAGTGATGACATATTTACAAGAGAATTAATGCTACAACATAATTAATTTAAATTGACACTATTATGATGCACTGTTAACTGCTTGAATCGTCGTTATGGTGATAGGCTGGCTAAGAGACGGACTATAGTCATGAGTAATAGCATCGAATATTAACAACTTGTTAAGTAGAAAAAATATTTATATATTCTCTAGCAGTTTGTTAATTATGGATGAAAAAGAAAAACAGCAATTACTGAAATGGTTCGATGTGGTGTCGGCAGATGAAGCAGTTCCGTTGGATTCTGATAATGACCTCATAGACGCTATTTCTGAGTAGGTACTATACCTATGTTATTGATACAGAGCAGTCTGAGGGAAGCGATACTGAAATAAACCAAGGGGTTCACTCAGTTCCCTATGTTTACGATAATGGTTTAGAACAATCTGTAGAAATGGACGTCGGAACTCCTGCTACCCTTGACGTTCCAGATAAACAAGACCCTACTTTTCTGGACAGAGACAAAGCCGAGTGGTTTAAACACAAACCCGATGTATCTAAAACAAAAACTCGTGCTCATAATCTAATAACTAAACAGCCAGATGTAAAAACGATTGCTAAAGGAGCAAACACTGAATTAGAATGTTGGAAGTAATTTTTTCCAGATAAAGTTATCAACGAAATTGTTTACTTTACGAAGCAGAAGCTAACACAAATGCGAGCATCTTATCAACTATTGTCCTCCTACTGATATTATAGAAATGCATACCTTTCTAGGAGTTTTATACATGGCAGGGGTAAAAAAGACTCAGTATCTACATACTAACTATTTATGGAGCACTGATGGAACGGCACCCGAATATTTTTCAGCTGTAACATCCTGAAGAATGTTTCACATTCTTATGAGGAGTACGTAAGGTTTTTGAATAATTTGTGAATAAATGTTCTTCTAATTACACTGTTGGCGAATATGTCACGATTAATGGGATGCTCAAAGGTTTTCGTGGAAGGTGCCGATTTAGGCAATATATAGCTAACAAACCGGCCAAGAATGGCATACAAATATATATCTTAGCAGACGCAAGGATATTTTGTACGCATAATAAGGAAGGCAACCCAATGGGCCATATAAGTTACCAAACTATGCTTCCAGTGTCGTGAAGCGTCTCATATCAACGGAAAGGAATGTGACAATGGGGTGAGTTCTCTTACTAACAATTTACTAGTGAACCACAAACTCACAATTGTTGGCATACTATGCACAAATGAGCATGAAATACCACCGTAATTTATTGAAATGAAACATCGACCCGCTTTTAGTAGTATGTTTGCTTATGGGAAAAATTATAGCAACTGTCTTCTTCTTATGTCCCGAAGAAAAAGAAAAATGTTTTAATGGTTTCGACCTTCCATAATGACGACTCTGTAAATATGTCTACTGATAAAGATAAAAAGCTTTTTACTTTATACAATTCAACAAAAGGTGATGTTGACGTAGTAGATCGACTAAAGTCTGAATATTCTGTGACAAGGAAAAGCAACCGCTGGCGACTTACCGTCTTTTCAACCTTAAAAAACATTGCTGCAAGAAATGAGCAAATAATTTATAAATGAAACATAAATAAAATTACAATACGAAGTCGACATTTTATCACACAACTTTGAAAGTAACTCGCACTTCCTCATGTGAAAAAGCGCGTATTTATTCCAACGTTATCTATTCCTCTCCGCCCAAAAATAGCAAATCGTAGTGATCCAGTGGACATAAAATTACAAGATAATTAACCTAAAATGAGGTGCAGATACTGTCAGAAAAACCGATTTACGATGTGGAACATGTGCGTCCCCTATATAGTCCAGTACGTGGGGTTTTTTTGAATGCAAAAGGTGGGGTAGTTGCTATTTTTTAGTATCTTGTTAAGCTTAAGGCCCTAATGAAAAATCCTAGTTTTCGACATCGAGGCGCATGCGCTCGAACCGCCATCTTGGATTTTAGGTACAAAAATTTAGTTTTTTGATAATAATTCAAAAATGGTGACTTTCACGACAAAATATGTTCTGCACAAAGTTAAAGAGGACAAAATTTCCTACATTTTGTGTTGAAAAAATTTTTGTATAGCACACATATGTTAGGAGTTACGGCTCCGTGAAGTTGCACTATTTGAAAAAAAAAATACTGAAATTTCATTTTGGTCGTGCTTTATTTTATTATTCTTATTATACGAGGGTGTATTCATATCTAGTTAACCTAGACCAGTTCCAGGCGTAAATAAAATATTGCGTTGCGCAATAAATTAAAAGAAAAAAGATGTCCACCGAAATTGTGAAAATCGAAAAATTGGAGTATCGAGCCATCATCAAGTACCTGTATTTAAAAAGGGTTAAGTGGTAAGCAGTTTTACGAAGATATGCTTAAAACCCTTGGTGATCAATGTCCTTCATATGCGACCGTGAAAAATTGGACTGCAAGCTTCAAAAGAGATAAATTTTCCATTGAAGATGATGACCGATCGGGAAGTCCAGTTTCTGTGTCAGTCTCCGAAAATATCAATGCAGTTCATGACATGATTTTATCAGACCGTCGAATTGGGCTAAAACGGATATCTGAAGCACTGAATATTTCATACGAACGCGTTCATCATATAGTTCACGTCAATTTGGACATGAGAAAAATTGCTGCAAAATGGATCCCCAAATGTTTGAATGGTGACCAAAAGCGTGCAAGGGTAGAAGCATCGCGTTCGATCTGTGCTCGATTTGAAAACAATATAGACTTCATAAACCGAATTGTTACTATGGATGAGACTTGGGTACATTTCTACGATCCAGAAAGAAAGCAACAATCGATGGAATGGCGACACTCTGGTTCTCCAAGACCTAAGAAGTTTCGTGTCCAAAAATCTGCTGGAAAAGTTCTTGCTTCGGTTTTTTGGGATTACCATGGAGTAATCATGATTGATTTTTTGGATAAGGGTAGAGCAATAACTGGAGATTACTATTCGACATTAATGACCACTCTACGGGAAAAAATTAAAGAGAAAAGACGCGGAAAGCTATCCAAAGGTGTTTTGTTTTTGCAGGACAACGCCCCTGCACACAAATCTCATATTCCCATGCTAAAAATTCGTGATTTAGGGTTTGAATTACTAGAACACCCTCCTTATTCACCAGATTTGGCTCCGTCCGACTATCATCTCTTTCCTCAACTGAAAAAAGTTTAAAAGGTCGTAAATTTTCTTCCAACGAGGAGGTAATAAAAGCTGTGGAGGTCTGGTTTGCAGAGTAAGAAGAAACATTTTTTTTTTGAAAGGTCTGGAGACATTGCAGGTTAGCTGTAATAAATGTATCCAATTAAGAGGAGAACATATTGAGTAATAAAACATTTTGACATTGAAATTTTGTTTGGTTCTATAGTAGGCTAAGAATTTTTCAATATATCCTCGTATATCATTATATTTTTACATAATTATAAAAAAAAAAACTATAAGGCATTTGCATATTATCATTTAAGAGTATTATACTTTTCGTAAACAAAGTTAAATGCGAAAAGAATATCGCATTTGTTTAAATTTAAGAATAGTAAATTATGATTTTAGAGCGTTACAAAAATTAATTTCTAATACATTTTGGTACATTTCGATGATCCGGGTTGGTTATTGTTGGTGTCCTGGTCGTAGTTGGCTGTGTCCTGGTCGTAGTTTTGGTCCTTAGCCTGAAAAATGCCGTCATCGCTTTCAATGCGGATTTTCGACATATTTCCGCAATATTCTCCGTTGCAGAAGCCACATTCAACCGAACATTTAAGTCCAGCCTTTCGGCAGCTGCATGCCCCACCACACACCTTTTTGCAGTTACAAGATACCGATTTTAATAAGGAATCGGGAGCTGGTTTTTCCGCCATTGTTATGGGAGTGAACCCGTAAGCGCCTTGCTTCCAACCCCAGTCTTCAGGATTTTTCTCCATGCCTCTCCATTTGTGGTACGTTTTAAAGGCGTGGAATTGGGCCGCGTCTTTTGTAGGTAGCAAAGAGGCAAGATTAAATTTGCTCTCTTTATTCATGTTGCCACCATATAAAGCTACAAGAAAGCGTCTGGCGTGGTATCTTGTTGGTTGAATTTTCAATTATTTCATGAACCGCTCTGTTCTTTTCTATCATCGTACAGAATTTAGTTTCCCTGATTGAATAGGGATGACGTAGTGTCGCAACCACTGAAGGCATGCAAGAACAGAATGTACTTGGATGCTTCTTCGTATTTGAGGCTACTTGCTGAATATATCCTCTCAGCACTTTCTCCTCTTCCAGGTTTACGGAAGTAGATAGAATTTTCGGCTGATGCTAAGGCTGTCAAAAGTACTAAAAGGTCAACGTCTTCCCCGACCACAAAAACGGTATCAAACATTGATTCACTGCATAATGAAATTGCAGTGTTGACAATTAGCACATCGGCATGATGTTCAACTTGTTTAACTGTACAGCTCAAATTTGTTCTTCAGCATCGATATGAGATGAACTGTATTTTTGTAAATTATTTATTTTAGTTATTAACAGCCAAATAACAAAATATAATACTTTTTTGTTCAAATAGGACAATTTCACGGAGCTATAACTCCTAACATATGTGTGGTACAAAAAAATTTTTCAACAAAATATGTAGAAAATTTCCTCTTCAAGATTGTATAGAATATCTTTTGTCGTGAAAGCCACCGTTTTTGAGTTACTATCAAAAAACCAAATTTATATACTTAAAATCCAAGATAGTGGCTTGAGCGCATGCGCCCCGAGGTCGAAAACTTGGATTTTTCATTAGGGTCCCAAGCCTAACAACATACTAAAAAATCGCTACTACCCCACTTTTTGCATTCAAACACCCCATTTTTATACCCACATACTGGACTAATCTCTCAAGATCTACCTTCCATCAATGGTTGATCTGATGCTGATCGGATTAGTTTTAATGCTGAGGAAGCAGTAGCACAATATTACAAATTACCATTGCTGTCCTTCTTTGTCCATTGGGCTTACTTATTGATGAATCTCAAAAGCTACTCAAATTAGCAAGAAAATTATTCGACTCTACCATTTCCACTTACTTTTGAATCACATCTTCGTTATAGCCAGCTGTTTAACCTAACAATTATTAAGCCACTCAGTATATCTTTGATTCAAGCAGTTTAACCTTCTTTCAAAAAGTAAAGTAGTGTCTCTTTGTTTTGTTCATCTTCAAATTCAAATCAGTAGTATTAGAAAGGGTCGGAGGAATGACCACAACGAGACCGTCTCAAAGATGCCCTATAGTCGAGGCGATGATGCATTATGTTAGGAAATCTTTTAGTACAGCTCGGATAGGAATGCGGTTTTTTGCATTCGCTTTCAAAAATTATTTATACCATTTCTACCTACTTTTTACCTATTACAAACCGGAAGTTGCATTGCTGCAGCCAAAAATGCATTCAAAAAATGAATTTTTTGAGAGGCCTTTTGTAAAATTTCATAACTTTGTAAATAAGAGTCAGAATTGGTCCGAGTTGGGTACCCTGGGGTTTTTGAGGACGCTGATCACGATTATGATGTTCAAATTGACCCCCCGAACACCTGGAGCTCGGGAACGCCGACGAACGTCATCTCCGTCGGACTATCCCGAACTTCATGCGAGGAAGGAGAGAAACTCGGCTCCCGGGTTTTTTTGGGTCGCTGAATTCAAATATGCCATCGGCGATCACCCCACGGACACCTGGTGCGCCCTAACCTGGACGCGGACGCCATCTTCGAGAATTTTCCTGGAAACATCGACAAAAACGAAGCGAAAATCGTTATGGGGCCGTTTTGTGTGCGCTGAATCAGAATTTCATGTGGAAAACGACCCCCCGAACACCTGGTGCGCCCAAACCTGGCCCTGAACGTATCCCCGAAGGTTTTCCAGACACAATTTAAGAAGACGAACCGAAAACCGTTACGGGGGGTTTTTTGGGTCGCTGAATTCAAATATGGCGAACACCCCACGAACACCTGGTGCGCTCTAACCTGGACGCGGACGTCATCTTCGAGAATTTTCCTGGAAATATCGACAAAAACGAAGCGAAAATCGTTATGGGGGTCGTTTTCCACATGAAATTCAGATTCAGCGCATACAAAACGGCCCCATAACGATTTTCGCTTCGTTTTTGTCGATATTTCCAGGAAAATTCTCGTAGATGACGTCCGCGTCCAGGTAAGGGCGCACCAGGTGTCCGACGGGTGTTCGCCGGTGCGATATTTGAATTCAGCGACCCAAAAAACCCCCCGTAACGGTTTTCGGTTAGTCTTCTTCAATTGTGTCTGGAAAACCCTCGGGGATGACGTTCAGGGCCAGGTTTGGGCGCACCATGTGTTCGGGGGGTCGTTTTCCACATGAAATTCAGATTCAGCGCACACAAAACGGCCCCATAACGATTTTCGCTTCGTTTTTGTCGATATTTCCAGGAAAATTCTCGAAGATGGCGTCCGCGTCCAGGTTAGGGCGCACCAGGTGTTCGTGGTGTGTTCGCCGATGGCATATTTGAATTCAGCGACCCAAAAAAACCCCGGGTGCCGAGTTTCTCTCCTTCCTCGCATGAAGTTCGGGATAGACTCACGGAGATGACGTTCGGCGGCGTTCCTGAGCTCCAGGTATTCGGGGGGTCAATTTGAACATCATAATCGTGATCAGCGACCTCAAAAACCCCTGGGTACCCGACCTGGGCCCATTCTGACTCTTATTTACAAAGTTATGAAATTTTCCAAAAGGCCTCTCAAGAAATGCATTTTTTGAATGCATTTTTGGCTGCAGCAATACAACTTCCGGTTTGTAGTAGGTAGGAATGGTATAAATAATTTTTGAAAGCGAATGCAAAAAACCGCATTCCGATCCGTGCTGTACTAAAAGATTTCCTATTTTTGGCCTTTTTAGTGCTTCATCGCCTCGTCTACTATTAGAGAGCCCGAAAAAGAGTTTGAATATCCTAAGCCAATTTTTTTTTTAAATTTTAACTAAATCTAATTCCTAATTACTTACTACCTGTGTATCTTCCTGTGAGGAATTCGAATTGGGCCACGATAGAGAATTGCTTCTTCTTAGACCTATTTTGGATATGTCATAAGGTGCCATAATCGTGCTTCTTCTTCTAACTGTAGTATTAGCAATAGATACTCTTTTTTCCGGTGGTAATCTTTCTTGTTCTACAGCAGTTCTTGCGGCGTGTTTCAACATCCTTTTTTAAACCTATAGCAATAAACTAAGTAAAGAATCTACTGATTCTAAAAGAGTTTCATACTAGTGGCCAAATCGTGCTAAATAAATCAACCAGGAACGCGTAGAAAATTAGGTTGTAAAATTTGTAGACGATGAGGAATACCTAGAAGCTAAATATATGAACCACGAAAAAAACAAAGAGAATTATGATATAACGAATACATGGAAATTTGAATATATTGTGAACAGAACAATATATTTATTGTTCCATCTACTTCCGAAGACATTTATCAAAAGCTGTTAAGATTTTTAAAAGCAAATTAACGAACCGAATTGTATCGTCCTATATATTGGCAAAACAAGATAAAAATTATTTTGAAATTATATATAAATAAACAATATTGGCGAACATAAGATTAGGTACGTAAATTGGGATAACATAAGACGGATTGAATTCCAGTTAAACGTGAAGTTGTGGTGTATTGTCGCCATTGTTTTATAATATATATTCAGAGAATTAATTCACAAGAGGACTACAACATTCAAACAATGGAACTGAAGTAACTAGCAAGATAAATATCGTCACAACTGCCGATGGTCCAGAAATATTGCAGGTATTTGAACAAGACTACAAATAAAGATTAATAATATTACGAAGGCTGTCTTTTCAGTTTTTGATATAATGACATTGAGGGCGCCAGTTAAGAAATAGATTTCCAGGCTAGATATAGTTTTATAAAGAATATTATTACAATAATTTTTTTATGAGCATTTGGTGATAACCTGAAGCCATACATTCCAACCCCACAAGCCTCAAGGCAATACCCAACTAGGAGAATATCAAAATCTAAGTAATTAATCTAAATTTGGAAAAATGGTTTTGAAGTATAATATGCTACTTTAAAACGGTATAACATCGTGTTACTTTTAGATTAGGATTACTCAAAAGCTTGACGTGATAGAGTAATTCTGAGACCGGATTCTGAGCAGAAAAGGATTTTTAAAACGACTTTCAGCATTTCAAGAACCACTACGATGTGTGTTACCAATACCGCATTAATATTTTTGAAAAAAATACGTCTTCAGGATTTGTTTGAGAAAACTATTTTCACTTTTTGCAATACTTGTTTCAAACGATTTCAAAATATCCAAATGAACAACTTTATTCAGCATTTTGGGTCGTATTATATTTTCAGTTTAAGTTCAAACAATGTGAGATGGAGTGGGCTCACACACGGTTCAATCTGCACCCAAATTTGTGATACTTTTTAGAAAACTGCTTCAAGCTCATTTCAAAGTTAACTTCATTCATGACTTATTAATATTTTTATCACCACTTCCTGAAATACGATCACAAATTACTGTTTAATTTAAAAACAGTAATATGAGTAAATCCCACAAAGTAAGGGTCGAGACAGTAAATTTTTACAATCACAAAAATTACGTTGTTGATATCGTTAATTATTTTAGGACTAGGTGAAAAAATGTGTTTTATAATATTCAGTTTTAGCCTCACTGCGCTTGACAAGTGAGAATCAAATATTTCTGACACTCAGGAGAACGTGTCTTGGTTATAGATGCTGTTGGTTCCTATAAAAAGTTCTTAAATGAGACCTTTTTTGTCGCCAATGTGTCAAGATTTAAGTTCATCAACAAAATTTGACTTACTTCTGGTTCACGCGTATATTAAATATTGATAAAGAATCATGAGTGAATGTTCAGGACCGTTTATAGAAACAAGATACAATAATGCGTCAAGCACTCCCACCAAAAAGTTGAAAACAACTCGAAGATATCTGGTTACAGGAGATTCAATAATGAATTCTTAAAGAAACAATGAAGTCTTCAAAATATGAAATTAACTGTCTCGACCCTTACTTCGTGGAATCTGCTCATATTAATGTTTTAAATGAAACTCACGGTTTCTAGTTAATTCCACAATATAATAAAAGTTATTGAAAATTCTAAAAAATTGACAATTGTTTCGATAAATCAATATCATCGTCAGAATGACAAGTTACATTTCATTTTATGCCTACCTGATGTTTAGTAGTTATTTTTGGCTAGACCAAGAAGTAACCTAACTTGTTATTGGCTTAATATATGTTTATAGAAAAAAGAAGAAGATGTGATATTACAAATATTGAAGCTTAGATATTATTAGTTCTATGGTTATATCCTGGATATCATTTTTCCAATTAAGATCAGTATAACTGTGCAATAACTTTTATTATATCGTGGAATTAACTAGAAACCGTGAGTTTCATTTAAAACACTAATATGAGCAGATTCCACGAAGTAAGGGTCGAGACAGTTAATTTCATTAAAAAATCTTCGAGAGTAGATTTGACCCGACTCTACCAGAAGTTACTACAAAAACGTTACAGAACATCACAAAACATTTGGTTTAACCAAGAATGCCTTAGGAAAAAGGTAATACCAAATTATGTGAATATAAAATGTCACACTAAAACACCACAAGCACAAAAAGCTATAAAATGTGCTCAACGAGTTTGGATAAAAGGAGAATGTAAGAAATTGTTCAAAGTTAGAGACTCCTTAGCCAACTACATAAAAGTTGTACATTCAGAACTCACATTCCAATTACATCCAGTAGAATTTGACTGTTTGGATGACAAAATTAGAGAAAGTGTCAGCATGATGAAGCATAAGAAATTTAAGAAACAAGAAAAGAAGCTCCAGAATCTTGAACACACACAACATAAAATTCAATACTCAAAACATCATGAAATTGTAAGTACCTACATAACAACACACTTTGTACCACGATTTGAAAACCTTTCAGACACTAATTTTACAGATAGTGAAATAGAATTTTTAAATAAAGGTTTAAAGTACAGCATACCACCAAAATTTAGGAATAATATTAAACAAATTATAGCTACAGAGTCAGAAATAGCTTTAAAATCTAATTCAAATAATTTTCTTTATGAGAAATTAAAAATTGCCAATTTAATCAAAAATATTGAACCTTCAAAAGTTAAACGTCAAACAAAAAATGACATTACAGTTTTAAATGCAATCAAAAAGAAGGTAGAAGATAGTAACAGTTACAAAATCTGATAAGGGGAACACAACTGTCATTTTGACAACTGAAAATTACAATTCCAAAATATATAACTTTATAGAATCTAGCGATGTAAAAGTTCTTAAAGCAGACCCAACATAAAAGTTTTCTAATAATGTAAGGGATATTGTTAATAATTCAAATTATATTTTAAGTGATTATGAAAAGAGGTCTATCATACATAAGAATCCTCAGTGTCCACAATTATATGGAACCGTTTAATTACATAAAATAACGAAACCAATTAGACCTGTAGTTTCTTATGTTAATGCTCCTAATAATATATTGGCAAAGAGGCTCAACAATATACTCAATAGTTACGGATATGAATCTCAGTACTCAATTAGAAATTCAATAGAACTAATCAAAAAGTTGAAAGCAATCCACTTGCAAGATAACTATAAACTCATTTCGTTCGATGTAACTAATATGTTCACTAAAATTCCTCCTAAAGAATGTCTAATACTTGTAAGAAAATTACTAGAAGATAAAAATATTAATCCAGGAATAATATCAGATATACTTAATTTATATGATGTATGCATTAATCAGAATTATTTCGAAAAATGTTTTATTTTGGTATAGATACGTAGATGACATATTAGCTTGTTTTATGGGTAGTGAACGACAATTAGATGTATTTTTCAACCACATCAATAATTTATACCCAAAAATTAAATTTACATTAGAAATTGAAGAAAATAGCTCAATTAATTTTCTTGATTTAAAAATTCAAAGATTTAATAATGTACTTGATTATTCAATTTACCGAAAACGAACACAGACTGATGTGACAATTCCATTCAATTCCAATCACCCTATGTCACATAGACTAGCGGCATATAATTCAATGATACATAGAGCTTTTTTAGTTCCTATGAACAAATGTAATTTTGATAGACAAATAGCAACATCCAACGGTTATCCATTAGATATGATAAGTAAGCTAATCAGTAAAAAGAGGAAAAAGTGGCATTACAACTAATATTTCCTAAACAAGCTGATGAAATAAAAACTTATAAAACCATCACATATGCAGGAAATATTTCTAATAATATTTCAAAGATAATATCTTCAGCAACGAATACAACAATTTCTTTTAAAACAGAAAGTAACGTTAGTACAAAATTGTTAAATGTAAAAACAAAAATACCACTATTAAAGAAGTCAGGTATATATAAACTCAAATGTCCAGAATGTAATGCTGTCTATTTGGGTCAGACCCTTAGGAATTTTGAAATCCGATACAGTGAACACTTACGAGCATACAGATTAAAACAACCAGATAAATCCCACTACGCAAAACATCTACTTGACACCAATCATTCATTGGCACCTAACACAAAACTAGAACTGCTGCATATTTGTGAAAAGAAACAAGAACTGGATTTCCTTGAAGAATTGGAAATTAGAAGACATTTAAGAAACCCACAATATGAAGTTGTCAATGAACAGTTAAATCTAGGGAGTTCTCCACTAATAAACTGTGTTCTTAAGTGATAATTGTAAAGATCAGCAGATATAGTTTTCCTGGTTTCCTATATCATTGCACAGTTATACTGATCTTAATTGGAAAAATGATATCCAGGATATCACCATAGGGCTAATAATATCTAAGCTTCAATATTTGTAATATCACATCTTCTTCTTTTTTCTATTAACATATATTAAGTCAATCACAAGTTAGGTCACTTCTTGGTCTAGCCAAAAATAACTACTAAACATCAGGTAGGCATCAAATGAAATGTAACTTCTGTCATTCTGACGATGATATTGATTTATCGAAACAATTGTCAATTTTTTAGAATTTTCAACAATTTTTATTATATTGTGGAATTAACTAGAAACCGTGAGTTTCATTTAAAACACTAATCTTCAAAATATGTTTATAATTCAATTCAAACTTTATATATACGAGTTATAAAGAGACAGCCATCGTAATAGTACATCTATAATTTAAAAAAATCGAAATATTTCACAAAATTGTAATTGGAAGAATGCAAATAGAATATAAACTGATTCAACATGATTGCTGATTAGTCAGCCAGCTTCCTTATATTTTTTTAATTTCTGACACATCTATGTGATAAGGAAAATGTATATATTATATCCTAACAAGATTACGTTAAAACATAAATTAAAACATAACATAACTACCATACGTTGATTATTCTTACTTGTATTCAACACTTTTCGAAACAAAATTGGTGTATTCGTTAATTTCTAACATATGACACAATAGCATGCCTGTGGATTCACACATAGGTATTAACCCGACCTAGAGACATCTTCTCTAAATCCATTAAGATAATGCATGCCTCTGTCCAGGGATACGGACGAAGTCCACATCGGTATGGAAGGCGGAGAGGAAGAACCTCGGCACAGACATAGCGTAAGTGGCAAACTTCGTTTTTAGGGATTACTAGCTGATCCAGCCACGCGTTGCTGTGGGTCTGCAGTTATAATAGAATGAATTAATTATTAATTCATTATTTTGATACAATCAAATTAATATCTACTAATAAAGCTGAAAATAGTTTAGGAGGTTTTATATCATATGGAACTGAGAATGAAACGTTCCGCTAAAATTGGAAAGTGATAGGTAAAAGCATCGGAATGTTGAGATTAAGCACAAACAAACATACAGTTTCACATTCCGACTATACCGTCTATAATTACGTCATCGTCGTATAATCTTTATTACGACTATATCCTGTGCTATTACTTCATACCCTGTGTAATCAAAAAGATATTCGAACCAATAATAACATTATTCCACATCCCACAAATTCCGCATCGCCGTTTGTTCCGTCCCCGCACGTCATTATGCCGTTTATCTCACTCCAATACAATATTAACAGATAATACCACTACACCCTGTATAATGACGTCATATATTTGACCAATAATAACATTATTTCACATTCCACCTACGCCCCATCCGCCTCCGCACCGCTGTTTGTTCCGCTCCGCACCGCCATCCGTTCCACCCCCGCACCGTCGACCATTCCGCCCTACACCGCAATTAAGCCGTTTATTCCACTCCAACACAATAATAACAGACAATTTTTTCTTTATTACGATTATACCTGTATAATTTCTTTATCCCCAAAGAGGTATTCGACCAATAAAGATATATCCTTATGCCTTTTTTCATATTGAATTACCATCATTACGATTATATCCTGTGTAATTACATCACTCATCCTTCAAACATATGACCTTCACTCACTTGTAATATTACCAGCTAATTAGCGGCAGCAAACATCAAAGATATATTTTTCCCACGGCCCTTGAAATTTTACCAGGCTCAAGTGTCGCATTACCTACTAAAAATATAATTATTTTTTTGTTAAACATGATAATAATATCCAAACGATACACTGCACACAATTATAACATAAATACAGTATTTATTAATTATATCAATCATTCACGAAAAATTAAAGTAGTACGTAGTTCTGTTTATTAAACTCTTTCTAGCGAAGTATCGTACGACCTCACTGCTATTTAAAAAATCTGAGGGGGTAGCTGTCAAGTGTAGGGGGTAAAAGGGTGACAATTTTTTGTGTGTTATAAAACACCTCGATTAAAATAAAAATTGACGGGTTCGGGGATTTTTTCATCTTTGTCTAAAATAACGGCCTTATACGTTGAAAAGTTCGAAATTCAACATGTCTGCTACTTCGCGTCCCCTAGGTACTGCTATGGTCCACCAATTATTTGCCTTTTCTTCATGAAGACTTACTTCTGCAGTGGGAAACTCGTTCAACTTTGTATTGTGTTTTTAGTTATCAATGTAGTTCATAATTTTTACTCAATTTCTAAATTTTTCAACAAATTTTCTAGAGCTCACCAACATACAGTTCTCGTTTTAAATTCTCCCCGACAACTCGCTTTTGTTTTTTCAACAAACTTTCTTCACCGGATATTCATAGGCTGCTTAAATTAAATGTTCGAAATTTCCCAATTATTAATAATAATGTTTTCAAAATTCGTCCTTTTTAATTGTATTAATACCTCTATTCTTAATTTAAAGTTTTTTTGAAGGTATAATTATAATCTCTATTTACAATAATTCTACAACCTAACTAATTAAAAACCATATATGTAATTGTTTCATTTTTATTTCTCATCATCTAATTGCTAAACATAAACTCTCAATAATTAAAACTAAAAGCTGTGTTGTTATTGGTTTAATTTTGTGATCTTATATCCTCTCCTGCGGAATTCTATGATCTAATATGGATATGACATTACACAATGTAGCGTTTCAGTTTTATCATTGAATCAATGTCTCCTTTTAAAATAAAATTCTTTATTTTTTGAATGACAAACAAAGTTTGTATAAAATTCGTCAACAGTTTTCTTAAAAACTAATCTAACTACCTAACTAACTAACTAACTAGTACAGCCTAAAAGTAAAGTGAAAATGACGCATAGTGAAAGATATAGGATAATATACACAAAATTGTTACACATTTAAAAACTCATCGACTGAATAAAAACACATATCTACTAAAAACGATTTGAGTAATTAAATGATTTTATTGTTTTACTTGATTTAATATATAATGGTAATTTATTAAAAAGTCGTAGTCCCATTATAGGAGGGGATTTGAAAGTAATATTACTTTTAGGAGAAGTCAAAGACAGATTATTACAGCGTCTTGTATTGATATTATGCTTCTGGTAGTTAGTTTTGAAATCACATATGTTGTTATATATGAAAACACAAACATCTAAAATATACAAACAGGGCAACGTTAGTATTTTCAATTTTTTAAAGTGTTATCTACAACCAGTTAGACGAGAGACACCAGCAATACAACGAATTATTCTTTTCTGTGACACAAATACGTCTTTAGAATTGGTAGACATTCCCCAGAAAGATATGCCATACCTCAGACGGGATTCCACTTGTGCATGATACAGCATAATCATTTGTTTTTGTGTAAGAACAGATCTCAGATTTTTAAATAAGTAATTACTGGAATTTAACTTCGAAATAATTGCCTCACATTGCTTACTCCAATTAAGACATTCGTCGATCAGCAAGCCCAGAAATTTGACACAAGAGACACACTTTATCGATTGATTATCAATTTTTAGATCTACAAACTGCAGTTGTTTTTGTCTATGATGAAATTGTATCACTTGCGTTTTTTCTGCATTAAGATAGAGTGAATTCATGCAAAACCAATTATAAAGACCCGCCAAGAGACTATTACAATTATCTTCAACTGCTGATTGACACTTAAAACCAACAACGAGGTGTCATCAGCATATAATGTAAAGTGAGTTGATAAGTTAACTGACACAATGTCATTTATATAAATTAAAAACAGAATTGGACCCATAATTGATCCTTGGGGCACTCCTACTGTTGATGATAGATAATGTGATGTACAGGTTTCGATACTGTTCTTTGCTATTTTTGGTAAGCTCACGTATTGTTCACGTGCATTTAAGTAAGATGTGATCCAATTTAGTGAGTGATTCTGGATTCCTATATTATACAATTTCATAGTTAAGATGTTATGATCGACACAGTCAAATGCCCTGCTGAGATCACAAAAGATCCCAACAGGACACTCACCCGACTCCATCATATTTGTAAGTTCTTGATAAAAAGAATGTATTGCGGTGTTAATTGATTTTGCAGTTTGAAAACCGTGTTGGTTTTGCACAATCGTATTATTTAGCTGTAGGTATGCATTAAGCCTTTTCAGATAGATATACTGAAAATTTTTTGAAAATATAGAAGGAATAGTTATAGGACGGTAATTTCTAACCTGTTTAGAATCACCTTTCTTAAATATTGGAATTATTTTTCCAGTTTTGATCAAATCCGGAAAAGTTCCATTCGAAAAGGAAAGATTGACAAGATATGTCAGTGGGGATATTATAAATGGAAATATTTTTTTAATTAAGGTTATAAGATATTACTTAAATTGTAGTATTTAAAATAATAATGATCAATAACTAATTATAATATTATTATTGGTTTCTTTTCAGATACTAAATATACATTAAGCTTACTCATATACATTATATGTCGCTATGCTGATTGCAGTTATATGGTATAATGAGTTTGGGTACTTTACTTCCAAAGGTAGGATTTTTAACTCCAATTATTATTTCAAACCGTTTTTATGATTCAAATGATAATTTAATCGTGTGTCATAAGATTTAACAAAAATACAGCTAATTTCTCATATTCTTCCGTTTAATTTCTTTGTTCATATATCATTCTGTCTTGTGTGACGTTAACTTAATTCCAAAACTTATGCCATCAGTTTAATATAAGTATATATTAATACAGTTCCTTTATTTGAAGTTTAAAGAAACGTTAAAAAATGGAATATTATGTATACTTTTGTGTGCAATAATTTTGATATACACAGTATTGTATATGAAATCAATAATTTTGAAAGGTTCAGTATATATCAAATTTGACATTTTTGATTTCCGATGACATTTATACAGAATGTATTTAATGATAAATAGATCATGTTACAATTTGGAAAAAATATTCAAAATTTAAAAAAACAGGTCACTGCTAGCATACTTACAGTTATAATAAAAGAATTTAAAATCTCTCTTTGTCATTGAGAAACAAATTTAGTATTTAAAAAAAAAAAGAAAAAGTTCGTAACCACAGGAGAAGAGAATTATTTATTTGAAGAAAATTTAGTGAGTTGAATTTGAGACCCCCGCGAGACAACATCGTATTTGAGATTTGTCTCACATTTTGAGAAAATAGTAGAAATAGTTAAATAGTATAATTAATAAGCATAAATCTACCCATTCCAAATTCAGTGCGGGGTGTTTTGAAGAAAATTTAATCGTATTTAATTCCAGTGAAAGTTCCAGAATTCTAAATTATATTTAGAATAGTACGAGTCTTTTCCTGTTCCTTAGTATTCGTGAGTCCGCTCCAGTTTATTATTATTTATCGAAAATATCAGGCCTTTTAACAAAATTAAAATAGATGCATCTAAGTTTTAAGAAATATCAGTTTGAAATCAAACGAAATACCTAATACGTATGGAAAACTAAATAATTCGAAGAATTTATGTAATAAAAATTTTGGACTGTGATCGTGGTATTTGACATTTATCTGCGTCAAGTGAAAATTCGAAATTTCGAACTTTTGTTGAAAGAATTTATAAATTTTGAAATTGGAGAGTAGTTGTTTTTAGTATATAGGTTGTTCTTAATTATAATTTCTGTAGAAAATACGATTTTGTTATTAACTATTTTATTGGGGAAAACCAAATTTTGAATTCTGTGATTTAATAATAGAATATAAATTTTGAATCTAATTTACTGTGGTATTCGTTTATAACATATTTTTTATAGAAATTAAAAACATCGTATTCAATAAAAATTCTAATTTTGGCAGTGACATTTGGATTATCATTGGTGACAGATAATTCATTTAAAAATCGTAAATGTCATAAGGAGATTAAAAAGCTTTCATAATCTAGAACAAACATTCACACGAGTCTCTTGTGTAAATAATCAGGAATAGTAGAGTTAATATTTCATTTGGACAATACTTTAAAATTATAAAAAAAAACTGAATGTTTTAATAACGATTTGAACCCACCTGAGATAAGAGTGATTAAAATCCATTATAAATAAATTCATCTTTTGAAATACTTAAAAATTTTATTATAGCCGGGAATTATTTGACAACAACTGTTAGATTAAAATACATTTCATACGCTGCTAAAGCTACGTGTACAATATTGTCGCTGCAATCAAGGATTGTACAATTTTGTTTTTAATCGTGGACAAATAAAAATTTATTTGTTATATTTCATTATCATTAAAGGTATAGTAAAGGTATAGTAAAGTATAACAATATATACATATATATGAATAAATAAACTAGGTTCACGGGTTGAACCACGTTGGAAATTTGTGTTTTCTCGACCTTTCGGTTTCCACTTTGAAACCATTAAAAAGAGGGGGGCTAGGTTATTCGTTCATTAATCTAGGAAGTGATCCGATTCAGTAGTCTCAATCTGATTAATCTACGCAACGAATCACCTCATTCTGCTAATTCCAAGGCCTCAATCTCCTTGGAATTTCACCAAAAATAATTAAATAAAATAAAAATACGTTTTCTCAATATAAATTCTCACATCAATATGGACTTTGCACACAGAGTACAGCGTTTTAAAAATATTCAAACCGGAAACGATGGTTCCTACAGAGTCTTAAAATGATACGAGATTATAAAAAACAAAATATTTTTATCAAAAGTACCAAATACTGACAGTAGCGGAAATTCATCATAATTATCATTAATACACAAATTTATACAATAGACAAATAAAGTAACATCACGATATTATTGTTATAAAACAATAACATGAATAGATTCCACAAAGAAGGGTCGAAACAGTAAATTTAATTATGATATCATATAAAAAGATATTAAAAAGTGTCAAACCATTTATAAGTTTTTATCGTATCATTGAAGACTAAGACATTTTTATATGAAATCTTTATTAGTAATTATTAACATCATAAACGTACCAAAACTTACATAAAACATTTGTTACTCATAATATATTAGTTACCATAATTAAAAACGTTAGTTACTAAACCATAATACGTTAAATACTAAATAATATTAGAACTAGTTTTCATGAACATGTAAAACAATATTTTGACAGTTTTCAAATTTGATGGATTCACCTTTGCCTTTAGCATCCACCACCATAGGTATATCCACTGAAGATTGATTAGTGACCGAGCCAGCACTCCTTTCGTTTTCATGCGGTTCCCCAGTGCTTAATCCACTGCCGAAAACATCGCCGATTTGAATTTTGTGAGCAATGGAAACTTATTTGTCACTCTTTCTTCCAAATACCCTCTAGCAACCTTCGCCGATTCTCATCCACCAAGTTCTTGTAGGTCTAATATATCTCCTCCAGCATTCCCAAGAAAATTTGCCGAAGATCTTCTAACGCAGAGACCAGTATACATATTGGGATTTTCAAGTAAGAGATACTCAGCAATTTTTTGAGGTATTTTGGAGAAGAAATGAATTCCGCAGGGCTGCACCGTACATTTTCCCTTTCTATATGATACAAATAATCTTCGGTGAGTAACATGGACTGGCCTTAAAATTGCGTACTTTTTAAATAAAAGCACAGTATTGACCACAGCAAAAATCCGTTTCTTGTGGGTTTTTGAGTCGGGAATAGTAACAATCAGCTTGTCTTCTAAAACTTCAACATCTTCCGAGGTCATCTTCACTAATTCATTAGTTCGACAGGCTCCTCCGATTCCAATTAAAAAAGCCACTTTCATCATTAATCACTCTCGTCTGGGGCAGAACGCACAAATTCGTTGACTTGTTCTCTTGTAAATACTTTTGATTTTTTTGCTCTATATCCAACGTTTTTCTTCTTAATGAAACCGTATTTATCGATTTTATACTCTTCCCTTCAGTTCTAAAGTCGCTCGTAACATGGAATATTTCGGCCATAAGAATGAAGCAGAATATTCCTCAGAGTTTCGCGAAATATGCCAGCAACACAGTTTCTTCTGCACCTTGAACATGTATTTTGTTTCGCCACCCTCAAAACTGCCGATATTCTTTTTCATAATGTATTTTAGATTCGTCCGGAAGCAAGTTCAACCTTATAGTGTTGTCTGCAGCTAATATATCGTCGGGAATATCGAAATCTTGCATGATTTTAAAGATTACTATTTGAAATGATAAATGAAATGACATAAAACCGTTTTGTTTGTATTTTCGTATCGCCGTTGTCAATGATACGATAAAGCTTTGAATGTAACTTGATTATTAGCGATTAACACCGTCTCGGACATTGATAGGTGACTCAGCTATATCGCCTCGTCACCTAGCAATGTCCTCGACTATTATAAATCGCATAATAATCTCGTTACATTAATAGCTATAACATATTCCAAAAACCGATAATAAATCAATTGCTTTGGAATTTACTTCATTTGCCATAAGATAGTTTTATTAAAATAGAAACAGTTCTAGTGATGCTGCGTGAACAAGGGCGGGAGAAATATCAATCAATGTATATCAGGGTATAGAATTGAGAAGTATTTTTTTACTTCTTCAGGAAACTGTCAAACAATTTCCAAAAATGTTATTTTTTGAACTAAATACAGAAGCCCACAATTATAATTGACTTTATAGTTAAATTTTTAAACGTACTGATAAAGGTCACGAAATGTCAGTGGTCTGATTAATTTCGAACAACTTAAAACGTATGAATGAACAACCGAATTAAAGCGTACAAAAAATGCGTGGTCCATTCACTCTTATGAATGAAATTATTTCACAAAAAATAGCATTCAACATCAACAATCTCTAACATACATACATTCAGTTAATGAAACGTTCTCGGTTATTGAGATAACGATATGGAACATTATTGAATTTATCAAGAGGAAGGAACTGAAACTGAATGAAATGGCGACGAAATGATAATACGGGCGCTAATGAATGCTTAGAAATTATGTACTTTTACTTGGAAACAACGTAAATACGTTCAATGGGTGCGAAACTTCTTGATTAAGAACAGAAAAAAACCGTAATAGACGGAAATCATTAAATTTATCAGGAAAATAATAAGCAAAACGAAAACGATTTTGGATTCAAAAAAGGTACACCTCATCACGAAGAAATTAAATCGTAAAGAGAACCTAATAGAGCACAAAACACTAGAAAAACTAGAACACCTGAACTAAATCAAGGAGAACAAAAAAAATTACTTATAGTTCTATGTACATTTGTATATATTATGAATTTGCAATGTGTTTAAAATAAATAAAAAATTGATTCTCATCCTAATTTTTTGTGGGCCATACGGTCCCAGTGCACTCGAAACCTATCAAAATTAGATCGGATAATTTTTATTTCTTCAACAGGCTGTAACTCAGGAATTAACGAATAGGTTCAATTGAAAATTGGGTAAGGTTTTTGGGACCTACAGTAATTTCATCAGAGTTATACAGGGTATCTGTGACGTCATCATAGAAGCAGGGACGTCAACGCAAATTAGAAGAATTGGGATATCATTTCCTTGCCGGCTTTTGATAATAAAAAAGCACTCGTGTTCGTTTGTCTGCAAAATGGTGTTAGATGTTGGCTTTTTTAGTCATCTTATTGTGATTGTGCTATTTTAAACCTTTGTTAGTGAACTGTTTCATATTTTGAATATCCGTAGTTTATAATAGTTCTATACAACGTAATGGATTCTAACCTCAATTCGGAGGTAAGTTCGCACCTGTTGCGATTTCTTCTATATTGTATCTTACTTATTAACTACAGTATCTTAATGCTATATATATATATATATATATATATATATATATATTTATTCAGGATGTGGGGGAGTATGACACGAAATTAATCCAACTAATCATGTCCTGGGTTATTAGATTCCCTCATCAAACGGTCATAGCAATTAATAGTGAGAGGATTAACCTAGTATGTTCTGTACTTATGTTTTTACCATACAACACAGTTGTTTTTAATCACTATTCACTTTCGTTGTGAACTATTTTTGGGGGTTGAGAGTTCTTTGTCGACCCCAGTGAGGATTCTCATAGATCCTCTTTGTCGGTCGGTAGGGTTTTTTCGGTTTACAATGCGACCAGCGGTGCCGATGTTGAGGGGGTGGGTAGGCGCGCAAGGCTAGCACAAGTTTTCGTTTCTTGCGCTATCATCCTTTATACGCCTGACTGTCTGGATTGTTGGTTACATACCTACGGTACAAAATAGTTGAGAGTCATTTACTAACTTTTTCGTTCATAAGGCCGTCTTCTTTTTGTTTCAGAAAAGAATAATGCTTATTTACCACAATTCATTTCATTCGTTTTTGGTGCTATAAACAACAACACGTTTCACGTTTTGTTTAACAGTTCAAGATTTGAGTGGTTTCCTTGCAATGGTCTCCTACGTGAATTTTTTTAAGGATTAACCTCGATTACTTGTGAGTGATAATTTTAAATTAATATTTTGTCTATATTACCAGTGTATATATTTTTGTAGTTCACTGATGAAGAAATAAACATATTTCGAAAGCTTTCAACAAAAGAGTTCACTTAATCCTGACAAGGCTTATTCCCGATAACTTTTTAACTATTCTGGTTTTTAACTAGTTCAAGCTGACTACCTTTTACTCGCTCTATACGAAATATAAGGTGTAATATAATACTTTTAAGTTCTGAAATATCACATGAAAGCCATTAAGTACATTTGATGTTTATATTTGCAATAAATGATAAGATGGTAATTGTGTAAACAGCTACAGATAAGTTGGTTATTGACGCCGTTTTTGTGTAAATTTAGAAGGAATGTATCAATCGCATATAATGAAATGTTTAACAAGAAATTTTAGCTTGCTACAGAGGAAACGAAGGTTAGAGTCAGATAAAAAGACACTTCATTATCTTCAGTAAATCAGATAATAAAACCGTATTTTTATTTGAACATACTTTTTCTTGGGAATTCCTATTTAAGATATAGATTATAAAGATATAACAATATATTAGGAAAGCGAGGCTCACTCATTCGGTTCGCCAAAAACAGAATCTCCATGTTCCACAGTTCATTTGAATGATCTTTGTCACATGAATCGTTTCAAACGATATTTTAAAAAATCTGTAAGCAATGTTTTTGCTTTTGTGTAAGAATACTGTTATGTATTAGTGGTTCTAATATTCTTTTCAATTTATGAACAAAACTTATTTAGTTGGCTCTCAGTGTCCGGCCCAAGTGACATTCTCCAACTATATACTACTAGAAATGTTAATGCTTGGAGAAATAGAAGAATTGGATAAATCTAGAGTGTTCGAATTGAATATAAGTAGCACAACGACACTTTTCAGTTCAGTTAAGTCAGTTTAGTTTAGTAGTGGATAAATATTGTCAAGATAAATTAACTTATGTATTTTTATATAAATAGTGTTGTGAATATAAATTAGAATAGACTAGTGTAAATAAATTAAATAAACGTTTCAATACATAAATATTGACGAAAACATATTAATATTATTGTGGGAGCCTATAACTAGTTTTGGTAAGATTTCTGCCACGAGAATTCGTATTGAACATCTACGAGATAAGCGTAAATTGATCTTGTTATGTATTCGTCTCAGCAGCATGAAAAATCTTCTCATGGTGACATTAGGGAAGAAATATTTACCAATTGGTTACATAAAAAATGAGAATAATGGCAATATATTAAGAAAACTGAAATATCAATTTTCCATTTATATGATACCTGTCTTTGGTAATTCAAGACTGACTGGGAAGGTTGCAACTCTCCTAGACAGATTATCAAAATCTTCTTGGCCACGAATAACTAGAACATAAATTGTGACATGCAGAGAATATTGTGCATTATGTAGCGACTTTAAGCCGAAAAAAATGCTATTAAATAGACTCGGGAAAGACAGAGCGAGAAATAAGTATCGATCTGTATTTGCATCGACATGAAACGCGAAAAAAATCGTTGTAAAATGTTTCAGCTAGGCGCAGGAAATTAGGATAGAAATTTGATCCCAGAGTGCAGATCGTGTTATTCAAAAATTAATTAGAAGCCTGCATAGATTGCAAATCGAGGACAGCTCATAATATTCATATTCCAGAAAAACATCAGTTAAAAATTCATTAATCATCTCAAAATATATACAATTTTGTTGAAATAATACCAATATCGTTGCTTATATTTACATGTATGATTCAACATCACTATTTTCAGTATCAAAGAAATATTTTGCCTGGTTTCATATTTTATTACTTAACTGAACGTTGAATGTTATTTTTCTCAGATTCCATTGTGCGAATTCGTTACAATATTGTAATAGCTTTTAAAATACTTTAAAGGCAAATATTCGAAGTACATGACCATAATAAAAGTCTAGTCCTCATAAATATACTTATTTAAACCTTTAACTCTACCTGTACTAAGGATGCAGGTAGTTTAATGATAAATCCCAAAGTGGCGACATTTCAGCAGAATTTATGTTTATTTACAGCGAAGGAGATTATAACTCAGCGGCAAAGCTGTTGAATTGCATTCTACTCTTTGGCAGCATTGCCAACAGTTAAATATTTCTCTGCAAATTTACCGTCACTTTGGCAGCTTTAAAAATAATACATTTTTAGATTATTGATTCTACGCTAAATTTGTTCTAAATTATTTTTGTGATACAGTTAGATGATTTAGGAATAAGATGACAATGGTAGGGATAACAGGGCATAAATAACCACAGGTTTCCAAAAATGTTAGGTAACGTATCTTCATAGAAGTACTAATAGACGAGCGGATAATCACTAAATTACTTCACTAACCCAATCTTTGCGTAGGACTAAATTAGTGATACGTCAAAATATTCGTCTTGAAGTGCTTAATATACACAACCAAATTTATATGGAATCACTCCATATATTCTCACAAGTTTCCATGTCAAATGTATAATGTAAAAAACGTTATAACCTTCTTGTTAAACAACAAGCAAAGTTGATTAATTCTATGTACACTTCTAATGTGATAAAATAAACTTAGCTTTTCTTTTAAAAAAAGTTTACAAATTTACCTATTTTGGACCAAAAAGGCTCTTTGGAGTGCATTAGCAACAAAATTAGCTTGTTACAAAAACTTAAGTAAAGACTAATTATTTCTAAGCATTTTACCCTGCTTTAAATAAGGTTGGCATGTTGTTTAACAAGAATGTTATGATCGATTTTACATGGTCACTTATGGGAAAATATGGAGTGATTCCATATTAATTTGGTTGTGTATATATCCAAAGTTACGACTTCGCCATTGGTTCTGACGAAAGTTATTGATATTAAACGGAAAAAAATATTTTTTTTAAAGTTTTATTAATTATCTACCTCGCTCTCGCTCCAGTTATTGAGATATTATTAACACTATTATTTAATATAGAATGAATACATTTCAACAATATACAAAAATAAACGGTTTTAAAGATTAAAACTAACTTTTCCGCATCTGTGGCCCTGAATGATATATTCTATCATAAAATTGTCACTTGTATACACTTCGGGGGATGTATCGTGCTAACAAACCGAAATTTGTCCAAAAATAATCAAAAATGTAGTATACCTGGATTTATAGGACTCTCTATACTCGCTCTAGTCAGCTGAAAATCAATAGGGTACATCTGTGAGACACCTTGAACAATATTTAATCATAAAATGGGTCACTTGTATACACTCTGGAGGCTGTATCTTGCTAACAAACGTAAAATTCTCCAAAAATGACAAAAATTTGGTACTGCAAGTACCATAGAACCCATTGTACTGGCTTTAGTGAGCTGAATATCAATAGAATTCATCTTTGAGACACTCTGAATAATATCCAATCATAAAATTGGTCACTTGTATATACCCCGGAGGCTGTATCCTGCTAACAAACTGAAATTTCTCCAAAAATTATGAAAATAGCGTACTTAAAGTACTATAGCACCTGTTGTACTGGCTCTGGTGAGCTGAAAATCAATAGAGTTCATCTGTGAGATGTCCTGAATAATATTCAATCATAAAATTGATGACTTGTTGAGCTCCGGAGGCTGTATCGTGCTAACAAACTGAAATTTCTCAAAAAATGACTAAAATGTCGTACTTCTAGTACCATAGCACCCGTTATGCTGGCTCTGGTGAGCTGAAAATCAATAGGGTTCATCTGTGACATGTCCTTAACAATATTCAATCATAAAATTGGTGACTTGTTGCACTACGGAGGCTGTATCGTGCTAACTAGACATGTAACGAAAAATGGCCGACGACAACGACGAAGACGACATACACACAGGATTTTTTTTCTAAAAACCGTTTTTTTGGGCTGTTGTTGATGGAAAACGTAAAAATAACTCAAAAAAAATTTCCACGTATACTCGTATGGTAATTCAATTTTAACAGACTAAATATTTATAATATGTTGAATAAAATCGATTCAGTTAAAGTGCAGAGTTTTTGTTTAATAACTTTTTTATAAGATCGAAATCTGCAAATCGGTACACGTGACAAGAAGCAGAATATTATAAGCAACACTTTATTCGCTTACACTATCGTCTTATTTTTCTAAATAAAGACAGGGGATACAGGGGACTGAAGCAACTACATTTCCCGCGTTGAAGTCCACATTGTTTAGGAATTACTTGTAGGGCATGGATTCTTTTATTATTCTTTTGAAAAGACATTTTATATTTCACTTTTAGCATTCCATGAAATTTGTAATATATAGTTTATTTTCTTTAGTTTCTGCAACATACATCTATCATGATCACCGCTTTTAACTGACACACTTTGGTTGCAGATATTTGGGCATAATTGGGAACATTTTCACGCTGAAGAACAGAAAATACATTCTTTCACACACCCATTTCGAATAATCGCATTTTTTTCCGTGCTGAACAGATCTATTTCTCTCAAATCACAGGGAGTTCTTGAGTCGCAGTGATCGGTGAAAGTACTTTGTTTTTTTTATGTCCCATCCATATTGAAAAACATCTATTTTTCGACCATAATACGTATTACTTGGTTATACCGTACTGAGTACGGCTAATGAGTCAGAAATATGTGTGCGGTTCACTCTTTTCAGTAGCTCCTTCTTCATTCTGCATGAAATAACCATGAATATCTTTGTTGCTTATTGTTTACATGTCACGCATTATTCGTACATCTTATATACAGTGTGTCCGTAAAGTATGGAATGAATTCGATATTTCCAAAGCCAAAGGTCTTTTTACAAAAACCTGAAACACATCGATTTTTAATTTTAATACTCTACATTGTACAACAAAATTTCATCATACATGGTGATCCGTATTAACGTGATGACGTCATCGTTAATTTTTTTAAATGCAGCAACCCTGTATTTAGTGTCAGTTTTAGATAATTCGTAACGAGCTAATTCCGAAAAGGTATGATACTTGAGGTCTAACGGACAGAATTTAAAAGATATGTGCTTAGAAAATAAATGTTATTGATATCTAATAATAGTTATTTATTATACAAGGGAAAAAAGTATTAGATTTTAGCTCGAGGTTATGTTGTCTCCCGACGCGAAACGGAGGGAGACAACAAACCGAGAGCTAAAATCTAATATTTTTCCCGTGTATAATACACTATTTTTTTCTGTGACAGGAAAAACGACGATTCAATAGTGAAAGAACATAGTATTACAATATATTAAAGTCAGAATGTTATCAATATGAAATTTGAATTTTTAAACGAATTAGCTGTTGTAGTTATAGCGACAATTAGACCTGCGTTGCTAAAGAAAACTTCAAAGTAATCAAATATATGTCAATTTAATTCAAAAATGGCGAACTCCCACTCCCGTGGGAAAAAAAAGTAATTTCGTGAAAAATTGTATTTTGTTACCTGTCAACAGAGATAAAATGTCAAATTTTTTTCCTGTCACAGAAAAAAGAAATTATTTAATTATTTTATATTTTTTTCTAATGATTAATATAACAATGGGAAAGTAATCCAGTAATAAATACATGACTTTATTTTAAATGTTCGAACTGTAGCCCTTGCTGTATTTGACAGAAACCTAAACGTTGAATAAATTCTTGTTGAACCTAGTTTATGGTTTCTTGAGAAATATCGTTAATTTCTGTTCGACTTCTCTCTTTTAATTCTTCAATATTTGCTGGTTTCGTTTTATAAACAACATTCTTCAGATGGCCCCACATAATGTAATCCAACGTTTTTAAGTCTGGCGACCTCGCTGGCCATTCAATATGTCCAGGTCTATACCAATCCACCTGTTCGGAAAAATTTGGTCGAGATACCTTCGAACATCTTCAGCATAATGTGGAGGCGCACCATCCCATTGAAACCATAAACTTTCATCAAAACTCCCAGGATTAATTCTACTGGAGAATAAATTAATTATAGTAGGTACAAGATATCCCTTTATAAACCGACGGTATGTTCGCCCGTCTAAAGTACCTTCGAAAAAGTGGGATCCGATGATTCTGTTTATTACAATGCCAGCCCATACATTTACCTTTTGCGGGTATTGTGTATGATGCTCACGCATCCTGTGGGGGTTTTCTTTGGCCCAGTACCTACAATTCTGACGGTTGATCTCGTCATTTAATGTAAAAGTGGCTTCATGTTTTTTACGAGCAGACGGTCTCGGTGGCAGTTATCCATCATGGCTTCATAAAATTCTATTCTTCTATCTGGATCATTATCGTTTCATTCCTGTAGGAGTTCGATTTTGAAGGGATGCCATTTTTGCAATTTTAATACTTTGTGTACAGTTGTTTTAGTGACATCGAAATCACGACTAACCTTACGAACAGAAATGTGCGCATCTTCTTCAAAAGCAAGTAGAACATCTAGTTTTGTATCATCATTTACAGAGGTACGACTTGATTTGCGTGCATTTTCAACTGTACCAGTTTCTCGAAATTTCTTTTCAATCTTACTTACTGTTGACTGCGTTATGCGTCTTTCTGGATATTTTTCATTAAATAAGTTACACATTTCCATCTGAGTTCGCGATCTGTCTCCATACCAATCATCATAAGTATGTAAATTATTTGCTTTACACTTAAATTCATTTCTACTTCAAATTAATTCGAAGCAATACTACAGAAAATTCACGAATTAATACAACAACTACTGACCTATTTAACAGTTTAAGAACGTCAATCGAAATGATAACATTTCACAATAACAAAAAAAACTAGCCGTCTAGTCTTTTGAAATTAATAAGAAATGATTTCTACTTTTATTAGATATCAATAAAATTTATTTTCAAAGCGCATATCTTTCAAATTCTGTCCGTTAGACCCCAAGTATCATACCTTTTCGGAATTAGCTCGTTACGAATTATCTAAAACTGACACCAAATACAGGGTGTTGCATTTAAAAACATTACCGATGACGTCATCACATTAATAAGGTATAATGAAATTTTGTTGTAAAATGTAGAATATTAAAATTAAAAATCGACGTGTTTCAGGTTTTTGGAAAAAGACTTTGGATTTGGAAATATCGAATTTATTCCATACTTTACGGATACAATGTATGTATATATACATGTACATACAGGGAAATATTCATACCAAAAGTAGTACGATTTCTTTTTTTGTCAAATGAATTTGAAATACTGGTATATAATCATTGCTATGACGAATACAATAGAGTAATTCTTACTTGGATGCCAAGCCATACAGAGGTAGTTGGAAATGAGGGAGCTGATAAGTGTGCCTAGAAAGGAGCTCATCTCACCCTCATGGGACCAGAACCAGCATACGGCGTTTCATACAGCGCCGTACGAAAAACTGTTTCCAACTGGGTGTCGCTTGAACACCAAAAGCGCTGGAACAAAATCACGGGACATGCTCAGTCCAAAAGAATGCTAAAAGGACCATCGAGTTCCGACGCAGCAAATGCTTTTAGACTGGATAGGAAAGTACTGCGAAAAGTGGTAGGATTCATAACTGGCCACTGGATATTCAACGCACATCTAGTGAAATTGGGGATTGAAATAACAAATCCCCGTTGCAGGATATGTGGAGAAGCAGAGGAAACCGCAAAGCACGATTGCCCTGCCCTGTGCAGAAGGCGAGCCTCCTGTCTAGATATCTTCCTGGGCACAAATCAGGAGGGAATGCAGGAAAACATAGTCCGACGAATCTCAATGTTCGCTATGAATTTAGGATGGGACTCTGCTAAATACCTGTGAGTGGGGGTGCACATTAAGCCAATTAATGGCTGAGCGGCAACCATTAGGGCACCTGAACCCTAACCCCCTCGTGACTAAAAAAAAAGTTGCTATGATATTATCTTTTTCGGGTGCACTGACGTTTTCGTACGAAGATTCATCAATTACCCAGGACACAAATTAATAAATCTCGTGGGGAAGTTCGTTTAACAAAGTCTCATTGTTCAAGGCGATGGCACTCTTATACTCAGACTGTGAAGAAACATTTTCTTAGAATTCCAGCAGCTTGATGAAGTATATGATCACCATCCAAATAATTCTCCATTTTCCTCAATTTGATTTTACACCCCCTCATGCTCATTTGAACAAATAATTGTTGTTTTACCTGGTCTCGATATGAATGGGAGTTCATATTCTAATTTTTGTCTCAAAAACGTACTCAAATTAGAAGAGACACATTAATTTGATATATTACATTGTGACATCAGTTGATTCACTCTAGAAATTAGCAATGCAAGTGTGATAACAGATTTGTTTTTAATATCTCATCACATAACAGCTTCAAAGGTTCTTGCAAATAGCTATCTTCATTCGAATCATGGCCGGATTCCAAAAGTTTTTTTTGCAGTATTTACAATGATATTTGGCATCTGATGTAAAAAGATCGGGATGAAATTCCATACGATTTTGAATAGTGAAATCTTGTCTTTCTATGGCAGCTTTTAATTTTGTTTCTCTTGTAGCACCCATGCCTGTACACAATATTACAACACATATCTGCTCATATCATTACTTGCTTTCTGATTTGTATTGATGTTAATTTTACTACAATATTATTTTCTGCAGGAAGAATGATACGTTTGAGGGTTCGTAAGTAGTCCATCCTGGATTGAGTTTAATCGTCTGAATATATTGTCATCACGTAATTTACTATATAGGGATCGAGACGGAACTATAGAGGCAGCACTTATGCCGAAAGTAGAGCGCCCTGGTGTTAAATAAGAAAAACATTGTGATGTAAACAGTATAATGAACAACCTACTAAATGCAAAAAATGAATAGATCTTTTTATTTTCTTTGCCAGGAAAAATTGTTGGTATGTAAGATGGGTGTAGGGGATTATCTGATTTTTGATTATTGACAAAATGAGCACTGCAAATTCTAGTATTTTTATTTGGTTCCCAATCCTCCCGATGTTTTCTGAAAGGTAATTAAAAAACTTGAAGTGATTCGTTTTGTACAAATGTTTACTTTCTTCCCCTTAATAGTATTCAATTATTTGAACTTATTATATAATATTAAAGTCAGCAAACACATAACTAGTTTTTTATTTTATATAATCAATGAAATCGTACAGAAAACAACATTTTATTCTCTCGATAATAATCTTTTATTTATGTAAAAATAATTTAGAACTTTTCTAATAGCTGCCAATTGTAGTATCATACTGATTATACACAAAATAATAGTTAACAAAATGTTTTAATTAGATCATTTTAATTACATATGGGTTTTTACTGCATTTATTCATTTTTGACGTTTCAAAGTTATCTACGCAGTGTTCAATGAATTTTCGGAGAAACTATAAAATTTCAACTGCGTACAGCATATTTGAACAGTCATGAATGCAGAAAGATACTTTTGATGACGACATCACAAACATTTAATATCAGTTTTAAAAAATGAATATTTAAAAACGCTATTTATACAAAACTACTAGTACTACTAATAGTGTTTACATCACATTGTTTGTCTTTTTCACGGCAGATGGCATAAACGGCATCTTTCTCGGTCTCTATTCTAAAATAGTTTTAATGCCAGCGTAAGTTGGTGTTTTAACGGTCATTATCAGGATATAGATTTAAGCATTTTGTAATTTTTAACTTATTAAATTTAATTTGAAATAAAGAGATGACAGAGAAAAATATTATTTACCTTTAAACTTATCAGTAAAATTACCGAAAGAACGAACTTTAGTTTGGAACAATTTTCTATTGAACCACATTTTTTTCAATAACTTTAGCAAGAGGTAGGTAGTTAATTAAACATAGAAATGTATCGTAACTTTGGATATAATAATTCCTTCAAGACGAACATTGTGAGGTATCACTCATTTAGTTCTACGCTAAGAACTGGGTTACTTACTCTAAAACTAAACGTCTTTTATTCGAGCTCCCGCTCCACTATGAGCCTTTTGTTATGAATCAAAGTTAGTAAGTGGCATATAGACAATGGCGCAAATCAAAAAAGTTGTCCCAATTAATTTCAATAGCCCAGATCTGTATAGTAATTTTTTCAAAGAGGTTGCCAGGATTAGCTATGGCGCAATTTGGGGAAATGAAAAATAAGAAATTATATTTACTTGTGAAACAAAGTAAATAGCAGACACTATAAAAATATTGTATTTAACCTAGGCATTAATGAAGCGTAGCACACAAATGTGCTTTTATTTAATATTTTTAAAGTTTATATAGAAATAATTTTGATGAGTTCGAAGTAATCGTCTAAAAATGACGAATGTATCTCATTCATTAATGCAATATGCCAAAATTCTACATTTTAGCGTTTGCTAGTTAAACCGACAACACTGTACTAGCACGCCTCCTTCAGCATAGGGTTGGGTTGTTTATCTTGGAAAATAACGTTTTGGCGGCGAGAAAAAGAAACAAAAATAAGCGAAACGACGTGAAAATGAAACTGCACCAAAAGAAACACGGTCGCCTTTGAATAATTGAACGCAAAAGTGTGTTTGGAATTTTATAAGATTCGTTTAAGATATGTAAATAAAAACAAAGATGACACAATTAGAATAAGCAGGTGTTTGGCAATTTGTTTCAACTTGTTTTTAATTTGGTTCTTTGTTTGTAGTACATAATAATATTAAGCAATGAATATAGACTTCTAGTCAAGTCAAAAAAAGGGTATAACAGTCGCGCATAACTGAAATCTGTGTAGTGTGAAGCATTTTCGATGTTTTAAGTCGAAATATTTCAAAAAGTATACGATAATGATCTATGCGTATATTAAGGAGCCGATAGACCAGTGTTATAGAAGTTGCTAAAATCATATTGTTATTGTTTTATTTTACTTACAGTAATCAGTTTTTTGTCATTCACTGTTCAAAAATTGACACAGTTTCTCCGCAGAGGCAAACCCACTGATCGACTTTTTATAAATTATTTTTCACTGCAAGTCCCGTAAATTTGAGGTTTGTGCAGGTGAAAAGTTCACTACAATATATCTTTCAAGTCACCGTTGCCTGGTACTTGTTTACATAGAAAACATACATCCAGAGCCACGATTAGACAACCTAAACAATAAGTCGAAGAAAGTGTTTAATTCAAGGAACAAAACGATCTGCAGGTGGTCGGGCCTTCGAATGATTCATCAAAACGAACAAAAATATCAAAAGCCCGACGAATTTGCAGAATTATGTTGACAATAATATCCCAAACGTAACACTACATTAATTTGTATTGACGACCTACGATATATTCTTACTTAGTGCATCTTGCTATTCTTTATATAATATGTATCATTTAATTATAATTCCCATCCAAAATTACGGTTTTAGCTGGGTTTAATACCGTCAACGATCTCGGTACTCAAGAGTCACTTTTACGCGCGATCTCGACACCCACTTATCCGATACAATGCAACTAATCGGAACGCCTTATTTTGGCTATGGTGCCGTTATAGATGACTGAATTGCAACATGCTTACGGTAAGGGATACCAACAGATTTTATATGTCTCAGTGTATAACTATTTGGAACAGTTTGGCGTTATAAATATTAATAAATGAAAAAAAGTGATTTATAAACAAACTGAAAATGTTGATCAAAATTATAAATATTGAATATCCAGAAATTTCCTAGCGATTTGTTCCTACACTACCATACTGAATATCATTCTAAATAACCATTGACATGATTGTGAAAGAATAAACATTGTTAGCGTTAATACAAACAGTTTTTTGTTTACATACCTAATTAAATCCCAAAAATATTAGAGGATCTTTGTACATTTTCATAGTCAAAGTACTTCCGTTCTATGTAAATTTACGGAATGCACACCCAAACAACGTAACAACAAACACTTGTAATCTCCGTAAAGAAACAACAAAGGTTGGAGAACAATCACCGTAACACAAAAACTAATTTAATAGCGTTAAACAATAAACGTACTTATCGTTAAAAAACTTTACTTACCTAAACCGATACAAAATAATAGGTACTAAATAAACAAATAGTTTTCATGAATTGTATACAGAAGCAGCGGCTTAGTTTGAATAGATGAAAGCACAGCGCATCAAAATTAACACATAATTTTAAAAATCGTGGTAAATGAAATAATTTTAATGTTTGTTTTACTTTTCCGCTCAACCTATCTAATATGCGAGAAAAGTATTGGTTTACCCCAAAAAAAGTTGGAATTTTGAAAAAAAAAGTTGAGTTCTTTTTACGTTTTCCATCAAGAACAACACGAAAAAACGGGTTTTAGAGAAAAAATCCTGTGTGTATGTCGTCGTCGTTGGCCATTTTTCGTTACATGTCTTGTTAGCACGATACAGCCTCCGGAGTGCAACAAGTTACCAATTTTATGATTAAATATTGTTCAGGACATCTCACAGATGAACCCTATTGATTTTCAGCCTACCAGAGCCAGTACAACGGGTGCTATGGTACTTAAAGTACGATATTTTTTTTTTGAGAAATTTCAATTTGTTACCACGATACAGTCTCCGGAGTATATACAAGTGACCAATTTTATGATTGGAGAGCGTCTCAAAGATGAACCCAGTTGATATTCAGCTCACTAAAGCCAGTACCACGAGTGCTATGGTACCAAATTATTGTAATTTTTGGAGAATTTTCAGTTTATTAGCACGAGTAATTTTTGGAGAATTTTCAGTTTATTAGCAAGAGTAATTTTTGGAGAATTTTCAGTTTATTAGCACGAGTAATTTTTGGAGAATTTTCAGTTTATTAGCACGAGTAATTTTTGGAGAATTTTCAGTTTATTAGCACGAGTATTTTTGGAGAATTTTCAGTTTATTAGCACGAGTAATTTTTGGAGAATTTTCAGTTTATTAGCAAGATACAGCCTCCACAGTGTATAAAATTTACAAATTTTATGCTTGAAAAGTGTTTAGGGCGCCTGATAGATGAACCTTATTTATTTTTACCTCACCAGTGTGCTATGGGTGCTATGGTAACTGAAGTGCCACATTTTTGGTCCTTTTTGGAGAAATTTCGGGTTGTTAGCACGATACATCCTCCGGAGTGTATACAAGTGACCATTTTTATATTTGGATATTTTTCAAGGTGTCTCACAGATGTACCCTATTGACTTTCAGCTGACTAGAACTAGTACAGCGGGTCCTATAAATCCAGATATACTACATTTTTAGTTATTTTTGGGGAAATTTCGGTTTGTTAGCACGATACATCCCCCGAAGTGTATACAAGTGATAATTTTATGATAGAATATTGTTTGTATGTTTTAATCATTAAAACCGTTTATTTTGTGATATGATATAATTCTTACCTTACAATTTAGTTTAGTTTGAATACGTTTTGCTGAATCTTCAAAGGATCGATACTCTTCGCGAAGAAGGCTACAGTCAAGTTGAACTCGCTGAAAAGCTTAATGTCATTCAATCAACCATTTCAACAGTTTTAACACCTTTTGATATCACTGGGAGTAACTGAAGAAGACCCGGTCAAAGCCGTAGAAGGGTTACATCTCCTGATCAAGACGGATTTTTCAGACTTCGTACACCGAGACAATGATTTGTTACCAAAACGAATTTTTGGATCGTTATCGTTTTAGAATAACCCCTTCTAATACGATAAGGAGAAGGCTTGCTACAAATGTCCTGCGCCCTGGAGCGGCACCCACTGGTCCATTGTTGACCAGAGAGCAACGATGGAATTTTGATCGTGAACATGTTGTTTGGAATAATGAAAGTTGGGGAAGAATATTGTTCATCGATAATTCCAGGTACTTTAACATTAAGATGTATCTTAATGTAAACAAACTATCTTGATATTATTACTTTAATACAGTTGAAAATCAATATCATAAAAAACATACTTGTCCTAAAATCTCGTAATATTTATTTTAAATAATAAATAACATTACATGGTGTCAGAAGTGATTAGAGTACGTGGTAATTGAAAAGCAAGATATATTTCATAGCCAGAAATTAATTAAACAGTTAAAATGTATGATGAAATACCTACACATGATATAGGTATTTCAGGAATTCGTCCACCGAAAAATCTAGTCCTGAGCACCGAAAACATGTCTTCTATCTGGAAAGATTGGAGTCAACAATTTGATCGGTGCTCAGTAGCGAACCAACTCTTCAAAAAGCCACTAGTAGTACAAGCCGCATTATTTATGACTGCCATAGGTCCAGATGTTATACAAATCTTTAACAATTTTCACCTCACGGAAGAACAGCAAAAATATACAAAAATTATCAGAGGTTCGAGAGATACTTTAGCCCAAAGGTACATGTTCCCCTTGAGCGCTACAATTTTTTTAAAATAGTGCAAAAAGAAGGTGAAACCTTTGACGAATTTTTGACTTAAATTAGTTCACAAGCTAAAAAATGTGATTTTGGAAACCTACTGGATAGCCTGTTAAGAGACAAAATAATTTTTGGAATTCGTTCTGATAAAGTTATCAGCAGATAATGTGGAACTAGATAAAGCCATAGCAATATGTAGAGTCAGTGAACAAGCTACCAATCAGTTGAGAGAAGTTCAGAGTTCAGAGATTAGTCAAGTGAATTTGCTAAAAAATAAGCAGAAAAAAGCTGACAAAGGAAACTCAAAAATTTCGATTGCTAAAGAAGTGGCACAACACATGGGCGCAAAAGTTGTCCTGCATTTAAGCGTAAATGTGAATCAATCAGTAAAAAAGGACACTTCACACAACAATGTTTTTCAAACAAGACAAACAAAAAGGTAAAAAGATAAATTCACTGGATGATGAAGATGACAGTGGAGAAACTGAAGAAGATGTATTATACATAGGATCGGTGACACATAATAAATATGAAGATTCCCATCTAATAGGAAGACGTTTCAAGTAAAGTACTGGAGCACAATGTAATGTTTTACCGAAATAAATAGCAGAAAAGTTAGGTTCTGAAATAAAACCTTCCAAAACTAAAAGACTGGTAACTTTTAGCAAAAGTACAATTTGTCATAGGTGAAATACTAGTCAAATGTCAGTTAAGAAATTCCGATGCAAGTATATATTTTTAGTTGTAAATGAAGATGTATCGCCAATATTAGGTAGAATATCTTGTCAAGACTTTCAAAATGATGACGTATTTAAAGGTCTAGGATGCATAAAAAATTATATCTGCAACGTAGATTTGATTGAAAATCCCAAGTTTAATATACCCCGCAAGAAGAATACCTCATACAATAAGAAGTAACGTAAAGGCATAGTTAGACAAAATGGTCGAATTAGGGGTAATAAAACCTATAAAAGAACCTACACCTGTAGTCAGTCCCATGGTGATAGGTAGTACACCAAAAAGGTAAAATCAGGATATGTCTAGATCCTTCTGATGTTAACAAAAACATTTTAAGAAGACATTATCCATTAAAAACGTTTAATGAAATTTCGAGCAAAATACATGGAGCTAAATGCTTTTGTCTTTTAGATGCAAAAAGAGGTTTCTGGCAAATTAGGGTCACAGAAGTATTTAACATTTGCCACCCATTGGGGAAGATACCGTTTATGCTTTAGTTTGGCATCAGCACCTGAAGCATGTCTTTCTCTTCTGGAAAATGTTCCAAATACAGAGTGTTCTATGGAGGACGTTCTAATATTTGCAGAAAGAAAAGAGAAACTACGTGAAATTACAGCTAAAGTCATAGAAATACTTAAAGAAGCAGGTATAAAATCGAACAAAGAAAAATGTGTATTTGAATCCAGACGAGTCAAATTCTTAGGTCATTTACTATCAGAAGAAGGACTGTCAGTTGATCCTGAAAAAGTTGCTGCCATCAAGAACTTAACACTAACAAACAAGGCAGCGATTTAGAGACTTTTAGGGCTGGTAACATTATCTTAATTAGTTTATAAAAAATATGTCAGAGCCGACAAAACCACTACGAAAGTTATTGAAAAAAGACGTAGAATTTGAATGAAATCATGAGCTTTTTCGAAAATTGAACAATTAAAAACTGCTCCTGTTTTAAAATTTTATGATGTCAACAAACATTATCTGTAGATGCAAGTTCGAATAGTCTTAGAGCTGTACTTCTGCAAGAAAATCAACCAGTCATAAAATCTCGTAATTTTTATTTTGAATCATAAATAACATTACAGGTACTCTCTTTTTTCTGATGAGAGCCGGAAAAGTATGGTAGCGGCTCGGTAATGGTGTGTGGGGTGGGATTAATTTGGATGCTCGTACGGCGTGCCGCTATGCCAGTCCCAAGCCTGGAACCTTACCACGCCAGAGGTAAGGAAGGAGGAGGGATCGAGGAGTAACACCTCGCTAAAAAACCTAGGATCAGCTTGCTCCGGCTGGTAGTACCTTGTAAGGGCCCCTTGTCCAGGGTTACGGATGAAGACCACACCGACGGGGAAGGCGAAGAAGAGAAGCTCCGACACGGCGGATCCGGCGTAAGTGGCAAACCTGCTTTTAGGGGTAGTATAAAGGCAACTAGCACTGCAAGGAGTGAAGGAAAAACTTCATTGGTTGGGAATCAGACATCAAACGGCAGAGTGGAAACCACAGAAAGGCGTTTGAGCAGCGATGAGGAAGGCAAGTGGAAACCACCTCATTATATTTCCCTAGTATAATCATCATGACAAATACACTTAAAACAATGGCCCTTAGTCCCCGGCAGTCCTTCAATGGACAAAGGGTGCGAAGAATCCCCGGGAGAAAATTAAAAATTGGAACGTGGAATGTTAGAAGCCTTTTCCAGGCTGGCAAACTGGGCAACTTAACACTGGAAATGAACAGACTGAAAGTTAATATATTTGGAATTAGTGAAACCCGATGGCCCGGTAGTGGCAAATGCATAACTGATAGAGGAACATTTTACTACTCTGGTAGTGACGATCAACAAAAGCATCCAAACGGTGTTGGAATTTTGGTAGACAAAAAAACAAGTAAATCCATTACAGGATTTGTACCGCTCTCAGAGAAAGTAATGATGATACAGTTAGAAACATCAAAGATACGAACAAATATAATTCAAGTGTACGCCCCAACGGCACAAAGTGAAGACAGAGAAACTGATGAATTTTACGGACAAATAGAACAATTATGGAAGAACATTAAGAAACACGAAGTGACAATTGTCATGGGAGATTTCAATGCCAAAATCGGTAGAGGAGGGGTTGCGGATGTCATTGGAGAGCACGGACTGGGACAGCGTAACGAGAGAGGAGAGAGGCTAGTTGAATTTTTCCAAGAGAAAGATATAGTAGTGACAAACACCTTATTAAAACTACACCAAGAAGATTATACACGTGGAAGTCACCACAGGACACAAACGATAAAACACTAAGAAACCAGATCGACTATGTCATGATTAATAAACGATACAGAAATAGCATACTCTCAGCCAAGACATACCCAGGGGCAGACATGGCATCGGATCATAACCCTGTAGTTGCATCATTCAAACTAGCTTTAAAACGTATCAAACGGTCCAAGAAGAGTAACAAAATGGACGTCACGAGATTAAGAAACAGCGAAACTAGATCAAGGGTTGAAAAACGACTTGCAGAAGAGTTGCAGACAGCACACAGCAGACAGCACACAGGGAGACATAAAGATCGAATGGGACAAAATTAAAAACACAATTCTTGAAATACGTAACAAAGAGTTGAGCGGGGAGAATGAGAAAAAGAAAAACGATTGGATGTACGATGAAATTATCGAATTAATGAGAACAACATAACAACAGATATAAAAGTATACATCGGGAAATACAAAAGAAAGTAAAAGAGGCGAAAGAACAATGGTTGAATGAAAAATGTGCCGAAATTGAAAAACTGCAAAAAGTACATGGCTCCTTTAATATACATAAAAAAGGTTAATTAGATCACTGAAAATTATAAAAAGAAGAACGCAGATATACTGATGGATGATAAGGGGAATATAGTGGTGGAGCAGACATCAAAGCTGAAGACATGGAAAACATACATCAACACGCTGTTCGAAGTTGACAGAAATAGCCGCTTACCCCCAAAAAATTATATAGAAACCGGACCAGAAATAACAACAGATGAAATAGAATATGCGCAGAAGAACATGAAGAGCGAGAAAGCACCTGGTCCAAACGAACTACCAATTGAAATGATAAAACTGCATAACGAACATAGCTTGGATGCACTTGCTGAGCTCTTCAATGCGATCTACACATCAGGAACGATACCAAATGACTGGCTGGTGTCGACCTTCATTGTGATTCCCAAGAAAGCCAACGCAAGATTATGTAAAGATCATAGGACCATAAGCTTAATCAGCCATACACTCAAATTATTTCCAAAAATAATTCACAACCGTGTGTATAAAAAACTGGATAACAACATCTGCGATACACAGTTCGGGTTCCGTAATGGAGTTGGCACGAGAGAAGCATTATTTAGTGTTGACTCAACGCTGTTTGGACTTTAACAAGGATGTGTACGCCTGCTTTGTGGACTATGAGAAAGCATTTGACAAAGTCCGTCATGAACAACTTATCAAAATTCTGAGAGAAAAGCAAATAGATACCAGAGATGCCAGAATTATTGAAAACCTATATTACGACCAAACAGCAAACATCAAGATAGATAATAAATACACAGAAAACATCAACATCAAACGTGGTGTACGACAGGGGTGTATACTTTCTCCGCTATTGTTTAATATGTATTCGGAAGTCATCATGAGGGAGGCAGTTGGAGTAGTAGTAAACGAAGCTCCTATAAACAATTTACGATACACAGATGATACCGTACTGCTAGCAGAAAGTATAAATGGCCTGCGAAGAATGGTCCAAAAAGTGTATGAAACAAGTATCCATTATGGCTTGAATATGAACCTTAATAAAACAAAATTCATGATCTTTACCAAAAAAACAAATCAAAACACACAACTGATCGTAATCCATCAGATAATAGAGCGAGTCTATAAATATATAGGAACCCTGATCAACGACAACAATGATTACTCATCAGAATTGAAAACGAGAGTTGAAATAGCACGTAACACCTTTATTAAAATGAAGCAATTCTTTTGTTGCAAAACTTTAAGTAACCACCTTAAAATACGTATGCTAAGATGCTATATATTTACAATACTCACTTATAATTGCACAAGTGGTTTGTATTTTATCGGGTAAATTTGGGTTGTTTAATGAGAAACTGTTTCCTAGCAATTTGACGAGAATAACTGTCAACTATTAAAAACACGATACCGAAGGTGGAGTGTTTTTAGGTTGACAGTTATTCGAGTCAAATTGCTAAAGGAAACAGTTTAGAATTTGAACAACACAAATTTATCCAATATCAATACAAACCTCGAGTGTAATTCGGCAGGACAATTTAATGAATGAGAAATTTGGAAACATTGATATGTTTTTATGAAACATTAAAAATAAACACATTTTTATTTTAATGTACAATTTGACTAATTTCGGCGTTCGTAGACACACCGAATCGACTCATTGTTAGTTCTTGAAAATTCAATAAGTTGTTGACAAACATGCCAAACTATTTATTCTGGTAACCAACACCGCGATAATTGATGAACAAATGAATAAGTGAAAAAACCACTAGTGTATTTGTCGCTGTAAAAGTTAAAGCTAACTTTTGCCGCTGTCAAAGTGACAATTGCACTGTGGTATATGCGATTTTTTATACATGAGTTAAATTGTCTATGGAATAGAATCTGCCACTCTAACAAAAGAAATACTTAAAAATATAGATGCCTTCGAGATGTGGCTTTACAGAAGGGTACTCCGGATATCATACGTTGACAGAATTACCAATGAAGAAGTCTTGCGGAGAGTCTCAAAGAATCTAGAACTGTCCCAAGAGGTGAAGGTCAGAAAACTCCAATATCTGGGCCACGTAATGAGAGGTACAAGCTGCTACAACTAATTATCCAGGGTAAAATAATAGAGAAAAGAAGCATAGGAAGAAGACGGATGTCGTGGCTTCGAAATCTCAGAGAATGGTTCAACTGTATATCAAACGACCTGTTCAGGGCAGCAGTCAGCAAAATAAAATTAGTCATGATGATCGCCAACCTTCGCAAGAAGTCGGCACCTTAAGAAGAAAAAGACTGTGTTAGTTCGGATAGATAGAGGGCTGCTTCTACAGCACAAAGGTACATTACAGACGGACATTTTAGAACAACATGTCTTGCTATTTGCACCATTTATTGAGGAGAATTTCATGCTTATGTAGGAAAATGGAAGGTTACACATTACAATATCGTTAAGAGTTTGGAATTCCTGCCATGGTTTGTCTTGCGAGAAGGACTTCAACCAATAGAGCACGTTTGGGACATCGTATGGAGACGGCTACGACAACTATCTAACCCACCAAACACATTAGATCAACTGTTCTTGCGATTTGTTGAAATTTGGGATCAATTTGACAAAGATCAAATGAGAACAGTAATTCTTAGTATGAGATGGTGGTCAAGCAGTAATAAACGCCAGAGGAGGCAATACTGGCTATTAGTTTAATTAGTTTTAATTTTTTGAATTTTCCATTTTGTCATTTTTTTATGATGTCAGTTGATTTTATTGCAATATATTTCTTGTAAATAACAACATTTTTTACTTCAGATATTTAAAACCAACCTTAAAAAACAAAAGATAAACAAAAATTTTATTCATTGGGGCTGAAATTATAATTTTAAACTTATACGTTAATTTTGGCGAGCAGAGTAATACAACAACCTTCTCAATAAACACGTTCACTCAAATTTTATTATCCGAATCTTCCTAGCATTAAATCTAATATCATCTTGATGAAAATTGATATAATTAATTCATCATTATGTGGCTGTAATGCGATCATTTATAGTGACACTGATCACGTCTCTATTAGATGCTATAACAACGTTATAAGAATTAAGATTTGATTGAATTGCTTGTAAATTAATAATAATAAAAACGTATACGAGCTACTGAAAATTTATTTGATGATAAGATCTCCTGATAATAAACTCGGTGTTTGTAAATTCAAATTAAAAACATAAATAGTTACATTTGATTTTAGATTCAGCTTCAGCAACCTTATATAGTTTGTCTATTTTGCGACTCTAATGATTACTTTATTAAACCCCGTTAAGTGCCCAAGAAAATAAGGGTTTTTAATCTGGGGTGCTGGCTTGAGCCCCACCTTTACAAAATCCAATTTTAACACCATAAATCTATACTTTGAATTTAGGACTAATTTGTACCCAAAAGCGTTTTTTCAATATTATATTATTTTGTTTATAAAAAATGATAATTAATTAGACAACGTGTTTTAATAATTTCCGAATAAATCATTAAAAAATTTTAAATTATTAAAAGTAACTAAATATTATAAATTTTCGAATATAGGACTAATTGTTAAAGAGGGAATGCTGGCTTTAGCACCCCTACCATTACATAATCCAAGTTTAACACCATACATTTTGTTCGAAAACTAGTTCGAACTAAAGAATTCAAATAAATATTTATTATTCTGGGTTTGATTCACCCTGTACACCACATCCAACGAGTTTTGCAGTTTCCTCGTAAAAATGTTCGGTTTAGTTTTTGCATTCTGACGTAGAATTTGAAGTCATGAAGACCAGTCAAAATAATATACACGAGCCACCCCTTCCGCGTGCAGTAGTTGGCGACGGCATTGACATGAATGTCGAGTCGAGTTTTGATGTGTCAAGGTGACAAGTCGAGAACGGTGAAGTTCTAGAAAGGTGTTTTTTGGGTTGAAATAGTTTTTTTCAATTCTCACTACGCAAACTAACGGTTTTTGTTAAATTAATTGAAAGGTCTATTAAAGATTCCAGAGTGATTGCAACGCGAGAGCAGTGAATGTTTTAGTCAATTTGATTTAAATGGAAAGGTTCAATTTGGTTTGTGCTAGCATTGTGGATAAATTCTTCTGATTACCTCATAGAGTAACCGATATCAAAGGATATTTACACCTACAGTAGTTTACAACAAATAAGTTACATTTGACCACGTTCACAATTATACATATACTCATTACAATTTGACAGTTGTCTTTCAAACCCTTTTAAAACGGTTATTTTACGTATATGTGCTCTGTGCCAGGAATCAGTTCGACAAGAAGAATCAAACAAGGTTGTACGTGAGTAGTGAAATTTATAACTATTATATTGTTGCTACACATATACTGTGTTTCGCTGCGCACTACCACCTTCGGAACGATTCTAGTGAGTAATATTAGGTGACTTTGTTTTTATTTCAACAAGAATACGTTGGTGATGTGGCCAAACTTTTGATTTCAACAGAAATCTTGTCTGTGATAGATTTAAACTTATTTACGTTTAATGTCCTTTCATTGTACATTTTTCATTAGTTTTAATATTCATGAAGAACGGCCGTTCAATTTAGTTGTGCATATTTTTTTGTTGAATTCTCTCTGTATTTTACAGGAGATCAAACCTTTATAATCTCCTTTATTAATTAAATTTGTTAGTTATTTATTTCGAGTTGTCTTTAACCAATCCTCACTTTATTCCCGAAACTCATTAATTTAAAGTACTAATCAAATACCAGCGCCTTTGGCTAATACAATTGCTAAATAAAGATCTTGAGTCTAACTTTTTTATTTGTTTTGAGCTTAACCTCAAACACATTTATACGTGTAATTTAGGACTAATTTGTACCCAAAAGCGTTTTTTCATTATTATATTAATTTGTTTATGAAATATGATAATAAATTAGACTACGTGATAATTTCGGACTAGTACATTCAAATTAATTCCAGCAACATTACCTTCGGTTATTGTAAAAATTCTCTCAATATTTGTCTTTGTATATGGAATGCTTATTTTAATAAAAGAATCGCAGTCGTTAACATCGTCGGGGCGGGTATTTAGTAATTCATTTCTTCGGCAACCTCCTACTATCCCAACTATAAAAATTACTTTCAAGCCTAAATAAATCTCATCAGCTTCTATTAAAATTCAATTGAAATCTTTGATTGCTGTTTTGGCCGAAATATTTAAAAAAAACAACCAAACGTGTAGATGCAAAACATCGTGTTTATTGCACACTATGTGCAAAAACCCGTTCATTTTGCAACTTATATATAAATAGCTGTGTGACAAAATGAACAACATTTTGTAACTAAAATAAGTGTCAAAATTATGATATTTTGTAACTGAATTACAAAAAAGAATAATCAACGTATGAGTATATAAATATGAATAAAATAATTACAAAAAACAACCTGTCAAAATTATCCAATTATTTTCTATACAAAAAAATCACTTTACTTGCACACAAAGTCACTGATATTACATAACATTGTAAATAATATATACAGCACTACTTTTACATCCCATTACGAGTATATATTTAGATAAAATTGTCATTTATTTTTTTTTAATTAGATTGCCGAATTAGTCACTGTTATTATTATATTTTTTACGCGTTTAATCAAGGCGTTTCCACACATTACTAAGCTTCACTTTTAAGTGAATAAATCTACGATACTGAAGAGGAAACGTTTCCTGTTAGAATCACAAACACAACTGATAAAAATGTGCATGTGCTTTGAAAACAGTACAGAATATTAAAAATAGTTACTGTTGGGACATGTGTGCATGTGTGTTTCTTGCTCTGGATTATGCATGGAAGAATTTCTGAGGCGAGGGTGCATGGTGATGAAAACAAAAAGTCTTTAATGATGTAACGGATGGCTGAAATATGATATGTCTCTACTGGAGCATAAATTGACGTAAATTGGTATGAATAATAAAAAAGTTAGACTTTAGTAAAACAAAAAGTACATTGTCGAATATTTTAAAAAATACAAATATTAATACCTATTGCCAAGTGAAAATAGAATTATGTTGGGATGAAATAATTAATATTGTTTTTAGTGGTATTAAGAGTTGCATTTACTTTTTATACTATTAAAAATACACACTGATGCACATAAAATTAGTCACAAAGATGAATTAAAGAGAATTTAGGCCAGATATGATAATCCAAGCATATTGGAAACTATTGTTGTATACAATGGTTTGGAAATACAACATTAATAACAGTATACTTATTGTAGATGTTAAATTTCGAGAAATACATAGATCTTTGCAATCTTTTTTGCTATGTTAGATTTTACATCTTATCTAGATTATACTTTGTATAATGAGGTTTAACTCATTAGGAGTAGAAGGGATTTTGTCATTGTTGGTGGTGCATAGAAGTGCATTTGACGTGGATACCGCTGCCAATTATTTTCTTGAAAACTATCATTTGGGGGGGGGGTCCATGAAGAGACATTTTACCAACAAATTGAAGGGTGTGCCATGGGGACCTCGATTTCTAGCGGATTGCCCAATTAGTTATGGAAGACCTTGAAGAAACAGTACTTGTCAAAAACTCAATTCAAACACTATTTTTTTACAGGTATGTTGACGACTGCATATTAGCAATACCAAAAATGCAGAACATTTAGTCTTACAAAATTTCAACAATTATCATGACAGACTACAGTTTGCCATTGAACTAGAAAAAAATAATCAAATTAGCTTTTTGGACCCCACCCTCCATCATATAACTAATATCATAAAAACGGAATGGAACACAAAAGATACCTGGTCTTCCCGATATTTAAACTTTAAATCACAACACCCTCTAACACAAAAAAATATGTTATTATAGGAGTCGCAGATCGGTCAATAAATCTCTCCTACCCCGACTTCAGAGAGAATGCAATAATAAAAGCTAAAGATGCCCTTATACTCAACAACTATCCTACAAATATGATAAATAAGATATTTAAAAAACGTTTACATATATTTTATAACCATAATAATACAAAAACTAAATTAGACAATAATACAAACCAATTCCTCACTTTGCCATACTTACCAAATTTATCAGAAAACCTATAAAAGATATTTTCACACCACAACATACATGTTGCCCATAAAGGGTACAACCTACTAAAAACCAATTACACCTATCTAAAAAGTTCAATCTCAAAGGAAAAAAAGAGCAATATAGTCTATGAAATACCATGTAAAAACTGTGAAGGGGTCTACATCGGACAAACAAGTCAGTATTTGAAGAACAGAATAAATAGTCACAAATATTACAAACGAAACGAAACGGCACTCACTATCCATATTTCAGAAAATCAAAACGAATTTGATTTCGAAAATACAAAAATTCTTCGAAGTGAAAACCACACACAAAAACGCGAAGTTCTAGAACTGATAGAAATCCAAAGAAAAACCAGTTTCGTAAATTTAAAGACTGACACAAAAAATCTTAGTAAAATTTATAATAATATTATAAAAACTTAGAAATATAGAGAAACACGTGGCACATTCCAAATATAATAAACTTATTACCACTCCCTATATAAATATAAAATTCATTCCAATACCAGTCAACACAAAAAAGACAAATTAAAACCTCGTTACGCCAGCTTTCATTATATAGAACAAATACTCGTATATTTAAATACAAATTTTCATCAATGATCGTCATGTTTTTAAAATGTTCGTTTTGTTTAGGTGTGAGTTATATTCTGTAATGTGAGACGTCCTAAAAATCTATGAAGTATATCGAATCGAATGAACTTTCTGTCGAGGGTAAGATTTATTTGTTTTGCTTTTAAAATTCTGTTTGTAACTTGTACCATTTCTTTTAATTTTAACAAAAATTTCATTTCTGATGAAGGTCATGGAAATACCGAAACGTTAAATAAAAATGTATTAACTACTAGTTAAATGTCTTTAAAAATGGTCCTCAATCCCAAGAATACAAAATAAACAATATATAATTAAATAAAAAAGACCAAGAACCAAAAAAAACGAAACTATATATATATATATATATATATATATATAAATTATTTGTTTTTCTTCAACCTTATATATATTTTTTTTCATTTTTCTTGGGCATCAGGTTAATCGTAAATTCTGTATCAATTTATGTTTTTATTTGACGTTTCGCTCTCTAACACTGAGCATTTTCAAAAATTTTATACATTGATGTATAAAAAACTAAATGTGTCGTCTACTTATTTGCATACTGACGTTTAATAAAATTCTCCATACTTCTAAATCTATTCAATAAGCTGTTAACTGACTCTTATCCGTTTTAGTTGACATTTTCTCTACCCTTTGTCGTTTTCAATAATACTAATCTGTTTTCCGTCTCCTTGAGAATTTTCCTATCAACAAGTAGTTGTTCTCAAGGGTGCAGAAAAGTAGAAAAATGTCAGCACCACTATTACGCCCTAATTTGCCTCCATAACGATGCAAAACGTTCAATTTATGTGAGCTAAAAGGTCGTAGGTCACGACGGTTCATCATCATACACTCCAACGCCCCCGCTTTTCGAGCGTTGCCAAGGTAACTAACCCTTGTACAGGACCAGCGCTGTAGAATCTATTAAATATGTATTTACTAATAATGCATTAAAAAAAACTCTATTAAGATATTTTTAGGCTTATTTCAGAATGAAATAGGGCTATTGTAGAGAGTAGCATGACGCGACTTCGGAAAAATTTCAATGCAGTTTTTCGTTTTGGTGTTCCTAGATGCCAAAATCATCCTCCGTTCCAAAGGAACGGAATTTGTAAGCACGATAGAGGGCGTATTTTTTGACGGATCGAAACCAAACTCGCTACAAAAATCGTTTAGGCCAAAATCTTGGACGAGTTCGTTAATGAGCCAAATCGGCCCAGTAAAAACAAAATGGCGGCCTGTCAAAGTTGAAAAAAAATCGTATTTCCTTTGTTTCTCATTTGACGCAAAAAAGTTACCGAGCTTTTTCATAGACCTTAACACGTTCTACAACTTTTGTATTTAACATTTTTCTCTAAATCGTACATTAAAACATTTATTTAAGAAAATTCACAAATTATAACGGAATTTGTAAGCACGATAGAGGGCGTATTTTTTGACGGATCGAAACCAAACTCGCTACAAAAACCGTTTAGGCCAAAATCTTGGACGAGTTCGTTGATGAGCCAAATCGGCCCAGTAAAAACAAAATGGCGACCTGTCAATGTTGGAAAAAAATCGTATTTCCTTTGTTTTTCATTTGACGCAAAAAAGTTACTAAGCTTTTTTATAGACCTTAACACGTTCTACAACTTTTGTATTTAACATTTTTCTTTAAATCGTACAATAAAACATTTATTTAGGAAAATTCACAAATTTACCAGATATTTTTTTGATTTTTTTGTTTTTGATTTGATGCCAGAATGTTACTTTGGTTTTTTGTACATCTCAAAACATTCTATTACTTTTGTATCTAATTTTTAATTTTGGGGTTTATGCAAACATGTTACTGAAATAAGCCTGTCCAATTGGTCCTGTGCCATTGGATTTTTTAATATCCCTACAATATTTTGTGAACCGTTTATTATACAGTAGGATGGTGTAGATAATGTTCATTAAAAGGTGGATGTGATTTTTGAGGAGGTGCGATTGAAGATATTTGTAGCGGAGAATCTTCTTTTAGTTAAGGATTAAGAATAGGTGAGTGGGTAAATAAGTAATGCCTCCCACTGCGACCCATATGTGTGTATTGTGGATCACACCTTGTTAGAGTTCGCTATAGAGACAACTGCTTTTGATAAAAGAGAGTCGTACTATGCGAGACTCCCTTAAATGCCGTGGGTTCCAGTAGGGTAAAGCCGAAGGTCTAGAATATGAATTTTACCCGTACGGAGCTAGCTAGCTAAGCAGTTTCGTCTTACACGTAACAGAAGCGATAACCCGATTTTTATTGCAAACCCATACTTCTTAAGTGTGTTCGTAGACGACAGTGTCCTGTGAAAAGTCCTGTCAGAATGCGTAAATCAGACCTACGCCATTCTAAGACCTGTTGAGAGGCTTTCTTCGAGGGGTTTACGATACACGCATTCGAATGTATGAACCCCGGTGTATCGCTCTAAAGCCCAAGCGTTTTTCGATACAGCTTATGGAGAGCTAATTGCTATGCCAACGCCGGGTTCTGGTCCGATGAAAGCAGAATTGGTTCTTTTTCTGGCGAGAGTGTCGGCCTCTTCATTGCCCTCCACGCTGCCATGCCCTGGGACCCAGATCAAAAGAATTTTGTTCCGCTTACCCAGGGTGGTCAAGGAGAACTGAATGCAGTTCCAAACCAACGTAACATTCACTCGATTTGAGTTGAGTGCTTTTAGATACGCCTGGCTATTCCAGATAGGTATTTATTTTTTGACAGTTTTTCCTAAGCTTCGTTTATCTTTTGTGTTATTCGGTTTCTTACTTTTGCTTGGGCGTTTTTGTATGCTATTTAATCGTAATCACTTTTTGTTGCTAAGAATATGTGGTATTTATTTAATTTTTCTATATTTTCCTCTTCTATTTCATCGTTATACCAGTATAGTTTTAGTCTCCGCATATTTCCATTGTATTTTCCCAGTGCTTCGTGTATACGTTTTTTAATATGTTTATAATGTTGTTCTGTGTTATTCAAGTCATTTGTTCCACATTTCTCTTCTAAACGTTTTCTACATAATTCTCATACACTATCATGTTCCAGGCTGCCCAAATGATATTGTATTTGTTGCACGTTTCCGCTTGTTTATGTTATTTTTGTGTCGTTTGCTCGCTGCTGTTGTGATTGTAGTTCTTTGTTGGGGAATGCAATTTTGGATTTTAACATAATATAATGATCGCTGCCGCATCTGCCGTAATCTACATGCTCTCACATCTTGAATTCTCATTTTAGTGTACAAATAGATCACTCAGAGTAATAAAAGAACTGTTCGCTATGGAATCCCCCAAGGAACTGTTTTGGGGCCAATCCTTTTTATACTTTATATCAATGATATGTTCAGCTTACCCATTCTTGGTGATATAACTGGGTTTGCCGATGATACGGTTGTTTTCTTTAAGGATCTGGACTGATTCAGTCTTAAAAATAAAATTCAAAACGCACTACCAGCTTGGTTTGATTTTTACAAGAGCAAACTTCTTACAGTTAATATAGATAAAACAGTATACTTACCAGTCACCAGTCACGAGCCAAACATTCCTAATTTTAACCATATCGAAATTAAAAATGGAAAGCAAACCTTACGATTAATGGAGAGAAGAACAGTTAAATATCTTGGTATCCCACTTGATAATCATTTATATATTTGAAAAAGTTTTTTGATATCCATCATCTTCGAATAATGTATCTTGCACTTGTTCAAACCCACATTTTTTATGGTGTCATTGCATGGGGTGGAGTAACAAACAACTACTTGAAAAGTCTCGAAACAATGCAGAAATGGATCATAAAAATCATACTTGGAAAAAAAGGATTATCCCAGTGATTATCTTTACAGTGAATCTGGGTTGTTTGATATACGACAATCTTTTTTCCTTACTCTTTTAATATATCAACACATATATATTTCATCGACTAAACAAGTAGACCATGTTCATAATACCAGATATAAAGAAAAATCCGTAGAGGTACCTAAAATGTCCAAAACCATTGGACAGCGAAGTTATATATTTCTTGCTCCCAAAGTATACAATAAAATTCCGATTGACATGAGAAAATTCAACTCAATAACTCTATTCAAAAGAGAAGCTAAAAAATGGATTCATAATAGAACAAGAATGGAAATACACAATATGATAGACCTAAAAAACGTATAATGAAAGTTTTTCCATATTCCAAATTCAGTTGCTCTTAATGGAATGGCTCTGATCGTATTTTATGGGGTTATTATTGTTGATTGTTTCATTATCATGCTCTCTTACCAATGTGTTGTCTAATGTTTTATTTTAGTTTATTTATTCAGGGCCGTATTTGCGTTTTGATTATATTACTATCAGGACTGTGAAATTTACAATTGAAATATTTTACCTGTGTATTATTAATGTTTATTTCCTTTTCTTACATTTTTCAGTTTTATGATATTACTTTATGATTGTATTATACTACAGTATTTTAATTCTAAAAATTAATTAAATTAATCAATTTAAGCTAAGTAGGAATCCCAGCAATCCACACGCAGGTTAGCCTTTGTGGATTTTCTTTGTGCTTATTTGCTTACTTATTTACTTATAATTCATGTATATTAATCCTTGTAATGTTCTTGAGCTGAATAAACTTGTATTATTATTATTATTATTATGCATCGTTACACAGTAAATTACTGGTTTCGTATAATGACCAGGTGTCCTCCCGACACCTCAGGTTAAGTCGTACTCAAAGTACTTTTCTTAAAATATGTGCTGTGCCATTCAATGCTATTCTTTGGATCAGTTCTACATTTAGTGTCGTTGGGATTTTCTTCGTGAGATTGAAGAAGTTACTCGTCACAGTCCCCAATGCTCCGACTACTACCGGTATTATTTCCACCTTGAGATGCCACATTCGATTAATTTCGATGGACAGGTCTTTATATTTCAAAAGTTTTTCGGCTTCTTTGTGAACAACATTGTTATCACAAGGTACAGCCACATCTATTATTAAACATGTTTTAGTTTCTTGATTTTTTATAATTATATCAGGTTTATTTACGGGTATGTGTCTGTCTGTGTGAACCTGTTGGTCATATAGTATTGGTATGTGCTCCTTGTTAACAACGTCTGGAGGTTGGTGTTTATACCAGTTTTCCACGCACTCAACTTCTATTGAGTTGATCAGTTTCCAGTGTATGTATCGGCAAATGTTGTTATGTCTTCCGATATACTCTTTTTTGGCCAATTCACGGCAGCATCCCACTATATGTGTTATGTGTTCTTCATTACATAAACGACATTGGCTATTGATATTTAATTTCAATATATGTTTCTCGTAATATCTGGTTCTAAGTGCTTGATCTTGAGCCGCTGTTATTGTCTCCGTTTCGCCCTTCAATTTTCCTTTTTTCAACCAAGACCATGTTTGTTCACTACTTATAGTTGGCTTTTGAATGTTTTGTGGAAATTGTCCATGTAGAGGTTTATTCGTCCATTTATCTCTTAGTTTTCTCAGTGCTTTCTTTTTTATTATATTTTGTTGTTGATTTTCATGATTTGCTTCTTCACTTGATATTTGTAAGTCTTCCATTATACGCTTTACTTTATATTTGATAGTCTTTGTTGTTGGTAATTGCCCATCTAGATATTTTATCATTCTTATAAATTTATTATCATTTTTCGAGATATACTTGTTTATTGTGATGTGTGCCATATTATACGCAGATTCTATTTGCCTTAGACCCCTACCTCCTTCTGATCTGGGTACGTAAATACGTTCTACATCTGATCTTGGGTGAAGTAAACCATTCGATGTTAGTATTTTACGGGTCTTACTGTCAATTTTTTTTATCTCTTCAGTGTGCCATTCTACAATACCGAAGCTGTATTCTAAGGTAGGTATTGCCAGGGATGAAATGGCCAGAAATTTATTTTTGGCAGTGAGCTCGGTTTGTAATATTTTCCTGACTCTTCTGAAGTATTCTTTTTTGAGAATATCCTTCATCCGTTGATGTTCGATTTGAGCTCTTTCTTGTGCCCCAAGGTATTTGTATGTGTTCCCTGGCTCTAAACTTTGTATTTCTAATTCATCTGTGATTTTAATATTCATTTTGTTAGTTATGTCACCTCGGAGATATGTTACTGTAGCACATTTATCTAGTGCAAACTCCATTTTTATTGTTTTGCTGAATTCATGGACCGTTGCGATGAGATTTTGCAGATCTTTTTCGGTTCTCGCAAGTAATTTGAGATCATCCATATAGAACATGTGAGAGATTCTATCTGAATTTGCAGCAGTGTAGCCAAACTTCATGTCATTTAGTTCATTGGTTAGAGGGATCAAACACATGCAGAATATCAAAGGCGAAAGAGAGTCCCCCTGGAATATCCCTCGTCTTATACAGATGGTCTCTGTTTCCATTGTCTCTCCTGGTGAAGCTAGAATTATTTTAGTATGCCATTTCCTCATAGAACTCATACAAAATTGGACTCAAGGTGGTCAAGGTGATAAATTTTCAATATTTGCTCAATCCAGCTATGTGGGACGCTGTCGAATGATTTTTTATAATAGTTATTATTATTATTATTATATTATTTACAATTACATAGTATAGTATGGATTTTCGATTAAGGGTTTTTTGTGTCCAGGTGTATATGTGGATGTCGCGATGTTGGTAAAAGCCGTTAAAAAATGTCAGATTATTTTGTTCGCATATTGTTATAAGGTGTTCTTCGTTATTATTACGTGCTTCTTCTCCATATGCTCCCTCAGTACTGTCACCAGTTTTTAGTCCTACTGTGGAATTTAATTCGCCCATAATTATGACTTCTCTGGAGGTTCCTATTCTGCTGATTTCATCATTGAGTTGTTCAAAGAATTCATCTTTAGTGTTTACTAAACAATCTTCGTTAACCCCGTACATTCCTAGTATGGCGACTCTGTATCCTTTTATTGCGATGTTCATTTTTATCAATCGCTGATTAATTGCTTCTCACGAGGTAATATATTTCCTCTTCGAATTAGGATGGACGCACCTTGTTGTGTTCGTTGGTTTTTGGCAATGCCATTATAGAAGACGCCTTGTACGTTCCATTACAAATCATTGTCCTTTTCCGTAGCATTTTTCGTAGACTGTGAATCCAATCTTTTGTTCCGAGACATTAGTTAGGTTTTTTAACATTTTGCATTTTTCCCAGTATCGAGGAGTTGGCCCGATGCCTCAACCCCCACCCTGGAGGACCAGGGTTTATTTTCAGAGTATCCTTCTCTTAGATGAGCTGCTTTCTCCACAGCTAAAGAGTCTCATCTACCCTACCTGTTGGTCCGTGGGTGGCATTTTATTTCCCAATTATTTTATAAATATTTGATACATTCTTTCAGCATGTTCATAATTCTTATAGGTTTTGTTTATTAAATAAGGGAACAAGCATATCGTTTCCACTATTCCAAATATTATTTTTAAAAGAATAATTTCTCCTATTAATACAATGAGATTACATCAAATTACTGGTCGGACAACTGTCTGTTTTTCGTTTGTTTCACACTCCGATCAAGTATTAATCTGACAGTAAATTTCTTTAAAAATAAACTTTACTGATCATTCGCTATAATCGATTATTCATTTGGATATTCGTGATTGTTTTTTTCTTTTAATTAAATTATGATATTCCGTTTCAATTTATATCTCTCGTTATTACCCAGTACATAACTCATGCGTTGAAATAGGTATTTGAGGGAAGTCGTGACATTAATCGAACTAATATTATATTTTTTACAGAAACCACATTCTATGAGCTATTGTGTCGGCTTAGAAACTATTGTTATAGTTTCTCCACTATCCTGAAGAGGATACACCTCACTTGAGGTGTATTGGCCATTTTCTCTTCAATCTTCGAGGGATGTTTTCCTGTGTTAGTGGTTGCAGAAGGCGGTTTGTCATGATATTCTAACTTCGTATGATGTTTTCGACTTCTTTCTTGGATTGTTTCGTGAATGGTTGGCACACGAAGGTCTTGATGGAGCATTTGGTTTGTGATGCAGCACGGAGCATCAGTTATTGCTCGAAGAATTTTTGACTGAGCCCTTTTGTATGATGGCGATGCTGGACTTACTGACATATCCCCACAGTTCTATACCATACGTCCATGTGGGCACGATAATTGTTTTGTATACAGGCAAATAGAGGCAAATTTCTACAACACCGTTCATTTTAGCTTCATAAAAAGGTTATTAGATTTTTAACTAAAAATAATCAGGCAATTAAAAACAAAATTAAAAAAAGAATTTGCTCCAGTGGTGTAAAAAATAGGGGGATAAAAGTGACAACTAACCCTGACAGCGCGCCACTGGTTAAATTTTCCAAAGTTTGTTTACGTCAAAATATCACTTTATTAAGGAGCATATTGGTCACCAAATTTGAAAACTACATTTAAAGGCGTTCTTGATTTATGGCGAATTTTTTATTTTGATTTAAAATTTTGAACACCCTATATCTCAGCAACTAGGCCCCGTAAGGGTTCGTGTTCCTATATCAAAATGAATGATTTATTGAGCTCTCATTGTGGGAGAGCGTTGTCGGTCGATTATAGAAACACCCTGTATAAGGATTTTGTTTTCAAGTGACATTTTTTATTTTCGCCCCAGTAACGAATATAGTTCTCTCATTTTCGAAATATTATATGCATCAAGTTCAAATTACTCTTTTTAATTGTATAACTATGAATTACAAACCCAAAAATGTAGGAAATTCAGTGAAGAATGACAGACAAAAGTTATTACCTCCGAAATATAGGTTTCAAGAATAAAATTTTACGAACCCATGGTACTGGCTTATTAAAATTTGATAAAATTAATATTATTGGCGTGTTAAAGAGACGTATGAAAGATTTTAAATTATTATATCTTCCGCACCCGTATATTACAAACTAACAAGGTTAGAGGTTAGAGAAAATTTATTTTTAAGTATTTTAAATAATTCTAAACGAATTACCATTTCTCTAATTTACTGAACATCCTTTACAATAAATTACATAAATTTTAAATCTCTGGTAAAAATATCTGATTTTCTGAGAAAATAAATTTTCAGAAAAAACGTGTTAATGTTCTTATATTTTTAAATGAAAAGATGATTTACATTATCCTTAATCCGACATAAGATCATTTACATTTAAATTGTTTTAGCTCCGGTTCTGCATATTCCACAAAGATTCTTAGCAAAGAAGCGGAGAATGAGAAGGAGAACTTTGAAGAATCGGAGGATGATGTTTCATTTTTCGAAGTTGCAAAAGGTTTGAGAAGGAGAGAGTTGCGATGTAACAAACAACAAAAAACTGTTTCAACTTCGGCAAACACAATTAGTCCTCTGAGGCTCATTGAATTTTACTGGAGTCCTTTTGTTGTCTGAAAGATATTTTCTCTCCGATAGACTTGGAAGTTTCTAAAACGCGCTTGTTTGATTTTAATTCTTTTTAATTATAATAAGCATAGTAACTTAAATATTCATTATTTTGTCGATAAACGTGATTATGAATACCATAATTGTTTGAAGACGATTCAATAAATTTAGATGAATAATTCAAATTTTATATTTCCCTGACCGACTTTTAGAAACTGTAGTAGTATGTGACATGTAATTAAATATGTGACATACTCACGGTTTCGTCTTTAGTATTCAACAAGTCGAAATCGGATTTAAACCGAAGGCACGGAAATCAATTAGTACGTCCATATTTTAGGGTGATTTTAGAAGGGTTGAAAACAAGAAGGAGAACCGAAAGAGGGACGGGGTTCACTGTTAGTAAATAAAATTAAAACGCCATGCAGACGGACGATACACGACACAATCAATTTTTTCTGGTCGGTAGGGAATTTTTAGGGACAAAATGAACATGTTTTAAACTTATGCTCTGAACAATGCGCATATATAATGAAATTAAGTCATATGGAGTAGATGTATATGTAAATTAGGATGATTTAATATTGCGGAAAAATATAATAACTGTAAAAGTTGTTATAAATTTTGTATATGGTTATAATATTTTTTATTTCATATCAAGTTTAAAAATTAAATTGTTATTGTATTTTATTTCTCTTGGAAATATTGAAATATACACCTAAAATTTTCAAAAACAGATATTTCAAATGGTTATTTATTTTATTTATATATATAATTATATTTTATTTATATATGTATGATTTATTACTTATCTAGAAAAAACTTTATTATTTTTATTTTATTTTTAACCCGTTAGCTCTCAGCATATATATCGGAACATGAGATTCGATTTTCTCTTTGAGTTCTGGCAATTCTTCATTTTCTTCCCTAAGTTTCCTGAATTCTTTAATACCTTCAGTTTTCACCTCTTCTATTTTCCTTTCCAATTTATTCATGTTTCCATTCATCGTGTCCATCTTTCCATTCATGTTACTAATATCTCCCCTCATTGTGTCCATATTCAACTTCATGTTATTAATATCTCCCTTCAATTCTTTCTTCATACTGTTTATGCTAATCAAAATTTGCATCCATGGATCATTGGTATTTGTTCCTCCTTGTGGTTCTCTCTCTTGTCTCCTATTTTCGTGTTCTACAGCTTCCTCATCTGTCACACGTTCTTCTGACTGCTGTCTTCCTTGTTCTAAGTAGTGTACTTGATAATCTCCCGTTCCATGACTCCTTTCTTCCCTTTCCTCTTCTAAATCACTTTCAACTCCTACCTGTCTTCCGTCTCTCAATGTCATTCTTTTTGCCATTTTTATTTTGTTTTAAATTTTACAAGTCCTTCCAAAAATTTTCAAGCGAGCCCCACGTTGGGCACCAAAATATGGGGGTACCTTATCTCAAAGAAGTGTAAGCCAACAGATTTTAAGAAGGGGCCTAGTTGAGTGGTCAGCAAGATGACCCCAAGATCGATAACGAAGTGAATCACAATCACATTCTAAAAACCATTTTTTTGGTGTTGTTCTTGATGAAAAACGTAAAAATTATTCTAAATTTTTTATCAAAATTCCAACTTTTTTGTGCGTAAACCAATACTTTTCTCGCATATTAGATAGGTTGGGCAGAAAAGTAATACGTGCTTGTATTTGCAAGTAAAAAAGCTTTAAAATAAAAAATAACCAATTCATAAAGTTGAGCTTTGCTGCAACCCCTTAAATAATAAAAAACATAACCCTTCGTATTATGCCCCATAGATAATAAAAATTTACATGTTTCAAGAATTTTGCGACAAACAAATTTATTAAGTTATAGAATTTTTTCCAGTTAAACTTTCCACTCTGTACATTAACAATTAATTATTATAATATATAATGTTCAATTATACTTAAATATGTATTGGTTTTGCTACGTAATCGTGTGGTCAAAATTACTCATTATGTATTGATAAAAATAACATTAATCTCCTTTTTTGTATCAAATGCCATAACTATGTTGGCGCCTGTGTGCATTACTGGAAAATATTTAATAGATAATGGATGTGACTCATTTGTGAAAAATAGGTTTATCACCCACATTATACAATACAATGACTAAGTATGTCTTCCAACTAGAACACAAAAAATTTATTGCAAAATACACAAACAAAAAGCCAAAAAGCTCGTCATTGTTTGCTGAAAATATTACAGAGCATCTGGACAAATTTACTGCTTATTTTCGAGTTCCATCCAATATTTTTATTTTTACTCAGATCGGAGACACATCTTTGTTATGTAGGTTAAAGTTTTTATGACCATAACATGTCCTATTCGTGTTTAATACAAATAAAATCGAGGAGGATTTTGATCAATAATATCCTATTTTACTAAATTAAAAAGCATTCATTTAAATGCCACTTCACTGCATAAAAATGTTACTTAAATATATACTTTGAAAAAATAATATATGAACTTGCTCCTGAATACAATTTATCATGAGAATGGGTCTTTAATTGCCATTTTGGAAGTATTAAAAAAATACCTAAATTTGTTAACTAACTATAATGTTAAAGAAACTGTCTTAGAATAAAATTAATAACTTTGATGTGACAGAAAACATGACACATTAGCAAACCATAGGCCTTGCGTTTCATTTTTAAGAGGTGTTGAACTTTAAATTAATTAAGAGTTTTTTAATGAAATTTACTGTCTCGACCCTTACTTCGTGGAATCTATTCATATTAGTGTTTTAAATGAAACTCAACGTTTCCAGCTAATTCCACAATATAATGAAATATCTATACCAAAATAAAACGTTTTTTGAAATATTACTTTCAAAGATTCTTCTTTCTAAACTGTCCATTAAAATGTTTGCCAAAATAGGTGATATGTAGATTGTCATCTACATTAGCTTGTTTTATAGGTAATGAACGACAATTAGATATATTTTTCAACCACATTAATAATTTACACCCAAAAATTAAATTTACATTAGAAGTTGAAGAAAATAACTTGATCAATTTTCTTGATTTGAAAATTCAAAGAGTTAATAATGTACTTGATTATGCAATTTGACGAAAACCAACACACAATGATGTGACAATTCCATATAATTCCAATCACCCAATGTCACATAAGCTAGCGGCATACAATTCAATGATACATAGAGCATTTTCAGTTCCTATGAACAAATGTAATTTTGATAGAGAGATTAATACAATTAGACAAATAGCAACATCCAACGGTTATCCATTACATATGATAAATAAGCTAATTAATAAAAAAGAGGAAAAAGTGGCATTACAACTAATATTTTCTAAACATACTGAAGCAATAAAAACTTATAAAACCATCACATATACAGGAAATATTTCTAATAATATTTCAAAGATAATATCTTTAGCAACGAATACAACAATTTCATTTAAAACAGAAAGTAACGTAAGTACAAAATTGTTAAATGTTAAAACAAAAATGCCAGCTTTAAAGAAATCAGGTATATATATATATATAAACTCAAATGTCCAGAATGTAATGCTATCTATTTGAGTCAGACCCTTAGAAATTTTGAAATCCGATACAGTGAACACTTACGAGCATACAGATTAAAACAACCAGATAAATCCCATTACGCAAAATATCTACTTGACACCAACCATTCATTGACACCTAACACAGAACTAGAAGTACTACATATTTGTGATAAGAAACAAGAACTGGATTTCCTTGAAGAGTTGGAAATTAGAAGACACTTAAGAAACCCACAATATCAAGTCGTCAATGAACAGATAAATCTAGGGAGTTCTCCACTATTAAACTGTCTTCTTAAGTGATAATTGTAAATATCAGCAGATATAGTTTTCCTGGTTTTCTATATCATTGCACAGTTATACTGATCTTAATTGGAAAAATGATATCCAGGATATCACCATAGGGCTAATAATATCTAAGCTTCAATATTTGTAATATCACATCTTCTTTTTTCTATTAACATATATTAAGTCAATCACAAGGTAGGTCACTTCTTGGTCTAGCCAAAAATAACTACTAATCATCAGTTAGGCATCAAATGAAATGTAACTTCTGTCATTCTGACGATGATATTCAGTTATCGAAACAATTGTCAATTTTTTTAGAATTTTCAACATTTTTCATTATATTGTGGAATTAGCTAGAAACGTTGAGTTTCATTTAAAACACTAATAAGAGTTTTTTGGTAAGGATGGTATAAATATCGAAAAAAATCGTTGACAATTATTTTGTCTGAATACTCTAAATGCCTTTCTAATTATATGCTGTACATGGTATATTCCCTATTTAAAAATAAGGAGTTGAGAATGTGAAAGGGAGGGGGTTGACAAGTGATATGTCTGTATCGTAAAAATGTATCCTCCATAGAGCAAAAATCGACGTGTTTCAGCATTTTCTTAAAATCTAATGAATACTGCCAAATATCGGGGTAGACTGTTTTATGTGGCCCACTCTGTATAAATGATGAAGAAGTCAATCGTGTTGATTTTTTTGATCGAAAATGGTATACGACAGAAGGCAAGAAATCTTAAGGTGAGCCTTTCCATCATCCAACGTGTTTGGAATCGATATGTACAAACCGGAGGATATAAAAGACGCATTGAACGTATTGAGGACAGGTTTTTAGTCCTACCTTCTTTGCGTTTTCGAAAATCGACGAATCGGACTTAGATCCACTTATAATGTTGAATTATCCTAGTAAACAGTTGGGAATACTAGGAATAGACTAGAGAAGTCTGAAGACCCGTACAAAAAAGCCTGTTTCAATTCGTAATCACATCATAGGTTTAAATTTTGCTCGCGAACCATACAAGAAGTTGAACAATTCTGTAATGAATCTGTGATGGTTTGGGCTGGATTAGCCTTGAGGAAAGGACAGGTCTTGTAGTAGTTCCAGGAAGATTAAATGCTCAACTATATAACGGTCTCGTTCTGGAGGATCATGTCATACTGGCAGCTTGTGGTATAGGCTCGAATTTTTTTTATGTTAGACAGATATGTTCGGAAACTCTCTGATTCAGCTAAGACGAACTATAAGAAGCTCTAATAGAGGAATGGGATAATATAACTTAACAAGATATCCGCAACATGTCACGAGGATGTGGAGCACTGATTAGTGCTGGTGAAAAACAGACAGGTTATTGGGAACCAAATTTTTTTCATAACTTTATGTTAGAGGTGCGATGTTTGCTTCTTCCACTTTTATTCTTATAGCTTTTTCAAGTTTGTATAATCATATTAAAAGTAATATGAAGAATTTGTTTTTGCAAATTTATTTGAACAAAATGTACAACTTTATAACAATTAGAGTTCTATAATTAAAAAATTATTAAGAAGTAAATATATGTTTTTCTAATTATTTCGAGAGCAATCAATAAATTAAACTGAAATAATGTTGACATGTTTACAATAAATTAAAAGTACCCTTTCTATTCGTATAATAAAGGGATTACATACTCTCCCGAATTCTAATACCTAATAGGATCAACCAGCAGTGTTTGTAAAAGCAAGTATTATCTCACAATATCTCATGCACATTCGGAGTCATGGTAGCCTAACCCTCTGTTTCAAAAGTGACCTCATCCTGATGTATAGGGTCGAAAATTACCACTTGCGGCAAAAGAATTATAAAAATTGTTCCATACTCCAAAACATGATTTATGAGGACTGTTTCGATCTAAAGGTAGCTACTAAGACGAAACGCTTATGAAATAATGTCTAACCCATTATTAAATTATTTTAGAAAATATGAAATTAGAATAAGTTGTAAAGGACATATAACACGTTATCAAAATATTTCAGTAATCTAAAATCAAAAACACCGAAAAAAGAAAAATTTAACATTATTTACGAAGTTCCTTGTAATAATTGTGATGCTGTAGGACAAACATCACAATATTTGGAAAATAGATTTAAAAGTCATCAACATGATCAAAAATAAAACATCATTAATAAACCATGAAATAGCAAAAGGCATACATTTAATTACAAAAATTCTTGAAACAGAAGAAACAGAGAAATTTTAGAAATGGATTATATACAGAAAAATGAGAAATCTATTAATGACAAAAAACACCACCAAAATTTATAATTCAATTTTATAAATTCCATGATTTATTACAAATAATTTAAATTGTTAATTGCTACGTTCCATGAAAGATCGCCTCATATTGAATATCACCATTGGTAAAAAAAGCTGCTGTTGCACCGATTTATTTCCAAAGTTGGTAGCTGGTATTTATGGAATTCTTATAAACGAGTTGTTTAATTGCGCCACTTACACCGAAATCGAGAGGATTAATATCTGGGCTACGTGCTGGCCAAGGGAACTGGCTACCACGACCAATCCAGCGTCCATGAAACTTTGTACCTGAATATGTTCCGACTTCTTTCGTGAAATGTGCTTTTGCACCATCTTACATTAGCCACATATTTTGCCTTAATTTCAAAGTTTGCGGTAACTCGTATGGCATCAAGAAATTGACTCCAATGATCCCACACCATACGTTTCTTTTGAATTCATGTTGAACATGGGGATTTTCAATTTCCGAGAAATGATTATTCCTCAAATTAAAAATTCCTAGGCGTGTAAAAGTAGTCTCGTCCGTATTCTATTTTTCGAGATGTAGTCTTTTTAAAACTGAAGTTTTACTTATTCCTAAAGCTGCAGATAAACGTATACTGACTTGATGATAATTATTACATCTTCTTGGTCAGGCGCAATGATTCTCGGTCATTCTAAGTTATCACGTTTACGGCGAAATGAACCACCTACACCTGCATTTCTGAATAGATTTCGAAGAGTTTGGTGATTTGCCAGCCTGTTTGGACATTTCCTCAAATATTCCCGTTTCGCAGCACGCCCGTTGAAACATTGTTGTTAGTAAATAGTAACCATATTTCTCATTTCTTCTTCTCCTCGTTTCCTTTTACCCTTTTAGGTGTCAGATAGGGGTTTTTTCGCATTTCCTTCATTTCCTCCCAAGGTTTTTGTTAACTTCATATGTCCTTATCCTTTTTTCTTGGTTTCGTTAATTCCCAAGGTCTGGAATTTATTATTTTCCATTTCTTCGATTATTTCTATCTCTTTTCCTGTTAATTTGTTTATACTCCGTATCCCTATTGTCCTCTCCTATTTCTATTCCATTTTTAATTTTGTTGGAGCTACTATATTCTGTTTCTTATTTCATTTTCTTGTGATGTAACTGGTTTGTATTCGTTTTGAGATTTACACTGCTCTCTATTTTTTTCCCGGTTTATTTTTAATGTTTTTATAACTGGATTCTTGTATTTTGACTCTTTTTTATTAGCTAATTTCTCTTCATCATTAGTGCCATTTTCGTTCTTGTCTTTTATTACCGTCTATCTCTGCATCATTAGTATCCTTTTGGTTCTTGTCTTTTTGATTAGCGGCGCAAGTTAACTGCAGACGGGGTTTATGACATGGATTAAAAGATGGCCAATTGCAGACGAAGGAAAAGGGTTAAGTCTGTTTACCTGTTAAACGAGTTAACTGCATACCGCGGTCTCTACCTATTATATATAACATTTTGTTCATCAATAAAATAAAAAAATAAAGTATTTTAAATATATATTATATAAACTAAATATTCGTCTACATGTACCTACATAAAATAATTTTATACTGCATATTTATACGAAACACACTTAACAAAGTCAATCCATGCAATTTTATTGTTCCTGTAATCAATAAGTTTATTTGAAATAAATTTTTGTCTTTCCAATACATCCTTTCGAATGTAACGTTGCTGATTTAATGGTGGAGAATTAATTTTTAAGTACGTATCAGTCTGAATATCTATTAACACATCCAAAAACTGAATTGTATTCGGATGCAGAGATGAATTCAAATTATTAAATTTTGAGTGGAATGATTCGCAACAATTTGTAGTTCGTATGAGTGTCGCTGTATTTTCTGTCCAGATATGTGGAGGAAATAAAGAATTTTCTTCAATATAGGTGTCCACAAAATAATCCACGAAATCATTCAGCCTGTTATCACTTGGTTGTACCGATATAAAGTCGAAGACAAATGTTGGATTGTGGATATTCTGTAGCTAACCCATGATTCTGAATTTTCCTCCACCTAAACACAAATATATTTTCCTTTATTATTTTACACATTACACATTATTTTACATCACAAAATGTGAGTAAATTCTTACCATGATTGTGCAAGATGTAATCTGCAGCCGATTATTGAAACGTCGGGAAATGTTTCTTTCACACTGGAATGGATAGAAACTTGAAAATCCACGATGATGAAATTTGGGTTAAAATTAAGTCCTTTACTGATGCACTTGGATTTCAACATATCAAACAATGTCGAATACGTTTCTTTTTTCTGTTAGTTAATGAACAAATAGCCACTGGTATACAAATGTTGTTTACAAGAGCATGAATACTAAACATTTGTAAAAAGTGTTTTACACAGTAATCAAATGTTCCATCCATATATATTGTTGAAGTAGAACACGTTACACTTACATTTTCAATGCACGAAAATACTATAATATTTTTAATCCTGTCGTTTATTATCAAAAATTCTTCTTTAACGGTCATAACTTGAACAGACTCCAAAAAATCGTGCACATCGGAAACGTTTTGAGTCAATTTTGGAAATTATTTATTTCTGTATCTGTAAATATTCCGTTTAATATATTGTATATCTTTTTCTGCCAAAGTTGACAAAGTATTAGAATTTAATTTAAGTTCACTACGAATTATTTTAGATGGCATTTCAGCGATCATATCGTCTGCTTCTCTTTTTAATTTATTATTTAATGTTTGTCTGTTGTTTGCACTGTCACTTTTCTGTTCATGATTATGAGTATTTAATATTTTAGACATCACTTTTTCAACGCCCATTGTATATATTTTAGCTTTACATGCCCTTTTCACAGAGCACCAACTAGTCTCACCTTTTTTTTTAATTCACGATGTTTATAAAATTTAAAATTTTCAATAACAATAAGACTGTTTCCACGTTCACTTATCATATCTTTCACTTCTATCTTCAGTTTTTTGTATATCGTACTTAACAAATGTGTCGTCACTGTTGAAATCAATTTTGAACTGATAGCCATAATAATATTTTTGCATACCTTTTGTTATTCTAAGACCTGTGACCGCCCGTCTGCAGTTCACTCACAGGCTTAGGTACCCTCATAAAACCCTTTTTAGATCATAAACCTCGTTTGCAACTATAACTATAGCATGCGCCCTTGATTAGGGTTTCTGTGCTTTGCCTGTTTAATCATGTTTGAAATAATGCTATTTTCATTGCCTTTTCCGTCTTCATTTCTCCGCCCCGCTTGATTCTTCTCGTCTATTAGTTTTTTGAAGAACTTTCATTTTTAGTAATTTTTCGGATTTGCTTCAATTCTTTCTGTGTTTCAGGTGATCTATCGGTTACCATAATTTTCTCTACTACTTTTTCGAATTTCTCGTAATTCTTTTCTTCTTGATCGAAATTTTTCCTGTCATACACATATCTATTATTAGTTTGCCATTTCTCATCTAAGCATTTTCCCATTTTGTTTAACCCTTGTCATGTGTGGTATTAGAGATTTCCTATTGCTTAGGGTCTGTCTAGAATAGTCTTCAGTTATCCAAATATTACAAAATTTCCCGAAAATAAGTGGTAATAGATCATTAGAGATATTTAAAATATAATTTTTCCCTTGTTAATTTGTGAGAGAATAAGAGGTGCAAAAGAAAAGCACATTTTATTGCGAATTTTCTGAGGGATCACACAAAAATTTGTATTCAGATATCTGTCAACGGTATTTACGTTACTGATTTATATCAGTTGATGAAGCGAGGAAAACTTGAGGAAGTCCATTAGATAAAAAACCAACATAGCACCAAACTTTTAGATTTTTATATCTGTATAAGTAACGATGCTGTTACGTCATAAATCTGTATCAGCAGTTACTAAGAAAATGCATCATAATTATTAGTATATTTTCATGGTCAAGAAACAGAAGAGGGAAGGAAATGATAAAACTATGTGTTTCAAGACACATTCATGTAGGTGTTACCACACAAACACATTAAAGAACAATTTCTTAACAAAAAGAAATATTAGGAATAATGTACTAATTATAAATATAATTCGCAGAAATTCGGAAATGATATTACACACCGGTGTGAATTTAGCTGTTGCAATTTTTTAACTTAAACAAATATGGCGGTTTTTACGATATGGAACGTGACAGATAACTAGTTTTGCAATCAGAAAATTTCCATACGGTTTCATTAATAAAAACAAAAATTTCAACGAATTGATTTGCTTTTTAAATCTCGTAGTATGTGTATTTTTCTCTTATGGGTTTCCACAGGAAACCACAATAAAACTAAAATTGTATACTTTTAATTTCATTTACTGGTAAATTATGTATTTGGTTTTATTGCTTACTTATTATACAAAATTAAATGGTCATCTATAATAATTATCTTGAAAACATCGTAAACAAACATTTATTAATTAAATATTCAACAGCAGGTGTTTAATTATTAATTCGTTTTAATTATGCTTTAAGAAAATCAATATTTCAACGATAAATGTTTATATAAAAGAATGTAAAGGATACTGTTGGGGCAGTATAGTACATCATTCTTCCTATAACCTGAATCAACAAATGCCTTGAGACGTTTATATGATTTCAAATTTATGAATTTTAGTGATCTTTTAGAGGTTTTTTTTTTGTGAAGATGTGCTTCGACCGCTAAGGGTCATTAGCACTTACAATATCATTTAACTACATAGTAAATTAGAGCATTACATTCACTAAATATTCACTAAAAACATTCACTAAGTATTCACTAGATATAATTATAGAGTTTTATATATTTTAGGTACTGTATTGTTTTTTGTATTTGTTCCAGAGTTTTTAGATTTTCACTAACATCTGTGGAGATTTTGTTCTCTTGTCTTTCCTCTTCGAATTCTGTACAATCAACAAGGATGTGTTTAATAGACAGTCTTACGTTGCACTTGTTACATTTGGGGGGTTCTTCTTTAGATATTCTATAGCCGTGCGTTAAACGAGTGTGGCCAAGTCTTAGTCTTGATATTTTAATTTGTTCTAACCGGCTGGGTGTTAATGTTAGTCGGTCTGCAAATTGCGATTTAATGCTCTTGAGGCTATTTTGATCATTATGGCATTCTGTTTGCATATTTTTCTTAATTAACTTCTTGAGGTAGTTGTCGATATCACTGTGAGTATAAATTTGAGACATTGCGGTTTCTAACGATGTTTCTTCTTGGGCCGCTGTATCAGCTGACTCGTTGCCGTCGATTCCTACGTGTGAGGGGACGTAGATAAGTGTGACCTTTACTTCTAGCGTAAATAATTGGTGGAGGAGTTGTTGGATTTGTTGCACTAAAGGGTTGCTTGCCCACATTTGTCGAATCGCTTCTATGGCACTTAGTGAGTCAGAGCAGATTGCATATTTTGGTTTTGGGTTACTCATTACGTAAACTAAAGCTTGATGGATAGCGAAGACTTCTCCTGTATAGACACTACACTCCTCTGGTAGCCTGAATTTTTGTGTATTAGTTGCTGTAACTACTGATGAGCCTACTGATCAATTTGATTCATTTTTTGAAGCATCAGTGAATAAAACTTCTGACGGTTTGTAAATTCCACATATTCTATTGAATTCATTTTTCAGTAGAGAAGGATGTGTTTCTTTTTTATTGAATTTGGAAAGTTCTGTGTTTACGGAGATAGGTGAGAGAATCCAGGGGGCAAAATTATAGCTGTTTATAGGAATTATTGCAGGAAAACTGTAGTTGATTTCTGCCATATACGTTTTAACTGTGTTGTAAAAAGGTGGTGTAATATTGATATTTGCGGGAAAAGCTGTTTGCACTGATCCAGTGTAAATTTTTTTGTGGTAAGGGTGGTTAGGAAGAGCCAAAATTTTTGTCGAGTAGGATAAAGATAAATGTTGAACTGTATATGTAAATGGCATCTCTCCAAGAAGTTTATAGAGAGTGTCTGTGGGGATTGTTGGGAACGCACCAATTATTATTCTAAGTGCTTTAGTTGAAATTATTTCCACAGTTTTTATATAACTTTTTTTTGCGGTTTGGAAAGCCATGGCTCCATATTCTATTTTAGATCTAATGGTACTTTTGTAAATGTTAAGTAAACTGTTTGTATCTGCTCCCCATTTTTGATGTGATAGGATTTTTAATATGTTTAAGCTTTGCGTACTGTTTCGTTTAAGATAGTCAAAGTGTTTTTTCCAGTTAAGTTTATCATCAAAAATTATTCCCAAAAATTTGATATCTTTCGTGAAACTGAGTTTGGTGCTTCCTATGGTCAGTTCCGGGTATTCTTTCTGGGCTCTTCGTGCAAATAAGACACATTTCGTTTTCTCGTGAGATATTTTGAAGCCAGACTTGTTTTTCCATTCATAAATTTTGTTTAATCCATTTTGAATTAGGGATTGCAATGTTTTAATATTTTTACCTTTTCCGTATATTACAATATCGTCAGCATATAAGCTTACACGTAGTGGAGATGTGATACAAGAGGTGAAGTCATTTATGGCGACAAGAAATAATGTTGTGCTTAAGGAAGATCCTTGGGGAATTCCATTCTCTATTTTTCTTTTGGTAGATAATTCTCCATTTGTTTTGACTACAAAATTACGTTGTGTCAAAAATTTTTCGATAAATGCTGTTATATTTCCATTAATGTTCCAATCTACCAGTGTTTGAAGAATTTTATGTTGCCATGTTAAGTTGTAAGCTTTTTCAAGATCCATAAATACCGCTAGCAGTTTCTGACCGTTAGCAAATGCATTGTGTATCTCGGATTCCAGGTTTATAATGCTATCGTTTGCTGACCTGTTTTTTCGAAATCCGTTTTGGTGTATCGATATAAGGTTATGTTTTTCCAGATGCCATATTAACCTGCGGTTTAATATCTTCTCTAAGACTTTGCACATTGTACATGTTAGGGATATTGGTCTGTAAGACGTTACCAAATTCTTTGGTTTGTGTGGCTTGGGTATTGGCACTATGATAGCTTCCGACCATGATTTTGGAAATTTGTGTTCTAAGTAAATTTCATTGTATGTCTGTAGCAAATACCTTTTTCCAGTTATTGGGAGGTTTTTTAAAAAAGTGTAGTTGATTTTGTCAGGTCCCGGGCTGGATTTATCGCTGCATTGTTTCAGCACCTCTTCTAATTGTTCACTGTCGATTTGTACATTTAATGGGTGGTTTTGACCTGTAGCATGATTTAATTTTATTCTTTGTTCTGTATCGCGTTTATATTCCCTAAATTCTGGTTCGTAGTTTTCATCGCTTGATATTCTAGAGAATTCTTCTGCAAATGTTTGTGTTATAAGAGCGTTATTAGAGATAATTTCTGTATTGTGGGATAAACTTGTTATTTTATGTTTTGATGAAATTCCTTTTAATTTTTGACCATATCTCGGAGTTTGAAGTATTTGGAGTGATTGTTGAGACAAATGATTTCCAGGAGTCCTTTTTAGCTTGCTTAGTGACGTATCTTGCTCTTGCTCTGAGTCTTTTAAACTCAAATAAGTTAGTTTGGTTTTTGTTCTTTTTTAACTTATATAACGCTCTTTTGCTTGCTTTAATAGCTTCTTCGCATTGTGGTGTCCACCAAGGTACTGGAATTTTTGTTTTTAGTGGTTTTACATACCCAATATGTATTTCTGCAGCTTGTATAATGGTATCGGTAAGTACATTCGTTATTTCGTCAATGTTATCTTCAATCTGATCAAATTCTGGAATATTTCTTTCTATGTACTCAGTAAACTTAAACCAATTTGCTCGTCTCAAATTCCATTTTTCCATTGAGTTAAGATGATCGTTCTTGTCTTTTCTGGAATGAAATTCTATGCTTATAGGTAGGTGGTCGCTTCCATATAAATATGAGTTTGGCTGCCAACTCAGGTTTGGTGCAATTTGTGCGTCACAAATAGTTAGGTCAATAGGAGATAATTCTCCTGTTAGTGGATTTAATCTTGTATCCGCTCCAGAGTTTATTATTATAAGACTGTTTGTGTTTGTAAATTTTTCTATTTCTCTCCCTCTTTTGTCTGTAGTCTTGGATCCCCACGCTGTATTGTGTGAATTGAAATCCCCTACTATTATTTTTGTGCCATTTACTTGGTTGGTTATTTCTTGTAAGCTTTTTGAAGTGAATTTTTTGTTGGATGGAATATAAATATTAATAATGTTCAAATTCTTCTCATAGTATCGTATGTTAATTGCAACTACCTCTAGTTCTGATGTAATTTGTATATTTTTCCATGTAAAATTATTTTTTATATAAATAGCCACTCCTCCACTAGCTCTGTCAGACTCTCTATTTTTGTGGACGCATTCGTAACCTCTTAGTGAGTAGTATTTGTTGTCTTTGAAGTTAGTTTCTTGTATGCAGATCACATCTTCTGTAGTTTTTGATATTAAGAGTTTTAATTTTTCCAGATGGGCTATTAGCCCATTTATATTCCATTGGAGTAAGAAAGTATTAGTGTTGACTTAGTTGAGAAGTGGGCGAATCGTAACTATCTTCATCTTCTTCATTTGTTGATATCGAGACTAAATTCAGTTGCTTACGTATCTTGGATTGGATTCTTGTGCATCGGGATTTCATCGCCCTGTGTTGTATAAATGGGTAAATGTTGTGGAGAAGGGCGAGTAGTTCAGGAATATTATCTGTGTATTGTTGGGCTATACTTAAGGGGTCAGTTGTGCCAAATGCGTTATCCATAAAGTCGGAGAGTTCTTCAAATGTAAGGAGTTGTTGAGGTGATTCATTGTAGAATTTTTTTACAGGTTCCAGATCTTCGGCATTTGGATTTTGTTTGGTTGCGGAGGGGCATTGTTTGGATTTTTTCCTTTTGGTCTTTTGATCTGTTGTATTACTTGCCACTTCCACAGGATCTTTTTCGGATGTAAGGTCGCTGGAACTAGCTGTTAGATATTGCCGTGGTCGTTTAAAGGTATTTGATGGAGGAGTATCATTCGTCTCGTCAATTCGGCTAAGATCTTCTACGGAGCTTTCTACTGATATTGGTTCAACTGGCATTGTAATATTTTCTTGGTAGTTGGATGAGTTTGGTGCTTGATTTGGACAAAGCTTGGCAACATGTCCTGGGGTTTTGCAAAGGAAACATGTTATTCCGTCGAATGATAGAAACACTCTATATGTTGTATCTTCAAATGTAATGACCAATGAGGGAGGTAAACTTATGTCATCGTTTGGTACTACATAGATTTGACGTCGAAAACTTAGGATGTGTGCGTATTCGTTTCCTGACAGACTTGCCCGGAGGAATGCCATTGGTGATACTTTTGAAAAACCTATTTTTAGGATTTCTGCTTCTAGTATGTCATGTGGTATTGATGGACAGACGTTTGATAGGATGATTCGCTTTGCTGGAGTAATGAGTCGTCGAACTCCTACTTGGTGCTGTTTTATATTTAAAGTTTGATACTTCTCAGTTATATCTTGGGCAGCTTCGACAGTCGACAAGTACATACATATTCTATTATTTGACATTCTAGAGGCAAACAGTATATTTTTGGAGCCAACAATACTTGCTACGGCTTCCACATAGTCTCCGAGAGTGAGATTGTCATTAACATTTAATACGATCGCTTGTTCTTTTTTTGGAAACATATCAGAGTTAACAACTTGAGAATATTGACGTTGACTAGTTGTTGTAGAATTTGATGCGCCCCCGTAGTCGGAAGCCATCACTGTGTGGGTTTTTTCAGAAATTTTTAATTTGGGTATGGCAACGGTACTTTTATGTGGGAATAATATATCGATATTCTATCATATTATTTTAATAAATTCCCAGATACTTTAATATTGGAATCGATTCTCTCACCTGTTTTTACACTAATTACTTTGATTAGATTTTAAGTATACACACTATTGCTGAACTCGTTTTCGGAACGCCACTCGTCTCGATGATTGGAGTTTAACTATCTTTTAGAGGTGTTTCGTTTGTTAAAGTCGTTTGTTGCAGAAATAATATATTCTTAGATCTTTTTATATATATTTTCTTGAAAAAACGTTCTATTTTAATAAATAACGTGTTTTTTTTACAGAAATCTGTTTTGAAGTTTCGGTCTTTATCAAAATATATTCCACGTCCCTCAATTTTAACACTTCGTTTAGTAATATATCTTGTTGAACTATACTACAAAAACATCTTACTTTCTGAAATGAAAATAATATTTTATTTATATCGACGGACTCTAAATTCAGTTCTAAATTGGTATTTCGTAAATTTAATCCAACAACTAAAGGATCTTCATTATGGTATCCAGAATAAAATAATCGGTTTTAAAGATTAAAACTAACTGATACACTCCGGAGGCCGATCTTTCTTCAAAAATGACGTCTGTGAAGCTGGCAAAACTATTTCGGCAGAATCAAATAAAACCTATTACTATTTTTAGTACTCATTTTGTACTAATATGTACCACAAAAAATAATTTTGTACCTTTACCCATTAAAGAAAAAAACATGGCGCTACTGGCTTCATGTTAACCTGGATAGCCGAAATTAATAATAATTTGATAAAATTAATACAGGAAATTGAAGAACTTAATTTGTACTAATTTGTATCATAAAAAAATTAACGTCAACTCCCTCAAACAACCCCTGTTGCGATAAATTGAATAGCAAGCCCATACTTCTCCGATCTTTTCAATTTTTCTTGAAAAACGAAATATTAAAGTCGATTCTATTAGTACTAATTTGTACCATGAAAAATATTCCAAAATATTAAAGCCAACCCACTTAAACAACCCCTGCTTTGATAAATTGAATGTCAAGCCCATTATCCTCAGATCTTATCAAAATTTCTTGAAAAGAGAAATATAAAAGTCGACTCCATTAAAACTGAAATTGTACTAATTTGTACCACAAAAAACATAACGTCAACCCCCTCAAACAACCCCTGTTGCGATAAATTGAATAACAAGCCCATACTTCTCCGATCTTTTCAATATTTCCAGAAAAACGAAATATTAAATGTCGATTCTGGTATTACTTTAAATGTTTCCTTAACCAGTTTTTCCTTTTTTCGAGATCGTTATATTCAAACCAAACAATGGCTCTCAAACACGTTGCCGTCACATTGATTGTGTAGTCCTTGTCAATAGAGGTTTTCGACAATTCCAAGTAACTTATACATGTTATTAATGCTAGCACCCCCTATATCAAATTAAAAATAAATTGATGTGTATTTTAGGATTAATTTATAACACAAAAATTTGAATTTGTACCCCAAAAATTAGAATTTGTACCTCCTCAGTTTTTCTGAAAAACCGCTATTTAATGTGGGGGTGATAGTTTGAGCTCAAGCTAGCACCCCACCTTTACAAAACCAAATTTTAACAGCATACCTTTAAACTTTGAGTTTAGGACTAATATGTACCCAAAAAACAGAATTTTTCCCCACCCAGTTTTCACTGTAAAAGGCTTTTATAAAAACAAATAACAGTAATACTTTAAACTTTGAATTAAGGACTAATTTCTACTGAATAACGTTTTTTTATTATTATATTATTTTGTTTATAAAATATAATAAATTAGACCACCTGTTTTCCAATTAAATCGTTAAAAAATTTGAAGGTATCAAAAGTAAGTGAATAATGTTAATTTTAAAATATAGGACTAATTTGTATTACCCACACAGTTTTCCCTGAAACCTTGTCACCTACCCACTTCCTAGTCATTTTTGTTTTGATATTATGTATTGTTTTGCCTCTAAAAATGGATATATAGGTATAATTACAATTAGAAATCAATATTTTTTGTCATAAATACATACTCTTATTTTCAATGTTCTTCTTCCCCTTCTGTAGGTGCGTAATAAACCGCAAATAGTTCTAGGCAGTTAGAAGATAATACTTTGGTGTTATCACTTTTTTTGACTACTTGGCGGCTTAGTAAAGATTGTAAAACATTTTTTCGTTACACTGTAGCAAAAACCGATAGTAGTAATTATATAGATTTTTTTTGTATTTCAGATGTGAGGTGACTGACGTCCGATCAATCGCTCCTATTGATCTATTGCTGTTTGATGCCTTTATTTAATAATTCTTAATAATTTTTCTAGTGGTTGGAAAAATTTAGCATGTATTTTATGGAATAATTAAGCAGTGCACAAAAAGCCAAACGGGCCTATTTTCATTTTTGGTACTCCAGTCTAAATCTGTGTATAAAATATTTTGTGGTACAAATTAGTACCAATTCAGTTTTAATGGAATCTACTTTTATACTTATTTCGTTTTTCAAGAAATTATTAAAAGATCGGTGGCTTGATATACAACTTATTGAAGCAGGGGTTGTTTAAATTGTTTAACTTTAATATTTTGGAATATTTTTTGTGATACAAATTAGTACAAATTCAGTTTTAATAGAATCTACTTTAATATTTCCATTTTCAAGAAATTCTGAAAATATCAGAGGATAATGGGCTTGCTATTCAATTTATCAAAGCAGGGGTTGTTGTTGATATTTTTTGTGGTACAAATTAGTACAAATTCAGTTTTAAAGCAATCGATATTTATATTTCGTTTTTCAAGAAATTTTGAAAAGATCGGAGGATAATGAGCTTGCAATTCAGTTTATCTAAGCAGCGGTTGTTTAAGTGGGTTGACTTGAATATTTTGGAATATTCTTCGTGGTACAAATTAGTACAAATTTAGTACTAATAGAATCGACTTTAATATTTCGTTTTTCATAGAATACTGGAAAGATCGGAGAAGTATAGGCTTGCTATTCAATTTATCGCAACAGAGGTTGTTTGAGGAGGTTGACGTTAATATTTTTTGTGGTACAAATTAGTAGAAAATCAGTTTTATTAGAGCTGACTTTTTTATTTCGTTTTTCAAGAAATTTTGAAAGATCTGAGGATAATGGGTTTGCTATTCAATTCATCAAAGCAAGTGTTGTTTAAGTGAGTTTACTTTAATATTTTGGAATATTTTTCATGGTACATATTAGTACGAATTTAGTACTAATAGAATCGACTTCAATATTTCGTTTTTCAGAGAATATTGGAAAGATCGGAGAAGAATGGACTTGTTATTCAATTTATCGATCAGGGGTTGTTTGAAGGGGTTGGCGTTAATATATTTTGTGTTACAAATTAGTACAAATTCAGTTTTAATGGAGTCGACTTTTTTATTTCGTTTTTTACGAAATTTTGAAAAGTTCGGAGGATAATGGGCTTGCTATTCAATTTATCAATGCAGAGGTTGTCTAAGTGAGTTTAATTTAATATTTTGGAATATTCATCGTGGTACAAATTAGTAAAAATTTAATACTAATAGAATCGACTTTAATATTTCGTTTTTCAAGAAATATTGAAAAGATCGTAGAAGTATGGGCTTGCTATTCAATTTAACGCAACAGGGGTTGTTTTAGGGGGTTGACGTTAGTTTTTTTTGTGGTACAAATTCAATTTCCTGTGTTAATTTTTATTTTTTTAAAATTATTATTGATTCGGGCTTTCTAGGTTAACATGAAGCTAGCAGTGCCATGTTTTTTTGTTCAATGGATAAAGGTACTAAATTATTTTTTGTGGTACAAATTAGTGGAGGTATTGGATTATCTCGTGAACAGTGACCTTGACCATTCCTGCGCGAAGCGATAGTGAGAAGTCGGCTAACACTCTGTAAGTGAAACCCAAAAATATTGGCTTGGGTCTAGGTACTTCAGTATTGTAATTGAAAGTATAAAACGGGTAGCGCGTTTCAGCTCATTTATTTAACTGCATTTACAGTATAATTGTTACGGACGTAAAAAACAAACAAGCTTTGTTGTCTTTGAAATGTATTACAAAAAAGAATTATATACCTGATGAATAAAAAATCATAACAATGTTGTCATATTACACGTTATAATTTTAATAAAAGATAAATAGTTACTTAGAGAAAGAAAAGAAACAAAGGTTTCAAAATCTGTTTATATGGGGTTTGATAAAAAACATACTAAGAGGCCATAGAGTTTTCGTGACAAATTTAATTAGCACAAAATTTTAATGTGAAAAAACAAAAAGAAAATACATACACAGGATAATTCCAGAATATTGTGAAAATAGCCAAACATGAAAGTTTACATTAATGGTTGGCAACCTAAATCGTCCAGTTCCTCCTCATTCTCAGGGTCGTCTTCATCCGAAAATAAGAAGGAATCAGATTCACTGTCGTCTTCTAGTGAAATTACGAAATCTTCCACTTCATCCATTATATATTCTTTCCGCATATATTCTTTTTCGACTTTTTCAACGTGAGCACAAATTCTTTCCCATTGTTCTTTCCCAACTTGGTTAAATTTTTCTTCGGTCATTTTCAACACGTCATCAAGTTTAAACGTCGTATTACATGCAGCGACGTGATTTTTCACCAGTGCCCATATTTTTTCGATAGGATTAAGCTCAGGATGATATGGTGGTAAACGTAGAACTGGAATGTCCCGTTCTGCTAAAATTTTATCGACGGCATATTGTTTGTGAATTGGCTTGTTTAATTGAATTTTTGCATACAGTTCAGCCTTCGTTTCCTTTTCCTCGAAAAAAATGCTTTTTTCCCTTAACCAGTTTTGCATAGATGCTTACTTCCATGAAAAATTAGGAATTGGTTCGACCAAAACATTATCGTAAGAGGCATTATCTATCACAAGGACAGATTTCTTTGTGACGTTCACCATGAATTTTTCTTTAAGCCACTTGTTGAAATTATTATGATTCATTTCATCATGATAGTCGCCTGTTTTAAGACCCGATTTAAATATGGTTAGAGCTCCGGGTACAAAGCCTGATACGCCCCCGGCGTGTAAAATTATTAGTCGTTGTCCTTTGGACACAGGTGACTTTAGACAATTATTTGTTCCATCGTCCCATGCCATTGGTACAGTATGTGAACCATGAATATATGTTTCATCGCAGTATAAAATCTCCCGCCCTTCTTTTTTGTATTTTTTCAATTTTCTTAAATATTCGACTCGTTTGGATTTGATATCAAATTTTTCGACTAAGACCTTTCGGTTGTCTTCGGTTTTTTTCCAACGGAATCCCATTTTTCGCACCAATTTTCGAAATGAATCGATTTTCCCTGTAAAATTAATCCCTTCTTCCTTTTTAACTTCATCAAACACAACTTTTATCGTTGGTCTTCGTCTGTGAATAGCTGCATATGAATAAAATATTCTCCTAATAATTTCCTCTTCAAACTCATCTACTGATCCTCTTGAGGTGCATGGTTTGATAATATTTTTTCTTGGTGACTTAAACTTTTCACCACTTTTTCTTAAATCAGCTTCTTTAATTATTCTTCTTGCGGTGCTCAGCCCAACACCAGTGGCTAACGCTACTCTTTCTTGTAACCGATTTAGGGGAAGTTTAAGTTTACCTTGTTCCTTTTCCTCTTTCATGAATTTATATACGTTATAAATTATTTCACGACTCTGGCTGTGAACCACTCGTTTAGAATTGCTCATGATTGAAGATTTGTCTGTAAAAAAATTATAATTTTATAGGGCCCAGAGAGATCATTTTTTTATCGATAAATACATGTTTGATTGTATGAAAGTTTTATAGTCATGGCAATAAATCGAGAATCAAGAGAGTGAAAAAATCACGAGAGCTTGCTCGAGTGATTTTTTTAATTCTCTTGATTCTATAATTTTTGCCGTGACATTAAAATTTGAATACAATTTGTAATGTATTTCTCGATTACGAAAATTATCTCGAATGTATTTTAGGGAGATAAATACACAAGTACATGAATGCAGACAATTTATTAACTGTACTTCTCGGAGTAACACTCTGTACAGTTTTTTCAATATTTTCTAGAGATTCTTTGCTAAATATTGCCATTTTGAAAATACGTTGTATTAGGAAAACTCAAAAATAATCTGACAGTGACATTCACGGCATAGTTGATTAACAGCAAGGCGCATATTTATCATTTACTGAGAAATTTAGGTAGCTTTTCCATCATTTAAAATGATAGTTAATTGGTTGATTTTAAGAAATTGAAGAAATCTCATTGACTGTTAGGATAGGCGTGTATTAATCGCTGAAAAACTCAAAACAAAATTCAAAAATCCAACTTTTTTGTGAGTAAACCAATACTTTTCTCGCATCATAGATTGGGTTGGGGGGAAAATAAAATAATATTTCATATCGTAAATATGCAACCAAAATAATAATAATAAATAATAATATATACGTACATAACTAAATTTATAAGTCTATAACAATCGTAAACTCCTTTTAACTATTAACTATACTGTCTATATCAAACACTAAGTATTAAAACGCGTTACCCTTAAAATAAACACAGAAAATAATAAGTTCACTAACACCTCGAAGAAACGATCGTTTCAATGCGATGAAAGAAAATAAATGACGATATTTTCAGTAAAGAGTGTAGGTATCTCGGAGTCGTATAATCGTCGTCTGCGCATGGTGGGGTCACTGTTCATGAGATATTCCAACAACTCTACAAAATGAGTACTAAAAATCGTAATAGGTTTGATTTGATTTTGCCGAAATGGTTCTGCCAGCTTCACAGAGGTCAATTTTCCCTGAAAAAGGCTTTTTAATGTACCTAGTGTCTTCACCTCACAGCAGTCGTTCTGATGTAAGTTAAAAATGGACCAAAATCTAGATAAACTGTTACATGAAGTGTTTCATGAAACCTACTACCTACTTCCCAATCATTTTTGTTTTGATATTATGTATTGTCTTGCCTCTAATAATAAATATATTGTTATAATTACAATTAGAAATCCATATTTTTTGACATAGATACATACTCTTTTTCTCAATGAGGTTTTCAAGAAATTATGAAAAGATCGGTGGATAATGGGCTTGATATACAACTTATTGAAGCAAGGGTTGTTTAAATTATTTAACTTTAATATTTTGAAATATTTTTGTGGTACAAATTCAGTTTTATTATTTCCTTTTTCAAGAAATTCTGAGAATATCGGAGGATAATGGACTTGCTATTTAATTTATCGATCAGGGGTTGTTTTGTGGTACAAATTAGTACAAATTCAGTATTAATAGAGTCGACTTTTATATTTCGTTTTTAAAAAATTTTGAAAAGTTCGGAGGATAATGGGATTGCTATTCAATTTATAAAAGTAGGGGTTGTTTAAGTGGGTTGACTATAATATTTTAAAATTTGCTTCGTGGTACTAATTAGTACAAATTTAGTACTGATAGAATCGACTTTAATATTTTGTTTTTCAAGAAATATTGAAAAGATGGGAGAAGTATGGGCTTGCTATCCAATTTATCGCAAAAAGGGTTGTTTGAGGGGGTTGATGTTAATTTTTTTTGTGGTACAAATGAGTACATATTCAGTTTTAATGGAGTCGACTTTTATATTTCGTTATTCGAGAAATTTTGGAAAGTTCGGAGGATAATGGGCTTAGTATTTAATTTTTCGCAACAGGGGTTGTTTGAGGGGGTTGATGTTAATTTTTTTTGTGGTACAAATTAGTACAAATTCACTTTTAATGAAGTCGACTTCAATATTTCGTTTTTTAGGAAATTTTGAAAAGTTTTGGGATAATGGGCTTGCTATTCAATTTATAAAAGCAGGGGTTGTTTAAGTGGGTTGACTTTAATATTTTGAAATATTCTTCGTGGTACAAATTAGTAATAGTAGTAATAGAATCGACTTTAATATTTCGTTTTTCAAGAAATATTAAAAAGATCGGAGAAGCATGGGCTTGCTGTTCAATTTATCGCAATTGGGGTTGTTTGAGGGGGTTGATGTTAATTTTTTTTGTGGTACAAATTCTGTTCTTCAATTTCCTGTAATAATTTTCATTTTTTTCTAATTTCTTTAATTTGGGCTTTCTAGGTTAACATGAAGCTAGCAGCGCCATGTTTTTTCGTTAATGGGTAAAGGTACAAAATTATTTTTTGTGGTACAAATTAGTACAAAATGAGTACTAAAAGTCGTAATAGGTTTTATTTGATTCTGCCGAAATGGTTCTGCCAGCTTCACAGAGGTGAAAATTGGAGGGCCAGGAATCATAGTGCAGGTTTGTGTCTTGAGATTTTAAGCGATATTAAGCTGATAGGAATAGATATTATTCATTGGTCTGTGTTAAAGGTCGGGAAGAGGATTAAACTCAATTTAATATTTTAAGGTTTATATTTTAGCAAATTGAATAAAAGAAATTTTTATTTTTAAATTGACGAATCGAAATTTGGGAAAAGTACAATCGTGGACGAGTTATGGAGGGTCATTGGGTTTTGGGAGTGATCGCTTAAAACTCAGAAGATCTGTTTTTCCGCAAAATAAAAGAGATGCTGCTATCCTTATAGAAATTATTAAAAATCATGTGACAGTGGGATCTATTATTCATACGGATGATTGGAAAACTTATAGTAGACTTTTCAATTTTGGTTATATTCATCACACAGTAAATCATAGCATGGAATTTGTGGCGGATGATGGGACACATACTCAGAGGATAGAATCTCAATGGAATGCAGCGAAAAGGTATTTGAGAAGTCAGCATATTCCTGAAGATGAGTTTCCTGATAAACTTTGTGAATACCTTTGGAGGTGGTATTGTAAGAAACATAAGGTAGATCCAATGGTTGAACTATTAAATTCAATTGTACGGTGACTTTAGAGTTCGACTTTAAAGAGTTTTTCCGCAAGGCAAATTTTGTTCCTTTATTGGATACTGGTACATATATGTTTAGAAGTTTTTTCTTAAAAGTTTACAGTTGAATTTCAGTTTTATTTCCGATAATTTCTAAAAAATTTAGTTTTAAAAATGTCATTTGACATTCAAGATGTTATTTAATAAATATTTTTTCTGAGTAGGTTGTCTCATTTCGCATATTTTATATATACTTAACAAAAATAAGTTTTCATTTATCTGCAAGGCACAACCACTGGACAAATAACACCTGGTAGGAAAATCACATATTTCCGTAGGAGTTCTTTTGCGTAGTTATGTTTAAGAAAGTGTTTGAAATATAAAGCATAAAAAAGTTTTCATGTAACTGGTTTCAGTTATTCGAAAGTCGGGAAAATGATGCATTTCCGCAGAAAAATTTTTGGATTTTGTGTTTGGGGAGGCATCTATATACTGAAAAAACTAATTTTTTTCCTTAAACTGGTTGCAGCTAAAAAAATAGTTCACACAAACATGTTTTCAATTCCTCCAAGTTATTCAATCCAAGTATTTAACTTATTTAATACCTGGGCCCTGTTTCACCATCTACTTTGTCACTTTTCACTTTTCCAAACAGCTCTGCGTTTCACCAACAACAATATATTTTGCAAAGCCCAAGTAAATTGAAAAGCGCCAAAACTGCAATACATTTTATCATTGTGTTCCACCCTTATAAACTAAATGACAAGTGAAAAGACAATTTATATTGCAGAGGATTGGATATTATATACAACAGTAAGGCTCTGAATGCAGAACAACAACTCCTCATTATATTACATTGGTTAGGAAATGGGGCTCAAATGCATGGAGTAGCAAACATGCATTGCGATCGAAAATCTACGTGTGTATGTTTCTTACCATAGGCGAATGGTATCAGAATCCACAGAATATAGCTTGATTTCTTAATAATTTCGGAAGTTTTCCATGCGTTTGTGGCTGCGTTGATAGACCTCTGATCAACATTGACCGAACACGAAGCAATTTACGTAGATCGATGAGGAGATCATTTATTTAAATACAGTAATGGTGCTAATCATTATTTTTATTCCATAACTGCTGTCTTTCAAAATTTCGAGCAAGGATATAAGCCTATTCCAAGTGCGGTTATTCTTGAAGGTACCTAGTGCATATCCAGAACTGAATTGGTTGATGCCACCTCTACAAAGAAACCCTGAAGATCAAATCGAAATATGCTATAACCGGGCTCATAAAAGAACACGACCATTAATAGATGTTTACGGGGTGTTAAACGAAAAATTTCCATGTTTAAATCATTTACGGATGAAGCCAAGAAATGCTGCAAAAGTCCTGTAACGTGTGTAACATTGCACAATGTAGCTAAGACAATTGATCGAGAAGAGTGAATAAATCCAATAAATCATCTAAATGGGAATTTTATAGATGAGGAAGGAAATAATCGAAATCAGAATGTTGTTCAAGAAATTCATCCACGAGCCCAACCTAGAATTAATCAGGTACTTCGTTATTTTAACAACTAGATAGTTTTCAATATGTATTACTAATTTTCATAAAACGTTTTTGTCAATTCACTAGGTGGTATATTAATTCTCTTTCTAATTTAAGTGCCTCTAATTTTGTCTTATATTATGAAGTCATTTTTAAAAGTTCGATTATTATTTTTACTTTTTCTTTTTTAAATTTTTTGCGGATCTTTATCATCGCATTTCCCTTTGTTTCTTGTGGACGAATATTTACGTTCTATTTGCTGTTAATTTTTATATTATTGGGTATGAATTCTGCAGAATCCCCTCTTCATATTCCTACTCTCGAACTTAATTTTCAGTAATGTTGCTATTATTTGGTTGTTGGTGGTTACGATGGTTGGTTTTAAGTACAGCCGTGTCATGTAAGCAGAGTCCATCCAGCACTGGGTAATCCCTTTCAATTATGTTAAAAATAGCCATGCCTATTTCGACAAACTTTTCTTCTGCAGTACTTGTTTTGCGTGCATTATCTCTCTTAGCCTTGTTCTATTTTTCTATACACCAAAGTTTCTCGGTACCCGCTAAACCCAAAGATTGCGCCTTATCTAGCACTACCTGCTTTACACTTTTTTACGGTGCTAAATAAACGTGATTTATTATTTAATGTTATAGAGTGATTCATTATATAATAGAATTACTAATTAACATTCGACTAAAATTTGAATGGCTCCCTTTTCTTCGCGTTTTCCATGTTATGATTATTGTTTGGTTGTTTGGTTATGTTTGTCGGAAAGTTGAAAGTTGTCGTTACACAATTTTTGAAACTGATGTTTAATTAGTTTTATTACCGACATCAATACCAACGGTAGGATGAAAAATCAAAATCGGAGTTAATGCGACGATAGTTAACTGAGGCTTACCTGTGCTTGGTGGAACACAATTGCAATTTGATTAGAGAAAAATGTATTAGCTAATTAGTTGATTGTTAATAAGTGATATCTTGGTGGAACCAGCCATAAAATTATTGTAAGGGCGGTGTACTTGCAAGTTTTATTTAACAATTTTCTTATCTTAATAGAGAGACGGTACGTTAAAGTTGAAATTGTGTAAACGTAAATAATAAATATTGAATGACTTATTTTCACTTACCACAATCATCTCTGATGGCTCCAAAACGAAACATTCGTTTTGGCGACGAGCGCTGCCTCCAGTTCTTTTGCCAAAACTGAAATTCAAAAATAAGTTGTCAAAATTCAATCAAGCAAAAATCTGGTTAATATAACGAAAAGAAAAAGGGGAACTAACAGAATTCGGTTCCTCTGATTTTTGTTGTGTAGGTGATTGCAGACTTTGTAACATTAATGTTAATAAGGATATTTTGAATTAATTCATGATAAAATCTTCATCTTCATTTAAAACATATACCCATGAAACAAATTATGCCTATTTGTTTTATGTAAGCAGTCTATTGTATTTGGAACTTTATTGAAAATAAGAACACAATTTAAAATGAAATACTACCAATAAAATGGAGATTCAAATTTCCATCTACAAGACAAACCTGCATTTTTAAATTAATGTAAGTTCATTATAGCATACATTTAAGTATGTGAAATGTACCAACACAACTTCCTCAATGTTCAAAAATACTCTTTTTTTATCTCCCAAAACAAAAACTTTTTTGAGCTTACGACGCCCGAGTATTCAATATATTTTTTATTGCGTGTGAATTTATTTTGCTTATCGTTAATTTTAGCTCTCTTGTTGATCATTATGATTTATGTCACACTCATACGTCATCAGTAAATTATATCATCAATTACGTCAAGTAGTTGCATTCACACTAAACAAACGAATAAAAAAAGTGGAAAGCGATCGTCAACGACCAAAATATCAAGTTTCGTTCCATCGTCAGTAGCAATTCAAACATTTGTTCTCTTCGTGGATACAAACTTCCATCATCCGGTGCGCCGCAGCATGTCATCCTCTTTCCGAAACATGACGTCAAGAAACTTCCTGACTGATATGAGAAAGAGCAATAACATACGCAGTTTGTATACAATATTTATCTCCGCCCGTTTTATTGATAGTTCACACGATTCGGCTAATCGCTCGTAATTTTAGAATTTGAAACTTGAAATTTTAATTATTTTCATCTCTTTGTAGAAAAACTGATTTGCTATGTATTTTTAATATAATCTTTAGGCTAATGTTTTATGTTAAAAATATAATTTGCGCGCTTTTCAAGCAATAAACGTTCATATATTTAGAACTTTTGTCGACGACAGTAGGTTTGTTCTCACACGAATCACAAACCATCAGAAACAGTCAGGATTCTGCGCAATGCATTTCTCCGCGTTCATACTGTCACGAAACAGCACACTGGTATAGTCCCTAAAACCGACCCTGTTTAAGCCAGGTATAATAGTTAAAATTATGGCGGATACGCAGTTATAAAAAACTGTTTACGATGGAGACTATCTTATCTAGAACTGGTTTTTGTGACCAGAGTTATCTATAAAAGGCCAGAAGAATTATTTGTGTGTATAAGCCGCAGCCCGGAATTCTCTAGTACAAAAGGCACTAGTATATAAGGGGACTGATCAGGAAGAGTTAGTTAGTTTATAATTTGAAATCGTGAGTTGAACAGTAAATAAGTGAATTAGTGAACTGTTTATATAAATTAGTTTAAGTGAATATACTCTATACATAAATTAAGTATTAGTGATTAGTTCATTGTTTAAATAAATTAGAAAAACATTACAATACATACAGCAAAGGCAGGACCATGCAGGAAAAAGGTGACGATGACAGATTTGACCAGATCGTCAACTTTTTGAAAGGTATGGTAGACGGGAAGCCGAAGAAGATCAGGTGCTGTAATTGTGACGAGCTAGAAAATGTACGCAGTTCGTGTAAGCGTCCTACGACTCCTGCAAACCAAGAACATCTTAAATGCAAAGCAGCCACGAAGGTTTCGCGGTACAACAAAACTAGAACCATGCAGGAAGAAGGTGACGATGACACACTTGACCAGATCGTCAACTTGTTGAAAGATATGGCAGACAAGAAGCCGTCCCAAGACTCCTGCAACCCTAGAATTACAGTCACATGAGAAATCAGACAGGGGTGAGCATGAATCTCTGCCCTGTAGACTATTCTCAATTCAACAAGTCGAAATCTAAGGAAGTTGCAGTTTCAAGAACTACAGTAGTCAACGAAGAATGGTCACCCACCAGGATCAAAGAAGATCAAGAGAATGATCCTCACCTAAAGAAGATTCGGCAATGGAAGGAAAAAGATCAGCGACCTACCTGGCAAGAAGTTTCAAGAGTTTCACCAACACTCAAGGCATATTGGGCTCAGTGGGACTTCCTTGTCCTATAAGGAGGCATGTCGAAAAGAGTCTTTGAAAACGATGATGGTTCCGAGAGGAGGAGACAGCTAGTTATCCCGAGAACAAGAGTTGCTGAGGTACTGAAGAAGTTACACGACAGTCCATCGGGAGGTCATCTGGGAGCGAAGAAAACCCTTCAGTGAGTCCGTGAAAGGTTTTATTGCATGAACAGCTCCGACGATGTGAAGGACTGGTGTAAGAAATGTACGACTTGCGCTACGAGTAATGGACCACATCACAAGAGAAAGACACCTATGAAACAATATAATATTGGGAGCCCTTTCGAAAGGATTGCTTTAGACATCGCTGGACCATTTACGACGACAGAAAATGGTGGTAAATACATCCTGGTTGTAATGGATTATTTCACAAAGTGGGTGGAAATTTACGCGATCCCGAACCAAGAGACCACAACTGTCGCGGATGTATTGGTGAAAGAATTTATCAGCCGATATGGAGTGTCCTTGGAAGTCCACAGTGACCAGGGAAAAGATTTCGAAAGCCATCTATTCCAGGAGATTTGCGACAAGGTGGGAATGATGAAGACCAGGACAACAGCATTACATCCACAGTCAGATGGAATGGTCGAGAGAATGAACATGACTATTGGAAAATACCTGTCCAAAGTAGTTTCCAGCCATCAGAGAGATTGGGACCAGTATCTTTCCCTATTCGCATTGGCTTATCGATCCGCTGTCAATGAGTCCACGGGTGAAATCCTGTTTGGACGTGAAATGAGGCTTCTTTGTGACCTGGAATTTGGCTGTCGGCCTGGAGAAGATCTAGCAGGAGAAGACTACGTGATCCAATTGAGAAGAAGGCTGGACGATATTCATGAATTAGTTCGAACAAATATTCAAGTTGTCGGCGACAGAATGAAAAGTCGGTACGACACGCAGGCCACAGTAGGCGGTTTTAAAGAAGGGGACAAGGTATGGTTACACAACCCGACGAGGAGAAAAGGGTTTTCTCCAAAACTAGAAAAATCCTGGGAACGTCCATACTTAATCATGAAAAGGATCAATGATGTTATATATCGCATAAGCAAAATCCCCAACGGAAAACCAAAAGTAGTGAAGAAATCTTGGGATATTCATATCTTATGCACACAGCTGTAATTCAAATTATTTTAATGCAGTATGGCAAATCCAGCTGACATTTATACAAGACTTTCCATCAAGAGGGCCCTTATTAACATTGATATATGGTTCCATCCAATAAATGTACAGACGTACAAATTTGGAAGCCCCTATCTTGGGATTTTGACAATGCCCGCACTGATGATGGCATAATGCCGAAAGCGCCCTGCAATGTGCAATTATTTAAACCCGTAATATAGTAAACATTCCAAGTTGAGATTATGAAAAAGGGCAGTGGACATTGCTGTTAGCAAGAGAGCTTACATAAATAAATATTCAATCCAAACAAAATTCATCAATTCGAACTCAAAATTTATTCACACCTTACAAAATTGTGTGATTAGGACATGAGGTTTGACTTCTGTGCAATTACTAGCGAAAAATTCTTGAAAGATTGGTTCTTTCAGTAGAATATTTTAATTTTTTATGAAACGAAGTTCACGACTATCAGTATTGGGTCAGACAAATTTTTTATTAATAAATTCAAATTGCTAAACAATTTAATATTGAGAAGCAATTATATGGTTTGCAATTATTAAAATTGATTCGCAACAAAAATAAGCCATTAAATCATTTGGACAGCATACAAAGATTTTGCTTGCTATAGATAAAAATCAATTTGTTCTGCAAATAATCTAACAAACTGTCAACAATTTAACCAGTATTATCATGTGTCTGCTCAATAAATAGTCGAACTGCAAAATAACTACTTAGTTAGGTTAGATTATGTTATACATTAAACTTGCTCAAAATAATTTAGAGCATTCCAGTATGACTTTAATTGCTGACTGGTTTATAAATGTTTGCTGACCATAAGTTACTAACCAACTAGCCGAATACATTTTTCTTTTTACAAAAATAGGAATACTTTGCTAACGGGGTAAATAACACCCTTTACTATCTGGTGGGCTGTGTTCCAGATTGAATAATCAATCAAGGTATGGCCTTCACTGAGCTACAGGATATTTATTTAAGTAAATTACAAATGTTTTAATTAAAAAGAGTTAATATATGGTATTGTAATAACTAAATTTTTGTTCCTAACATAAATATATTTTAATTGTAATTTTTCATAAACTGATGAATGCATTTAACCCTCCAGTACTAACATGCCGTCTGAGACCGACCCCCCACTTTTCTTTCCGAATCATTGCAAGTAGCCTTTCGTCGCGTGCGTACAGCTAGCTCTCTTCATTTAATGTAGTTGTCGACCAGTTGTGTGAATTTGAGGTGTGTATTAGCAATTTTTGCGATTTTACAAGTGTTTGGTCTTCCGGGCGCATGTTAGTAGTGACGGTATTATTTGAGTTCTAAGAAAAGATGAGATTTTCTTATTATGTTTTGTAAAATTGCGTACTAAATAGTTGCTTGTATCTTAATTTTAGTTAATTATCGAGCAGTTCTGCAGTTCTTTTAGTAGGAGGTGTGTGTCAGGGTTTTTGGCGATTTTGTACATTATTTGGTCTCCTGGACGGATGTTAGTAGTGGCGCTACTATTTATTTGAACTACGAGTAGAATAAAAGGTAACATAATTTATATTTTAGTAACATTGCATACTAAAGCATTATTACTTTTAGACATGAATTATTATGAAAAAGAGCAAGAACGACTAAGAAGGTTATGGGAGGAGGTAGACGAGGAGGAAAATCAAATTAATATTCCAGATGATGAGGAAGACTCCGGTGAGGAAGACCATGTAGAGGAGCGTGAAGAAGATTCCGAATCGGAACAAGAGTTAAAAGACATAACTGCATATCACAATTCTCATTCTAACAAGAGAGCAAAGCTTACGGATCTCATCTTTACTGGTAAAGACAAATATACAAAATGGAAAAAACACCCTCCATATCAAAAGTTTAAAACAGCTGCAAAAAATATTATCATTCACTTGCCAGGCGTAAAAGGACCAGCATGCAATTCATTTTGGATATTTGGGCATGCTTTTTCACTGATGAAATATTAAACTTACTTGAGGAAAACACAAATTTATCAATATCCCAGAAACAGTATTCTCGTGAATATCGAACATCGACTACTACCGATATAATTGAAGTGAAAGCAAATTAACTATGATTGGCACAATAAAGAAGAATAAGCGAGAACTACCATGCGAATTTTTGGAAGGTACTACACCAGAGGGTTTAAGTATGTTCGGTTTTGAAGAGAAATGTACATTAGTGTCATACATTCCGAAAAAAGGAAAAAGTTTACTTCTCATATCGTCAATCTATGACGATGATAGCATCGACAAAAATGCGGGAAAACCAGAAATCCTTATGATGTACAATCATACAAAATGCGGTGTTGACACAGTCGATCAATTATGTTCAAATTATAACTGTGCCAGGAACACAAGAAGGTGCCCTATGGTAATTTTTTATCGATTACTAAATATCGCTGCTACAAATACATTCGCCATTTTTATTTAAAAAAATCAGGACTCGGATATGCTTAGAAGAGTTTTTCTAGAAAAACTGTCAATTGACTTGATTACAGATCATCTCAGAAGGCGTACAATGGCCAACAAGTACCACGTTTATCTCGAATGCGAATAAGAGAAATATGCCAAATGGAAATCGAAACCCTTGCTCAAGATCAGGACAGGCCCTACGGTAGATGTTTCTGCTGTAGCACGAAATAAAGTCAGAAGACCAAGTATAAATGTAATCAATGTGGCAAATTTTGATGTTTAGAACACGTTACTGCAATATGCAGCGATTACCAGGGACATGGAAGTGACGAAGATGACTAATTTTAATCTAAATATTTATAATAAGATGTTATAATTATCAATAAATAATAAATGGAGTACTTAAATTTTCGTTTTTTTTTTCATTAACAAAATAAAAAAATGTCATTTTCTAAATTTGGTCTCATAGACCGATGTTAGTGCTAACGCAGGCTTGCCAAGGAACTGCTACAGTATCCGGATAGCAAAGTAGCCAAAAAATACGTGACTATGAACAGGCGGAACCTACGAACAACCACGGGAATTCTGACTGGTCACTGCCACCTACGAAAACACCTTCACAGACTGGGTCTATCTAACACCCCACTTTGTAGAGGATGTGAACAAGAAGATGAGACTGTCGAACACATTCTTTGCGAATGTCAGACACTCTCTCAATTTAGGTTTCAAGTATTCGGCGAGCACAGGCTAACATACGCCAATATGAGGGAACTTAATTCAGGCGACGTTATCGCCTACTTCAAGGAAGTAGGCTGGATGACGAGCTAGAAGGAAGTTTTGAACCTCATAAGGATGCACAATGGGCCAATTGTGGCCTAAGTGCTATGGGGCCACCCACCCTTCAAACCTTTACAGATACAGATAGTGCTAACGATATAGAAATCATGTTAGTACTGGAGGGTTAAATGAAAAATACACATTTGGTGACCGTCCAGGATTTAGTAAAATTAAAATATTTCGAAAGCTATTATTATACAATTATACATATAAAATATTGTTTAGTATTTCTTAGTAGTTATAAATACAAAATAATAATAATTATATTTTTAATTAATTATTAAGTAAGTAAAACAAGATTACGTATTACACAGAACACAGCGGCCAATAAGAAATGTTTAATCACGTGCAAGAAAAATCCTACAATGCTCTCAGCTCAGCATGTTTACTGAAAATATTGTTGTATGTTATTTAAAATATTACCATTGTCATTTTAAGTTAAACTCTAATAAAATTTCATCATTTTATCTTAATTATAATATATGTATATGCATTTGATACAGTAGAACAACAGAAAATATTGGAAACACTGGTCGAATAACTATTAGCTGCTTCAAATCCTTTACCAGATGGCAGCAACCAACGTGGGCCTTGTCCTCTAAGTTCTGCCTCAATTCAATCGTTTCTCATCTTCGGACGCGCTTCACGTCTAGGTCTTTTTTGTCATCATCTATCAACTGAGTCTAGGTCTTCATTTTCTTCTGGTGTTATACGGCTTAGCGTTCGTGATTTTCTTTGCGTTCTATAGTCTTACATTTTCTGAACATGACCAATACCATCTGAGTGTCTGCGATATAATGAATTTGATCTTTTCCATATAATACGTCGGGTATTCTCAAATAAATTATCCAAAAAGTAATCGAAAAAAGAAGCTTGGATTCAATAGTAGTAAAAGCGAATTCTCATATAAAATTTTATCTTCCCACTTCTCTACTTTACGAATTGTATCATTGAAGAGCTCCAATTGAATTGTTCTTTCCAGCATTCGTGAACAAAACAATTCTGTAGATTAATTTAGTAATATTGGCCTTATCCATTTGAACCTTGCGGGCATATTCGAATCGTTTCAGAATTTTTCAATCCGCCGAACGAATTAGGGGACGAAAAGTAGATTTATCCATGTAATTCGTCTAACAAATCCTTCTCTTTCGTGATTGTATCGTGGGCGGGTGAACTGAAACGTAACTGTAGACAATTTCAACGCATACGAGGTAAATACCAAAAGCAATATTTTAGTATCTCGTTTCAAAATCTTGCTTGGAAAACTGAGTTGGTTTGTTCTTATATTCTTCACAAGTAAATCTAAATGATAAGGTCATTAAGTTTTGTATTGTGTGAGGAAGTTTGGTTAATTAGGACAGGATCGTGATCAGAGTCGGTAAGGGTATTGATTTTAGTTATACTATTAATATTTCTTCGGTCGTCGATGGTGAATACATTGCTGTCCAAATTATCGCAGAATCTCTGGAGAGTACTTCCGTTTTTATTTGGATATTTTGCATATTTATCCCACAGGAGGAGTTTGCAATTTAGATCTCCTACGATTAAAACATTGTAATGGGTTTTTGTTATGTTAAAAAAGTCAGTTTCTTTTAATGAGTTGTTAGGGATGTTGTATGCCCCGACTCTTTTTATTTTATTATCCAGAAGTATGGCGATATGCTCAATAGATGTATTGTTATGTTGCAGTATTTTGAAGTTTATGCCTTTTTTGATTAATAATGCGATACCGCTACCTCTGGCATCACTGGTGCGGTCTTGTGTAAATAGACGATATTCTGGGATTTTAAGATTTATTTGGTTTTACGAGCGTCTCTATTAGAATGAAAATATCTGGTTTGTGGATATGAAGAATATGTCTGATTAAATGGAGTTCAGAAAGTACTCCATGTATATGAAAATAATTTTGATATTATATCGTTTTTGATAGCCTGATTTACAACCTACCTGAATAGATGTCATAGCTGTCTATATAACAAAGTTGTTGTAGATTGTGAATTTTTCAATGCTACTTCTGGGTATTTTCATTTGCTCCAGTAGGCCGGAAACGGCCCTAATTATTTCGTCTAAGTTGATCATTTGATGCAGTTCTTTGAATTTATTATTTAATTCAGCGAAATTATATACATTGTTATTTGTTGTGTTGTATATTGTGCTTTTTGAATAGTACTGGGGATGTTTTGGACGGCAGTATGTTGGGTGGTTTTTGAAAGGAGACTGGGGAATTCGGTCTGTTTGTTTTAGGTATCGATGGGTTCGTCGTGGGAATTGAGGCTTGAATGTATCAAATTGGGGTGGGTTTTAATTTTTGATTGAGAGAACGTTTTTGATCTAACCAGACTCTTCTCTTTACATATTCAGCGCAAATTTTCGCGTTAGCGGGATGGTCTCCGTTGCAGTTAGCATTCTTTTTTTGGGGATTTTCTTTGGTACGTTTCTGTAGATCTTCTTCGAAACTGGAGGCCGAGGCATTGAATTTTTGGAAAGTAATGTTCTTCCTCTTTCTTTGTAAATTGCTGGTTTGTGGAATTTCGTCATCTGTTCGGATAGTGACTCGTATCTATTTGAGGTTTCTATGTTGCGCTGTTTTATGTTCTGGTTAATTATTTTATAATACGATATCACTTTTTTGGATTTTTCATAGCCCGGCAGTATTGTCTCGTTTGTTTCCATCGGTTGAATTTGAGGGATATCTTTCGTGGTCTTTGGTTTTCCTCTCGCGTTGTTCATAATAATATGTCCCACCAAAAACTTTCTTCAAGTTTGATGAACTACTAGGATAAGTGAAAGATATAGTGAACTTGTATATATTTGAATTTTATGGAATGAAGAGTGTTGTGAATTCATAATCTTAAATTTTTAGATCCGGAATTCAAGACGCTCGTCAGAGTCTGGGAGATTGATCTGAAAAATTTATAATCTGAAATCGGGTGAACTGAATTCAGAAAGACATTCCGGCACCCGTGTGAAGTTAGCCACGGATTTTTTAACCATCCACGAATATTTTTTTACAAAATAAACTGTACTTTTGCAATAAAATGTTAATACAGGAAACATATAATGACATTTTAATAGGCTACATAGTTTTACTACCAAGAATTAAAGATTAAGTGAATAAAAAGTTTTCAAATAATTGTTCCTGTACATATTTTACGATTCTGAATCGAAGACCCAAAAATAAAAAACAAATATTCAACTATTTCAAAGGACACTTAATTAGGAACCTAATAACGAAAAATTGTGATGTAAGTATTTTTTATAACGTCAAAAAAAGTCATATAGATTACGATTGTGCGCTGACGCCCATCGTTCGTTTTGAACCCAAACCCCAAAATTTTTCCAAATTTTCTCTAACTTTTTCAAAGAACATTTAATTAGGAGCCTATTAACGAAAAATTGTGATGTAAGTGTTTTTTATAACGTCAAAAAAAAGTCATATAGATTACGATTGTGCTCTGACGCCCATCATTCGTTTTGAACCCGAAGCCCCAAATTTTTAGTAATTATTTCAATGGACACTTAATTAGGAATTTATTAACGGAAAATTGTGATGTAAGTATTTTTTATAACGTCAAAAAAAATAATAAAGATTACGATTGTGCGCTGACGCCCATCGTTCGTTTTGAACCCGAACCCCAAATTTTTTTCAAATTTTCTCTAACTATTCCAAAGAACATTTAATTAGGAGCCTATTAACGAAAAATTGTGATGTAAGTGTTTTTTATAACGTCAAAAAAGTCATATAGATTACGATTGTGCTCTGACGCCCATCATTCGTTTTGAACCCGAAGCCCCAGATTTTTAGTAATTATTTCAATGGACACTTAATTAGGAATTTATTAACGGAAAATTGTGATATAAGTATTTTTTATAACGTCAAAAAAAATAATAAAGATTACGATTGTGCGCTGACGCTCATCGTTCGTTTTGAACCCGAAGCCCCAAATACTTACATCACAATTTTTCGTTAATAGGTTCCTAATTAAGTGTCCATTGAAATAATTACTAAAAATTTGGGGCTTCGGGTTCAAAACGAACGATGGGCGTCAGAGCACAATCGTAATCTATATGACTTTTTTTTGATGTTATAAAAAACACTTACATCACAATTTTTCGTTAATAGGTTCCTAATTAAATGTTCTTTGAAATTGTTAGAGAAAATTTTTAAAAAAATTTGGGGCTTCGAGTTCTAAACGAACGAAGCGCGTTGGCGCTCAATCGTAATCTTTATGAATTTTTTTTGACGTTATAAAAAATACTTACATCACAATTTTTTGTCAATTGGTTTCTATTTAAGTGTTCTTTGAAATAGTTAAAGAAAACTTGAAAAAATTTTGGGGCTTCGAGTTCAAAACGAACGAAGCGCGTCGGCACTCAATCGTAATCTTTATGACTTTTTTTTGACGTTATGAAAAATACTTACATCACAATTTATTGTCAATTGGTTTCTAATTAAGTGTTCTTTGAAATAGTTAGAGAAAATTTGAAAAAATTTTGGGGCTTCGAGTTCAAAACGAACGAAGCGCGTCGGCACTCAATCGTAATCTTTATGACTTTTTTTTGACGTTATAAAAAATACTTACATCACAATTTATTGTCAATTGGTTTCTAATTAAGTGTTCTTTGAAATAGTTCAAGAAAATTTGAAAAAATTTTGGGGCTTCGAGTTCAAAACGAACGAAGCGCGTCGGCACTCAATCGTAATCTTTATGATTTTTTTTGACGTTATAAAAAATACTTACATCACAATTTATTGTCAATTGGTTTCTAATTGAGTGTTCTTTGAAATAGTTAAACAAAATTTGAAAAAATTTTGGGGCTTCGAGTTCAAAACGAACGAAGCGCGTCGGCACTCAATCGTAACCTTTATGACTTTTTTTTGACGTTATAAAAAATACTTACATCACAATTTAATGTCAATTGGTTTCTAATTAAGTGTTCTTTGAAATAGTTAAAGAAAATTTGAAAAAATTTTGGGGCTTCGAGTTCAAAACGAACGAAGCGCGTCGGCACTCAATCGTAACCTTTATGACTTTTTTTTGACGTTATAAAAAATACTTACATCACAATTTAATGTCAATTGGTTTCTAATTAAGTGTTCTTTGAAATAGTTAAAGAAAATTTGAAAAAATTTTGGGGCTTCGAGTTCAAAACGAACGAAGCGCGTCGGCACTCAATCGTAATCTTTATGACTTTTTTTTGACGTTATAAAAAATACTTACATCACAATTTATTGTCAATTGGTTTCTAATTAAGTGTTCTTTGAAATAGTTAAAGAAAATTTGAAAAAATTTTGGGGCTTCGAGTTCAAAACGAACGAAGCGCGTCGGCACTCAATCGTAACCTTTATGACTTTTTTTGACGTTATAAAAAATACTTACATCATAATTTATTGTCAATTGGTTTCTAATTAAGTGTTTTTTGATATAGTTAAAGAAAATTTGAAAAAATTTTGGGGCTTCGAGTTCAAAACGAACGAAGCGCGTCGGCACTCAATCGTAATCTTCATGACTTCTTTTGACGTTATGAAAAATACTTACATCACAATTTATTGTCAATTAGTTTCTAATTAAGTGTTCTTTGAAATAGTTAAAGAAAATTTGAAAAAATTTTGGGGCTTCGAGTTCAAAACGAACGAAGCGCGTCGGCACTCAATCGTAACCTTTATGACTTTTTTTGACGTTATAAAAAATACTTACATCACAATTTAGTGTCAATTGGTTTCTAATTAAGTGTTCTTTGAAATAGTTGAAGAAAATTTTGGGGCTTCGAGTTCAAAACGAACGAAGCGTGTCGGCGCTCAATCGTAATCTTTATGAATTTTTTTTGGCCGTTATAAAAAATATTTACATCACAATTTTTCGTTAATAGGTTCCTAATTAAGTGTCCTTTGAAATAGTTAAATAAAATTTAAAAAAATTTTGGGGCTTCGGGTTCAAAACGAACGATGGGCGTCAGCGCACAATCGTAATCTATATGAATTTCTTTGACGTTAAAAAAAATACTTACATCACAATTTTTCATTAATAGGTTCCTAATTAGGTGTCCTTTGAAATAGTTAAAGAAAATTTGAATAAATTTTGGGGCTTCGGGTCCAAAACGATGGGCGTCAGCGCACAATCGTAATCTTTATGATTTTTTTTGACGTTATAAAAAATACTTACATCACAACTTTTCGTTAATAGGTTCCTAATTAAGTGTTCTTTGAAATAGTTAGAGAAAATTTGAAAAAATTTTGGGGCTTCGGGTGCAAAACGAACGAACAATTTTTTGTCAATTAGTTTATAATTAGATGTTCTTTGTACTAGTTGAATAATTTTTTTTTATTTTTGCGTCTTCGATTTAGAATCGTGAAATATGTACAGGAACAATTATTTGAAAACTTTTTATTCACTTAATCTTTAATTTTTGGTTGTAAAATTATGTAGCCTATTAAAATGTCATTATATGTTTCCTGTATTAACATTTTATTGCATAAGTACAGTTTATTTTGTAAAAAAATATTCGTGGATGGTTAAAAAAATCAGTGGCTAACTTCACACGGGTCATTCAGGCGGTGTGAGGTCGACCTAATTGTAAAATAACTAATTAGATAAAATCTATCACGCAAGCAATCATGTGAAAAATTTAGGTGCGAGCGATGGAGGGTTAAAAATGAGTAAAGAGCCAAATTAACCATTGAACAATACAATGGAAACATTTTCGTGAATAGCTGAATTACGATTTATAATATGTGTAAGAGGTGCCTACTCGCGAAATATGTAATATCGAAACATTTTAAAATGTGAGTTGTAATATTGAATCCGCGTATGTATGTACATCGGCTTGAAATTTATTTAGTCGTACTAGAGTAGACCATTATAGAAGTTATTCAATTATTATTGTCGCTACCAGTTACCAACGTAATTGATATGCACCACTGCAAAAAAATTATCATCACAAGTGCATTCACAGAAATATATTATATTTTCAAATGTATTTTACATCAAAAATACCGCCTCTTATGTGTTTCGGTTTCTACCACAAGAATATATTTTTTATGAATCTTCAACTGACCCTAATTACAACATATTGTTTCTAAAATTTTGATCAGTAATTTGATATTTACCATCTGTTAGATAATGATAAAAAAGTTGATAAAGCCTTATATACAAAACAAATCATTAAGTTAAAAAATCAAATATGAACTTTTATCATTTCGAACCTTATTGCAATTTATAACAAAAAGTCTCTACAATTGTAGGAGTTTTGGAGAAACAAAATTCGTAGAAATGAAGTCGTTGTCCTCAAAGAATTAAAATAATTGAACAAAAAAACAAAATGTTTAGTCTACTTACTGAAGCGTTAAAACAATAAATTCGCTACTATTGAAAAAGAATCATTCTGCATGTTTGTTTGGTTTGGTTTGGTTTCAACATCAGAACATTTGCTATCGTGAGAATTCGAAAGGTAAATGAAATTCGAAGTGAACAAGGTTATTTTCATCTCCACTTTGAATAAATACATATTTTGCATTTTATTGGACTGGTTTAGACTAATAGAAGGTATTTTAATATAAAAACAAATAGGTACATTTGAACAAAAATTAATATTTTGGAGAGTATATTTTTTTGGAAGATTGAATAGAAATTTCAGTCAAAAATGATTATTAACCCTTAGTTAGTCGCGTGAAAGAAAATCACGTAACTGGTCATTATAACCCCGGTGATTTTTTTAGGCATTAAAAAGTCTAATTACTTATTTTTTTAATTAAAACACTACGCCTGCGTAAAAACAAATAAAACACATCCATAGAATACAAAATTATCATATTTATAATAAAAAAGTACATAAAATTGACATGATGTGAGTTTTGCAAATAAAATTACAACAGTTATTGCATTTAACTGAATGTTTGTTGTCATGTTTTCTTGGACACCTTCCGCACCTTCCCCGTGAAGGTCCAGGTACATTTGGTTGTTGCAAAACATTGTCAGGTATATTTTGTTGAATGCGAAATTGGTTTTCGTAAATTTTTTGGGAGATACTGAGACGAGGAGCGAGATATTTGATGATTTTTTACTAATTCCATTGCAACTTGCTTCAGAAATAGCCTCCTTTTAATGTTCATTGTGTTTTCCTTTTTCATTTTATATACAGAGTTGAAAGTCTAAGTGGAACAAATTCTTAACTTGATAAAGGTTTATCGCAAAATTCCTGAAACACGTCAATTTTAATTTTCAATGGGGCATATTACAAAGAGATTTGTTTATCTTTTTAACTATCTGGTGGGGTTGCAGACAACCCCAACTTTTTTTTAATGGAAGAGTAGGTTGATTAATTTTTTATTTTAAAGCTTTTTAAATTGTTAACACAATTCCACTTTTTTTTGTTACTTTTTATAAGCAATGTGTCCGAAAAAAATGAAATAAGGAACTATTTACTCAAATTACTTTAATGTATAGGTACATTTTTTCTTACTTGATAAGCCCAATAAAAAACCTGCTCGATAGTTTTTTGGTCAATTTGAACGAGAACAAGAAATAAGAAAATGCCCTATTTAACCGAGACGCATCGTATCGAAATTTTAATGATGATCGGATATGGGGACAGAAGTCGTTCATCCAGAATTACCTTCAATTAATCGAAGTACAATTAGCAAAATTGAAACTCGATATCGGGGCCGCGTAAGGGAGGCTCCTAGACAAAAGGTTTTAAAAGTTGACGAAAAAGCTCACTTGAACATATTGTTAGAAGTTGAAGAAAATCCTGTTACTCCAGCTAGGCAAATACCTCGCGTTCATGTTGTCAGTCACACAAGCGTTTTAAAAATTCTTAAAGAAGCCAAAAAGCACCCATATAAGATGCAAAACCTGCAGGAGCTTAACGAAGATGATCCTGATCGTAGACTCGAATTTTGCGAACGAATTATGGCTTCTATCGATGGTGGGCAAATTACTTTGGAATGGGTGCTGTTTTCTGATGAGGCTACGTTCACATTACATGGGCACGTCAATCGACAGAACTGCCGTTATTGGGCTGACGAAAATCCCCGTTGGATGCGTGAATCCCATACCCAAAGGCCTCAAAAAACAAACGTCTGGGTTGGAATTATTGGGGATCGCATAGTAGGTCCTTTTTTTTCAATGGAAACGTAACCGGAGAAACATACCTTAATATGCTCTAAGAAGAACTGATTCCTACTTTAGTAAATTTATTCCCCAATAATTTGGATCCCAACTCATTTGACCAACGGATGTGGCTTCAACAAGATGGGCACCACCACATTTTGCTGAAAATGTACGGACCTATCTTAACGAAGTGTTTCCAAATAGGTGGATTGGAAGAAGGGGCCCAATTGAGTGGCCAGCAAGATCACCCGATCTCGCTCCATTAGATCTTTTTTTATGGGGATATCTAAAGAGTAAAGTTTATGCCACTAAACCTAACGACATCGCCGAGCGTCAACAAAGAATCAGGGACGAAATTAGGCAAGTAACGCCGGATGTGTTACAAAATGTTCGGAATGCTATTTATAATCGATTAGGATATTGTCAGCAACAAGGTGGAGAACACTTTGAACATTTATTGCATTAAAGTAATTTGAGTAAATATTTCTTTATTTCATTTTTTTCCGACACATTGCTTATAAAAAGTAACAAAAAAGTGGAATTGTATTTACAATATAAAATATTAATCAACCTACCCTTCCATTTAAAAAAAATTGGGGTTGTCTGCAACCCCACCAGATAATTAAAAAGATAAACAAATATCTTTGTAATATACCCCATTGAGAACAAAAATTGACGTGTTCCAGGAATTTTGCGATAAACCTTTATCAAATTACAGAATTTGTTCCAGTTAGACTTTCCACTCTGTATAACCAGAGCATTGTGAGCAGCAACATTTAGAAGATGAAAAATACTGCCATTGTCCACCTGTTTGTTCGCCTTCCTACATTATATGGTAGGCAAAGTTGATAACATCCACCCCGCCTTTGTACAGTTATAAAATGTGATAGTACAGAATGTTTCCTCTTAGGCCCCATTGGTTATATTGTACCTCCAAACCATATCGTATGCTTTGGTGATGTCCATGAATACTGCTATGCATTCTTGTTTATTGGCTAATCCTTCGCTGATTTCGGATTCTAGGTCTATCAGATTATCATCTGTGCACCTATTTTGGCGAAATCCGCTTTGTTCTTGTATCAATAAGTTATTTTGTTCTAGTACCCAGAGCAGTCTACGATTCATCATTTTTTCCATAATTTTGCATAGAACGTTAGTTAAAGATATAGGCCGATATGAATCTGGTTTTGTTCTTGCTTTGTCGGGTTTGAGAAGTGGAATTATCACGGCATCGCGCCAGCTTGAAGGAAAGACTTTATTAGTCCAAATGTAGTTGTATACTTTTAATAGGTAATTTTTGGTGATATCTGAAAGTTTTTGTAGAAATACTACAGGTATTTGATCTGGACCAGGAGCAGTATGTTTTTGTGATTCATAAAGTTCTGTTTGGCTGAACATGATGTTGATAGCACAGTGATAGCAGTGCAGTGCTATCACAGTGAAACAATTGAAGCTAAGATTAATATTATAAAAGACATGCCAGTTTTAAACGTAGAAAAATAGAAGCGGCAATAACACACGTAGGATAGACTAAAATATTAATAAACCACAAACCGCTAACTTGGTGGTACAAAGACTGTCAAAATGCAATAAGAACATACAAATACTCTTTTAACAAATTTAAACGGAATAAGACAACAGAAAATTTAATTGAGTATAAAAAACAAAGAGCTCAAGCAATATATATTATGAAAAAGAGCAGGCAAGAGTCATGGAATAAATTCGTATCTACGATAACATCCTCAACTCCACCATCTTTAGTTTGGCAAAATATCCGGAAGATGTCTGAACAAAACAATCCCCAAGAATTTCGTTCTTAGCTAAAAATAACACTCTAATCACAAATCCAATTGAAATAGCAGAAACATTAGCCTTACAATATGAACATAACTCTAATGATTCAAACATTGATTCAACATTTATACAGAATATAAAAAATATCGAAGAACAAAAATCAAAAGATTTTACTGAAACATAACATCAGATATGCATCAAATGAAATGTAACTTCTGTCATTCTGTCGATGATATTTAATATCGAAACATTGTCAAATTTCTTAGAATTTTTAACATTTTTTTCAATATATTGTGCAATTATATAGAAATACGAAGTAAGGGTCAAGACAGTTAATTTTACAAAAAAAAATCTACCATTTTCCTAGATCCAACAATGTCCGGCGCGAACGCGAAGCTTCTTCCCAAATAATACTCGGATATCATTGAATCATATATTTCTAAAAAATAGTTCCATATTGGAAAAAGGATGTTACTCTGATCTGGAAGAGATTTAAGCTGGAGTGGCACTACGTAATGTACTAAGAAACTACGTACATATGCGATATTCATCATCTGGAAAATAATACTATAGCCACATTCACCGATGACACTATTGCATTAGCATCAGGGTAACATCAAATGTCACAAATGTACTAAAAATTGCAGTTAATCATATTTATGACTGGACAAGAAAATGTAACATCAAACTCGATTTCATAAAATCTATCAATGTCAATTTTACAAATAGAAAAATAACTCGCACATCTGTTAAAATAAATAATAACTTGTTCCTAAACTCAAAATAAATACATCTAGGTATTACTCTGGATGAGAAAATATTTAATAAAGTGATAAATTTGAACTCCTTCTCTTTGTAGATTATGAAAAAGCGTTTGATTCTGTATCATCACTAGCAATTACGGATGCATCGACGACTTTGATATTGAGGATATATTCATCTTAATGGAAATATTTATAAAGAAGGAACAGCCAAATTCAAACTCCAAACAACAATTAATTAAAAAAAAAAGAGAAAATATGTAAAACAAGGTGATACAGTTTCACCTAAACTGTTCAATGCAATCCAAGAAATGAAGAGACTACATTGAGGAGAGAAAGACATAAAACTAATGGATAATAAATGTTTTAAGATTTGTAGATGACATTGTGCTCCTCATTTGAAGAATTGCAAGAAACTAAATAGGGATAGTAGACTTGTTTGATTGAAAATGAACTTCAGTAAAATGAATATTATGTTTAATTCCTTTATTTTACCACAGAAGGTTACTATTAATATGGATTTGCAGTTATACTTTTCTCAAACAAGTCATTACGATGAATGGAAGTATCATGGAATAAATTAATAAGAGTCAAACTAGTCTGGAGATCATTCGGAAGAAATAGCACTATAATTAAAAATCGCCTGCCACTTTTTTATTTAGTGTATTTTACCTGCATTAACTTTGCTTCATAAACTAAATGAGAGATGCATGTTAGGATTTAACCCTAGAGATAGAAATTGAAACAAATGGATTCATTCGAGAGCAAAGCAAAGTTACTGATAGTAAAGTAACGAAGTTAAAATGGAATTGGGATAGCCACCTTGCCAAAAGAAGCGATGACAGATGGACCACCTAGACTAGAGATAAGAAAAGATCGAGGAAAGACCACAATGTAACTGGAGACACGAGATTGTCAAATATATGGAAGCAAAATGTAGATGAATTGTAGAAAATTGGGCAAATTGGAAACAACTAGTACCTAGAGGCCTTCATTCTGCATTGGATCAATAATGGTTCATGATGATGATTACTCTGGATGTCAAGCTACGCTGGAAAGCACATATCAAAAAGAAAGAAAAACATGAACACAAATAAAGGAAAATGTACTAACTCTATGAAAATTGATATTGTAGACAGACTGTCAGAAGATTTGTTAGGAGCCAAGTGCACCTAATATGCGTATAAATATCAATCTTAGTAAATGTTAAGATAAAATTGCTCATTGGCAATTTTTTAACGATTAGATTTGTGTTAATCTAACAAAATTTAATGGAAAATCAAAAACAGCCTAATCTAATATTCAGAGTCTGGGAAAATTGAAAATTCGTAGTACAACAATTTTCCCTAAAATATCCAGAAGTACCTGTCTGCACAATCAAATAAAATATAAAACATTTAATGGCAAACCTTATTAAAGCTCTGTATAATTTTAGTTTTACATCCTAAAGTGGACGATATTAATCGCATATGCAAAAAGTTTCTCCATACATTTAGATTTATTGAACAAATATTGTACATATCATTAACGATATTGTCATACTCAATATTAGTCAACCCAGAAGAACTTGTTGCATAAATACAAAGTTTTCGCCAAATAAAATTTCCCTTTTTGCATACATAAAAGATTCCATACGTACCCGACATTGAGTGAAATGCAAAGGGAGCACGAACAAAAATGAAACAAATTTTTCGAAGTAAATCAAGTAAACAAAACACACGACGTCAACTAATACGTTCACTAGTTTTCAACGCTTCACATCTGAAAATACAATCGGCCACTTGCGATTCCCTATCGATAACATGAATGTTATAAACGAAAACGCCGGCCGCACAGAATCCACGCAAGCTGTGTTGTTGGTTTCGGGAAGTGAATATTGCGACTGGTGTTCGTTTTCAGGGTATTCAAAAAGGGACACTGAGCCACTGTAGGGCGGCTGTGTAGATTTTGTTTAGGGACGTATCCAGGGAAATTTGAGATTTGAAATATTCAAAATGAAATGAAAGGAGAAATTAAGTTGTTTTCTATTGCATAAGAGTGAATGTTTTTTAACATAATTATGTATATATACTTAAGGAGGTAAGCATACAAGATTTTTCGATGAAATGATTTATTATACAGTCATGTAATGTGAATTAATTGTTTGAGAATTTTTGATCATTTAGTTTTTGAAATATTCATAACTGAAAAATAGAAATTCAACATTGTAGAGCTGGATAATCAGTACTCCAAATGTTTTTTAAAATATTGTTCTCTTATTGAAATAAAGTTTTATAAAAATTAAGATGATAGGCTGAAAAATCTTTTTCTACGCGTGGAAAAATATGTAATATATTAATCATATTTTCCATATTTAAATTTTTTTTAACTAAATAACTATTCAAATTTACATCATAAAACCGTAAACGCTGTAACTTTTTCTACCAATAATAACGACATAAGGTAAGATAAAGTACTTAGACGCATGTATAAAACAAAAGAACTGTTATGCTGCGTTACAAGAATATTGAGAGGGGGAAAATATAAAATACTAAGAATTATCATAGAGAGAAAGATAGACCGAAGACGTTGGTATGGTTGCTCATCAAGAAACATCTTTAGAACAGCAGTTTCCAGGACTACAGGATCGCCAATCTTCAATATTCGGCAGATTAAGAAGAAGAATGAAGATCACAGTTTCTTATAGGTACGTTAATATAATATTTACAGAACTTGAATAAAATATTTTGGTACTTGATTATGCTTAGTCAAACTGTGAAAAATATAATGTTATATTTTAGAAGCTAATATTTACTCATTATTAACCCTCTAGCCTTCGGGCAGACCATAATCTCATGTAAGACCGCCGTAAACAAATATCAAACTCTTCCTTGAGGATGTTCCCTTTCACTTCCAACATTATATAACCTTTGTAGGTACGATGAAGAATGATTTTCGCTCAAAAGTTTAGTTGACCCTGTTTTTGATTATATTTTTAGCTGAACTTCGTCAACTGGCGTGGACATTCAACTAAATAAATAATCTTAATTTGACAAAATTGATGTCGAAATTAATAATTTATTATATACAAATTTACAAAATGGTACAAAGTTGTGAATGGTGAACTTCGGTGGTTTCAGATCGGATGACACTTTACATTTCGATTTGATGAATATTGAAACTAAATTTGTTATTGAGCGTTGAGCTCGACTCGATGAGTGTGTAAAATTCGCTTCGATGAGTGTAAAAAACTAACTTTGTTGTTGAGCGTTGAGCTCGATTCGATGAGTGTAAAACTCGCGTCGATAAGTATAGAACTGATGAGTGAGAAAACTGATTTCTTCACGTTGTGAGACGTGTTAAATAGAAATTTGTGAGGGGTGTGTTTACACGTGGATTGGGTTGACCAAACGAAAATAAATATTTCCTATTGGCCAGTATCATTTGACTTGTCGGGTTCCTAGACAAGAATCAACTATGGGTGCCGCCAATAGTTAAATTTCTATTGAATACTCCAATAGCAATTTTTACTCAGAAAGGTTATTCAAAAACGTATTTTATATCTTCCGACCGTGGACCATAAAATTCATGCAGAAGTGACACTAAATTTAGGGTTTTTACAATACAATATATAATAGGGTGAAACGTGACCTTTTCTTATCTTCTCAACTATAGGATAATGCGACAAGATGTCGACTTTCAAAAATGTGCTATTTCAATGCCCAAACAAAACTATTTACAATTATTGTTGCAAAACGTGTATTTTCAAGGTATTTAACAAAAGTTGAAAATAAAATGAAACTATCCTTTGAATGTACAACAATATAAAAGATCTTATCAATTCTGAAACATATTTTTGCAACGCTATTAACTAAAATGAATTTACGCCTTAAATATATACAATGAACTAAGGAAGCATACAAATATCTTACATATTTTAAAAGTATCGTAAACAATAAAATTCAAGATTTTACAATCTTGAACAGACCCTAAGATTTAAAGTAATACGGTAGTGTAAACTGTTTTTTGGGGCATTACGAAAAATTACTTCTAGTGCTCAGAAGTGAAAATAAAAATTACAGATAAGTTTGTTATTTGTCATATTACGAAAGCGTGTGTGAATAGTATATTCTTCAACGAGCGTATTATGATGAATATTATTCACGAGGATGAAAATTACAAGACGAGCGGCAGGCGAGTGTTGTAATCATCCGAGTGAATAATTGCCATTATACGCAAGAAGAAGACTCCACGACTATACAAAGAAAAAATCGCTCTTTGAATAAATAATTGAAGTGATTCTAATGTTTTTAATGAAATTAAATTAACTAGAAACAGTAAGTTTCATTCAAAACACTCTCAATGTTTTTATTTTTACTCCGCCTTTTCTAATCATTAATTAAATATTTTCATTGTAAAAAAACAGCTAAACAAAACGGATGGGGTGAGGTGAAAAATGTTTAAATATTAGTTTTAGTGAAAAAAATTATTCTTGATAAAAAGTTTTGCTTGTTCTGAAACCCCATAAATTTAAATAAATTTCAAGTTTTTCAAAACACGTCTCATTTTATAGCCAGTTCGAAAATAATGTATTAATCTAGTGAGTGACGTTTACGATGTACCAAGTAACTGTCAACTTTTATAAATAATTTTCAAATTGTCATTCTTTAAGAAATATTTATATTTTCTAATTTTTAGGTATGGATCAAAATAAAAAACGAAAACGATATGATATTTTAAAATTATCAGAAGAATATGTATGTGAATTATTAGATTCTTTTGACTTCGATGAGCTGAATACCGACATTGAAGAGGATACCTTTTAGGCCGAGAGCCGGTGACACTGAAAGTACCGTCATCGCAGACTTTCAATTTTTTAGATTAATAATTGTAAAAAATAATGACGAAAAGAATGAGCTTGGTGTGACTATACGAATTTGCCAGAAACAATGGTCAATTAAATTAATTATTATTAATAGGCAACAAAGTTTTGCCATCATCACAAACCATTAATTTTCAGTAAATATTTAATTAGCTAATATCATAATGTTTAAAAAATACTTGCTCTGTCAGCTTAAAAATTGCCACATATCACAATGCTTATATAGGTGTTACATTCACTTCCTGGTATTTTTAATCTTGCAGACCAAGTATTGGCTATTTAAATATTTACTGAAAATTCAGGTTTGTGTTATTGATAACTGTGGTAATTCTAGAGCTAAAACATGCAAACACAGCTCCGACCGGAGACGAAAGGAGCGCTTTTATTAGATCAAAACCAATCGGTGGCGGGCTTGCTCGCCATCGTGTAATTTGGTGACTCTGAATAATTTGTCGCTGATCACACGGTCTCGCACCGGCGACGCATCTTTCAAATGTCTGCCTTATCAACTGTCGATGGTAGGTTCTGCGGCTACCATGTTGTAACGAGTAACGGTGAATCCGGGATTCCGGAGAGGGAGCCTGAAAAACGGCTACCACGTCCAAGGAAGCCAGCAGGCACGGGGAGGTAGTGACGAAAAATAACGATACGGGACTCATCAGATGTCCCGTAATCGGAATGAGTACACTCTAAACCCTTTAACGAGGATCAATTGGAAGGCAAGTTTGGTGGCAGCAGCCGCGGTAATTCCAATAACATATATTAAAGTTGTTGCGGTTAAAAATCTCCTAGTCGAATCTTTGTCCCACGAAGCTGGTTCATCGTACGCGGTGTTAACTGGCGTGCCGTGGAACGTCCTGCCGGTGGGCTTAGCTCAAGGGCGGCCCTACTAAATCCCACCGCGGTTCTCCTTACTGAGTGTCGAGGTGGGACAGCACGTTTACTTTGAACAAATTAGAGTGGTTAATGCAGGCCAAAATTTCGTTTAAATACTGTGTGTATGGAATAATGGTTCTATTTTGTTACTTTTCGGAACACCGAGGTAATGATTAATAGGAACAGATGGGGTCATTCGTATTGCGACGTTAGAGGTAAAATTCTTGACTCGTCGAAAGCATTTGCCAAAAGCGCTTTCATTGATCAACAACGAAAGTTAGAGGTTTAAAAGCGATCAGATTCCGCCCTAGTTCTAACCATAAACGATGCCGGCAAGCGATCCGCCGACGTTCCTCCGATGACTCGGCGAACAGCTTCCGGGAAACCGAAGCTTTTGGATTCCGGGGGAAGTATGTTTGCAAAACTTAAAGGAATTGATGGAAGGGCACCACCAGGAGTGAAACTTGCAGCTTAATTTGACTCAACACGAGAAACCTCACAATTATTGATAATAATTCATTTAATTGACTTTTTTCTGGCAAATTCATGTAGTCACACCAAGCTCATTCTTTTCGTCATTATTTCTTACAATTATTAATCTAAAAAAATTGAAAGTCAGCGATGACGGTACTTTCAGTGTCACCGGCTTCCCGCCTATTTAGGCCAAGGACATACCGAAGATACATGATACAAACCTTCATTTTCTTATGAGATCGCACATACCAAGGATGTTCCACCCGTTCACCCTCGCTGCCTATCATCGCGGTTTACGGCGATGTCGATGTCGATGCCAGAACAAAATAGTTTGTTTTGCATCGCGATCGAGCTGTTCATCGCGTGGTAAATTGCACGTTTATTGATGTTTTGCAAACCACGTGACATTCGCCTAAGATACGGATGGTATTTATTTATTAATTTCTTGTTGTAAACAGGTTGCGAGACGTTTGAGTTGTTTTTTTTGTTAATGAGGTGTTATTCTCCTAGATACTGCCTTTTTTGGTTTATAGGATGAGCTGAAAACTGGCGATTTGAAGAATTACATAATGCTCCACCACCTTTCACTTCAAGGCATACAATCACTGTCGTCACTACTGTTGCTTCTATACATCGTTTTATAATTCAAAAAGAAAATTTTCCCTAAACACGTATCAGTAACCTCAGAAACCGCAAATAATACTGAAAGGAAGGCATATTCGGTATGCTCAGCTCGTCATGGATGTAAGCCGCGACCGTGACCTCCACCGAACACAGCCATGTATCTTCGGTATGTCCGTACGCATAGACGATAGCGATACATATATTGATTATATCTATAATAGCAATAATTTGAATGCATCTTCTATACAAAATAAGCATGCAGTAACTATCCAAACCTGTTTAGGAATGGCCGATTCAGCGTTAGAGAATGTTATTGAAAGCATTCTAAATGAAGGCGAAATATATGAACCATCATCCCGATCTAAGCCTAGTGAACCAGCAGAACTTTCTCTTGAGAGTGAAATACCGTGGACCGTTAACAATCATTTATACAACGAGATATAAAATTTCGTTGTTATTAAAACATTCAATTACAAATATTTTACAATACGAACAAGGATCAGTTATTACAATAAAAATGTCCAACCCAATATTTTATATCTACCAAAAATAAGTTAGGGACTTATCACGGGAAGAGTCGGGACGTACAGCTCGCTGCAGTATTCACGGGTTCTTGAGCCGTCGTTGTCTGGACTCTAGAGCGATATGGTCCGTTGAGTGGATCGTTGGAGGGTCCGTCCGATCCATAAAGGTTCTTAAAGGTCCGTAGAGGTGCGTAGAGGTCCGTACAGGTAAAGGCTGCATAGCATCCAGAAGAATTAATATCACCCACAATGTATTATTTAAAAGCTGAATGCTGAATTACTTCTTAGCGAAGAATGAACAAACGACGATTCCTTGAATCGTAGGTTTAAATAGCAATTTAACGATGGTAAAAACGATTACCGATAAGTCCCTAATATTTGAAATAAAAGGATTTGGAATTAGAGGTGGGAGTAGCCGACGAATAAGTGACGCTCAAAAATAATTATTGAAAACAGAAACATGTCTCAGCAACATGTTACAACTTCCAATTCTGTCGAAACTAATTAATCACCTCCCAATCAGTGTACAGACCATCTATTTATATGAGCTTCTTATCAAATAAACTCCAAAAGTTCACAATTAAAAAAAATTGTATTGCGCAAGAAGCATTTCCAATTTAACGAACAGCAAGTTCAATTTAGGGAAGTGAAGAAATACCTGATCGCTCAGGAAAACCGCAACTGGATATAAATCAGACACCCAGTGTATTTGTTCGAAGTGCAAAATAAACTTATGCTACGCAGGAAAAAAAAATTGTTTTTTCGTTATCAGAATGTGTATCAGTAATTTAATAATTCTATATAAAAAATATTTTGCGTTTTACTGTTAACAATAGTAAGAATATAAATATTTTTTTTTCTACTTCCATTACTAAAACCGCATTTAAAACACGAGTTTGGCATGTGCAAAACGACTCTTTAAACACTAGTGTTTCAAATGCCAAAAGTCACATCTCGTTTTTTAAACGTCACATCAAGTGCATCTTTTGTATGTTAGATTTCATGTTCCGTGATAATTTTGTTGTTCTGTGTCATTTGATTTGTCAGTCAGCCGTCAGCCATTGTCCGCCATGTTATGAATATAATTAAAATACAATATAATTTTTTCTACTTCTGTTACTAAAACCGCATTCTAAGCACGGGTTTGATATACACAAAACGACTCTTTAAACACTAGTATTTAACATGCGAAAAGTCACATCTCGTTTATCTTTTGTTTTTTAAATGTCACATCAAGTGTATCTTTTGTATGTTAAATTTTATGTTCCGTGATCATTTTGTTGTTCTGTGTCATTTGATTTGTCAGTCAGCAGTCAGCCATCGTACGTCATGTTATGAATATAATTAAAATACAATATAACTTTTTCATTTCTGTGGGCGAAGGAAAAGTATAGTAAGCACCTCATGTTAAAAGGGTCTTCAGTCACTCGTTTCAGAAGGCACTTGTGACTGAAGTAATCTTTTTAACACTTGGTACTTAATATACTATTAAGTGCCAGTGCCAAGTCTGCGAAGGTTTTCTTATGACGTCCAGAGGCAAAAAATGACATTTTGAAAAACTGTAAGATATTATATAGGCATCAACATTAATAAAGTAACATAATCCTGAATTTAGTATACCTAAAAATTCATATATCAATAAAAATTAACCGTATTATATTTTTAATTGACTTAAAAAAAATTAGAATAAACGTTCAGTTGGCTAGAAAGTACCACTAAAAATTCCTTTAAGTTCCAATCATATGGAAAACTGGTATTTTTTTTCAAACGAAATAGTCTGATACTAACCCAAATATTTGTAATAAGAAATCAATTCCTTTAAAAACATGGTGGGACATTTACATAAACAAATTAAATTTTTCAGACACGTTACTCTTTCTATTATTTTTCTTTATTGCAATTTTAATTTTGGACAATTTTCCAAAGCCAACGGAAGACTAGCACAACTTATTAATTGATCATTTTCAAAATGAGTTTGTGTTAATAATAATTCAGTACTCAAATCTTTCCATATTATTTTAAACGAGGTTCAGTTTTGTTTTTAGATTCGTCTGTTCAATTCAAGCACATCTGTTTCTCCTATACTTTTGACAATTTCATTTCTATTTCTTATAATCTTCTCTTTCTTCTTAGCCCAGTTTTTTTCTAACGGTATTTCTATAGACATATTGTACTCTTAGTCCGTATTTTTCTGATAAAATTCTTTCTAAATATTTATTGGTAATTATAACATACATGTTTTTCATTCATTTGGAACTGTTTTCACTTAAATCTTGTAGCATTAAAATAAATTCTTTTTTATAGCAATCCTTATTTATTATTCTTCGATCTATATAATATTTATAACTTCTGTTTTCTATTTCTCATTTTTCTGTATTTGTTTCAAAGCGTTGTCTATATTTAATTCACAAGATTTTGTCCATTAGTCAAAACTTTCCAAATATGTTAATGTTAATTATTTATTTATAAGCACGATAAAATCTTTTTTTGGTCTTTTTCCACTGAAGTGCTTTCCAATATTATTCTTGACTCAACTCTTTAATTTCTCCACATTTTTCACAGCAAATTTTTTTGTTTATAAATATTTTAAGGAAGTTCTTTTATTTCCCCAATATACACGTGTATTTCGCTACAATGAAAGATTTTAAATTTTTTGTTAAAAGCAAACTGTTCTTTGGAAATTAAATTTTCAGTCAAATTATTTTCTGAGAAAAATAATATAAAAGGCAATAAAGTGAGATGAAATAAAATAATGTAACACACTGAATTGACTCTATAAAAATACATATTTCTCTGGTAGAGATCGCTATTTAGCATTTCCGAGAAACGTACTGAAAGAGTAAAACATAAAAATAAAAAATGACGAAACCCACCAATATGTATTTCAACTATTCCATTACGTACCTGTCCCACAGGTAAAAAAATATATATAACAATTGAGGTAGAGAGAACATAACGGTGTCCTTTCATAATGCGAAATATATACAAGGTGTACTTTAATCCTGACATTGGCATTAAGTAGGGTGAAGGTACAGTCGTATTTAAAATCTAAACCACTACATATAGGAGGCAATTTCACAGTTTGATGGAGTAATTAAAAGACAATAGATGGTCTACGCCTGATTGATTATATGATGATTTTGTTTGAAAATAAACCTATTGTACATGGGGTGAACTATAAAAGATGTAATAAATTAGTTAGCAAAAAACTGCATCATATTCAAAATATCTGAAAAAATTAACGCACTTACACATTGACAGTCAAATTAATTGGTGTCAAATAATATCTCCTAACATAAGTATTTTGATAAATTTGTTTTAGTGGTAATTATTGCTAAAAACAAAGCACCCGAAGAAGCCAGTTGGTGGTTATCGTGTTTGTATCGCAAATTCGTGTTTGACCTTCAAAAAATAGTTGGCCTAGAAGTTCCTAAAGGGCAAAGGACGAAACTGTAGATAATAATTAGCAAATTTCAAAGTACCAACATCCGTTAGATGTGACTGTGACATAGAATCCTGAGCAACCAGTAAATATTATTTTATTTAAAAAATATTTCACGTACATGTTTATCATTAAAGCTCGGAAAAAATGCAACCGAAAAAGCCAAACATATGCGCATTTAAATGCATCACAAATTGAGAAAAAATGCAACGATTTTAGAAAAAAATGCAAGGAATTTAGAAAAAAATGCAAGAAATGATGTATATTATAATGTTGAATAATAAATACTGTTATTTCATTATTTTACTATGGTAGGGAATGGGGGCGGGATTTAATAATTAGGTATACAACGAAAATTTATATTAAATATAAGATTTTATTAATAATAATAATAATAATACATAGGTACTATTAAAATTATTATGGTAACAATAAAACAAAATAACAATATTTAAACAGACATAAGTCACGTCTTACAATTATTGTAAAAACTATTAATAATTATGTGTTTTTCAAAGTTTTCTGGGAGGAAACTTTGTCTCTTGTCAGAAAACATGTGTTTAAAAATTGAAAAACTTCGTTCAACATCAACTGATGTAATGGGAGCATATTTATATTTACAAATGATGTTTAATTCTAAACTTGGTATATTTACATCGTTTTCGCCCATAAAAATTTTCGACATATTTTTCAAAATTTGAAAGCCTGTATTATTTTAAGCCACAGAATTGAATTTATTTAGAACGACAGTCCCAATTTTGCCGCCGACTTTCTTACAATTTGACTCTTACTGGCTAATTAGAGCTACTGATTCCGTTATTGGAATACAAGATTTTTCTAAATTTTTAATAGTTGTAGATACAAACATATAATGGGTTTTTATAAATATTGAATTATTCTTTATTAATGAATTTTTAAAAAGATTTTTTGAGAGATGTAGATGAAGAGTCACTAAGATCGTCAATCACATGTTTAATGGCGTGGTAATTGTCAGCATAAAATATAGCTGCATCCAACCAGGTACCCCAACGAGTTATTACAGGTTGTGGAGGCAAGGCAATATTAGGAAATTTTTCTTTGTAAAATTGAACGCGTGTGGGAGCTTTTAAAAATAATTTTTTTACATTACTAATTAGGTCATTGACCAAAGGAAACTGCTCTCTTATACATTCTGCCACTCCATTAAATCCATGAGCTAGACAGGTTACATGTTGCAGATTCGAATAAAATATTTTTAAATTTTGTCCAGCTTTAATCATATGAGGTGCTGTATCTGATAAAAATAAAATAAATTTTTCTGTGGGAACAATTTGGGACAAGAAAAAATTGTTCAATGAATCTTGGACAAATCGTGCAATTGTTAAATTATTAGCTTTTTCAAGTTTTTTTGAAGCAAAAAGATAGGGTCTGCTTGGATTTGTTTCCCTAAAACACCTATTAATGCATGTGCGATATATCTACCGCATGAATCGGTGGTTTCGTCTACTACAATATAGAAATAGTTTGAATTGACTTCGTTTTTGATACAAGTTAATGTTTATTTATAAATTGAGTCGACACTTGCTTTACGTAAGATCGACTCGTCAGGAATATTTAGTTTACAATATTTTCCTAAAAATTCCTTCAGGTTGGGATTATTTAACTTCCTCAACGGTATGCTACTGGCAATCATTGCCTTGCACAAATCCTCATTACACTCTTTTTAGTCGTCTTTTTTTGGCTTCTGTTGTTGGAGGCAACCTCTTAAGGTTTGTTGCGATGATAATTTCTGCATATTGGAAATATGCTTTGCAGATTTCCCGTGTTGATCCACAATGAATTTTTTCTCGGTGTGGATCTATAATGGGAACGGAAAACTACTCATTATTTTTACAAAACAAATATACGCAAAAAAAACAAATATCTAACTGCAAAATAATTCGACACCCTGTATGTTTTTAGAAGGACAATTGTTTTACTTGGTAGGCACAAAGAACGTGTCAATCACGTCCGACCATATCATTCACCCTTTTGTTTTATAATTATCTCTTAAAATAGGTTTAACAGTTTTATGATCTTGTGAAGTATCATTAAACGTCTATATTATAACCGAGAAGTTTACAAAATCGATGAAAACCATCAAAACTCATTAAATAAACAACCAAATAGTAACATCCCGTTACAATTTGTTAAAAAATAAGCTGCGAATAAGTAAAAATAAAAAAAAATAATATGTTACTTACAACTTGAATACATGAATACTTATACTTTTAGATAAAACATACTTCAAAACTAAAGCCAATAGCAATATGTAACATACACTTACAATTTTTGAACACACTGTACAAAAAAGGTGGTCTCCATCCCAAGTAAGTTCTCGGTGACACTTTGTCCACATATCATTAAATGTCTTTTTAGGCATTTCGACTCAAACACTGTATCCTGATTAAAAGAAAGTACAATAGGTTCACTGTTCACTAATCGTACTGCTTTCGTTGGAAGATATTGCTCAATTAAAGGTTTACCTAATATTTGCCGGGGGGAGTCCCCTCCGGCTGCGATGTTTTGGAAATTCCCCGGTTACAGTTACTTGTTTATGGTATTTGGCATTTCCCATTTTAAGAATAAAGTAATAAAATAATCAATATAGTAAGACCCTTTCAATAAAGTAGGTACCTACTCTTTCAAGTTCTTTCAATTTTGGGGTAGCAGGTAGTTCCAAACCCAAACAGATTTAAAAATTTCATAATGAAAACTTTCTGTTCAATAGAATTTCAAAATAATTATCAGTTGAACATTCCTCGTCTTATTCAGTTGTCTTTTTTGCTGTAAGTACTGGACGATACGGCTCATTCCGATATCAGAATACAGAATTTATTCAAGTACAGTGGTTTTATAGGTTGCCTTACAAATATTCACAAACGTTTATCACGCCTAGAGTGCAAAGAAATGCAAATTACCGGCAACTAACTGAGTTCGAGAGAGGTCGAATTGTAGGTCTTCGGGATACTGGGCCAAGTGTGGATACTGTTGTCAGATATTATCAGGCATCACCAAGAAGGTAAAACACGAAGAGCCAGAGGCACAGAAGGAGTGAGTAGAACAACATAGTGCCAAGATCGTCGCCTAAGGTTATTAGCTCTAAGAGATCCTTTCTCATTGACAAAGGCAATAGTCACTCAGTGGTTTGCATAACATGGAAGGGTGTTTATAGACGGATAAGAAGGATTAGACTTTTGTCATACCGACCTCAGTTGGTGTTTCCTTTAACTCTGGAACATCGAAGAAATCAACTTCAGTGGTGCCAAGAACGACTAGTGTGGAATCAAGAACGGAACACTATCGCCTTCAGTGATGAATCCCGTCGTAACCCTCAATTCTTTCTTGAATGGCATGAAGGTACATCGCACTATTGGAGTTATGATATGGGGTGCCATTGCTTAAAGCTTAAAGGTCGACTTTAGTTTTCCTCAGGGGCAATATGAATGCACATAGGTACATTCAAGAAATATTTGAACCTCATTTGATTCCTTACCTCAAGACACTTAAAAATCCAACTTTTCAGCAAGATAATGCTCGACCACATAGAGCTAGACAAATTCATCTCTTATCTTGGCCCCAAGATCACCGGATTTGTTCCCAATTGAACATGTGTGAGATATAATCGGTAGAAGGTTAAGAAATTTACAGCGTCCTCCTCAAACTCTGATGGCTCTTCGATATGAGATAGAGGTGGTATGGAATGAGTTACCCGACGAGGATATTGATCACCTGATTATCGGTATGCCTAGATGCGTTAGGGAATGTGTAAGGAATCGTGGAGCTCCAACACATTATTAAAGATGGTGAGCAGAAACTTAGATTATCCTCACCCGATTGGAGTGAAATTTTAATCATTTACATATTACGAACTCCCTGGGTATTCGTCAGAACTGATATTTTCTCATTAGTGTTGTTGATAACAAATACGTGCATCGTTTTCTTTTCGATTCGTTTATTTAATTTAGTAAATAGTAAGCATATTTTTTTTAATTTCAACACATTTTATATCTAGTTGTTAATTATACATATCCCCAATAAAGTGTTTTCATTGCAATGGGTAAATCAATAAAAAAAAGTACTGAAACATAGCGGCAGTTTCTACTAAATAGTCGAGCTGACAGAGAAGTTGACTGGGTAAAGCTTGAAGAAAACTCCCGTATTTGCATCCAATGCTATGCTAAGTTTAGGCGAGGAGGTAAAGTAAAAGAATGTTTATAGTAGTAGTAGTTTATAATTCCTTTTATTATTTTATTTATTTCTTAAGGCAATGAAATAAGACAACCTAATATCCACCAAGATCCCATTCATATGGAAAATGAAAATGAAGAGGTAGCCGTTGATAATGATGACGGAAATGGCGAAAATATTAGAAAGCATTTTGTTGAGTGTTGTAACGGTACAAAATTCCTATAAGCGGAATGCCCCTAAAATTATGAATAGTTAGTACCAAGAAGAAAGGCTTCTATGACCGAATGAAATATTAGTTGTCATGAGACTTGTTAAGGTAGTTAGTTATATTACTCTAATTCAGGGCCGTAAAGATTCTCACTCACCATGAGCGAAAGTTCATAGTTTGTGCCAGGATTCTAGGTAAAGTAAACTATCATAAGCTGTTGATAACAATCTATTTACTAAGTAAAATGGTTCTATACGCTCTATATACAAAGAAACGAACCATGCGGTGAGGATTAAATTAATAGCAACAGAATATATCAATTAGGTAAACTGAGTACAACTAATAAGGTTACAAAGCTAGGGTACTACAGAATTATATATAAAATGAATCAATGAGAAAAATATAAATGGTACACTGAATATTCTATGCGGTGAGGATTGAATTAATAGCAATAAAATATATTGACTAAGTAAACTGAGTACAACTAATAAGATTACAAAGCCATAGGGTACTACAGAATTATATACAAAATAAATCAATGAGGAAAATATAAATGGTACACTGAATATTCTATGCTAGCTAGCTGACTAATATATTACAATGTGGAAGGTGAATTTAGTGAATTTATACAATAAAACAATATTTGAGAATACTTAAACCTAAACACGTGGTTAACCAAAATAACACCGGAGGTCAGAATATTGGCAAGCCGTCAAGACTTTTAATGCCGAAACATCATTCCTCACGAAAAATCAAAACCTCACAGCTCGTCCTAAAATTTTAACATTAAGGAAGTACTTATCTTGTATACTGAAGCTTGAAAAGTCGATATATGGAGTTCGGGTATATGTTACGTCTTCCAGATGAAATATTTTCATAAGAGAAGTAAAATCCAACGGTTCTGCAGTGAATTAATGTCCAACAAAAGAATTCCCCTCGGGTGAGGTCCAACTCCAGTCTAATCCCACCAAAACCAAAATTCTAATGTGGATAATAACAACTTGGAGCTGGTATTGTGCCAGACATGAGATATCCGATAACCAACTGGATTTATCATTAACTTATACAACTTACTTGGTTGATAACCAAAAAATGACTATAGGTTATAACGAGTTCGTCAGAAAATGGAAAAGCCAAAAAAAAAGAGAGCTGCGAGTTAATGCCGGCGAATTTATAATATCTGCAAGTTCTTTTTTTTGTAAAAAATCTCATGGTGACAGTATGAAGGTCAATTCACACATGTGGTACTGTGCGCCGACTGTGTCGTAACCGTGCACCGACTGTGTTGTGTTGTGCATATTCACACCAATCATGTTACGCCACCGTTGGTTAGTTTGTATCATGGATCCAAGAGAGGAGGACGTGGTTATAGCATGCGGAGCGTATCTAGTATTAACGGAAGAGGTGAAAAAAAGAAAGAGGAAGATTTGGATTAACCGTTTATGGAGAGCTAGGGAGGAAGAAGGAGAATTTCACACAGCATTTGCGCGACTCAAAGATGATCCAGAACAATTTGTCCGATACTTTCGGATGACTTTCTTGAAATTTGACAATCTGCTGAAACTTGTAAAACCAGACACACAAAAACAGAACACAAAGTGGAGAAGATCTATATCCGCAGAAGAAAGATTAGCATTAACTTTGAGGTATGTTGTTCATTATTAATACACATAACAATTATTTAAACAATTAATATATTTTCAGTTACTTAGCATCAGGTACTTCCCAGTACCGTCTAGGAATGAGCTATAGAATTGCCCCTTCAACAGTACAATCAATTGTAGTTTCCACCTGTGATGCAATATGGAGAGTTCTGTCAAGAAAGGAAATGCCCGAGCCAACAGAAGATGGATGGAAAAAAATAGCTGATGATTTCTGGACAATGTGGCAGTTTCCCAACTGCATTGGTGCAGTTGACGGTAAGCACGTTCAAATCCAGGCTCCCAAAAATAGCGGATCTCTATTCTACAACTACAAAAAGACATTCTCTGTTGTTCTCATGGCACTTGTAGACGCTAATTATAAATTCATTGTTGTTGATGTTGGAGGTTATGGCAAATCGAGTGATGGAGGTATATTTTCAAAATCAAATCTAGGAAAAGCATTGGAAAAAAATAATCTTCATGTTCCGGGACCAAGACCATTACCTAATTCAGATGATATTGTGCCATTCGTGATATTAGGAGATGAAGCATTTCCTTTAAAAGAAAATCTATTAAGACCTTATCCAGGAAGCACAGCACGAGATAATGAAAACCAGAAAATATTTAACTATAGACTGTCAAGGGCTCGGCGTGTGGTTGAAAATGCATTTGGCATCCTGATTCAAAAATTCAGAATCTTGTATGGTAGACTTCAAGTGAATCCTGAAAACGCTGATAAAATTATTTTGGCCGCATGTGTCTTACATAATTACTTACGAAATGACAGATCTGAGAATACATCGGCCCTGCCTGTATATGAAGAGCAAAGCTCTACTTCACAGCAACTTCCACTAAGGGGACTCCGTCGGTTGGGTGGAAATTCAAGTGAAGTGGCTATAGGCGTAAGAAATACATTCTGTAATTATTTAAACACTACAGGCGCGGTACCATGGCAGTTGGAGGTAGTAAGAAGAGGTATACCCTACCAAAATACAGAGTAATTTTGTATTATTTATATTTTTTATATATTATTTGTAGTTCATATCGAAATATTGCATATTGGGTTAATAAATATTACATATTTATTAGAAAACTGTTTTATTCTTAGAAAGCTAAGTACGTCAACTCTACAAACATAATAAAAAACTTAAAACATTTTGGTTTCATAACGTAAATGGAACTCATGTTAAACAGATTAAAAAATAGAAGAAAAAAGAAACATTTTTTACATTTTGTAATATCTATCTTCAGTTTGGCTGGAGGACCTCGGTAGTGACGGAGGATGGTGTTGGGACTCTGTGTAGCCGGTATCTAGAGAAGGAAGATTTTGTACCCATTGACGTCTTCCATCTGTGAAGTTTGAAGAATACCCATCTTCAATTTGATTAGAAGACCCCGGCACTGGCTGAGAATGGTGTTGGGAATCTGTATAGCCAGCATTTGAAGGAGGAACATTTTGAACCCATTGCTGTCCCTCATCTGTGGAGTTCGGAGAAAACAATGGTAGGACATATTGCTTTTTTCTAAGCAGATCGATTTCTTTGCTGTTGACGAGGTTAAATATATCTCGTTTTATTTCCGCCTGATCTATCTCCGGGAACTTTAGAATACTTTCGGCTATGTCTTCAAAGAAAGTCATTAGCTTTCTTTTTGGTGAAGGTATTGTGACGTGATCATTAGAATCGGCGGATTGTGTTCTAGCTTGGATAAAATTTGTCAAAGCATCAGCCAAAGCGGGCTGAGTGGAGGAAGCACTTGCCTTTCGCTTTCTCGAAGATACTGTTGAGGCCACTGAAGCGGGAGAAGATGGTTGTAGATTATCCTCATTTGCCTTTCGCTTTCTCGAAGATACTGTTGAGGCCACTGAAGCGGGAGAAGATGGTTGTAGATTATCCTCATTTGCCTTTCGCTTTGTCGAAGATATTGTTGGAACCACTAAAGCGGGAGATGGAGAAGGTTGTGGGGTATCCTGATTGTCATCAACTTCATCATCTGCTTCAGTTTCCTCTGACGCATCCAAATTAGAACAGGTTCTGTAACAAAAAGATTTTTACTTATGTTTAAATTCTAAATACTAAATTTTATTTAAATCAGTCCCTGATGCAAAATGTGTGTTTGCATAGCACAATACGTTAACAAAGAAAAACTTATAAATTATAATGTAAATAACGTTAATTTAATGCTTTTTAATGTGACACGCCATGTACCAATTTCCGATTGTTTCAACGACAAGAAAACTTTGCAACTTTTAAATGTTACGTAAAATTTAGATACTTACTGTCGCTCTTGCATGTGCCTTCTAAGAAATTCCATCTGGTATTCAAACCTCCATTTTTTCATGTTTTTTGCAGCTTGACCACTCACTGTTTTACGCCGGTTCAGAGCTCTTCTGTAGTAAGAGCGCAGCAAAGCCCATTTATTTTTACATTCTTCGGATGTTGAATTCAATTTATTCGCGATGTCTTTCCATATATTATCTTTAACTAGATTATTATCATAATCTTTATTTTGCAAATCGTATAAACATTCATGTTCTTGCACATAAATTATTAAAAATTCTTCATTAACAGGCATTTTTTGGCCTACTCATAACAGCGTTGAATTTACACTAACCGCGATGGCGCGATGAGGAATACCAGCGGCAAAATCGGAGACGACACCCGAAAATGAACGAGCGCTGGCCGAAACATGACGGTCGCCCTCTGGTCGCCTTCCAATAGTTCTCACTAGAGCGGTTATGCACGTACCGTGCTCCTACCGTGTCGAACCGCAACCTTGAGAAATCGCTTTCAGAGCGGTCGGAAGCAACACAGTCAGAGCACAGTCTATGCCTAGACCTACATGTGTGAATTAAACAGTGCAATTCAATACATTTTCAATGGAAACTTCAGCTGATAGATTTAGTTCAAATCGACACAGTCGGTGCACAGTGGGTGCCCAGTACCGTATGTGTGAATTGACCTTGACGCTGTCAGCTAACCTTTCTAAAACCATAATCCAATAATCGATTAAAGACTTGACTTCCCTCTTACAACTATTTTAAACGTGAATTATATATTAGATGATAATTACGAATAAGAACTGAATTTAGAAAATTATGATTTAATTAAAGTTAAAGAAACAAGCAGGATTAATTATCCAACATGAATAATCGATTATATCGAATGAACTCGAATGAGTTTATAACTAAAGGAATTACCGTCATAGAAAAATCGTCGATCGGGAGTGAGAAAGAACATAGATGAATCATAGACAATTATTAACCAATCGGTAAAGAATTTTGACAGTTAGAAGTACTCTGAATTATGAACAATATTTAAACGGTGAAAATTGCAATGATCATATGTTCCCTTATAAGTAAACCCTAGAAGAGATGAACATGTCCCCAGAATTAACTATATTAGCAAGTAAGATTTGTACGATTTGAACTAAACATTTTTTTGTATACCTGAACTTATTAACTATTTGTGACTGTAACAGTGTGTGGTGTTAATATTCGGCAGCGTATTTCAAGAGGAGCCGTTTTGAAGTTATGGATTTAAAACCGGATATTTTGCAACTTAAAGAATCGATCACGCCTGGAACAGTTTGAGAATGGCTACTTTTCTGAAGAAGCTGTTACTTTAATGCCATTGCGAGCTTGTCCAAGGCAGTTTACATGTGGTACAATGAGTATTTAATCAATCTGCTCACTGATCGCGTAGTAGTTCTAGTAGAAAAATGTAAGGTATTTGACTTTGACAATGAAAATATGGATGACGTCGATTGCAAGTGCTTAACCTTCATAGGACTGGCCGGGGTCCGTTTGTACCCCATGACGTATGTTTTTGCTGTATCTTTGCAAACGCAAATTTTTAAACATTGATCTTTCATCTAGCTGCAGTTTATGAATTATTTTGATAAAATATGATGTATTTAGTAGTTTTTATTGGCTGGTATAAACAAAAAATAGTTTTATATTCCAGGGGTCTCTTCAGACCCCGGTCAGCCTTTTAAGTCCGATAAAATAATCCCGGTAACTGTTAGTAAAATCGGGGAATCCCATACATTTAACGTTTGTTTACTCACAGGGAATTTACCCATATAATTGTAAAATGTAAATTACCAGTTCAAATGGGGGATTCCCCGCACTGCGATATAATTTTTAGACTTGAATATTCGGGTTAGTCTCTTGTCATATTGCAAGTAGGGTACATCGTTTTGAAAATGAGTCAGTTTTTATTTACAAACAATCGCAAGATGCTTACTGACGATGAGATGTTACGTATACTTGAAAGTGATGATCCAGAGTTTGATAGTGTTATCAATGAGGAAACATCGAGTGACTTAGTATATAAATCTAAAGATGGAACTGAGTGGTCAAAAATTCCAGGAAACACAAAAGTTAGACGTTCAAAAGCTAATATTCGGAGACATGCTCTAGACAAATTACAGTTCTGATATCTCAAGTATAAAAGACGCTTTTCTTCTTTTCCTATCTCCGGATATTCTGAACATAATAGTAACCGAAACAAACAGAAAGGCACAAACATATTATGATAAATCGAATATAGAAAATCCGAATAAAATTAAAGTTTTTGTACCTGTTGATTCAACAGAGATTGAAGCTTATATTGGACTGTTGCTTATTCTTGGCGCACTTCACGAATCGAAAGAGGGTATCGATATGCTCTGGTGTCAAGATATTTCTTACTGTCGTCCTATAATTCCTGCTGCAATGTCAAGAGACAGATTCAAACAAATTACTTCATTTTTACGCTTTGATAATTTTCAAACAAGACAAGAACGAAAATTAGTAGATAAGCTAGCTCCGATAAGAGATATATTCGATATTTTCACTTCTAATCACTTAATCCTGGCGAACATCTATGTGTAGATGAGCAGCTTGTACCTTTTAGGGGTAAGGCCCCATTCCGAGTCTATATGAATAGTAAACCTGATAAGTATGGAATCAAAATATGGGCTGTTGTGGACTGCACCACTTCTTATATTGCAAACATGCAAGTTTATTTAGGTAAGTTATTTGAAAAGCAATATAGGCAAACTTTATATTCCTATGTATCTATTAATTTTTAGGAAAACAAGGTAACAAAGCGGAAAAGGGTCAAGGTCAAAGGGTTGTCCTAGATTTGACAGACCATTTGGAAGGCGGATTTGGAATAACGACCCATAACTTTTTACAAGTTTAGAACTTGCTGACAAGTTGTGGAAAAAAAAATTACTTTATGTGGAACCCTCCGGAAAAATAAAACATTTATTCCCAGGGAACTTCTACCGGCATCGTACAAGAAAGAGTTTTCAAGTATGTTTGCTTTTAAAAATCAAAGAACGCTAGTATCCTATGTTCCAAAACAAAAACATGCTGTCATCTTACTTTCAAGTGAGCATACTGATAGTAAAGTAGCTGGAGAAGAACAGCACTATAAACCAGAAATTATTCTTCATTACAACAAAGCGAAAGGTGCTGTCGACACTTCAGATAAGTTGGCCAAAGAATATACAGTGCAGAGAAAGTCAAACCGCTGGCCAATGGCAATATTTTCGCATCTCATAGATATCGCAGGAATAAATGCTTATAAATTGTGGTTACTGCAAAACCCGGATTGGCGAAAAAACAGTTTGGATAAACGTAAAATGTATATTTTGGGACTAGGAAAAGAACTCATAATGAAAAACGTTTTCCGGCGATATAATAATAAATACATTCAGACGAATAGAAAACGGCATATGACAGACGTTTTTCCCGAACTACTGGATGCAACAGAACATAGAGTTGAACAACAAAACATTACCAGGGGGCGCTGCCATATGTGTCAAAGAGAAAAAGACAGAAAATCCAGAAAAATATTGTTACGAAACAGCACCCTGGTATAGTCCCTAAAACAGACTCTGTCTAAGCCAGGTATAAAAGTTAAAATTATGGCGAATACGCAGTTATAAAAAACTGTTTACGAGTTTACGACTATCTTATGTAAACATTGTTTTTGTGACCAGAGTTATCTAGAAAAGGCCAGAAAAATTATTTGTGACTGTGTAAGCCGCAGCCCAGAATTTACTAGTAAAAACGGCTTTAATATATAAGGGACTGATCAGGAAGAGTTAGTGGAGTTGATAAAAGTGATCTCGAGAAATAAACAGAAATACACCGAACAGTAAAGTGCTAATATAATCAAGTTTGTGTGCATATAAATTAGATTTAAGTGATTAGTTAAGTATATATAAATTAAGTGTTAGTGAGTTAGTGTTTAAATAAATTAGTAAGTAGCCATGCCGAGTGTTTAAAATTTATCCCACCCGTTTATTGTTTAAATAAATTAGAAAAAAATTACAATATGTATTAGGTGTAATAACTTTGTGTGCCTAGAACATTCAAAATCGGAGATAGTTTGTAAAAAATGTTAAAATGATATGTAGCTAGTAGTATTAGTGATTAGGGTATTTTGTATTTTTTCGTGATGATTTTTGACTAATAAATGGTTAATAGTAAAACTTTAATAAAACTTCTTTTCTATATATTTAATTTAAAGAAAATACAGCATTTCTGCAATTTTACGCATGGGGTCTTCTCGGACCCCAGTTAGTCCTTTTCGTAAAATTTTGATGTCCGTCCCATGAAGGTTAAGTAAAGCGCAGTTTGCAAAAAAAACTGCTTAGCTATTTTTCTTAAGAAACTAAGAATCGATCCAACCCACAAAGTTAAGTATGATGTTTGGCATGAAACCACAGCAGCAATATCTTGTTAGCAAAATATTCCACGATGTTCTAAATTCACCAACAGCTTACTTTATTCCTCTTCATCTTGGTTACCAACACATAACTCATCAATAATACGCTGCTAATCTCAGTACTACTAATTCAAATCGCTTGTAACACGTTAATCCTGATTCATTGATAGCTCTTGTTGATTAGCACAGTGCCAAGACGTATTCAGACTGTTATAAGGGCCCGAGGAGAAAAACATAGATATTAGTAACAAATAACGTAAATTAACTGTCTCGACCCCTTACTTTGTGGAATCTACTCATATTAGTGTTTTAAATGAAACTCAACGTTTCTAGCTAATTCCACAATATAAAGGAAAATATTAAAAATTCTAAAAAATTGATGATATTCAGTTATCGAAACAATTGTCAATTTTTTAGAATTTATAATATTTTCCATTATATTGTGGAATTAGCTAGAAACGTTTCATTTAAAACACTAAATAACGTAAACATCATTTTGTTATAACTGTTTTTTTATTAACGAAGTACTTTTCATTTTTCCAATTTCCGGAAGAATGCCACATATTTTTATAAATATATAGTTTTTTTGCATAAACTGTGTTTCCTACATTTAATGTTTCTCCTTAAATGTATGCCCGACCTAACAGTGATATCTCCAAAAATGTTTCTTCTTTTCTACAAAACAGGCATAGATCGAATTTTTTGCACTTGAGTGTATGTTAGGGACTCAAAACAACTGAATACTCTTTCATTATTAGAACAGAATAAATTCTTCTAAACTTTGGTGCTTTTGTGTCTCTTGTTAAAAAACTACAATTGAGTCAATACCTAACAACTAACTATTTTAATGCAAACAATACTTGACGTATGAATATAAAAATATGTTTGTCTGGAACTAACAAAAAACTGAAATAATTTATTATAATTATTCGCAATTTCCCAACAAACAAACTACCGTGATGATCGCGACGAAAACACAAACAGGTTGTGACATTACTATGACCGTGAATTAGGGAAGGGCACGAAATATCGATACAAATTGTCGATATTTTTAATTCCGATACTATCGATTTCCGATATTTAATTTAGCGTATCAAATTTGATATTTTTTGAGAGAAATAGCAGTAAGTGAAACTCAAAATCAGTACTGCAGCATATATTAGTAAAAGGTGAAAAGGAACTAGTTTCAGCTCACTGAGCCATCATCAGGCCTGTAAAAGGTATCAAGATAGAAAAAATCAGAAATTCACAACATGTCGAATTACCTTAATGTATATCAATCCATATGTAAAGTACTGAAAGGGAAAGCCGTCACATGTCCGTGGCATCCAGCAGACTCCGACATATGTCAGTATATAAGGGGATATACTGTAGAGGAAATCATCAATAAAAATAGTAATGAAATAAATCTTCATAACTATGTAAAACGTCGAACACAATAAAATAAAATTAAACAAAACAGGACAACATTAAGAAAAGCCATAAAAATTGGTCAAAGTATAAAAGAAAAGAAAACAGAACTGAACATCGTCGTATGACAGAATATGTCCGAAGCTAAAATTCCAGTATTGTAGTATGTAAGAGCACTAAGCACAGTGACTTAGTAAATCCCAAATAGACAACGAAGTATGCAAAATGACATGTCATTTTGCATACTTCGTTGCTTCATCTTTAAAATATAAAAATGATCTGAGTGAATAATTTCACCCCATAAAAGAGGGGGTTTTTAGTTTCATTTTATTTGTTAATTTTGTGAAAAGGTACATCTAACTATTGTGCCTGTGATGCCGATCCCCTTTCAATGTTTCCCTTTTTTAGAGGTATTTTTTACCATTGACGAAAGCTCCGATGATGGCATGTTTATTTGCCGAAAGCGCTTAGCTTAATTTTTAATAAAGTTTATTTACACATTTTCATCTCTTGAGAAAATACACCCATCAACCTTGTTCTACTTCTAAAAAATATTTTGTTTTCTTCAAAATTATCTTACAACCAGATGTGTATATACTTAACAAGTACCACTATAGTCGATAAATTCATGACTGAACATGATGGAAAAATTAAAATTATTGGCCAGAAGACTTGTCACACCAACAGTTCGACTTATACTATCAAATGTGAGCCCCACAATTCCTCATAATCTGATAATAAATGAGCTAAATAATTTAGGCATAAAATCACTTTCCTCGATGTCATTTTTAAGAATAAGCTCAAATCTTCCTGAATACAGCCACATCTATAATTTCAGACGGCAAGTATTCATAAGCCCACCAACAAATTCATAACCTGAATCAATTTTAGTGACACAGTACAGAACTTCCTATAGAATGTTTATCTCAGACGATTCTCTAATATATTATTCTTGTAAAAAATCAGGACACTTAGCAGTTAATTATCCAATCCAGTCCGTAACACCAAATAGTCAAACCAATACATCTCACTCACCTACTGCACAATATGAAGCACTTCTCAACAACCCGGAATCAGCTAGCACCTCAACACACATGTTCAAGCTCTCACCAACTTGCTCTATCTACTCAGCAGAGCTGTATGCACTATATGAAGCATTAGTCCTCATAAATGCATCTGACGCACATAACCACCTCATTCTTTCGGATTCCCTCAGCGCTATAAAAGCCTTACAAGCCACTTACCCAGATCATCCCATTGTGACAAAAATAAAACAAGAACTCTACTTTGGCGAACAAAGCTATAATAATGTTGTCTTCATATAATACCATCCCATATATGAATTCATGGTAACGTAGAAACAGATAAATACGCCACAGACAGTGACACAATCGAAACTATTAGACTATCAGTGAGTGCGGATATACAATAAAATCTAAAAAAATAAATAGTGCGTGGGAAAATCGGTGGAAAAGTGCTACAACCAAGTTAAACTAAGTGAAAAAGTCAATAAAGCCCAGGTCTGCATTACCTAAAAACCGTCGAGACCAAGTCCTACTAAATCGACTACGCCTAGGCCACACTAGACTAACACACAGTCATCTTTTCACTAAAGATCCTGAAGTCCTAAACCAAAATGCAACTATTGCAATGAACTACTCTCCGTGAAAAGACAACAGGCCCAGCTTCCTTCTGGTGAACTTGCAGACATATTAGGATCATATAGACGTTCTGAGACTCATATAGACATTATTTGATGTATAACTTGCTTTTTTTTGTAAACCTTAATGACGCTAATGACCCACGCGGTTGATGCGTATTATTAAATAAAAAAAATATACTTTGAATATTCCCAATATAACAATAATATCGTTAGAAGAAAACTTTAATTAATACATACACTTATTATTTATTCTTTAGTTTTTATTACGATATATATTAAAATTCCCATAAAATTATAAATTTTATCAAGATTTTGAAATAACCTACATATTTTGACGTGATGAAAGGTTAGGTATTTATTTGCATGTAACCACAGTGATCAGATCGCGATGTTGCCAGAATGTCTTACAGATGGATAAAAATTTCTGATGGCCCTGCGTGAAATTTTGTCAAATTACATATTTTTAATAATTATTTAGAAATACGATATCAATTATTTTGCATTTATAACTACTACAAATATACTAGTATGCAAACTTTTTCATAAAATTAATTAGATATACTGCGGGATTCGTGTCCTTAATTTGTATGCTGCTAACGAAAGAATGTGAGAAAATTGTTCTCAAATTACCACTGTATTCTAAACAAAATTATACTGATTTGGAAACTAGTATAAAATGCAATGGCAATGAACAATATACTCCCCAACTGAATAAAAATGTGTAAGACATACTATCAAAGACGGTAAATGTATAGGAACATTAGATGGGATAATTGGTAGGGTGGAGCGGTAATAAAAGTGTCACAGAAAGAAAATGCCACACGTCACTATAGGTGATAGGTTGAAGGAACATACGTAAAATTAATATCAGGGAGAAGGGAGCTTGAGAGTTTCCTTCTGTAACGGCAGTTTATTGAAGGGAGTAGTCGCTTTTTGAGAGCAAATTTATTGTGGTTGTATGTGTTTATTATATACTAATCAATTATATTTTTCATTAGAATTTTGGCGTAATTTGGCAATCAATTTCGTTATTGAGTATTAAAATACTAATTAATTCTCAATGGTTCTATACTACTATATTAATAGGGTAACGCAACAAACCAACTTACAAACAATAAATGAACGACCTTTGATATTTGAATGTTATTGTATAACGTGGATTCGGGGTTGCGTTACAAATCCCTCGACGGTCTAGCGTTATTCCACGTTGTTTATTTTGCTTTAGCTACCAGCCTGGTACAAAATGTCACGATGTGGGCGGAGGTGATCTTTTACTCAACAACGCATATTAACATGCTTAATGCAAAATTATTCAAAACGGTTTAACGGAAACAAATTAAAATGTCAAAACTCTTGAAAATGGGTTAACGAAATAGTTCAAGTAAAGGTAATGCAAAGTACAGACAAGATTATTGAAATAAAAAAATAACTTGACATAAAAACTAAAAATATTGATTCAACTGTCACGCGAAAATGGCATGTATTTCAATTTTTACATGATAAAATACTGAAGACATACACGCAATAAGTTTGTAGGTTTATAGAGAAGAAAATCTCAAACATTATAAATAAAAGTAAAACTGAATGTTGTTAATATGCTATTAAAAGTTCAGAGCGTGCAGATTTTAGGAGGTACAAGAAAATAATAGTTTTTTTATACCTTATACAGTTTTTGAGTTATTAAATAATGTTCAAAATCTTAGTTTAAGATAACAACATAGCTTATAGGAACTTTTTCATACATTCACAGGCACGAAAAACGGGTACCCCTCTAATTTTTGATACAAATGCCCAAATTTTATATTTGTTTTTATTGTAACTTTTGTCAACAACCCAATAAACACACCTACGTAAAAAAACGTTTTTAAAACGTTTTAATGTTATTTCAACGTTACTCGTTGAATTTTCAACGTTGACAAATTGGTTGAATTCGAAACGTTATATTCCAAACGTTTTTTAAAACTTGAAAACAACGACTTAGCTTAACCCACATGTATTTTCGAAAACGGTTTTTATGGCCGTTGTTTTAACGTAGTATTTTTTAACATTATTTATACCATTTCGCGAGTTATAGACGGTTATACAGAAATGTTTTTAACACGTTGTATATACAACGCTTTTTTAAATTTGAAAACAACGACTTAATGTATTTACAAAAATGCTTTTTATGTCCGTTATTTTAACGTAGTATTTTCAACATTATTTATACTATTTCGCGTGATAAAGACCGTAATGTTTTTAAAATGTTATATATACAACGCTTTTTTAAATCTGAAAACAACGACTTAATTGAACGCATATGGATTTATAAAAACGCTTTCTAATTCCGTTATTTTAACGTTATATTTTCAACATTATTTATACTATTTTCCGTGATATACAATGTTATCCAGTAAATGTTTATAATATGTTGTTTTCACAATGCTTTTTTAAATTTGAAAACAACGACTCGATTGAACTCATATGCATTTACAAAAACGCTTTTTATGCCCGTTATTTCAACGTAGCATTTTTAACATTATTCATACTATTTAGCGTGATATAAATAGTTAAAAAGCAATGTTTTTACCACGTTGTATATACAACGCTTTTTCAAATTTGAAAACAACGAATTAATTGAACTCATATGCATTTACAAAAACGCTTTTAATTCCCGTTATTTTAACGTAGTATTTTTAACATTATTTATACTATTTCGCGTGATATAAACGGTTATGCAGTAATGTTTTTTAACACGTTGTATATACAACGCTTTTTTAAATTTGAAAACAACGACTTAATTGAACTCATATGCATTTACAAAAACACTTTCTAATCCTGTTATATATATACACTTTGTTTTGTAAAATATTAAAACTAGAAATCTTATATATTTTATGTTATAGTTTTAAGAACATTTTTTATTTTATTATGTTAATTACAAGAATTTTCTTTTCTTTATTGTATACTATTTTTGTGTGGATTTATCAAATAAAATAAATATACGTGTAACAATCGCCCGTAATTCTCGCAACCCCAAACCACAACGGCCAACACGAGACGCCTGAAGAGTTGGTAGTAATCCTATTAACGTCGCCGTGGAGTTCCGGTTCCCGCTCATCGATGGCGCTGTACGAATAGACTAGCTCCTTTTAATCGTAAGCGTAGCTCATCAGTATAAGGGATCCATCGAGGACCGAAGACGGTAAAAAGTAAAGAATACAGAAATGCTTTATTTCTTGTATAATAAATATTATTTGTTATTTTATTAATATGAATAAAGTTTTATTTATCAAATATTACTTGTTTACAAACGTTAATATACGATTCCAGTTTTTGTCAAATATGCCCCCCTCTACTTTTAATTTTAAATGTGAATATAACGTTACGAAAATGATGGTTTAAACCGATTAAATGTAACGCTTAAATCACGTTAATAGTAAGTGCTGAATATTATTATACAAAAACGTTTATAAATTGCATTATAAAAACGTTTCTATTACATTACAAAAACAATGGGTAACTCACATTGAAAAGGTAACGTTTAAGTGACGTTAGTAAGGTGGGTGCTAAATTTCGTTTCAAAAGACCGTCTATAAGAAGCATAAGAACGTTCATATTACGTTACAAACGCAATGGGTACAGCACATGAAATAAGTAACGTTTAAACTACGTTGAAAGTATATGCTAAATATCATTATACAAAAATGTTTATAAACTGCATTATAAAAACATTTATATTACGTTATAAAAGTACTGGGTTAATCACATTGAAAAGGTAACGTTTAAGTGACGTTAGTAAGATGTGTGCTAAATTTCGTTTCAGAAGACTGTTTTATAAACGTTTATATTGCGTTCAAAAGCAACCGGTAAATCACATTAAAACGGTAACGTTTGAATGACGTTACGAAAATTACGTTGTATTTGACGTTGGAAAAATCGTTATATGTTACGTAGAAACGAGCGACATTACTCCGGTAATATAACCAGTTGCCTAAAAACCATTTATAAACGTTAGGTTACATGTTAAATATTTTACGTTTTTAAAACGTTTGTGTGTTTATTGGGAATAGGCATGACTTCGTATAGATTTTTAAAGTATGCTTTATTCTGGAAATCTTTTAAGAAAATCATGTTTATAAGCATTAACACAAAATAAAATACTTTAATTATCATCAGAAACGCAAAAAAACAATAAAAACAACAGTAGTAATCACTTCTTTGTCTATTTAATATCTCGTATTACATCCCCGAGCCCGTATAACGGTATTAATTCTTCTAGGCATACTGTCAATCAAGTCGGAAACTTCATTTTGTTAAATTGATTCACAGTCCTCTAAAAGACCAAATCTAAGCTGATCCTAGGTAAGAGGAGCCATGTACCAGATATCGAATTCTTCTGTGAGCTGGCCATGCCATTTGGGATATGCCGACTTCATTTAAGTATTCTGTGATAATGCGGGCGGCTTGAGGGCGTGCATTTTCATGCATCAGTAGAAAATTGTCTCCAATAAATGGTGCATATGGGACAACATAATCTTGCAGTGTTTCATTTATGTACCTATCCGCAGTCACAGATTCCCTTGAGTTCATGTATAATTCTGTAGGCGCCTCCTAAGATATTCCAGACAATACCATAACTTAGTCGAGGGCTTAAGTGCACTGGGCATATCATTGACCTTCTCTTCTCCAGACTCTTTCGCGACCATCCGGGGATCGTAGACAAAATCTGGGTTCATCAGTAAACAACACTCATATCCAGTCTTCTGCATTCTAATTTTGAATCCATAGCGAATTGTAATCTGGCGACTTGATGTTCCCTGTATAGTTCTGGTACTCTTGCGGGTCTTCGAGATCTCTGATTAGCTTCACTCAACCGTCTTCTAGCTGTTCGTTCACTAACATCTGCGTTCCTGGCATATTCGATCTCTACGTTTCTAATCTCTACAGCAGTTGAGTGACAATTTCTTAGGGGCCGTTCAAATATTACGTAAGCATATTTCTTACAATTATTTACCCCCCCCCCACCCTCCTTGTCAGCAAAAGTAAGCAAAGCTCTTAAATATATCTCGCTAATGCTAAAAGTTTTTATGTTTTTTAGTTGACTAAATTTGTGTAAATAGACCAAATAAAGTCTTACGTAAATAAAAATTTGATTGTAGTTTAATTAAACCAAGGAGTTTTCTTCTCAAAACGCACGTTGTAACGTAAAATCAAACCCCGTGCACCTATGCACTTATCCCACTTACGTTAGCGACCTACTGAAGATAGATCGAACTTGTGGCCTTGAAATCAATTACTACTAATTTAACCAAGTTACCAGCAGATCGGATGGCCGATCTATGCCACAAGGTATTTTACCCGCTAGACTTCAGCCGAAGAAGGGAGGTTCGTATGCTGGTAACGAACAATCAAAATAAGCTATAAAACCCAAGGCACCAGGTAAACCGTACCCGAGTAAATACCCCAGTTTACTTCCCTAATCGTAGTTTACCCCCAATTAGGAGAGGATTACCAAAATCAAACTCGTAACTCAACTCACAAGAGAAATGATTTATTGCGGTGGTGGTTTGGTCTGAGTACAGTTGTATGAAAATTGTGGAAGCAGTTATTCCCACAGTGGACACTTAAGGTCCATCAACCCTTACTATAAAAAAAATATAAACAGATCGATATGAAATCCCTCACGAACTGTGGACATTTACAAAAGTCCCTTATAGTTCAATATCTACAATAATACAATTATTTAAAATCCTATATACCCCTACCCCAAAATTGATAAATGAATGCTCAGAAGGATTTGAAACAGAGACCAGTTCTGAGTTAAGTTAGTTTCTGAAACTTGCAAAAAAATTACAATAATATAAAGTGAAAACGGTGAGAACCTGAAGGGTTACCCATACCGTGGCTTATCTGCGCATATCAAATTGTAAACTTACCAAAAGCAAAAAAAAACAATATAAATTATCATAAACGTTCCGTGTGAGCTCAGACGCAACTTACCTACTCTACCTAGAGTAATAAATGACCAAGAAAAAAAATAAATTACAAGCCACTTGTATGTTCACAAATGGTGAATTATATATACGTACAAGTTATATATACGCTATAAAAAGAAATGATTATAAAAAAAATATTAAATGTTTAAAACTTGCGCGTCTTCCCCCGCTGGTGATAAATCCTGACGATCCACAAACTGTTTCTGAGGTAGCAATCACTAAGGTGAGGCTGTAAGCATCCCAGGAATGTTGTGGTACTACGAACCAACACCAAGGGGACTCCGGAACTAATCCAATACGGGAAATACGAATCACCAAAGATCCAACAATACCCCAGAATAAATGTTTAAAACCCAAAAAAAACAAAACCCTGTTTGGCTAAGACAGGGTTCTCCTGTGTGCTGCTAATATAGTAGTTAAAAGCCGTTATCTGAACTTAACCGCATGGCGATGTAGGTGACTGGGCTTACAAAATCCATCTGCCTCTCACAGATGAGGTCTGGACGAAATACTAACTCCACCAACTTCTCCAACTCTCACTACTCCACCCAAACCAAACTACCCCCTCAAATTCATATTCCCCTGCGGGATGAATGTGGAATCTTCATGCGAATTTGTTTTTTGGGGCTCCCAATAAGCACCTGCATACAACACCACGTTGATCAGAAAGAACCAGGCAACACGACAGGTTTCATTGACAACCCACCTTTCCGTTCGAGACACTCTCACTCGAGCAGTTTGGAGCACATACGTTCTATGACCTCGGAGTGAAATTACTCTACTTGCACATCGCATATTAAAACCCCCCGTATAAATACAATAATTAACTACTCAAAAATAACCTATATTCGCAAATATACCACACCCCCCGACTGTATTTACAACATAAAACATCACTTATTATACCCTGATGTACAACCACAGTACACCGGTAGGCCACCTTCCGTACGAATCACAGATCTCTTAACGTTTGAAAAAGAAGAATAAACGAGGATATGACATATGGCGAATCAGCTGTTTGATTCGAGTAGTGACAAGTTTGTTTACATTCAATTGTACATCATATAACAAAATTCATTCTTTTTAAGTGTATATACAGATTACTGTAACTATTCTACTGAGTGTATTTATTTCCTTTAAACTATTAGTTGGTGCTAAACAAATTGACGACCAGGCTATTGACTCACTGCATTAATGATATACCTAGAAATTGTCGACGTACGAAGCTAGTCTGACTTGATATTAAGGTAGGAATGTTTATTTATTATGACCAAAACTGCATGACTGTTGTATTTTTTTATGCGAATGATATATATTAACGAGAAAAACCGTAACAATTCCCCCCCCTTCTTGAAGAAGTTTACCCACGGGAAACTTCACAACTGACGTGCTGTCAATGGCCAGATGATCTATGAATTACTTCGGATTCATGGCCTTGTGTTCAATGTGGAATTTAAAACCTCGAACCTTAAGACTTCGATTGTCTTGAGACCCAACCAACCCATATCTGAGTCCTGATTGGACTCTCCCAAACGAAGTCCCCAACCCACAGAGATTGCATCACCGTGAAATGATGTGTATCCCAAACCAACGCAACGTTCCTTCCACACTTTCAAGGAGGCCACACTCCCTATTAACACATTAGCCTAGATATCTTAACTTAGCGAGCCTTTGGTCAAGTTACTTAGTATGATGTACCACGAAACATTCCAAGACACCGTGGTCTAATGTGACAAGAGTTTCTTTCCTACTAGCGAATAAGCGATAGAGACTCATCCGAGTCTGGACATGGTTTCAAATCCTTAACTTGCCAGATACCCTTCGACACTCCATTATCATCTCTCAATTCATAAGTCCACGGTGAAATCCTCTTCTTGATGTAAAATGGTCCTACATACTTCGGTGCTAATTTCTTAGAAAAATACTTAGTAGCATCAGACAGAACATAATTCTTGCGCCAAACCAATTGGTTGGGAAGATACTCGATGTGACGTCGACGTAGATTATACCTAGCACAACTCTTCTCTGCCGCCAACTCCAAACGTTCTTTAATATCCGAGAACAGCTGTCTAAAATGTACATTACGACTTAACATCCCATTCTGTGTACCATCTTCAACACCCACTAAATCCTTCTCTTCATAATCCTTCCCCGATAACAACATATTACGCCCAAAATTAATAAAATAAGGAGTTAAATTAGTACCTTCATGAGTGCTGGTCCGGAGTGCACTACCAATTTCTGATAACCTTTCATCCCAGGACCTGTGATTGTCCGACACATACATGGAAATCATATTTTTAATAACCCTATTAACCCGTTCCGTCGGGTTTGCCCTTGGATTATAAAGTGCGCTAAACTTAACGTTGACATTATATTTATTAACTAGGTTGTTAAAATCCTTACTACGATATTGTACCCCATTATCACAAATTATGGTGCGAGGTACACCAAATACTAAAAATATTTCTTGTTCTAACTTACGACAAATTGCCACACTTGTAGCCTTCTTAAGGGGCCACATTAACGTGAACTTACTCAAATAATCAGTGACTACCAAAATATAACAATTTCCCTGTTTTGATCTAGGGAGGGGTCCCATGAGGTCCGTACAGATCATTTCCCATGGACGTCCTACTTTAGGATGGGAGACAATCTTATCAACCGGCACGGTCTGTGGTACCTTGTGTTCGGCGCAGGTTCGACAGCGTCGAACGACTTTAGCAACGTCGCTCCTCATCTTAGGCCAATAGAACTTCTCGGCTACTCTACAGAATGTTTTAAAGACACCAGGGTGACCTGCAGTGGCTGGTTCATGAGCCTTTAAGATTGTAGCCTTTCGCTCGGCTTTGGGGACAACTAACTTCCAGGAGTCAGACGGAGGAGACAATTCTGGATACAATGGAACCACGTACTTCCACAGACGACCATTTGCCACCCGCCAATTACTGAGCTTCTTAGGATCTTTACTCACCCTATCCACCATCAGCTGATACCACCTGTCATCATCTGCCTTCCAAGTACTAGCTACATTTTCATCAGAGATAAGATCTATTGCAACATTATTGACATCATCAACTATAGGAACTGCCCTGGATAACATATCAGGTACGACATTCAATTTACCCTTACGATGAACCACCTTGAAATCGTACTGTTGAAGACGAACTGACCAACGACATAATCGTCCACTCAAATCCTTCAAATTCTGAAGCCACAATAAACTATAGTGATCAGTTACGACTGTAAACTGTACTCCTTCAATATAGGGTCTTAACTTCTCGACTGCCCACAAAACTGCCAAACACTCTCGTTCCGTAGTGGAATAATTTCGTTCTTGACGCGTCAATGACCTGCTTAAATATGCTATTACACGTTCTCCATCAGGATGAGGTTGGGAAAGTACGGCACCAATTCCATAACCTGAAGCATCGGTCTGTACAACAAATGGTAGTGAATAATCGGGACAACTGAGCACAGGTGCTGCTACTAACTTTTCCTTGATAACCCTAAACGCCTCTGCACATTCTACAGTCCATTGAAACTTGGAACCCTTACGAAGTAGACTCGTTATGGGAGCGATAATAGAAGAAAAATCAGGAATGAAACGTCTGTACCACGAAAATGTTCCTACTAAACGCCGAACTTCTGTAACACCTTTAGGTGTTGGTAACTCAAGCATAGCTCTTACCTTGTCGACATCGACATGGATACCATTACGGTCGACTACAAAACCTAAGTACTTCATCTCCGGTCTACAAAATTGACATTTCTCTGTATTGATGGTAATATTCGCTTCCCGAAGACGACGGAACACTTCCTCCAAAATCTGCAAATGTTGTTCGAAAGTCTGACTAACAATGACCACGTCATCAAGATATACAAAGACATGGGGTTCGAGGTCATGACCCAAAACATTGTCTATCAAGCGCTGCCACGTAGCAGGAGCGTTATGAAGACCAAAAGGAAGTCGTCGAAATTGAAATAACCCACGATTGGGTACTGTGAAGGCCGTATATTGTTTCGACTCTTCAGCCATTGGCACCTGCCAATAAGCACTTTTAACATCTAAGCTAGATAAATACTTAGCATCTCTCAGCTTATCTAACGTATCTGAAACTAATGGTAGAGGATAGCTATCTCTCACCGTTACTGAATTTAATTTCCTAAAATCCACACAAAATCTAAACTTGCCATCTTTCTTCTTCACGAGTAAAATCGGCGATGCCCAAGGACTATTACTAGGTTCAACAATACCCTGCCTCAACATTTCATCAAGTTCCTTATCAATCTGCTTCTGAACCACAGGATTCACTCGATAGTAACGTTGTTTGATTGGTGCACTATTGGTAATGATGACATGTTCTGCCCTATTAGTACACCCCAAGGTTTCCTCCATCGAAGTACTATTCCTATCTACAACTGCTTGTAGCCTAGATTTTTCTAAAGGTGACAAATGAGACTGGCCATTAATATGAACCACGGAATTCACAACCACTGGCTCGTTGGAAAATTTCCATTCATTATGTCGCAGATCTGGTATAATATCCATCAATTTCCAAAAATCTATCCCGAGTATCAACAAATGGGGAATCTCCGGCACTACTATAGCTTCAATCACCCGAAATCGACCCTTGAGAGTAATCGGCAACTCAACAACCCCAACAATACTGCACCGGTTCCCATTCCCAACTATACAAGACGACTGACGACTTACATCTATTTTTACACCTAACTCATGAATGAGGGATACACCCTTACCGCCTATCAGAGTCCGAGATGCTCCGGAATCAAGCAGTCCTAATAATGATTTACCTAAAATATTTACAGTGATATATGGTCTCTCATCTCCCGATGCATGCTCAATAACATAATCCAACAAAACCTTCACTCTATCGACCGAGACGGAATGGTCGACATGCTTATCTCGATCATTTAGGCATGCCGCTCGTCGTTTCCCTGACTTCTACTACATCTTGGGCACGATTTAACGGTCACACCTTCCAACTTACACTTGAAACAAAATTTCTTAGGACAACCCCTAGCATAATGACCTGGCTGCTTACAATGATAACAATTGACCTGCTTCACCTCGTTCTTTGGAAATGCTGCCGAAGAGGTACTAGCTATAGCAAGATTTTCTACTTCATCTGCTACTTGGACATAAGCCAAATCCGGTTCTAAAACTTGCAACTTACGTGAAGGAGGAACGAAATTCTCGACTGCTTCCTTCCTAGCCTCAAGCTTCCTGCCTAATTCCCGTAAATGCGACACCGAGGTGACGTCCACCAAAGCTAACTGATTCTGGTAAAATGGAGCAATATTTCTGAGCAATATTTTAAGTTTAACCTCTTCAGAGACAGTACAAGTTAACCTATTAAAATACCCAATCATTACAGCTAAATAAAGTCCAATAGATTCATCTGGGCCTTGTGTTCGCCTACGGATCTCCTCAAAAAGTTTCTCGTTATAAGATGGAGACAGGTACTCCTCTCGCAGTAAAACGACCAGTTCATCCCATGATGACACTTCACCCCTATATGCAAGATAAAATTGATATGCTCTACCAGTAAACAAATCTATACCCGATTCCAACAAAGTTTCCTTACTAACATGGCGAGCAATACGCAATTCTTCTATGCGTTCTAAAAATGCACTTAAAGATAAACCTTTCTTGTCACCTGAAAATTTACAATCCCATTTATTTGGTAATATTGGTGTAACGTAGGTAGAGTTTCGAGGTGCGACAGTGTGTACATCACGACTTGGACTCAATGATGTGCTTGATGACCTCCTGTGGGGGTCAATGTTCGCGTTAAAGCTAGTTTGTTGAAGTAAACTAAGTTGTGGTGGAACATTCTCCGGCGCTTTGTAATCCGCTGCCTTCTGATGTAGATCATCCAACAATGTCAAAGCTCTCGACCGCAGTATCGGACGCTCTTCCCTATCTTCTGGAATATGATCCATCCTGTAAAGAACATGATGCAACTTCGTCTCATATTTCTTAAAGTTTCCACTCGAAATTGTATCCCTAAAATCGGCAACCAACGGTGTGAGTTCATCCAGCTTCGCTTGTACAGCTTCTATGTCCTCTTCCGGTTTATAAGGATAAACAGGGTATGTAAAACTTTCACCAGTCTTCTCTAGTCGTCGAGCCATGGCTAAACTCTTTCTCATTTCATCGACAGTACCTGTGGCTACACCTCTTACTCTTACCTCATAAGTCAATTCATCTTGATTAAGTCTATGTACATTCATATTATACGAAGCCATCTTGCGATAACCTAACAATTAAAATCAATGTCCCAAGCCGCCAATGTCTAGGTGTCTCAATCTCGAAATGTCTACTACCGCACGTCCCGTGAGTAGATTCTAAATAGGTCAAGAAATACAATATATACACGTATGGCGTTGTCTAAAATCAACCTTACCTGCCAGTTACTTACTAAACTCAAAATTAAATCGAAGTTTTATTACAACTACGATATAATATGCTATAGGACCTGAATAACTCAGTCTACCAACCCAATCTCAGAACATATACTGGTCAAATCCAACTAGCTGAGCTTAAGATTTAAATTTACAAAAATTGAACTTTACATAAAAAAAACGCAAAACTTACTTAAACCACCAAGAAAAATTGCTATGTAGTGAGATGCAAGGCAATGCAATGCCCCACGTTGGGCGCCACCTATGTAACGTAAAATCAAACCCCGTGCACCTATGCACTTATCCCACTTACGTTAGCGACCTACTGAAGATAGATCGAACTTGTGGCCCCGAAATCAATTACTACTAATTTAACCAAGTTACCAGCAGATCGGATGGCCGATCTATGCCACAAGGTATTTTACCCGCTAGACTTCAGCCGAAGAAGGGAGGTTCGTATGCTGGTAACGAACAATCAAAATAAGCTATAAAACCCAAGGCGCCAGGTAAACCGTACCCGAGTAAATACCCCAGTTTACTTCCCTAATCGTAGTTTACCCCCAATTAGGAGAGGATTACCAAAATCAAACTCGTAACTCAACTCACAAGAGAAATGATTTATTGCGGTGGTGGTTTGGTCTGAGTACAGTTGTATGAAAATTGTGGAAGCAGTTATTCCCACAGTGGACACTTAAGGTCCATCAACCCTTACTATAAAAAAAATATAAACAGATCGATATGAAATCCCTCACGAACTGTGGACATTTACAAAAGTCCCTTATAGTTCAATATCTACAATAATACAATTATTTAAAATCCTATATACCCCTACCCCAAAATTGATAAATGAATGCTCAGAAGGATTTGAAACAGAGACCAGTTCTGAGTTAAGTTAGTTTCTGAAACTTGCAAAAAAATTACAATCATATAAAGTGAAAACGGTGAGAACCTGAAGGGTTACCCATACCGTGGCTTATCTGCGCATATCAAATTGTAAACTTACCAAAAGCAAAAAAAACAATATAAATTATCATAAACGTTCCGTGTGAGCTCAGACGCAACTTACCTACTCTACCTAGAGTAATAAATGACCAAGAAAAAAAATAAATTACAAGCCACTTGTATGTTCACAAATGGTGAATTATATATACGTACAAGTTATATATACGCTATAAAAAGAAATGATTATAAAAAAAAATATTAAATGTTTAAAACTTGCGCGTCTTCCCCCGCTGGTGATAAATCCTGACGATCCACAAACTGTTTCTGAGGTAGCAATCACTAAGGTGAGGCTGTAAGCATCCCAGGAATGTTGTGGTACTACGAACCAACACCAAGGGGACTCCGGAACTAATCCAATACGGGAAATACGAATCACCAAAGATCCTACAATACCCCAGAATGAATGTTTAAAACCCAAAAAAAACAAAACCCTGTTTGGCTAAGACAGGGTTCTCCTGTGTGCTGCTAATATAGTAGTTAAAAGCCGTTATCTGAACTTAACCGCATGGCGATGTAGGTGACTGGGCTTACAAATCCATCTGCCTCTCACAGATGAGGTCTGGACGAAAAACTAACTCCACCAACTTCTCCAACTTTCACTACTCCACCCAAACCAAACTACCCCCTCAAATTCATATTCCCCTGCGGGATGAATGTGGAATCTTCATGCGAATTTGTTTTTTGGGGCTCCCAATAAGCACCTGCATACAACTCCACGTTGATCAGAAAGAACCAGGCAACACGACAGGTTTCATTGACAACCCACCTTTCCGTTCGAGACACTCTCACTCGAGCAGTTTGGAGCACATACGTTCTATGACCTCGGAGTGAAATTACTCTACTTGCACATCGCATATTAAAACCCCCCGTATAAATACAATAATTAACTACTCAAAAATAACCTATATTCGCAAATATACCACACCCCCCGACTGTATTTACAACATAAAACATCACTTATTATACCCTGATGTACAACCACAGTACACCGGTAGGCCACCTTCCGTACGAATCACAGATCTCTTAACGTTTGAAAAAGAAGAATATACGAGGATATGACATATGGCGAATCAGCTGTTTGATTCGAGTAGTGACAAGTTTGTTTACATTCAATTGTACATCATATAACAAAATTCATTCTTTTTAAGTGTATATACAGATTACTGTAACTATTCTACTGAGTGTATTTATTTCCTTTAAACTATTAGTTGGTGCTAAACAAATTGACGACCAGGCTATTGACTCACTGCATTAATGATATACCTAGAAATTGTCGACGTACGAAGCTAGTCTGACTTGATATTAAGGTAGGAATGTTTATTTATTATGACCAAAACTGCATGATTGTTGTATTTTTTTATGCGAATGATATATATTAACGAGAAAAACCGTAACAACGTGTATGTTATGAGATCTCATAACGTGCATGTTATTGTTAAATGTCATTTACAAGGAATGTTGACAGTGCGATTTTTGACGTTTACAGACATGGGCGTAGAAAAAAGTGTATATAAAGGAATCAAAACGGAAATATATGGGAAATCAATGATTTTCTGCATATGAAGGAATAGAAAACCCTTGTTATACTCTGTTATAGCTAACGGTTTGATTTTATCTTTCCCATTTTTTTCCCAAATACATTCATTGATCATGGCACGTGGAAAGTATTTGGATATCACGTTGATCATGCCACTTGAATGTTATAAAATTATTTTGGCGGGCTGAAACACAGAACACGTGCTGTTTGCTAAACTTTGCCAAATGCTCAAAGTTTTATTTAAGACACACATATTGATCGTAGGACGTAGGCCGTGTATCTAAATTAACACATATGGGGCATACAAATTTAAATGGCGACATGTAACGGTTAGCGGAAAAATAGCATTAGGACGTGTTAACTGAAAGAACATTTCAAACACGGAACGAATATTCTTCCTCTTCTTCTACGCCTTTTACTCGGTTTATGTTTTTCGTAACTGTAAGTTATTCATCCATCATTTTGGCGGTCTTCCAGCTGGTCTTCTGCTGTATGGTCTGTAATTTTTGTATGTCCGGACTCGTTGTGTCTACATGTTCATTCCATTTGTTCTTTCTGACCTTTATCCACTTGTTTATATTTTGTATGTTACATTGATATCGAATGCAGCTATTTCCTTGTCTCTCCCCCAATGTTATACCTTTTATCAATCTCATCTAATCATTTTCACGGTTTTTATTATTTTGTCCATTTTGTGCCTGCCTTTGTTTATGCTGCCTATATTAGGATGGGTCTTGCCGCTGTTTTATATACCCTCACCTTACTTTCTGCTTTCATTACTTTGTTTTTCCATTATAACTTCTTGCAGGCAGCTACTCACTCTTGTTGCTTTATTTGTTTGTCTCGTTATTATCCTCTTTCAAATTTTTTACTGATTATGTCAACCCCTAAGTAGTTAAATGTCATGTACAATAAAATTCATTTTTTCTGCGGAAATCTTCATATTATACTCTTTCATTGTGGTGTTGAATGTATGCAGTTGTCTTTGCAAGTCATCTTCGTTGTCTGCTGTAAGTATAGTCATCCGCATAGCATATTATTTCATTCGTTATCATGTTAATCAGTGTCTCGATCAGTGTCGTGCTAAGAGAATCCGCATTCTCCCCTTTAAGGGTACATTTATATTTTAGTTTCTCCTATTGGCATATAGACTTTTCTTTTATTGTTTCTATTGACTAGTTTAATGGTGTCTATCTGCTGTTTTTCTTATAGTTTTTATAGTTTTTATAGTATCTTTTCGTTTTACCTTATCAAAGGCTCTTTTGATGTCTACCTACACGCAGATTTATTCTATTCAGTTGCCTTTTCTACTATTTATCTGATCATAAAAATAGCGCCTATAGTACTGGGGTTCTTTCTAAAGCCTTGATGTTCTTCAACCATTTTTAGTATTTCTTCTATTTTATCATTTAATATGTTAGTCAGTAGATTGAGCGTACTATTCATTAAGGGTGATGCCCCCGTAGTCTTCTGTCGTTTTTCTATCACATTTTTTGAGTATTGGTATATAAGTACATTCTTCCGGTACTTTCCCTCTGTCTACTATTATGCTGAATACTTTTGGGGTCAAATGATTAATGTTCTGCCTTCATATCTTATAGCTTCATTGAGGATTTAATGAAAAGAAATCCGTCTATATTTCGATTAATAATCGTATAATTATTTTAATATTTGAAGTGCTTAGTAATCAAATAGGTGACTATGTTGATATTGCCAAATGACAAGCAGTTCGTTTTTTAAAGTGCTTTTTGCACAGCAGTCTTTTCCTTATTGAAAGTGATTGGTGCAACAGATATTTTATAATTTGAAAGTGTTTTGCTCAATTTCATTGATTGTTTATGTAATTATGTATGACCACTATTTGAGAATCACAAACACTTCATTACTAATAGTGCTTAGGGAAAAAGAAACACTCTTATTAAACAGCTCAATGGACTATATGGCCAGTGGATGTTTATCTAAGATGCTTAGTGCTCGTTAATGGCAAATATTGTTCTTCAAATTGTTTATCACTCCAAAGTCGTTACCATTTTCTTATTTAACAAAATTTTAGACGTAAGCAGCATTCTTCTCATACTCGAAACAAGATTTCTATTCCTCTGCTGCAATGTAATATTCCTATTTGTGTAGAAGCTATTTGCTGGGTGGCATTGAAAGAAATTATATTAATCTAAAAATAAATGTTGATAATCTCAACCAATATTATAACGAATAATAGTTTTTGCTCCTCTTTGAGGAGACTAAATCTGTTAATTAAATGAAAAACAAAATTTGTAGACACCATCAGAACATTTTACGTCTTCTTATATTACTTTTTCCTACAATCTTGGTTTGCATATTCAGCTGCAACGAATCGCTATTTTCTAATACAATTTAATAGTGAATGATCAATCTAGTCTTATTTTATATCAATAATTTATTATATGTGATTGAATGTGCAGTAAAATGCCAAACTACGGCATAAAACTTAACAGACCTCTAATATATTTCAATTTAACGAACCTTTTCCAGCTAGTGGAATTTATAGAACATAAAAGCTTTCAAGAATGTTAGTACGAACTTCGCCAATTATTTACGTTACTAAAGTTTTCGGGAGTAACTACAAATCGCTTTTTTTTCAGTATAAAGTTGAACAAAAACGATTGTATTTCAATGTGTAGGTTGCGCAGTCTACTACAAACTTAGTCGAATTGTCCGAAAATACGGTAGGAGACGAGTGTAGGTGAAGTCTATGAAATCAAATGTTTTTTTTTAGTTTTTTATATAGTGGTCATCGGAAAGATCCTACATGATGTCATTAGTCTAGTTGTGGCTTGACATGGTGTACATCAAATTTTATTGACTCTTAAAATCTTGTCTCCTGATGAAGCTATTAAACAATGGTGAAATATTGAGAATGGGAATATAGAGTTTTAACTCTTATACTGACCGCATACCTGATAATCACCTTTTGCTTAGATTAATAGTACGGTCGATAATTACCACAGGAACATCTGTATTGATTTTCTGATTTAAATATATATATATATATATATATATATATATATATATATATATATATATATATATATATATATATATATATAGAAATAACATTTTATATGAAATTCCATGCGAAAACTGTGATGCAACTTATATATGTCAAACTAGTCAGTATTTAGAAAATAGACTGAAAAGCCACAGCTTTAACTAATCATATGATAACAAAAAAACATCAATTTAATTATAACAACACAAGGATTTTAAAATCCGAAAATAATCTAAAGAAAAGGGAGTTTGATGAAATGGTAGCAAATAAAAAAGCAACTGGGCTATTAATGAGAAAAAATACATCAACAAAATTAATAGCTTTTATATTCCACTTTTATAATAAAGGTAAATATTCATGCGCGTAATTATCGCATACATGTCGAACAATTTTAGTGTGCATTGAAATTGAAATCATGAAATCGCCACAACGTAATTACAATCAATTTTTAATTCCTTGTATGGTCGCATAACCAACACGGAGGTATTAAAACGAATGGGAAGAGAAAGTGAACTGCACCAAATGGCGAAGCAAAGAAAAGCAGCCTTCTTGGGTCATATATTCAGGAATTCTAGGTAGTTACAAATTTCGTAAGCTGATTATGGAGGGAAATATCGAAGGAATATGAGGCAGCGGGAGAAAGAAGTGCTCGTGGCTAAGGAACATAAGAGATTGGACAAACCTCAACGCCCATGCGTTTCTAAGTGCCGCCCAAGATCGAAATGTGTATAGCAGAATTGGCGCCAGAATTTAGTAAATGAATAGGGCACTATGTGCGTTGAAAAATCAGTATCTCTATCAATTTTTAGTTTAATATTCACCAATCTAAACAAAATTAATAGAGGACTTGGAAATGATAAAAACACCGAGAGAACTTATAAAATTGACTGAGATGACATTAGAAGAGACACAAGCCACAATAAAGCTAGGAAACATTTGAAAAAAAAATATACGAAAGATATATGGCCCAAAGAAAATAAATGAAGAAGAATCAAGACCATACATTATAAGAAGATTTAAGGTAGATATACAAAGTGAGTTATGGGGCGGAAGACAGCCATCTTGATGACGTAACCAAAGGTGTGCGCGCACCGGAAGTGACGTCAAGCATCGTCTGCCTGTATGTGCTCCGTATCATCCATCTTGTAATCTGTGACGTGTGTCAACTGTCATGTGTCATCCATCGTGTGTTCTGTGGCGTGTGACATCTGTCATGTGTTCCGAGCTATACATCTTGTGTTCTGAGACGCGTGTCATCTGTCATGTGTTCCGTGTCATCCATCTTGTGTTCTGTGATGTGCGTCATCCATCTCGTGTCAAGTGTATCAACTGTCATATGTGTTTCCTCCATATTGTGTCAAATATCATCCATCTTGTATTTTGAGACGCGTGTCATCTGTCATGTGTTCCGTGTCATCCATCTTGTGTAAAGTGTCATATGTGTATCCTCCATCCCAAGTGTCATCCATCTTGTGTTCTGAGACGAGTGCCATCTGTTCCGTGTCATCCATCTTATGTTCCGTGACGTGCGTCATACATCTTGTGTCAAGTGTGTCAACTGTCATATGTGTATCCTCCATCTTGTGTCAAATGTATCAACTGCCATATGTGTGTCGTCCATCTTGTGTTGTGTGACGTGTATTTTTTGTCATATATCCTGTGTATGTGTGACGTAAGCGCTTTCGTAAGGATTATTAAATTAGAAAAAAATTCGGCCACCGCGGGGATTCCAACGCAGAACCTTTCGGTCCAAAGGCGACCACTCCTACCGTTGCTCTATGAATCCCCACACAAGTGAGTATATGGTATTGGTTTAATAGCAGCGACTTTGCTATTATTAGTGCTATTTGCATTGAATAAACAGTAATTTGATACTTACGTGACGTAGATTAACAACATATTGGGAAAAAATTATACGTAGTAAAGCTACTATAAGGGCATTAGCAACTAATTTTGTTATTAATAGTCCGGTTTGTAGGGAATAAGCAACAATAAAGATTAACTGTGTTACGTAGACTATGGTTAAAGAGAAAAATTAATATATACGGGGTAAATGCATAAATAAGTTCGATGGCAAAAAGGCGTTAGCATATTGGAGTGGGGATGCTTACATTCAGTAAATGGGGTATAGTCGTAAATATGTTCATTATACATAGTGTAATCGTAAAAAATTAATATATACAAGGCATAGTCGTGAGGGGGGTTGTAGTAAAATATGATTTTATTAAAAAGGCGTATTGTATTTTAAGTTGGGGGGGGGGAGGAGATGCGTTCGTTATACTCATAAATATGTTCAATTCTAAAAAGGCATTATAACGCTATGACGTTCGTTTATTATACCGGGTATAGTCATAAGGATGTTCAATGTTAAAAAGATATTATTTGTGTTATTATTATTGAATTGAATTGTGACAAAAAGACATTATGATGCTAGGATATTCGTTTGCTATTTTAAACAAAAGAAAATGAAAGCTGATAGTTTTCGTCTGTCTTCTAAAGACGAGATTTTTAATTCGTTTCTAAGTTGGATAGTTCTAACAATATTCTAATCTGGTTGTATATGATATTTTTTTAAATATAGATAGCTCAAAAATTTATTTTGGATTTTTTCTAAAATAGATAGTGTAGTCTGGTCCTCAGTAAACCAAATTTTATATCCAAATTCTAAGTTAGCTCATACGAGGGTAAAATAAAGGGTCTTTATGGCATCTATGTTAGAGGAATTGAAAGTTTGTTTAATTATGTATCCCAATAACCGGTTGGCAGCCATTACAATATTGTTAATGTATTTAGCTAAAGATAGTGAATTTTCGTAAGTGTCCAAATCTTTTACTTCTGTAAAACGTTTTAGGCCGACTTCCGCCCCAGAACTCATTTTGTATATCGATTATTCAGGTCGCAAATAATTAGGTATAATTAGGTGGTATGGGCACATATTTAGAAAGGAAAATAATGCAGCAGTGAGGAAGATTACAGAATGAAAACCTCAAGCAGAAAGGCCAAGAGGCAGACCAAAATCTAAATGGAAAAAACAAGTGGACGAGGACATCAGAAGGATGATGATAACAGATTGAAGAGAAAAAATAGGACGGAACGGAGACTAATAGTCAATGAGGCAATGTGCCTTTGCCAAAATCTCTGAGATCGAAATTAACCAAAACCTCTAAGAAGAAGCAGGGGAAAATGTGGTTTTATCCACCACAGAAACCGGATTGACTGAGATGAAAAACAGCTACAGTTTCTTCAGAAACGTATAGCTTGTGTATACATACATATACTTTTAAATTGATTGTAAGAAAAACATTTTTCGAGTCAATTGACCAACACCAATATACGAATTACATTCAAATATAAATTTAATTACTCAAAAATATGATAACTTCTCCCAGTTTTTTTTTTAAATTTTGTCCCCATATTAGTTAGTCTTACGTAAGATCCCGGAAAAAAGAACTCGTATAAATTAAAATACCAACAGTTAGGTACATCATAATTACGAGTTACTGTTCTTTCCGGATGTGACTTACAAGACAATCATATTTGTTCTTTTTGTTCCTATCTAATTATTCATAATGTACGTCATAATTATTGCCAATAATTCAAAAGGAAATATTAAAAGAGTGTTTTTGCAGCGTTACGTAAAATACATTCAAATTAGATTTTAGAATATCATTTGACGAATTAGAGAGAGGATAATGAAAGGCTGTTTGAATGGCGTTCTAAAAATAACTGATACCAACAGAAAGAACTGTTATTTTTACATTTTTATTTTTAAATGACGTGTTGGTAGGTATTGCGCTATATATGTATTACCTAGCAAAGTTGAAATACTGACAGCATAATATTTCTCTTGATAATGGCAATTCACATACGGGGTATTTCTAAATTTATTCACGAACTGATTTCAACCTAATATGTCAATTTTATATCTTTACATTTGACTTTTTACTAGATGCACCATTTTATTGAAGATAAGAGTTAACGGTTGATCAAATTTTAGTATAATCTCTATAATCTTTTTGTTATAGTATATGCTATGGTAAACAATAAAAATAGCCATTTATTTTATTGAAAAAATGTCAATCTTGATCGCTGACACTCTTATTTAGAATGAAGAAGCTTGTTTAAATATTTTTAAGATTCGTATTGTGAAGGATCGTAAATATTTGTTGTTGTTTTCTTGCATACTTTCACCTATATTTACGCATAGTTTGAGCATCATATGCCATGTAGTTTGTTTAGAATCCTCCATTTTGTCAGTTCATCTAACGTTTGTTTATAATTAGTCCTAGTAACAATAAACAAAACAAGAAGACATAACCTTACTATTTCAGAACTTTCTACATTTCTCAACTATTCTCGCATGTTTTACAGATTTAGTGCATTTTTCAAGATTAGCAAAAGTACCTTTTAAAACACGTATAAACAATTTCCTATAAAACCCATCGAAAAAAAAAAGAAAAGCAAAGAAAGGATACTAAATAATATTCTTAATTTACAGAATTCGACCCTTAAAAAGTAGTGACCGACTACCCTATGGGAACACTGAAAAAATATTCAAATTTATCTCTCTACATGTGCATATTATATCCAAAACTCCAAGTTTCTAAATGAACAGAGATCAGAGGAAAACATTAAAAACTTGATTTTTAAAACTTCCTTTCTTTGAGTGTTGATCTGAAAATGTTTATATAGGACAGACCTCTCTTAATTTACGACGCATCTCCTCACATATTTTCACACGAATTTAAAAACACAGTATTTGGTGACATATTTATTCTGAATAATATAAGTCAACCAATAAGAGACACACACTTTGCAGTATGATTTATCAATGACGATGCGGTCATTATTTTTTTTTTGTGTACAGTACAGTGCAATCTAAAATTTCTTATAGCCTTATTCCCATTTTTTCAAATTATGGTTTGTGACAGTATTTTTCGTTACAGAGTGATTTATTAAGAATACCCAATCTCAAAATAGTCTAATCTGTAGATTCTAAGCACCAAAATATGTTAATTCATATGAGATACAGGGTGCTTGAAGTTTAATTTTTTTTTTTGAATTCTACATTAATTTTTTGTGTTTTCAAATTTTCTACTTGGTAGCTTTATGTTTAGATTGTAATTCAGCATTAGTGAAAGAGGGTGTTAGTTAACTATTTAACTGTAAATAAAATAATATAAGAGTGTTCAAACTAAATCATGAAAACATTGAAATGGTTAAATACAAAAAATATTTATGGAAAAAACATTTAAGAACCAAATCAGATGTCGACTACAACAACCATCTGATATTGTCAAAAACATTTAAAGCAAAACAGACTTTTGAAAATCAGTTCAAACATGAACAAAAAGCCGCTATATAAATGGCAGTGGCTGCGTGTCCGAGTTCGGACACTTAATTATTCTTACTAAATGTCCGACATCGGACATTTAATTGCAATTGCTATATGTCCGAGTATGAAATCCTACGAAAATGTGTTTTTTGAGGTTATGCCTGTTTAAGTTTTAACCTCGGTTTTTACTTAGCGCTGCCTGCGGGTGGTTCAGTTAACCAATACAATGGAGGTTGGTAAAACATTTAACAGCTACAGTGATTACATGAAAGCCAGCAGTGCTTATGAAAAAGAAAACTTTGTAAAATTTTACAAACGTGATAGTAAAATTCTAAAAGGAGACCGAAAGGACAAGAACTGCATTTACGAATATCTTAAATTCACTTGTAAGCAAGGAGGAAAGTTGTTTAGGAGCAATTCTAATGGCAAAAGACCAAATACAAGGTAAACCAGCAAATATAGTACATATTATTTAATTTTTTAACATTACTAACTTTATTGCAGATCTCATCGCACTACTAACTGCGGTGCATATATAACAATTAATTTCCAGAGTAAGACGAAAAAGCTAAAAATCACCCAGTTAAATAACGAACACAATCACACTGTTTCAAAAGTAAGTTGTAGGTATAGTCAAGTCAGTTATCACAGTTAGTATAATTTCTTTGTGATATTTTATTTTATTGTAATATACTCGTAATTTTAAAGGAATTGTATCAGTACTATGTACCAGTACGAAAATTAGAAGGGGAAGTATTAGAGGAAACCAAAAATATGATTAAAATGAGAGCAAATAAAAAATTGATTCAATCTCATGTTATGACAACCAGTAATAAAAAAATTACTTTAAAATATCTTCACAATATTCAAACCAGAATTATCCTGATGCAGCTGCGGCATCCGATCTTTCAAGTTGCATCGAGCTGCTGAAGAATATATATAGTAAGTAAATTGAAAAACAATCTTTAAGTCATGTACATTATTTTTCAGATTGTGAATCATTTGTATTGGAGGAGGACGGGGAATTTAGAGGACTACAATTTCAATCGAAAGAGATGAAAATGCTCGCGGCAGCTTATCCTGAGTTTATGTGTATTGATGCCACCTATAAACTGCTGGACATCAGAGCTCCACTGTATATTTTCTTAGTGGAAGATTCGAATAGAAGCGACACTGCTTATATGCAAGTTCCATGTCATAAAAACGTTTCAAAGGCAAATTACCTCAAAACTTGGAATAACATCTATGGAAAGAAATCTTCCATTAAGTTATGTTCAAAAATTATTATATAGTAAAAATTTAGACGAATATAATAAAATTTTCGAAGAAATGAAAGATCTAGTTCCTAGGTCTGTTATCGACTAATTGGACTTCTATTAAAGAAGAGTGGGTACCAGCTCTAAGTGAAGCTGAATGCTCATTTTCTAATACAACTAATAACAGGTTAGAATGTATCAAACACAAACTGAAATCAGTTATTCCACGTTATGCCTCTTTGGGAGTATTCATCGACCATTTTTTTTGTATTCTTAATAGTCTTCGTGAAAAACACAATTTTGAAATGTTTACTATGTTACAAAAAGGAACAACCTTAAAGCCGTTAGAAAATAATTTAAAAGAATATAAGGAACTATTAACACCCCATGCATACAATTTTATCAAAACACAGCATTATAAATCTGAGAAAGTAGTTATCAAAAAAGATGCCGCTGGTCTAGTGAGTGTGTGTGACTCCCTAAGTCGCACTTACACAACAACAAACAATCGTTGTGACTGTAAATTCATAAAACAAATGAAATTGCCTTGCTGCCATATACTAGCATTTAGAAGTTTTGAAAACACAGACTTATTCGAAAGGTCACTTTGTGGAGAAAGGTCGACTAAAGAATATTATGTTGCACACCATAATCTATTCCAAGATAAAGTAGAAAATCCCAGGGATAATAATTCGCATAATGTCAAGTGTTACAACTTTTAAAAGAAAAGCGACTTTGAGTCAGAATCAAAAGTATAATTTGGCACTAAGTACAATACAAGAGTTAGCACAAGTAGCATCGGAAGAAGGAACTCTGGAATTTGAAAATAAATTAAAAATTCTCAAAGATTTAACAAATTATTGGAAATTGGGTAAGAAGATTATTCTTGTCGAAAACGTAGTGTATGATAATTCTTTAAATATGGATCAGTCTGAAAATGTTATTGTTTCGATATCTGCCTATAAGGAAATCAATTTTTTTTTTCTCAAGACATTGTCGTTGAAGAAGAAATCTGTGAAACGAATCAAGAAGATAATTATCATTTGCTCTCTCAAGACATTGTCGTTGAAGAAGAAATAAGTGAAACAAATCAAGAAGATAATAATTTAAATACAAATGAAACTCTTAATTTAGTCTTCGAAAATGACGAAAACATTTTGTTACCTCAAAACGTCGACACCGAAGGAGAAACAAAAAAACTTACAACAGAGCATCCAGAAACAAATCTTAAAAATATTGATTTAAATGACTTACAAATTGTAAGCAATTCAGATGACAGAGAAAGAGTAGCAAACATAAAAATGCCTCTTCGGATAAAAAGAGGAAGGGGGCGTCCAAAAGGACATTTATTAACAGCCATTGGTCTTCCAAAAAAAAAGTTTAAAACTAAGTAAACTTAGAAACTTACTTAATATTAGTATTTAGGTACTCATTAGCAATACCAAAATGTAATTATGAGTACATATTTATATTGTGTTGTTTATTCTGTTTTTCTACAGTACTTATTTTCAAAATAAACAAATTAGGACTCGCAAGTGTTGCTTATCAATTAATTCGGCTACCGGATTATACATTCAGTATAACTACCTTTTTCAGTATCCCACATCGGATGTTTAGGATCAACGTTCATGGCTCTAACTTCGGACATATAGCAATTGAAATTAAATGTCCGATGTCGGACATTTAGTAACAATAATTACATGTCGGAACACATTTTCGTAGGATTTCGTACTCGGACATATAGCAATTGAAATTAAATGTCCGATGTCGGACATTTAGTAAGAATAATTAAGTGTCCGTACTCGGAAACGCAGCCACTGCCTATATAAATATACTCGAAACTCTTGTTTATGAAAAGCATCCACACCTGTATTGAGAAGCGAGGCTACCGGTCAACCAACAACAAACAAGTTAGGAATCGCAAATATGTTCGGCAAAAAATTTCAGGAATTTTTTACTATAGATGATATGGCTGATATATTGCTCATCAAGTCTACTCGAACCCAAAGCGACTTATTTTAAAAGAGGATACATTTTTCTAAAATTTAATGAAAAAAATTATTCATCTACCTTTTTGAACCGTTGATATTGAACAAAATATAATTTTATTACATTAAAAAATGGCACGCCACTGCTTTTTATCAAAATAAAAATCATTTTCGTAATCACTTATTAGTTGCTAACAAAAAGACTTCTTCTTCTGACTTTTTTCGTTAGACAAACGGTTTTGGAAAAAATCTTAATAAAACTGTCCAACAACAGCAGGAGCAATAACACTAAAAACAAGAACACAGAACTTAAACTAAACGTTAAAAATAAATTAATAGTTTTGTCGTAAATGTTCAAAATGTTGTCCATTATTTTGAATGCACTGGTCCAATCTTTTCTGGGTGGAGTTGACAGCTGCCTTAATTTCCGCTCTTGGTATATTATTTATGGCGTTTTTAATTCGGACTATCATGTCTTCTCGAGTAGTTGGTCGAGTTTTATACACCAAATCCTTTGCTAACAAAAAGAACCTTTTGACTTTTTTTCGTTAGACGAACGGTTTTGGATTGAAAAAATAAGATAGGTTTACATACTGTTTAAAGTTTAAATTGTACATTTGGTAGTCGTTTAATAAATTTCTACTTCATCATTCCTCTAAAATAAAATTTAGACATTTACTGAAATTAAAGCTAAATACAGATCAATTGGGACGGTACAGATGATATTCAAATAAAATTAACTACTTTGGACTAACCAGCGACTGGGGGGGGAGAGGGGTTTGGTGAAATTTTTGTTCTCTTCCATAGGGGGCGGTGGTCCAGAAAAGGTTGGGAACCACTGGTTTAAACTAACATCGCATTTAAGCGAAGCAGGCCATGATCTATATTAAGAAAAAAAACGCCAAATTGTCAATCACGCTGATATTAATTTCGACAGTTCCTGCTATTAACATCTAATTTAATGTTATATAAAAAGTATTTTTACAACAAATCATGCCTTTTACGAATGAAGAAGCCTTTGATATGTTGAGAATTTATTTTCAATGTATTGAAAATGCGGCGATTGCTTCTAGGAAGTATGCACTGCGTTATCCCTTCCGAAGACGGCATTCGAGAAATAGTTTTTCGTCGTTTAGCCTTACTTTTAAGGTAACATGTCCAAGTGCAACCAACTCCAACTTTGAGAAGAAATCGTAGAGTAAGAAGAGAAGATAACATTATAAATGTGATGGCTTATATTCATGCAGACCCCCATTTAAGCAAAAGAGAGATCTCCAGATATTTAGGAATATCCTATGGCTCAGTGCAAAAAATATTAATGGATTTTAAAATGCCTCCGTATCACGTTGTGATTCATCAATCCTTAAATGAGACTGACTTTGAACTAGGCTCGATTACTCCTACTGGCTTAGAGATTTCATTAGGGAAAACCGTCATATTTTGTCACAAATATTGTGGACAGATGAAGCATCTTTTTGCAGTAATGGCAGGGTAAATCTTCATAACATGCATTACTGGTCGTATACTAATCCACACTGGTTACGTGAAGATATCAGCAGGGTCGATGGAGCGTCAACGTCTGGTGCGGAGTTATTAATGGTGGTATTCTCGGTCCGCACATCTTTAATGGCAATCTAACCGGTGACATGTATTTGAACTTTTTATTGAACGATTTACCAGAACTCTTTGAAAATGTGCCTTTAGAAGTAAGAAGAAACATGACGTTTCAACAAGACGGATTCCCGGCACATTATTCTCGAAATGTACAAGATTTTTTTGTACAGGCATTTTCCAAACCGTTGGATTGGTAGAGGCAGTCTATTTTTCTGGCCACCACGGTCCCCCGATTTAACCTGCCTTGATTTTTATCTTTGAGGCCGAATAAAGGATTTGGTGTATAAAACTCGACCAACTACTCGAGAAGACATGATAGTCCGAATTCAAAACGCCATAAGAGCGGAAATTGAGACAACATTTTGAACATTTACGACAAAACTATTAATTTATTTTTAACGTTTATTTTTAAAGTTCTGTGTTCTTGTTTTTAGTGTTATTGCTCCTGCTGTTGTTGGACAGTTTTATTAAGATTTTTTTTCCAAATATGTAAATTAGTATGTTTCGAGATATGGGCGCCCCATGTAAATTTATTTGATTTTTTTAATCCAAAACCGTTTGTCTAACGAAAAAAAGTCAAAAGGTTGTTTTTGTTAGCAACTAATAAGTGATTACGAAAATGATTTTTATTTTGATAAAAAGCAGTGGCGTGCCATTTTTTAATGTAATAAAATTATATTTTGTTCAATATCAACGGTTCAAAAAAAGGTAGATGATTAATTTTTTTCATTAAATTTTAGAAAAATGTATCCTCTTTTAAAATATGTAAAAATGAATATACCATTACATTTTTTTTGAAAAAAAATCGAAAAATTTGCTACCATTTCATTTAACGCCATCTAGCGGCGAAGGCGAAAGTCAAAAAGTCAAAACCAAGTAAGCGTTTTGTAGTGTAAATTATGTTCTTTCATATGAGCCCAAATTTGTTAAAATCGGTCAAGCGAAACGGGAGAAATCTTGGTTTGTCTAAAAAACAATTGAACCCCACCACTTTATTTTGATAGATAGAACAAAACATTTTAGTCAAAAAGTGTAGGTGATTAATCAGTAAATATGAAAATAATATCATCGATATACTTTCATTAGGCAAAATTCTATAAAAATCCCATTTTTCTACTTAGTGTTAGTTGTTACGCCCTCTTGCGGACGTTTCACAAACTCGTTCATAATTACCAGCAATTTCTCTTGGCGACTTTTATCATGAATTTTTTTTTCTAAATCTATACGACCAATATCTTATGAGATATGGCCGCTCGCTACCCTTAATTGATCACCCGATCCGTAAACCATCTTACTCTTCAGATATTTACTAATATTTCTAAGTAAATCAGAAGTAGGTTTACTGTTTCAAATGAAACTTCTAGATAATTCCACAATATATTGAAAAAAATGTTAAAAATTCTAAGAAGTTTGACAATTGTTTCGATATTAAATATCGTCAGAACTTCTGTCATTCTGACGATGATATTTAATATCGAAACAATGGTCAAATTTCTTAGAATTTTTAACATTTTTTTCTATATATTGTGGAATTATCTAGAAACAGTAAGTTTAATTTAAAACAGTAATATGAGTAAATTCCCCGAAGTAAGGGCCGAGACAGTTAATTTCAATATTTTCGGGGTAAAATTGACTAGTCGAATTTTAAAATTACATTTTCAGAACGACGAGATTCTTCCTACATATTACAAGTCATCTGTCATAGGCATAATAAAAACTGCCCTTCATATATTATGCACGTAAACATAATGTGATTTTCCCGCAATGATAGACGAGCGGGTACAGGAAGCGAATCACTGACCATGAAACAGACAAAATACATACGCCTTTTTGTATATAAAAACAAGTTTCCATTTTTTTTAATAGACGTTTACATCGCCATTCTACGTTACGATCTCAGAATTAATTACAGTACAGAGATGCATAATTTTGTTATTCAATGTGAAAAATTCCATGAAAATTACACACATGGTAATAAATACAAAAGAATCTCTACAAAAAGTTGACACGTATGTAGCCATGAAATTTTTTATCATTTATAGGTACGACTGTAAAAAGTGAATACATTATTTAATTATCAATTACATTTATTTTATCCGATCGATAAATTTGCTATCTCTCTCTCATTTATTCAATTAAACAGTCAACGAACGTCTCGCTCAACCCATTCACGATACTGGCTCCTGCAATGCCAAAAATAAATAAAGTTGGGAATCGCTCATTTTATCCACAATCACTAACTAGAAGATCATAATTCAACTACTTGACTCCTTTTGATGTTATCTATAAAACTTTAGTGTTTATTAGTTTACAAAACCCGTTATAAAATACTCAAAGTGAATTTATGTGTTTGTTTACATTTATATCAATATTCAAGATAACAGACGAAACATTTCCAAGACAAATTAACTTCAATCATAGATGGAATTGAACTTATTTCTCCGTTTACACCATTTTACTTTTCCGCCCAATCCTATCTAATATGCGAGAAAAGTATTGGTTTATCCCGAAAAAATTCTAAATCCTATGTGTATGAGAGAGAGAGGGAGAGACATAAGCTTTATTGTCATGAAAATTTTTACAATTTCGTGGACAAAGCGAAATAATTTAAAAATAGCTAAATATAAAAAAGTATATAAAAAATAATATAAAAAATAATATAAAGATATAAAGAATACTGACAATACTAACGATACAAAACATAATATGTAAAAATACAAATTTAAATTAATAATTATAATACAATGTTACCATCGTACATCATACCAAATATTGATCTACGCCGATGAAACTCAAAAGTGTAGGGTAGAATGCAGAATTATGCCCCTGAATAGTAAGGTCTCTCAAGCAGAAACGCCCTTGTCAATCTCCGGAACCTATTAAATGTATTTGCCACTTTTAATTCTAAAGGTAGCTGATTGAATAGTTTTTTGGCATTGAAGATGATGGAATTTTTTACCAGATCAGAGGTGGGTATTGTTAAGTAGATATCGAAATTTTTTCTTCTAGTAGGGTAACTATGAATTGGCCTCTCGGTTAAATTGTGAAAGTGTTTGCGAATCAAACACACGGATTCCAAAATGAATAGAGCAGGAAGAGTTAAAATTTTGTATTTTTTAAAATAGAATTCGCAATGCGTCCTACGACTCAAACCATAAATACAACGAATAGCTCTTTTTTGTAGTTTGAAAATAGATGTGAAGAGGTATAAACTACAAGACCTCCAGAAAGGCAAACCATAGCGAAGGTGCGATTCGAACAAAGAGTAGTAAGTTGTTGAAGCAGTACAAGAATCAAGCTGTTTAGATACAGATTTAATGGCAAAACAAGCAGAGGATAATTTTTCGCTAAAATGTCTACATGTACAGACCATTTAAGGGCACTGTCATAATGGAGACCAAGAAACTTAATCGAATTTGAAGATCTTATTACGTCATTGTTAAGTTTGAGAGGTTGCAAAACTCCTTTGTAAGATAAAACTAAAGTTTTCTCAGTGTTAAAACAAAGCTCGTTCGAGTCATACCAGGATTTAATAGTAATGAGATCTTTGCCTATGGTAGAATGTAAAGTTCGTAAATCTGAATTGCTCCAGGTTTTACTAGTGTCATCGGCAAATAAAGTGAATTTACCATTAATTCGTAAGTCTGTGACATCGTTAATGAATACCAAGAAGAGAATTGGGCCCAAAACTGAGCCCTGGGGTACACCACTGCTAACTGGTAAATCATTCGAAACTTTTCCATTTGCTCGTACCAGTTGGTTTCTACATTTCAGGTAAGATTCAAACCATTTTAAAGGAATACCACGGATGCCATAATATTCCAGTTTGTCTATCAAATTGTCATGATCAACACAATCGAAGGCCTTTTCGAAGTCACAAAAAACCGAAGCCGTGAAAAGTTTATTATTAAGAGAGGTATATATTTCATTAAGAACAGAAAACATTGCGTCATTAGTACATTTATTAGGTAGGAAACCGAATTGTTGGGATTTCAAGATTTTATATTTCAAAAGAAAAAGCAGTAGACGTTTTTTCATTAGTCTTTCGATTATCTTCGATAAGATTGGTAATAAGGCAATAGGACGATAGTTACTAGTATTCTGTTTTTCGCCACCCTTGTGGAGGGGAACAATTATAGCTGTTTTTAGACAGTTAGTAAAGAGACCTTTTTCAAAGGATTCATTGATTAGAGAACATAAAACGTTAATCACCGCATCTGGAATATTCAAAAACATCTTAGCTGATAACCCATCAATGCCACAGGAAGTCTTGTTTTGAATACTGAGTATGGTTTGCACTAGCTCAAATTTATCTATTGGTCTAAGGAAGAAACTATCAGTGATTCTTTTAGAAGGAACTAGAGAAGAAAGAGCATCACGACTTGGAGATATTTTAGAGCTAATATTTTTACTGACGTTTATGAAATAATTGTTAAGTTCGTCTGGGTCGAGTTCAATAAAATTTGAGGAACGAGTTTTGTTCCTCAAATCATTGATAACAGACCAAGTTTCTCTAGTGGAATTTTTAGCTCTTGAGATGCGATTGTTATAATAGTTTTGTTTAATAGCTTTTATAGTTTTCCGGTACAATATTTTATAGTTATTGATATAATTGAGTACTTGAAGATATGTCGTCGGCCACTTTTCGTAATATGTCTTGTTTTCATGATTGAATATTTTTATGATTGAATATTGTTCAGGACATCACACAGAAGAACCCTATTGATTTTTAGCTCACCAGAGCCAGTACAACGGGCGCTATGGTACTTGAAGTAATTGTTGGAGAAATTTCAGTTTCTTAGCCTCCGAAGTGTATAGAAGTGACCAATTTTATAATTGGATATTGTTCAAAGCGTCTCACAGATGGACCCTATTGATTGTCAGCTCACTAGAGCTAGTACAACGGGTGCTATGGTACTTAAGGTATCACATTTTTGGTAATTTTAGGAGACATTTCGGGTTGTTAGCACGATACAGCTTCCCGAGTACAAGTTATCAATTTTATGATTGGATATTGTTCAGGGTGTCACACGGAGCAAGTAGAGCATACCACGATAAAAAACCGGAGCCCGAGGCAACCCGTTACCTGGATTCTAGTCGTCAAACCGGCAAGTAACGACGAAAGAGCGTTACAAAAGTGAATAATATATTTCCTTCAAATAAAAACAAAAACCAGGCTACGAAAGAACGAATTTAAAGTTTTGCCCAAACTATGAGGTTAATAAGGTATTTTGAAAGGAAATGGAAAAGGATTTAAAGGATTATATAATTTTTGCTAGCAAAATTCATCACGGTGAAATAAAAAAAGAGCAAAACTGCCGGCATATAAATTAGCACTTCTTGGAGTAAAAACAATATTGCTGGGGAAGATTGGTTGAAAGGATTTCGAAATCGATAGCCTCAAATATCTATCAGGAAACCCGAAGCTACGAGTTTCAATAAAAGTACAGTGACAAAGTTATTTGATAATGTATCTAAGGTTTATGTTGAAGATCAAGATAGAGAGCATAACTGAAATAAGATTCATAACTGTACATAATACTCCGAATGTATTAGCCATGAAAGGACTGAAACAAGTAGGACAAATAACTTCGGGGGAGAGGGGTGTTCTTATTACAGCGTGCTGTTCTATCAATGCAGCTGGAAATACTGTACCCCCATTTAAGGTGTTCCCTCGAGTCAACTTCAAAACGCACATGATATTAAACTCTCCTCAGTGGCAGTGCTTTGAAATCGGGATGGATGACTTCCGAAACATTTATCCAAGTTCTGACACATTTCACAAAATACACTAAATGTAAATAAAATTCTGTAGTATTATTTATGGATAGCCATGAGTCTCACATACAAATCGAAGCTTTGGATTACGGTAGACAAAATGGAATCGCTACACACACTACTAACAAATTATATCCTTTGTATAGATCTGTTTTTAAATATTTAAAGGTTAATTACAATGCTACTTGCAACGACTGGATGTTAAGTAACCCTGGTAAAACTATTTCAATTTACAATGTTTCGACATTATTTGGTAAATCTTATCCGAGGGCAATATCGCCAGAAAATATCATCAACGGGTTCACTTGTACAGAATTTAATGGGCGTCAAAACGATTGAGAAGATTTGGTTGTATTTCAGGACAGCCCTGGCTGAAGCACTTAAGTTGTTGATGCAGTTCAACAATCCCGAGGGTCAGATCGCTAGTTGCACTGAACGACTTCAAGAGGACTATTTCAACCTCGAACATCGAGCTCGTGTGAGTCACCCAAATGCCGACTCCCTGTCTAGACGGCAGTATCTAGCAGACTGTTCCCACTGCAACAAGGCGGTGTCTAAGGAAGCAGTGTCAAAAACTACAGTAGTTGACGAAGAATGGTCACCCACCTGGATCAGAGAAGATCAGGAGGATCATCATCACCTAAACATGATTCGGCATTTTAAGGTAGAAAATCGGCAACCTCCCTGGCAAGAAGTGTCAAGATTTTAACCGACACTCCAGGCATATTGGGCTCAGTGGGACTCCCTTGTCCTGGAAGAAGGCCTGTTGAAAAGAATCCTTGAAAACGATGATGGTTCCGAAAAGAGAAGACAGCTAGTTATCCCGAGAACGAGAGAAGCTTTAGATATCGCTGGACCAATTCCGTCAAAATAAAATGGTCCAAAGTAGTTTCCAGCTACCAGAAAGGCTGGAACCAGTATCTCTCCCTATTTGCATTGGCTTTTCGAGCAAGATCCCCAATGGAAAAACGAGAGTTGTCCACCAAAACCGACTAGCGCCATTCGAAGGAGACTATGACAAAGAGAAAGGAGTGAACCATATACAATAAGAATCTGACCCTGCCTTCGAAAAAATGATGGGCGCATACGGAGGTACCGGGAAAGCTAGATACAGAGTCACTACAGAACAAAGACAATATTGGTTCACGCTCCCAGAAGAGTATTCACTGGCACACATCTCCGCCAGTAACAAACACACACGAGGGTTGGCAACCGTCTTTCGAAAGAAGTTTGGGCAATTAGAAAAACTTGAAGATCAAATTCTAACCCCTGGCAAGACACTGAGGCTCAAACACAATTCACAGTACGTCTTCTATGTGTTGGAGTCCGACGTGGAGAAACTAGCAATGTCTAAGATATAGAGCAACCAGTTGGATTGGCAAGTCATCAGGAACATAATAGAGGTGATCTTCCGATGTACCGTTGTCCACGGTATTCACATATTAATTTGCAGCTATACCCCCGTTATTAGTACCCTTGTTATTTCCATACGACCGGAAAGTGTAGAAATGGGTCCAGTTGACGTTTTAAACATCCAGTGCCGGCTACACAGAAGTACCAGGAGGAACTTCCTTTTAAGGAGGGGGTAATGTTATGAAATTGCACACTGGTATAGTCCCTAAATCCAACTCTGTCTAATACATATACATATTGTTTTTATAGTAATTTCTAAGAAGGTCGATTGTTTGTTGAGAGCCACCATCCAGAAATTTCAGGAATCCAAGTGTTCCAGAAAAACGTTTTAATATATAAGACAACTGTTAGAAAAATGCTGGGAACTCAATAGAGACCTACACAATTTATTCGTAGACTTTAAACAAGCGTATGATAGCATCATCAGAGCAAGCTTATGGACAGCACTAGAAGAACTTGGAATACCCGGCAAACTTATAAGAATGATAAAAGTATGTGTTGAAGGATCATACAGTTCAATTAAAATAGAAGGTCACTACAGCGAAACCTTTGAAATAACAACTGGACTTAAACAAGGGGATGCACTGTCGCCGGCTCTATTTAACATAGCCTTGGAGAAGGTAGTAAGACGAACCGAACTAACTACGAACATATTCGGCCATAATGGACTCTGCCTGATTCTAGCTTATGCAGATGATCTAGATGTTGTAGGAAGAAGTACAGTTAACGTGAAGGAAGCCTTTATAAAACTAGAAAAAGAGGCAAAGAAAATGGGACTGAAAGTCAATGAGGAAAAAACTAAGTATATGCATATGACACGAAACGTAGGACGAGATCGAATACGTCAAAATGTTACTATGGACGAATACAACTTCGAACATGTACAGACTTTTCAATATCTAAGAGCTCTAATAACATCAGATAATAACGTTAAAGTAGAAATTAAACAGCGTATACTTCAAGGAAATAAATGCTATTATGCAACCCAACAATTATTAAGATCAAGGACTCTGACAAGGCAAACAAAAAGAAACATATATAAAACTATTATAAGACCAGTTGTAACATACGGCAGCGAAACATGGACCATGACGGTACAAGACACGCTACTACTCAATCGTTTCGAAAGAAAGATCCTTAGGAAAATATACGGAGGAGTCTGGGATCAACAAACAGTGCGGTATAGGAGGCGCACGAACAATGAGGTATATGCATTTGGCAACATGGCGCCCGGTGTAGATGTGTTTGACGAAGCTCTCCGGAATAAATGTTGTAAAAAGTGTAAAAGAAATGTTGTAAATGGTGTAAGGTGTATAAATTGTGAAAATAGTTTCCATATAAGCTGTGCAAAAAATAGCAACTCTGTAAAGTTTACTAGTGATGACTTAATCAAATGTTGTGAGCAAGATTCAGCATGTGATCAGACTGATCAGTTATTTTTCGACTCAATTGAAAGTCTAAGTCCAGACAATAAGGTAATTGATATTAATATATTTAAATATATAATAAAGCAAAAAGACTCCATAATAAAGGAGATGCATGACAAAATTCATTTAATGAGTCAACAAATAACTTCGTTAAAAGAACGAAACGAATTAGACACAAAAAGTACAGAACAAAAATCAACGCAAAAACAGTGGGAATCCACTGCCATTCAAAATAAAACCAGACCACTAATTCAAACTGGAAATGATAAAAATAATGCTGTTGCCAACTCGTCTATTCAATCAGTTATTTCAAAGACTGACGTGTCAGCTGCTTTAATGAAAATAAATACTGAACAAAAAATTGACGAAGTTATAAATTTGAATGAGAATAGCCCCAGAGAAAACTACAATAAATGGAGAGAAGTTCGAGGAAAAAGAAATAGAAAACAACTTGTTGTTGGAAATAATAATGAAATAATTGTAAACGGCAAGGGTATTAAGGGGGTTCCCAAATTTGTGGATCTTCATATTTACAGAGTGGACCCCATCATGACAGCAGATGATCTACGTGAAATAGTAAAACCACATTTCCCGGAAGTAGTGGTAATATCATTAAATTCGAAATATCCGGAGATTTACAGCTCTTTCAAAGTAAGTGTATATGGGTATAACTTTGATACTGCCATGAATCCAGCAATATGGCCACATGGAGCCCATATCCAGCAGTTTTTTCAGTTGCGTCCAAAGAGACTTCCCCAAGTCTAGAACATGTAACTCCAGTGTATTCTCAAAGTTATATATGTGGAAATGTATGTAAGTGTACTTATACAGAAAAATCAACTAAAACCTTTGAAATCATAAATGTAAATTGTCAATCCCTTACTAATAAGACCAATAGAATTGATTTAATATTGGAATGTAACAAACCTGATATTTTGCGTCTTTCTGAAACCTGGTGTAATAATGATAATATTGATTTAGTGAGATTTAACGATTATATATTGGCTACTCATTTCAATCGTATCAACAGAATTCATGGTGGGGTTTTGATACTTGTAAAAAAGATGATTAAATTTAAAAATCTAGACTTTGTAAATAATTTATCAATTGATATTGACTTTGAAGTATGTAGTATATCCTTTTTTTTGCAAGAAAGAAGCTGTTGTCTTGTGAATATATATAGATCCCCATCAGGAAACATTGAGATGTTCATGGACCGACTTTTTAAGGTCCTAAATTTTTGTTTCAATAATTATGATTGTACTATTCTTTGTGGAGACATGAACATTGATTATTTGAATATATCACGTGAAAGAACATTATTAATTGACTTGATGGAGAGGTTTAACTTAAACTTAAAAAATTGTGAGCCAACACGGATTTTCACAAATAAAAACATGAAAACGACAAAAACTAAAGTTGACTACTTTTTAACTAATATGACGTTTGAATACAATGAAAGCGTGATTGATATGCAGCTTGGTGATCATTTGGGACTAAACATTCATGTAAAATATCGTACGGGTATATAATGTACATTTTGCGAGAATAAGCTGAATAACAGAAAGACAAGTTTTAGGAATGTATCAGCATCCAATTTACTGAGTTTACAAACTCATCTAGACAATGAAAGTTTTCTGTCGGTCTATGAATATCTAAATGATACAAATATCTCAAGTGTTGATCTTGTATATAATGAATTTTTAGATACTATATGTTTCCATATTGATTTTATTTGCCCTATTTTAACAAAAAACGTATCTAATGTAACCAGAAAATCATGGGTTGATCTCGATCTTGTGCGGATGGGTAGTGATCTTAGGAATTTGTTTTGGTTAACAAAATTTTCCGCAAATCCCGATGTTCATTCAAATTATAAGAGGTTAAAACATGATTACGTCACTGAAATTAACAAATCAAGAAAATTGTTCTACCAAAAAAGTCTTGAAAATAAAAATGTAAAAGAAAAACAAAAATATATATGGCGAACAGTACAACAAAAAATTGGAAAAAAAAGACAATCTACTGTTGATACCATTGATGTGAATGGTAAAATAACTCAAAATAAATACGAAATTGCTAATTTGTTTGCCACTTTTTTTGCAACGAATACTAAAAAAGCATTAAATACCCACTTTGCTAACTGTGGTTTTGAAAGTTATACGACAATGTATGTCGCTAATACTTTTTATTTCAAACCTGTTATCCCTGAAGATATATTGGATGTAATTAACTGCCTAAAAAATGTTAATGCCGAGGGTGTTGGCTGTCTTTCGACAAAGATCATTAAAAGTATAGGTCCACAAATCGCTTGTACTCTAGCAGACATTATCAACTACTCAGTGGAAACAGAAACTTTTCCATCAAGTCTAAAGATAGGAGTTGTTTCACCAATACATAAAAAAGATAGCCTTCTCAGCCTTGACAATTATCGGCCAGTGACTGTCCAGACTGTGATATGTAAAGTGATAGAAAAGTGTATTTATAAACAAATGCTTTCTTTTCTCAAAAAGTATACTGTTATATTGGACCATCAGCATGGTTTCTTACCTGGCAGATCGACGGAGAGTGCATCCGTAGCTCTGCTTAATTTTATCCACACCTCATTGGATAGAAAGAGGTATGTGGGGGCGCTCTTCTTTGATCTTTCAAAAGCTTTTGACTCGGTTCGTGCTGATATAGCAATAAATAAACTACGAGATTTAGGATTTCCGGGAAAATTTCTATCGTGGCTGAAATCATACTTAGAAGCCCGTAAACTTATTGTCAGAATTGAAGATCAGAAGTCCCTCCCCCAACCTGTGGAAATTGGCGTACCTCAGGGGTCAATCTTAGGGCCTCTGATATTTTTATTATACATAAATGATCTTTCTAAATATGTTAGCACTAATCATTTAATACTATATGCAGATGACACCACATTGGCAATTGATTCTGAATCTCCGGATGAGCTGCTATTAAAGATGAATATTTTATCAAGAGAATTTATCAGTTGGTGTGAAAGAAATTCTTTGATAGTAAATTCGACAAAAACCATCCTCATGCATTTTTCTACAAGAACATATATTCCTGAAAATAGCTGTATCTCAGTTGGGGGGACTGATGTTTATTTTTCGAGTTCTACGAAATTTCTGGGAACCTACCTCGATAAGGATATGAGTTGGAATACCCATATCAACCACATTTGTAAAAAATTAAATAGTAGTTACTTTGCAATATTACAGCTAAAAAATATATTTACAACTAGTCAACTGATCAATGTTTATTATGCAATAGTATAGTCCCATATTTCCTATAATCTTATTCTGTGGGGGGGTGCGGTAAATGCCTCGAGGATTTTTATTTCTCAAAAAAGGATTGTCCGTCTAATTTTTAATTTAGATTATAGAGAAACATGCAGAAACCATTTTAAAGATTTCGGTGTACTAACTTTTTATTCTATTTACATCTACAAGTGCATATTATATGCAAAAAGTAATTTCAGTGAATTTAGTCTTAATTCTGATTTCCATGATTACCCAACCAGATCTGGAAAACTTATACGGCCACCGAAACATGAAACCTCATTGTTTGAAAAAAGTCCTGTCTACAAAGGAATTCAATTCCTTAATCATTTGCCCAGCTGTATAAGATGTGAGAGCGATTTCAATGTGTTCAAACAAAAACTTAAAATTTTTTTAATTGTCGAATGTTTCTATGATGTGTCAGAGTTTTTAAGCAAACGATTTTAATTTAAGTGTTTAATAAGTAAGTTGTATTCAATGTAATATCCTCTTCTCTGTTTGACCTGTCCTATATCATGTACTATGATCAAAAAGGATGAATAAAGTATTATTATTATTATTATTATTATTATTATTATGAACTATATAATAGCCCAAGTATAGTACAAGAAATTAAATCCAACAGATTAAGATGGCTGGGACATGTCCAGAGGAGTAATGACTCAAGGCTAATTAAAATGGTCTGGGAAGAAGCCCCTAACAACAAAAGACCACTTGGGCGCCCAAAACTTCGATGGCGTGATAATATACACAAGGACCTGCAAACTTTGGGAGTCCTTAATTGGGAAGAAAGTACTCAGGATCGACATGAATGGAGGAGAATTGTTGAGGCGGCCAAGACCCACCCCGGGTTGTAGAGCCATGGATGGATGGACTACCTACCAACCGCAGTTCAGTCTACAGTTTAATTTCGTAGCAGAACAGTGAACAATTGAATATAAAAGTGAACTTAGCTAAAAAGTGAACAGCGTATTTAATATAAATTAGACATTAAGAGTGTACATAAATTAAGTGTAAGTGAATAGTTAAGTGTATAAATAAATTACGTAAGTAGATATAGCGTGTGCATAAATTTATCCCAGCCGTTGTGTTAAAAACTATTTAAATAAATAAGAAAAACATTACAATAAACTAAAAATATTGAAAGTCAGCAATGACGTCACTTTCAGTGCCACCGGCTCCCCGCCTAAGACAAAAGTATGTATTTTGTTTATTATTGTTGCTAGCTAGTTCATACTCATACCATAACAATATGTATTCATTTATTTGTTCGATTATATTCTGTTCTGAATTTATCGTAGCGTCTTTACCTGTATTTGTCATCATTTTTGTTTTTGAATAATTTATATTGTCCTATTTTCTATGTGTGTGAGATCAAATCCATAAACAAATTATATTAAAAAATACGGAAACTTTATCGATCAGAATAAATTATGAACGTAATTAAAATAATATCATGACGTAATTATTGGAGAACCCCGCATTGTTCAGTGGGTGTTAAGAAGGCAACCGACCGTGGGTTGTTGGAAGGGTTTTCACCCTATTTGAATACAAGAGATGTTCTCATCTTGTTAATCTAAAACTATTCACAAACTAATCCCGATGTTTAGGTGATTTACATACATTAGAATAAGTAGGCTTGCGTTTTATACAGTGTGTTCATTAAAAGGCGTCTGTGGAACAAATATTAGGTCTGCTCCAACCGAAGTAAATACCGTTCTAGTACCGTACAATTACAGTAACGCAGCAAATTTGATGTAAATTACACAGACTTATTATATTCACTAATCAGCAGGTCAACTGGGTTTGTATCGTAATATTACGGTTTTTGTGTTGGTTGGAACAGACCTAATATGTTTCAGTATAATTATTTTTATAGCTGATTTACATAAAAAACTCATATAGGTATTTAAACAAGTTTCCAGTTCAAGTAGATTGCTTGGTGAAATTAATTTGTCATTTCGCAGGATTTTTAAATAAACAGGGCTGGTTTTCAAAAAAAACGAATAGATAGAAAGATGCAGGCTAGGGACACTGCAGACCGTGCCATCTATAGAGCCCGTCGAGTAACTAAAATCGGTAGATAATTCAAAAAAATTAACGAAAACTGTAACGTCGCTAGTAATCAAATTTTATTGATTTTTATAACTGCGTATGCGCGATATCATATTGCTCGTCCCCATCCCCGCATGTTATATGTTATATACTGTTATCATTTCTTAGTTCAAGTGTAGAGGTTATTTTAAGGTTACGGTATTTTGGTGTAGTTTTTAATTGCTATAGTGTAATATTTATCTGTTGTTTCGTTGCTTTATTGTTATTAATGGAAAAGACAATGTCAAAGTGTATTCTGAAGGAGTAATAAGTGGTGTACTCGGTAAGTTTTATTAAAAAAATTTGAGAATTTTTTCTTTCACAATTATCTTCATTTTTATAAAACACAGAGGATTTTTACTAATTTAATCGACAACTTTAGAGATCATGGTTGTTCTTTACATTAGCTAAACTGAAAATTGCTGCATTAGTAAAGTAAATATTTCTTTTTACAGTTTTGTTCCTCCAACCCAGGAAGATAAAATTAATATGGCCGAAAAGCAGTGGTAATAAATCATTCAATTTGTCGACGAAGAAACGATGGAGGATATGATCCCTTCATTTTCAAAAACAGTGTTTCTTTACATTTGAGAAAGACGAAGAGAGGTTATTAAGACAGTTTGATTTGCCTTCCCATATGAGTGGAAATTAACAAAAATTGATGGTACGTTTTATTGTATTGTATTCATATGATTTTGAATTGAATTGAGTGAACGAAAAGACGAGTACTGAGTGTGTAATTTTATTAAAATTCCAGGTAAGCGCTTTCATCCATTAGACCATTCTGAAAGCTCTCAAGAAAAAAATATACAGAAAGTGTCAAAAAACATTAAACCCTGTAACTGCTACATACAATGATATAAAATGTTTGATGTTACATCATTATTTAACTAAAATTTGTTAAAATTACTTTATAAAGAGTGTGTACAATTGTAATTCACATAACGAAACGTCTAATTTGATTACCAACTAAATGATATGTGTGCACACCCTCTTTATAAGGTAATTTTAACAAATTTTACTTAAGTAATGATGCAACATCAAACATTTTATTTCATTGTGTGTACATTGTACCTGTTGTATGTTTTTCTCTTGTCGACAGCTTTGAGAATGACATACTCAGTACTCGTCTTTTCATTCACTCAATTTATATCTAGTGTGTACACCATACTCAGACAATTCCATTTTAAAATGTAACCATTGAAAAAATAATAATCTGGGTTTTATTTTATGTTATAGCTATATTCCCTCTACCAGCTATGGGATGGAAGGTATTGATCCTTTGCCGATTTTCATATATAGTCCATGGTGTGACAATTTATGGGAAATGAAAGTGAGTATTAACTTTTGTTGAGGCATTACGTCAAGTATTTGGTCTAGCGGTAACCAAAAATCCAAAATATCCAATAAAGACCAAAAATAAAAAAATAGTTAAAAATCAAGAATTCCTAAAAAAATCGAAAGCTTCAAAAAAGGGAATCAAAAAACCAAACAAATGTATACATTCAAACATTTTTTGATATTTTTTTGGCTTAGTACAAAAACATGTGTAAACTTATTATTTCGATAGTAAGCGCATTTTGTTTTCTTTTGTTGACATAAATTTTCAAACATATTTGTGTGTTTACTTATTTATTGTTGTTATTTTGTGTGTTTACTTGTAGAACCTCAACCAGAAACGAGAAATGACTCCATGAGACAGTGGGATTTTTAAGAGCCCTTAAGAAACATTTTAACAATCATAGACTGCCAGGAGCTGCAGAGTAACTTAAACTGCCTTATGCAATGGTTTCATAAGAACGGAATGCTTTAAAATGTAGAAATATACAAATATGCAATATACTAGGTTGAAGCTTGTGTTATAAACCTATTTAATACTTCCACTGGAGAAATAAAGATGTGTTTTAAGTGGAAATGAAATGTTAGATATATTATTTTAAATGTTGGACAGTCACAAGTGCTGTTTAGCACTCTTATATGTAATTACTTGGCACCTTGTATTTACAGAGCTGGGCAGTATTTAACAACTTTTCCCATAAAAATATTTTAATTACTTTTGTTCTAACATCCACAGTAATTATACTCAAATGTTTCTTTTCACAGAAAGTTGCCAAAAATAGTAGTTAAAAACTTATTGCTAACACTTTTTTTTATTAGGTAAGTAGCAGTTATACTCCTGCAGTTTGTCCAGCTCTGTGTGTTTATACGAGTGTAATAATAAATTAATATAAACTTATCATACATAATTTTCTACTTTTATCTTGATTTAACATCATTTGAAAATCTAATGATAATCCAATCTAGAATGTATTTTACTCAAATTATTTTTTAATTATTGCATGGTTTTTACACTATAATTTATTTGTTGTCATTATGTTTGTTAAAAAAAGTGCTTTGTGAAAAAAATAATTTGTTGTATATTTTTATACCAAAATAAATAAATTGTTTATATGATTATTGTTTTATTTTTTCCAATTTAATTAATCATTTGATATTTCATTTAATTTAACTCAACATCTAATAATTATTTAGTTAATGGAGTGTAATAGAATGAAATGTTAAATAATTGACTATGAATGGCTATTTTGAAATAAAATAATTAAAATACAGTATATTTGAATATACCGCCAATCCGCCAAAACCTAAAATTACAGAAATCTTTCCAACATCACTCAGTTGTTTACTCGACGGGCTCTTTAGATGCCGCCACAATCAGTGTCTCATCTATCTGTGGGTTATCTGTGGAAAGATGTAGTAATTAAATAATAAATAAGTTGAGAAGTATTTTTGTTTTTAAAGCATAACTTTAAAGTTTGCATTACACACAACCACAAAACTTTTTTATTGTCTAAAATGCCTAAAAATAATACACTTAATCTTAATCTCCAATAAGATAATAATTATCAATAAACTAAAATATGCTATAAGCAATTAATTATAAATTTTTATTATTTATTCGCACACATGGTAACATAAAATGGTAGTTATTCTTTTTTATTATTAAAAGATCTTTTAATGTTTTCCCAGTGAGCCAAGAGTAGCTAGGAAACTATTGGAAGATGGAAAATAAACTAAGAAAAAAGCTAAGGGGAAGACCAAGAAGACAATGGATTGACTAGATAGAGAAAATAAGACTAATACTCTGGAGGATATGAAAATACTTGCCAGGGACAGGCATAAGGATAAGCGAAAAGGAAGAAGATGTTTTCTTTTTCGCCGACAAACGACATTTAGACCTCTTTTTTTAGAATGGCTGGCAAAATTATATTTGCCAAATTATTATTTGGAGTAAGTATGCAACAAAATGCATTAGTATTATTCTTTGAAATAGGAATCGAGTGATCATGTGTAGCTCGTTTGCGCGGCAACTGGCTGTATCTCCGAAAGTATTTGTCCCAGGTTGCGGGGAAAAATATTGATAGTAAAAGTGGTCAAAAGAAATTGCAGGAAATTATTTTCAACCTCAAAATTTTACCCATAGGAGCCGTTACTCTCAGTACATTTAATTATTTTATTTTGTTACTTGTTGCAATTCAAAAACAGTGATTGAATTAAGTGCCGGTGCAAATGTACCCACAAACATCGGTACCTGCGACGCCAAATGAGGCGAGCTTAATACAGCAGAATAATGCGCTGTTTCAGGAAAATAGTGCAAGATCGCAAAATGAACAAGCGCTATATAGTGTCTGAAAGAGCTTTGAATATGAGAAAAGTTGCTTAATAGGCAAACTTAATGCAATACCACAACAATTCGAACAAATGCAAAGAAATTATTTGGATTTGAGAAATAAATATACAGGGCTAGTGTAATAAACACGACATATGACATAGAAAATTTTAAGAACGCCCTATATAGACTATTTTTTATAATTCAAAATATCTAATAAATGTTGACCTCAACGAAAGAAATTACTACAGACAAAAATGTGTTATTGCAAGGTTAACAAAACATTTTAGATTACGATTATGTCATGCTTGTTTACTATGTACGTTACGAGTAAAAAAACAATGATATTGAAAACTAACCTTCACATAAGGTAAAATTTAGAATAAATAACGAAAAAATCGGAAGCAAAAGGGAGAAAGTATCTCTCCCCCGGTGAGGCAAGTCTAAGTATTGACGGGCCCTTCACCCCCCAACAGTAATAGTGTGCAGTTTGTGACTAGTGATATTTCAAAACGTAAGTTTTTAACGTACAATTATTTTATTATATTTTGTATTGATCTGTGATATTATATTTTCTTTGACTTAACCGGGTGTCCCGAAATAGGTAAGGGACCCCACAGTATTTTTCGGTCATATCTAGTGTTTCATATATATCAGCGCCCCTCATCTACTGGTAGAGCCTAAACAGTTATAGGTATTTAGAAGTATGTTCAGGGACCATTTCCCTATATATATATATATATATATATATATATATATATATATATATATATATATATATATATATATTTTTAAATCAGAAAATCAAAACAAATGATTATCCTGTGGTAATTATCGACCGTACTATTTATATAAGCAAAAGGTGATGATTGTCAGGTATGCGGTCAGTATAAGAAATAAAACTATATTCTCATTCTCAATATTTCGCTATTGTTCAATAGCATCATCAGGAGACACTACAATAATTAAAATATAAATACAATGACAAAGATAGGAACACAAATACTTACAGATGTTAAGAGTCAGTAAAAGTTGATGTACACCACATTAAGGTACTAACTAGACTAATTGCTAATGATTAATTTGTAAAAATGGTTGTGGTGTGAATTGATAAAAACAAGAAACAATTTGAGTTAAAAACAAAACAACAAAATAAATAATCTGAAACGTATGAATAAATGGGGTGACAAAACAACAATATTAAAATGAATTTAAAAGGTGACAATAAATATCACTAAGTTTATTAGTATCAGATTTGAGGTTGATAGCATCCTTTTGTTTGTTGATGTGATACATTTCGAAAAATAAACGATTCCTGTATTGGTCAACTTTCTGGAGAATCTCTGTATCGTCATAACTAAACGTATGGCCCGTCTTTATAAAATGATCCACCACTACACAGTTATTCTTGCCTACTCGACAATCACTTCTATGTTGGGTAATACGGTTTTTTAACCATTGAGAAGTTTGACCAACGTAACATCCCGGACACTGCGAGCAATTTATTTTGTAAATCACGTTGGTTTGTAATAATGAAGGTGTTTTATCTTTAACTTTCGAAAAAAGGAGAGAAATAGTTGTCAAATTGTATTTAGCAACTCTGAAATTGGTGAACTGTTTGAACAGTGGTAAAATCAGTTGAGTTAAATTATTGATGTAAGGAAGTCTTTTGTACAGAGTAGCCTGTTGATTGAAATTGTCAACCTGACCATCGTAGAAGTCTGTGTTATAAATTAATTTTTTTAAAATGTGTTTGGGATAACCGTTGTTAACGAAAATATCAAATAACGATCTTAAGTTCTTATTAACAAATTTTTCATCACTGACGTGTAGAATTCTATTTTTCATTGTTAATACTAAGTTGTACTTCTGACTCTTAGGATGATCAGAGTAGAAATTTAAAAACCTTCCAGATGATGTTGGCTTTTGATACCAATCTAACAAGATAATGTTATTGTCGGATCTCATTACTCTGGTGTCCAAGAATGGTAAGCTGGCCCCACTCTCCAATTCCATAGTGAATTGTAAATGATTATCAAATGAATTGAAAACATTAAGTGTAAAATCAGTCTTATCAAAGGGAACAGCACAAATTATGTCATCGACATATTTATACAAAAAAGGTAATTTGAAGGGCAATTTAGGGATTACATTGTCAAGTAGCTCGTCAAGGACAAGAGTGGCTAGAACAGGACTGATGGGGGATCCCATCGGTGTGCCAAAAATTTGGCGATAAAATACGTTGTTGAAACTGAAAAAAGTGTTATCAAAAATAAATGTAACCAATGATAAAAAACTATCCTTGGATAATCTAGTGAAGGGTTCCAACAGAAACCATTTTTCATCAATAATATTGGTAATTAAGTTTAATGGGATGTTGGTAAATAAAGATACTACATCTAAAGAAATAAGTATGTAATCCTTTGGTAATCTACAGCCTCTGATAGCATTGACAAAAGAGAAAGTGTCGTTAATATTATAATTTGTGTGATCCTGAAACGCATTTTGTAGAATATCAGATAAAAATTTTGATAGCTTGTAAGTAGTAGAATTGATGGAACTAACTATCGGGCGAAGGGGTATCTCCAATTTATGTATTTTCGGTAAACAATACAACTTGGGAAAATTGGAATTATAAATGAATAATAACTTAGCGATATCATCGGAAAGTTCCTGTTTGGTTTTTAACTTTTTAATTAACAAATTATAATTTCTTTGTACAGAGGTGGTAGGATCCTTATTTAGTTCAATATAAGTTGACTCATCTCGTAATAACAATTTAGTTCTCTCAACATAATCTGATCTATTCATTGCAACCGTACAACCTCCTTTGTCTGCTTGTAAAATATAAAGTTCCGGATGAGATTTCAAAAACCATTTAGTTTTATTAAACATTTTAGTGTGGATGGAGAATTTATTACGTTTGGATTTATGTAGGAAGTTAGTTATAATATTAGTAGCACCTTTTTTGTATAAATATGTCGATGACATAATTTGTGCTGTTCCCTTTGATAAGACTGATTTTACACTTAATGTTTTCAATTCATTTGATAATCATTTACAATTCACTATGGAATTGGAGAGTGGGGCCAGCTTACCATTCTTGGACACCAGAGTAATGAGATCCGACAATAACATTATCTTGTTAGATTGGTATCAAAAGCCAACATCATCTGGAAGGTTTTTAAATTTCTACTCTGATCATCCTAAGAGTCAGAAGTACAACTTAGTATTAACAATGAAAAATAGAATTCTACACGTCAGTGATGAAAAATTTGTTAATAAGAACTTAAGATCGTTATTTGATATTTTCGTTAACAACGGTTATCCCAAACACATTTTAAAAAAATTAATTTATAACACAGACTTCTACGATGGTCAGGTTGACAATTTCAATCAACAGGCTACTCTGTACAAAAGACTTCCTTACATCAATAATTTAACTCAACTGATTTTACCACTGTTCAAACAGTTCACCAATTTCAGAGTTGCTAAATACAATTTGACAACTATTTCTCTCCTTTTTTCGAAAGTTAAAGATAAAACACCTTCATTATTACAAACCAACGTGATTTACAAAATAAATTGCTCGCAGTGTCCGGGATGTTACGTTGGTCAAACTTCTCAATGGTTAAAAAACCGTATTACCCAACATAGAAGTGATTGTCGAGTAGGCAAGAATAACTGTGTAGTGGTGGATCATTTTATAAAGACGGGCCATACGTTTAGTTATGACGATACAGAGATTCTCCAGAAAGTTGACCAATACAGGAATCGTTTATTTTTCGAAATGTATCACATCAACAAACAAAAGGATGCTATCAACCTCAAATCTGATACTAATAAACTTAGTGATATTTATTGTCACCTTTTAAATTCATTTTAATATTGTTGTTTTGTCACCCCATTTATTCATACGTTTCAGATTATTTATTTTGTTGTTTTGTTTTTAACTCAAATTGTTTCTTGTTTTTATCAATTCACACCACAACCATTTTTACAAATTAATCATTAGCAATTAGTCTAGTTAGTACCTTAATGTGGTGTACATCAACTTTTACTGACTCTTAACATCTGTAAGTATTTGTGTTCCTATCTTTGTCATTGTATTTATATTTTAATTATTGTAGTGTCTCCTGATGATGCTATTGAACAATAGCGAAATATTGAGAATGAGAATATAGTTTTATTTCTTATACTGACCGCATACCTGACAATCATCACCTTTTGCTTATATATATATATATATATATATATATATATATATATATATATATATATATATATATATATATATAATATTGGAAATGTTTATATTCTTGGGTTCATAGGTTGTTTTAAATAATTAAAATACGATTGTATTTCACATTTTTCTATTGAAAATGGATAAAAATTTTAACGTTTCGCTTCTTCTTTGGAAGCATTTTCAAAATAATATCATTATAAGAATAAGGTACGATTAAAATATTTGTAAATAGATAAAAACATAACATTAGTAGGTTTTTAAAAACATTAATAAAAACACAGAATTAAAATTGACGTATATATATATATATATATATATATATATATGTATATATATATATATATATATATATATGTATATATATATATATATATATATATATATATATATATATATATAAATGAATATAATTTCATAAAATACGAGGTGCTATATGAAATATAAATTTCGATTTTCTACTACACCTGTTTTAGTCGAAATTTCAATAATTTCGACTTATTGGCCTGACCGTTCTTCGAAGGGCAAAACAACTACATTCCTGGCTAATACCACGCAGAATATTGAAATACATCCCCTTCGAAAACCGTGACGTCGATCGGCCATTTTGCCGATACGGACATCTGTGGTGATTCGCAACTGATAGCAGAAGAGCATAGTACACTTACGCGTTTCGACCTTCTTGGGTCTCTTCAAGAGTGCCGTAATGCCTTCCAGTTCAGAATCTCTAATCCGAACTGAAGCTTACACCCTCCGACAACCTCTCTTGGTTCGTGTAGTTACACAAGCGAGAAGTAGTCAGTTGGCGCCATCTTCACTTTCAGTTGCGAACCAACACCTCAGATAAATGCGACCGTATTAGTCGTATTAAATAAAAATGAATATAATTTCATAAAATACGAGGTGCTATATGAAATATAAATTTCGATTTTCGAAGGGGATGTAATTCAATATTCTGCGTGGTATTAGCCAGGAATGTAGTTGTTTTGCCCTTCGAAGAACGGTCAGGCCAATATTTCGAAATTATTGAAATTTCGACTAAAACAGGTGTAGTAGAAAATCGAAATTTATATTTCATATAGCACCTCGTATTTTATGAAATTATATTCATTTTTATTTAATACGACTAATACGGTCGCATTTATCTGAGGTGTTGGTTCGCAACTGAAAGTGAAGATGGCGCCAACTGACTACTTCTCGCTTGTGTAACTACACGAACCAAGAGAGGTTGTCGGAGGGTGTAATCTTCAGTTCGCATTAGAGATTCTGAACTGGAAGGCATTACGGCACTCTTGAAGAGACCCAAGAAGGTCGAAACGCGTGAGTGTACTATGCTCTTTCGCTATCAGTTGCGAATCACCACAGATGTCCGTATCGGCAAAATGGCCGATCGACGTCACGGTTTTCGAAGGGGATGTAATTCAATATTCTGCGTGGTATTAGCCAGGAATGTAGTTGTTTTGCCCTTCGAAGAACGGTCAGGCCAATAAGTCGAAATTATTGAAATTTCGACTAAAACAGGTGTAGTAGAAAATCGAAATTTATATATATATATATATATATATATATATATATCTTCTTTTGATTATTTGATTATAGCGCACAGATATTCATATTTTGTACATATTTAGTCCTACTTTAAAGTATCAACGGATAACTTTTTCAGTCATATTCCCGAACATCCAGATACCGGAGACATTATAATTAATTTTCTGAATTTTATTGATATAGATTGTATTCTGTATTTTTTTCCTCTCTCTTCGAGAAACGTAATTAGAGTTAGAAATAGGGGATAAAGATTTTCTTTTTTTTTGTATTTTACCAGTTGATTAAATCTCACAAGATCCGTAATTATTTCTTTCCAATCCCGGAAATTTTGGCAATATAGATATAGGGTTTACAGGATATCGTATTTGATCCGATTCATAAAGTTTCATTTGATTTCTATTTATTGCCTTAATTTTTGTGGAAGATATCCAACATAATTATCGCTAAAAGGTGTATAGAGTACCATACTTATACAGGCTAAGTACCAAAAGACATACCATTCGTTATTCTTTTATTTATGTAGTGTATATCACGTAGGCTATCCAAAAGCCAGAAGAAAGCCGCGTATATTATATTTATTAGATTGCAAAGCGTTCGTATATGGTTTTAATAATTTTTTTTGTAATATATGCTTGTACATATTTTAACCTTTCAGTTTATTTCCATAACCTCAACCCTCACCACCCCCGTACCAGTCAAATAGGACGGGCCGACTCGACCTGCACTACGAACTCGGGCTTGGCACACTGTATAAGCCCAAGGGGCCCCACGACGACTTTGATCGCTCGAGCCAGGAACAACCCCTCCCTCGAGGTAATCCCGCAGGGAGAATTCCTGGTTCTACATTTTTGTGCCACGAGGCACTGGTGACAGCACGCTGCAACGATTTTGTTCTAGGATAGGAGTATACAGTAGGGCCCTTCCGGTCACTACAATCAGAGAGAAAGGAAACCGGAGAGATAATACATGGACCGAACACATTACACTGGTGACAGCAGAATAAAAATAGGAACTACCCATCTAATAGAGTGGTGACGGCGGATTTCTGACCTACTTCATTACACTAGAAAAAAGTTTGACAAGTATAAGTCAAACGGAGGAACAAAGCCAGACCAATACTTCACTGATAAGGGTGAAAAATCGGAAGAAAAGAAAAATGGATACGTCACTAACATCTCCACAGCAAAGATCAACGGTCTCAGAAAAAGAAAAAAACAGCCAAAAGCTAAAAAAGTACAACAACCACCTCCCATTAGGTTTGCTCTCACACGAGTCACAAACAATCAGAAACAGTCAGGATTCTGCGCAATCCATTTTTCCGCGTTCATACATAAGTTTCTGATTGTTTGAAAACAGATGGACGTTGGACAGTTGGAAAACCATCAGTCAAATCTGTGTGAACATCGTCCAGCTGTTTTCAAACAATCAGAAACTTAAGTATGAACTCGAAGAAATGGATTGTGCAGAATTCTGATTGTTTGTTACTCGTGTGAGAACAAACCTATAATCGTAGACGGAATTATAAATTTTAATGCACTTCATGAACTTGTAACAAAAATGATGCCTGGATTTCAAATTAAAATTATAAACGATAAAAATATTAAAATTAATGTACCGGATGGAGAATGCTACGAAACTCTCACTAAGATACTTACTGATAAAGATTACTCGTGGTATTCTTACGAAAACAAACAAAACCGTCCTATTAAAATAATGGTTATCAATCTCCATCAATCCTGTAATCCTGAAGAAATGACCCAGGAAATGAGAAGAAGAGGATACAAATTACTTGAAGTTACTAAAAAACTGAAATACAGACCAAAGCAGCCTCTAAATATGTTTATATTGTCATTCAGAAATGATGAAGATATTAACAAAATCTTCAACATAACGGACATAATGGGTATAAGGGTCCAAATTCAACCAATTAAAAAATCTAGGTTAGTTCCGCAGTGTAAGCGATGTCAAGCTTATGGTTACACCCAGAAATACTGTGCTAAAGAACCTAGATGTGTAAAATGCACTGGAAAACATCTCTCAAAAGAATGTAACAAGCCTAAAGATACAACCCCAAAGTGTGTTCACTGTGGCGATAATCACCCAGCGAATTACCGAGGCTGCATTGTAACCAAATTGCGTGCTAAACCTCAGCCAGATAAGAAAGAAAGGAACGACCATCAAAACAAAATCAGAGTTCCAACCTAAATAAAACTTATAGCCAAGTAGTTACAGAAAACACAATTGCAACTTACAAAAAACCTCAACGGCAGGAACCATTAAGCACAAACATTGACATCACGCTCCAGCAAATCTTGGATTATCTGAACGTATTATAAAATTGGAAAAACGTGCTCAAGGTGCGATCCCTAAAACCAAAAATGTTTATGCAACTAAGAAAATGAGAATGGAATGCTAATGGACTGCTGCAGCACCATTTGGAGTTATGACATACAAATCTGGGGTTGTGCCAGTAAAAGTAACATCGAAATTATTCAACAATTCCAGAATAAGATACTAAGGAACATCATCGATGCACCCTAGTACTGCCGAAACAGTGATATCCATCGGGATCCTGTCTAATATACGAGTATTGGTTTACCCCAAAAAGTATTGGGATTTTGAAAACAAATTTTAAATTATTTTTTCGTTTTTCAACAAGAAGAACACGAAAAAACGGTTTTTAGAAAAAAAATCCTGTGTATGTCGTCGTCCACATCGTAATATGTCTTGTTAGCACGATACAGCCTCCAGACTGCAACAAGTCACAAATTATAGGATTGAATATTGTTCAGGACACGCCACAGAGGACCCTGTTGATTTTCAGCTCACCAGAGCCAGTTCAACAGGTGCTATGGTACTTATTTTTGGAAAACTTTCGGTTTGTTAGCACGATACAGCCTCCGGGGTGTATAAAAGTGACCAACTATATTATTGAATATTATTTAGGGCGTCTAACAGATAAACCCTATTGATTTTCGTCTCAATATAGCTAGTACAACGTGTCCTACACATCCAGATATACTACATTTTTGGAGAAATTTCGGTTCGTTAGCACGATACAGCCTCCGGAGTGTATATAAGTGATCAATTGTATGATTGGATATTGTCCAGGGCGTCTCATAGATAAACCGTATTGATTTTCAGCTCACCACCATGGGTGCTATGGTACTTAAAGTAGCATATTTATGAAATTGACTGTCTCGACCCTTACTTCATGGAATATGCTCATATTAGTGTTTTTAAATGAAACTCACGGTCTCTAGTTAATTCCACAATATAATGCAAGTTAATGAAAATTCTAAAAAATTGACAATTTTTCATTCTGACGATGATATTGATTTATCGAAACAATTGTCAATTTTTTAGAATTTTCAATAACTTGTATTATATTGTGGAATTAACTAGAGACCGTGAGTTTCATTTAAAAACACTACCATATTTATCTCATTTTTGAGAAAACTTCGGTTTGTTAGCACGATACAGCCTGCGGAGTGTATAGATGTGACCAATTTTATTATTGTATATCGTTGAAGGCGTCTAATAGATGAACCCTATTGATTTTAAGCTTAATGAAGCCAGTACCACGGGTGCTATGGTACTTGAAGTACCACATTTTTGGAGAAATTTCGGTTTGTTAGCACGATACAGCGTCCGGAGTGTATAGATGTGACCAATTTTATTATTGTATATCGTTCAGGGTGTTCAATAAATGAACTTTATTGATTTTCAGCTAACCACAGCCAATACAACGGGTGCTATGGTACTTAAAGTACCACATTTTTGTAATTTTTGGAAAAACTTCGGTATGTTAGCACGATACAGCCTCCGGAGTGTATAGAAGTGACCAATTTTATTATTGGTTATCATTCGGGGCGTCTAATAAATGAACCCTAAAATTTGTCAGCTCAATGGAGCCAGTACAACGGGTGCTATGGTACTTGAAGTACCACATTTTTGGTCATTTTTTGAGAAATTTCGGTTTGTTAGCACGATACAGCCTCCGGAGTGTATAGATGTGACCAATTTTATTATTGTATATCGTTCAGGGCGTCTAATAGATAAACCCTATTGATTTTCAGCTCAATTGTGCCAGTACCACGGGTGATATGGTACTTGAAGAACCACATTTTTGGTCATTTTTGAAGAAATTTCGGTTCGTTAGCAAGATACATCTTCCGAAGTGTATACAAGTGACTAATTTTATGGTAAGATATTGTTCAGGGCGTGTTACATATGCCGAAAAGTTAGTTTTAACCATTAAAACTGTTTATTTTATAACTTAATTTGTACAATTTCGGACTTCATTCACTAACTTGAACATTAAGTAATTTTCAAAATAATGTATTGAAGTGGAAAAAGTTGGTTTTTAAATAGTGAAATTTGTGGGCAATTTGATGTACTTTCATTTTGTATGAGGAGCGAAAAACACCAAAAAATTGTAATTTTTTATCTTTTATTGCATTTTCCTCAATTTTGCGTCACGAAATTTTGTTAGTAAGCCTCAGATTCGTATTCTATAGAAAATAATCATGTTAAAAAACATTCTGTAACAATATAAGGTCTGTTCCAACCGACACGAAAACCGTACAATGTACGATACAAATCCGGTTGACCCGCTGATTAGTGAATTTGATGTCAAAGACTTATTATATTCACTAATCAGCAGGTCAACTGGATTTGTATCGTACATCGTACGATTTTCCTGTCAGTTGAAACAGACCTATAGCATCGTCCATAAATTCCAATAAGTCCGTCCACTCTTGGAATTTATGGACGATGCCTATAGTAACAAATAGTAGTTCTCAAATTCTATTTTAATTTATATCCATAACTTGTATCATTATATCTCTCTCCTAATATTCAAACGAAACGGAGCAGAATGTCTAGGGATATTGTCAAAATGATAATATCCCTAACATATAAACTACGCGTCTGGTTGTGAAAGTGCCCGGCCAATTACTGCTGCAATATTGTTTTAGAAACACAATTTCGTACGCCAGATAAGGGTTTATATTCTTTCTAGGAAAAATAAAGGATATCGTTAACATTATGTCTAACAGGAGCGGATTTACTTACGAAATGACCGATTTTAAATGTAAATATAATAATATAACAATGACGAGAAATATATTTGGTGCTTTTATATGAAATTTGAAAACTAGATATTTCAAATACGGTTTAATGATGGTACTTTCATAATGTTGGTTGAATTGTTTAATGATATCGTAATTTCCATGAATAATAACAATGAAGCACGAATACGCGTGATCTATCAAAAATATTGTTAAACAAATAAAGCGGATATAACTATCACAATGTCAATGTAATATAAAAGCACTATAATGAATAATGACAATATATAACAGTTATTTATGTACCAAAGCAGTATGATTTTTTATCGAACTAGTCTGAAATTATGAGACCAGCGAGCGAAGCGAGCGGGCGAATAACAGGCGAGTTCGATAAAGACACTTTACTGAGGTGGTGCATACAAAATTTTATCGCCAACTGTTAAGAATTGAGAATATAAAAAACTGAGATATCACTCACTGCATTTTATGTCGTTGACGTCTTGCTTCACTGAAAGGATTGCTTTAAGCATGGAATAATAGGACCACATTGAAGAGGAACAAAATGTCGTACTGGCGATTGTATTTTTCTTTGAATTTTTCTGACAGAAGTTCTAAAGACGTCTCTAATGACTTCAATTGAATTTCAGGAGGCGTGGACTGAATATCTTCCATAATTTGTTATGAATAAATCACAAGAAAACTATTATCGAGCCGTAATATAGGGAGAAGCGTGACACTGACAGATGATTTTTGATTACTGTCATTTGCGGCAGGTAAAGTACTTTATTTTACGGTAAAATAAAGTGTTTGTTTACTTCCGGAAATCAATCTGATAATTTGCGATAAAATACTTTAAGGGCCAGTTTCACTACCTAGTTTAAACATAAGTTTTGTCACATTCTTCTTTATGTCAGTGACAAAGACAAAATGTGTGGATAAGCTATCGGAAACTTATCAGACGGTGGAGAAAGTGGCCCTAAGTAAAATAGAACTTAAACGAAATTAAACAATAAAGTATTTGGGAACATTTTTAACAGAAACTGCAGAGGGATCTAAGGAAATAAATAAAAATCATTCAAGCCAGCAACAGTTGTTATTTTACACTATATACCTTGTTGACATCGATGAGACTAACAAGATCATCCAAAGTACCCATCTATTAATCCGTCACCAGACCTGTCATTTTGTACAGTTGTGAAGCATATACGCTGACGCAAGTGAAGAACGTATTCAAATATTTGAAAGAAAGATTTTATAAAAAATTTACGGAGCTGTTAGAGACACAAAGAAATATCGAATACTGACAAACAAAGAAATTGAAGCCCCAAACATAATTCAAAAAGTTAAAGCAAGACGTCTGCGCGTGGGCTGGACATGTAAGATGCCACACAGATGAGAGAAAAACTAGCATGGGAAGACCAAATATCTGAGTACTCTAGGAATATAGAATGAAAGTGAAGCAATGCTAGACAGGAAGAGATGGAGACGAATTGTGAAATTGGCTAAAATCCATCAGGGGTTGTAACGTCATGGAGGAGTAGTAGTAGTAGTAGCAGTAAGATATATAAATATAATTAATAAATAAATGAGTTATTCCAAATATGCCTGTTTTAAATCTATAAGATGGTCTAGGGAAATACTTGCACATTATACTTGTAAATCAATTTTATCCTCGATTTTATCACTCAACTGGTATGGTTGTATTCAATTTGACCCATATCATTTGGAAATTAGATGTAGATAGCTCCCAATCCATCTATTTTTTTATACGCTTCTGTCAACGACCCATGTAGAAGCTTATACACCTTCTATCGCAGATGTCTCCTGCGTGATTGGCGGCTTTGAGAATATCACGAAGATCTTTTGGAAGACAATGATTGTAAAAGTTAATTGAAATTTTTAAGATGATGTGCTTAATAGAGGGTACGTCGGGTTTTTCATGTAACCATGAGGATTAAGGAGACACTTGTTCTGCATCACTAGCAAAGTGTGGAAGTTGTGCCAGTAAAATATACTAGGGCAACGTATGCTAGGATTGTTCTTATAATTTGTTTGTAAATGATTAGTTTCTTTACCATTGAGAGATAGATATTTTTGCATGATAAGATATAATCACCTCATTACAATTTTAGTTTTTTGTACTTTTTTCGTAATGTGTGGCATTGACTTTGGTGTTCCCTTGTACAGTATATCCAAATAGTCTAGTCGACAAGTTGAAAATGGTACAAAATAGAGATACTGCTCTTGAAATTATGTGCGATAGCTCATTTGATTCGGAATTATGCCTAGAAAAATGTGCTAAAAGCGTGTATTAGTACAAAGTTATAAACAATTAAAGATGAAAAAAAGTGGTATTTCGTTTTTTGCCAATATTCCATAAACTATTAATATTTAAGAAATTTCAAAAAAAGATTAAGAAAGAGGAGGAAATTTCCAATAAAAAACTCCTAACTCCTGGAACTCTATCTCCATTATTTATAATTTTAATTTAACGCTGAAAATAGGTCTGCGTGCGTATATTCTGAACACTATAAATAATTTATTCCCGTTGGAAAGTTTACTTAAAGTTAATTTTTCAACAAGTTAAACAATTGTTAACTAACAAAATTTTCTGGAACTTCAGTCTTAATTGTAAGTGAAAAAAATGTTTAAATAATAGTTGTGAAAAATTTTCGCTTCGTAGAGCCTTTCTTACCCACATACTTAACAATATCGTGCCATAAAAGTTAAAAAAATATTTATACTTTGTTTATAATAATTTTTTTTATTTGAACAAAAACTGAAAAATCCAAGTAATGTTGTTAATATTGTTAATTATTATAAACAAAGTATAAATTTTTTTTAACTTTTATGGCACGATCTTGTTAAGTACGGTATCCGCCAAAATAAACAGTACCGAAACAGAGAGTGCTGTGGAGTTGTTTATGTAATATGGATTTGTCATATTTGACTTAATTGTCATTAGTTGATATATTAATAGTACGCTGCAGTTAAATTTGATTTAAAAATGGTTCTAACAACGGAAGAAAAAGTTTTTTTGGTAGAGCATTATTTTCGTTCATACGGAAAAGGTCGTAATGATGGTCCAAGTTTAGAACAGGTGTCAATAAAATATCAACAAAAATTTAATAAAGCAGCTCCTAGTAAAAGTGTGATGTTAGCTGTTGTTGAAAAGGTTCTTCAGGTCGTCGAAAAACAGTATGCACTAACGAAAATGATAGACGTGTTTTTAACCAAGTTGTGCAATCACCTCAAAGAAGTCTTGTAAGAACTGCATGTAAACTCAACATTAGTGAAACGTCTTTACGTCGCATGTTCAAATCAATTGGTGGTTATCCATACCGTATTCAAGTTGGACAACGACTAAATGCTGCGGACAAACGTGCAAGAGAAATTTACTGTGGTCGCATGTTGAGTTTAATTTACGAAGATCCCGAATTTTTGAAAAACATATGGTTTTCAGACGAGAGTCACGTTCATCTTAGCGGCTATATTAATCGACAAACAACCAGATTCCTTGGATTTGAACGTCCTGATGTCATTGTAGAGAAACCACTCCACAGTCTTCGAGTTACCGTTTGGTGCGCGGTATCTGGTCATGGAATGATTGGTCCTTATTTCGTTGAAGATGATAATCAGAATCCACTTACTGTCAACCACGAAATCTACAGTTTCGCACACAATGGTTCCAACAAGATGGTGCAACGAGCCATACAGCTGTGCGCACCTTAGACTTACTCCGTCAGCATTTCGATAATAGAATAATTTCTCGGGGAACAGACTTCGAATATCCTTCTCATTCACCTAACTATCACAATGTCAATGTAATATAAAAGCACTATAATGAATAATGACAATATATAACAGTTATTTATGTACCAAAGCAGTATGATTTTTTATCGAACTAGTCTGAAATTATGAGACCAGCGAGCGAAGCGAGCGGGCGAATAACAGGCGAGTTCGATAAAGACACTTTACTGAGGTGGTGCATACAAAATTTTATCGCCAACTGTTAAGAATTGAGAATATAAAAAACTGAGATATCACTCACTGCATTTTATGTCGTTGACGTCTTGCTTCACTGAAAGGATTGCTTTAAGCATGGAATAATAGGACCACATTGAAGAGGAACAAAATGTCGTACTGGCGATTGTATTTTTCTTTGAATTTTTCTGACAGAAGTTCTAAAGACGTCTCTAATGACTTCAATTGAATTTCAGGAGGCGTGGACTGAATATCTTCCATAATTTGTTATAAATAAATCACAAGAAAACTATTATCGAGCCGTAATATAGGGAGAAGCGTGACACTGACAGATGATTTTTGATTACTGTCATTTGCGGCAGGTAAAGTACTTTATTTTACGGTAAAATAAAGTGTTTGTTTACTTCCGGAAATCAATCTGATAATTTGCGATAAAATACTTTAAGGGCCAGTTTCACTACCTAGTTTAAACATAAGTTTTGTCACATTCTTCTTTATGTCAGTGACAAAGACAAAATGTGTGGATAAGCTATCGGAAACTTATCAGACGGTGGAGAAAGTGGCCCTAAGTAAAATAGAACTTAAACGAAATTAAACAATAAAGTATTTGGGAACATTTTTAACAGAAACTGCAGAGGGATCTAAGGAAATAAATAAAAATCATTCAAGCCAGCAACAGTTGTTATTTTACACTATATACCTTGTTGACATCGATGAGACTAACAAGATCATCCAAAGTACCCATCTATTAATCCGTCACCAGACCTGTCATTTTGTACAGTTGTGAAGCATATACGCTGACGCAAGTGAAGAACGTATTCAAATATTTGAAAGAAAGATTTTATAAAAAATTTACGGAGCTGTTAGAGACACAAAGAAATATCGAATACTGACAAACAAAGAAATTGAAGCCCCAAACATAATTCAAAAAGTTAAAGCAAGACGTCTGCGCGTGGGCTGGACATGTAAGATGCCACACAGATGAGAGAAAAACTAGCATGGGAAGACCAAATATCTGAGTACTCTAGGAATATAGAATGAAAGTGAAGCAATGCTAGACAGGAAGAGATGGAGACGAATTGTGAAATTGGCTAAAATCCATCAGGGGTTGTAACGTCATGGAGGAGTAGTAGTAGTAGTAGCAGTAAGATATATAAATATAATTAATAAATAAATGAGTTATTCCAAATATGCCTGTTTTAAATCTATAAGATGGTCTAGGGAAATACTTGCACATTATACTTGTAAATCAATTTTATCCTCGATTTTATCACTCAACTGGTATGGTTGTATTCAATTTGACCCATATCATTTGGAAATTAGATGTAGATAGCTCCCAATCCATCTATTTTTTTATACGCTTCTGTCAACGACCCATGTAGAAGCTTATACACCTTCTATCGCAGATGTCTCCTGCGTGATTGGCGGCTTTGAGAATATCACGAAGATCTTTTGGAAGACAATGATTGTAAAAGTTAATTGAAATTTTTAAGATGATGTGCTTAATAGAGGGTACGTCGGGTTTTTCATGTAACCATGAGGATTAAGGAGACACTTGTTCTGCATCACTAGCAAAGTGTGGAAGTTGTGCCAGTAAAATATACTAGGGCAACGTATGCTAGGATTGTTCTTATAATTTGTTTGTAAATGATTAGTTTCTTTACCATTGAGAGATAGATATTTTTGCATGATAAGATATAATCACCTCATTACAATTTTAGTTTTTTGTACTTTTTTCGTAATGTGTGGCATTGACTTTGGTGTTCCCTTGTACAGTATATCCAAATAGTCTAGTCGACAAGTTGAAAATGGTACAAAATAGAGATACTGCTCTTGAAATTATGTGCGATAGCTCATTTGATTCGGAATTATGCCTAGAAAAATGTGCTAAAAGCGTGTATTAGTACAAAGTTATAAACAATTAAAGATGAAAAAAAGTGGTATTTCGTTTTTTGCCAATATTCCATAAACTATTAATATTTAAGAAATTTCAAAAAAAGATTAAGAAAGAGGAGGAAATTTCCAATAAAAAACTCCTAACTCCTGGAACTCTATCTCCATTATTTATAATTTTAATTTAACGCTGAAAATAGGTCTGCGTGCGTATATTCTGAACACTATAAATAATTTATTCCCGTTGGAAAGTTTACTTAAAGTTAATTTTTCAACAAGTTAAACAATTGTTAACTAACAAAATTTTCTGGAACTTCAGTCTTAATTGTAAGTGAAAAAAATGTTTAAATAATAGTTGTGAAAAATTTTCGCTTCGTAGAGCCTTTCTTACCCACATACTTAACAATATCGTGCCATAAAAGTTAAAAAAATATTTATACTTTGTTTATAATAATTTTTTTTATTTGAACAAAAACTGAAAAATCCAAGTAATGTTGTTAATATTGTTAATTATTATAAACAAAGTATAAATTTTTTTTAACTTTTATGGCACGATCTTGTTAAGTACGGTATCCGCCAAAATAAACAGTACCGAAACAGAGAGTGCTGTGGAGTTGTTTATGTAATATGGATTTGTCATATTTGACTTAATTGTCATTAGTTGATATATTAATAGTACGCTGCAGTTAAATTTGATTTAAAAATGGTTCTAACAACGGAAGAAAAAGTTTTTTTGGTAGAGCATTATTTTCGTTCATACGGAAAAGGTCGTAATGATGGTCCAAGTTTAGAACAGGTGTCAATAAAATATCAACAAAAATTTAATAAAGCAGCTCCTAGTAAAAGTGTGATGTTAGCTGTTGTTGAAAAGGTTCTTCAGGTCGTCGAAAAACAGTATGCACTAACGAAAATGATAGACGTGTTTTTAACCAAGTTGTGCAATCACCTCAAAGAAGTCTTGTAAGAACTGCATGTAAACTCAACATTAGTGAAACGTCTTTACGTCGCATGTTCAAATCAATTGGTGGTTATCCATACCGTATTCAAGTTGGACAACGACTAAATGCTGCGGACAAACGTGCAAGAGAAATTTACTGTGGTCGCATGTTGAGTTTAATTTACGAAGATCCCGAATTTTTGAAAAACATATGGTTTTCAGACGAGAGTCACGTTCATCTTAGCGGCTATATTAATCGACAAACAACCAGATTCCTTGGATTTGAACGTCCTGATGTCATTGTAGAGAAACCACTCCACAGTCTTCGAGTTACCGTTTGGTGCGCGGTATCTGGTCATGGAATGATTGGTCCTTATTTCGTTGAAGATGATAATCAGAATCCACTTACTGTCAACCACGAAATCTACAGTTTCGCACACAATGGTTCCAACAAGATGGTGCAACGAGCCATACAGCTGTGCGCACCTTAGACTTACTCCGTCAGCATTTCGATAATAGAATAATTTCTCGGGGAACAGACTTCGAATATCCTTCTCATTCACCTGATCTGACGCCAACTGACGCATACATTTGGGGCATAATGAAGGACAAAATATTTCACTCGGAAAATCCGCCGGCGAATATTGCCGAACTACGGAAAAGAATACAAAATATTTTTCGGCAGTTACATCAACCACTTTTTATAAGTATGTTTATTGACTTACAAAATCGATATGAAGTTTGTTTGCGTCGAAATGGTGAACATTTTGAACACTTACATTACAGAAATTAAAAATTAATTTTTATTTTTATTCTCGGTACTGTTTATTTTGGCGGATACTGTATGTGGGTAAGAAAGGCTCTACGAAGCGAAATTTTTTTACAACTATTATTTAAACATTTTTTTTCACTTACCTATTTTCAGCGTTAAATTAAAATTATAAATAATGGAGATAGATTTCCGGGAGTTAGGAGTTTTCTATTGGAAATTTCCTCCTCTTTCAGAATCTTTTTTTGAAATTTCTTAAATATTAATAGTTTATGAAATATTAGGCAAAAAACGAAATGCCATTTTTTTCATCTTTAATTGTTTATAACTTTTGCCATTTTTTATGTGCTAATACACGCTTTTAGCACATTTTTCATTCCGAATCCAATGAGCTATCGCACATAATTTTAGGAGCAGTATCTCTATTTTGACCATTTTCAACTTGTCGACTAGACTAAAAGTATTTTAAAAGTGTTACTGGGTGAAATGTATTGTCCGTCAATTTATGTGCGTTTGTACATTGTTTAGTGCGGTGTCCGGTGTTTTTACTGATGCTACAAAACAGGTGTCATCGGCGTACAAGGCTGTCAAAACTTGTGGTGTGGTTGGTAAATCGTGAGTGAATAATGAGTATAGGAAAGGTGATAGAACTGAGCCTTGTTGAAGCCGGGTTTTTATGGGGCATGGTCCCGCCGAGCTTTCGTTGACATTTACAAAAAACTAACGGTTAGTAACTTATTAGTGTACTATTTTTATTAAATATTTTGGTGAGTTCATCTTAATTTTTAAATTAATCCCTCGAGCCATACGGAGTCAAGCGTGACCATAACGGATTTGTTCTTTACCCGAAATCCCTCTCTGATGTGGTTGAAAACTCTAATGATTTGTGCTGTGTCCACCTTTGAAACCTTATTGCTAGAGAGGTATAATGTGGTTTTTGTCGGTAACATTTTGGATTTTTTTGAGAATTATTTTGACGATAACCTTTGCTATGTTATTTAGTACGGAAATTGGTTTGTAGCTCTAGCAATTGGTTATTAAGTGAATAAATAGAAGACGTAAATGTTAAAATTGAAATCGTTAAAGCAAGTGAGAAAATGCAAAGTAACGGTAAACAAGAGGCATAAGTGAATTTAAGAATCAGCGCAGTAGTTAAAGTATATTAAGCGTCAAGTAGAAATTTTTTGAGAAGAAAAGGAATTTCAGACAATATCAAACTGAATATCTATGAAGCGATATTTCGACCAGTCCTCACAAATGGAAGTAATAATAATAACATATTCCCTCAAAAACAAAATCCAAGTAGCGGAAATTGAGTTGAAGGCACAAAATAAGAAATAAAAAAATAAGAGAAAATTTGAACTGTAACCTTGAGTAGTAGGGAAGATTACAACCAACGCAAACATATTTTTTAAGGAAAAAAAACGACATGGATGGACAAATTGTTTCATGGATTTTAATAGTATTGTTTTTTAATTAATATTGATGACAATTATGAATTAAATATTTTAGAGGTGTTAGTGTCAAATACTTGAAAGTTACCAAAGGTTGACACTTATAACAGACTCCTGCGACACGACAAGAAAAAGAAGATTTTCTAACCTAACTTTGTTAGTTTTATTTTATGTAACCTACTTACTTTGTTTTAGATTTGTTATGACAGAACACATTTATTACTTTTCTGACGTTTTTGTACTGTTCTTGAATAAAAAATAATACCACATCATTTTGAGTAGTGTGTTACGAATCAAGACGTGAAATTCTAAAAATATTGACGATCCCACAACAAGAGGGATTCATCCAATTCTAAAATAAAGATCTTATTATTTCAGACAACGCATCTAAACATTTCACTTAGTCATTCAAGGTTCGGTTAAATAATTAATAAGGAATCGATAAAAGTATTAGCAATTACGACATTATTCATGGAGAAATAATTGCTACCTTACGCAGATCTGATTTCTTTCAAATTTAATCATCCTGTAATTACCATAACTAATAAAATAAATGTTACACATTAATAATAATTGTTGTTGGAGATTAGAATTGAGAATAATTATTACCACAATCGACCTTGTCATGTCGAACTTATATGCACTAATTGGCTGAATACCGTTACATACGATAGCAAAAAATGTTGGTATTATTGAAAGAAACGTGATAAAACCATGCATTTAAAAATGCAAGAAGTAAATAAAAATTCAATTACGATTATATCAGAAAATAGCACAACAGGTTAAGTGAAATAATGTTAATTAATTGTCATTTGACTGTGGGTTAGTTCAGCTGAAAAGAGTATATAACTGAACTAATTATTAATTGCGTTCAATATTTCATATTAACGATAATAAAACTTTTATTTCAGAATTACTTTGGTCAAATTACATATTTTACCTACGACCACCCCTGTAAGTAGTCAAAAATATACAGTCGGCAATCAATGTAAGACGTCTATTACGCACGGTAAAACAAAACGCACGGCTGTAAAGTAAATCGCACGGCTTCCATAGCAACCACTTAGCAACTGTCAATAGAAGTAGCCATTTTATTCAAAATGTATTACTTAGACTTTGACGTTGAATTTTATTCTATATATATATATATATATATATATATATATATATTATAGTGGATATGTTTTATATTTTAATATATACTTATATGATTTACCTTTATTTACCCGTTTTTACCTTCGGCTAGCCCTATATAATTATATGAAAATTTTGTATTGTTTAAATTTTATACTGTAGTCGGAAGCATGAGACTTCTCTCTTTGAGTCCTGGACACCTATTAGAAAAAATTTTTACATATATGAACATTTACTTATTATGATTTTGTGATAGGATAATCGAATGAATGATTTAAACCATGTTCGTGAAAAGTGTTATGGACATTGACTGGAATAAAAAAAAATACCAACACTTAAATAAAAATATTTTAATAAATTGTTGATGAAATCTTCAAAATTTTACACACACAAATATTCCTGAACCTCCTCTGTATTCTTTGATGGTCATGCGCACTGAACGCTTATAGTAGCTGCTTCGGCGCAACGGAGCAACTCTTCCGGTACAACGTTTCTCGTCGTCATAAAATTATAGTACGCAGTTAACATGGAGGATGCAAACGTTTCACAGTTCAATGTGCATCAATTTAGTGCATTTAGAATAATATGGTTGAAAACTTATATTAAACAGTTACATATATAATTCAAGTTGTGAATTAAGTGTGTGTTTGATAGTTATAAGAATAGGTTAGCATGCAAAGCGGAAATTAAGATTGGAAAAGCATTTATGAGTGGTGTGAACTTTGATTATTTTACAAACGAAAAACTTTTTACAAGTAAGTACATATTTAATATCTAAAATTATTGTTGCAGAAAATTAGAGTTCTTTAATTATCCATGGATAAAATTTGGTATTAATTATTTTAAAGTTTCTTTGGCCAATTTTAGATTATTCAAATTTAAATGTTCAAATTAATTTCAAAAGTTCACTTTTTCTTTGTTTGTTTGGAATTCCAAATTAAAAACTCAAATAACACAGACCTTATATTCCATTCTCGGCGTGGTGGACCTGCAACATCTCGTCTCTTTTCTTAGGTATTCCTTACCCAAGAAATACTCGTTCGGCACGTTTCACTTTTTCACAGGGTTTAATCGACATTAATATCATGAATTTTTTATTGATTTAGATTTAAAATTATAACTTTTACTTTAAAGTTTTTACAAAAACCTTCTCAGAAAATTACATCCCAGTTCCTCATTCCCCAACTCACTCTCGACTTTTTTTTCTTTTCAAAATCAACAACATTTTTACAATCTCTAAAACACAGCCTCCTAATTTGTTATTTTATTCAACAATTGTCAATGATAATGTTTTTTTATAGAAATACTGAATTCTTCAATTAAAATAGTCTTGGAGAGTGAAATCACTTGTATAAATGGTTTAACAATATCTTATAGAATATATAAATAGTCTTTCACATGTATTACAATGGTTTCAATCCTTGTAATTCCTTTTTTTTTAGTAAATTTGTTTACAATTAATATACAATTTCTACAATCTAAATTTATGATTTATATATATGGAACTGTTTATTTTTTAATTCTTTAATTAGCACTAATTTCGCTTTATATAAACTCTAACTTAATTTCAAATTTACATTCTCTGTTTTATATTAACTTCCAACTCATTGAATTTAGGTTGGCAATATTATAACTAGATTCAATCACTTCCTTCATTGATTTCGATTTGATTACTAGATTTCTATGACATACAATATGGCTCTTATTCCGAATGTCATATTTCATACAGTTTTATTTTTATAAATTACTTTTTTCAAATTGCAACTTTTTATTGTATTTGCATATCGTTAATAAATTAGTGATTTGATTATTAATTCTTATTATTTTAGGTTTTGAACAAATTAACATCCTTTTCCTGATTCAAGTGTGGACATAGCAGCGTTCATATTGATTTTAATGAAAATTGTTGACATTGACTTGACCTTAGGATTTATTTGTGAAGGTAACATTTTCTTAAGAATTAATTTCTATATTATCATTACCATTCTATTCCTTATCCTTAATCCATTTCTTAAATTGATGTACTCAATATTTTATAATACATTTGCTTAAGTCATTCATTCGTTTTATGTTAAATTTTGTTCTTAATTAGGTAGTGTCTAATGATACACCATACGTATATACAAAAAAATTCCTTTTTAATTCAATCTAATATAGGAATATTTATCTATACTAGAGGACTGGCTTAACTCCCCTCAAATTTAAATTTTAAAAGGTGTCTATTTAGATAACTTCTTAAAATTTCAATTTTCAATCTGTAATCCATGCTAATCGATCTATAGATTTCAGCTCAGTACTTACATTTCTGATAACAATTTTATTTTTATTCCTATTATTAAAATTTTTATGATATTCTTATAATTTAACCATATCAAACTCATTCCAAAATAATTTCTCATTAGGGACATAACAATAATGATTCTTACATTTTATTCTCATAATTCTTATTCTTATTAAATTATTCATATCTTATCTTCCTTACTATTTCCACCGTTTCTTATTTAAAATCTCAATACTTATACTTCCTCCTTTACCTATCTACTCTTCTATTTTTTCTATTTCATCTTTTATACTAATAACATAATTTTTAATTATTTCAATGATTTCCTATAATTTCATATCAATTTTCAACCTATATTCATGTCAATTTATCTATTCTTATAGTCGAGCCTTTAACTCTTTACTTTCTATCCATATTTATATTTATTTTCATATTTCTTAATCATAATTCATCAACTTTATTTCATAACTATATTCATTATATCATAATTTTCTCATCATATCTCCCTATCTCATAATAATTAATCATATCATATACTTTATAAATATTTCTTTCCATTATTTCACTATACTTTTCTCCCTAATTCCTATAAAATTTTTCTTGACATGAATATTTCCTACTTATATCTTGATTTGAAAACTTTCCTTCCTTCTCATCTCTTTTACTGTTTATTTAATTATTTCCTATCTTATCCTTCCTATTTCCTACCTGTCCTTATTAATGAGTGTTTATTTAATTTTATTATGTCCTTTATCTAAGAAATTCTCATAAAAATTTACTATTATACTAAAGCTTAACTTGCCATCTTTCTTTGATATTATTCATTTATCATTAATACATTATATTTCCTTATGTTTCAATTTTTTTAGATTACATTAACCACGGATACTGTATGCTGCCTACTAGTACACTACCTATGAAAATTGAAAATCTTATGTTTAACTTGGTCATTATCTTCACGTTGTATATGAGAATACATCTTGTGAAGTAAAATCGAAAAAAAAAAACCTTACATCTACCTATACTACTATCTATTTACATGTAAGTAACATAATATTATCTATTCCTCTTATCACTCTTTTATGGTGAATTATACTTATAAATTGATTCTATATTAAAAATACCCCTAATCATGTTTGTTCCTGGGTATGCCAATTTATAACTATTTTGTGCATTATCATTTATTATTTCATAAGGTCCCTCGAATGGCAATTGCAATTTAATACATTGGTCTTCTGCTTTATTAGATGTCTTTATGCTCTGATTATAACCAATTCTCCTTTGTTGAATTTTGTTCTCTGATGTTGATCAAGGTTCCAACTACTTCTTCGTTGTTCATGCTGGAAGTAGTTCCAGGAACGGCCAATTTGATTATTGTTGTTTTGGAACCTTGGTTCCGCCCTGTTCCTATCTTCCCGCGTATTCTCTGGTACTGTTCTTGGACCAGCTCTTCCCACCATCCCACCTAATATGTGTCTTTTGACAAAGAATTCTTAAATATTTTAAGATTTCCTTTATATATCTCTCAGCTGGATTGGAGCTAGGTCTTCTAATACTAATAAATTGTAGTTTTATTTGTTCTTTATCACAATACTGCTTTAATTTTTTACTTTCAAAGTATGTAGCATGGTCAAGTATAATTCTCTCAGGTCTTTCTACTTCTTCTATATATTTTTCCAAACATTCTATTACCACCTTAGCCGTTGATCTCTTACATGGAAAAGTTTTAACAAATTTGGTATAAACATCAACTATTACTAGTAAATCCTTATTACCCGATTCACTCCTAATTAAGTTTCCTATAAAATCCATTGCCACAATCTGTAATGGTTTATTTGTGATTATCGATTTTGCTGTCATGCTATTGTGGTAATTTTTTTCTTTGGCCAGTTGACATATTTGACAATATTTACATATTTCTTTCACTATACTCAAATCCTTCTTTGCCACATAATTTTCTCGAAACAAAGTCCATAGTTTTCTTGTTCCTATGTGTCCATTCTCTTTATGTAGATGACGAATAATTTCCTGTGCAAACTCCTTACTTATTACAAATACTTCTCTGTCCTCCAATTTCTTATACCACACTTCATCAATTTTATAGGCACCTTTAACTTTCTTGTTATCAAAATGTCTCTGATCTTCTTTAACCTTTTCCAATGTAAATATCCCCTCTGTTTGGTACAATTGGTTTATTCCAATTTGAAATTTGGTTTGATTGTTCCCTACTTCATCTACTCTACTCAATGCATCTGCTACCACGTTTACTTTCCCTGGAATATATTTGATTTCGAATTCATATTCTTGTAACAACAAGATCCATCGGTGTACACGATTATTGGCATAGCGGTTTTTCAACATAGCTGTAAGTGCTGAATGGTCAGTTTCTAAAATAAACTTAGCTCCTAATAGATAGAATCTTAGTTTGCTAATGCAAAATACAACACTTGCCATTTCTAGTTCTGTTATCGAATATTTCTTTTCTGCTGGCTTAGTCACTCTGGATATAAAACTAATAGGTACTTCTTCTCCATCTTGTATTTGAATTAATACCCCTGCCAATCTTTCTATTGAAGCATCCGTTCTCAAGATAAAAGGTTTGTCATATTGTGGATGAAATACTTTTAGGCTGTTTAGAAAAATTTCCTTTAACTCCTGAAATGCCTTTTCTCTTCTCTCGTCCCATTTCCATCTAATATCCTTCTTTAATAATTCTATAAGAGGAATTTCTCTCTTACTTAGATCAGGAACTAACTTCTTGAAATAATTGATGATACCTAGAAACCCTCGTAAAGTTCTTAAGTTATGTGGTGTTTTATACTCTAGGATTGCTTTAATTCTCTCAGGATTCATTGTTATACCAGTGTCACTTAAAACATATCCTAAATAATCCACTTCTCTTTTATAAAACTGACATTTCTCTAAGTTTAATTTAAGTCCAGCATTTTCTAATTCCTTTAATATTATTTCCAGATGTTTATGATGCTTCGTTTCTGTTTCAGAAAAAATCAAAATGTCATCTATGTAGTGGAGAGTGAAATCTTCATACGGATTCAAGATTGTATGCAACGTTCGTACTAAGGCTGCACAAGAACTTTGGAGTCCAAATGGCACTACACAAAATTGATACACCACTCCATCTACCATAAATGCAGTGTATTGTCTACAACGATGATCCAATGGAATTAACCAAAAGCTATGCTTTAGATCTAATTTTGAAAATATATTAGCCTTTGTAATTCTTCCAAATATACCTTCAATATTTAATGGACTTTCGTATTGTTTTTTAGTAAATGTATTTATATTCCTAGCATCCAAACATATTCTAATATCCCCCGATTTCTTCTTTACACAGGTTATTGCACTTATGTATTGTGAATTAGATCTTTCAATAATACCGTCTTGTAACATTTTATTAATTTCCTGATATACCTCTTGTTTTAATTTATAAGGTATAGGATAAGTTTTGATCTTAAAATTTTTTATTTCTGGTATGACTTCAATTTTGTGAACATATCTAGTCGCAACGCATACTTCCTCATTGAACAGCTTTTCGTGAGAATCAAGTAATTCATAGACTCTCTGTTTGTATTCCTCCGGACATAATTCCTCCCTCATGTTTTGTTCTTCTTCAGCAATGTGATTTATTTGTCCAATTGCACATTCGTTTTTTCCTATATCTGTTTGATAATTTGTTATAAACGGTATTGTATGATTATTATATATTATGTTTTGCATTTTATAATTTATTATAATTCTATGTTTACTTAATTCATCTGTACCCATGATTATGTCATATTTTAAATTTTTCACAATCAACAATTGTACTGATAAAACCTCACCATTTAATTCTAGGTTTGTCATAATGGTTTTAGTAGTTTCATATAATTTTCTTTCATTTGCCCCTATTAATGATATTTTATTTGTATTTATCACCATAATATTGTCCTGTTTTAAATTGTCTACTATATTTTGATTTATAATGGAAACTTCGGAACCCGTATCTAATAAAACTCTACATTTAATGTTATCTAAATTTCCTTCTATAAATACTAATCTATTTAATTCTGGGTTTGTTGGTTCTTCTTCTAATATAAATTCTCTAGGATGTTGATATTTAGAAGAATAGACAATATTATGCACATAAGAGCAACTTACTCGAAATTTGGATCAGAACTCGGGCCCTGATCACTATCCCTTCTTATCTCTACCTGGTTTTGTATCATGTTCACCTGTCTTCTATCTTCACCTCCTCGACTATCTCTTTGATCATAATTCCTGTCTCTGTTTTCATTTCTTCTGTCCTCTTCATTATTTCTCCCCTCTCTTCTGTATTGTTGCCAGTTCCGATTACGATTGTCGTTATCATTCCGTCTTCCATAATTTTGGTAATTTCCTCCATTATATCCATTATTCCGATTCCCATTATTACCATTCTGATACCCATTACGATAGTTTCCATTTCCGTTTCTGTAATTATCATATCTCGGATTTCTATCATCCCGTCCTGGTCTTCTTCTCTCGTAATTTCGATTTTCATAATTTCTCTGATCATTTCTCCATTCATTTTCTCTTCTATTCTGTCCATTCCCATTTTCATTTAATCGATTGTCTCTTGTATCGTTATGATTTGTATAGCTCCGTTCCACTCTTTGTAGATATCTTGATAAACTATCCATGGCTTTAATATTATGAAGTGCTATTGTTTCAGCTACTTCTGAATTGAAATGTCTGCCAATGTATAGCACTAATTCCTCCTCCTTCATTCCCGGATCTAAGTACTGGGCTATATTATATAATTGCATCGCATAATTATTCAGGTTTTTGCTTTTCTTATAATCAAATTTCCCGAAGTATAACCGCTCTCTGAATGTTGCTTGTTGCAATTCTCCCCAGAAATAGGCTAAGAATTGTTGCTCGAACTCTTCTAGGCTTTGTATTAGTTCTTCCTTATTACAAAACCACAATAAAGCATGGCCCTGTAATATGCTCCTTATAATAAGCTTGATCTCAACAATATCTCTGATTCCTTTAATTTTGTTTCTAATTATTTTGAGGAATACTTTGGGATGTATATTGTTAATATTCCCATCAAATTTCACTCCGATTTCTAAATTGCTATGGAAATTTCCTGGACATACATTGACTCCTCCACTTCTTCTCAAATTCTCTTCCATTTCCTCTACCGTATTCTTTAATTTCCTATTCATTTCTTCTATTTCTTGATTTACTTGTCGATTTATATCTTCAGTTATTGCTAAACTCATCCCCGTTCTCTCTTCAATCCGGCCATCCAAATCCTTAAATTTTCTATTTACGTTATCTTTCATCTGTTCCACTTCCTTTGTTATTTGTTTATTTTGTTTTGAGACCTCTACTTTGATATTCTCTGGTAAATATTCTTCTAGATCTCTTCTAAATTCTAATACTTCTTCTACTATCAGTTTTTCTATGTTTTCACGAATTTTCATACCATTTTCTTGTATTTCTTGTCTCAAATTTTTATTTTTATTCTCCATGTCTTCTTTTACCTCGTTAATGTTCTTCTTAAATTCTTCCTGGTTCTCCTTGAGTTCCTTAATCTCCTTACAATTTTCCAATTTGACTTCATCTATTTTCTTTTCCAATCGGTGCATGTTTGTATGAATGTTGTGAATGTCTCCCCTAATTTCTTCTTTCATCGCATCCATCTTTCCATTTATATTATTGATATCTCCCCTCATATTTTTCTCCATATTGTTCATATTTCCATTTATGGTGTCAATCTTCCCATTTAAATCTCTCCTCATATCAGCAAATAATTGTTGCATCATGACCATCATTGAATCATCCCTACTTGTACTTGTTCCTGCCTGTGTTTTCTTGCTTTCTTGTCTTCTATCCTCTTGTTCCACATCTTCTTCGTCTTCTGTCGTACTTTCTTCAGGAGCATCTCCTTCTGATTGCTGTCCCTGTATCAAATATTGGACCTGGAAATCTCCCATACCATGGCTCCTTTCTTCTCTCTCCTCTTCTGATCCGCTATCATTTCCGACCTGCTTTCCATCTCTCAACATCATTTTCCTATTTTCCATTGTTCTTTGTTTTTAATTTATTTATTTTTTTAATATATTATTTTTATAATCGCCCCACGTTTTTGGGTGCCAATTTATAGTGGATATGTTTTATATTTTAATATATACTTATATGATTTACCTTTATTTACCCGTTTTTACCTTCGGCTAGCCCTATATAATTATATGAAAATTTTGTATTGTTTAAATTTTATACTGTAGTCGGAAGCATGAGACTTCTCTCTTTGAGTCCTGGACACCTATTAGAAAAATTTTTTACATATATGAACATTTACTTATTATGATTTTGTGATAGGATAATCGAATGAATGATTTAAACCATGTTCGTGAAAAGTGTTATGGACATTGACTGGAATAAAAAAAAATACCAACACTTAAATAAAAATATTTTAATAAATTGTTGATGAAATCTTCAAAATTTTACACACACAAATATTCCTGAACCTCCTCTGTATTCTTTGATGGTCATGCGCACTGAACGCTTATAGTAGCTGCTTCGGCGCAACGGAGCAACTCTTCCGGTACAACGTTTCTCGTCGTCATAAAATTATAGTACGCAGTTAACATGGAGGATGCAAACGTTTCACAGTTCAATGTGCATCAATTTAGTGCATTTAGAATAATATGGTTGAAAACTTATATTAAACAGTTACATATATAATTCAAGTTGTGAATTAAGTGTGTGTTTGATAGTTATAAGAATAGGTTAGCATGCAAAGCGGAAATTAAGATTGGAAAAGCATTTATGAGTGGTGTGAACTTTGATTATTTTACAAACGAAAAACTTTTTACAAGTAAGTACATATTTAATATCTAAAATTATTGTTGCAGAAAATTAGAGTTCTTTAATTATCCATGGATAAAATTTGGTATTAATTATTTTAAAGTTTCTTTGGCCAATTTTAGATTATTCAAATTTAAATGTTCAAATTAATTTCAAAAGTTCACTTTTTCTTTGTTTGTTTGGAATTCCAAATTAAAAACTCAAATAACACAGACCTTATATTCCATTCTCGGCGTGGTGGACCTGCAACATCTCGTCTCTTTTCTTAGGTATTCCTTACCCAAGAAATACTCGTTCCGCACGTTTCACTTTTTCACAGGGTTTAATCGACATTAATATCATGAATTTTTTATTGATTTAGATTTAAAATTATAACTTTTACTTTAAAGTTTTTACAAAAACCTTCTCAGAAAATTACATCCCAGTTCCTCATTCCCCAACTCACTCTCGACTTTTTTTTTCTTTTCAAAATCAACAACATTTTTACAATCTCTAAAACACAGCCTCCTAATTTGTTATTTTATTCAACAATTGTCAATGATAATGTTTTTTTATAGAAATACTGAATTCTTCAATTAAAATAGTCTTGGAGAGTGAAATCACTTGTATAAATGGTTTAACAATATCTTATAGAATATATAAATAGTCTTTCACATGTATTACAATGGTTTCAATCCTTGTAATTCCTTTTTTTTTAGTAAATTTGTTTACAATTAATATACAATTTCTACAATCTAAATTTATGATTTATATATATGGAACTGTTTATTTTTTAATTCTTTAATTAGCACTAATTTCGCTTTATATAAACTCTAACTTAATTTCAAATTTACATTCTCTGTTTTATATTAACTTCCAACTCATTGAATTTAGGTTGGCAATATTATAACTAGATTCAATCACTTCCTTCATTGATTTCGATTTGATTACTAGATTTCTATGACATACAATATGGCTCTTATTCCGAATGTCATATTTCATACAGTTTTATTTTTATAAATTACTTTTTTCAAATTGCAACTTTTTATTGTATTTGCATATCGTTAATAAATTAGTGATTTGATTATTAATTCTTATTATTTTAGGTTTTGAACAAATTAACATCCTTTTCCTGATTCAAGTGTGGACATAGCAGCGTTCATATTGATTTTAATGAAAATTGTTGACATTGACTTGACCTTAGGATTTATTTGTGAAGGTAACATTTTCTTAAGAATTAATTTCTATATTATCATTACCATTCTATTCCTTATCCTTAATCCATTTCTTAAATTGATGTACTCAATATTTTATAATACATTTGCTTAAGTCATTCATTCGTTTTATGTTAAATTTTGTTCTTAATTAGGTAGTGTCTAATGATACACCATACGTATATACAAAAAAATTCCTTTTTAATTCAATCTAATATAGGAATATTTATCTATACTAGAGGACTGGCTTAACTCCCCTCAAATTTAAATTTTAAAAGGTGTCTATTTAGATAACTTCTTAAAATTTCAATTTTCAATCTGTAATCCATGCTAATCGATCTATAGATTTCAGCTCAGTACTTACATTTCTGATAACAATTTTATTTTTATTCTTATTATTAAAATTTTTATGATATTCTTATAATTTAACCATATCAAACTCATTCCAAAATAATTTCTCATTAGGGACATAACAATAATGATTCTTACATTTTATTCTCATAATTCTTATTCTTAATATATATATATATATATATATATATATATATATATCTATAAATGGTAGATAACCTTTATTAGATATGAGATTGCATTTAATACTAAGAGTTATTTGGAATTATATGATAATTGGTTCCGTTTCATTCAATCCGCATCTTTTAGCTGTCTGAATGTATCTCATATTAGTAAACAATAGTATATTATACACCAAGCGACTAAAGTGGCCCATTTAATCCCGCGGGTGGTGTTTGATTCCTGAGGGAAGTAATCCACCTAAGGGATTAATGTCACTTTAGTCGAGAGGTGTATACGCTATTTTATGCAATTCCGGTAATTCTACATACATTTTTAATAAAAATAAATACTACTTAGGACGGACTTTTACGAAACTGGGCTGGGCATCGAAGGTGAACTTCTAAGATGCTTGGCTGGGCATCAAGGAGCGACTTTTATATAACTTGGCTGGGCATCGAGGATGTGCGTTTTTACTTGTACTTGGATTGGAGGATAGAGATTTTAATCGAACGAGGAATTGATATCATAAGGAAACGCCTATTTTGCAAATAAAGACGGAAGCTATTATTTAGATGGGTTAAATTTAAATTTTAAGAAATAATGCCTTGTTTATTTGTCAGGTCGGGAAGTCTAGTATTAGTCCAGTAACTGAAGGGTCAAATCAGTAAATAAATCTGGCATGAGTTCCCACATAGCGCAATTTGTCTGTTCGTGTTTGCCAAAAATATTTAAAAAAGCGGTCAAAGTTTTTTTCAACAATATTTATTCATATTTTCTTGAAAAATAGTCATTTATTCTAATTTTGCCTTGATAATGGGACCTTGGGGGGTCTTGAATGATCTCAGACATTTTTTTGCAATACTTTTCTGGCGTTCTAATATACAATTGATTTGTTTATTTGTATGTTTTAGCCGATTTTGGAGTTCCAGAGAATCTTCGGAACAAGCGCGAATTATAATCTTATGATCCGTTATATTGATTTCCGATGCACATCATTTTAACCTTCATAGGACTGGCCGGGGTCCGTTTGTACCCCATGACGTATGTTTTTGCTGTATCTTTGCAAACGCAAATTTTTAAACATTGATCTTTCATCTATCTGCAGTTTATGAATTGTTTTGATAAAATATGATGTATTTAGTAGTTTTTATTGGCTGGTATAAACAAAAAATAGTTTTATATTCCAGGGGTCTCTTCAGACCCCGGTCAGCCTTTTACGTCCGATAAAATAATCCCGGTAACTGTTAGTAAAATCGGGGAATCCCATACATTTAACGTTTGTTTACTCACAGGGAATTTACCCATATAATTGTAAAATGTAAATTACCAGTTCAAATGGGGGATTCCCCGCACTGCGATATAATTTTTAGACTTGAATATTCGGGTTAGTCTCTTGTGATATTGCGAGTAGGGTACATCGTTTTGAAAAGGAGTCAGTTTTTATTTACAAACAATCGCAAGGGGCTTACTGACGATGAGATGTATACTTGAAAGTGATGATCCAGATTTTGATAGTGTTATCAATGAGGAAACATCGAGTGACTTAGAAGATGAAGACATTGTCACAGAAGTAGAGGAAAAAAATGATGTAATAGTTGTTGATCAAAGTATAGAGAAAACGAACCCAGAGGAACCAACAGTTAGTAACAGCCAGGGCATTCCAGTATATAAATCTAAAGATGGAACTGAGTGGTCAAAAATTCCAGGAAACACAAAAGTTAGGCGTTCAAAAGCTAATATTCGGAGACATGCTCTAGGCATTACAAATTACAGTTCTGATATCTCAAGTATAAAAGACGCTTTTCTTCTTTTCCTATCTCCGGATATTCTGAACATAATAGTAACCGAAACAAACAGAAAGGCACAAACATATTATGATAAATGGAATATAGAAAATCCGAATAAAATTAAAGTTTATGTACCTGTTGATTCTACAGAGATTGAAGCTTATATTGGACTGTTGCTTATTCTTGGCGCACTTCACAGATCGAAAGACGCTATCGATATGCTCTGGTGTCAAGATATTTCTTACTGTCGTCCTATAATTCCTGCTGCAATGTCAAGAGACAGATTCAAACAAATTACTTCATTTTTATTCTTTGATAATTTTCAAACAAGACAACAACGAAAATTAGTAGATAAGCTAGCTCCGATAAGAGATATATTCGATATTTTCACTTCTAATTGTAAAAAATCACTTAATCCTGGCGACCATCTATGTGTAGATGAGCAGCTTGTACCATTTACGGGTAAGGTACCATTCCGAGTCTATATGAAGAGTAAACCTGATAAGTATGGAATCAAAATATGGGCTCTTGTGGACTGCACCACTTCTTATATTGCAAACATGCAAGTTTATTTGGGTAAGTTATTTGAAAAGCAATATAGGCAAACTTTATATTCCTATGTATCTATTAATTTTTAGGAAAACAAGGTAACAAAGCGGAAAAGGGTCAAGGTCAAACGGTTGTCCTAGATTTGACAGACCATTTGGAAGGCGGATTTGGAATAACGACCGTTAATTTTTTTACAAGTTTAGAACTTGCTGACAAGTTGTGGAAAAAAAAATATTACTTTATGTGGAACCCTCCGGAAAAATAAAACATTTATTCTCAGGGAACTTCTACCGGCATCGTACAAGAAAGAGTTTTCAAGTATGTTTGCTTTTAGAAATCAAAGAACGCTAGTATCCTATGTTCCAAAACATAACATGCTGTCATCTTACTTTCAAGTGAGCATACTGATAGTAAAGTAGCTGGAGAAGAACAGCACTATAAATCTGAAATTATTCTTCATTACAACAAAACAAAAGGTGCTGTCGACACTTCAGATAATTTGGCCAAAGAATATAGAGTGCAGAGAAAGTCAAACCGCTGGCCAATGGCAATATTTTCGCATCTTATAGATATCGCAGGAATAAATGCTTATAAATTGTGGTACCTGCAAAACCCGGATTGGCGAGAAAACAGTTTGGATAAACGTAAAATGTATATTTTGGGATTAGGAAAAGAACTCATAAAGAAAAACGTTTTCCGGCGATATAATAATAAATACATTCAGACGAATAGAAAACGGCATATGACAGACGTTTTTCCCGAACTACTGGATGCAACAGAACATAGAGTTGAACAACAAAACATTACGAGGGGGCGCTGCCATATGTGTCAAAGAGGAAAAGACAGAAAATCCAGAAAAATATGTATTAGGTGTAATAACTTTGTGTGCCTAGAACATTCAAAATCGGAGATAGTTTGTAAAAAATGTTAAAATGATACGTAGCTAGTAGTATTAGTGCCCCGCACTGATTAGGGTATTTTGTATTTTTTCGTGATGATTTTTGACTAATAAATGGTTAATAGTAAAACTTTAATAAAACTTCTTTTCTATATATTTAATTTAAAGAAAAATACAGCATTTCTGCAATTTTACGCATGGGGTCTTCTCGGACCCCAGTTAGTCCTTTTCGTAAAATTTTGATGTCCGTCCCATGAAGGTTAAACCTTAGATGGTCTACTTTTCGAATATATTTTTAATTTTTAATAGAGTCTAATAATTTTCAAGAAATGAGGAAAATTGGTCACACGAGTCAAAACCGGCCTTTTTTGTTTAACCATTTCTTGTTCCCCGATCTTTATTTCTTGAGGATTAATAATTAAATCAAAGTAAAGCTTGTATTCTGACCTTTCCATTGATATAAGTCAATCCCCATATTCCTTTTGCGTTCTAAAATGGTTGTTACAATTATATACGCTCGTGTTTACGCTCCCCCTCCGAGATCCATGATATTGTTTATAACCTAACCTCGTGTACCCACGCGGCGATAGTTGTCTGCATGTGTTTGTATACAATCTCTGTTTTGGAGTCGTCGGCTTGACCGGATTATTCATATACTGATGATATTTTTTCAGTATTTATTTTTAATTATTTATTTAAAATAACATAAATATCTTTCATTAAATTAATTCAGTTATAAAAAAAAAGAAGTAAAAAGAAGAAAAAAGTGTTTAAAGTGAGAAATTTCCACGTTATTCTTGTCTACAAGAAAGATTATTCAAGGATTTTTTTGTTGGAAGCAGAAAATAAGATTTGTTTTATTGTGTCTCAACTTTAAAAACTTGGTGTAATTGTTCAGTTCGGTGTAAAAAACAGTTGGATCATCTATTTTTTGGTAGCTCTTGGTGTTGTGAAAATGGAACCGCATTCCATTTCCATATATTCGATAAGTAGACCATCTAAGCTTTAAAATGATGTGCATCGGAAATCAATATAACGGATCATAAGATTATAATTCGCGCTTGTTCCGAAGATTCTCTGGAACTCCGAACTCGGCTAAAACATACAAATAAACAAATCAATTGTATATTAGAACGCCAGAAAAGTATTGCAAACAAATTTCTGAGATCATTCAAGACCCCCCAAGGTCCCATTATTAAGGCAAAATTAGAATAAATGACTGTTTTTCAAGAAAATATGAATAAATCAATGAAGCAGCCTCTAAATATTGTTGAAAAAAACTTTGACCGCTTTTTTAAATATTTTTGGCAAACACGAACAGACTTCAAGTCACATGGAATTGTAGCTACGGGTTTTCCTATTCCGATGAACTTTGAATCGTCGACAAATATAAATTTTTCCCCGAGATATGGAACAATTCGTCCGCCCGGTTACACGTTGATTCATAGAAAGCGAAATTCCTGCAGGTAGAGCAGCAGCTGAAATGAAGGGACTTCTGAGTGCCATTATCTCGAAAACTATTGAGTTTTCGAAGAAAATGATAAGAGCCATTTTGGTAGAGAAAGAGCTGATCTTCATTTTTTGTCTAAACAAAAATTCTCTAATTGGCATATTTAGCCAGATATTAGCGGGAAACCTGTTTTTCCAGGTTTTGGGGCCATTTTCCGTTACCTACAACGCGTAAAGGATTTTCTGATTTTAAAACACCTGCGATGACCTACAAATTGCGCTATGTAGGAACTCATGCCAGATTTATTTACAGGTTTCGATCTTTTCAGTCATTCATTTACTGGGCTATATATCAACAAATACTTTTTAACATTCGAGATAACTATATTAGTAACATTATTGTTTTTTATATCACATTTGACTTATTAAAAAAAAGTACTATCTCGAAAAGGCAATCCACAAAAAGTGACAATAAAATGTAATAATAATTAAAATAACAAAGTTGCTGTATTCGCAATAAATATCAAATGAAATAAACTCATCGTGAGACACCATATATAAAACTTTTGTTCTCAGCATCGTCATTATTACTATAACTTTCTACGGAATTGTTAATGTTCGTGATGATATCATAAGCTATTTTCTTTATAGAATTTCTCACTAACATGGAAGTGTGAGAACTGAATGGATAATCGATCAGAAACATTAATTGTTTCGTAGACACAAGTCGAGAGCGACACTTGTGTCGTCTGGTGCAGATATCGTTTTTTATTGTATGCAGACAATCGATGAGAACGACTTGTGATTGTATCTGGTTTTGCAATGATTTTGTTCTAAGTATGTATAAAAATTAAATTTGAAGTTTAATTATTCAAATTAAAGTATGTTGAAGAATAAATAGTATTTCGATTACACAAAAAAAATGCGTAGGCTTAAGAGAAATAATTAAGTGTCATTTGACTGTGGGTTATTTTCTCCGAAAATAGATTATTTAAAATAAAATTGAATTACTGTTTTAAATGAAACTTACTATTTCATTTAAAACAGTAATATGAGTAGATTCCACGAAGTAAGGGTCGAGACAGTTAATTTTATAAAATTGAATGATCAACAATTCAAATTAAAAAAAAATGTATGCGTCAGTCGAAATTTGCGCATCAATTGAGCAAAGTTAAAAATAACTACGTTTCCCGAAAGATTTTGCGTTGTTTGTTCAACCAAAGACCTTTATCGCAATATAAAGCAAGTTTGAAGTCTAAAAACCAAGGAAACTGATAGAAATCGGTTCAAATTTGCGCAGCAGTTGGACAGTTATTATTAACTGAATGTTTCGAAAGATATTCGGTTGTTTGTTCGACCAAAGACCGTCATCCAACCACAAAGTAAGTTTGGAGTCTAAAAATCTAGGATACAGGTAGAAATTGGTTCAAATTTGCGCATTCATTGAACAAAGTTAGCATCGTTTCAGTTTGCGCAGTAATTGGACAAAGTTACTATTAACTAAATTTTCTGGAAAATAAAATCTTGTTCAACCGATCCAAGACCACAACTCTGGTAAGGCGTCTAACAACCATGAATATGAACTGAAATTAGTTGAAATTTGCGCATTCGTTGGACAAAGTTATTAATGACCGAATTTTCCGTAAAATTAGGTCTCGGTCTAGTCTAAAGAAAGCCAGAAAGCGCGTTTGACATATAAAAACAACGAAAGCTGGTTGACATCGATTCAAATTTGCGCAGAAGTTGAACAAAGTGATCAATAAACTAATTTTTCGAAAGTTTCAGTTAAGTTTGTTGGGCCAAAAACAATTATCGAGCCAAAAACACTGGTGTTTTAAAAATACAAACTTAAGTAGAAATCCGTTCAAATTTGCGCAGTAATTGGACAATTATTATTGATCGAATTTTCCGGAATATTCGGTTTTGTTTGTTGGAACACGGCCTATTATTGGGCCAGAGAGCACGTTTTGAGACTAAAAATGACAATAGCTGTTGGAAATCGATTAAAATTTCCTCAGTAATTGGACAAAATTATGAAAAATCGAATTTTCGGAAAGATTAGGTCTTATTTGTCCCATAAAAGACTATTATCGAAACATAAAGCGCGTGTGGTGATTAAATACAATGAATGTGAGTATAGAGATAGAATGAGAGTTGGGATGCTAAAAACAATGAGAATGAGTAGAATTTGGTTCAAATTTGCGCAGCAGTTATTATTAACTGCATTTTTCGAAAGATATTCGATTGTTTGTTCGACCAAAGACTGTCATCGTACCAAAAGGTAAGTTTGGTGTCTAAAAATCAAGTAAACAGGTAGAAATTGGTTCCAATTTGCGCATTAATTGACCAAAGTTATTAGTAACCGCATTTTTCGATATATTTCCTCGTTGTTTGTTAGAGCTAAAACAGTTATCGGACCAAAAAGCAAGTATGGAGTATAAAATTAAAGAAGACTGGTAGAAATTGGTTCAAAGATGCGCATTAATTGAACAAAGTTATGAAATATCCGAATTTTTGGAAATATTTTGCGTTGTTTGCTGGTAGAAAGAAATTGGGACCAATTTGGGCAGCAGTTGAACAATGTTATCAATAACCGAATTTTTCAGATGAGTCGGTATTGTTTGTTGAACCAAAGCTTTAGATGTGAAACTTTTTATGTTACACAAAAACTGTTAACTAGTGTTTATGATTATTAATTAATTAAACTTTGTCGACTATAGTAGACGTATTCAACTATATTAGTAATCTTAATTTGACAACGCTATGTAAACTCTTAAACGTCTCGTTAAACAATAATAAAATTAAATATTTAAGCTATTTAGGAAAACTTTGCAAAGCAACAAATACTATTAAACTAAAAACGTCAATTTTTTTGACAACTAACAAAGGCGGACTGAAAAATCTTCAATATTTAAATGTGAAATAATAATTTTGGTATTTATTTAATTTATCCGTCAAAATTAATTTAAACCCAAACAAAATTAATATGGCTATGTAGCCAATGTCAATGCCTTTCAAACGAGATATCACTTGCCATAAGGTCCTATTTAAAATTATTGGCCAGAGTGGCACTGTGACGTCATCTATTACTATTACGTCACCTGTTACCATTCGTAGAGAAGTTTACAACACTTTATTTTCACCCTCCAAATTTTATTAATGTAAGTGTAGCCGTTCAAAAGATACGAGGGGGGAGGGGACTTTTGAATAGCACTGTATACAAAATTAAAATGATTTATATTCTTGAACAATGAGTGTACAAAGAAGATTCTTAAACTTCAACAAAATGAACCGATAATTCTTTTAAAAAATGAAAACAGAAAAATTATTTCCAAATGAAAAACAATACTTTTTCGAATAGACTATAAAAAACTATTTACAATAAAATATTCTTTTTAAGAAATTATTTGGACAATTTAAATAAAAAAATGGAAATGGCTGTAATAACTTTAAGAGAAAATATGAAAGAAAATAGAAAAGAAGAATAGAAAAGGAGATTACGGGAGGTTTAAGAGAATACAAGAAAATGGAAATAATAAAAATTAATTGATGAATATAAAACAGTGCGTAACAGAAAATGTGCAGGGAGGGAATAGAAGACAGGACATAAAATAGAATAAGACAACTAGAGGAATATTTAAGAAGATAAATGGAAAATAGAAAAATAAGGGAAGAGAAGAAAAAGAAGAAAACGAAGAGTACTAAAGGAAGAGATGAGAAAGAAGTTTAAAAAACGAAGAAAGAAAGAAAGAAATAGAGAAATGGAACAAGAAAGATATCCAGCGAATAATCACGCATTTTGTTTCAATAATTTTTTTTAAATAAGCACGGACTAAATAAAAAATTATTAGTTTGTAGCTATGAACATACTCGAGAATTCATAACATTAGAAGATGATGTAGCATTTAGTAAAGAAAATGTACTAGAATTATAAAAACTTTTCTTTATAATAAATATTTCATTACAATATGTTACTTCTACTAGAGCCATTATATCGAGTCGATTTTAAGAGGTTTCCAGCTCGTTTATTCGCCATATCCAGCACCGTGAGACTTCTGCCTGTTTCCTAAGGTGGAATCTGCTTAAGAGAGAAGATTTGAGTCCGTTGAAGCTGCGAAAGCGTTCTGAAGGAGATGACAGAAAAAGGCTTCGTAAGTAGCGTTGTAGAGTTAAGATTATGGATGTATATGCAATTATGGAAGGTGATAATGTATGAAAGTGGTTTAAATCAAAATAAAACGTTTTACAGAATGCCATTAGTAATATAGCGAAAAACTATTTGCAAAATTAAAATAAATGAACAAAAAAAACCGAGAATGATTCAAAAAGCTTTCAACCTTTTTTATACTCGCACTGCATAAACGTAGGCGTGTTTAAAATTTTGATGTTCTGACTTTTGTTTTGTCGTCAATTGGAGAGCGCAGTTTCTTTTTCCATTGTTAGAATATGCAGCAATTTCAATGGAGGCAGAAACGTGGAAAGAGGAATTTATTAACGTCGAGAAAAACCTTTCGTATGTGAATTTTGAAATAATACCGGCTGTTGCGTATTTGAATAAAAGGTCTGATCAGAATATGAGAAAATCAATGTAGAAGGAGGTGAAAAAGACGAAGCAGTGTAAAAAAACGACGTGGTAAATATTACAAAAAAATAATGACATATGGTTTTTTTTATGTAAAAGTTTTAAACATTTCATTGGTTTTAGTAATTTATACAATTAATTCCGTCGTGCCGGAGAAAAAGGAGATAGGTAAGTAAGTTTTTTTCTCAATAAATTGACTTACAGTTAAATTGTTTTTTACAAATCGGATATTAAATTGCAGATATGAAATTTTAGGGATGAGATAGGGATAGATGGCGCTTTTTATATGTTAGTATGCGATTAGAAAAAACCACATATTTGAAAAAAAATGGGCATAATCCTTTATGAACAAAATAAAAATATACAGTGGACCCCCGATAATCCGGCCCCTGTCTAATCCGGCGCCCCCTGTAATCCGACATGACTTAGAATTACATACATACATGTATGTTTGACAATCTTTGCTAATATAGATCACGCAGGTTTGAACAGGTCACAACTCGTACGCGCCACCGCTATTGTGCTCGACGCGTATGCATTGTTTTACTTAGTTTGAATTTTACTACTAGTGATAGCGGTACGGCCTAGCGTGCGTTCATTGTTTACTATTTATTCATTGTGTATTAGGTATAGTACCTAGTAATGTCGTCACAAACCCAGAAGCGAAAGCACAAAACGTTGACAATTAAAGAAAAATGTGATATTTTAGATCGCTTAAATCGCAATGAAACTTTTAGTAGTTTAGCAAGTGAATACGGCGTAGGCCGATCTACAATTTATGACATTAAAAAAAACCACGAGAAGATTAAGAAGTTCGTGTCAACTACTGAGTGCGGGCCAGGCAAGAGACAGACACTCAAGAAAGCTGAACATCCAGAAGTGGAAGAAGCTTTGTACATGTGGTTTCTTCAGGAAAGAAACAGGCATGCACCAATTTCGGGACCCATGTTGGCGATGAAAGCTAAGTTTTTTTATAAGGAAATAACAAAAAAAGATGATTTTGTGGCCAGCAAAGGATGGCTAGAACGTTTTAAAAGTCGTCATGGCATACGTTTAATGACTATTACAGGAGAGAAACTTTCTAACGATGCCACCTGCATAGAGCCCTTTAAATTAACATTTTTGCAAAAGGTGAACGATTTAAATCTTGACCCGTCACAGGTGTACAATGCAGACGAATCAGGGCTTTTTTGGCGTGTGATGCCTAACAAAACTTTCGTTTCTTGTAACGAAAAAGACGTACCTGGACGAAAAGTGAGTAAAGAGCGTGTAACCATACTACCATGTGCTAATGCTGCAGGTACACACGCGCTTAAGATGGTGGTCATTGGGAAATCTAATAAACCAAGGGCATTCAAAAACATTGATTTACCTGTACACTATTACGGACAAAAAAGTGCATGGATGACAAAAGACCTTTTCAAAAAGTGGTTTGATGAATGCTTCGTACCTGAAGTTAGAAAATGGTTAAAAGATCATAATTTTCCTCAAAAAGCGTTGTTGCTTCTTGATAACACTCCCGGTCATCCGTCTGAAGAAGAACTGACAACTGAGGATAAATGCATCAATGCGATGTTTCTTCCGCCAAATTGCACTGCACTGATTCAACCAATGGACCAGAACATCATTCAGTTTGTTAAGCAAGACTATAAAAAAAACCTACTTTTGAGAGCCGTATCAAAAGACCAACCAATAGAAAAAACTTTAAAAGAATTTAATATGAAAGACTTGATTTTTGCTCTTAGTCAGTCGTGGAGTGCGTTACCGTCATCAACTATTAAATCGTCTTGGAAAAAGTTATGGCCAGATATAATCACCACTCCTAGCAACGATCCACAAATCAGTGTAACTTCGGAAGTTATAGAACAAGTCGCTACTGAAACACAGATAAGTCCGGAAGATTTGGAAAGTCTGGTGCCGTGGAATGGATAAAGAAGAAAATGTTTTTCTTGAAATGTCTGACGAAGATATTATAAAAGAGGTTTCTAATAATACAACAAACGATCAGGAAGATAACGACGACGTGATTGCAACTGCTCCACAAGTCACAGATCAAGACGCAGTTAACGCTTTTGAGCTAGGTTTACAATGGGCTGAAGAGAATGGTACATCCTACAACGAACTTTTACTTTTGAGAAGACTGAGGGACAAAGCTCTGATCTCGCGTTATAACAACCTTAAACAAAAAAAAATTGATGAATATTTCAAAGCTTCATAATTTGATATAGTATTCACTATGATTCACTATGATATTCACTATATGATTTTGATTAATAATTCTTGATTATTTTGGTAGATATGTATGTGCATTTATGCTTAATTTTATAATAAAACGTAAGCTCTCAATTGTTACTTAATTTACTAAATTCGACTTACATAAATTAAGTCTGATTTGTACTTCAAAGTACATACATATGTACGTATAATATGTATATAGATTCTTGTCATTAGATATGTAATTTGTCGGATTACATGGTACTCTTTCGTAAAAAAATCCGGACTATAGGGGTCTTAGGCAGTGCTCTATAATCCGACAAATTCGATAGTCCGACACTGCCCTGCATAATGTTTGCCGGATTACCGGGGGTCCACTGTACTTATCAATTAGTTACATTTCAAATTAACTAAATAACTAAACAAAAACGAGTACTTTATTCTTTATTAGCATAATTTTAGAGAATTAAAAGAAGGTATTGTAATGTAAAAATGAGCAGAAGAAACTAAATCTGGATGAGTTTCTTTTTCACTATTAGTCGGCAAGTTTTTATAAAAATTCTAGAATATATCATAGTTTTATGCCTTACGCGAAATGTACATCGGAAGCTGCATTTTATGCGGAAAAAAAGCCGCTTTTCATGGTGATACTAGGGACCAATACGAATGATTTCATCCGAGGAAATAAAAATGTCATCCACCGGAATTCAAGATGGTGAACCTTTGCCAAAATGGTGGCTGGTTATTTGAAAAAAAAATATAGAATCAAAACGGCTGCATCGATTTTAGTGATTGGGGTGTAAATTAATTCGTATTGAAACCTCTACTCAAAAGAAAGAAATACCATTTAATAAATTAAAGATGGAGGTCGAATAGTAAGAAAATTGTGTAATATGGTCACATATTTTTGAATTTAAATAAAACCTGATATTATCTGCGAAATCGAAAAATATGCTTGACAATCCGTCGAATAGTTTTTGAACTATTCATTACAAAAAGCGCTGCTATAGTGAAGCGATCCGCGCAAGACATTATTTTAATTAGATTTTTCAATACGAATTGATTGACATCCCAATCACTAATATCAGTGCAGGCGTTTTGAGTCTATAAATTTGTTAAATTATGCAGCCGCCTTTTTGGAAAAGGCCAGCCATATTTAATTCCAGTGGATGAAATGTTAATTTCCTCGAATGAAATTATTCGCATTGGTCCCTAGTATCACTGTGTAAAGCGGTTTGCTTTCTGCATAAAATGCAGTTTAATTTTACTAAGCCCTATGACTAACACAAATAAACGTTTTTAAAGATTAAAACTAACGTTTCCACATCTGTGAGATACCCTGTACAATATTCTATCATAAAATTGTCACTTGTATACAATTCGGGGGATGTATCGTGCTAAATTTCTCCAAAAATAACCAAAAATGTGGCACTTCAAGTACCATAGCACCCGTTGTACTAGCTCTGGTGAGGTAAAAATCGATAAGGCTCATCTATAAAACGCCCTGAACAATATTCAATCATAAAATCGGTCACTTGTATATTATCCGGAGGCTGTATCGTACTAATCAACTGAAATTTCTCCAAAAATGTTAAAAATGTCGTACTTAAAGTACTATAGCACATGTTCTATTAGCTCTGGTTAACTGAAAATCAATAGGGTTGATCTGTGAGATGTCCTGAATAATATTCAATCATAAAATTGGTGACTTGTTGCACTCCGGAGGCTGTATCGTGCTAACAACCTGAAATTACTCACAAAATTACAAAAATGTCGTACTTCAAGTACCATAGCATCAGTTGTACTGGCTCTGGTGAGCTGAAAATCAATAGGGTTCATCTGTAAGATGTCCTGAACAATATTCAATCATAAAATTGGCGACTTGTTGCACTCCGGAGGCTGTATAGTCCTAACAAGACATGTAACGAAAAGTGGCCGACGACAACGACGACGACGACATACACACAGGATTTTTTTCTAAAAACCGTTTTTTCGAATTGTTCTTGATGAATAACGTAAAAATAACTCAAAATAAATTTCATAATTCCAACTTTTTTTAGGGTAAACCAATACTTTTCTCGCATATTATAGTCTATTTGAAAATCAAGAGAGAGTAAATTCCCAGAATAAAAACTAATTCGGTATGCAAAACTATAGTACAGTACGTGCAGTAAAACTTCAATATTTGTAATGCATTCTAAATGGTTTTTGTTAATTTCAATACAAAATTTATTACATTTTTTGGACTATCACATTATTTTATGATCTTTCATTGTTACTACAGTAGGCCTAAGAGGATTAACGTGCGTCATAGGCGTAACCAGAATAGAAAGGGATAATTGTTATTTAACGACCTCCGAATGGCAAGAATCATATTAATTTATAAATAATTGTAATTATCTGTACATATTATATACATATTTTATAAATAAACATATGCCTAAAACAAAATGCCTAAAATAATATTGACTTTTTCTTCATTTTACCCAAATTAAATTACTACTTACGAATTATGTTTATCTATCTAAAATTGGTAATCTAGGTATAAATAACTAAAACAAATTAAATATTTCTATTTCCATATTAATTTAATTTTGAAAACGCACGTCTATGGTTTACTGCCTTTAACACTGATAACTGCAAAACATTTCTGGGAATTTACTCTCTCTTGATTTTCAAATAGACTATAGATAGGTTGGGCGGAAAAGTAATATAGGGCAACATTTTGAAGCTGCTTTCATTATTAATGCAACCTCGTTCTTTTTTATTTTTATTTTGAACAATTATTTTTTGAGAAAATTACTTAGATTATTGAGAACGAAAAAAACAGTAGTTCTAAAAAAACAATTTAATTTTAACGAATGTTCTATTCAAAGTGCCCACCTTCAACTCATTATATGTTATTACCTTAATTTATAACATCAGTTAAATCTTGTTAGATAATACTGTTTACGTAATTGGCTTTTATAATGTACTTAATTTGTTATAACATGCAATTAATTCGATAGGAAATAATGTGTTGGTACGTTACCATAACGAATTTCAAAATAGACTTCCTTACCTGAAAAAGAAAATATAAGATTAATAAAATAAATGATATGTTACAGTTTAAAATGTGTTGAATATTAATTTAGTAATATATTAATAACAATATTTAATTTTTTATTGCGACTATCAATAAATGCCTTTATTGTATGTTCAATAATAATTTGGAAACGTAGTCCATTGTTTTACACCTCACATACTCGTCTTCATTGGGTGATATGCATAAAGTTGAGTGGACTCTCAGAAGTAGCGACTCCATATTGTAGTGAGTAACTACTCCTCTTAGTGAGCGCACTCCGTTTTGGTATGCATAAAATATATAACGAAAAACGGAGATGTTACTTGGGTCTAAATGAAACGGTCGACTGGGTACTGTGATTGCTTGATTGCAAGATTAGTTGTGTTTTTATTAAAATTTAAATAGATACTAAAAATAAATATAAGCTAGTCGTTAGTCTTCTATTTAAGTAATTAACTGTCTCGACCCTTACTTTGTCAAATCTACTTATATTAGTGTTTTAAATGAAACTTACTGTTTCTAGTTAACTCCACAATATATTGAAAAAATGTTAAAGATTCTAAAAAATTGACAATTGTTTCGATATTACCTAAATATAATCGTCAGAATGACAGAAGTTACATTTCATTTTATGCCTACCTGATGTTTAATTATTTTTGGCTAGTCCAATAAGTGACCTACCTTGTGATTGACTTAATATATGTTAATGGAAAAAAGAAGATATGATATTACAAATATTAAAGCTTAAACATTATTAGCCCTATGGGGATATCCCGGATATCATTTTTCCAATTAAGATTAGTATAACTGTGCAATGATATAGAAAACCAGGAAAACTATATCTGCTGATCTTTACAATGATCACTTAAGAAGACCGTTTAAAAGTGGAGAAATCTTTAGATTTATCTGTTCATTGGCGACTTCATATTGTGGGTTTTTAAGTCTCTTCTAATTTCCAATTCTTCAAGGAAATCCTGTTCTTGTTTCTTATCACAAATATGTAGTACTTCTAGTTCTGTGTTAGGTGTCAATGAATGATTGGTGTCAAGTTGATGTTTTGCGTAATGGGATTTATCTGGTTGTTTTAATATGTATGCTCGTAATTGTTCACTGTATTGGATTTCAAAATTTCTAAGTGTCTGGCCCAAATAGACACCATTACATTCTGGACATTAAAGTTTATATATACCAGATTTCTTTAATGGCTATATTTGTGTATTTAGGTTTAACAATTTTGTACTTATGTTATTTTCTGTTGTATTTGTTGCTAAAGATTATTATCTTTGAAATATTATTAGAAATATTTCCTGCATATGTAATGGTTTTATATGTTTTCATTTCTTTAGTTTGTTTAGGAAATACTAGTTGTAATGCCACTTTTTCCTCTTTTTTATTAATTAGTTTATTTATCATATGTAATGGATAACCGTTGGATGTTGCTATTTGTTTAATTGTGTTAATCTCTCAATCAAAATTACATTTGTTCAAAGGAACTGAAAATGCTCTATGTATCATTGAATTATATGCCGCTAGTTTATGTGACATGGGATAATTGGAACTGTATGGAATAGTGTTGGTTTTCGGTGAATCGAATAATCAAGTACATTATTAACTCTTTTTCAATCAAGAAAATTGATTGAACTATTTTCTTCAACTTCTAATGTAACTTTAATTTTTGGGTGTAAATTATTAATGTGGTTGAAAAATATTTCTAATTGTCGTTCACTACCCATAAAACAATCTAATGTGTCATCTACATATCTATACCAAAATAAAACGTTTTTTTAAATATTACTTTAAAAGGTTTTTCTTTCTAAACTGCATATAAAAAAGTTTCCAAAATTGGCGATATAGGGCTTCCCATTGATAAACCTTCATTTTGAATATATATTTTATTGTCAAAAGTGAAATAATTCTCATTAATACATACATCAAATAAATTAAGTATATCTGATATTATTCCTGGATTAATATTTTTATCTTCTAGTAACTTTCTTACAAGTATTAGACATTCTTTAGGAGGAATTTCAGTGAATATATCGGTAACATCAAATGAAATAAGCTTAGAGTTATCTTGCAAGTTGAATGGTTTTAATTTTTTGATCAGTTCCATTGAATTTCTAATTGAATATTTAGATGTATATCCGTAACTATTGAGTATATTGTTAAGTTTCTTTGCCAATATATTGTTAGGAGTATTAACATAAGAAACTACTGGTCTAATTGGTTTTATTTTATGTAATTTAACGGTTCCATATAATTGAGGAGAATGAGGATTTTTACTAACGACGGACTTCTTTTCGTAATCACTTAAAAGATAATTTGAATTATTGACAATATCTCTTACATTATTAGAGAACTTTTTTGTTGGATCTGCGCTAAGAGCCTGTATATCGATAGATTCTATAAAGTTATATATCTTTGAATTATAATCTTTAGTTGTCAAGATGACAGTGGCGTTCCCCTTGTCAGATTTTGGTTATTATTTTCTTCTTACTTTTTGATTGAATTTAAAACTGTAATGTCATTTTTTGTTTGACGTTTAACTTTTGATGGTTCAATATTTTTGATTAAATTGGCAATTAATTTCTCATAAAGAAAATTATTTGAATTAGATTTTAAAGCTATTTCAGATTCTGTAGCTATTATTCGTTTAATATTATTCGTAAATTTTGGCGGTATGCTGTATTTTAAACCTTTATTTAAAAATTCTATTTCACAATCTGTAAAATTAGTGTCTGAAAGGTTTTCAAATCGTGGTGCAGAGTGTGTTGGTATGTAATTACTTATAGTTTCATGATGTTTATAGTATTGAATTCTATGTTGTGTGTGTTCAAGTTTATGTAGCTTTTGTTCTTGTTTCTTAAATTTCTTGTGCTTCAACAAAATTGTTAAATGTAAAAACAAAAATATCACCATTAAAGAAATCTGGTGTATATAAACTTAAATGTCCAGAATGTAATGCTGTCCATTTGGGTCAGACCCTTAGAAATTTTGAAATCCGATACAGTGAACATTTACGAGCATACAGATTACGACAACCAGATAAATCCCCCTATGCCAGACATCTACTTGACACCAATCATTAATTGACACCTAACAAAGAACTAGAAGTACTACATATTTGTGATAAGAAACAAGAACTGGATTTCCTTGAAGAATTGGAAATTAGAAGACACTTAAGAAACCCACAATATGAAGTCGTGAATGAACAGATAAATCTAGGGAGTTCTCCACTTTTAAACTGTCTTCTTAAGTGATAATTGTAAAGATCAGCAGATATAGTTTTCCTGGTTTTCTATATCATTGCACAGTTATACTGATCTTAATTGGGAAAAATGATATCCAGGATATCCCCATAATATCTAAGCTTTAATATTTGTAATATCATATCTTCGTTTTTCTATTAACATGTATTAAGTCAATCACAAGGTAGGTCACTTCTTGGACTAGTCAAAAATAATTAAACATCAGGTAGGCATCAAATGAAATGTAACTTCTGTCATTCTGACGATGATATTTAGGTAATATCGAAACAATTGTCAGTTTTTTAGAATGGCTAACATTTTGTCAATATTTTGTGGAGTTAACTAGAAACAGTAAGTTTCTTTAAAACACTAATATAAGTAGATTTGACAAAGTAAGGGTCGAGACAGTTAATTACTTAAATAGAGGACTAGCTTAATTTGAAATAATATTCTGTAATAAAGGTACTTACTGTATATTAAATTAATAAATAATTTTGCATCATAATTCTATAAGATAACTTTTAATCCCTAGTATAAAAAGGTATATTTTAATCGTAGGGACTAAAAGGACCACTGTATTTCCTGAAAATGAATATTGAAAGTGCCACTTTAATCCTCAAAGTTCATAAAATATAAGCTAGGCGTGGGAAAAATGATTTTCTTATTATTTCACGTATACTTTTCATTATAACAGTTTATACAACTATTCCCCAAAATAAATCTGAATAGTTTTTAAAAATTAAAAATAATTGAATTTATTGCATTTTAGTAAGTATAAATGGTACACATTTTACATTTTCAGGGGCTGTTTCGGCAGCTAACAAAAACCGTGGATGTTGACATTTACACAACCCGTACAGAAGAAGGAACAGATTTTAACGAAGCAGTACCTGAAAGTTCAGGATCAGTGCTGCAAGCTCCTACAGTTAAAACGAAGCCGAGTACTTGAAAAAATTGAAAATCGGGATTTGTGGAAACCGATTAAACAATAGATTTATCATTAACAGATCTTCAGCGTCTCGTTTTAATGTAATAAATTTGGGACGACAAATTCTGTTAAATTGTTATCCTCAGACGAAATAAAGTAAATATTCGGCTAAACCTAAACAATCTAGTATTTTCCAAAATAGATTATTATAAATTTTAAGGCAGATATGACTTTGTCTTTATAGCGGACTTGTTTCCTTTATACAATATGTGCATGTCAGCCTGCTCCAAGCAGTAAAAGTTGATAAAATTATAAATTTCGATTATAGGAATAAACAATTTTAACTTTATTTTAATGTTTTATACATACTTGTAGAAACAATATGTGAAAAAAACAGCATAATATATTATTCAGAATAATATTCTCTGTTTGTTGATGGCCATTCGTTAAACTGCTCGTAGAACCCCATTCCTTCGGAATATATTTGACACTTTTCTGGATGTCTTTAAGTTTACTAGCTTTGATAGCTACCCTTACTTCATATGCCTTTTGATTAGGCATTAGTAGTCTGCCAGTAGCTTTTGATAGGCGGAAGATAGAAGAAATCAGACCATCAATAAATTCTCTTGCTGTCGCAGTGTCACTGCTGATTCGAAACGGTGTGATTCTACAACAAGATGGAGCCGTAACAAACTGATTCAAGTCAATGTGAACACACCTAAAAATCTATAAAATGACACTGACAATTCTCAATCCTAGAAGAGATAATTGTCATCTAAACTGACAGTTTTTAGTATTGGTTTTAATGCCTTTTAAAATAAAAATTTAAAGGTGTCATTTTGAACATATTCCAAACTATTAATTCTAAATAATCATTTTAATTAATAATGAAGTAACCTATACGTAAATGATAGTATAACTAACGACTTTTTTGTCGTAAATAAACAATGTCTTTGTCACCCTGGTTAAAATCGCCTTTCACTGATTTAACAGGATCTCTGGTAAATCATCAATGGTATGGAGAATGTGCCGACATCGAATTGAAAGTATTGGATTGTTTGGAAGCTTATGGTCTAGAAAAAGGTTTAAAGAAATGCGATTTACTTATTGAAGACTTTAGAGAATGTTCTTTGAGAACCAAACAATTTAAGAGGATGAAAGCTATGAGAGATGAGAGACATCGTCAACATTTTGCTGGTGAGAGAACTAAAGAAGAGAAATACGCCAAAGCGCCCGCTTATGATAGTTATTGAACATTTTATTACATAAATTAGGATTTTTGTAGATGATTTAGTATTATTTGAATAAATGTTATGAAATTCTTCTGAATATGTGTATTGATGCTTTTATATATGCACGTGTCAATTAATTCATTACTCCGCCACTGAATTAGGGTTCCGCTTCATACCAATAGATGTTTCCGCTGTTCTGAAGTTACCAAATAAATTTCAGCTTGGTACATGTGTATTGTCGTTGTTCTACAAATTTTGTTCTTTTGAAACATTTTTGAAATTTTGTCTGCTTTGTTTGGTAAGTAAATATTCCTTTACCGAATAAAACAAATTATATGCAAAATATAACAAATATTAGAGTGAATTTTGAAATTATTATAATCGCTTTTGTGTTTGGTTGATGCGAGGGGCAGTTTCGGACAGACGGGTTGTGTTACATTTGGACAGTGTCCCATTGTGCCCCACTACTGTATATTTATCGTTAAAGAATTCTTTAGTGTACAAAATATTTTTTCGGAATTCGACATAATCCGCATCTATAAAAGAAAAAGCTATAGTGCCATAATATCCGAAGCAGATATGTCTTCCGCAATAGGTGATGTGTTAGAAAGGCCACCTGTCAGTGATAAATGCCGCGACATACAATTTGAAAAAATCTACTCTCGGAAATCGATTGAAAAATATCAAAAAAGGAGAGTATGCTAAAAAGCTGCAGAGAACCTATTCACCAGCATGAGATAAAGGTAAAAAGCGGGAACAGATTGGATGAAAAGTTTCAAGAAAAGATTTTCACGTTTGGCTCTAAGAAAACCTGAAAATACTAGCTTGGCATGCGCTATAGGCTTCAACGAAACTAATGTTAACTAGTTTTTTAACAAGTTGGAGAATTCTGTGAAAAAATGTAAGATCCCGCCTGAAACAAATTAGAACCTAGACGAGACAGGCATTTCCACAATGCTTAAAGCTCCCAAAGTGATAGCAGCTACTGGAGTGAAGTAAGTTGGGCAGGCAGTATCAGCAGAGAGGGGAGAGCTTGTCAAAACTGAGAGTGATGTGAATTACTCAGTAAATATGATTTTAGATTACATGATAAAAGTGAATCCTACGAATGATATCGATCTTTTGCGGAATATTGGAAACAGAAACCAACAAAAATTCCCGATTGTGCTCTCTCAGCTCTCAAGGAGTGTAGTAGAGAAATTTATCGCACTATAAATATGCTTTTACAGATACTATGTACGATTCCTGTAACGTTCGCATACGAAGAACGAAGTTTCCCTATCTTAGAGTAACTGAAGTCATGGTGGGTCAAGGTCTACCATGTCTCAAGAGAATTGTCTGGGCTTTTTTTATTACATTCGCAGAGATATCAATGTCAATGTAGAAAAAGTTATAGACATATTCGGAGAGGTAAAAGAAAGAAAACTGGAATTCATTATATAAAGTAGATTTTTATTATCATCCTGATTGTGAGCTGTAAGACTGTCGAACATTTTGATTTACTTTTCAATAAACATGATGTTGTTTGTTTTGATTATTCATTACAGAAATGTAGACTGATTTCCTTTTAATTTTATGATATATACGTTTTACCAATGTTTTATTTGATTTTTTGTATCTGCAGAATGTTGTTTGTTTTATTTATTAGTGATATGATGATTGAAAATCATCTCATTTTTATGACACATAGAATTTTATTGTTCGTTTTTATTATCTTATGTGTCTACTGGAAATATATTCATATTTTACTTTTCTCATATGAGAATTTTTATATTCGTTACCCCCTCTCCCTTAATCAGTTTATTGGGTCCGCCACTGTTGGATGTACCCAATATTTATTCTTTCTTCGTATTTTCTTCCGTCTATTGAGCTCAAAAGCACACACTTTTGCTAACTTGTTAATGTTGAAATAGAACAACTGCATGTGAGCTTTCACCTTGAGACCGAGCGCACTTGAATCGTCCGCCATCGCACTGTTGCGAAACTATTGCACAATTTAAAAATTGCATTTCGGCGACTGCCTTAAAAATTAATTTTTGAAAATGGAAAAGATGGAAGAAATTTGTGAGAACAAGTTTATTCCTGAACTAATACTTGAAGAAGCTCAGAAAGCAACTTTAAATTTTATATTGGCGTGAAAGTCGAAAGGACGCCTATGAAAAAGTATTTGCCGAGTTCAATAATTGGAAACAAAAAGCAAGGAACAATAAACGAAGTAAACCAATACAGCAAGTTGATCGCCTTTTTGAAAAGCAAGGCTCGCACTTACCAACCTAATAAGGTTAAAACAACGGAAATGAATCAGAAAGAGACTACCAAAGAGGTTGCAATGGACCATACCAATGAAACTTCTTAGTGAAAACTCAATGAAGCCAATAAAACAAAAGAATATTAACAATATTTGTCTATTGAATATATTATGTAAATCTCAACAAATAAATATATTAATTTTGTTTGTTTTATGGCGTGTTTTATGACTTATAAAATAGTAAAGTTTTATAGACCACATTAAAGAGCGCAAGTTGTTGAATTATCACTTCATAATATAGTCATTGTGGATAAACAAACGCCCTCTGATTGCTATTTGAAACTTCATTTATATTGTGAGTTCAGTTTAGGGGGTTATAGTCAATAAAACAACGAAAATCTGTTATTTTTTCAGTCAACGTTTCGACCTTTATTGGACCATCTTCAGGGCGTCTACAAGAACACAAGAAATGCACTTTTTGTTTGTTATTTGTGACACAATAAGCACAACAGTCATAAAATTTGTTAAAGTAAAATAAAGATTAATACAATAGTATACGTAAAAACGACATAAAAATTTAGTATTAATACATTCTAACTAAACTTTTATGTCGTTTTTACGTATACTATTGTACTAATCTTTATATTACTTTAACAAATTTTATGACTGTTTTGCTCATTGTCACAAAAAAAGTGTATTTCTTGTATGTTTCGCGTAGACGCCCTGAAGATGGCCCAATAAAGGTCGAAACGTTGGCTAAAAAAAATTACAGATTTTCGTTGTTTTATTGACCATAACCCCATAAATTGAACTCACATATACTGACTTGGTCAAAAAACTATTTCACAATTCATTTATATTGTTTAAAGCCGACTATTAGTCCTTTTTTCAATAAATATAGATAGGTGAAAATCGGTAAGGCATATAGAAATTAAGGAATTTTTCTGAATTATAAAATATTTTAGATAAATATCTTTCACCCTTAATTCAGAAATATTTCGTAAAAAGAGTCCTTCTTGTTCGAAATTTCGTCAATTATTAGTTGGCAAATGACAAAGCAATTCATGTTGTTTTTCATGTCATATTTCCTTTTTCCGAATACTCAATGACCAGACTCAGTCAAGCAGATTTTGGAGAAGCAAAATCTCGTCTTCGTTAGTTCTACAGTCGTTACTCGCTTCATAATACCTACATAGTTGTGATTTTTAAAACCAAAGAAAAAGTAGTTGTCAATGCTGTTTCTGCACATGCTCTCATCACCGGTAAGTAATTGCTATTCACTCTTTTTTGTTACAATTTTCAACTTTTATTATTTTCTGAGAATCCACCATTCTTCTAACTAATAAAAACTAATAAACTTAGATATCTAGAGGCAAGCACGTTTGTCTACAACCTTTAAAACACCGAATTCTGAGTCGTACAATGATCCAAAAGCGGGGAACCAAAAGTGATCATAGAAAAATTCAGATTGAAATTGACTACGAGAGATCCAACCAACAGTTTATGAGCGTAAGTAGAAAGGAAGTTTAGATATTAAAGTAAATTAACCATGGAAAACGGGTAAGATAAGTTGTTTCGGCACCAAGCTAACTCATCAGCTCATAAGGCTCTCATTGTGAACGACTTTCTGGCCAAAAACTCAAATAGGGCTCCGACCGACTTTTCTTTTCTTACCAAAGTAAAAAATAGCCACTTTGAGGAGCCCATTTCCAGTAGTATATCAGTCCTTAGGGTAAGGAAAGAAAATATGCAACGGAAAGAAATTAAGTAGTGAAAGAGTGAAAAATAGTAAACAGAAAACATATCGCTAACGTATTCTTCGAAAATAGATATTTTTAGTACTAGTAAGCAAAGTACGTCGTTTTCTCACGAGTTCAGAAATTGGCAAACTGGAATAGTGAGAAAAAGACACGCTTATGTGTGGTAAACATTATTATTTCCACAATCTTGAAATACAATTTTCCCAAAAAAATAAAAAATTGTACTTTGTTCATTAATGAAAAATTCAGAAGTACATTATGTTTTCAATTGAATTTAATTAACTAAAAAAGAATCCAAAAAAATTATTCCATCATGCTGAATGGTAGATATTTATGGAACAAGTTGTAACTCTAACGAAATCTGTGACTCCTGATATACATGGAATAATTAATCATATTATTATTTACTTTCCTGACCTGTAAAGAAAATCCGGTGTTATAGCAATTTTTATTATTGCGTAAAAGCTGTTTCAGACTACACAATTTCTTGTACAAGATTTGGTTCAATTTCTTGTACAAGATCTAAAACCACAAATTGTTTGGCAGTAAATTTATTCTGTATTATACTGTACAATATATTGTTCAAGAAATAGTTCGTGATTCTGCGCAGCACATCGTTTTTCACGCGTTAAAATCAGAATCGTCTATGTTAAAGGCTAAATGTAATGTTCTATAATCCTAGTAAAATGTTAAACATAAAACAACCTAAAAATTCGGGCTTTGGTTGATCCGTTTAGTGTGTAAATTATTGATTACTTTTGATTAATTTATTGTTATAAATGAAACTAACACATAAACGTTGATAAACGTGAAACTATTAACAATCAACTATGTTAGATTACAGGGTGTTATAATATATCCCAACTGCGCATGCCCTTGGCCTAGAAATTGTGTAGAAATAAAACATGTTCTATTTTCCTACACAATTTTCGGTTCAATCTCCGTTTTTGAAACAATTTTCTGAATGATACTAGCGTTCAAGAAATTGAACCAAATCTTGTACAAGAAATTGTGTAGTCTAAAGCAGCTTTAATATTGTTCTACATTCATTTTCAGTAGACCCGTATTTTTTGTTTCTCTTGTTTCCTTCAAATCTAATCACAAACTTCACACAACGATAATTAAAATTGATAAATTGAATTTTAATACATACGAACGAATAACGTTACTTATGGGAAGTATCCCACAATGCCACAAGATGGCGTACAACACCGCCATTTGACATCTGTTATGTCACTGTCGTTTGTCGTTCTCCACAAGCCATTATTTTCCCATATAATGCACAACATAACCTAGTTCCCAACATTCCAGATCAAGTTATAAACAATTGGTGCGTTCAGAAAACACAACTGTTGCACAGCCGTTGAGTGGATGTTTTGTGAACGCACTTTGACCAGTGAGCGAAACTCAACATGTTTGGTGAGCGGACGCCAATTTTCTGAGCGGTTTTCAAGTACGCTCACTGAGCACAACACATTGCAAATTGTGAGATTTTTATATTAGTGCAATAAATACGTATTACAACATAATTAGTGATGTATACCTACAATACTCCAAAAAGTTCCTTAAAAACGGAATCATTATACGCTGAAATTATTTCTTCATAATAATTACTATTTTTTCATGCTACGTCTTATCATGTTACAATAATGTGGTAATGGTTGCTGTAAATATTCTATTGCATGGGCTATGATATTTTCTTTATATCAACTATATCATCATCATCTAATAACGCAAGAATTAGATTGTATCTACTCATCATTTCAATTTTTCAATATTTATACTTTCCAACAGACATACGTCAACCATTATTTGCTCAGTGAGCGCTGTTACAACGGTTGAGGTATGTTTTCTGGACGCACCCAATATTTACAGTTCACAGAAAACTGCAACAATTTAAAATAGATCCATGTGCTTGTGTGAATTCTCGCTGTTTTAATGTTTCAACCTTTTAATGATTTTCAAATATGTTAATATGTGACTGTTAGTGTTTGTAATGCAATCTGGACTTGTTTCTTTCTTTAATTTTAACTGTTTAACGATTGTCCTTATGTTAAGATCAAGGATACATTCTCAATTAGCGTAAGTTATGAAACTGTTGTAGCGGACTGTTTTTTGTAATTTATGTTTTTTCTCTGTCTTTGTAGTTCCCTGAAGATGCAAATAATATATATATATATATATATATATATATATATATATATATATATGTGTGTGTATATATATATATATATAACGTAAAAGGGTAGTCACTTTATATATATATATATATATATATATATATATATATATATATATATATATATATATATATATATATAAAATCAATAATGCTAAGCTGTGATAACGGAATGATGATGTTTGACGGGAAACTTATATTTTTAAAAAGCAATTTTAAATTTGTTTAAGATCTTTTAACCATGTGATGTCCCAACAAACAGGTAATTTATTTCAATTTCAATTGAACAAATTTCAATATTTTAAGAATTAGAATTTTTACTGTTTTTACTTTTTAATTATAGTGTATTTTCTGTTGTAAAGATATATTTTAATTGTATTGTAGGTGATTTGATAATGACAGGATTATGTCGAAACGTACGTAATCAATAAAAAAATTGTATTAAAAGAAACGTCCAGAGTTTGTTTAATGACCTTAATCCAAGAAATTTCCATACAAATATATATACAGGATGGTCAAGAAAAATTAATGAAATATATATATATATATAAATATGAATTTAATACTTATTTTTTTATTTATTATTTATGGGCGCCAGAACTTGCTTGATTCACTTAATTCAAGGAACATAATTTTGTTTAATACAAGTTCGAAAGAGTTCAAAGATTCATTATTTTCTTTTCTTTATTTATCCCAGGATGTGTAGGATCGGCACAAACGCTCGTTAGCAACAGCAACGATTAGGTATAAGATCACTTGCAGAAAAGGTATCGAAAATACAACAATTTAATTAATAAAAAAATATTCTTACTAATAACAATTTTTTAAGCAACTGTCACCGTCACTTGTAATCAATCCCAGCTCTAACCTTTTAGGTTAAAATTTATTTGTATCATCTCCAAACGTTAAGCGAAAAGATACGAGAGCATACGAACTATGTTCGATAATTTAAAATATTGAATTCGTTAGGAATATAATAAGTTTAGGCGTTTAATAAATATGTGGATTGATTATTTCTAATTATACAAAAAAATATTTCTTACTATTAATTAAATATATAAAAATTTGATAGATATAATTTTAATTATACATTCCTCACAACTCTATAGACAAATCTCTTTCATCCAAATTCTTAAGTCTATTGCAATAATTAAAACGTCTTTATCTTCTTTTTAAATTGATTCAAATGAAAAGTTTTTCTTTTATAGTTGTTTAAAACAAATCAAGGTAATATTCAATATGAGAATCGATAATTTCGCACAATTCTCCATATAAGATATGGTTTCCGCTACCATCGGCGTCTTTTGATTGAAATAAAAAAGGTAATATAAACTATCTTACCGAGTTCTTATAGAATAAATTGTGCGATGTATACTTCTTTCCGATCTTTTATAGTTTTAAACACTTATACAGTTTTAATTTTCCTTTTTTACACTAATTTTTAATTAAGGTTTTTTCACCTACTGGCTTCTTATCTTCGACTCCCCGCTTGTTGATAATCAACAACATTCTTTTTTTTTCTAATGTTCACTTGATTTTCAAAAAAACAATAATTTGTTACCAAACTGTTCATCCATGCTCGCGTTCGTTTCACTTAGTATCACTCCGTTCGAATATCTTCCCCGCCGTTATACCGGTCGGTATATCGCTGTCACATTTCTACACTTAACCTAAATATCGATAAACATATCAATTCTTTTCTTTGAAATATCATTCATAAGTTTTTTTATGGTTCATTTAAAATAAACGTTCAATAAATTAGTTTATATGAATTTGATATATTATATACATATACGGTTTTTATCTTAATTAAGTTTTCAGTGAATAATGTTACGAGCTCGCACACTGAAGTAGATACTAAGTAAGGTCTTATAATCTTATGTTAACGGTGTTTAAATAATGGCGAGCGCGCTGAATTGTGGGAAGGTCTATTGGGATTTTTGTGACCTAACCCATGACATATATGTTACGAATCTATTTAAAATGTTTATATATATCATGAATATTATTATTTTAAAAAAATTGACATTTATTTTTCTTCTCTCTTTATTTATGAATTGTGTGAGTCTTAATATTTCACTTCAATATATATATTATAATATTATTGTATAATTTTTAATATATATTTAATTAGTTTGTCATATGTTTTTAAACAATTGTTTTTAACTTACCTTTATTCAATCTTACGTATTTTTTACCCTTTAACTAGCTCAGTTTATTCCGGACATGGGATTCGATTCTCTCTTTGAGTTCTGGCACCATATATTACATTTTTATTATGTTAAGACTTAGCAACATTTAAAATATTAACTAATCCAATGTTATATTTATTCATTCGTCTTATATGCTTTCAATGTATAGAAATTTATATAAATAAAAGTATACTAATTTCGAATAATTTAATTTAAAGAAATTTATATAAAAATACAAATTTGATACGCCTATGCGCTCATTACCCATAGTCAGAAATTTATTAAAGCGTTGTATTGCGCATGATCATAGATTAGAAGTATACTGAAAAGTGATCACCATTGTTTGATTGTTTGATGGATATTAATATTAAAATATTCATGAATAAAATATTCCAATTACCATATATGTGTTCATGATTGATATAAAAGGATCTATATACAAGAATTATACATACATATGCTAAGATTCTGTTAAATTTAAGCAAAAAATATATCAGCTGATTGCATGGTTAACCTAACATATGGGAAGTTTGCTCAGTAAGTCGATAGAAATATTTTTCTTACAATGATGAAATAATTTAAAATTTCTTATACCTAATTACTATAATCATTTGAGTTTTTATATACATATTTCTTATAGTTACAACGATATTAGAAGAATGGAATTAGTTCATGTTTCATTTGCATAAATCGTTATCGTTTTTAAATTATTGTGTTTGCTATTACCTCTATACTTATGATTATCGTTGTTATTATTGGCTAATAATATTGAAAAAAGACTGACCTGAACACTATATCCTGGATTTTCAACGAAGCTGGGACTGCTATGTGCCGTGTGGAATGACGCTCTCCCAATTATGCGGGATATTCTGGATATCTCATGGAGATACTTAATACAAACATTTGTGAGTACTACTTGTTTGCTATTCTTTGTTATTTATACACTTTGATTTGGTTTTAGTGAGATTTACTTAAAATTTCTTAAAATTTTAGCATAGCCCTGTTACTGCTTTCTTCGCCATACTCCCAGTGACGCCGATCTTCTCTTGTTTTTTAAACAAACTACCCATTTCAAAGCCGCCTATCTCCTTGGATTTTTGTTTCACTTCTGGTTTTAGAAATGTCTTTTATATATTAAATGCTCTTTCTTGGTATTTTGAGTTCTTATTACACTTTTAAAATTCTGATAACGCATATAGTTCATAATATTCACTTTATAAAACGTCTTTTCTTTCCAAATATACACGGATTTTAATGAAATGAGACTTTAACAATGGATTACTTTTATGGCTATAAAATTTAAACTACAATATGAATTGACGTTTTTCTATGTTTAATTCTTTTTAAAATACATCTCAGACTTTATCTTATAGTTAGTATTAACTATGATGAATAATGATTGGAACTTTACTTTTTTTAGATGAACAGCTGATTTTATTGAGAATGATCATAAATAATTCGGACAAACACAAAGTTTTTAACAATTCATCAATATATAGTATAGTGTTTTCACACTTTCTACAACTACTAAAGTAATTTCTTTCTATATTACTGTTTTATTATTGTTATCTCTATCAAATAATCCCATAATATCCTCATTGATATAAATTTCATTTCTGATTATGGTTTAATTGTGCCATATTCTGAATTGGGTTTTGGTTTGTTTAGGACCAAAATTAATATTCTTAATCAAATAACTCTTTTTAATGTTCTATGTGTTTCAATATATATATATATATATATATATATATATATATATATACATATATATATATATACTTGCATGGTTAAAAATGGGTAAAAGAAAGGCAGTTCTTTGTTTGCTTCTGTACGAAGTATTTAAAAGGAGGCGCACTGCAGACTTGCTTTCAAGCAACCATTTGAGCATTATTTCCAATATAAACATAACAGCACCAGTTCCATCACCATTCCTTTCACGAGAAAGTCATTTAACAATCAGCAAAAACCTAAAAAAAGTAGAAACGTTGTGCTTACCAGTCCTTAACAATTGGCAATTCTCCCTATTCTCCCACTATTTTCAGTTGAATAATAATAAATTTTCTAACGTTTGTGAAAAAAATACTTTTTTGAAATTTTTTAGTAAAAATAAAAAACAATGTATATACAACCATTACATCCTATTAGCAAATGGTGTACATCTATGTCTACCAAGTCATAGTTAGAACCCGGCAAATGTATACGTTTTTTAACCCCAATTATAAGGACTAATATATCTATTCCGTAAACGAGGCATGAAAATCTGGTATTGATGGATACTGACGTACAAGAGAATTGATACGACTTGCCAATATACTTTTATATAATCGTTACATGAATATTGACGTTCGTAACACAAATCGTGCGATAGCAACAATAATTTGAAGTTAGGTAGTTTTTTTATTCAATTCCAAACAAGCTAAATATCATAACAAGCGATACAAGTTTGTTTCTTGATAGTTTCCGTTAGAGCAAATCTTCGAGTAATAAGCAATGGAAATGAACTTAAAACATAAATATATCATATTAAAGCTGACTTGTATTTTTTTAATTATATGTTTTAATTCCATCAGAAAGATATAATACAACTAAAGATAGTGTTATTTACGACAATAACAGATCCTAGAGGAATAAGATCTATCATTTTATGTAAGAATTCTTCAAAAATATCCGCGTTCATGACAGCCTCCAGTCAACTTTGGAACTAATAGTGGTAAACATCCACCATAGATAAATCCATTTATGCTACTAATGTGAGTAATTATTATTCTTTTACCATTTCCCGAGGGTACTTTGGTTCCAGTGGACTATCCTTTCCATGAGTGCTTTTATTATATTTTTATTTTGACATATTATACCAACGGTATATCCTTCATTAACGTCATTGCCAGAAGATAATTTCATCTCTGTCTATTTTGAATTTGTTCATAACGAAGATTAATTCACTTTGTTTTCCACTTTCTTCTTGTCCATTTTCTGTTTGAGACATTTAAATTAGTTGGTAGTATTGTTTTTGTATTATATTTTTTCCTGTACTTTCATTTGATGACCTCAAGAGATACGATTTATCTTCGTGTACAGCTCTGTATATCATTAACTGTCTGACTACAGTCATATTCGAATATATATAGAAAGTAGTTTTGGTACTTCTAACGTTGAATTTTGGTTCACTCATCCCCTTTTTTATCTCAGCTTGACTAGGAAACTGGTCAATTTCAGTTCATCCTACTGAGATGTCCAAACCACGTCAACCGCATCTTCTAGGAGCTGTTTTTGTATTGTACATTCTAGTGATGCTTTCATACTCTCTGCATAAACATATTGCTGTGTGAATTTTATTACTAAGGTTTACACCAAATTCGTTCGTGGTTTCACATGAAAAAGAACTTTTAATTTATATTTATTAAAATTAATTGCATTTTTAAATCTAGTATGCACATAAATAAAAGTGACTTTCTCCTTTATTAACGAATTCGCCTGAAGACAACAATTATTGTTTATCTTGAAATTTACATTAAACAAAGTCAACAGTACCGAAGAATGCGTGATGAGGTACTTATTACCTTTCGTGGAGTTTTATAAATTGATGATGCTTTCTCTTTCGAATGAAAAAAAACCTATAGATACATACAGTGTGATGCTTCAAGGCGAGCTATAGTTATTTCGATAGCACGTTGTTTTAGAAGTTGGAGAGAATATTGCACGAATTTAAAAAACTATTTTTCCTACGATCAAGTAGGCTTTTGCATACTCAAATCTAACTGCAAAGTTGATGTTTTTCGTGATCTGTCATAATTTGACATTATTTCCGCTGTAGAGCGTACTTTTCAGCTCACATGTTTTCATTTACAATAAACTAAAGAAAATTAGTAAATAATAGGTATATTAACAGTACATTATACACCAAGCGACTAAAGTGACCCATTTAATCCCGCGGGTGGTGTTTGCTTCCTGAGGACGGAGCGCAGCGGAGCCCGAGGGAATCAATCCACATACATTTTTAATAAAAATAAATACTACTTACGATGGACTTTTACGAAACTTGGCTGGGCATCGAAGATACACTTTTATGGAATGAAACTTGGGTGGGCATCGAGGACGGACTTCCATTTTTTGTAGTAAGTTAAAGTGCACCAATAAAAAAAATAGCGTAAAGTATTCGTGGATAACTGGCCTTTTAAACACGCGCTATTTTTCGAGCAAGACGTCGCAGTGTTCCGATTCAGACTTCATTATAATTATTATTTTCTATCTTATAAACCCATCCAAAACACCAATGTTATAGTTGTAGTCAATATTTAAAAATATTTAAAGTGTATAACTAATTACTCCCTATATTTTTCGAACCTCAATTTGTTTAACCCTGTAAATGTCATCTTAATATCGTTTACGGCTTTTGTAAGTTTTAAATTGTCATTAGTTGCTTTTACGCCGTTTTTGATAGATTAAGTTACTTTTCTTCTCGAAACTCGAAACCTTGACTCAAAGCATCAAATTGCAAGAGGTTATGGACCCAGGACACGCGTGAGGCACCATTGAAGCCTCTGGAGTTTGTAATTTGTTGAATTTTTGTGTTAATAAGTGATATCATGAGCCAGCTTTCGCTGATCGAGCGTCTAAAAGGGCACGAGAAGTATGGTACGTGGAAATTCGCGGTGCATATTTATTTAGAACACGAGGAGCGTTGGGACGCAGTAAAAGGCTTTTTCATGTTTTTTTTTTAATTATTTGTCTAAAATTAAGGTGATCGTAGAAAAAATCTTGTGTGCAATTCGAGCAGAAAGTGCGTTGCCGCTTTCTCTGCCTCAAGCTGCAATGTATCACTTTCCGCTCTTAATAAACAAATAGCTATTTCCGACGACCACTATAAAAGATGGCACATTTTATAGAGCTTTCCCTTAGTGAAAATTTAAAATTGCTTTCAATTTGTGAATGTATGCGGAAAGGTGAACTCTACAAAGTTAAACTGGGTGACATCAAAGACGTGAATCATTAATCGTCGATGTTCTTTTTACTAAAACTAAAAAACCTCGACAATTGGTCATTACTGACAATTTTTATATGATTTATAAAAAATATAACAATCTACGACCCATAGGAATGTCTGACAAAGATATAAGGAAAATGCACAAAGCAATTTGTAGGCATCAATAAATTTGGTAGATTGGTTCAAGACTTCGCTAAATTTTTGAAGCTAACTAACCCAGAGACTTAGGACACTCGTACAGAAGAACATCAGCAACAATTGTCGGTGATCTTCTGGCTCTGAAACGCCTGTAGGATCCTCTCATGTATTTTCCGCAAGCCAACCGCCGCCATTATGTTAAACTACACCAGCAACTTCGAATCCACTAAAGAACATAAAATGGTTAACAGCCGTCTTCAAACACCCGTTTATTATCAAAAGTGTAGTAACCTTACCATAAACTTTAATTGAAAAAAATTAATACTAATTCTACGTTTTTTTGTGGTTGTCAAAAAATATCGTGTACAACACGTGTAAAATCAAAGCAATATACTATTAAAATACTTTAAACATTGCGATATTGTCAGTGAAACTTAATAATAATATACGAGTAAAATGTCTAATATTGTTATCATCCATATTTATTTATCATCTTCTTGAACATGCAGTCCTCTTTTATCCCTATATCACTTCATGCATATCTTCCATTGTTCAAAATTGTGTATGAAGTATTTTTTTGTCAGCTCCCCAAGAACTCGTACAGTTTTTGTTCTTTCACACCTTCAACGGATTAAAAAATCTTGTTCTTTTCCATGTATATTTCACCAGGGTAAACAGATGTAAGTGGCACAGTGCAAGATCTGATGGATAGGGTGGATGGTCTAACACTGGGATACTGTATTTCACTAGAAACATCTTGGCAAACAATTCGGAATGAGCCATTGTTCTGGTGTACAATCCATAATCGGAACATTTTTTTCTATTTCTTTTTGCATTTTGATTCGATAATTCCAACTTTTTCGGCACCTGGTGAAGTTGGGCTTATCCAGATCGTGGATTGCCACACACTTTTTTCGATAAATTATAAGTGTGAGTAGCGATGTTTCCAAGTATTATGTATTTTTCCGACAAAAGTAAAATCTTACATACTGAACAGCTGACGATCGCTAACATTTGGTGCATGTGTACTTTATTACATGCAGCATCAGTCTGCTAGCAATAGGGAGGAGGTACCTAAAAATTGTGTCTTTTTTGTATCTTTCTTCAAGGGTTATTTTCATTTATGTTCAAGTTAAAATGAGAATAACTTGACATGAAATAATACTTTCAAAGGGGAGAAGATGGCTTTAATAGTTCCAAAGGTATTGTACATTTAAAGTGACAATCATTATACAGTATTAGGAATTTTCTGTGAGCACATATTGTTTTTAACGTTTTTATTACAGGTGGGATAAAATTTATACATACACGTTATGTCTACTAACCTAATTTATTTGTTCACTACACAATTCACTAATTTTTATTATATACACAGTATATTCACTTACATTAATTTATATAAACACTTCACCACTTAGACTATTTACTTGTTCGCTGTTTATATCACGAGATCACTTTATAAACTTCTCCCGCTGGTCGGTCCTTTATATATTAGTGCCTTTTTTACTAGATAATTCTAGATTGCGGCTTACATAAAAACAATCGGCTCACTGGAATTTTCTAGATAAGACTGGTCACAAAAACAATGTCTAGATAAGATAGCCACAAAAAACCGTAAACAGTTCTAAGAAATCCCTGCGCATCCGCCAAAATTTTCACTTTCATACATGGCTTAGGCAGAGTCGGTTTCAGGGACTATACTAGGTTGCTATTTCGTAACAATATGTTTAAGCGACAATGTGTTAGAAAGAAACAAATACATATAAATTCAGTGTATTACTCTTTTTCGCTAACAAGATATTATAAAGTGGAAAATGTGCAACAATGTCCATAATCGACGACAATGTGTTGCAAGTATAAATTCTTTGTAGGTACTAACAGGATATCAGACACAGTGACTGTTCTGAAGAAAACTGTTGCAATGTTGCCAACTTTCATTGTATATTTATATTAATTGTAAAATGTATTGTTCTAACACGAGAACAAGTTATAAGAAACTTTTAATTATGATAATTCGAGAAGTTTTAACAGATCAAGATATTAATCCGATCTATTTGTTGAACATTTTATTGTAATGCTGGAAATTGTTTTAGTTTTGAGTTTGAAAGTGGTTTAAAACCTTTACTTTTTTCAAATTTTGCAACGTGTAAGATGTCGTTGAACACTTGGTTTGGTTTTTGTATGCATTAATAAAAAAGGTTTTACTGTTTTTACGTTTGTTTCCAAATGAGAAACGAACTCTTTGTGTACACACAGTACAAATTAAAAAACGCTCAAATTAAAAAAATGCTTTCGATAATAAACATAAAAATAGAATTCTAATGATAATACCTATTATTTTTAATAAAAGTAATATTCTGATAGGTAATACATTAAAAAATAAAAATAAAACTTCTTAATTCTTCAATGAATTTAAATCAAATGTTCGAATAAACCCCCGTTTTGAGCTAAACAGTAACCGAGCCGGTAATAAAAAACTTGACGAACATGTGTGAGCATTTGAGGTGTTATTTCCATACAGGCTTGTCGAATTTGTTCCCTAATTTCATTCTGAGTACACACTTGCATAGATTAAAATATCTTTCTTCTTTTTCGAGTTGGGTTTGACGATTTTGTGTACGTGGTCCATGTTTTGTAGGAGTGACACACGCTCTTCAAAAATTTTTATGAACGTAAATCATGTGGAGGGATGTATGATTCTTATTATACAGGGTGTTTCCAAAGTAATCCGAAAGATTGCTGTGGGCGATTCGCTATTTAATTTTAAGACGAAAAGTTCATATAAACATGCATTTTCGTGAATAGTTACAGGGCGTTGAATTGTTTTCAATAAACGAACTTTTTAGTTTATTTTTTGCGTCGGTTTTTAGGTTTGACAAGGTAATTATCAATATTCCACAGGTCATTTAGAATAAATACGTTTTTTCTTATTACTTTTGAAAATCAGTAGCGACACTTAAGACAAAAGTATGGTCTAAATCACTTACAGTCAGAGCTCGTTTATTAAAAGCAATTCAACGCCCTGTATCTGATTAACGATAAAACTTCACACACTTCACAAATGTTTATAAGAACTTTTCATCTTAAAATTACATAGCGAATAGCCCTCAGCAATCTTTCAGATTACTTTGGAAACACCCTGTATTTAAAATAAGCAATATTATTATAATAATTAATTTGTTACGTTTCACAAGAAGAAATCATAACTATATTTAAAAAAATTAGAAAACAGTACTTCTGGTTTTCCAGTTTTGCTCATCTTTCACATTTATATTGTGAACCGAAATAAAAAATTCTGTGTAAATATTGCAAGGCATTCTCGAAATATTTCAAAAATAATGAAAATATTCAATAATTTTGTGGATCTTTTATAGATTGCAAATATTTTATTAATTGGTTAAATTAAATTATTCAACATCACCTGGGAACAGGAAATTTGATTAAACTGAATGTATGATGGTGATTCTAGCAGTTAGATACAGCAAATTGGATGGAAATTGAGTACATTCCTACATTTGATGCGAACGCTGTCCTCTGGATAATGGATTTTCCCAAGTAAGTACACCAACTCTGAACAACAAAGAAATCGCAATGTGCGCATTCCTGGATATATCAGGGGCCTTTGACAACACAACTCATGTGTCTGTCAAAGAAGCACTAAAAAGGCGAGGAGTGAATGAAACCATTGTAAAATGGATGTATGAGTTGTTGACAACGAGGATAGCTGAGACACAGGTGGGGAATCAAACCACCTCAGTTAAAGCCACTCGGGTGACACCTCAAGGGGGAGTGATATCTCCCTTTCTATGGAGCCTCGTAGTAGATGAGTTGCTCTACAGGCTAACGGAGCTTGGCTTCGAATATATGGGCTACGCCGATGACATTGTTTTAATAGTCAGAGGCTAGTTCAAGAGCACCTTGTGTGATTTATTACAAAAGGGCCTCACAATCATTGAGCAATGGTGTTTGTCAGTGGGGCTAAACATTAACCCAAGCAAGACCATAGTAATTCCATTTTCCCGGAAAAGAACACTTCCAGCCATGAAACCCATATCCTTAAACGGGGAAATCATAGAATGGAAATTAGAGGTTAAATATGTAGGGATAACCCTAGACAGTAAGCTTCTGTGGAATAAGCATATTGAAATAACTGCTAGTAAAGCAATAAGAGCTTTGATGACGTGCAGAAATCTAGCTGGTAAGAGGTGGGGCTGTAACCCAAAAATACTGCGATGGATGTACGTGAGATGTGAGGCCAGCAATTACGTATGGGGCAATAGTTTGGCACACAAAAGCAAGTCAGTACATCACGAGGAAAACCCTCGATAAAGTTCAAAGGCTTGCCTGTGTGTGCATCACTGGAGCTATGAGAACGTGTCCAACTAGGGCACTTGAGATCATTACAGATCTCACACCTCTACATCTGGTGATAGAAAGATCTGCCCAAGAGGCAATTCTTAGAATATCTAAGGAAGGTTCAGGTAATTAGAGTATTAAAAATCAGGGAGCTTGGTCCTCTCTGACAAGATCTGCCCAGTGACGAAATGATCAGGAAAGTAAGCATCGAAAAGAATTTCACCACGATGCTAAATACGAGGAGAGACTGGGAAAGGAAATACGCCACCCAAACTCTCAACGAAAACACCATTAGATGGTATACGGATGGTTCAAAAACACCATTGGAGCAGGCGCTGGAGTATTTGGGCCTGGCACCAGATACTCATTATCGTTAGGCTCCTTCCCGAGCGTCTTTCAGGCAGAAATACTGGCGATCGAAAGATGCGTCGAAATGAACCTAGAAAGAAACTACCAGAAATGTGACATATCGATCCATTCTGATAGTCAAGCAGCTATCAAAGCATTGAACTCCCATGTCATTGACTCAAAGTTGGCATGGGAGTGCCGAAGAAAACTTGATGAATTAGGCAAGAATAACAGGGTCTCTTTAGTCTGGGTTCCTGGCCACTCGGGAATCACAGGAAATGAAGAGGCCAATACACTTGCCAGGAAAGAAGCACAAATGCCCTTTATTGGCCCGAGCCTTTCTGTGGTGTAGCAAAATGCTCAAGAAAGAGTTTCGGAAGAAAGAGGAAACCGAAAGAGAAGCACTCTGGTGGTGCCTTCCCGGGTTGGAACATTCCAAAAAGTTCCTGGGGAACATTGACACTACTAGATCCAAAAAATATTTGGACCTCAGTAAAGATAAGCTACATCTCCTCACGGGCTTTCTTACAGGACACTGCCGCCTTAGGAAGCACTTGATGAGAATAGGTCTAGCAGAGATTGACGAGTGTAGATTCTGTGGGGAGGAGGATGTAACTCCTGATCACCTAGCTCTGGAATGCCTCGCCATTGCAAGCCAACGCAAGAAATGCTTTGGACAAGAAACTTGTAAGAGTAAGGACCTAACCTCGTTGAAGCCGTCCCAAATACTACAGTTCATTAGAACCTTGGAACTGGAAGGCGAGCTGTAGTTGTAGCGAGAACAGCTCTGATAGGAGGGACACAATAAACCTTTGGTTTCAGTGCACTGTAGCCCAGGTTAAAATCTAATCTAATCTAAGTACACCAACAGTTCTTTATTTATTTTCTCTTGCACTAACTGTTTATTTTACACTAATTTTACTATTTCTCTACTTATTATTTAGTTAAATTTACTGTTTCTACCCTTACGCAGTGGAATCTACTCATATTACTTTTTTAAATGAAGCTGTTGTTAGAACTTCCATTTTTTCAATACTTATATTGTGGAATTATTTAGAAACACTTAGTTTCATTTCAAAAAGTCTTATTTAGTTATTATTTTCTAAATTTCGTTATATTCCCAAAAATTGCATATAGATGCTTTCCTTTCGGTGGTTCCAACTAGAATAATCTCTTTCAAGCTGGGCTTCTCAACAAACTTTTTCCAATGGTTACACTTGAAGAAAACTCTTTCTTCTCAACGAATTTATCTGACCAATTAAAAAAATCAGGATTATAAATTGAAAAATACTAATTTTTCTTACTTTATAAAAAATAATTGTTTAAAATGTATTAATTTCCTTAATCGTCTAAATTATTTATATGCCTGTTTGCATTTTTGTGTTTATTTTTTGTGTTTCTTACTAAGTAGATTCATCCCATGAAATTCCTTCTATATTTTAATTGTTTAAGATATAAATTATTGTAATTGCTTGTAATCTAACCTAATTTAAATATTATTTCTGGCAATTGTCAAATTATGATTTGTTAAATATTTTATTACCATTGTGAACAAACAATTATTATTATTAATTGATTACTAATTCCTTTTCAATTATTTTAGGTAAATATTGGGCCTCTTTTGTGCGTGGTACAATATACATAAGAGTGAAGTCGAAATAATGAAATATATTTCTGAACGAAAGTAGTTAACATGTAAACCATTTAGTGATCACCCTGTAAATACTCTTACACTCATTGAGTAGTTGTTAATCTTGACCATCATTTGTTAAGAGTGTTTTTTTAGAAAATTATATGGCTGCGATGCCGACTTTCCCACGCGAGATGATAATAAAGTTGTGTGCATGACAAGGCGTAGTCATACAGAAAGTGCCGTGTGGAGTTATTAATCTCGGTTTTCGTGCCGTACTCGATACCTTTCACATTAAGCACCTTGTGAAAATCACGTATTTTAATATTTATAAGGTTATGTACTACTTATGCATATTGTTATCGATAACATTTTGTAAAACTGATTCTATTACATAAAAAAAATACAAATTTCAGTATTTTATGTAAAAAAAATACTATATTTTGTACAAGTAGTCACACATTTAGGCTGGTGCCCACAATTTTTGTGAAACAGAAGGACCAGTTGAAAAATGTTGTTGAAGTTCCAACTGAAACGAAAAAAATAATTTAAACATGAAAACACTTGAAGTATACTAAAAGGGGGATGAGGATTAGGGATTGAAAACGGTTTTTGCGAAGAAACGTGACTTCCTAGCGGAAAATATTCAATGGAAAACTTGTAGATAATAAGAAAATCTAAAAATTTTGTGTTTAAAAATTATTGACATAACCTCAAATTAACCGTCAAATAGGCGAAAACCCGAGTTTTATGTATTTAAGTTTGTTCTTATGTATAAATGAATTAAAGTATACATGAAAATTTGTGAAAATATGTCTTTTTTGGTGTCGAATGAGTATGATTTTTTCAAAATTCAGTCTAGTTCAGACTAGTTATTGAGCTATGTACATGTTTCGAAAAAAACACCCTCATCTTCCACGAACAATTTGTTTTCAACTTTATAATGGTTTGTGTAACTTCATGGTTTATTGATAGTTAATTAAAAAGCTTAAAATTGGGAAATACAGAAAAAAGTGTGAATCATGATTTCCAATGATTTTCGATTTTTTACATTATTTTTATAACAAAAAGTAGTTTACATTAAATTATTTATAATAAAATATTTGAAATACATTATTACACTACAAAATTAATTTATTAATATCATTCTTATTCTTTTTTACAACTATTGATTTGTTTTTTAAAAACATATACTCGCACTTTTACAAAATTTTATAGAAAATAAAAGTCTATTTAATTTGAATTATTTTGCGTTGCGGTTGTTCCTCTTCTTCGTCCATCACATTTGAAATTTCCGAAGGATATTCAAAATCAATTACGTCTTCAATTTTGATGTTGCGATTCTTTGCTGGCTCTTCGATGGTATAATCTGAATCACTTATAATAGTCCAATAATATAAGGTTTCAAAAAAAGGCCGTTTTCAGGAAAAAACTACGGAACTTATCTTTATCGGATCTTTATGTTTTTTTGAAACCGAATCTGAAGTTTGCTACCACGGCAGCCATCGGCTTCATACTCAAAATCGCGAAAACCCGCCCAAAATATCGTTTTTTTCGCCTATAACTAAAAAACTGAAAATTATAGTTATTGTACTACGAAAATTGAAGGTTGTAGTAAATTCCACTATGCATTGGAAACACCGAAAATTAGTATCATTTACCACAAATTTTATGGAAAGTTGTATTTTATAACGAATTTGTAAATGTAGTTTTTACTACTACAGAACTGAAAATTGTAATTTTTGTATTACGAAAATTGTAGTAAATTCCACTATGAATTGGTAACAATGAAAATTAGTATTATTTACCACAAATTTTATGAATTTTAAGGTAAGTAGTATTTTACAACGAAATTGTAAATGTAGTTTTTACTACTAAAAAATTGGAAATTGTAGTTTATGTACTACGAAAATTGAAAGTTGTAGTAAATTCCACTATAAATTGGAAACACCGAAAATTAGTATCATCTACTACAAATTTCATGGAAAGTTGTATTTTACAACGAGTCTGTAAATGTAGTTTATACTACTACAAAACTGAAAATTGTAGTTTTTGTATTACGAAAATTGAAAGTTGTATTAAATTCTACTATGAATTGGAAACACCGAAAATTAGTATTCTTTACCACACATTTTATAAATTTTAAGGAAAGTAGTATTTTACAACGAAATTGTAAATGTAATTTTTACTACTAAAAAACTGGAAATGTAGTTTTGTACTACGAAAATTGAAAGTTGTAGTAAATTCCACTATGAATTGGTAACACCGAAAATTAGTATCATTTACCACAAATTTTATGGAAAGTTGTATTTTACAACGAATTTGTAAATGTAGTTTTTACTACTACAAAATTGAAAATTGTAGTTTTTGTATTACGAAAATTGAAAGTTGTAGTAAATTCCACTCTGAATTGGTAACAATGAAAATTGGTATTATTTACCACAAATTTTAAGGAAAGCAGTATTTTACAACGAAATTGTAAATGTAGTTTTTACTACTAAAAAATTGGAAATTGTAGTTTATGTACTACGACAATTGAAAGTTGTAGTAAATTCCACTATAAATTGGAAACACCGAAAATTAGTATCATTTACCACAAATTTCATGGAAAGTTGTATTTTACAACGAGTTTATAAATGTAGTTTATACTACTACAAAACTGAAAATTGTAGTTTTTGTATTACGAAAATTGAAAGTTGTATTAAATTCCACTATGAATTGTAAACATCGAAAATTAGTATTATTTACCACAAATTTTAAGGAAATTAGTATCATTTACCACATATTTTATGAAAAGTTGTATTTTACAACGAATTTGTAAATGTAGTTTTTACTACTACAAAAACTGAAAATTGTAGTTTTTGTACTACAAAAACTGAAGGTTGTAGTGAATTCCACTATGAATTGGTACCACCGAAAATTAGTATTATTTACCAGAAGTTTAATAAATTTTATGGAATTTATTGTACAACGAAATTGTAAATGTAGTTTTTACTACTACAAAACTGAAAATTGCAGTTTTTGTATCTCGAACATTGGAAGTTTTTTACTGCGTTAGAAATGTGTAAGTAAAATTTTATGAGACAACAAAAAAAATTAAAATTAATGATTAATTTCGAAATGTGAGACAACCGGTATGAACCGAAATAACTCCCAGTTCTCCTGCACTATATATTGTTTTCTGAAATCACTCAACGATCGACAACCACGTGCGAATAAAACGAATTGATATGTTTTGTTTTGACCTTTTTCGCCGAAATTATTTTAATTTTCTGATAACTGAATGTTGTACCTTTGCCGGTCGGTCTGAATGCGAATTAATATAAAATGGCGATATCCGTGGAGAATTTTATTGCAATTTTAGAATTGTTTTTAGAATTTTGAAATGATCGTGGCTCGATTGCCAATTTTTATGTCTCCGCACCAATGAAATTACGCGGAAAGAAAATAGTGAACTGTATAGATTTATTCACAGACAACTGTAATTACTCGCAATATAGATACTCACCGGTTTTCTTGTCTTCTACAACTCAGAATACCCTGATTTAGGCTGCCACCATTTTCATTAATCAAGTGAACGTCTATATTTTAATTACTACTCACTTAAAAATATTTTATTTTGTAGGTATTTATCAACGAATTTTAAAATTAGTCGTGGTTAACGGTTACCATGAAACATTGTCTCTCTTATATATGCGCAAGCGCTACACGTTATGCGCACCCAATCGCTTGAAACCGGCTGTATACGATCAGCGCGGGAAAGTATTTGTAAATTAGAAAAACTTAGTTTCACTTAGTGCATGAACATCCATAAGTTAAAATTGGTCGATATATGATGTTATATACTATTTTTGGTTTTATTTTGAGATTTCTGTTTCGACTATACATTTTTTTGTTCATGGCACAGTACAGCTAATTGTTTTTTAAATCCTATCATTTATTTCTGCATCTTGTTTTCCTGCTTTTTCAAACATTAATACCAAATATTTGTATTCTTTTACTTGTTCTATTTGCACGTTGTCTATTTTAATATCGGTATTGTTATTTGCATTTCCTATTAGCAGTATTTTGGTTTTATTTGGGTTAATTTTCATGTCTTCTCCTTCGATTACAGCTTTCCATGTTTAATACTACTTCGTCTACAAAAACTCCTTCAGCTATTTCGACTCTTTCTAGACATTTTATATCCAACAAACATTTTCTTTATTTTCTGTTCACTTTTTTGATGATGTCAATTTGTATGTTGAACAGGTCCTCCTCCTTGTCTTAATCCTATAGAGGTTTTAAATCCATCTGATTTCAGGTTATTTCGCATTATGAAATTTTTGTTTGTTTCATATATCTTTTTTTATTTTATTCTGTATTCCTTCATCTTTCGGCCCTTCCTATACTTTCTCTATGGGGACAGTATCAAACGCTTTCTTAAGGTCTCTGAATGCTAGATATGTAGTTTTATTTTCCTGATGTCTCTTCTTTGGGATTGTATGTACTATTGGAAATAGTACTCTTGTACATAAAAAAATCTAATGTATGTTGCTGGCGAAATTTGAAAAGTCAACTTGTTTTTTCAACATAATATGTATTTCAATTATACTAATTTTTGTATAAAGACGTAGTCATTTCGTTAGGTTAGAGCTGATTGTAAAAACGTTTTTCTTGCCGAAAACCATTAAAAATTTTCAATTATAAAATGTTATAACCGTAACCTGCTAATTTGTATAAACAAACAGATGCAGCTTTCTTTTAAATACTTGCAGTTCACATCAATAAATACATATTCTTATTTAGTAACTGAATAAAATGCAATAAAAAATTCAAGAGAAACTTGGGTATTGACTGGCAAAAGAACTGCAATAAAATATTATTTTCTAGGTCATTAGGTTGTGCTAATCAGGCTAATATTAAATTACGTTCGTTTCCGATACACAAGAGAAGTAAAGAGAGAGAGAGAGAGAGAGAGAGAGAGAAGAGAGAGTTTACCTGCTACAACGTCTGCCCGCCTATCACTTTCCTTTAAAAGGAACTGCACCATTTTCTCTCGGTAAGTCAATTACTTCCGCTAAAAGCGCGTATGGTTGATACTCTCAAGGTATTGCTAGGGTTGAGTAGCGCAAATTAACGTCCTGTATGTAATTTGATATTACGTAAACAAACTTTTAATGAGATACTAGCTGAAAACATCGGCTTCCTTGGTTTGTTTAGTTATATTCACTCATTTGTTTTTAAGACTCTGGATACTGTAGATATTTTTTTTTCATGACATTCGTTATTCTTATAAACATACATTGAATTAGTATTACTTTTATAGTTATCTTTTTTGTTTTATAAATGGAAATGCTTGCATTTTTCAAAAAGTTTGCGAACTTTGAGAAGTTGCTTGAATTTTTAAAGAAGTGTCAGAAAGTTTACGGCATTAGAGGTGGCGTCATAATATTAGGCAATGCCAAGGCTGTATACAAACAAACCAGCCATTTAGATACAATTGGTGTGATTGCAGCCTCTTTTTCTTCTGGTTGTTAACAAAAATTTGTGAGGCTACAAAGCCGAAGGAAGCTTTGCGTCAGAGAGTTTAGTTTAATTTATGTGAATCCTGGGTTAATTTTTATAGGCGCCACTTGATTATAAGGACTTTCAAGAAACACTTACTGATTATTCAAGATCAATAAGGAGTAAATTAGCTGCTAGAAACTTTTAAAACATTTTAGTTATGAAATACTTTGGTTTATGTTTGTGAATTAAATAGAACACTCAAATGACGGTAAGTGAAAATTGATTAAATTTAAGTGACAGCTACGATATTAGATGTTATCTATGGATTGCATTTATAATAATCACAGAAAATGAACTAATTAATAAAATGTCACTAACTATATCAAAAGTTTCTCAAATCGAATATAGACGTAGTGAAATAGAATTTACCTAGTTGAAATATCAAAATATAAAAATGTGATAATTAATATATCATTGAAAATATTGAGAATTTATCAAGTCAGAAGTTTAAATAATATCTTATAAAAATGTAATAATTAAATTTCATTGAAAATATTGAGAATTTCTCAAGTCAAAAGTTGCTATATCTTTATGAAAATGTAATGATTAATATGGATAAAAATAAAATAAAAGCCTAAGTATTACTTGCGGTTAATGTCAAAACCATTTTAAATGACAGATTTCTTCTGACTTCTAGAAGCTAAAAATCAACCATCTTGTTAAGCGCAATTATTATATCTCGTACTTCATGACCATCCATAATAAAAAATCCATCCCATAACAGAAAATCGTTTTTCTTTAGGATAACATCCATCCGAGAAAACGAACGCCTCTGCTACCATAAGATTCTATCGATCATTGATCCATCTTGATAAAAATTCCAATGATGCAGACTTGACATTCGAACATTTCAGTTTCATAAAAATTGTAGTAAGAGCTTATATCTTATCATCAGTAAAAACCCATCGGTGTAAAAAACTCTTGCCACCAGCAGGAGTTTTCACCCCATTATTAACATAATTATTCCAACAAGGGAAAATAGAAGCCAACTAATCTACAAATCAACCATTTTTGACTACCAGGACTTTGACTTGTGGAAACCGTTCAGCATTTTCCGTACAAATGAGCTTGAAACGGTCGAAAATGAAAAATATCAACAGCTGATTTGACATCAAGTGCTACCAATAACAGCCAAACAAAATTCCCAATATAAAATGTTGAAATATTCTTTGTTTTGTAAATTATAACGTAACAGATCAATAAAAATATTCTCCAAGACTAATTTTTATTATCGAAATCCAATTATTCCAAAAATATATCATGGAACAAAGTTAACCCATTTAGACAACCAGCTATACTAGACTGATGTATAATCAGTTGCATACTAGTAGTGGACAAAGTTAACAGAATTGTTTTACTGTCAATAAATAATGTTATTGTATTTTTATACATGATTTTTTTAGACCAGAGATTATTCCCTTATATTTTGAAAATAACTGTTGATTTAGGCATTTAGATATATATTAAGACGTTTACTAAGAGATATATTCGATTCCAGCCAAAATAGGCATGTATAACAATATAATTTGAATAACGAGGCTATAAGCATTATGTCAGAGAGAAATGTAGTTTTAAAGATGTTCAAAGGATCCAAAAATAAGAAGCAAGTGGATAAAGCTAACAAGGTACCTACATAATTATAAATATAACATTTTATTTTGTGTGTTTAAATGTACTTTTTTTATACAATATTTGTAGAACAATAGAGCCAGGTCCTGTAGCTTTTTGTGTAGATATCACTTTATAGATGGAAAAAAGAAAATGAGTCAACCGTTTTTTTTATACAATGAAGGAAAAATGTTTCAATTCCAATCTCCATATAAAAAGACCACCTTAATATAAAGCAGCTCACACCACACATGATCAATCTTTGCAAACAAGGTAGAAGCAAACTTGTACATGTTGATTGAATGTTTGCTTTTGTACTGTAAGTATATATCGATCTCCCTATAATATATACATAATTATTTGTCATTGCAGATCTTTCGCTTTACATTTTTATAAGTTATTATAGTTGCTTTGTAAGTTTTTTTGAACATATGCTATTTTAAATTTAAATTCCTCACTCTACCTTACTTTCCCCTTTCCTTAACTGTAAATCATTGTATTACAAGTAAATATTTCTCTGTGCAATACAGAAATTTGGAAACTTTTTTGTTTATATTATTTGTTTCTAGTTAAAATTCAATATATTTACACAAGTAGTTGAAAAAAGAGCCTACAAGTCAAATGAATTTGAAAGCAACCAACAGAAACTCTGAGACTGATACAAATATGGTTAGATTGCGGCGCAAAGTTGTGACATGATGAGTTTTCAGTCTAAATGGCGTATTTTCAATCATGTAAATTTGCAACTTTTCCTCAATGTAATTTTCTTTGCACGAAACAAAAAAAAATTATAACTATGTTAATATAAACGGTACAAATTTTGAAAGGTAGAATGTTTTTAATAGAAGTAAATTTTCCTACCATTCTTCATTTCTAGCAATTCCCCCAATGATGTGGTCACTTGGTATCCATATTATTAAATAACACATGGCATAAGTCCTTTCATGCAATATGCAATGCACCTTGTATCTGATGATACTAGCTAAATTTTTCAATGATCACTATTATGCTTTCATCAAAATGAATGATGTAATTCTTGTCTTTTGCGAATGGTTTTAATTTTTTCTTCATTCGGATACTTGAAAGGACACTTAAATTAAGCATTTTTCACTAACAAATCCATATTATCATTAAAAAAATATTTCAAGAGAATATTGAAACATATTTTGATGACACTCACACTGACAATCAGTATTATTTAACTTATATTTTCACATTAATCTAATTCAGTAAATATTACCTCAAATATAGCTTTAAAATCAAAAATAAGAATTGCAGGATAACTTACATTATCATAACTTATTATTACATTTTACATTATTTTTTATATCAGGTAGATACGATTACTTACTTTTTAACAAGTTATTCCTTTCAAAGTCACATGAAACTCTTAAATAATCAAAAATCTACACTCAAATGGAAATTCTTATGGAAGCAAGTTTTGTTTGGATACAACCTCAAATTGTGACGTCACACTAATACCGCGTATTTCCAAGAAAGATCTAGAAAGTTATCGAAAAATTTCCCGAATTTACCACGAAGTTACCTACACACACCTTCATTACCTTCAACCCCGTATCATTTGCACCCGTACACCTATCAACTACCATACTACACTATAGAAAACTTGGGGCTACTACCTCATACAAACACTACTGTGATGTATGGTTTTTGCTGCAAAGAGTCTCTAATTGGAACTGAAGACGATGGCAGTCAAAGCAGATACTATATATACTATAATTGGCGGCATATATCCTTCCGATTGGGAACCAAAAGCTCAGATGTTCTGCTGTAACTGTAGTAAAATGTAAAATTAAATTTTTTCCATGCAATTGCGAGCCATCATAGATGTCTACATCGAGAAAAATGCCGACCGCGTTCTTCTAAGGAGATGAAAGTAATTCAATATAGTTGGAAAGTAGTTGTTTTTTCCTTCGAAGAACGTCAGACTTTGTTTTGATATTTTTTAAGCAAATAGATGTGATTAGTAAAAGTCAGCCAGTTTCTACTTATTTGTTCATTTCTTGGAAAGTTTGTGAATAGTTTTTGTGGCGTACTGATTGTTATACGTTTGCATATCGGTACTGACAACTTTTGTAAGACAACGTGATCAGTTTTACGGCTTTTATTAAACTTAGTAGGAACACATTCAAGATTAATTAACTCTGGCAGAAAATGATATTTGTTTATCGGTCTGTGACGTTTGTAGCGTTTTAACTGGAATTTTGGAAACCATTTTTATTTACGTATTACTTTTCCGCCAACTCTACCTACAATGCTTAACCCCAAAAAATTTGGAAATTTCAATTTTTTTGAGTTATTTATTTCTACGTCTTTTAGTGAGAAAATCACGAAAAAAGGGTTTTTAGAAAAAAAACCTGTGTATATGTCTTCGTCGTCGGCCACTTTTTGTAATCATGTCTACAGTGTATAAGTGCGGAAAAGTTAGTTTTAATCTTTAAACCTGTTTATTACTTTTCCGCCAACCTATCTAATATGCGAGAAAAGTATTGGTTTACCCCAAAAAAAGTTGGAATTTTGAAAAAAGATTCTGAGTTATTTTTACGATTTCCATCAACAACAACACGAAAAAATGGTTTTCAGGAAAAAAATCCTGTGTGTATGTCGTCGTCGTCGTTGTCGTCGGCCACTTTTCGTTACATGTCTTGTTAGCCGATACAGCCTCCGGAGCTCAACAAGTCACCAATTTTATTATTAAATATTGTGTAGGACATGTCACAGATGAACCCTATTGATTTTCAGCTCACCAGTACAACGGGTGCTATGGTACTTTATGTATGACATTTTTCTCACTTTTGGAGAAATTTCAGTTTTTTAACACGATACAGCCTCCGCAGTATATACAAGTGATCAATTTTATGATTGGATATTATTTAGAGCGTCTCAAAGATGAACCCTATTGATATTTAGCTCACTAAAGCTAGTACAACGGGTGCTATGGTACTTGAAGTACCAAATTTTTGTCATTTTTGGACAATTTTCAGTTTGTTAGCACGATACAGCCTCCAGAGTGTATACAAGTGACCAATTTTATGATTGAATATTGCTCAAGGTGTCTCACAGATATATCCTGTTGATTTCAGCTGACGAGAGCGAGTACAGTGGGTCCTATAAATCTAGATATACTACATTTTTGGTTATTTTTGGAGAAATTTCGGTTTGTTAGCACGATACATCCCCCGAAGTGTATACAAGTGACAATTTTATGATAGAATATTGCTCAGAGCCACAGATGCGGAAAAGTTAGTTTTAATCTTTAAAGCCGTTTATTTTTTATTGAAATTTGACATATATTTTTCATAAAATCATCATTCGTGTTGGGGCATCACGTAAGGATTTTGAGATATTTGAAGTTGTAGAAAAGCGAATTTTCCTCGACTAGAGTCAATTTGAGAAGAGAATCTTCCGGAATGATACAGCGTCATTTTGAGTTACATACTCGACGTTTCGCTCACTTTTTCAGGAGAGGGAATAGAAAGGGCCTATACCAGTTAAGCCTCAGTATCCAAACGCAAACCTTTTCGTAGCCTTGGAATAATCATTCTTAGTTTAGGCATTAATCAACTCCTCATATTTACCATTAAAAATAATACTTTCAATATTTAGGCCATTCAAACTGCAAGAACACTGCTTCTGGTCCTGAAGATATTCCCTATATCTTTATAAAAAAACTATCCCTGGAAGGCCAACGAAAACTTCTTGAAATGTACAACTTAATTTGGACTTTCACCACAATCCCCAACCAATGGCGAAACTCAGTTATAATACCCATTAAAAAACCAAATCAAGCAGTTACCTCCCATAGTACTTACAGACTGTTGTACCCGTTTTCATCTAATTGGTTATGCCTCTGGCCGTCACGTATCACAACAAGTGTATCGGACCGAAACGGTAGAAGCGCGCGCCGCAAGTGTAAGTGCCATGCGCGATAAGACAGACTTTCCAATTTATTTCGTAAGTATTCATTCGTATTCAGACATTAGAGATAGACAACATAACATGTTTATTTTATTTTTGTAACTCAACATACAGTCCATTTATACATTGTTTTTATTTTAATTAAAAGTTCAAAAAAAGATAGAGTGACAGTTTATTTGTAACAACACCATAAAAGAACCAGCTACAACGAGTTGAATACTCAACACAGACCAATATCATTAACATGTACCATGTGCAAGATCTTTGAAAAAACGATTAACAAGAGGCTTTTATGGAACTTTGACAAACATAACATTATTACCAAAGAGCAATCAGATTTTCGACGAAATCGCTCAACCCATGACAACCTAGTACTTCTTCAAAGTCATATTTCCGATGCTTTAAACAAAAAACAAGAATGTACTGCTGCTGTTTTTGACATTGATTGTGCCTTTGATACCATTAGCAGACGCTCTATACTCAACAAACTAATCCTACATAACATCAATGGCAGCATATTTCATTTTATCCAAAAATTCTTATCGTCACGATCGTAGAGAGTCTCAGTTAATGGCATTTTCTCATCATCTTACAGTCAATCAGATGGGGTTCCACAGGACTCGGTGTTGAGTCCGACACTCTTCAATTTAGTGATAAATGATTTATGCTCTAGTCTCTGTTCACCCATTAGACATGTCTTATACGCAGTTGATCTAATAATATACTACCACTGTTGGAATTTACACTAAGTAATTCCAACTGTTCTAATTATCTATTTTGAGGCACCCTGTACATATGTCTTGGAACCAGCGTAGATGTCGCCGAGTACCTAACAGTAACGACTCTGCGCGCGTAAATTCATTATTCAGAGAGTATTAAAACAGTCTTCAATAGTACTGAAGTAGCTTTCGCCCTAGGCACACCTACTGTGAGAGTGTCTACGCACTTTAGACAAAAACTAACCCAATGTAAGAATTTTCGAGCTTTATTGTGAAATTGGTGCATTGTTGTTTAAGTTATGAGTGGTTTGGTTATGTAACCTGACGCAGTTAACCGCCGTGGTCTTTCGTAAGAAAGCCAGTAGTTCGTGCTCGCTCGAATATCTCTCTCTCTCTCTACATCCATTACACGTTATCAATTATCTCTTCTCTCTATTGAAAGATACTCTACATCGAGTTATGCAATTACTCATGTAAAATATATTATATTTATCAAGTTTCTGCTACATATTTTTTTTAACATTACAGTATTGCAAGTATTCGCATGAACAATTCTTGGTGATACCATTTTCACATGTTTATTTATTTTGTTTTTTTATGATCATTCGAAGTTGCTTCATTAAAGATCAATGGAAATTAAACTGGCTATTTTAATGGCAATTCAGTAGTTAGAACCTTTCGTGGTCAGCGGAGACAGGATAGTTTATGTTAGATGTCAACAACCACCTCCTCATCAATTATACAGTCCACTGAAGTTACTGCCCGTCTTTCGCTCCCCGACAAGCACTGACGTTGTGTCTCTACCACAACGAAGCTAATTCAATCTGCTGTCGATACCCTTGGCAACCGAACTAACCATCTAGGTTTATCATTATCTCACACAAAATCTAAAATCAGTAAATTCAGTCTACGTCCCCCCTCCTCATCTCCTCGTATCATGATTAATAGCAAATGGATCCCCCTAGTTGATGACTGCAAAATACTCGGTATAACATATGACTCACGACTTACATGGAAACAACATCTACTAGAATTAAAAGGTGAGTGTAGTAAGAGGGTCAACATAATCAAAACTCTCTCACATTTTTATTGGGGTGCCGACGAAAATTCCCTCCTTAAAGTATATAAATCGCTTATACACTCCAAACTAGATTATGGTTGCTACATATATATGTCAGCTTCCAAAACATATTTTGACCTATAAAACCCAATACACAATACAGCACTACGTCTTTGCCTCGGAGCCTTTCTATTTAGCTGTGTTGGAAACCTTTATTGCGAAGCCAATGAACCTCCCCTTTGGTTAAGACGACAACAGCTGCTACTGTCTTACGCAGCCTCCTTATCTTCGAACCCCTGTATATCCCCTTTTTATATCACCTACATCCATATCACACAACGCACATCCATTATTATCAATAAAACCCATTCGATCAGTGCTAGCTCAGCTGCTTAATGACATTAATCTACTACAAACAACTCTTCTCCCACTACCCCACACTCCTCCTTGAGCCATTACTATTCCGCAGCTCAACACATCACTTACACGATACGACAAACATATATCACGAAGGGAACTCATAATGGAAGCTTTTAATAAAATCATACTAACAAAGAAATACGATCTAGTTCTATACACTAATGCCTCGAAAAATGAAACAGGAGTAGACTGCTCTGTTACAACGTCCCACTCTCTTATCAATTTCTCCCGTATCCCTCTTCCATGCAGCGTTCATATTGGCGAACCATCAAACACAACACTCTAACAAATATGAACGTAGCTATATGCAAAGATTCATTAGTCTCAATCCAGACTATCCACAATATATTTACTGAACATCTAATTGCCCAAAATACTTACCATCAGCTTATCACTTCCCAAAAGATATAATTTGGTTACCATCACAAATCGGTATAGCATCAGATCATTACGCTAAAATTGCCTCAACATGCACTGATATTACTGGCAATATCCGAATATGTAATGACTTGAAGGCTCCCATCAAAAAACGAACGAAAAATATATGGCAACAACACTGGGATGCCAACCCTTCATTCTTACACGAAATACCATGATACAATAAAATAGAAGATATGATTTCGCGCATGCTGGCCCCTCCGCTATCAGCTGTGCTATGACGTCACGCCGAGAGTGAATGCCTTGAATTAGTTTGCAGTTTACATTATTGGATGTGTTTATGACGGTTACTTTTACATTTTTATTGTTGAAAATTAGCAAAAATTAGTCAAAATGAGATGTGCAGTGTATGGTTGTGATTCAAACAATCACGTGAATGACAAAAAAATGATAGGGAAGATACATTTAATACCATAGAATATTAGACCATATAATTATGCTGAAATTGAAAAACAAATGTCACCAGCTCCTGTTGGTAATTGTAGAGATATGTTGGGGGGTATATTTATATTTAAACTCCTAAATGGTCATGTTGATTGTGCGAATCTTTTGAGCCAGGTGGGGATTAGCATTCCTCGTCGGGTTGTCGGGGTCTTCGCCATAAAGTTACCTTTCATGTGCCCTTTCATAGAACAACATATGATACTATGATTCTTATAAATATATATCTGTGCTTTTTGAATAGCTTTAATTTTGATATTTTCAATATGTCTTTGAGTCAGTTCAAACATTGCTTAGAGCTGTAAGTTGTTGAGGTATGTAGTGTTCTTAATTTTTTTATTTATATAAGCGTTGTTTTGTACCTGTAGCTACATGGAAAGTGTTATGTATTTTAAATTAATTGGTTATGTTGTATCAGTCTTTATACCTGTCCTTATTGTATTATTTATTGTTGTATTGTAACAGTTAGTGGGGGTTTCCCGTAATAAATAAATAAATAAATAAATATTTTCTTAAATCCAAGTTGACAAATAATATTTTTAAATCTTAATTTGATATTTTGTTTCATTCTTATTATTATTTTGAAGAATGCTCCACAGTACCTGAGTTGTACCTTGTTGTTGCTCTGTAGTATACTTATTTTGGAATAAACAACCGATTCAGTATTAAAATTTGCTAATTGTTTTATTCCTTATATTTATTTACAAACTTATATGTTTAGAAAATCATGTTAAAAAATCCAAAAAGTATAATAATATGTTTTTTTGTATCAGTACAGTAATTATTTACTTTACGAAGTGAGCAAACAGATTTCATTCAGATCTTAGAATTATTGTTTTGCTCTGGTAGGCTTTCCGATTCCATATAACACTTTTACATGAATTCTCTTTGCATTTATAATATTAATAATATCTCACTCCACCTGAACGACTCTCATTTTCCTTCAAAATGCATTAGCAACGCATCATACGCAAGTTCTATTACATCAAATGCATTAGCCCGCGCTCACGGTTTTAAATTTGACTCTCTGCATGGCGTCATGCGCGCGACGATATTTCGAACGGCTAGATATCATATCTTCTATTTTGTTGTATCATGACGAAATACAACCGTCAATCAATAGCCCTCTTCTAGGTTCTATATAACTTTAAAGGCAAGATCTAGCCATAATAAGGAGACTACGCATCGGACATTCTAAGTTAACACATGGTTACGTGATAACATCTAGCCACCGAACCTATTGTCAAAACTGTCAAACGTATTTGACAATAAAACAAATTTTAACTGAATGTCACCAATTCTAAGCCGGGAGTCAACAGTATCAACTCTCATCAAGCCTACGATATATGCTAAATAATCCAGAGCAAATTAACAGCTTACTGAAATTCCACAAAGATGTGCAACTTCAGAATAAAATTTAACCTATCCATTATATATATAATCTTATTGTATTTTTATATAGCAATGTAAACGTTATGTGCAAGTGGCCACAGTTGCCGAGCACGTCAATTTTAATAAAAAATATATATTTAGTATAAATACCAAGTTTCCCCTACATGCAAAATTGAATTGGATCGAAATTTACAGTACAATGGAGCTACGAAACAAATTGATTTGATATTTATTTATGTCAAACGCAGCACGCATTCAGTTATGAGGCTGTTTTCAATAAAGTAAATAGAAATATTTTACGACGCATTTTATCAAACTCGTGACGTTAAACAAAGAAAATAGTTGATGGCTGCTTACGAAGTTATAGAAGATAATTCTTTTAAAACTAATTAAAACGGTTTTACTGATGCTTTAGTTATATCTGCTTACATAAACACTTTAATTTTTTTGATAAAAACAAAGTAACTAAAATGCGAGGGTATGTATTGAGAATTGACAACACTGGAGTCGCCAGTAGTACCGATTTGCACCTGATCGGGACATTAAATGTCCTGATTAATCAATCAATTTATTAAAAACCATTATTATTAGCAATGCGCTCAAAATATGAATTTAGTGACGACTGAAAGAGCGTAATATTAATATTAAATACCTTACCAGTTACTGTGCAGATAATGCAAATGTGAACTTGGGTGTCGTAATTTAGTTTTCCAGTTATTGCATCATGATAATGGCAATATTTTATCAGTAGGATGTCCTGCACACAGTGTAAAGTATGGTCTGGATAAGAGTGAATTTAATTTAAGAGCATTTTATCCTGAAGCTGCATAACCATTTTTTATACTACGCAAAACGAGTTGACGCTTTAAAAGTGTTTTATGAGATACATGAAGCTGAATTTGCTCCCGGCTTGCTGCATATTAAAACAAAATGGTTGTCACTTCTCCCTGCCGTGGAACGTGCCGCCAAATCTTTCGATATACTGAAAGATTATTTTGTATCATTGGGAGAGGACGATTGTCCAACTGCGCTGAGGCAATTCTTTAATTCTGACGAAACAGAGCCTTGTCTGCCATTTTACCACAATGCACTGAAAGTCATATATGATGTAATAGTATGTCTTGAAAGCGAAACGTTGCTGTTTTTCAAAGGCCACGAAGTAATGGTTGAAGTGAGTAAAAAATTGAGGCAACGGATTGAAGATGAATTTGTGGGATTCGCGTGCAACAAGTTATTTAAAAAGTTGTCTGATGATAAGATGCCAAAATAAAAAGACTGTTGTGCGTGGTATAAAAATGTTCTACATTACAGAGAAATTAAAACGAGCTCAAGGATAGCATTCCCTTACGCGTCAATCGTTAACATTATTGAAAATCTAAAAAGGGTACGTTCTTCGATATGGACCAACTTTATAAAGAAGTGTATAAAGTCAAAGAAGTAGTGAAGGCAGTAGTGCAAAACAAAGACATGATATCCTGCTAGAAAAATGGCACAACATTTTTAAATCTTCAATAGCTATTTGTGTATTAAGAGCGGAAAGTGATACTTTGCCGCTTGAGGCAGAGAGTTGCGGGCAATCTACCGAAAGCGGCAACGCACTTTCTGCTCGAATTGCACACAATATTTTTTCTACGATCACCTTATTTTTAGACAAATAATTAAAAAAAAAACATGAAAAAGCCTTTTACTGCGTCCCAAAGCTCTTCGTGTTCTAAATAAATATGTACCGCGAATTTCCACGTACCATAGTTCTCGTGCCCTTTTAGATGCTCGATCAGCGGAAGCTGGCTCATGATATCACTTATTAACACAAAAATTCAACAAATTACAAACTCCAGAAGCTTCAATGGTGTTTCACGCGTGTCCTGTGTCCACAACCTCTTGCAATTTGATGTTTTGCGTCAAGGTTTCGAGAAGAAAAATAACTTAATCTATCAAAAACGGCAACTAATGACAATTTAAAACTTACAAAAGTCGTAAACGACATTAAGATGACATTTACAAGGTTAAACAAATTGAGGTTCGAAAAATGTAATTAACTATACACTTTGAATATTTTTAAATATTAACTACAACTATAACATAGGTGTTTTGGACGGGTTTATAAGATAGAAAATAATAATTAAAATGACGTCTGAATCGGTCTAATCTGTAAGGTCTTATAACACTGCGCCGTCGTGCTCGAAAAATCGCGCGTGTTTGAAAGACCAGTTATCCACGAATACTTTACGCTATTTTTTTATTGGCGCACTTTGACTTACTACAAAAAAATGGAAGTCCGTCCTCGATGCCCAGCCAAGTTTCATTTCATAAAAGTGCATCCTCGATGCCCAGCCAAGTTTCGTAAAAGTCCATCCTAAGTAGTATTTATTTTTATTAAAAATGTATATGGATTGATTCCCTCGGGGATTAAATGGGTCCCATCCGCGGGATTAAATGGGTCACTTTAGTCGCTTGGTGTATAATGTACTATTAGTATACCTATTATATACTAACTTTCTTTAGTTTATTGTAAATGAAAACATGCGAGCAGAAAAGTACGCTCTATAGCGAAAATAATGTCAAATTATGCCAGATCACGGAAAACATCAACTTTGCGGTTAGATTTGAGTGTGCAAAAGCCTACTTTGGGTAGTAATCGTAGGAAAAAGTTATTTTCTTTCATGGCTTCAATACCGGTATCAAACGCGGCAACGGAAAGGGTATTTTCCGCGGCTAAATTAATTTGGTAGGAGAGGAGAAACTGACACTCGAGCATTTCAACACAGAAATTCAAATTATAACAAACTTTAGCATGACTTGCAGGGCATTTTATAACTACGTTATAAAAAACAAAACGCCAAAGGCAGCAATATCTAATGTTAAATATATTTTTAATAAAAATAAATTATTTAAACCTATAAACTGCGTCAATAATTAATACTTAAACTACGATTCTATTGTACTATTTTGAATTTTCCAATAGCCCAGTAAGTCTGAATATTTTTATATAAGGTTAAATTCAGATTTAGCAGTAATATTAGATGCGAAACGCAGTAAATTATACGTCAATTTCAAAATAGATATTTGCGTACATAGGCACGAAAGTGCTGGTTTTCCAGACCGACAGAAGAAATGGAGGCCCGGAAAACCTCTTTCGCGGCGTGGAATACACAATAGTTTTCGTCCTAGACATCAAATTGGATTCTAAAATGACAAAAAGAAAAGGTGGGAAATATTTTGACTTTATCGTTTAATGTTATGAGTTGAACGAGTCATGGAAAATGGCAGATTAGTTGTTGAAAATAAGATTTTCGCTGTAACTTTTAATATTACTCACTAAACACAATCCATAAAATATTAATATTTTGGTTAAATTTCCCTTTGACTTTTCAAGTAGCAAGTTTGTGTAGCCCGTGTTGGTTTTCCGGTGTATAATAGAATGTTGCCGCCGAGACATTCTCGTCTCTCGTCTCGTCCTCTCTCGCCGAGACGAGAAACCCATTTTCTCTCGTCTACCTAGACGAGACGAGAGAAGTACCCTCTCTCGTCGAGAAATTCTTGTTTCTCTCGATCTCTCTCGAGCAAAAAACGTTAAATTTTTGGAGATTTTTGAAATCTTCTTAAATTCGTCTTTGCAAAAATATATATAATGTCTATAGTTGGACCAGCGGTTTTCGAGTTATTCGACTGCAAACATATTATTATTATTATGACGTTTTATCGCTGGATAAAATTATTTGCAGTCAAATAACTCGTGTCAGGCAAACATTGTCGAAATTAGCACAATAAAAATGTTTGTGTGTTCACTAACCGCGTTGTAAAATTGTTTTCAATTCCTGAGATACGGGAGATTTGTTGAAAACCTCTAAAACTAATTCCTTTCAACTCGAAGGGTTTTAATTTTAGGACAACGTTCTTGAAATAAAATCTATGTATTCTTTTAATTTTTGCAAACTACCGTTACCTTTTTTATATCATTTGATATAAATCTCTGAGATATCATGGTCAACTTCATATTTTCAAATACGGACCAAGATTTTTTCATATTAATTTTTGAGTAGATATTACCTCAAATACAATGATGTACGTTTCGACACAAATTATACATTATCAGGAACTTTTTTAAAATATTCTCAGTAGGCTTATGGCTTTTTAAAATATTATCTCAATTTTTGCTTGAGATTGAATGAAATTGAGGTAGAAAACAGACAAAATATAATATTTGCAGCAACCATAGGCGTAGGTACTAAAAATATTTCAAAAAATTTCCTGATTATCTATAATTTGTGTTGAAACGTACATCATTGTGGTTGCACACTCAAATGACCACACTGTATAAATGCGAAATAAGAGCACGGTGAAAAATGCAATCTTATCAAAAATTATAAAACGCCAATTTTAATAATTAATTTCTATTCTGAAGTGTCAGAAAAAATATTGCAACAGTTAACATAAAATTTACTAATGAACTAAAAAATATATTACAGATAGGTACCTAGATACAAAAACATAACAATGTTCTCGCTGATTCTGCGTTAAGACGGTTCCTATGTTTTCTTATTACGAGTCGTGCTTTTGAAAACAGTCTTTCAGCAGAAACACTGGTAGCAGGTATGGCTAATATATCCCTAGTCATTTCAGCAAGATTTGGAAAGATTTACTCATGGTCGCCCCACCATTTTAAAATATTGGTATCTCGACCAGCTCTTTCTCCGTCTATATATTTTTGATATTCGGCTCTTGCTACCTCTCTGTTGTTTATTTATTTATTAATTTATTTATTTTCTCACTTATTCAATCATCCAAACAGACCTTGCGGTCTAATCACAAGGATAATATTATAACAAAAAAAAATTATATATAATATATCAACAAACATAGGTAAGTTTAAATCTATGCTATAACCTAAGTTACCAAAAAAAAGCATATGACAGAAAATGTAAAACACATCTAATCAAAATGGATGATAGATAATGATGAGACGAAAACAGCTGCTATATCGATAAATTAACAATTTGTCTCAATACTGTCTTACGCAAGACATTTTTGGAAACTGACCAATTTTGTTGATGTTAATGCTCGGTTTTTTATATAAGCCAGCCATAAATTCGTCACTACTTGTTGATGATGAATCTTTCTCTGTTTCTGTTTCCGTCGCAGTGGCGATAGTAGCAGTTGGTTTTACGTAAAATGAATAGAAGATTTCGTCAAATTTCTTCAAAGATCCTTCTTTAATTTCTCTTCCCCACGGGGCCAAATTAAATGTCTCTATTTTGTGCATCGAATCTAATACTAACGCCGCACAATAAACCCAATTCGTTTTATAACAATGCTTCAGCATTTTGTCTCTCCCTGCTTGAAAAGCTTCTATTAAGGTGTTTTCCACGTCTGTGGCTTCTATATCATTAAGAGAAAATAAAAAAAAATTTCAATTTTTTAAATTAAGGTCAGATTTCAGCTTTTTGGATAAATTGTGTTTATTAAATCAACGACAACGTTTCAGTGTGGTCCACACCATCACATAGGGCAAAGAGTGCGGATAGAATCTGAAAATTTAAAAATATGAAGGGTGTTCCATTTTAAAAAATGGAATTTTTTTACCGTGCTGGTTTTTTGGAGGACCCTGTATAGACCAAAATAATTTTATAACAGGCACCTCTTAAGTCTTAATAAGCTTCGTCAAACGTTTCTCTGCTATCTTTATTGGTGCAGGAGATATTGACCTTTGTCGCACTAATGGGCTACCCTGTAGTAAATACCAAGCAAAGTTTTAACGCATTAAGGTTAGGTTCTGTTATATTTGATATATATTGCACACAATGCATGTCAAATATGGTGGAACCTAACCTCAACGCGTTAAAATTTAGCTTGGTTTTTACTATATTTGGTTTAAATCACGAGAGAAGCGAGACTAGACGAGAGAAGGTCGTCTCTCGTCTTGTCTCGCCCTCTCTCAACGAGACGAGAGGCACATTTTATCTCGTCTATCGAGACGAGACGAGAGAAGAGCTTCTCTCGTCTCGTCTCGCGGCAACACTAAGAATAACAGCCGTCGGATTCGTCCATATTATGTAACATACTGTTTTCCATCTTATTTTTAGCGGCAACAAAACACTAAAACCACAATTTTAAGTTTAAAAGCTGCCGCGTCGTCATCTATGATAGTGTAATTTTTGTGAAGTTGTTTTGCGTGCCTAGCTATTCTTTGTCATTTTCCTCGCCTTGCCAAGCAAATACCTGCTTTACCGTTCCGATATAGCCACGGAAATTGGGTTGTCAAGTAGTGTTTTTTAGTTTGTCCCGAACTGCAACCCTAAATTCCGATTTGTTTTACTTTCTGCTCCGATTTCCCAATTTAAAACAAATCGGACCTGATAACACTAGTAGCCAGTGAAATCTCTCGCTGTCATCTTAAAGTTTGTAAGTACCTATCTGGACATTTTGAAGAGCGAAAAATATTTATGGTATTTACAATGAAATTTCATTTCTGCCAAACAAAATATTCGAGATTTGATTTATGACTTTCGACATGGTATAACTCTAGAACAACTTAGTTCAACTTTTGGCGATGTAGCAACTCAATGCCACTGTATATTGCTGGTCTATAAAATTCAAACATGGTTGCAGTTAACATGAATACCATGTCAAATATGTTTTCTAGTATTAGTAATAATAAATGCAAAATAATAATTATATTTATGATTAATTAATTATTAAAAGTAGCATCGCACAGAAATTTTTATCCTTGGGCAAGAAAATCTGGCAACAAAGTGCCCAGCTAGAATGTTTACATGACATTTAAATCTGATGGTTACTTGAAATCGAACTAGAGCGATTTATCTTAAAAAAAAGAATGAGAGTAGAGGTTACTGAGTAGACAAATAAAAATTATTTGTATACACTAATTTATAGAAATTAAAGATTTTACACTAATCTCTTGAAAGCATACAAAATATTATTTATTATACAAAAGAATGACGATTACCGCTGCTTTTCTCAACTTGATCATGTAACAGCGCAATTATTTCCAGCAGAAATAACCCACAGTCAAATGACAAACAAATTTTTCGTAAACTGTTAAGTTCAATATATTTTCATGTTTTGGAAATAGATTGTTTATACTTCAACTTATTTTAATGTGCAAATTGTATATTGGGTATACATCTTTAAAGTTGAAGAAAGTCTTCCAAAAGCGTTCGTGTCTTTTTGAAAATTCAGGTGAAAAATTGAAGAATACCTATCGTTTTAACAAATTTATTAAGCTTTTACTTTAAACATTCCAATTTTGTGACTATTTCATACTGTTATTATTTTATACTTTATATTATCATTCCGCTTTGGTATAAATGGTATTTGTTGAAATAAGTAATAAGAAAAATTTTAATTGTCACATAAAAATTCATATGACATCATGACAGTCATGAATACACATTATTAATCTACTATCATTATATTTTCAATTTCATGACGTACTTGTTACTGTCCTTGAAAGTGAGTATTTTTGTTTGTGTTACATTACAATCGGATTGGGCATATTCCCATGTATCTACGTAATATTCATTCACAACAAAATCCAATTCATGTTATACAAGTTGCAACTAAAACGTCTAAAATTAAGAGGGACCTTTTCAAAGGTATAAACCTTAAAACTCGAAACTAGTTACTTATCTAGTAATTATTAGGTTCAAAATGTTTACGATAGATGTCGCTTGTTGTATTGAATCGGCTTTAACTTATACAACCGATTTTCTTTCTATGTCTTTCCACTCTTGACAATTCAAACAAACGTATCTCGGGATCAGCTGTTTCGATGTTTTGGTTTCAAATATTTCAACTCTTGCAAAGTGATTTTATTTAGACGCGCGATGCGCGGGATTACTGTGACGTCACAATTTGAGGTTGTATACAAACAAAACTTGCTTCCATGCGAATTTCCATTTGAGTGTAGATTTTTGATTATTTAAGCGTTTCATAAGTGTTTTTGAGAGGAACAAATTGTTAAAAAGTAAGTAATCGTATCTACCCGATATCAAAAATTATAGTTATGACAATGTAAGTTATCCTGCAATCAGTATTTTTTATTTTAAAAGCTTTTGAGGTTATTTTTACTGGATTATTTTGATAAATGTGAAAATATAAGATAAATAATACTGATTGTTTGTTCCAGTGTCATCAAAATATGTTTCAACATACTCTTGAAACCTTTTTTTTAATAATAATATGGATTTGTTAGTGAAAAATGCTTAATTGAAGTGTTTTTTTAAGTATCCAAATGAAGAAAAATTAAAACCACTCTGAAAAGACAAGAATTACATAATTCATTTTGATAAAAATATAATAGTGATAATTGAAAAATATAACTATTATTAGCAGATACAAGGTGCATTACATAATGCATGAAAGAATATGTTCTATTTAATAATATGGATACCAAGTGACATCAATGTGGGAATTGCTAGAAATCTAGAATTAAAGAAAAATGTATATACTTTATTAACATTCTACCTTTCTACCATTTATATTAACATAATAAAATGTTTTCATAATTATAAATTTTTGTTTGTTTCATGCTAAGAAAATTAAATTGCGCAAATTCACATGATTGAAAATAGGCCTTTTAGTCTGCAAACTCAGAAGATCGTGTCACAACTTTGCCTCAATCTAACCATATTTGTATCAGTTTCAGAGTATCTGTTGGTTGCTTTCAAATTTTATTTGACTAGTAGGCTCTTTTTCAACTACATGTGTAAATATATTCAACTTTATCCAAAAACAATATAAACAAAAAAGTTTCCAAATTTCCTTATTACACTGAGAAATATTTACTTGTAATACAATGTTTTACAGTTAATAGAAAGAGGAAACTAAGGTACAGTGAGGAATTTCAATTTAAAATAGCAAACGTTTAAAAAAACTTACAAAGCAACTATAACAACTAAAAAAAATGTAAAGCGAAAGATCTGTAATGACAAATAATAATGTATATGTTATAGGGAGATCGATATATGCAGTACAAAAGCAAACATACAATCAACATGTACACGTTTGCTCCTACCTTGTTTGGAAAGATTGATCATGTGTGTGAACTGCTTTATATATTTTATGTGGAGATTGGAACTGAATCATTTTTCTTTCGTTGTACAAAAAATAGTTGGCTCATTCTCTTTTATCCATCTATAAAATGACAGATACTCATATATTTGATCACCTGAATGGTAAATAATTTTTTTGTTTTTATATAATACATTGTTATTCGTATAATTTATTTTAGGAGCATTTGACCTTTTTGCAAGAAAATTACACCTGTTGATAGAAAACCAAAATAATAATACAGCAGAGAGGTTTATGAATATTGTAGCAGGATTTAATGAAGGAAAGAGTTTCAATCTTGTACAAAGGGGGTCATATCAAAGAAGAGTCCAACTGTCAGGTCTGAGGCATAATGCACATATTGGGCAGCACACAAGTCCCTACAAAAATGTGACTGGATGCTTCCGTGGTCAACATTTCAAAAAATGTCTCTCCCAACAGGCAAATCTTCATGAAAAAGAAAAAGTGTCGCAAAACACTTTTTTCTACGATCGTGCAAAAGTGACTATTTTTTAAACTATGTGCTGTGCCAAAAGTATCTTACTTTTATGCACTAGTGCAAAAAATACTTCGAACTGGTAATTAATTGGTTTACACTGAGAAGTAAATATCTCAAAAAACAGAAATAGCTACCTAAATTCTAGAAGGTAAACCAAGTACTAATACCGGAATTTTCGCAATCCGAAAAAGAGCTGTTTTAAGTAAAGAACATGATGAGACATCCACAAGCAAAAATAAAACCAAATTGCAGCTCGAGACGAAGTCGAGAGCTGCCAACTTCATACATCGTGCAAGAAATATGCACTTTTTGCACTAGTTACACAAATAAGGTCTGTTCCAACCAACACAAAAACAGTAATATTACGATACAAACCCAGTTGACCTGCTGATTAGTGAATATAATAAGTCTGTGTAATTTACATCAAATTTGCTGCGTTACTGAGATTGTACGGTAATAAAACGGTATTTACTTCGGTTGGAACAGATCTATAACTATTTCATACTACCATAACTGAACCTCCAGGCGAAGAACCCTGGTTAAAAAAAGAAAAAGTACCGCAAATATAGATTATGGGCCAAACGCTGAACAGCCTGAAAACCCAGAAATAATTAAACAAGAAGTAGTTGTAATCATGCAAAGGTTACAAGAAAGTCAAAATGATTTTAAGTGGGTGTAATATTAGGCAAACAGATATAATAATTGAAATTTTTTTTAGGTAACAGCCAAAGAGACCGCATACAAGCATAATATGTGGGGCAGTTTGGAATGGAAAGAAAATTAAGATTGACTGCTTCTCTTTTTGGACGGCTTGTTAAGAGAAAAACAAACTCACCTTGTCATTCTCTTGTTAAAACTGTTCTCAAAAAGACTGTATGACGGAGGCAATGGAGTATGGGATACTTAAGAAGAAATTGGCTTTTTAAGACAAAAATTCAAAATCAATACAAAGCTATCACTACTACTTTATCAAGAAAATTTTAAAAATGAAACTACCCGATACTACTGAGAATAAAAGTCTTCTAAACAAATTGATGTAACCGTATTTACAAATTTATTGCGTAATGCTAAAATTGTGGGCGATGCCCCGTAAGTATGATAAAACATTTGATCTATTATAATTTTCTGTTGAAGAGAATATGCGTTCATCAGTGTATACGTATTTTTTCAATTTTTGTGGGTGTGGCTGTCTTGCTACACATTGTTCATACAATGTGTCCCTGTTTTCCTGAATTTTCTTTAACGAATTTATTAATTTCCATATCGTCGGATGTTCGACATCCAATTCTGCTTGTAATCGTCGGTGAGCCGCTTCAGCGTGATTATTAGTTCGGTGTTCCCCATTCAAGACCCTTTTGTAAAGATTCTATATCTCTGGAGGAAAAAGGGTATTCGCCAACCATTTCCCTTTCTATTAATTCGACCTTCGTAAAAAAGATAAAATTAAGAACTCGCTCAGAAATTAATAATTTGAACAGATATTCTCATCTATATAATTATCCTCAAACCAGTCAACAAGTGGATGAAGATCTTCTGGTAGGTCGTCACCCAACAAATCAAACGCTGTATCCGAATCTTGGAGGGAAACAAACGCCAAAGAGATGATCATTTAGACATTCAACGCAAAATTGCCTCAGAAAATGAAGTTCCCCCAGGTGTTGTTTAATATTTTGATTTATAGTATGTTTCTTATTGACTGACAGCACGCGAAAAGGTCACAGATGCTAGTCAGGTAGTAAAGCGTAAGCGTCACAGTTCATCTAAGGAATTTATTTACTATTTAATTTTATACCCGATCTGATACATACAGGTAATATAAATGTAAATTCGGTTAGTTATAACAACTAACTGACCTTCATACATTTGTAGAGTACATACAGTTAAAACAATAAATTATTTTTGAAATAATCTTGTAACGCAACTATTCTGACTGAATATTTCATTAATTATCTTGAGAACTTGAAGCAGGTCAATTCTTGGGAGACATATTAACAAACTATTTATCAATTCATTCTCCAGGTAATTACTTTCTGATTTTCGAAATGTTGATAATACCATTTCCAAGAAACATTACAATAGGGTCCTACTAGGGATTGTCCCAATGACTACTTAGAAATTTTGCAGGTATATACGGCGAAACTTGGTCTCGCCTAAATTTGTATAATTTGTTTTGCTTAGAGTCACTTATGTTCCATAAGTGTTAACTGTGTTGTGAAAAATGTCTTCAAGTTTTACCCCAGTAAAGTGTAAGAGTGTGATTAGCTTACAAACGAAGACTGTAGTGTTAAATGTGCATGATGCTGTTGTACATCAAATGCCGGCTGCTACTGTTAGAAATATAGTTTCGACATGTTCTAATATGACAGGAGTTAGTGAATCTACTATTTACAGGCTTCTAAGAGAGAGGGAAAATGGAAATATATCTCCACCTAAAATGTCAACTGGAAAAAAACTATTTGACCTTGATGAACATATGCAAAATACAATAAGACGAAAAGTACATCAATTATATTTTAAAAAAGAGATCCCAACCCTTGACAGAATTCTAAGAATAGTAAAGGAGGACGAGAATTTGCCAGACATAGGGCGTAAAACTTTGTGGAAAATATTACACAAATTAAATTTTACTTCGGAGGAGCAAAGTCGCAAATCAGTGCTAATCGACAACGAAGAAATAGTATGTTGGAGACGACAGTATTTACGAGATATCCGAAAATACAGACAGGAGGGAAGACAAATCTATTATCTAGATGAGACATGGCTCAATGAAGGACATTCAGCGAAAAAAATATGGCAGGACAAAAGTATTCAAACCAGTCGTCAAGCTTTCATAGAAGGTTTATTTACTGGACTGAAAACTCCTATCGGTAAAGGTCGCCGACTAATAATACTGGAGTTTCAGTCAACATCAACCAAAGACTATCATGAAGAAATGACTGCAGATGTATTTTACACAAATGGTCGAATTAATTCCAAATAATGCTGTAATCGTTATGTACAATGCCACTTATCATTCGCGATTAACAGAAAATCTTCCATCTACCTGGAGAAAAGCTGATATTAGAAACTGGTTAATCGTAAAAGATATACCATTTGAAGATGATTTGTTGAAAAAAGAACTTTTAAAGGTTGCTTGATATCACAAGCTACAATTTCAAAAGTTTGTTATTGATGAAATAGCCAAGACTCGTGGGATAACAGTGCTTCGTTTGCCGCCATACCATTGTGAATTAAATGCGATAGAGTTAATATGGGCCCAAATGAAAGGTTATGTAGCTAGATTTAATAAAACATTTAAAATGAAAGATGTTCGTGAACTCATGAAGTACTCATTGACAACAATAACTGAAGAGAACTGGAGAGATGCTGTGAATCATGTAATTAAAGAGTAAGAGAAAATGTGGGTTTTAGATAACCTCATAGAACAACCTATAGAACCGATAGTGATCTCTTTCGACGAGTCTTCGGATGATTCTTGTATGGCTAGCGAAGAGGATGATACTATAGATTGAATTTTATATTTCCTATTGTTTACTTTACTTAATATACATTAATTCATTGTCAATAAATTTGAATTATGAGAATTAAACTATATTTTCTTTAATTAGTTTAATATAATAAAAATGAAAATGTAACTGGTTGATAGGCCTAAACGAATGAATTTTATTTCAATTGTAATGTTGACCGAATCTAATTAAATAAGCAAAATGAACTAATATCGTAATCTCCGCCACTGCCGCACTGTTTATCCTTTTGCTGGCATTGTTTAGTTTTATTACCATATTGTATTTTGAGCTGAAACAGGGATGTACAAATAACCAATACAGACGCCTACTTGTTTTGCATTAGAATTTTAGTATTTACTTGTAAAATTCTTAGGATCACTCTGTAAGAGATAATTTTCTATTTGAATATTTAATGAGGCTACTGTGCTGTCCGACATTAAGAAATAGACTATAGATGAAAAAAACATCCAAAATTTTTGTTGATTGAAAACATTATTTGACAGATTTTATTATACTCAATTCGAAATCACATGATACTGATATCGGCTGAATCTAAGGCTGAGAAGTACAAAATGTTGTGGTGGTTGATTCAGGATTGTGGGTCGATGTTCGACACGGTTATCAAGGTGCTTCTCCAGATGGTAAATTTTTTTAACATAACAAATAAATACCATGTGTTATAAAGTCTTTTTATATATTAGATGACATAAATTTATTGATAAAATATTTTAGGGCTTGTAGGTGATGATACACTACTCGAAATTAAATGCCTCCACTCCGCATCAAAACTGAATTTACAAACGAATACAATAAGCGAAATAAATGACCTCATGAAGAACAAAATTTGCCTGCAAAAACACAACAATGAAATTCAACTTAAGCGGAATCACAATTACTATTATCAGATATAAACATAATATATTTATTCCAAGAACAAAAACTCAAAATAATTCCCACATAGTATATCTAATCACTTTGATGTATTTACCAAGAATACATTTGAATAACATTAAAAAATAGTTATGTGTGTAAAAAGTGCATGTTTGTTGCAACGAAGCATGAAACTTGTAGCTTGAGACAAAGTGGAGAGCTACAATCATGCCGAGTGCAACAAACATGCTTTTTTTTTCTACGATAAAAAGTAACAACTTTTTTGCACTAGTGCTGAGATTGGTACAAATGTTCTAAATGTTCATGACCTTATCGCATGTCCGACCTCTTCTTCAGCTGCTCGAAGTCGTCCGTTTCTTCCAAAGGTATCGTCTGAAGTACATCTAAGGCATCTCCGCGAAGCGCGATGGTTAAGTTCACTGCCTTCTCCTTATCGGACCAATTATACACTCTAGCGACTGCTTCAAACTGTTTCACATAATTGGTCCACGACATTTTTCCATCAAACGTTGGGGCCTTGACTCGGGTAAAACTGCAAATGTCTTCTAACTTAGGGTGTGTTTCTGTCTTGCAAGGTTTCGTTTTCTCGGTCTTCTTTTCTTCCGCGGGCGTGTCTTGAGTTCTTATATCTGTCATCTTTTTTTCTAACTCCTTGATTTTCTCGTCTATCGTTGTAATCTTATTCTCGATTTCAGATTTTAAAGACGAAATTTCATTTTCAACGTCAGCGGCAATGTCGTTTTTCATTAATAAGATATCGGCAGATATATCGTTCTTCAAAATAGAAATCTTAGCAGAAACATCGTTTTTCATATTCGTTGAAATCTTCACTTCCATGGCAGAAATCTTCTCATCCATGTAAACCGAAATATCATTCTTCATAGTTGAAATATCGTTTTTCATAGCAGAAATCTTCTCGTCCATGTTCTCTTCCATGGGAGGAATCTTCTCGTCCATGTTCTCTTCCATGGCAGAAATCCTCTCGTCCATGTTAGCAGAAATAGACAAGATTAAGGTGGAAGCCTCGTCAGTAAATAAAACGGTGTCTGGATCAAAGCCGTCATTTTCCAGTGCCACTTTAAGTCTTTCTACTAATTAACTTTTCTTACCGGACGTTTCCAACTCACGATCTTCCAATTCTGCTCTTAGTTCCGCCACTTTGAGGTCACATAGTCTCTTAGCCATTTTTACGTAGTAATTTATTTATATTATCCCACTTCTGACACCAATGTAATGTTTTTCTTATTTATTTAAACTGTAAACGGGTGGGATAAGTTTTAAACACACGGTATGGCTACTTACTAATTTATTTAAACACTAAACTACTGTAACACCTAATTTATATATACTTAACTAATCACTTAAATTTAATTTATATGCACACAAACTTAATTATTAATTTATATCAACACTTTGCTAATTTATATTCACTTATTTACTTGTTTATCTCACGATGTCAAATTATCAACTAAACTAACTCTTCCTGATCGGTTCCTTATATATTAAAGCCTTTTTTTACTAGAACATTCCGGACTGCGGCTTACAAAAACAATTGGCTTTCTGGCGTTTTCTAGATAAGACTGGTCACAAAAACAATGTAGATAAGATAGTCACTATTCGTAAACAATTCTAGGAAACCCCGCGCGTCCGCCATAATTTTAACTTTCATACCTGGCTTAGACAGAGTCGGATTTAGGGACTATGCCAGTGTGCTGTTTCGTAACAATATTACAGTTATATTTTTCAAGTTACAAGTTTAATTCATTACTGTATTAACAAAGAATATATTTTTCGTTCATAAGTTCACTCATTATTAAGATAACTTATTTAATTTTAAAAAAATACATGAAGTCCCTTAAGTATTCCATAATGGGTACAGTTCCCTTATATAGTATGATCAGAAATGAATTACTTAGAATCCAAAGTCGTATGTATACAAGTAAAAAAACATAACCATCATAACTCTTTTGATTCTTTTCGATCTTCTGTTACAATTTTCGTCCCGTTTCAAGATTTTCCTCAGTTTTTTATCCATTTTCAATAATTTTACGCCATTGCCATCTGATCCGACTTCAGTTTTTTCCCTTCCAGATTTTATTTTTTTCCCGTATTTATTCTGTTGTGTAGAATTTATAGTATTGATTTTTAATTAGTCACGTTTCTTAATGACTAAATTACAGGAATTAACTTTAGTGGATGAATCATTCAAAACCAAAAGATTACAAAATTGATTCTTATTCACTGATTACGTTACTTGAAAACAGCACAAATTTTCAGTCTATTGCGGTCAATCCATCTACAATAATGTCGCTATTATTTTTTATGACTACTTTCTTGAATGGCCTTTTTCAAATATTCAATTTACTAACGATCGCCGCAAAGCATCAATCCTAATTACGTCAGATCGTACAGCCGGCCGAATACCATTCAAGCGTAATTTACGAGAACATTAGCGAAATGTGTTTCTAATTATTGTTTCTACATATAGGAAAGACTCAAACAGAATGTTTTTTTATATAATATAAAAGTCATATTTTCCCTAGATCTAGAAAAATAACTTTGAGCACCTATTTAAAGCGCATTCATCACACAATCATGCATCTTTGTATACGTGAAAACAAAAAAAAATTCCAAATTACATACAATATAGATTTTGAGAAAGACATATTTCTTGATAGCCGATGATTCTTCGATTTCTATCTTGCGTATGTGTCTGTAAAGAATACTCATCCGATGATGAACATCTATCACTATTATTAATTTTGTGGCTCAACTGTTATGTCCAAATTAACGTCTGTATTCCACATTTTTCTTTCTTCTAGTTTAGCGTGTCGTATAATTGTTCGATGACTCAGACGACATTGATTATTACTAATAGGCCTTTCCCCTTCATCCATCTGAAGAGCCACATTTTCTGTTGTCACTTGGTTTTTATTTGAGCCCATATCAATTCGATAGGGTTCAGCTCACAATAATAAAGGGGAAGGAACTGTTGCTCTTACGAGCCATTTCGTCGACAGCATTTTTTTTAATACCGGCAAGAGTCTCTCTGCGATATTTAATAATCGAACTTTCAACAGATTTCAACGATATATTTCTAGAAAAAAGAGGCAGTAGTTGGTGACGCTATTTTCATGACGTCAACAGAATTTGGCCCATGGCTTTGTAAAAGCTGTGAAAACCAAACTTCGAACTTTGTGCGTCTATTTCCTCATGTGGCTGACCGCGTCGTCGTGTTATAAATTAATGAATATATGTTTCTTCAACAATAGCTAATTTTTACATACATATATTGTTGTGATCTTACTATTTAATCACAACTACTTAATTCATTCACAATTTTATATTTTATTGAGCGACAGTGTCACATAAAATATCATTTATGTAATATATATATATATATATATATATATATATATATATATATATATATATATTAATATGAATTGGCTATGCTGTAATAAGAATGTTATACTTATTTTATTTTAGTTTAAATTTACTTTTAGTTTATTGTTTGCCCGGTATATTTATGATTTTATATATATGATAAACAGATTATATTACTAACATGAAAACTTCTCATCTCAGGGTAGAGTTCAAGTATTTAGGATAAAATGATTTTAGAATTTTATATATATTAGCGCCAAAGTTGATAAATGCTTTATATTTCAAAAATAAATTTGTTAATCAGAATATGTTACTTGTTCAATGATTCCAAACTAAATACGGTCCTGTCCTGCTTAAAACAAATCTGCATAATTCAATAGATGTCATTCAGAGCTTCTGCCTATGGTAAGTAGATGGTGCGCAAGTCACCAGATGAAATGAATAACTGAATAACTCAAAAATAGTTTAAAACGTTCTTCAAAGGAAAAACGATATTTAATTTAATGAAAATAAATACATTACACTTTTACAAGTGTTCTTGAAGAAATTCAACTATCTAAAAGGATGACTCTTTCATACAACATACACGCACTCTGGTGAGATATTATTATAAGAGTGAAATACAATTATACAACTTCATAAACATATGATTTTTAGAAAATGGCGAAATACAATCCTAAAAACGTCTATGCGTCACAAAATTTTAGTTCTTTGCATAAATTGGTAAGTACGCTTGACTTTTTAATATATTAATAAATTAACTTTTACTACCTTATTCACTTCACTGTTTTGTTTGTTCACCTCAATAATCCGTTTCTTTTATATGTTTCAGATTCTCCTCCTGGAAAAACTCCATGCTGGCATTCCATTTCTACCAGAACAGGAATCGATGCTGTATTTCATTTAAAGTCCAAGCAGTTTATATAAATTCCATTATTCAGTGTTTTCCAAAAGCTATTGTGGCTATTTTACTTCCACAAGACACAAGACACCATATTATAAAATAAAAATCATGGTTAGTACTGTACAACATTCGACAATTCCTTTTTTAATTATTAATATAAACTTAACTACTTACACTGATGTATATCTTGTAAGTATAATGTATTTGTTCTTGAATTCTATAGTCAAATTTTTATCTTCCAAATAATTTCAAAATGATTTTCTTTACCAAAGAGTTTTTCTGCTTACAAATTTTTCTTCCCAAAAAAAATACTTCTAGTCAATAGACCCCATAATCAACAACCTTTTTACATTCCGATTTTTTTTTCGTTAGCAACATAATTGTCGCCGATATGATCCTTTTTAAATGTTTATTTACCAATCAAATTTGACTATTTATTTTATCACTCAAATTCTTCATTTCAACCAGTGAAATGTTCATCCATTATATCAGGATATTGTATTCTAAGGTTTTTAATTGCTTAGACTTCCTATATTATTTTCATTCAATAATATTTCCTAGTATTGTTAAAATGACATTTCCTAACCTCTAAGTATGTATGTCAAATGAATATTCTTAATGTTTTAATAGATGACAGCTGTTATCTTTAAATATATATGCAAAATGAAAATTCGTTTTTTTTTTATGAGTCATGTTCTCTGGAATTCACATTATTATATACTTTTCTGCTCTGTTATGTCTAAACAGCTACACTAACTTACTTTAATGTTTTAATCAACAAATATTATGAGATTAGCTTGACTTTACAGAATAAAGCATTATTAGTTTCTTATCATGAACAAATTCTGATACTTGATCTTTTTAATAAAAGTTTGGTTAATTTATTTCACATAAATTGTTTATCACACCTATTCGCAATTATCCCTACATTATACAGTCTGTCCTTTCTGGATGCCTTCTCTATCGAATAGTGGATCGTACAGATTGTCTCCATTCAAATGTTTAAAAAAAATTTTTGACTTAAAAAAAAATTCTTCTAGATTACAATGCACAATCTTAATTCTTTATTGTTTGATATACAGGGTGTTTCACTCTATAATAATATATATATATATTATGATATATTTTATTTATTTAAGTAAAAACCTGGATTATGTTTAATTATTATTTGTCTATGGTTTATGAATTGAATATAGCTAGCTCAGGGTAAATGATTTATATTTATTTTATATAGTTAATTTATTGTTTAATGGAGATGGATGCATGTAAGCAAATTTTATGAAAATATTTGGGAAATTATTAGAAATTAAAGTAAAAAGACATTGCAAACATTGAATAAATATACATTGAACGTTTTGAGAAGAAAATATTTGGAATTAATAATAACTTGTAAGAAATATAAACAGTTAAAATTTGAGAGGGGACGCTACCTGAATTTTCAGAAAGTAATCACTTTACCGTGAGAAAATACTTTCTTAAATCATTAATCATTGTAACAAAAACATTATAGCAAGTATATCTAAATGATTTAACAAGAATTCACGAACTTACCTACCATACAAACTATAGAGTTTGTTTCTACAAGATTGGAGGAGATCCAGCTTCGTTCCAGAAGATTCCACAGGAATAGAATGTACAAGAGACTTCCCAGTGTTGTGATCAGGTCAGTGTTTTAACAATTTATCTGGTTAACCATATTAAACTCAAAGGAAATTCACTAATTTGGCCAAATTACACATTAATAATTTTAGGTATATAATAATATTTAGTATTTGTAATTTGGATTGTATTATATTTGTATAACATAAGTTTTCTTCACAGTTATGATGCTTTTTGATTTGATGTTTTGTTGATAATTATAGGAACTAAATTTTGAGTCATTGAATTTTATTTATATGTCATTTGCTAAATACAGGAAAAGGTTTCACACCATGGAAATTGAATTACTGTGTTCCATTTAATCTATTCGCAGCCGTTGGAGGAGATGATTTTCGCAGGTTATTTGTAAGGTGCAAATTTCGTATATTTTTGTTGTTTAAATTCAATCCAGAACCCAACGGGAGTAAGAGTTCTCATGCTCTCCATTAAACAATAAATTAACTATATAAAATAAATATAAATCATTTACCCTGAGCTAGCTATATTCAATTCATAAACAAATTTAAACCATAGACAAATAATAATTAAACATAATCCAGGTTTTTACTTAAATAAATAAAATAAATTATAATATATATATATATTAAAACATTTATTTATTTATTTTTTAATTATTATTAGAGTCGTTGTCTTGTTTTTGTTGACTTGACTTACCTTCGGCTAGATCTGAATTGTTATATGTTAATGTTGCTTTTATTTTAATATAGAGTCGGTGGCATGTAGACTCCTCCCTTTGGGTTCCGGATGCACATAAATAAATGTATTTTAATCTGGAATATTTAAATTCTTAAATTTTATGGTTCGCTATATTCAGAATATTATTCCACAGAAGGAATGAAGTGAGCAAATTTTGATAAATTTATTATAGAGATTGATTAAAAATAAAAATACCAACACTTTAAAGAAAATATTTTAATAAATTGTTAAGATCAAAATTTAGAATTATTTTTACACCAAATTTCCTGATGCCACTCCTGCATTCTATAAAGTCATGCGCACTGAATACCATGAAAACTATTGCGTCGGCGCATAGGAGAAACTTATGCTCTCATAAAGTTCCACGCGATACTAAATGTGGAATTCACAGTCGATGTTACATGTGTGAAATGTTTATACGCTTTTAACGTTCATATATTCGTTGAAATTATCGACGATTTATACATATCTTGTTACATAAAATTTGTTAAAACCTTCCCTTTTTCTATGTTGAGATTATTTTGTTAAAATTTTGGGGTCATATAATAAGCAAATCCTTGTGGATTCATATGAGTATTATATAAAAAAAGGATTATCTTGTTTCAAACATACGAAATAAATAAGCAAATTCTTATAACAACAAAATACAAAATAGATTATACATATCTAAATTTTCACACACACACAACTATTATAAAGCCTTAAAAGTATTCATTGTTTGAGAGGGCTATGCAGACTCTAATGAGCATAAATTTACATAATCGTTTGGGACGTTTATATATCTCTGAAGGAGAGCATCTGTTTTTAGAAATATTCAAGTATTGTAACTTTTTTGTTACTCTAAAAGGTATTATTGAAATATTTCGAACTATTATAGTTTAAACAAAACCCTGTAATGGAGTGGATGGTTTTGATTTTTTTCAATCTACTTTATTTAATCTTAAAATCTGAACATATTATAACTTTGTGCATGTGATAAACCGAAAATAGTTGTGCATTATTACTATATGTGGAAAGTTTTATACATATATGATTAAAACATGCAACGCAAATTGAATAATACATGTATCTACAATTTCTATTAGGTGAGTTTTTACATTTTCCTATTACTTAAAATTGTTTTATTAGGTGTTTATATTTTAAATGATCATTTAATTATTATTGTTTCACTACTCAATAATTTTAGATCCAAAATATATATTAATTAAACACACCACAAACATTTTCACACGCTGACGCCTTCAATAATGTCCATCCATAACGCTTTCCCGCTCCATGATGTAATTTCTTTTCTTAGCATTATCGGGTGATAATTCTATTCATCGGGGTTACTTTTTTTAATACAATTATTGTCTGTGCACTCAATTAGATTTTACTATTTGTTGGACTTTTTTATATTTCATATATAACACTTTTTACTTCAAATTTTTATAAAAATGGATCACATTCGATTTACACTTGTTGCTTCTTTTCTTACCAACGCTTCACTGCCCACTGCCGCGTTTTTTTATCCGCCAACTCTAATTTTTGTTGATGACCGGAAGCTCGTATGTTCTAGAAAATTCTTTTGATTATCGTTCAACTGTCACTTTGTTTTATTAATATTTTATTGTTTTTCTGACTTAAATTTGCTATTATATATTGTTTTTTATGCACTATAACCTTATCGCCATTCAATTATTCACTGAAATAGCATTTATCATTGTTTTTCTTGTTAGTCAATTATATTGATGTCTTCCGATTGGTCAATGCAAACATACAAATTTTTCAATTTCTACAACCTAAATATTTACATAATACATATCTTCTTAGTCACTTTATCGCTATACATACTATTATGACTTGTAATATCTGTATGTGATGGATAGCAGAAATTTTCATGGATAATATAGAAAAAATTATTCATGAACACCCCCTTATTAAAAAATGTATGTACTGGCACCGATATATGGACGATATTTTAGCTAGCTTCATCGGTACAAATAGACAATTAGAGAGCTTCATTACTAACATAAACTCAATTCACAATAATATCAAATTTACCGTAGAGCTTGAACAAAATAAGTCTATAAACTTTTTAGACCTTACAATTTCAAATATAAATAATAAACATGATTTTTCTATATTTCATAAACCATCACATACAGATATTATAATTCATAATAGTTCGGTCCACCCATTCAGTTATAAACTAGCAGCTTTCAATAGTATGATACACAGACTCTTAACAGTCCCATTAAATATTAATAATTATAACAAAGAATTAAATATCATAAAACAAATAGCAGTTAATAATAATTACGATCCAAATTTAATTGACAATATCATAAATAAAAATATAAAAAAACAGATTTTAGAACAAGTATTCCCTTCAGATAAAAATAATAATAAACAATTTAAAAGCTTAACATACTTTGGAACACCATCCTTAAAAATTAAATCATTTTTAGAAACTTTAGACATGAATATTTCCTTTAAAACTGACTACAATTTATCCAAACTCATTAAAAACAATAAGTCTAAATTTTCAAAATTAAACAAATCAGGAGTTTATAAATTAAAATGTGGTAATGACAACTGTGACAAAATTTATATCGGTAGAACTTTTAGAAATTTTAAAACTAGAATTTCGGAACACAAACGTAGCTATGACAACAAAAAATTTGATTCTAACTATCCAAATCATTTATCAGAAAACCAACACATTTTCGACCCAAATTTTGAAATGCTCCATGTAGTTGGTAAATCCTTTAGTTAAAATTTATTAGAAGCCCTTGAGATTAACAAAAATAAAGATTCAGGTAATCTTCTTAACGACCAAATAGATATCAATCAGACTTCTTTATTAAACCTTTTTACCTAGAAGATAGCTTAGGAATGTTTGTAGTGAATGAATTTGCAGGTAATTTCTTTCAATACCATTGTTAACGTTAGTAAATAGAATTCTGTATTTATGCACTGTATATATTAAGAAATTTTTATATTATACCTTTATTCGTTTTGACACAGCTACTGTGTTAGTGATACGCGGCAACAAGTTTAAATTGAACATTAGTTGAAATAAATGAAGATTTAAACAAATTATATTGTTTTATTACACCGTTCAGTATGAATCTTCAAGTAAAAGCCTCATTTATTCAATTAATAGAAGAATTACATATCAAACAACTGAATATACGTTATTACGTAGTACCGCTCTGTATGTCAATTAACGTGACCTGTAAGTCCGTGCCACACCTTAGTGCATTCTCCGGACTACGTTAGTTATTGATGGAACACGCACGATTTTCTTTTTCTTAGCATTGCAGCAATCTATTGTTTTGTTTCTTTATTGAAGCTACCACCTTGAACAATAGCATGTTGATTAATTAAATCCCGTCTAAAAATATTTGTATTATTCAGTTAAGCGAAAATGAATTAAAATACATTCTTGAATATAATTGGGTTCGGTTAAAAACTTGTATAAAGAGATTTTTTATCGGAATCTATAAATTGCATTACGCGTTCTAAAAGATTTAAACAATTTTGTAATGGTGGTACATACTTTCATTTTACACGGATAAGAATAATAGTGATGCTCTATTTATATAATTATATTGAAGATATAGATGAACAAAAAAAATTAAATTGTCGGTCAATCAATTGCAGTAGCGTTATTTTGTCTAATAGTGGTGATTGCATTTTAAATACATACCAAATAGCCATTTTGAATTACATTAATTCGTATAGAGATCCGGTACAGATCTTAAGTACACTATTATAAGTGTGCGAAGTTTAAATAACAATGTGTCAAAAACATCTAATCCAATATTTTTTTGCTTGACGAAAAAGCAGTTTGTCTACATTCTACCTTCACTGCGAAACGTTTTAATCAGTATTATTATTAATAACATTACAATTGTAAGTAAAGTTCTTAAAGTTTTATTGCAATCATCTACATCTACGATATAAACATTATGATACATTTTATAGTAATTTACGAATGCCAGACGCAATGTAAATTTGTTATATTTGCCTAACTAGGTTTCCAGCAGTTGAAAAATAACATAAAAAATAGATGAGTTATTATTCTTTTATTTTATATGAATGGTTACAAGTGATAATAAATCTAATTATTTATATTATTATGACTATTGTAATTATTTTTTTTTATTCAAACTAATCCGCTTCCACCCAAGGTGATTAGCGGTGTATAACAATGTACAATATTAAATTTTGTTTAGTAAATTAATGTCCTTTAAGAATCCCATCAATTTGTCAACTGGGCAATTTACACCTAAGAGTATATTTAAATCTGTTGGTAGTCTATATTTTAGCCGGTTCGTGTCAAACTTAGTGCAATTGATCAGAACATGTTTCACTGTTAAATGTTCTTGACATAGATCACATATAGGAGCATTGTCTTTATTGAAAAGATAAGTATGCGTAAATTTGCAATGCCCTATTCTAAGTCTAGTGACAATCACTTGTGCTCTGCGTGTTGTGGTTGGATGCTTCCACCGCGTCACTGTTGACTTAAATTCGCGAAGTTTGTCTTGCGATCGCTGCCAGTCTTGTTGCCAGTGGTTGTAAACTTTTTCCCGAATAAGTGTTCTCAAGTCACTCACCACGCACTTTGTTATGAGTTCGGCATTAACGTTTACGATTGCGTTACGCGCACATAGGTCCGCTTCATCGTTGCCTCTGATGCCAATGTGAGCAGGAATCCTCATGAAATCCACAGATTTATTGTTGTTCTGGATATTATGAAGCTGTGATTTAATTGATTGTAGTATTGGGTGCTTGGGATAAGGATGTTTCAAGGACTGAATGCTACTTAAGGAATCAGTTAAAATTAGGGTTTTGGGATTTGGAAAGGAGGTAATTACTTTAAGGGCATGAAAGATAGCATAGAGTTCTGCCGTAAATATGCTAGTGTGAGGGGAGAATTTTATGCTGTAAGATTCAGTTGTAGTCACTATTGCAGCACCCACTCCAGCCTTCGATTTCGAAGCATCCGTGTAGACTAAGTTAAAGCCATTGTAGTCAAGCAGTATCTTGTTGAGTTCTGCGAAGATTTCATGGCGAGTTGTATTCCTATCAAGCCCAGTCAGATTAGTACGGCAGCGAGGGGTAGAAATTGTCCACGGAGCTGGATGTTCGACAGTGGATGGAAACATTGTTGGGAGCTCTAAACTAAACTTCTGAAAAAGTTCTCTAACTCTGGCGTAAAATGGCTTAGATAGATGCGGTTTTTTATCAAAAAGATCCCTATATCTGTTGTTGAATGTGTTACTGTAAACTGGTTTTTCAGCATTAGTGGATATAGCAGCCGCGTAATTCAAACTCAATATAGAGCGTCTGTAACTTAATTATGGTTCACCAAGAAGACTTTGGATGCTGGTATTAGGGGATGTTGTAAACGAGCCTGAAGCTATTCTTAATGCTGTATTATGGATAACATCAAGTTTGCGAAGTACAGTTTTTCTGGCAGATGCATAAGCTATGGAGCCGTAATCTATTTTTGACCTGATGAGCGTTTTATATATAAGCAGTAGCGTTGCTTGGTCTGATCCCCAATTTATATTTCCTAGGCTTTTCATTATATTAAGCCGCTGCATACATGTTTGGACCAACTTCTCTATGTGATCTTTCCAGGTAAGCTTATGGTCAAAGATCATTCCTAGAAATTTTGCTGATGTTTTGAAGTTAATATTTTGGTTATAAAGCTTCGATTTTGGAGTAGTATATGAACGTTTCCTGCTAAATATCACACCTGTTGTTTTGGTAACAGAAAACCTGAAGCCGGATTGACGTGACCATAGTTCCAAATTTGTGATGAATTGTTGCATAAATAGAGATATTGTATTTATATGTTTTCCTTTTATGTAAACCACTAGGTCATCTGCGAAAACTCTTGCTATCAGTGGTTTTTTTAAATTGTTAAGAATGTTGTTAATGGCAATCAAAAATAAAGTAGGGCTGATAACTGAGCCTTGTGGGGTTCCATTTGCTTGGCGGTAAGTATCAGATAGTTCGTCATCAACCCGAACTTTGAATGTTCTGTTGGCAAGAAAGTTGTTGATAAAAGCTAGGCAATTTCCTGTGATATTCCATCTTTGTAGTTGCATCAGTATGTTTGGAGTCCAGCAGGTATCAAATGCTTTTGAGATATCAAAGAAAATGGCTACGCATACCTGTTTGGTGGCAAAAGCCTCATTGATCTCACTTTCCAAATCCACAATATTGTCCAGAGTTGAGCGGTTTGGTCTAAATCCAGTTTGTTCTTTGATTAGGAGGTTAGAAGTTTCGAGATGCCACATGAGTCTTTGGTTGACAATTTTCTCTAGCAATTTTCCCATTGAGCAAGTTAGAGATATTGGTCTGTACGAGTTGGCTTCTTGTTTGGGTTTTTTAGATTTCAAAAATGGTAGAATAATAGCTTCAGACCATAAAGAAGGAAATACTTTGTCTTCCCATATCATGTTGAAAAGTTTCAGTAGATGCCGTCTTGCTGAAGGTGGTAGATATTTGAGAAATATGACTGGAATATTGTCTGGACCTGGACTAGAATTTTTCATTTTGTCTAAGGAGCTGTCAAGTTCTTTTATGGTGATAGGATGATTTAAAGGGTTATCGAGTGTATCTTCAAAACTGATGGGAGTTTGTTCGATTTGAGCCTTGTAATTGAGAAAGTCGCGTGTGACGATTGTTCTTGATAGGATTGGCCCAAAATATTGGCTATATCTATTGTGGATGAGTAGTAGTGATCATTGTGTTTAATGCTACGAATAGTGCTTTTTGAACTATGTCCATTCATTTTTCTTATTTTGGTTCAGACTTGGCTTATTGGAGTGGAAGAGTTTATTTCAGAAACATATTCCTGCCAAGATTTTTTCTTGGATTGTTTGATTACAAGTTGTGCCTTTGCCTTGTATTTCTTTAGCTCTACGCGATTTTGGAGAGTTTTGTGTTTCCTGTACTTGTTCAATGCTGCTTTTGCTTTTTCGCACTCTTGATTCCACCAGGGGACTGGAGTATGGCCTTTTATGTCTTTTGTTTGGCCAATGTGCTGGTTGGCACCATTCAAGATGATTTAATTGAAGTTCAATACACATTTCCCGATATCGTTGGTAATATCGCAGCTATCCATATTTAGTTCAATCTGATTTCTGAAGGATGTCCAATCTGCTGATTTGATTCTCCATTTAGGCGAGTATTTTGGTGAATATTTCCCTGGAGAGGAACGATTCTCGATAATTATTGGAAAGTGATCACTTCCATAGGAGTACGAGAGAGCCTCCCATGATAGATTGACAGATAATGCTGGGTCACAGAGGCTTAAATCGATAGCTGAGGTTTCTCCGGTAGATATGTTAAACCTAGTATGGCTTCCATCGTTCAGAAAATTCAGTGGAATGTCGGCAATGAGTTTCTCTAGTATGTGTCCTCTTGGGTTTGTCGATTTACTGCCCCATATTATGTTATGTGCGTTAAAATCTCCAATGATAATTCTTGGACTTGGTATCTGATTCAATAAGTTTTCTAAGTCTTTGTATTCTATTGTGGAATCGGGAGCAATATATATATATATTACAAATGTAAAATGTTTTATTGCTGGTGAGTTTTACAACAAGAGCTTCGATATCTGAGTTTACATGGAAGTAATCTGCTTGAAAAGATTTACTTATTAAAGTTACCACTCTTCCACTGGCACGTTTGGTGTTGTTACGAGTTTTGGAGAAAAATTGAAATTGACTGTTTGAATAGCTGCTATCTGGTTTGAGATTGGATTCTTGAAGGCATATGATGTCAGGAGAGTATTCTTTAATGATAACTTGTAGCATACCAAGTCGATGGTAGAAACCATCTATGTTCCATTGAAGAATGGAGTTGAATTTTGGAGTAATTTGAGAGGGTTATGGGCGACAAATTAATTATTAGTAGATGAATCCGATTCAGAGTCAATTAAGTCTTGGCCAAGATGAGCGAATATCTTTTTTTTTTGGTTTGGTGATTCTCGTTTTTGTTGCCTTGTCATTTATGTGGGGATATACTTCGGTTAACATAGTAGTAAGCGCAAGGAGATCAGATGTGAAATCTAGAGCTATATTTACAGGTTGGGGTGAGCCGGTTACGTTATCTAATAAAACATTTAATTGGTCGTAGTCCAGAATGAAAGGTGGCGAATGATTTTCGATGTACTCTTTGCAGGAGATGGTTGATTGTTTCTTGCTCAATTTATTCTTTTTTAGAGTTGGTTTTGGTTTAGGGAATAATTTTTCTGGCGTTATGTTATTATCGCTATCGGGTGTCGGGGTATCTTCCATAGGTCTTTTGCTTGTGGTTTTGGCCATATTGGGGATATCTGTTGCTTCCGTTTCTGCTTCCATATTCATTGAAGTTGTGGACGTCTCTTGACTAAGTGGAGAGTCTTCTGTTATTGGATCAGAAGTCAATTTTTGTGTATTAATGGTATTTGTTGACAAAGATGGTGGGAGAGTTTGGATTGGGGTTGTGAGAAGAGTTTGGGAAGTCGTAAGCGGTTCATTATTTGATATTGAACTATATGTATTAGGTTCTGATTCGTTGGAGCTATTGATACATTGTGAGGCTATATGACCATCAGCTTTGCATTTGTAGCATGTTAGTCCGTCTTTTTGGAGGAAAACTCGGTAGCTGGTTTGTTCGAATTCAATCAACATGGAGTCTGGAAGCTGTTGAGTATAAGGGCTTACGTAAATCTGTCTTCTGAAACTCAGGATGTGACTATACTCAGGTAATGTTGCACCGATTCTTAGAAACGTCATGGGAGAAACTGGATTTAGACCTATTTTTGATATTTCATCTGTTAGCAGTTGATGTGGGATGGTTGGACTTACATTGGAAAGTATGATTCTATCAGCCGGAGTTATGAGTCGACGAGCTACTAGTTTTTCGCCGTTGACGGTTATGGAGCCATAATTGTTCATGAAGTTATCAACTACTGATTTGTTTGCTAAGTACATACAAACACGATTGTTCGAAAGCCTTGATGAGAAAATAATATTTTTTGGTTGAATGATTGATCCTAATGGGATAAGGTAATCCTGTAATTTGGCATTGTTGATAGCGCAAAAAACGATTGCTTGTTGCTTGCTTGGGAAAACAGCTTGGTTGACTGCTGATGAATAACTTTTGATAACTGTTGTAGGAGTATTTGAGTGTGAATCATTGATAGAAGACATCATTAAGATTTGATTTTATTTGGCCGGAATTTGGAATACGTCCCTGGCCGCTATTAGTAAATAGTAGCATGCGAAACTAGTTTGTTGCTTTTTATAGGTGATGTATTACTTGAATTGACCGTGTTTATGATGTAGAATTCACTAAGTTTAAATAATTTGAAGAACAATATAAGTAAAGTGAACTTACAGTTTCTGAAAGTACTTCTCACTGATCAAAACTAATTAAAAACGGTTTAAACTAACTAAATTTGTAATATTTCGAGGACTGCACAAAACTAGACTAGTCACTTGTTCTGTCAGAGCCGAACTCCTATTGTAATTATTGATTATATGGTAAACGCAATTATTATAAATTACGGCAGGTTGATTGGAAGTAGTTGCTTGTTCTTGATTCAGAGATTCTCGAATCGTCTTTGCCGAAGTTGAAACAGACCTCATTGCGTCAATTATTTCCTGATGATGGCCCGAGTTTATTTGCAGATATGGTTTTATTGAGTGGCTGCTACCATAACCGGTTATTTTAATCAATTGCTGTTCTCCAATTCCCGTTTTGGCTAAAGTTGAAACAGCAGTGACCCTTGCAGAATGATTTGTTATTTTGATACTTTTGACATTAATTCCAATCAATGATGCAGCGGATTTGAACCAGTAATATATTGTATTCAGTCCAACTGGACTGTTCTTGTACCAGGCGCTGGAACTGGGATCCTTCCAGTTTGGATTTGGCGTCAAAAATAAACGCTTCGTTTTGATTGGACCTCGCTTTATTGTTAGTTTTTTGAACAGCCTCACTGGGCATATTTCTTCGTTGATTGTATTCGGTACTAGCCATTTACTGTCAGCCATTTTCTTTGAACCACCTTGGGTGGTCTTGGAAAAAACCGGGTGATACTCAATGCGGCATGTTGGTTCCCCTCTATTGTCAATTTTCTCTACAAAATATTCGAGTTGTGCTGCCGCTCCTTCATTTTCTCTCATGACCAGCAACGTGGAAAAACTTTTTCTGCAGTCCTTCCGGATTGTTTTCGACCCAAAGATCAATAATTTTTGTAAGCTCGTCTGCTCATAGTGCAGATGAACTTTCCTTTCTCTTGGTTGGATCCATTTGTAGCTTCCGGTGCTTAGCATGTTTTGCAGCTCTTGCGTTCAAAAATTGTATGTCAAAGAATGAATTAAATTTGCGATTATACTTTTCAAAAAAAAATGCCTGCAACTGCATGATAACTTCGGAGTTCTTGTTTCGCATGTTGAACCCATATTCTTCCAGAATAAGCGCCAGTTCTTCCACAGGTATATCCGCTGTATCGAAATTAGACGATTTTTCTGCGCTAAACTGCCTCCATCCGCCTGCCTTTGATTTCCTGGTGTTGACACCCGCGAATACCAGGAAATCAAAGGCAATCTCTTGGCGAATATTTTCTTTACTTTCTTGACGGAAGCGAAATATTTATTTACCTCGTGCTACTTGACAGCTTGAAAAGTTACCATGGCAACTCAACAATCAAGTCGATCACACATTTTATGTTTCGTTGGGACTTGATGAAGAAAATAATTTGCATAGTTGAAATCAATTTTAAAAATATTTGATTTTTCACCACAATTCGGTGTGGAATTTTTTTACCGAATACCACGCGAAGTAATATTAAAGTCCGCTAATTCTCGCTCATGAATATTATTAGAAAATTTGCCTCGTCTGCGACTCGGGAAATTTTCAAAATATTCATGAGCTCGAAAAAATTTCCGGAAATAATTTGACCTTTAGTGGTATTACTAGTGAAAATTGTTATGTGAATGGGGAAACAAAAATTAAAATAAAACTACAATAAACATAGAAAAATTAAGAAGATTTATACGTAACATGCATAAGTTTTTAATTAGAAATAATGCCTTTATTTTAGATGATAGCGCAACAGAAATATAGAACCGAAGGCTGGAATATTGTGTATACTGATGAAACATACATCCACAGCTCGCATGTGCAATCCAAGGGATAGGACGAAGTATCAGGAATAGTTTGTAATTAGTCAGGAAGACATTTTCTGAAGTATCTGTTCAAGAATAGTGTTTCATTTGCGAACATGTAAAGACATGCGAATCTGAATGAATTAAAAAAGAACACATTTTTGATGATGCTGTAGATTCTCAAGTTTAATGTAAATGTAGGATCGTCTGGCAAATTTACTAAGGTTATCGAATTTCTTAGCGACTCTGAAGTCTACAAGAAGCCATTAATTCTCATAAAGTTAATATCAAATATGATTAATATTTCAGGAATATGGAAGAATTTACAGCTTGGAGAGGATTACGGAACAGAGAAATTGATTATTGTTGCAGAGACAGAAAAAAGCTTACAAAAAGAGAAACAATCCGTTTTGTATGAGTGTAATAGGACTGTTTCAAATGGTACATCCCGTTTATTATAATTGTTTAGTTTTTAATATAATTTCAGTATTTTTTCTGTGTAAGAAACGCGATATAAAGATCTGAGGAAGCCTCCATATTCGTGGAATGTGTCCATCACGTATTAAACTTTACATTGAAAGTGATGATCTACTTATCAGACAACTATATTTTGAATATTTTATTTTAACTTAATTGTTATTATAATTTAAAGGAAATATAATTGTACAAATCATGGAAACACATGTGGGACACAAAGGTGAAATACGTGCCAAAAGATTGAAGGATCAACTCAAAATAGTATAGTGAATTAACAGCAGGTGTTACAATATACAGGGTATTGCAGGAGAGCGAGTTTCTTTCAGACCCTGCCAGTACTACATCATCAGAAAATGATTTTTATAGAGGTGAGACATCCGTAACTTAATTGAATTACAAAAAGAAGTAACTCATTTTATTGAAGAAATGTCCAGCGCACAAATTCACTTAGCTTAGAAGAAATAAGAAAGGTAATTGTAATTAAATTAACTGTGTCGACCTTTACTTCGTAGAATCTACTCATATTACTGTTTTAAATGAAACTTACTGTTTCTAGACAATACAATATACTGAAAAAATGTTAAAAATTCTAAGAAATTTGACAACTGACGATGAAATTTAAAATCGAAACAGCTGTCAAATTTCTTAGAATGTTTTACATTTATTCAATATATTGTGGAATTATCTAGAAACAGTAAGTTTAATTTAAAACAGTAATAGTAATTGTATTTATTAAAATTACATGAATATTTTTCAAAAAATACTTCAATTCAACAAGATTATTCCATTTCAAAAATTAATGATTTCATCAACAATTTAAACTACGAACCATTGGCAAAATTCAATAAGGCATTTGAAAAAATTAAAATATATGTCATGCAAATTCTAGAAAATTTTCAAATTTTTCCACTTTTTTAAAAGTACTAGCAATTTATCGCAAAGTTTTATAGTATATTTTTTTTTGGAAAGTGAAACTTCTGTAACAAATTTGATATTGAATAACCTTCGAAAAAGAAAATTTGTCACCAGGAAGCTTTTTCGTAGAGCATCCAATATTCTACGAAAGTATTTTCTGGTTTATTGATGAGCTAGAAAATTGAGTTTGAAAAACATTTTTTCTTGTTATTTAAATGGGAAATACGAAATTGATATTTATATTGAGTCAAAATTTCAAGAGGATCATTTTTTCGACTTCCATATCAACAACTTTAAAAAATGTAAATATTTTTGGGTCGATTTAATATAAACATAGTCTGGCTTATGCGTTATCTTTACACTGGTTGCATAGATTCACTTTTAATACATCTATAGAATAATAGGCAATAAAGAGTGCAAATTTATTACAAGGATTTTTCGCCCGGTCAGAAAAAATTGACTCAGTAAAATTATTATGTTAGTTTTTGGAAATTATTAATCTCAAATGCTAGAGAGAAAATGCGCTAATATGAAGTTTTTGCCCCGGTTCGAGAACATCCTGAATTCGGGGCTGCTGGTAATAAAACGAGGGCGCCAAATTCAAATAAGCATTAGTAGTCGCGTCAACGCCTGCGGAAATAGGGATGAACCTGGGAAAGTGGTGCGACAGGACGGATCGGGATGCGGTTTTCTGCATTCTCTTCCAAAAACGATTATCACGAAATGTGGGGCGGTAGATTTTCCCTTCTACCGAAAATTGCATTGCTGCAGGCCAAAGTGCACGCGAAAAATGCATTATCTGGGAGGCCTTGTGGAAGATTTTCAAATTTGATAAATAAGGGTCAGAACTGGCCCGGATCGGGTACTCGGGGGTTTTCGAGGCCGCTGATCACGAATATAATGTTCAAATTGACCTCTAAACACCTGGTGCACCAGAGCCTGACCCTAAACGTCATCTCCGGGGGTTTTCCTGACACAATCAAAGAAGGTCAACCAAAAATCATTTTGGAGGGGTTTTTTGGCCCGCTGAATCCAAATCTGGCATCGGCGAGCACCCCACTGGCACCTGGTACACCGAAACCCGGGCTAGAACGTCATCTCCGAGAGTTTTTTTGAGAAGTGTGCCAAAAACCACCCGAAAATCATAAGAGGGCAGTTGTGTGGGGCGGTGGTCCCGAATTTCACGTCGGAAACAACCCCCCGAACACCTGGTGCACCACAACCTGACCCTAAACGTCATCGTCATTATTAAAGTATGCCTGAGGGAATGGAGACAACTCGAACTTAAGGTACTCCATCATTTCTTTATCACCTTTTCTTAACGCCCATATTCTGTGAAAGAGGACGTCGAGGTCAATTTCTATAACTTTGTTGTTGACTTGAACCGGAACAACTTTTTCGAGGGCCCTAAGCGAGAGTTACACATTAATAAATGTGTCAAATTATGAGACGGGTTTTGGTGAGTTTGTTGGGGTCGTATCTGTACAACTCTCGGAGATGACGTTCAAGTCCAGGTTTCGGTGCACCAGGTGCCGGTAGGGTCCTCGCCGATGCCAGATTTGGATTCAGCGGGCCAAAAAACCCACTAAAATGATTTTTGGTTGACCTTCTTTGATTGTGTCAGGAAAACCCCCGAAGATGACGTTTAGGGTCAGGTTGTGGTGCACCAGGTGTTCGGGGGGTTGTTTCCGACGTGAAATTCGGGACCACCGCCCCACACAACTGCCCTCTTAAGATTTTCGGGTGGTTTTTGGCACTCTTCTCAAGAAAACTCTCGGAGATGACGTTCTATCTCGGGTTTCGGTACACCAGGTGCCAGTGGGGTGCTCGCCGATGCCAGATTTGGATTCAGCGGGCCAAAAACCCCCCAAAATGATTTTTGGTTGACCTTCTTTGATTGTGTCAGGAAAACCCCCGGAGATGACGTTTAGGGTCAGGTTCTGATGCACCAGGTGTTCGGAGGTCAATTTGAACATTATATTCGTGATCAGCGGCCTCGAAAACCCCCGAGTACCCGATCCGGGCCAGTTCTGACCCTTACTTATCAAATTTGAAAATCTTCCAAAAGGCCTCCCAGATAATGCATTTTTCGCGCGCACTTTGGCCTGCAGCAATGCAATTTTCGGTGGGAGGGAAAATCTACCGCCCCACATTTCGTGATAATCGTTTTTGGAAGAGAATGCAGAAAACCGCATCCCGATCCGTCCTGTCGCACCACTTTCCCAACAGTTCGCAGGCGTTGATGCGACTATAGCGTTTTAAATAAAACTTACTGTTTCTAGTTAACTCCACAGTTTATTGAAAAATGTTAAAAATTCTAAAAAATTGACAATTGTTTCGATATTATCTAAATATCATCGTCAGAATGACAGAAGTTACATTTCATTTGATGCCTACCTGATGTTTAATTATTTTTGGCTAGTCCAAGAAGTGACCTATCTTGTGATTGACTTAATATATGTTAATATAAAAAAGAAGATATGATATTACAAATATTAAAGCTTAGATATTATTAGCCCTATGGGGATATCTGGAAATCATGTTTCCCAATTAAGATCAGTATCACTGTGCAATGATATAGAAAACCAGGAAAACTATATCTGCTGATCTTTACAATGATCACTTAAGAAGACAGTTTAAAAGTGGAGAACTCCCTAGATTTATCTGTTCATTGACGATTTCATATTGTGGGTTTCTTAAGTGTCTTCTAATTTCCAATTCTTCAAGGAAATCTAGTTCTTGTTTCTTATCACAAATATGTAATACTTCTAGTTCTGTGTTAGGTGTCAATGAATGATGGGTGTCAAGCAGATGTCTGGCGTAGTGGGATTTATCTGTTTGTTTTAATCTGTATGCTGGTAAGTGTTCACTGTATCGGATTTCAAATTTTTTAAGGGTCTGACCCAAATATATAGCATTACATTCTGGACATTTGAGTTTATATATACCAGATTTCTTTAATGGTGATATTTTTGTTTTTACATTTAACAATTTTGTACTTATGTTACTTTCTGTTTTAAAAGAAATCGTTGTATTTGTTGCTAAAGATATTATCTTTGAAATATTATTAGAACCATTTCCTGCATATGTAATGGTTTTATAAGTTTTTATTTCTTTAGTTTGTTTAGGAAATATTAGTTGTAATGCCACTTTTTCCTCTTTTCTATTAATTAGTTTATTTATCATATGTAATGGGAAACCGTTGGATGTTGCTATTTGTTTCATTGTGTTAATCTCTCTATCAAAATTACATGTGTTCATAGGAACTGAAAATGCTCTATGTATCATTGAATTATATGCCGCTAGTTTATGGGACATGGGATGATTGGAATAGTCACATCAGTGTGTGTTGATTTTCGGTGAATCGAATAATCAAGCACATTATTAAGTCTTTGAATTTTTAAAATCAAGAAAATTGAGTGAACTATTTTCTTCAACTTCTAATGTAAATTTAATTTTTGGGTGTAAATTATTAATGTGGTTGAAAAATATATCTAATTGTCATTCACTACCCATAAAACAAGGTAATATTTTGGTAATATCGAAACAATTGTCAATTTTTTAGAATTATTTTCAAATAAGCATGTTGCTCAGTCTCGCCCTATATACAAGAACACAGTTGAATTATTGGATCTTTAACCGTACGTCATTAATATCTGATAACATAGCCGACATAATTATTAAGTGGCATCTCTTTCTATTAATAGTGAAGAACAGAACAAAATAATTTGACATTTGTCGGTTATGTTATCAGACATTAATGACGCACGGGTAAAAATCCAATAATTCAACTACGAGTATATATCAGTATATATCATTTTAGGAGTTAATTTCGCTATGACGTATCTCACACGATATCTAAAGCGGTTTATCTCGAAACTATTATTGCTTATTACTTTGATTTATAACATCAGTTAAACGTTATTAGATAATACTGTTTACGTAATTGGCACTCATAATGTACTTAATTTGTTATAACATGCAATTAATTTGAAATAAAGTGATGTGTTGGTACGTTACCATTACGAATTTCAAAATAGACAGCCTTACCTGAAAAAGAAAAATAGAAGATTAAAAATTAATATGTTGAAATTTAAAAGAAATTATGTGTTGAATATTATTTTAGTAATGTATAATTTTTTTCAATTCAAAATGGGGGAATAAAAATGGAGAGCTCATTTTACGAATAAAACTGTAGATGAGTATGATCAATAGACCTTTTCATCACAAATTTTATATGCGCATGCGTTCAGTTGAGCCATCTTTTTCGTACTGTTTTGTAAATAAGCGTGTTAAAATACATATGAATAAATGGTTCAAATCGACAAACATTAAACAAATAATATTTATTGAAAAGAAATTGGTCGTAAATCGAAATAATAAGTTTTTAATTGACATAATAAATTACTATACGACTGTAATTATATTATTATCTGTACGAAAAGGAAAAATACTTGGGTGTTCCTCTGGAGTATGTAAGAGTCATACGCGGTATAAATCCTTTAAAGCCAAATCATAAGATGTGTATTTTGTAAATTTCCCTAAAACTTGTTTGCAGTATATAGTAGTAATACGTATAAATTGTACGCGTAATCCTATGATTAAAAAGTCAGCCTACATCAACACAGAGATTTTTCTCGAATGACTCAAGTTTCATTTCGTCCCAAGAAAAACTACGGGAAAAGTGCTGCTAATTTTTGATGGCCACGGATCTCACTGCAGCTCAGTGGAAGCTCTGACATATGCTGATGAGAATGACATAATCCTGCTTTGCCTTCTCCCACATACTACCCACTATCTCCAACATCTCGATAGATCCTTTTTTAAGTCGTTGAAGGCAGCATTTTATCAAGCTTGCGATACTTGTTTAAATACAATGCTGATAGAAAAATCGGCAGGCTACAATTTGGACGACTCCTAGGTGTTGCTTGGGGAAAGGCTGCAAGTGTTCAAAATGCAACATCAGGTTCTAAGGCGGCTGGAATTTACTCCTTTAATCCGCAAAGTATCCCGGACTACGCCTATGGAGGTACCGATGTGGGAATACAAGAAACGTATGCGAAAATGCTATGTCAAGAGGAGGAACGAATTACCAAACCCCAAACTTTAACTTCTCGTGCTGCCGATTTAGCTGATGAGCCTATAGTTCAAACCCAAACATCTACTCCTCCAAAAATTACGCCTGGAAAAGCATTGGATATTGTATCTCCTATTCCAGCTGCTGCTGTGCTGGACGCTAAAAGAAAAGGAGGGAAACTCGCAGAGATTTTAAATAATGCAGAAACCATAGAAAGGCGCAAAAGCATTCAGGAGCACAAACAAGTGAATCTCAACAAAACGAAACGTAGCACAAGGGAAGCTAAAACACCAGTGGTATCTAGAAAGAGGAAATTTACTGCGAAAACGGTGTCAAAAGGAAAACAGAAGACCCTGAAACTGCAGGTAGAGGAGTCCAGTGACGAAGATTCAAGCTTGTCTCTTCATGATAGCAATTCAGATTTGGAAAATCATGATGACGCAACCTGCACTGGATGTGGCGAAGAATATACGAAGACAACTAAAGATGAAGATTGGATTCAATGCATTCATTGCCAGCAGTGGGTGCATGAGGGATGTACCAAGTATCAAAATACGTGCGAGATCTGTGTTAAAGTGCTTATTAAGAGGCGTATAGTGTAGTGGCATCTCTACCTTAACCTGACGGCGTCTCTCCCGCAGGGTTAGGTAGAGATGACGATTTGCGGAGTTTTGAAAAATATTTTTTTAATATTTGTTACATGTTTATTGCGGAATAAAACTTATGTTTCTATTTTGATAAATAAACGTTGAATCTATGACATGTTAATTTGGAAGCATTCATCAAAGTCGATATGAAAAATCGACATCTCTCCCGAAGTTACCCTATATTTATCTAACGTTTATTATTTTTATAGAATATTTAGTTTCTTGTCATGCATATGAATAGATTAACTGGAAAATATAATTTGCATTGCGAAGCGAAGCGATCAGTTACGCAAAGTACGAGTACTAGAAACAGTCATAGTGATACGAGTTTTACATACTATTTTTATAATGAACGTGCAAATATTTTTAATAAAAATAAAATTGCAATTAGGTATTTTTGTGCTTATTTATTTGTTGGTTACCCTCACATATACAGGTGACAGTTGACATAACATTTAAATTTTAAATTTGAATGTTTATTAAGATACTAATTTAGAATTTATGAATAAGAAACTAAACAGCGAATTATCATGCACTCCACCAGAACTTCCCAATATTGCTGAGAATGCAGTTAATGATTTACTATCTGAAAAATATAAGCAAAAGTATGAGAAGGAATATGATAAAACAATATGAAAAATTACACAGAAAAAGTTCAAGTCAGCTATAAATGTCAGTCTGTCAACTGTAAGTTAATTAGTGCATCGAACTGCATAGTTTCCAGAAACTATGCTGAAATGGTTATTTTGTGAAACGTAGGCCGAGGACCACATAAAAGCAGAGTTAGTATTTATTTTATTAATTAAACTGGTGCTTCAAGACCGTTGTTGACCATTTTATGTTCTTTAGTTGATACAAAGTTTTGAATTTGATGCATATATCAGATTCACAATTACAGTAAATTCAATAATTTTATCCAATTCGCTCTTTCACTTCATCGATAATCATCGACCCGTGTGCAAAATAATTACACACAGCTGTCGGCCAATCAGATTTCTCTATTTTTCATTTCACTAAGAGAAAACTGTATGAAATGTGCTATATTTCATAGTGGTCGTCGGAAAAGTTTATTTGCTTGTTCTTTCTACTCTCAATACATATATCACAACCTTCGAAAATATCACGTTAATTCGTTAAAAAATAATTGCCACTATGTGTTCACTTACTGTATGTAGTATGTTATACGCTTTATACAGATAGCAACACTTCAAACTCGGTCTCTGAATTATACCTAGATATCCGTCCTCGATCATCAACATTCAAGTCGTGTTCGAATGCCTGTCGTTCGCAGTAGAATACAACCTGCAATTTCTGATTTCTGCCTCCAATCTCCAAATAACTAACTGTGTATTGGATTCCAGAGAAATTATTAGACGTGTATAGAATTCCTTAGCAGGAAAACGTAATAGTCTGTTAGTGTTTGTTGAAAGTACAGTTTGCTGATGATGGCAGTTATTGAGATATATTGATTGGATGCGAGAGTTCGGGAAGTCTAGTCGGTTTTCAGAAAATGTACACAGTTATAATCCAGTTATATAAAGAGGAAAAGTAATTTTTTTATCGAATGGTACAAAATTTTGATTATTTTTGGAGTTAATATCGATCTAAGCAATAATAATAATAATAATAATAATCATAGTATAGTATAGTATAGTTTATTGACATTTAGTATACAAATAGTACATATCGTCACAAATTATGAAGTTTTTTAGATATCGATATAATAATTGAAAACACATAATACGTAAAAACAAAAATAAACATGAATGCAGATGTTAATTAGTTTAACACAGTGCAAATACATAAATAGTCAAAAAGTCACAGATAACAGTCAAATATTACATTAAAAAATCAATAATTAAAAAAATATATGAATATATATACAATTAAAAATCATCCGTTTGGGAACCGATATGCAAGTCAAGGGTTACTGCAGAACGCAATAAAGTCATCCACACTATAAAAACAGTGTGCCAATAACAATTTCTTCATTAATTTCGAAAAACCAATTTTATTCAATCTTTTTATGTCAGTGCCCTTATAGTATTTTTGCAATGCATTATATAAATTATAATTCAGCCTGTTGTTCTGAGATAAACAAATCCTTGATCTCTAATAATAATAATAATAATAATAATAATAATAATAATAATAATAAACTAAGCAAATACGCCGAGCTAAGGACCGAAATAAAAGAATTGTGGAATCTTAAAGAAGTCAAGATCATTCCAGTTGTTTTATCCTGTATGGGGCTAATTCCCAAGAAACTAAGTACTTCCCTCAAAGACATTGATATTCCTGAGTCAACCTACCGATTAATGCAAAAATCTGTAATCCTGGATGCGACAAACATTGTTAGGTCATTTCTAGAATAGTGACACCCAACGAAAGTCTTGCTGTTGAGGCCGACTGTCGTTGAAACACGCCGGGTGTAAATCCGGTGACACAAAAAGGAAAATAATGATAATAATAATAATAATAATTATGATTACTGTGGTGATATCACGAAAAATTTACCATGATGTGTGTGGATCCCAATTTGTAGAATGGAGGTGTTTCATTCTCTGTCTGTTTGCCGATCTTGAATGAAATGATTCGTCATCTTTGTTGCCCGTAATTAAAATTTTGGGTGCTACTCTTTCTCTGGTGTTACTTTTATGAGGTATGGTATCGTTTCCCAAACTGATAACAGAATGACTGAGAATTGGCAATAGCACTGGAAACTTCAGATGATGTGAAAACACCCGGAGCTTCGGAATTTAACATTGGCCTAATTTTACTAAAAGGCTGTTTTAAATTTTCATGTTCCACTTGTGCTTTAGTATCTGATGGTTCCAAAGGTGTTCTATAGTTAACTGTTTTAATCATGTTAAGCTGATCTTGAAGTGATCTGATCGCAATTTCTTGATTAAAAATAATCTTATCCTTGTTTTTAATTATTTCTTCCAAATATTTCACTTTAAGTTGAAGTTCTGATGTAACACTGGTACTATAAGTGGGTATTGGTGATGTTTCCATAGTAATTCCACTGTCTATACAACAGTTGCAAGAAAAATCCTCTATAATTTTTGCATTTTTGACAGATTTCAAGCAACTCTTATGGGAAACAACCCCACACGTCACACATTTTAATCCTGATGTAACATCTTTTTTGCATCTTTTACACTTATTTATTGAGTCCATATTCCGTTGCAAATGCCGAACAAATCAAGTAATATCGAATAAAAGAGAGAAGTTTCGTTTAAAATAAATAATAATAATAATAACATGGGAAGGTAAAAAACTACACAGCATATATAAACATGATCTCAGTAGGCAACACCAACTATCGACTAAATGGCTTGAAATAGGACAACTATATACAGAAACAGTGGCACCACTGCCAGCAATTTTCGTAGATATAACCCACCCTAATGACCACAACATCGATAAGGCAGAAGAGGAAAAAATAAAAAAATATATTCCGTTATCAATAGAATATAACGAAATTCATAGATTAAAATCAGTACAAATCGTTCCCATTGTAATAACGGCAACAAAAACCTTCACAGTTAATACTGAAAATGCAGCTCGACCCAAACACACTTATTCCAAAAATGCAGAAGAATGTTATCCTCGAAACGTGTCGCATCGTACGAACAGTCCTGAACATGCCTAATCAGGAATTTGAGTAAGGTTTGCTTGGGCCCCTTACTTCTTGAACCAGATGTTTAACAACTCTGAGACTAATACATGATAATAATAATAATAATATATCGGTTTCATTCAACATAGTCTCACTTAATGTTGGAATACAGACAATAATTATTAATTAAAGATAATAATAAAGCAAAGCCCAATAATAACTTGATCTAAGGTGCACAAAAAAAATAATAAATGAAAGTAAATAATATAAATATAAAACAAAAAAACCTTCCGGTTCCTAGTTTCCATCGTTGCCTATCTGATCAGCCTTCTGGTCTTAAGTCTCTTTCTGACATGTCTTCAGTTACTCCTTGTATCCCCGCCAATCTCCTCCAGAAATCCATTTCCAACGGTAGATTTGTTGGGTTTTATTTAATTGCATCCGTACAGAGCACTACACTCATTACTTTTGTGTTATATATTTAGATAGACCGTAGTAATGAATTTAAAGCAACGATAATTTTCTTTTCTTCATTTATACGCACATAATATAAGTTAATTATTGACAAATTCACTGACATTTCCAACTTTTCATATTGGTTTTTAAGATTACCGGCCATGTACTCAATATTATCTTTGTCTTGTACAAATATAGCATGGTCATCTGCAAAATGTAATCTATATAACGTACTTCTAATAATATCTAATACCAATATCTTTACATGTCTTTCTCATGACTCTATTATATATATTTTAAACAGCGTTGAGATCTGACTACCTTGCTGTCGTATCCTTTTGTTGTAGGGAACCCTTCAGAAACTTTATTTCCTACTTTAATTTTTGATATGTAGTTTTATATAACTGTTGTACGGCTTTTATAAATGTGTTCCTTATAGGTAGTTATATATAGAAGGAAAATGAAAAATAATACATTGTTAAGCATAAAACATAACATTTCTAAAATAAACCAATCAACGAAATTCTTGAATTGTCTTTATTAACCGGACTAATTGTTATCGCATTATAAACTTAATATTGCATAATACTTATTGCTAAGTAATTATTAAAAACAACAAAAGCAAATTAGTATTAACAAAAATCAATATTTATTAAGAAATTATTAAGAGATGACATATTTACTTAAATAACTAAAATACTGCAACCTTAATCATGAAATGATATACATATGGACTATGTAGTTTAATTTGTTATATTTGGTATTTTTCATTTGGTTATCAATCAATAAAATATCTTTGTAGTCTAAAAGGTTAAATTATTAGGTAATTGTCATTTGAGGTAAGCCAGTATTTTTCTTCATTGCTGCTACATTACGAATTCGATTTAGCTATAGTAAACTTACAGTATTACAATCTATTTTTCTAACCATTTGAAAGCTGTTTCCAGAGCCTGAAATGCTTCTTCATCAGATGGTCATCATTATTTACATCTAAGTTTTCTTCTGTTTCATCTTCTTGCTTTTCCTGATCTTCAAAATGTTTTCAACAATTTCGTCATCCGACATAATCGAAAAAACCTTGATCATTACTGTCACAAGTGAGCCAAGCTTTTATATCATCAGCATCATCCGATCATGGTTGTAAATCCGGATAATCGCAAATCCTTATTACTGAGGGCTGGAGTTTCCACTGTATTTTGTTTTAATGTGCACTCTGTTTAAAAGTCGTTATTTTTTTTGCTATATGTCCCAATCTCTACAAATTGTATGTGGTTAATTCAATCAAATTTGGACTAATTTGTTCGTAATCCTTCATATTCGTTCGATTCGGTTAACAGTGATTAATTTTTATCAAAAAAAACTCAATAGAAAGATATAGAAAATTAAGAAGAAAAAAACGCCATATTTTGAAAAGTTCAAGATCAAAATAAATACAGTCAAGAAAATACACGAAATATATCGTCCCTCTTAAAGGAATTTTTTGCTCTCCGATTTTTTTTTTGCATTTACTGTGTTGTACTGAGTTCTAATATGCACTCGGTTTCTCCCTATCACCCACAAGTATTTAGAGAAGGGAGAATATAAAACTACCAATTTATAAGCAATCTAGTGGTGAATCTTTAAAAATTAAAAAAAACGAAACCACTTTTTTACGAAATATACTTTTTATTGCATAATAAAAAGAAGAGTGCAATGAAAAAATTTATTTGGTTTCCTTTTTTCGCGTGAATTCACCAGGAGCGGTTTCACGTTTAAGGGTCCAATAGTAGTCCGCTAGCATATTTGGGGTCCATTTTCCACTGAGCATTTTGCTGATGAAATTGTCAAGGAAGAATTCTAAATGGGAGTGAAGAAAATGCAGCTTAAGGGGCCATATTGCAACCCAAGGCTTTATAAGATTGGGTAAGTTCTTCAGCTAGATATTTGTAGTTGTCTGATTTGTTACCTACGAAGTTGCTACATACATTTTTGATGACATCCCATGCCCTTTCTTCTCTTCTCAAAAGTGAAGTTGTAAAATGTTGATCCTTAAAAAGTTCCCATATTTGAGGTCCAACGAAGATTCCTTCTTTATGCTTTGTTTCACTTATACGCGGGAATTTCCGTTTCAAATAAAGAAACGCACTTCTTTTTCTATCTAAGGTTTTAACAAAAAAAATTATAAACTCTAGTTTATTGTGCAGAGGAGGTAAATAAACTTTTGTGCTGATCTACTAAAGGTTCATTAAGGACGTTTTTCTGGCCGGGCACAATGTTTTCACGTAACGGCCAATCTTTAACTAAATAATGTTGGTTTCTGACTCTGCTCTCCCATTCGCATAAAAAACAATATTTTGTGAAGCCACTCTGCAGTCCTGTGAGCAGTGCAATAACTTTCAGAGCGACACAGATATTCCACTTATTTTATGCAATGGGGTAATTAATATGCACATGTTTTGGTATGTTTCTTTCATATTTACAGCATGACTAACGGGAACTGATGGCCATTCATTTCCATTGAACTACAAGCCTTTAGAGTTATGTTCGAAGAGGCAATAAATAAACGCCACTAGGTAGGCACATAATAAATGCCAAGTTAATTCATTAAACCTGGAATATCATGACAGTAATCTAACTCATTTTCTTTTGAGAAAAATATGACAAGCATAGACTTCCTTTTTCCGAAACGTGGAAATTTTCACACCTTTGTGTAAAAGGTTCGACTAATGCAAACGAGATCCAAGTAGTTGTACCATTGTTTTGAGAATATCTAAATCACGAACCAGATCATTGAGCTACTACATTCGAAAACGCCTTCCTCTTCATATGTGGACAGGCTTCTGTCTCCTCTGTGTCATCATTATTATCTGGTTCATCATATTTCTCTAGAGGTTTAGGAACAGGTATGCTAGAAGCGTCATGGCTGAGGGGCTATTAGGATACACTATTTTATGCTTGCTATTACTAGAAAATCCCAAAATGTTTGTTAAGCAAAAGTAACCATCAATAACATGATTCTTAGGCTCCCGCCAAATCATTGACACTCCAAACTTCATAGATGTGTGAATACCCCGTAGGCACCCTGCTAAGGTTCTTGAGCAAGTACGGCAGCATATTTCGGATTTTGTCTTGATCGTAAACTTTGAACCCGAAACATAACTCGTAGGATTTTCTTACAAGTGGGCTCAAGGTCTTTCGTTGAGCTTTCAGTGCCACCTCACCACATATATAACAGAAACTGTTCGGAGAGAGAGAGAGAGAGAGAGAAATTCGAGAGTTTCTTCTAGAAGTTGGATTGTGGATTCGGCGAATCCAAGATTTTGGAGTTGTTGGGGAGTCATATCAGTTAGATCGGAATATTCAGTGTCTGAAGCGGTGGATTTGTGTGCGTTTTTGGCTGTGCGGGTGCGTCTGGAGTATATTTTTAGGTGTTTTATGTTGGGAATTGGTGTGGAAATTAGGCTGTGAAAGCTAATATCGACAGCAGCCTCCCCAGTAAAATATTTTCTGACTTATTAGCTTGCTGGGTGGTTATATTTACGTAGGTTAAATATCCTTCCTACGTCTGGTGTGGTTTCAGTTGGATTCGGTGCGAGTTACTTCAGGATTTCATAAATAAATAAAAAAAATAAACGGTTTTAAAGATTGAAACTAACTTTTCCGCATCTGTGGTCCTGAACAATATTCTATCATAAAATTGTTACTTGTATACACTTCGGGGGATGTATCGTGCTAACAAACCGAAATTTCTCCAAAAATAAACGGTTTTAAATATTAAAACTAACTTTTCCGCATCTGTGGCCCTGAACAATATTCTATCATAAAATAGTTACTTGTATACACTTCGGGGGATGTATCGTGCTAACAAACCGAAATTTCTCCAAAAATAACCAAAAATTTAGTATATCTAGTTTTATAGGACCCGCTGTACTCGCTCTAGTCAACTGAAAATCAATAGGGTACATCTGTGAGACACCTTGAACAATACTTATTCATAAAGTTGATCAATCGTATACTCTCTGGAGGCTGTATCGTGCTAACAAACTAAATATTCTCCAAAAATGACAAAAATTTGGTACTTCAAGTACCACAGCACCCGTTGTACTGGCTTTAGTGAGCTCAATATCAATAGGGTTCATCTTTAAGACGCTCTGAATAATATCCAATCATAAAATTCATCACTTGTATATACTCCGGAGGCTGTATCGTGCTAACAAACTGAAACTTCTTCAAAAATGACAAAAATATCGTACTTAAAGTACTGTAGCACCGGTTGTATTGGCTCTGGTGAGCTGAAAATCAATGGGGTTCATCAGTGAGATGCCCTGAATAATATTCAATCATAAAATTGGTGACTTGTTGAACTCCGGAGGCTGTATCGTGCTAACAAACTGAAATTTCTCGAAAAACGACAAAATGTCGTACTTCAAGTACCATAGCACCCGTTGTACTGGCTCTGGTGAGCTGAAAATCCATAGGGTTCAACTGTGAAATGTCCTTAACAATATTCCATCATAAAATTGGTGACTTATTGCACTCCGGAGGCTGTAACGTGCTAACAAGACTTGCAAGGAAAAGTGGCCGACGACAACGACGACGACGACATACACACAGGATTTTTTTTCTAAAAACCGTTTTTTCGTGTTGTTGTTGATGGATAACGTAAAAATAACTCAAAAAAAAATTTCAAATTTCCAACTTTTTTGTGGGTAAACCAATACTTTTCTCGCATATTAGATAGGTTGGCGGAAAAGTAAAAAAAATGTTTCAAAAGAAAACAATTGTAACTCTTCCAAGAGTGATTCATAAACTGTCGAATTGGAAAGTTCGACAGAACACGTGGGTTGGCTGGGGTTCTCGGTGGAGGCGTGTAAGTTGCCGGTGAAGTCGACTATGAATTGATTTGCATCATTGATCAACTCTGCTAGTATCACCTTCCCCAAGCGATGGACTGGAACAAACGCAGGATCGTAATGGCATCGCTTGTATATCCACTGCTGATTACTGCAATACTGATCCTCCGACAAACGATTGGCTGCTTATATACCTGTTTCGAACATCTGGTATGTTCTAGAAACATCGGGAAACAAGAGTATCGAAAACGATTTTTGTATACAGGGGCCCTTCAAGAAGTAGCTGTTCCTTCGACGATTATAGGGTACGATTAAATCTGGAATTACATGTGGTTTAATGGGTATCTCCTTTATTTGAAGCCCTAGGGGGCTGAGACTTCGTAGATGGGGAACATCCCCAAACACCCCCCATGCGGTGTTGCCATATTGTGCACAATTTCTCTACACTACGGGAAAGCGTAGAATTGGCAACGTTGCACCCCATTATGCTGTAGGAAGATAAATATCGCACAGGTACAATCTTACACTTGCTTAAAGCATGTTGTTGGCACTCTGTTACGTGATACAATAATTTAAAGTTTGGTATAAGAGTTATATAAGTAGGGCTTACCGAAATAACGTATTTTTCTGGCGAAGAGGATTTTCGTTCAGAACAGTGATTGATATTATATTCGTCCGTAAGTTGGCGGTGTTTAACCGTTTGCATACAGTGATCCACTTTGTCAGATCATCTCAATTGCGATTTTATAATAGGTCGAACAAAAGGTCTGTCTTAAGTTTTGCATTGCGCAAGCATGTCATAGTCGATGAAAAGTGAAGGTGATGTTGACAGTTTTTTCTTTAATTATCATATCACTTGGAATTCATGCCAAATTATGGGACAGTAAATAAGGAATATTATCTGTGCGTAATCCTACGTTTGCTAGAGCAAATTTGTCAATAAATACCATATTTGTGGAAATAATTTCTGACCAAAACTATATAAACCTTATGCAATAACCACCATATTTCCGTAATACGTCTTTCCAAAACACAAATTATCACTTCGATTATATAGAAGACATAAACTGATAGGACCTACTTAAAAGAGGATAAATACGTTTAATTTTTGTATTTATATATTTTCGACAGTTAAGATTTACACAGCTATTACTGAACTGTTTTTATTTCGTTGATAACCGCTCTTCCGTAAAAGCATTCTCGTATAACAAGAATAGTAATCTGCCGACGTCACAATCTAAATCGAAAAAGCATCCGCATTCAAGAGAAGCCAAACGATCAAATTCAACACGCAAAATTCCGCATCAGAAACGGAGTTTTTGTTGTCTCTTTGTTCTGGATTCCAAATCCCGAAATAAAACAAGTGAGAGCGAACTGAGAATTTCGATCTCTTACAATAATAACACCGGCCCGCCCTTTAGTCTGATTTGAGTGCCAAGCGTCTAGCTTAACAGGCCAGGGTCAATGCAGCAGATTTCGGTCCTTGTAACGCGTAATCCTCGAGGAGATTTATTTAACGACCTTGTGACAGAATTCCGTTAATACGGAATTAGATAAATGGAGCGTAATTACTAATGGAAAACGTTGAAATGTGTAGCACAAGATCGTTAGTTATAGGTCTATCAATCGTATATATTTGACTGTCGTAAGATCAATTTATTTATGAAGTTTGCATGACTGCGCGGTACGATAGCTTATTACTTCAAGGCTTAATTTTTCTGTTTGCTTCACATATTTCGATTTAACGAATCAAGGTTTTATAGGGCATTTTGAAGAGGATCGAATCTAAATAATAAGAAATTCATACATTGAGAATTCCAATTGGGTGTTTTAGAAAAACTTGACATTCTAAAAATCTGAAAATTTGGCGTACACTGCGCGTCATATAAAACTGGTACGAATATGATGATCGGAAATAGTGTTTTTGTAGTTGTATAAATATATCTTTTAAAATGTATCAATGCTAAACCAGCTGTTATGGTATAATTTCTAGGGCAGTGATGCCAGTTCAACAAAAATGTAGTCACTTTAGTATCAAATGTTAGAAACTATGTTAGGGATATAAAGGGACAGTTAAAATCCCAATGGATTTTAAGTACAAATAAAAACGTACACTCCCGATGCCTAGCCAAGCATTTTAGAAGTCCGTCCTCGATGCCCAGCCCAGCCAAGAATTTTAGAAGTCCATCCTCGATGTCCAGCCAAGTTTCGTAAAATAAGTAGTATTTATTAATTTTGTTTGTTAGTTTCATAAATAAATTATTGAAAATGTCTTGTTACTTGAGGGAGGCGGAAAAATCATATGTATAACATGGGCGTAAAGTGCCTTTTCCTCCCTCGAATGATGATTAAACTTCATCCTCGAAAGGAAAAGTAGCACTTTCCTCCCTTGTTATACAAATAGCTATTTCCGCCTACCTCTATCCAAAGTATACATTTTATAATTTTTGCAATTCCGAGAGTAAAGTGATCACTTTAGTCTCACATGTTAGTAACTATGTTAGACCCAAGGGATATAAAGGGACAGTTAAAATCCCAAGGGATTCGAAGTACAAATTAAAACGTACACCCCGATGCCTAGCCAAGCATTTTAGAAGTCCGTCCTCGATGCCCAGCCAAGTTTCATAAAAGTCCCTCCTCGATGCCCAGGCAAGCATTTTAGAAGTCCATCTTCGATGCCAAGCCAAGTTTCGTAAAAGTCCATCCTAAGTAGTATCTATTAAATTTGGATTGGTAGTTGCATAAATAAATTATTGAAAATGTCTTGTTATTTGAAGGAGGCGGAAAAATCATATGTATAACATGGGTGTAAAGTGCCTTTTCCTCCCTTGAATGATGATTAAACTTCATCCTTGTTATACAAATAGCTATTCTCGCATATTAGATAGGGTTGGGCGGAAAAGTAAAATATGTGCTAATATTTATCTGACATAACAATTCTAAGTAAATATTTTAACTAATTATTATCTCCAAAATATAGTAATGTTACGAAAAAGCACACTGGTACAGACCCTAAATCCGACTCTGTCTAAGCCAGGTATGAAAATTAAAATTATGGCGGATACGCAGTGTTTTTATAACTGTTTGGAACTATCTTATCTAAACATTGTTTTTGTGACCAGACTTATCTAGAAAAGGCCAGAAAAATTATTTGTGTCTGTATAAGCCGCAGCCCGAAATTTTCTAGTAAGAAAGGCATTAATATAAATAAGTACCGATCAGCGGAGGAGTTAGTGGATAAAGTGATCTCGTGAAATAAATTCACCGAAATAGCAAACAGTAAATATAAATTAGTTAAGTGTTTATATAAATTAGTTTAAGTGAATATACTGAGTATATATAAATTAAGTGTTAGTGATTAGTTTAGTGTTTTAAGTAAATAAGTAAGTGAACCTACCGTGTGTTTAAAAATTTATCCCACCCGTTGTTTAAATAAATAATAAAAACATTACAGTAAGTATTAATGCGCAAATGACAAGATTGCAATTAAGGTCTGCAAAAATATTACAAAATATAATGAAATCAAGAAGGAAGACGACAGAGAAAAGACAGCAACGATAATTATAAAATTCAGATGTATAAATTAAAATTACTTTCAAGAAAAGTTTTGCATTATTTCTAAAAAGGTCTTTCTGACATGTACGAGAGGTGAGTGGTAGACTTTTGGTGCCACATTTGTTACATATGTTTGGCTAGCATCCCTGTTAACAAATCCTATAATAATTTCCTTGGTGTGTCTAAGGACATACTAATAATTCAGCAACTGTATTGGCATCAGACCGCAGAGGTAAGAATTAACAACGACTTAACCACAGAGACATTGAAAATATCCATGGGAGTACGACAAGGATGTATCCTCTCGCCAATGCTATTCAACATATATGTCGAAAAAGTTTTTCAAATAACATTGGAAAAGGAAAACAGAGCAATTAAAGTTAATGGAATTCCAATAAGCAACATCAGATATGCGGATGATACCGCTATATTGGCGAATTCTCCTGAGGACCTTCAACAAACTGTTGACAGAATCAACCAAATAGGAAAACAATTTGGCCTGACGATCAACAAAAATAAAACAAAAGTTATGGTAATAGCTCGACACCACAGTAACATCACAATTAGGATTGACGGCACATTTCATAAACTTAAGAACTTCTTTCTTGCCCGAACATTGCCCCTGGCACTTCAGATTCGAGTAGTTAAATGCTACGTCTGGCCTATCTTGCTCTATGGGGCAGAAACATGGTCTCTAAAAATCAAAACTCTGAATCGGATAGAGGCATTTGAAATGTGGACAATTCGTAGACTCCTACGCATCCCATGGACTGCACATAAAACTAATGAAGAGGTGCTGGAAATGGCCGGTATGCATAGGGAACTTCTGCAAATCGTGAAGAAGAGAAAGATATCCTATCTTGGACACATACTCAGAGGCGCCAGATACTCAATACCTGGGTTGATTTTGCAAGGAAAAATAGAAGGTAGAAGAGGCCCGGGAAGAAAACAACATTCATGGCTGCGAAACATTAGGGACTGGTGCGGAACTAGAGATGCAGCCACAATCTTCCGAAAGGCAGAAAATGGCACCTTACATTTGACATGAAAGAAGTACAAACGACCGCCAACGTGCGAGAAGCACAAGGCACAAGAAGAAGAAGAAGGTGTGTGTAACATTCATGTGTTGCATTTAGTTTTAGGCTGCGGTTTCTATAATAAAAGATACATAATGTGTGAAAGTAGATTAATCTAGCATTTAGAATGTCACAATTATACAGAAATGAAGTAGTGTATTAGAAATCAACATTATAATACAAATAATGAACCCATACATTTAAAGCTAAACACCCCAATAACAGTACGATTTAAATATAGGGTGAGGTTATCGAAACTTAAAGAGGAGTTAATAACGTCATAACATACAGAAACATGAGGAAGTCAATCGTAAGAAATTTCACATTACTGTGAATTCTCGGACAAGTTTGAATGTCTATTGTAACGTTAAACCCTTATTATTTATTCACTTTAATAGTCGTAAACGCTCATTAATAAAAGAAAGTTTAGCTTAAAGTGCCTGCTCAACAAAAGACCAAAGAATTGAATTTTACATGGTTCAAATGAAGCTTATGATATTTTTATAAAATAGAGATTATGGAACTTTCCAAAACTATTAAAATGTTACTACAAATAACTTTGAGTGATCTACGATCCTGTGAACAATATTTCAAACCCTTTCACAAATGAATAGGAAATCAAGTATTCGAAATGAATGTTTTATGGATTGGACATAAATTAACTAACAGGACACTATTTATCGCTTCACGGTAAAGTGGGTAATTCACTTTATGTCCAAAAATATCACTATTCAACTGACAGAGTTATAGTCTGAAAGAGAAAGTTCTACCCCCAAAAAACTTGCAAATATCTACAGAAATTAACCAATTTACAAACAGTCAGTTTTTCAACATCAGTACAGAACTAAATCCACTCTGGGTCGGTCGATATAAAAAAGTTTGACAATTCCTCGCGTTCGATACATACAGTGTGCGTAAACTATATCTAGATCAACCTGAAGTGTTAAAATATCTGTCGCGTTACGACGCAATATAAAAACGTGCAAATTTCTGTGACTTCGTTCGAGAATTAGCGGAAAAGTATACATATCTACCACACGAGCATTCAGTATCTTAAGGAAAACTGTAACCAACTGACAACTCACTGTGGACATTCTTGCTGCTCTATCTTGTTACTATTTTGTTGTAAAGTGATTTACGTGTTTAAAATTGTTGTATTTAAGTGTTTTATTAAACGTTACTTAAAACTACGACTGGTTCTTCTTTCCACAACTTTATCGAAGAAAAACAACCAACACATCTACTTAGGAGCAGTAGTGAACGTCAAACTCAACAGTCCACTCCACCAATCTAGTTCATTATAAACCCTAAGAATTATTTTATCCACAAACTGTAAGTTTAATTAAAAACGCAATATTAAAAAACGTGGTACTAAATAAAATGTTTACTTTTTTATTATTTACAAATATACTGAGTATCAAATCTGACAGTTTCATAATAAAATTGGTCATATCTCGATGTAAAGTAGCAAAACCCAATATTGAGAGAAATCTTAAGTGTTAGCAGGTCTATGGAAATACTAATAATATATAGGGTGTTAGGGTCCTTCATTAAAAATAGTAAGGTTCAATCAATTTCCAAAAATTCCTTAAGCCTAATTGGAACTACCCAAGAATTGAGCTGTATAATCATTGCTTATTTAACTAATAATAAATTTATGCATTACATGATACACGCACTTCATTTATTGAGAAATATATCATTAATTGGCACATTTTTCATTAAAATATCGATATGAAATTATACAAATGTTCTGCAAAGGCTCCAGGACCTTGTGATGATCCCGAAAGGACAGTAGTGTAAATAAAAAGGACATTAGCATAGAAACATGATTAAATTATGTTAATATTAATTTCGATGTGAATAGCGGGCATTGATCTATGTAGGCCAGGCTAGATATACGAAGAGCACGTTCCAATTGATTTGTAAATATTACACTATGCGGAAGGTCGTGCATGCGGCACACTGAGCGAATGCTTCCTATAAATACACAGTGTCGACAACCCATGATTCATTCATTATTATAATTCTGAATAAGTTTAAATGTATATAAGGTATTGTAAACTGTGTTAATTCTAAATATACTTATCCCAGTGAGTTTTCTAAATGATGTTGTTTATTCAACCCCCGAAGATTGGTTACTAGGTAAGTGCTTTCCCAAAGATATAATACTTTTATGGTGGACGTAGTTTATACGAGGGGCACGTACTAAGTAACCACTACAACCTGTTTTTTCTAGAAATTTCAAGATGCGATGTCAATGCTTCTCCTGAACGAATGGGAAACATCTACGAATCTTCGAGTCAGGTCTGCAATATAAATAGCGCAACGTTATTAAAATCGACAGTTCAGTTCAATTGAGTAGTGTCAAGATAAATGTTGTTAATATAAATTAATTTGTAAGGGTTTTATATAAATAGTGTTGTGTTAAGTGAAGATAAATTAAAATAAACTTATAGAAAATAAGTAAACGTTACGTAAATTTTTATTATATGACCAGGTCGATTTTCGACAAAAACGTTACATTTAAATTATTCAATTACCCAAAATACGAATCCGATCATCTTAAAATTCCTTTTCTCAATCTTGAAGATACGGCGAAGCAGAAGAAGGTGTTGAGGCAGTGCGAGAATTTCTAATAAATGGTCCATGAAATGAGAAAAAAAATTAAGGTCATTAGTCCCGAAGGGAGATTAATTCTTAGATAAATTGCGGAAAACGTGCTTTTGAGAACGTAATATATATCTCGCAGTAGTTAGGACGGTGTTTACACCTTAATTAAACGCCAGCGTGTGATTGAAAATGTTGTCTCATATAAGTAGCAAATAATTAAACATTCTTTCCACTGCAAGATAACAACTTCTATTTAGATAGATTCATCAATGTGTCAAATATATAATTCTTATTTATATTTACTGTTTAGTATTTTTATCGTGCTGATATCTAGCCAGAGTTGTCTTTTACAACTTAGTCTGTTCAGTATTTATTTTTCATTTTCTTCAATGTTCTTCAATGACATCCGCAAAGTTAACCTACCATTTTTGTCGGTTGCCTTAGAGCTTAGCAGCCCCGATCAAACTGTTCTCATCTGAAGTTTCTTGAGAATTAGTGCTTGGAAGATTTTGAAAACGTTTCCTGGTGCATTTCAGCTTGCAGCTAGTCCTCATTATGCTACTGTATAAATAATAAATTCAAAGTATAATTTGTATTCCTTGCGCATTTCTTGTTTTCTCTCTTTATGTAATATTCGTGACTCTTTTGAAGTAGATAAATTATCTCTTCTACTTAAATCCAGATGCAATTTTGCTTGATACATTTGAATTCTATGTCTTCCCCCTTTGTTTTTCTTAATGTCTATTAACTTATTTACATTTTATTTCAACAGTTTTATATACCAATAGTTTCTCTACCACAATTGTGATAAAAAGTCTTCTGAAACATGATCTGTGTATCCAAAATACATTTTTTATAATTCGCGTATAAAAGAGACTTCATTATAACATTGTTTACAGTGTCACAATGAAGCTCTTTGAACACTGTTATAGTAATTTTCAGTGTACAGTTGGTTATTGTATTTAGTTATATTTTTATTTGACATTTGACTTTAACCTTGATACAAATTATAAATAAAATGGTCTAGCGTTGTTCTAGCTAGCAAATTATTATATTAAAGGTAAATTATAATGATTTATATATTAAAAATATTAACGAATAAAATACGCTAACGTTTATCTATCAATGATTTGTCAATTGTTTATTTTTATATTGTATAGGATCAATATATATGTATACAAAACGTTCGACTTTTGGGATAAATTACCAGATATCTATGTGAAGATGTATTACAGAAATAATTCTGTTCGTGATATAATATAAATAGATCGCACGAGCATATACGAAGAAGCTCTTTTTTAAACAAATAATCATCCTCTTTTTGCTTAAATGAAAGTTTGTTTACAATTTACACAATTATTCGGTTATAATATATCAAGTCAGAAGTGCTGAATAAAACCGTCTGTGATCTGACCAATTAGGAATCTACAGAATTGCCAACTTAAATTCAAACCACTCCTCCTAGTTTAAAAACAGGGATTACATGAAATTCTCTTTTATTTAAATAATTAAATAAATGCGAATTATAAAAAATATTGTGTAAAACTTGTGCTACAATGACTTTCTGTAGTACTCGTGATTTGCACAACTCACCGTTTCGCGGTTCGTTAAACTTCACTCGTACTACAAAACGAGTCATTGTGACACTTGTTTTACAAATAACTATTTTACTCTAGTGCGAACAAAGTTAACAACTCTTCTCTGTTAGAAGAGTTACATAAACCTTTCTTTTCCAAACGCCTTTTCAAAATCAATATACCCATCATTTACTTGCCACTTCAGGTAGCAATTTTTACGGCAAAAACTGATCTTGAAAACTATTACTTTTTCTAAATATATATATATATATATATATTCAAAAAAATCTAGGTAGAAGTAGAATCACCGACTACAAGTAAAAAATAATGAACAAGGTTCTATTTTTTGACCTAATTTTCATAAATTCAATATTTTTCCTTGAATTTATATTTTAAAATATTACTAGCTATTACTACCTAATTTTAGTAAGATTAAGTTTTTATTTGGTCATATTATTAAGAATAATTATTAAACTCGCTGGTCACCAAATAGTTTTGTCTATTTACAGAAACAATGATGGTCTTGTCTTGGCGACATAAAACTGTCCACTGTGGTTTTCACACAGATGTGTACAAATTTGGAAAATACTACCTGCTCCACCCAAAGTTGTGCATACTATTATTGAATCCGCCTTCCCAACTTTATTGAGTAGTATGAAACATAAACAATGCAGGGTTCCCAAATTTATGCCCTTCTCGCTTTTTTATTTAGATTTACATTTATTAACTCCGTTTTTGAAAGGCATGGAGTAATAAATCACTCATTTTGTCCGGAACCATAGGCGTACCACATTTAGTCATTTAAAAAAAGTTAAGGCTTCTAAAATTATCTCATTTCCGAAAATAACCGTTTTGTAATATTATTTAAAATGAAATTTCAAATTATCAATAATATAATAAACTGTGGATTATATCACTGACATCAATTTTCCAGAAAATTTATTATGTATAAAAGGGCGTAGACGAGTCCCTCCACTAAGCTCCAGGTAGTTATAATCCTACATACAATAAATAATAAGATAAATGTTAATAACAATTTTATACAAATACGTATATATATATATATATATATATATATATATATATATATATATATATATATATATCCAAACCAACCCCATTTGCCGATTTTTTCACCCAATTAGCAGGTAATTGAAGAAACTTGACAAACAGGTAGCTCAAAAATGGTTTTATTATTGTGAAATATAGTATTTTCAGTTCTAAGAAAATGCCCCCATAATACAATGTACTTACTAGAACTTTTGAACTATAAAAGTAGCGGAAAGGTTGAAAATTTTCAATTTACAGTTCATCTGTTCTGGAGAAACTGCTGTGTTGATTGATTTCCCCATTATTACTGTTATTTGTTATTATTTTTTACCGTTATTGTTAACTGGTGTTTATTTTTGTTCAACTATACAAGTTCTCTTCTCATCACACGAGACAAACACCTAACTACACCTTCCAACTATATAGTGTTCCAACCAAATTCGACCAGATATGGAGGATTTATCACCATCTAAGCGACCTAAAGTTGGCCCATTGTCGCTGAACGAAAAAAATCTGATATTAAATTGCTATTCTTCGTTGAAGAACGAAGAAATTAGAAGAAAAATCATGAATTTGACAGGAAGTGTTGATGAAACTGTGGAGATTACTGCAACAATGATGGGTGTTTCAAAAACAACAATTTATAATTTAATGAAGGAGAAAAAAATGGAAACATCACAGCCCCAGCAAAGTCCCCAGGCCGACCCAAACTTGAAATGGATGACGACTTGAAGAATGGAATAAGGCGTAAGGTGCATGCTTTTTTCTTTTTCTCTGTCCAAAATTATGGCTTCGGTTCAAGAAGATTCAGATTTTCTGAAAATGTCTCGAAGTACATTATGGAAAATTTTGAAGGAACTTGGATTTGAATATAAAAAAAATTATCGGAACGCAATGTTGATTGATAGAGACGACATTGTCATTTGCGCAATATTCGGAAAGCAAGACTAGATCAAAAACGAATTTATTATTTGGATGAGACTTGGTTAAATGAAGGTCATACTGTTTCAATGTTTTGGCAAGACACGAATGTCAAAAGTCGGAGGCAGGCAGCTCTTGAAGGGTGGTAAACAGGCCTCAATCCACCAGCAGGAAAAGGACGTCGACTCATCATTACTCATATCGGAAGTGCCGAAGGTTTTGTTAAAGGTGGATTGTTGTGCTTTGAGTCGAAGCAAACCGGAGATTATCATGAAGATATGGATGGAGACGTTTTCGAAGAATATTTCTCACAAATGTTAGATCTAATTCCAACGGGCTCAGTAATTGTTATGGATAACGCAAGTTATCACTCCAGGTTAGTGGGGAAATTACCTTCAACTGCATGGCGTAAACAAGATATCCACGATTGGCTAACCTCGAAAAATATTGAATGCCCAGATAACCCGCTGAAAAATGAGCTCTTGCAACTGGCCAATTCACATAAACACAAATATGGTAGATACGTTGTAGATCAAATGGCATCAGCGCGTGGTATAACGGTGCTGAGGCTTCCTCCTTATCACTGTCAACTCAATCCCATAGAATTAATATGGGCCCAAGTGAAAGGGGAAGTTTCAAGAAAGAATACGACATTCAAAATGAGTGACGTAAAAGTTTTATTCGAAGACGCGTTAGGTAACGTAACCGAAGAAAACTGGAAGAAATGTGTTGAACACGTGATACAAGAAGAACTAAATATGTGGGAAATGGGTCATATAAGTGAACACATGATTGAACCATTTATAATCAATGTTAATAATGGAAGCTCAACAGAATCGTCTGATTCTGATATGTAGACTAGTTTTTGTGTTAGTTATTACTATTATTTGTTAGACTTTTTTTTATAAATATTACATTAATTCGTACTTTATTCCTGCATTTTTCTTTTTTCCTCTCCTATTGTAAACGGTATATTATTAGTAAAGTTGATACCTACTGCAAAAAAATTTGCTATTTTTTATATAATATTTTATGTTTATTGTTTATTCATAGGAACACAAAAAAATGTGTTTTTATTGAAACGATATTGTGAACTCTTTTGAATAGTTTTCGTAATTATAATTTCATAGTTAGTGCCTTCATATTCATATACCAAGTTTGTTTTGTCCTGATTGCACGCCTCTGAGGATTAAATTGTTTATTTATTCATTCAAATACAATAGAGCGACCCTTTCAATACAATAGGCGACGCAACTGAATACAGAGTTACGGGGTGTCTACCTGAAATTCGTAACAAATGAGAAATTTTAGTACAAAATTAGATAAACTTCGGAGATATTTTATTATACACCCTGTATCGGTTATGCATACCTAATGAGCTTTTATTACTCCATGCCTTTTAAAAACTATAACTTAATATTTATACTAGATATATGATGTAGAATGTTTTGGATAAAAAAGGGACTTTTCGAATTAACGTCTTGTATACTAATGAAATATGAATGATAGATACATTATTTATCAGTCTGAACAATATTTCGTTGCATCTTGTTTTTCTGTTATTAGTTGGTCACGAACAATCTTTCTTTGCACTCTGTAATTTTCAAAAATAACTTCAAAAGCATTCTTGGATTTGACGCGTGTATTTACAAAGTTTATGTTGATTGAAATGTTAGTGATAGTCATAAGCGGAGACAGGAGGTCTTAAGGAAGTTAAGGTCAATTGGTTCGATTAAATGGTCAGTGATAGACTGTTTTTTAATAAACATCAAACTTTTTCGAGTTCATTCAAAAATTTTAACCACTCATTTCTGACAAATACACAAATTAATAGTTGAATATTTATTTATTCATTCACAAGCAAGCCCTTTTATATTATATTAAATACACTATGAGAAAACATTCAATGTAGACAAATCCAAACATATACACTAAAATTAATATAGTTTTTAAAACAAAATAATCAAAAATCATATTAGTGTTTTAAATGAAACTTACTGTTTCTAGTTAACTCCACAGTTTATTGCAAAATGTTAAAAATTCTAAAAAATTGACAGTTGTTTCGATATTACCTAAATATCATCGTCAGAATGACAGAAGTTATATTTCATTTGATGCCTACCTGATGTTTAATTATTTTTGGCTAGTCCAAGAAGTGACCTACCTTGTGATTGACTTAATATATGTTAATAGAAAAAAGAAGATAAGATATTACAAATATTAGAGCTTAGATATTATTAGCCCTATGGGGATATCCTGGATATCATTTTTCCCAATTAAGATCAGTATAAATGTGCAATGATATAGAAAACCAGGAAAATTATATCTGCTGATCTTTACAATTATTACTTAAGAAGACTAGTGTTTTTAAATGAAACTCAAGGTCTCTAGTTAATTCCACAATATAATACAAGTTATTGAAAATTCTAAAAAATTGACAATTGTTTCGATAAATCAATATCATCGTCAGATTTATCGAAACAATTGTCAATTTTTTAGAATTTTCAATAACTTGTATTATATTGTGGAATTAACTAGAGACCTTGAGTTTCATTTAAAAACACTAATATGAGCATATTCCACGAAGTAAGGGTCGAGACAGTCAATTACTTAAGAAGACAGTTTAAAAGTGGAGAACTCCCTAGATTTATCTGTTCATATTGACAACTAATGATTATAATTCAAAGATATATAACTTTATAGAATCTAGCGATGTAAAAGTTCTTAGAGCAGACCCACCAAAAAATAGTTTTCTAATAATGTAAGAGATATTGTTAATAATTCAAATTATCATTTCAGTGATTACGAAAAGGGGTCCATCATAAATAAGAATCCTCATTCTCCACAATTATATGGAACCGTTAAAATAACGAAACCAATTAGACCTACAGTTTCTTATGTTAATACTTAACAGTATACTTAATAGTTACGGATATACATCTAGATATTCAATTAGAAATTCAACTGATCATAAAAATTAAAAGCATTCTACTAAGCTTATTTATTTGATGTTACCAATATGTTCACTAAAATTCCTCCTAAAGAATGTCTAATACTTGTAAGAAAGTTACTAGAAGATAAAAATATTAATCCAGGAATAATATCAGATATACTTAATTTATTTGATGTATGTATTAATCAGAATTATTACACTTTTGGCAATAAGATATTACTTCAAAATGAAGGTTTACCAATGGGAAGCCCTATATCGCCAATTTTGGCAAACATTTTTATGGACAGTTTAGAAAGAAAAATCTTTGAAAGTAATATCTCAAAAAATGTTTTATTTTGGTATAGATATGTAGACGACATATTAGCTTGTTTTATGGGTAGTGAACGACAATTAGATATATTTTTCAACCACATTAATAATTTACACCCAAAAATTAAATTTACATTATAAGTTGAAGAAAATAGTTCAATCAACTTTTTTGATTTAAAAATTCAAAGAGTTAATAATGTACTTGTTTATTCGATTCACCGAAAACCAACACCCACTGATGTGACTATTCCATACAGTTCCAATCATCCCATGTCCCATAAAGTAGCGGCATATCATTCAATGATACATAGAGCATTTTCAGTTCCTATGAACACATGTAATTTTGATAGAGATTAACACAATTAAACAAATAGCAGCATCCAACGGTTACCCATTACATATGATAAATAAACTAATGTAATAAATGCAAATACTAAATAGGGAAAACTTAAATCAATAACTTTCATAACACACGGTAAAATAGATATTTTATTTCAAATATAATAAAAGTAGAATTCGACATACTTTTTGTTTAACAAAAATGGACCATAACATTTTGCAACAATATAACAATGAACTAGGGCAAATTAAAATGATTGTTTTGTATACAAACGGTTAGTTAATAAAAATCGAGGCCACTCTAAAACAAAAAATTCAAACTCTGCAATTCAGCACAAAACCCTGAACAAAATTTGGGGGAATTATAAAAAGTAAGCTCAGAGCAGACAGGGCACAGAGTCGGGCGAAAAACGCGAAGGGAAAAAGTCCTTCCGTCACGGTGACGGGTGTCAGTTTTTTTTAGTGTTCGCGCGTTTATAGGGAGAAGTGCTCTCTCCGTTGTATAAGGGCGTCAAAGCGATACACAGATATCCTTGACAGTGAAAGCTGTCCCCCTGGGAACAAAAACGGAGTAAACTCTCTCTCTCTCTCTCCGACCGTTATCCAACATATGTCGACACCGTGTGCTAGAAATTTAGCGTCATCCGCCGTTCTAGATAAATATCGAAATCAGTCAGTAAGCAGAGACAGGAGAAGGGAAGTTTCCACACCGTAAGTTTTTGAACAAGTCTAAGATTTATTGGGAAAGTTTTATTTATTTCTTTTTTGGTGCGCTGATCTAACCTTGATATTGATAACATAAATGTTTGCATAGATAGAATATATAACCTTTTTTTAAATTTGTTATTGGACAAGTTCATAGGTTCGGTAAAATCTGTAGGTCCTGGCTCATAATTTGTGCACCGCTTGTTTTATAGATATAATTTTATTGTGTGGGATATTATAGTAAGATTATACACACGATTTGTAGGAACGATTTGTTTGTGTATATGTAACTTAACAAGATTTAGGTATTATTTTTTGTCACACAGTTCTCGCCCACCCCGTAGGTAGGAGGTAGGTAAAATTTGAAGCGAGGCGACTTGTAATTTATATCGTTTGCCCGGAGCGTATGATTTTGTCTCCGTAAAACCAGGTTATCGTTAAATTTTCGCAGCGATTAAGTAATTTTTTTTCCAGACGCGGTCATATCATTTAATCATCTCTAATAGAATAAAAAAAATATATTTCATTCGCGCGGAAGCAAAATTTGCAACACTAAGATTTATCAAATCAGCAGAATTTATTTCTTTCCTTTTCCATTTTATTTACGTAAAGTACAATGACATTAGACAATGATTCTCGCAGTGAGGCAAGTCAATCACGCAGTAGAGACGAAATCATAAGGTCCATTCACATATTGAAAATTTTATATATAAGTGTATAGCATTTTTTTGGGGTCATATTTATATAGTGAAATATATAATATATTTTTTTATAATTTGTTGGTACCGAAAATTTATTCAGATCCCTACCTCGACTTTCCCGTTATAGTGAGCAGTGCATTTGAATACGAGGCTGGACAAAAGATCAACTCTGTTCTGGCAAAGGTAATTACCCGCTTTAAGCCCAGGAGATCCCCGCCTAAATCGGACTGGATTTTCTTTATTCACGCTCGGCTGATTTATTTGATTTGGTGACAGCAGTTATTAGAAGTTATTACACTGGCGACAGCGGACCCAAGATAGAAGGGTCTAATCATTACATTGGTGAAAGTATTACAGAGTCAATTAATTACACTAATTAGGTTGAGCGAATAGAGACCCCAGTATACCTAGTAAATATCATTAAGGACGAACTATCTAACCGAAAGAAGCGTATGTGTGTCCAGGAAGACAAAAAGGAAAATTACCGCCGGTGTGCCCCGGGTCCTAGGACCCATCCTTTGGAATATCTTATAGAATGGGTTACTTGAAACAAAAACGAATAAGGGGGCCAAAACGATCGCATACGCGGACGACCTAGCAATATTAGCGAAATATGACACGAGTTGGAGCATAAGATACACTTGAATTGAATGGGAGACAACTCGGACATGTCCCTTTTCGAAAACAGGTAATAACGTCCGTTTCTGGAGACACCTCGGCCCCGCCCCTATCAGGGCAGATAGCAACTTTTCATAGGCATTTAAAAATGAAAGTTCACGATAGGAAAACATATGGTTCAGTTCCCATTGCTCATTCATGAAAATTCAAAGATAACGAACACCAGGATAGTCGAGCAATCTAAAAATTCTTCTTATTTAGTGTCAAGCATAATTATTTTGCCCCATTGTTTGTGAACGTTTAATAATAAGAAATAAATAATAGAGAATGAATTGCTCATTATTTATTTATAGTTAATGTCAGAAAGTTGGCATGTTGCCGATGTAGCACATTATTTTAGTATTAGGTTTGATAAATTTCCAATCAAATCTATTTGCATTTAAAATGACAAAAAAAGTTAAAACTGATTGTTGGCAAATTTTTGACAAATACATTGTAAATACATAACTTTAGTAGATAAGTGTATTTGTTTAAGTTTCCTTGTTTAAATACTTCGCCCTTTTTAAGAAAATCGTGAATGCGCCCTTGAATAGCGTACATGTGTTATATGAACGTAAACATCTCCGTTGGTCTCGTGAGCAAGGTCACCATTTTATTACCAATAAATTAATGGCAGTGTCAAGTCACCTTTTATGTAGCTACTGCTTCTATTCGAATACATTTATACAATAAAATTCAACCTTGACATTGATGAAAATGCATATTTAGATATCGCCGCCAATTATTACTAACTACCAAAAAAATTGTTGGTAGTGTTAAACAACGGAAGCTAATGTTGTTCATTGAATGTACAGGATGTAACCAAATTTAGAAGAGAACGGTGGATGACGGGAACGAAATATTGTGTAACACAATCGAATGAGAATTCATTATTTTTTAATTGATTGGTATTTTAATTTCCGTCGCAAACACTATTTATTTATATATATATATATATATATACAGGGTGATTCTTAATATATGCGACAAACTGTAGGAGCTGATTCCTGGGGTTATTTTGATCATAAAAGTTCATAAGAACATATGTCCAAAACCGCTTAGCTCAGAAGTTATAGAATGTTTAATAGAAAGTCAAAATAATAAATGGTTTTATTATAAATTAACAAAATAATTAGTAAAACAAAATTAAGTTATAGTAACTGTTGAAAATGACCGCCTCCAACTGTACTACAAGCTGCTATCCTCCGTCGTATTGACTGACGAGTCCGTTCGAAAATACCAGGGGTATTTCGAATTGTTTCAAAAGCTGCTATAATACGATTTCTTAGTTCATCGACGTTTTCCATGGGAGTCGTGTACACTAATGTTTTAAGGTAGCCCCAGAGAAAAAAGTCCAATGAATTTAAGTCTGGAGACCGAGGAGGCCACGGCTGTGGACCTCCCCGTCCTATCCACCGATTTGGATACGTACTGTCCAGAAACTCGCGAGCAAGTAAACTAAAATGCGCTGGAGCACCGTCATGCATAAAATACATTTGTAATCTTAACTGCAACGGAACTTCTTCCAGCAGTAGTGGTAACGCCTCTTCAAGAAAATTGCGGTATACATCGGCATTGAAACGCATCGGTAAAAAATGTGGACCTAACAAGTGATCTGCAACAATTCCGGCCCACACATTGACAGAGAATTGATGCTGATGACGGGCATTCATTATTTCTCGCGGATTTTCTTCGGCCCATATGTGATTATTATGAAAATTAATAATCACGTTTCTAGAGAAAGTAGCCTCGTCGGTGAAGAGTATTTGAGCCAAATGGTTAGGATTTTGTGCGACTTCGTGTTGCATCCATTGACAAAAAGCTAATCTTTGTTGAAAATCTGCTGGCAATAGAGCCTGCACCCGTTGAATGTGATATGGATACAACAGTTGATCTTTCAATATTCTCCAAACTGTGGCCTGACTCATGTTCAAATCAAACGCAATTTTTCTGGTGCTTGTTGTAGGATGTTCCTCAATTCCATCTAATACCATTTCTTCAACTTGTGGAGTTCTCACTGTAGATGGGGGCCCGTTATCAGTCGTCCGTTTTTTAAAACTTCCCGTTTCACTAAGACGTTGATGAAGACGGGCAAACATGGAATGATGCGGTATGATACGGTTCGGGTATCGTTCTGCATAAAGACGTCTAGCAGCACGCGTATTTCCATTGGCAAGACCGTAAACGAAATGAATATCACACATCTCACCATTCGTATAATTAATTTTAGAAAACAGAAACTGGCAATAAACTGAATGAATACTCTGACACTATTGACAGATATTGAAATGACAAATAAACAATTCCAAAATACCGTACATAATCACAACACGTGCTTCTTGAGCGACTGGTAAACACCGACTGATTAGCATCGACAACGCGACCACTACGCATATAAGAGAAACAGGCACAGACTTGTTTACGAGCTTGTATTACAGTTGGAGGCGGTCATTATCGACAGTTACTTCAACTTAATTTTGTTTTACTAATTATTTTGTTAATTTATAATAAAACCATTTATTATTTTGACTTTCTATTGAACATTCTATAACTTCTGAACTAAGCGGTTTTGGACATATGTTCTTATGAACTTTTATGATCAAAATAACCCCAGGAATCAGCTCCTACAGTTTGTCGCATATATTAAGAATCACCCAGTATATATATATATATATGATGTTTTATGGCACAGATGTGTCAAGGCACAGAAATGTCAAATTTAACAGATGAAAATATTGTATCCGCGGCAACTTCGTCATCGGAAGGAATGTTTTGAATGTCACTGTCACTGCCAGACATTTTTTTCTGCAATTTTTAACAGTAAACGCTCACATAAAAATGCTTTGTTGGTTGACAAACATCACAAATAATAAGTCTTTGTGGAGCTAGGAACATCAGCACATTCGCAGTGACACCAGCCGTTGCACCTCTGGCACTTTAGCCAGAATTCTTTAGGACGAGAACGAGAAAAGAGCTCGTTGCAATACAGACACGCTGCATCTGATTGATCACTATCGCTCTGTTCAGGCATAACTTCCTCATCACTATCTTCTTTTATTTCTTTTCCAATTTTTCTTCTGGCAACGTTTGCTGTTTTCCTTCTCTCTTTATCTAATGCTTCCTTTCTGGACTCCTTAATTTCTTCGATATCTGGAGTGCTGTTAAGGACTCCAGTCTTTCCACGTTTCCATAGAAATACTCGCCTGAGGCCATCATCGGCAAAATGGCATGTGATACAAAAACACAAAAAACTTTTCATATGAAAACATAACCGTTAAACTACTATAGAACGAAGACCCTACTAAAATTACTCTCTCCAAATTGTATTCAATAATTCCTACAGATACGAACGCAAAATGCATTTTAGAATAGTAATTGTTTACATCAGTTATTACCGGATTAATTTTTTTATAGGAGTCACATTAAACGCAGTTATAACTAGCAAACTCGATGGTACACTAACCGGCCAATATTGAAGGTCTCTAGTAAATAAAATAGGCAACAGGAAATAAATTTACAGGGCCAACACTGGCACAGGGCCGTCACAGGTCACTTTCCCCCAACCTTTTTGCACGAATAATAATGTCTACTGACTTTTGTGCAATTTATTTACTGGTTGTTAAGTAACGTGTTTGTTAATTGTTGGAAGATCAAAGATAAAATAAAATCTTCTTTTTTTTTTCTATAAACATATATTAAGCCAATCACAAGTTAGGTTACTGCTTGGTCTAGCCAAAAATAACTACTAAACATCAGGTAGGCATGAAATAAAATGTAACTTCTGTCATTCTGACGATGATATTGATTTATCGAAACAATTGTCAATTTTTTAAAATTTTCAATAACTTTTATTATATTGTGGAATTAACTAGAAACCGTGAGTTTCATTTAAAATACTAATATGAGCAGATTCCACGAAGTAAGGGTCGAGACAGTTAATTTTATTACACGGTACGTATAATTTCATTCGTTTGTATGAATAAATTCAATATTAAATAATTTATATACTAGGGACAAACCGGCCGGTGCTAAAACGGCGGTACTGAAACGGCGGTGATAAACGGGCGGCGCTGAAACGTACTAGAGCCAGAAGATTGTGCTTAACATTGTCAAATGCCTTCTCATGATCGATTAAACTCATGAAGACATATTTCCTTTGGTCCTGGCAGTTTTGGACCAACGTCAGAATATAGTTTCTCAAGTTGCGAATCCGCTCTAAAAACCGAATTTAGTGCTTCCACTTATTTCCTCACATTTTTATAAAGCCTTGTGTGCATAACTCGAAGGAAAAATTGCAGAAAGTGGCTCAGTAATCTGATGAAACGATCATCTTCACACTAGGTTGCGTTCTTCGATTTTGGTAGGGCAATAAACGTAGAGCGAAGCCTATTTTCAGGGAATTGTTCAGTGTCATAGACGTTATTGAAGAATCTCACGATCGTTTCAAGATTTTGTTCGTCAATTAAGTGGAACATATTATCATCATAACCTGGAACCTTGTTATTTTTCATTAAAATGATGGCGGGTATAATTTCACTCTTCAATATGCTTGGTCCTGATAACGTGGATATTTCTGTTGAGGGATCTGGTCCATCGTCGCATCGTTGAAAAGACTAATTGTATATTTCCTTTGAATTCGCAACAATTCTTCTATCTATCTAATATGCGAGAAAAGTATTGGTCTACCCACAAAAAAGTTGAAATTCTGAAAAAATGTTTTGAGTTATTTTTAACTGTTTTATCAAGAACAACACGAAAAAATGGTTTTTAGAAAAAAAATCCTGTGTGTATGTCGTCGTCGTTGTCGTCGGCCACTTTTCGTTACATATCTTGTTAGCACGATACAGCCTTCGGAGTGCATTAAATCACCAATTTTATGATTTAATATTGTCCAGGACATCTCACAGATGAACCCTATTGATTTTCAGCTCACAATAGCCAGTACAACGGATGCTATGATACTTGAAGTACGATATTTTTGTCATTTTTTGAGAAATTACAGTTTGTTAGCAAGATCCAGCCTCCGGAGTGCAAGAAGTCACCAATTTATGATTGAATATTATTCAGAACATCTCACAGATGAACCCTATTGATTTTCAGCTGACCACAGCCAGTACAACAGGTGCTATAGTTAGCACGATACAGCCTCCAGCGTGTATACAAGTGACCCATTTTATGATTGAATATTGTTCAGGACGTTTTATAGATGAACCTTATTGATTTTTAGCTCACCAGTGCTAGTACAACGGGTGCTATGGTACCTGAATTGCCACATTTTTGTCCTTTTTGGAGAAATTTCAGGTTTAGTACGATACAGCCTCCGGAGTGTATACAAGTGGCCAATTTTATAATTGGATATTTTCCAAGGTGTCTCACAGATGTACACTATTGATTTTCAGCTGACTACAGCGAGTACAGCTGGTCCTATAAATCCAGATATACTGCAATTTTGGTTACTTTTGAAGAAATTTCGGTTTGTTAATATGATACATCCCCCGAAGTGTATACAAGTGACAATTTTATGATAGGATAATGTTCAGGGTGTCTCACAAATGCGAAAATGTTAGTTTGAATCTTTAAATCCGTTTATTTTATTGCAGAATTGCAGAAAACCTGCAAAGAATTTTCCAGTCTAATAACACAGGGTCCTGCAAAAGAAAAAAATATGACTGGTTACTCCCAACAAAGCAGCCCATGAAATGAGAACAAATATGAACCCAAAGAAGCGCGTGGGTATTATTATAATACGGCAGCAGTTTTGAAAGAACTGTCAAATAGGCATTGTGAAACTAACTAATCTAATCAATGCAGTTTTCACAATAATCATGTTCTAAGAGTCTGGAAAATAGCTGAAGTAATTGTGATTCTAATCTAATTCAATATTTTCTTGTATAAACTGTGTGTCTCTTATTTGATTTATTATTAACCTTCATAGGACTGGCCGGGGTCCGTTTGTACCCCATGTTTTTGCTGTATCTTTGCAAACGCAAATTTTTAAACATTGATCTTTCATCTAGCTGCAGTTTATGAATTATTTTGATGAAATATGATGTATTTAGTAGTTTTTATTGGCTGGTATAAACAAAAAATAGTTTAATATTCCAGGGGTCTCTTCAGACCCCGGTCAGCCTTTTACGTCCGATAAAATAATCCCGGTAACTGTTAGTAAAATCGGGGAATCCCATACATTTAACGTTTGTTTACTCACAGGGAATTTACCCATATAATTGTAAAATGTAAATTACCAGTTCAAATGGGGGATTCCCCGCACTGCGATATAATTTTTAGACTTGAATATTCGAATTAGTCTCTTGTGATATTGCGAGTAGGGTACATCGTTTTGAAAATGAGTCAGTTTTTATTTAGAAACAATCGCAAGGGGCTTACTGACGATGAGATGTTACGTATACTTGAAAGTGATGATCCAGAGTTTGATAGTGTTATCAATGAGGAAACATCGAGTGACTTAGAAGATGAAGACATTGTCACAGAAGTAGAGGAAGAAAATGATGTAATAGTTGTTGATCAAAGTATAGAGAAAACGAACCCAGAGGAATCAAAAGTTAGTAACAGCCAGGGCATTCCAGTATATAAATCTAAAGATGGAACTGAGTGGTCAAAAATTCCAGGAAACACAAAAGTTAGACGTTCAAAAGCTAATATTCGGAGACATGCTCTAGGCTTTACAAATTACAGTTCTGATATCTCAAGTATAAAAGACGCTTTTCTTCTTTTCCTATCTCCGGATATTCTGAACATAATAGTAACCGAAACAAACAGAAAGGCACAAACATATTATGATAAATGGAATATAGAAAATCAGAATGAAATTAAAGTTTTTGTAACTGTTGATTCTACAGAGATTGAAGCTTATATTGGACTGTTGCTTATTCTTGGCGCACTTCACGTATCGAAAGAGGCTATCGATATGCTCTGGTGTCAAGATATTTCTTACTGTCGTCCTATAATTCCTGCTGCAATGTCAAGAGACAGATTCAAACAAATTACTTCATTTTTACGCTTTGATAATTTTCAAACAAGACAAGAACGAAAATTAGTAGATAAGCTAGCTCCGATAAGAGATATATTCGATATTTTCACTTCTAATTGTAAAAAATCACTTAATCCTGGCGACCATCTATGTGTAGATGAGCAGCTTGTACCATTTAGGGGTAAGGCACCATTCCGAGTCTATATGAAGAGTAAACCTGATAAGTATGGAATCAAAATATGGGCTCTTGTGGACTGCACCACTTCTTATATTGCAAACATGCAAGTTTATTTGGGTAAGTTATTTGAAAAGCAATATAGTCAAACTTTATATTCCTATGTATCTATTAATTTTTAGGAAAACAAGGTAACAAAGCGGAAAAGTGTCAAGGTCAAAGAGTTGTCCTAGATTTGACAGACCATTTGGCGGATTTGGAATAACGACCGATAACTTTTTTAAAAGTTTAGAACTTGCTGACAAGTTGTGGAAAAAAAATATTACTTTATGTGGAACCCTCCGGAAAAATAAAACATTTATTCCCAAGGAACTTCTACCGGCATCGTACAAGAAAGAGTTTTCAAGTATGTTTGCTTTTAGAAATCAAAGAACGCTAGTATCCTATGTTCCAAAACAAAAACATGCTGTCATCTTACTTTCAAGTGAGCATACTGATAGTAAAGTAGCTGGAGAAGAGCAGCACTATAAACCAGAAATTATTCTTCATTACAACAAAACAAAAGGTGCTGTCGACACTTCAGATAAGTTGGCCAAAGAATATACAGTGCACCGCTGGCCAATGGCAATATTTTCGCATCTTATAGATATCGCAGGAATAAATGCTTATAAATTGTGGTTACTGCAAAACCCGGATTGGCGAAAAAACAGTTTGGATAAACGTAAAATGTATATTTTGGGACTAGGAAAAAAACTCATAAAGAAAAACGTTTTCCGGCGATATAATAATAAATACATTCAGACGAATAGAAAACGGCACATGACAGACGTTTTTCCCGAACTACTGGATGCAACAGAACATAGAGTTGAACAACAAAACATTACGAAGGGGCGCTGCCATATGTGTCAAAGAGGAAAAGACAGAAATTCCAGAAAAATATGTATTAGGTGTAATAACTTTGTGTGCCTAGAACATTCAAAATCGGAGATAGTTTGTAAAAAATGTTAAAATGATATGTAGCTAGTAGTATTAGTGATTAGGGTATTTTGTATTTTTCGTGATGATTTTTGACTAATAAATGGTTAATAGTAAAACTTTAATAAAACTTCTTTTCTATATATTTAATTTAAAGAAAAATACAGCATTTCTGCAATTTTACGCATGGTGTCTTCTCGGACCCCAGTTAGTCCTTTTCGTAAAATTTTGATGTCTGTCCCATGAAGGTTAATTGAATTTTACACCCCATCTCAAACACTACATCAATGAAATGCACACACAAATAATATTCGTTTTCTTTACGATTAGTACTTGATGATAGGTTGGTTCAATAGAATTGACATTACCGTTAACCAATTTCTCACTAGTCTCAATCCATAATTTAAAATATCTGTTAAATTGATAGTTTAAATTCTCGCGAAGAAAAAATTATTTTGTAATTGATGACCTACATGATGCAATTTCAATTTTTTTTTGAAAGTGATATGAATTCAGCCAGGCATAGTTTGGTTATTACGTTTATATAATTTGTTTGTGGTAATATGGCGTTTAACAAGGTTATCTAATATAGACGGCTGAACAAATACACTACTTTAAACATAATTAAGAAATATTAACATTTTATTCATGGAATAAAATAGTAGACAAATGTATATACATGTTTTATTCGCAATTTGCTATACAGTAGTTAAAACGTTGAAATTTCGTATTAAAATATTTAATTATTTAAATAGCAAAATCAATTTGATGTGAATTATATTACTGCAACCAAGAAATGAAATTAAATAAAAACAAAACGAAAGTAATCTAGAAAGTCTAGAAAGTATCCGGAAAACTGAAAGCACAATTATAATTTTTCGGTATATATTATTATTACTTAAATTAATAGAATTACAATAAATAATTCATCTTATTTACTTATACAACTTCCATTTAACTCGAAACACTTAAGTAAACGTTCAGGCAAACCCGAAACTAGGTCAACGCTATAATGTTCGATGATGGTGGTCCAGGCTTGTAAAACAAACCGAATCAAATCTTTTTCATTTCATGGCGCTGCTCGTTCCACATCGATATTCATTAGTTTCCATATATTTTCAATGGGACTAAGATTGGGTGAAGTATATGCAGAATTACGGTATCTTGCATTATCCTGCTGTAACTGTCAGCCCTCTGGATGTAAAGCATGAGCCGTTTCAAGAAGAAAACCATTTAGAATTTCACAATAATTTTCTCTATTAACGGTACCATCAACTATACAAAGAGGTGTAGCACTACGCACAGATATTGCTCCACAAACCATTATTTTAGTGGGCAATTTGAACAGTAACTTGTTCTCTTGATAGGATTTTTAAGTGATTTGCACCAAGCTGGAAACGACTTGCGTCGGATATAAAAACATTACCAAAGTTTTCTTCTCGAAAACATTGACAAAAATCTATTCTTCATCGCAGGGACTTTCTTTGGCTGCCTTGTTTATGCAGTGACTTGCGGACAGTTTCTGAACACACGTTTATTTATAAATCTGTTAGCCAATTTTCGAAACCCTAGGCGCGTATTTTGTCTTCCCGAAACTGGTCCATGTCTCATATTTCTCCCATTTTTTATCCTCTTTATTGTCTCATATCTCACTTTTTCTGAGATCCGTCAATTCCACTAATTCCTTAACGTTTTGAACACATTTTCTATACAAATATTCCACCAATTTCCTTTTTTCTAGTTGTGAGATTATTTTACAAAACTTAGCCTGCTTGCAATCAACAATATGTGACAGATGGTATTGTTATGTAATTTTGTACTTTCGTCTTAGGATATTACAAAAAAGAAATATGATAAAATTAGGAGAAAGATTAAATTCCGGATACTTTCTAGACGAACTATAGTAGGAAACAAACACAAAAACATACAGATAAGAGTAGACAATGTTATAATTGAACAAGTGGCAAGTTTCAAATATCTAGGTGTAGAACTTACAAGAGAATGGAAGAAATGAAAAGGAAATAAATGATGGAGTGCAAAAAACACTAAAATTGTACAATGCAATGAACCAGGCTTTTATAAACAAAAAAGATATATCAATGAAGACAAAAATTAATGTATTTAAGACCATCTATAGACCAATTTTGACGTTTGGTTGTGAATCATGGACATTGACAGGCAGGCAGAAGAGCAAAATACAAGCAGCAGAAATGAAATATCTAAGAAGAGTTAAAGGAATCAAAAGAATAGATAAAATAAGAAATATAAAAATATATTCAAAAAAGGAAATTGGGATGGTGGGGAGACCTACAAAGAATGCTAAATTCCAGACAGGTTAAGTAAGTATGGGAGGCAAGAAAAGCGAATAAGAGAAAACGTGGAAGACCGAGAGAAACCTGGAACAGCAGCGTTGGAAAAATTCTTCAAGAAAAGGGAAAATCATGTAATGAGGCAAAAATATTAGCAAAAAATAAGGAGGAATTGGCCAAGTTTGTTCATGAAGACATTACCACATAACAACGCAAAACATATTGCCAAATATAAGAAAATGTGTAATGTTAAATAATTCAATGTTTTACCCAACTCCATTAAAAATGGTATATAGGATATTGATAATATTGATATATATTGTACATACGGCTTAAGCACCGTAATTTAATGTACTTCTAAATTGACAGTTGTTGTCAAAATTCCCAGCTCGCAGAATAAAAATTTTTGTCTTAAATTTGGCTTGTAGAGGAAAAAAATGTATATACACCACGGTGGTGAAGATATTTATAAACCTCGCACCTTATTTTTGGTACTCGGTTGATAATAATAGTCTTCACCACCTTGGTGTATAATATACTATTAATTGTTTGCAGCCATACATGCTACAAACGAATTTTTCTAATGATTCAAAAATACCATTTGTTTCGATATCTGGATAATTCGGTAATTTCGGGCTTCGATGAATTCAAGAGACTTCTGCAAAATGGTGAATGACCAATTCTTGCTCTTTTTTAAGTAAGCAGGGTTGAAGTCACATCCCGTGACAGCGTGAAATCCTGGAAGAGCTTCACATTTAACGTTTTCATTCAAATGTTGCATGTTTTCCAGTGCTATTATCAAAATGTCGGTATCTGAGCTCCTACCGATGCCAGGTTCCGACAAATAGCTGGCAGCATACGTTTTTCTGCCTTCTTAATAAAATATCGATAAAGAAATTCAGTCTTTATCATTTGGGTCATAATCATTAGGTCCATGGCAGGCGTACATCGTTCTACGGTACAGGTGGCAGGAGGTGGTTTTTTTTTTTCTGATATGTCATTAAACGATAGGTAAAGTTTCAGCTTTTATGATGTTTGTCATTTACTCGTTATTTTTAACAACAATGATAAGCTGTTGATAACCGTTGTCCCGCTGGTGCGTCGGCAAGAAGGCGTTAATATCATATGAAAATTATGAAATTATCCTTTATCGAATGTGTCGAAAAAAAAATATTGCTGGCTCCCGGGCTATATTCGTCTGAGTAACAACTATCAACATGTTGCATGCGTCAATTTCACATACTACATGTTGCTCCAATTGAAAAATTGAGTGTAGCATGCATTATTGTCTCATGCTACTTGCAGCCTCAGTGGAGTTGCACCTTTACACATCTATCTGTGTTAGTGAGACAGAATCACTATTCATCGGAGGACAGTAGATACACTTTTGTCCAAGCCAAAGGTTTTCGAGCAAAATTAAACCCGACAATACGATGTTGAAGGGAAATAAGCTCTGAAGATGATTCGGCATCGGCAGCATAATGTTGCCTCCTAACTATTCACTCGCTCTTACTTCTTGCAGATGATTTTTAAGGAACCGATCGGTTTCTCAAAGTACTAGAAACCAGGAAGCGGACGTCTCTAGATGTTCTATTCTGTCATCTTCCTGAACCAGGTTTTCGAGTGAACAGACCAGTAATTTCGTACTGCTGCCATACTCGTTGAACACTCGAGAAACTCTTATTCGTAAATCATGTTAACAATTAACATCTACTGAAAAATCAGGTCCTACATATAGTACGTTTCAATTGGTTTAATTGTATCCGATTATTTAATCGAATCTGAGCTTTGATTTGTATTGAAGTTCTTTTAGGTGTTTATTCGAGCACACGCATTCATTTTCCTAAAATGATAAAATGTCAAGAGATACTGGAAAAAATCGATTTAAATATTGTAATTTCAAAAGGCTGTTACTTTATTTGTGTGTTCATTTGTTCAGTCGAGCTATTTTTGGTCCCAGATTATGAGGTTTAATTTATGATCTATCTTTTTGTTTCTCCCTGTATAAAGAAGGTTTTTTATTGGTTTATTGAGTATAGTCCTGAATGTATAAGAATTGTATGTTACTTGATTTAATCTTCTAGTTTTTAAGCGTTTATCGATGTGAATGCCTAAATATTTGATTGAGTCAATTGTTGAATTGATGGTATTTTAACTGTTTTCCGTTTACTGTTATTGAAACTCTCGTATCTATTTGGTTCAATCCAATATAACTTTATACATTACCAAATCTAGAACGTTCCCAAAGTAACCCGTTAACTACACTTTGCTAAATTCATAAACGTTGTAGCAACAAACACGAAACTATCATTGTCGTTAACCGAAACATAAAACGTTTACCACTAATTTCGTTTATTGTTATCGCAGATGTCGACTTTTCGAAACTCATCCACCCCCTTAAGCAAATCACTTTACCATTCACGATTTTGCTATTCATTACTCTAAAGTTGAACATTTATCCCGCTGATGGGGTTGGTTAATAGTTTACTATGACTCCCTGGAGAATGCACACAGAAATTATATACGGCTATTACTAGCGCAATTTTTGCGGTGAAACCCCTACAGAGTGGGACTAATTTCAAAATGTCGCGTGGTTTTCGCTACCCTAAATTTATTTTTATTTATATCGAGAGAGAAAGCTATACAGGGTATGTTTAGATGAGTGAATATCGAAAACTACTCAATCAAACATTTTTCGAAAAACCAGTTTTCATCATTAAAATTTTTAGACAAAAAATTAGGGCGTGAATGGTTTTTTTTATTATTTATAGGACCATACAAACCTATTTTCAGATGTACTACGTTGGGATAAACAGTTATAGACCATTTTAGAAACAGTACAAGAAACAATAAAATAAATAACAGCAATAACAAACATACACATAGGAAGTTATAGGAGGGTGTGATGAATTCATAACTCCTGCTGATAATAAATCGACATCCTTTGGTGAATTGCACGTAATAAAAAACTTGAAACTTTAGACGGGACAATTCCAAATTCCTACTGGTTTATGTAAGCAACGCTTATTCCTATAGCTTACAAAAAATCTTTGTACTTCATGGGGCCGCAGTTGTGTATATGTTCTCACTAAAGATAACGCAGAGGACTTTTTGTTGAATAATAGTAAATTCTTTACGAATATCTGTTTTACTTCGAGGAACGGTAACTACCATAACAGAACCGCTGTCTTCAATATCAGTAATCTGTAATGTTAATCAATTCTTGAGTTGGACATCCTCTAAAGTATCCCACAATCAAAATAACCTACAATAATTAAATAGGTGATACGCTGTATCAATTGAAATATTGTATGCAAAAAATAAACGGTTTTAAAGATTTAAACTAACTTTTCCGCATCTGTGGCCCTGAATAATATTCTATCATAAAATAATTGTCAGTAGTAATATAACAAGAGATTGAGAATAAATTGAAAATAATTTGACAGATTTTTTGAAAACTTGTTGCCAGGCAATAGTCACGAGAGCCCGCAGGGCTCGAGTGGCTATTTCTAAATGGCAACAAGTTTGAACAAAATCTGTCAAATTATTTTCTAATTTATGGAACTCGCGAGTTATATTTGACTAGATTATTATTTGATTCACAAATTTTTACAATAAAAAAGATTACTGCTTCTTTATCATTTCCGTCTTTTACTTTTCCGCCCAACCTATCTAATATGCGAGAAAAGTATTGGTTTACCCCAAAAAAAGTTGGAATTTTGAAATTTTTTTTGAGTTCTTTTTACGTTTTCCATCAACAACAACACGAAAAAATGGTTTTCAGAAAAAAGATCCTGTGTGTATGTCGTCGTCTTCGTTGTCGTCGGCCACTTTTCCTTACATGTCTTGTTAGCACTATACAGCCTCCGGAGTGCAATAAGTCACCAATTTTATGATGGAATATTGTTAAGGATATGTCACAGATGTACCCTATTGATTTTCAGCTCACCAGCGCCAGTACAACGGGTGCTATGGTACTTGAAGTACGACATATTGTCATTTTTTGAGAAATTTCAGTTTGTTAGCACGATACAGCCTCCGGGGTCCAACAAGTCACCAATTTTATGATTGCGTATTATTCCGGACATCTCACTGATGAACCCTATTGATTTTCAGCTCACCAGAGCCAATACAACAGGTGCTACAGTACTTTATGTACGATATTTTTGTCATTTTTGGAGAAGTTTCAGTTTGTTAGCACGGTACAGCGTTCGGAGTATATAGAAGTGACCAATTTTATGATTGGATATTATCCAGAGCGTCTCAAAGATGAAACCTATTGATATTCAGCTCACTAAAGCTACTACAACGGGAACTATGGTACTTGAAGTACCAAATTTTAGTCATTTTTGGAGAATTTTCAGTTTGTTAGCACGATACAGCCTCCAGAGAGTATACGATTGATCAATTTTATGATCGAATATTGTTCAAGGTGTCTCACAGATGTACCCTATTGATTTTCAGTTGCCTAGAGCGGGTCATATAAATCCAGATATACTAAATTTTTGGTTATTTTTGGAGAAATTTCGGTTTGTTAGCACGATACATCCCCCGAAGTGTATACAAGTAACAATTTTATGATAGAATATTGTTCAGGGCCACAGATGCGGAAAAGTTAGTTTTAATCTTTAAAACCGTTCATTCTTTTCATGTTATAAGCCCAATCTTTCAAAATCAATGCCAGAGTAGCTGTTGTAGTAGATTGATCTAGAATATAATTTCTTTCTTTGGTGAAGGTCTTAAATTGTCTCCATATAGACTGATTACTTATTAGAGTATTTTTCGAAGTAGTTTCTAAAACCGTTTTTGTTATTTCTGTATCAGAAAAGGTACTAAACCGATGATTTTCACCCATTTTATATATCGCGTTGACACAATTAGGTAATTATTTTGACAACTATCTGATACTTGCTAGGCAAATAAAAGCCACAGTGATTATTCCCGAGAATAATCACAAGAGATTTATTCCCACTATGATAATGACATAATTGGTTGAAACTTACCCTTGTGACAAATAAAGGAGCATTTCATTGGTTTTAAGAAACGTCAAAAAATAATCACTTGTATACACTTCGGGGGATGTATCGTGCTAACAAACCGAAATTTGTCCAAAAATAACCAAAAATGTAATATATCTGGATTTATAGGACCCGCTGTACTCGCTCTAGTCAGCTGAAAATCAATAGGGTACATCTGTGAGACACCTTAAACAATATTCAATCATAAAATTGATCAATCGTATACTCTCTGGAGGATCTATCGTGCTAACAAACTGAAAATTCTCCTAAAATGACAAAAATTTGGTACTTGAAGTACCATAACACCCGTTGTACTGGCTTTAGTGAGCTGAAAAAATCAATAGGGTTCATCTGTGAAGTGTCCTGAATAATATTAAATCATAAAATTGGTGACTTGATGAACTCCGCAGGCTGTATCGGGCTAACAAACTGAAATTTCTCAAAAAATGACTAAAATGTCGTACTTCTAGTACCATAGCACCCGTTGTGCTGGCTCTGGTGAGCTGAAAATCAATAGGGTTCATCTGTGACATGTCCTTAACAATATTCAATCATAAAATTGGTGGATTGTTGCACTCCGGAGGCTGTATCGTGCTAACAAGACATGTAAGGAAAAGTGGCCGACGACAACGACGACGACATACACACAGGATTTTTTTTCTAAAAACCGTTTTTTGGGTTGTTGTTGATGGAAAATGTAAAAATAACTCAAAAAAAATTCAAATTACCAATTTTTTTGGGACAAACAATACTTTTCTCGCATATTAGATAGGTTGGGCGGAAAAGTGATAGGTACCTTATGCAAGAAATAACTCTTGTCAGGTGCATTCTGCAAGAAATTGACAATATCGTCGCGACCAAATGTTGCAGACTTTCTTGGCTCATAACCTTTTATTTTTAGAAACGCTTCCAAATTGTCTAATGTTGAGTATGTTATGAAGTAATGTCATAGACTTCAGCAGAGACTATTTGGTCCTCAGGGAATTCGGAGAATATTATTCAAACAACAAATTTAAATGCATATAGATAAGTACTAGGTATCACATATTAGGAAAGTTACATACCATTTCTTGAAAGTGCGCCAATAATACTGTGCCACCAATGGTTTCAATTTCAATGTGATTGTTGCTCAACCATTCTTGAAATCTTGTGTATTCTTTTTCATACACTTCTTTAGATTTCCCCTGGATCAGAACAGAGCGAAATTTATCGGCATTTTGTGTTATTTTTGAAAAAAAAACTCTCATTATTAAGGAAATTCATTTTTGCAGCGAAAATTTGACGAAAACAATAACAATTAAACAACTCCTTGGTAACTGCGAAAAATGTTAATTACGGATGCAATTCAATTGTTTGGCCATCAAATTCAAATAAAAAAGTCTCTTTAAAAAACCTTAGAAAATGCAGTCAGTTCACTTGGTTAAGTCCTAATGGATTTGTAAGAAAAAATTTTGTATACACCATGGGAGTTACTAGATGTTAATTCCCTTTTATGTATAAATAATAATAACTAATCATATTGGTGATTGAAATTTTTATAAAAAATAAGTAGATAAATAGTCAATGCATCACAATTCAGAGAATAACAAAAATTATTATGAACAAACATTTAATACAATTATCAACTTTTTTTCAGTTATTTAACGAAACATTATTCTTCAGGCTGGCAATTGCCAGGAATGCCACTATTAAACTAACAAAGATATGGTAAATAATTGCACTCTCTAAAAACAACAAGCTGAAACTTATAAACACCCTAATATTTCCAATAGCCACGTTTGCATCAGAGACGTGGACATTAAAAATCTCAAACCCGAAGAAAATCGAATCGTTTGAGATGTGGGTTTATTGGAGAATGCTCCGAATACCGTGGACACACCATTGTACGAATTTATCGATACTGAAACATCTTAAAGTAACAAATCCATTATCAACAAGCATCAGTAAATAAAGTATTATGGGGCCTCAAGAAGAACGAGCGGATTAGAAAAACTTAGCATAGAGGGAAATATTGAAGGAAAGAAACTAAGAGGTAAGCTGAATCTTAACACCCTAATATTTCCAACAGCCACGTTTGCATCAGAGACGTGGATATTAAAAATCTCAAACCCGAAGAAAATCGAATCGTTTGAGATGTGGGTTTATTGGAGAATGCTCCGAACACCGTGGACACACCATCTACGAATTTATCGATACTGAAACATCTTAAAGTAACAAATCCATTATCAACAAGCATCAGTAAATAAAGTATTATGGGGTCTCAAGAAGAACGAGCGGCTTAGAAAAACTTATCATAGAGGGAAAGATTGAAGGAAAGAGACTAAAAGGTAGATCGTCCACTCGATGGGTAGACCAGATGAAACGCAATTATCGACCACATGAAGCCACAGAAGCGACCAGGAGAAACACGAAGAGAGGCAATCAATTAATTAATAATCTTTTAATCTAAGATTCTAATATTTTTTTTCGATTTTTTAATTGTTTGTTTTCATCAATATTTTCTTGTTTGATTTTTTTGACACATTTTTAGTATTTTTTTCCAGTTGTTTTTCTGATTTTATTATTTTTTTGGTGCTATATATTTACCGGCAGTTTCATCTATTCTTCAAGTTTTAGTTCTTTTTTTATTATTATTTTTTTCCATCAACAAATTTAAATTTGGTTGAATTTTTTTTTAAGTAAAACAAGTTTCAAAAAAAATATATTTTTTTTCAGAATATAGAAGCTTCCCCACACACAAAATCACAAATATTTTTCTACGGAAATGTATCCTTTTTATTTTTCCCGACTTTAGAATAACTGAAACCAGTTACATGAAAACATAGTTATTCTTTATATTTCAAACACTTTTTTAAACATATAGACGAAAAAAATTCTTGTGGAAACCCTATAACCCTCCATTATTCGTCCACGATTATACTTTCGTTTTCCAAATTTCGACTCGTCATCTAAAAATAAAAATTACTATTCTTAAAATTGTTGACGTTTTATTAATATACAAACCATAAAAAGAAATAACTTGATTGTATCAAAACCTGATTAAAAAATAATATAAACAATATCAAAGTTGTGTTTAATCCTCTTCCCGACCTTTGACACAGATCAATGAATAATATATATTCTTATCAGCATAATATCGTTTCAAAAATCTCAAGAGACAAACCTGTACTATGCTTCCTGGCTCTCCTGTATTATAGAAAAAGTACTGGTAACCATCTCCCGACAATACTTTATCCGAGCAGTTTTTGTTACCATTGATATAGTCCCTTCTGAAGTAACGACACCAACACAATTTCCTTCATATGATTCTCCGTGGTCAAATCCAAAAAGAACCCGGCATGTGAAATATTTAAAAAGTCTTAACTACCTAAACTTTTTTCTGGTGAAAGATGACTATTTTCAAAGCAGGTTTCCTTTGCAACAAAAAACAAAGATCCGCATTGTTGTCGTTTTGAACACATATTCATTCCCAAATCTGTTTCAAAAAAAGAATAATGCGAAAATATATCTAAATTACTTGTATGGCATTTACATGTTATCCTGGTCGAGGTACTAAACTTTCATTCTTTACATAATGATGAGTTTCATGCCTAGTTTTAGGTAGACTTTGCTCAGTTATAACAAAATAGGATATAATTTAATCAGTGTTTTTAAATGAAACTAAAGGTCTCTAGAGACCTTGAGTTTCATTTAGGTAGACTTTGCTCAGTTATAACAAAATAGGATATAATTTAATCAGTGTTTTTAAATGAAACTAAAGGTCTCTAGAGACCTTGAGTTTCATTTAAAAACACTAATATGAGCATATTCCACGAAGTAAGGGTCGAGACAGTCAATTTTTTATAATTTAATCGATACTCCACACTAGTTTTGTTTTTATTTACGAAAAATGTCTTTTTAAAAAGAACTAAAATTAACTATAACAAAAATATATTTTAATAAAGAGCAGAAATAATACAAAAAATGTATAAAGACTGTACTGAGAGTTATACAAAGAATGATTTGAAATGGTGTTCAGACAGAATATATAATAGGTTTGTTCTCACACGAGTTTCAAACCATCAGAAACAGTCAGGATTCTGCGCAATCCATTTCTCCGCGTTCATAAATAAGTTTCTAATTGTTTGAAAACAGCTGGACGTTGGACAGTTGGACAACCATTAATGAAACCTGTGTGAACATCGTCCAGTTGTTTTCAAACAATCAGAAACTTATGTATCAACACAGAGAAATGTATTGCGCAGAATCCTGATGGTTTGTGATTCCTGTGAGAACAAACCTAATATCGTATGAAAGTGTCTATTATGCCGTTTCACAGGTGCCCACTTGATAACGCTGTAGACATAACTCACTATCTGTTTTTATACGCCTAAACTATCAATAAGAGAGCTCATATCTTAACGACATGTAAAAACCTATGTAACGTTTTTGTACGCGCCTGTTAATAGTTCAAACAATTCTAAATTCTATAATATTTTATCGGGCGTAATTTCAACCCCTAATCTATGAACTTTGTTTAGTTGTAATACATTTATCCTGAATTGTCGAAAATAGTGACTAGTGCGTGTAAAAACAATTTAAATTTAACTTCGGAAAATGGCAACATTTGTTCATCCAGAATTTAAAGAAATTACGAGTCAACGAGGAAAACCACTCTTAGTGATAAATAACTTAAAATTTAAACAACAAAACCGCGGGCTTATTCTGTAACTTGCAACTGCCGATAATTGCGCAATTGTCGCTGTCAAACGCAGGTTTCGTATTCTCGAAGAAGCAACTGCAACCGCGATCGCAATTTATCTGTCTCTAGTGAGAAATTGGTTAACTAAAAAAGTGCATTTTTCAGTTGTTCATGTGAAAAATATCTACGTATTCTGTAAGCAATTTTTTAGCAATTACAACGCGATTGCAACTGTTGAATAGCAATCACAATTATAGTAGTTGTAATTGAGTTGTTTGATAATTAAATCAAGTTTTCTTAACAGAAATAGAAGATAAGTAATAAATTATAACATTTTGTGAATAATAAACATGTTTTATTTGTACAAATAGTAATTTAGTGTGCTTACTAACTGCCCTCAGAAAAGTGGACACAACTACCTAATATTTAATAACAATTACTTATCACCGTAATAAAATAAATAATAGTTATTATTTGTTTTTACGTATTTAGTAATGGCTCGTGCATTTTGGCAAGATCATTCCATTCTTTTTCAATGGTCTCCTTAGATCTTGCTCCAAGACCTACCCCTCTGGCCAGATTAGGATGACTAGTTAAATAGTCCAGCAACTCTTCCAAATGGCTATTGGAAACTCTGTGTTCTCCCATTTTCTGTATGTACATCAAAAACAATTAATAGTAGCAGTACCCATTCTCAAATTATTTTACTAACCTTTTTTTAAACAAATCATCTAAAAAAGTATTTGGAAACCCATTTCCAACTGCTTTTAGTTATCTAAAGAATTGTTTCGTACAGAATAATTTATTTAAAATTTGTGTTCAATTTCAGTAATGATGATTTTTCGACGCATCCTTGGTTCTTTATGCATATTAAATATTTTTTAAATTTGTTTTTGTTCATCAGCTGATTTATCATTACGTTCATTGCTACCCGATTGCAAGTGGCGCTAGTTTCACGACGTAAAAGTGCATCTTGACAGCAACCAGCAATTGCGATGCGACTACCTTACAGAATACCAAATTTTGCGACTGATTGTCCGACCGTTGTGCAATGGTTGCTAGTTGCAAAATAATTGTTGTTTTTACAGAGGAGATAAAATGGAGGTGTACCATAGACAAGTGTTGTGCATATGTGGAAACTTTGGGTGAATTTAGTAGTCGGGTGTTAACAGATCTGAATCAAAATCATTCGCACGAGCCAGGGCAAGACAATGTATTGCAAAGACAAATTTTCAGCCACGCGCCGAAAAGAAAGGCAACAGGAGACATAGCTGAAAAGCCATCTAAAATAATCAGAAGCCAGTTACGGACAGAAAATACGACAGCAATCACCGTAAAATATGTGCATTGTATCCGAAAAAATATTTATTATACCCGCCGAAAATTGCTGCCTGCGCTGCCTAAATCAGTAGGTGAAGTCCAAGGAGAACTAAATAAATTGCAACCGAAAAAGGATAAGGACGAAGACTTTTGGCGATTTTCTCATGTTTTAACAATTTGAAAGTCTTGTGTAATTCAAAAATCATTTATGGACGGCACATTTTCATATTGTACGAAATACTTCAAACAACTGTTTACAGTTCATGGATATTTTAATGGTAACTATATTCCTTTGTTCTTTTGTTTATTACCGGAGCAAACTGAAAAACCTTATAAAATTTGTTTGTTAAACATATGCGAAAGAAATAATTTAGAATTTTCACTTCAAGAAGTAGTAGTAGATTTTGAAAAATCAATTCACAACGCTGTATTACAAATTTGGGAAAACATTAAAATTACAGTTTGCAGTTTCCACTTGACCGAAGTGTGGTACCGACAGATTCGAAAACTTGGTTTAAGTCAGCAATATAAAGATAAAAACACCGAGATTGGAAAATGGTTACGCTATTGCTTTGGTCTTTTATTTTTAGAGCCCGATGAAGTAGAAGATTTTGAGAAATTTTCTGATTACCTTTTAGAAACCTATTTAACCAGTGATTCAATATTTCCTCCGCGCATTTGCTGACCTCAATATAATCACCAATGCTTGTGAATAATTTCATTCGCATTTTAATAGTTCGATATATCAACACATCCATCCATATTTATTTTTGTTAATGAACTTCTCAATGTGCAAACCAAAGTATATATAAAATGCAATAGTATCAACACAACACATGTATTTAAAAATTTTACCACAAAAAAAAACAAATTTTTGTTACTAGAGAAATTGAAGAGTATAAAAATAAAAAGATTTCAAAGTTGTCTTATGTTAAAATATTATCATTCATGTATATAACTTAATGTAAATATGTATAAATTGTTGTAATATAGTTAGCTAATACATTTATATGAAATGTATTATTGTAATAAAGGTGGGCCATTGCAAAACAGGTCAATTTTAGACTCTGGCCGACTTGGGCGATTTTTATTCAGTATACCTGGCTGATGGGCCGAGATGGGCATCGCCTATCTTATCAATAATTGAAAATGGTATATTTCCGCAAGAAGTTTTTTTCGTGTTTATGTTTAGAAAAATGTCTAAAATGTAAAACAGAAACGTATTTTTTTGTCACTGGTTTCAGCTATTATAAAGTCGAGAAAATGAAAAAGATGCTTTCCGCAAAAAAATTTACGTCTTTCGACTTTCATTTTGAAACTTCTAGCTATTATCTACCTTTTTGTTACACCCAATAGTTGTTTTCATCATTACTGCGATAAAAAGAAGATACCAATATCATTTTTTTTTTAATTTGACTTGAGAACAATAAAGTTAATTAAAAAGACTACTGATTACCGTCCTGTATCGATAGAACTACTAAAGTATTACCACCATTAGAGCAAAGTGGATGTTTGTGCCCACATATGTTCAACAGAGGGTGAAGTTTGTAGGGAGACTCGGTGCTGTTCCTCTTAGAGACCTCTAAATCAAGTTTATGGTCGGGGATTAGGGATAGTTGCTTTTTTAAAAATTAAGGGTGAGTTATTCGAGAACGCAAGTTGGATTCTAAGTCTTACGTGAAGGTCGTCACTTTCGTTTTTATAGCATTTTCTGACAGAAGCACCTGCATTGACGGTAGTAAAATAGACATAAAAAGTACAACGTTTCGAAATTGTTTACTTTTGTTGATACTCTGGAAAAGTTTTATTACGTTTACTGTCGCTGGGGATCTCTTCTTAAATTGACGTCCCGGATTAAGCATTTATAGGGCTTGGTTCTTATATTATTATATGATGAGCTTGTATTTAATGAAAATGTAATTAAAATATAAAGTCGGTGTAAAGTATCGTATTATTCAGGAGGAGGTATAAATAGTCAATAACATCAAATTTATATCCTATTTCTTCATATTAGTGTTTTAAATTAAACTAAACATTTCTAGCTAATTCCATAATATAATGAAAAATGTTGAAAATTCTAAAAAATTGACAATTGTTTCGATAACTGAATATCATCGTCAGAATGCCAGAAGTTACATTTCATTTGATGCCTACCTGATGTTTAGTAGTTATTTTTGGCTAGACCAAGAAGTGACCTACCTTGTGATTGACTTAATATATGTTATTAGAAAAAAAAAAGATTTGATATTACAAATATTGAAGCTTAGATATTATTAGCCCTATGGTGATATCCTGGATATCATTTTTCCAATTAAGATCAGTATAACTGTGCAATGATATAGAAAACCAGGAAAACTATATCTGCTGATCTTTACAATTATCACTCAAGAAGACAGTTTAATAGTGGAGAACTCCCTAGATTTATCTGTTCATTGATGACTTCATATTGTGGGTTTCTTAAGTGTCTTCTAATTTCCAACTCTTCAAGGAAATCCAGTTCTTGTTTCTTATCACAAATATGTAGTAGGTACTTCTACTTCTGTTAGGTGTCAATTAATGGTTGGTGTCAAGTAGATGTTTTTCGTAATGGGATTTATCTGGTTTTAATCAGTATGCTCGTAAGTGTTCATTGTACCGGATTTCAAAATTTCTAAGGGTCTGACCCAAATAGACAGCATTACATTCTGGACATTTGAGTTTATATATACCTGATCTCTTTAATGTTGGTATTTTTGTTCTGTTTTAAAAGAAATTGTTGTATTCGTTGCTAAAGATATTATCTTTGAAATATTATTAGAAATATTTCCTGCATATGTGATGGTTTTATAAGTTTTTATTTCTTCAGTTTGTTTAGGAAATATTAGTTGTAATGCCACTTTTTCCTCTTTTTTATTAATTAGCTTATTCATCATATGTAATGGATAACCGTTGGATGTTGATATTTGTCTAATTGTACTAATCTCTCTATCAAAATTACATTTGTTCATAGGAACTGAAAATGCTCTATGTATCATTGAATTGTATGCCGCTAGTTTATATGACATGGGGTAATTGGAACTATAAGGATCAGTGTGTGTTGGTTTTCGGTAAATTGCATAATCAAATACATTATTAACTCTTTGAATTTTCTTCAACTTCTAATGTAAATTTAATTTCTGGATGTAAATTATTAATGTGGTTGAAAAATATATCTAATTGTCGTTCACTACCAATAAAACAAGCTAATATGTCATCTACATATCTATACCAATATAAAACATTTTTTGAAATATTACTTTCAAAGATTTTTCTTTCTAAACTGTTCATAAAAATGTTTGCGAAAATAGGTGATATAGGGCTTCTCATTGGTAAACCTTCATTTCATTATATTGTGGAATTAGCTAGAAACGTCGAGTTTCATTTAAAACACTAATATGAGTAGATTCCACGAAGTAAATTGTAGATTACAAAGGGGTCGATTGGCCTATAGCTGGCCTTTCCACATTGCGACCTGAAAAGATCTTTTGTGTATACCCTCCATCTATTTGTTGTCTCAGAGATCAAGGCTTCTAAGGAAGCCTATTATCCGATTGGGAGCTATTTTTGTTACCTGGTCAGGTCTCAAGAACAACCGTTCCACGTACCTATGGCGTTGGCGAACAAGTACTCCGCAATGGCATAATATATGTTCAGCCATTTCATCTGCACTGTCGCAGAATCTACATGTTCCTCTGTCCACTTTTCCCATCTTGCAGAGGTGATATCTGAGTGGGCAGTGTCCCGTAAGGAGTCCTGTGATTGCTCTGAGATCAGACTTCTGAAGCTCTAAGAGCGATTTCCATGAAGTAAGGGTTGAGACAGTTAATTTTATTTCTTCATAAATTATGTTTAGTTAAATAGTTTGCTTTGTTACCTAAATCAAAATAGTAGGGATTTATTTTGAATAATTTGATGAGGAACATTTTTTTTTACTTTTCCACCCAACCTATCTAATATGCGAGAAAAGTATTGGTTTACCCCAAAAATGTTGGAATTTTGAAAAATTTGTTTGAGTTATTTTTACGTTTTCCATCAACAACAACAGTTTTTAGAAAAAAAATCCTGTGTGTATGTCGTCGTCGTCGGCCACTTATCCTTACATTTCTTGTTAGCACGATACAGCCTCCGCAGTGCAATGAGTCACCAATTTTATGATGGAATATTGTAAAGAACATGTCACAGATGAACCCTATTGATTTTCAGCTCACCAGAGCCAATACAACGGGTGCTATGATACTTGAAGTACGACATTTTGAATTTTTTTGAGAAATTTCAGTTTGTTAGCACGATACAGCCTCCGAAGTTCAACAAGTCACCAATTTTATGATTGAATATAATTCAGAACAGCTCACTGATGAACCGTATTGATTTTCAGCTCACCAGAGCCGATACAACGGGTGCTATGATACTTGAAGTACGACATTTTGAAATTTTTTGAGAAATTTCAGTTTGTTAGCACGATACAGCGTCCGGAGTATATACAAGTGACCAATTTTATGATTGAATATAATTCAGAAGAGCTCACTGATGAACCGTATTGATTTTCAGCTCACCAGAGCCGATACAACGGGTGCTACAGTAGTTTAAGTGCGATAATTTTGTCATTTTTGGAGAAGTTTCAGTTTGTTAGCACGATACAGCGTCCGGAGTATATACAAGTGACCAATTTTATGATTGGATATTATTCAGAGCGTCTCAAAGATGAACCCTATTGATATTCAGCTCACTAAAGGAAGTATAACAGGTGCTATGGTACCAAATTTTTCTCATCTTTGGAGAAATTTGATTTTGTTAGCACGATACAGTCTCCAGAGAGTATACAATTGATTAATTTTATGATTGAATATTGCTAAAGATGTCTCACTGATGTACCCTATTGATTTTCAGTTGACTAGAGCGAGTACAGCGGGTCCTATATATCCAGATATACTAAATTTTTGGTTATTTTTGGAGAAATTTCGGTTTGTTAGCACGATACATCCCCCGAAGTGTATACAAATAACAATTTTATGATAGAATATTGTTCAGGGCCACAGATGCGGAAAAGTTAGTTTTGATCTTTAAAACCGTTCATTTTTATTTGCGCTTGCCCCATTTAAAATGAAATAAGGTTTTCACAGCCTGACTCATTTTGCAATCAACTTTATGTAAAAGTCCATGTCCGTTAAATGTTTTGATTGATAGTGAAAGTTGATATGAATCTCAGTTAACGCAGGAAACAATGAACTTAATTTTAGTTCAATTTATACAACAATCGTCTAATTTGTAGGGGAATTACCGATGTTATGAACTAGAGCATATAATTCTCCCGAGAGGAGGAACCGAAATCCTTGAAACACGGAATTCGAAATTCCAAAACCGCGTTGCTTAACAACACACACCAGTAACGTTGAATTGCCAAATTTATACCACGAGTGACAATATTATTTATGACACCGCAAACAGGGGGTTCAAACATCCCTAATATCGTTTGTGTTTATGAGCAGATATAAATATTAGCAAATTGGTGGGGTCGTTGGATATATATTTCATTAGTTCTCTAATTATGTCTAACCGTTCGTGCGAATAAAGTGTTAATTAACGGTTGAATGTGGCGTTAAAAACTTATTCTACCTGATAAATGTTAAAAATAGTATATTAAAGTATAAGTGGATAAAGAGGTTTTTCAAACACGCGCGATTTTTCGAGCATGCAGAAAAATCCAAATAAGACATTGGTTTACAATGAAAATATACAATTTAAAAACTAATAAAAAAAGTTGTCATTGAGACTTACGTTTCTCGAGTTGTTGTTACCATAGGGACTTTAAAAAACGCGCGTGTTTGAAAGTTCGATTTAAACATGCTGAGGCGTGCTTTAAATAGGTAATATGAGGCATCAATAAAAAAAAGTAAGTTAAAGATGTTAGCACATAAGGAAACAAATATTTTTCGATGAAACTTTTAGATAGTCTTAATAGAGTTTTTGTAATATTAATTTTTATGATTATTAAATATGTATATGAATTAGTATTTTTCAAAAATTTACACTCTTAAAATGAAACAATCAATCAATTAAGAATTAAGATTTAATCTTACTTAATTTTTATTTGACTTTTTAAAAAAAAATTGGGGGTGTAGGGGATCGGACTTACCGATCCAAATGTCAACCTCTCCTGCACGCATGATGACTCCACGTATATTAAGATGCGGCAGCTTTTTTAGGGGGGAGCGCCCGGACTGGTACCATAATTTTTTACCATTTAATTGCTAATTTATTACCCAAAAATCGATTTTATTGCTCAAGCGGTTCACGAGAAACGCGACACCACCCTACCTTAATATTAAGCTACGGCAGCCTTATGCATTATCTCGGCAACGGTGAAAGTTATCAAAACGAGCTTGGCGCGATAATTTATTACTAATTAATTGCTGAATGAAGGCATGGGTCCCGAAAACCACCCCCAAGACTCGATCTCGACAACCCCCTAACGGTCTAGCTACGGTAGCCCGAAAACGCTATCTCGGCGACGAAAATAGTTACGGACGCGCGCTCTTCGGGGTAATTTATTGCTAATTAATTGCTGAAAGATGGCCCCATTCGACACAATAACAAAATAATAGGGGACAACGAACAGCTACGTTTGACATGGGAAAATTATATCAAAACCCTATACCAAGATGATCGACCAGCAATACCTACTCTAATTCAACATGAACACATAACTGGTCCACCAATTCTCGTTTCAGAAGTGGAATATGCTATCGCAAACCTCAAAGACGGAAAGACACCTGGTGAGGACATGATTCATGCGGAAATACTAAAACTAATGGATCCAAAAATTGTGTGTCGACTCTGGCTTTATTCCGACTGGATGGCTCAGATCAGCATTTATAGCATTACCGAAAAAGAGTAAGGCCTACACCTGCGATGACCATAGACTCATAAGCCTAATGAGTCATGCGTTAAAGGCATTTCTAAAAATTCTTCACGGCAGAATATATAAGAGATGCTATTTCCATAAGATCGGAAAGTGTAGAAATGGGGCCAGTTGCCGATTCAAACGTCCAGTCTCCTCTACACAAAAGTTCCAGGAGAAACTTTCATTTAAGGAGGGGGTTATGTTACGAAACAGCACACTGGTATAGTCCCTAAATCCGACTCTGTCTAAGCCAGGTATAAAAGTGAAAATTATGGCGGATACGCACTGTTTTTTATAACTGTTTAGAACCATCTTATCTAAACATTGTTTTTGTGACCAGACTTATCTAGAAAAGGCCAGAACCAATTGTTTTCGTGTGTGTAAGCCGCAGTCCGGAATTTACTACTAAAAAAGACTTTAATATATAAGGAACTGTTTATATAAATTAGTTTAAGTGAATATACTGTGTATAATTAGTGTTAGGATTAGTTTAGTATTTAAATAAATTAGTAAGTAGCCATACCGTGTGTTTAAAATTTATCCCACCCGTTTACTGTTTAAATAAATAACAAAAAACATTACAATATAATAATTAAAATCTTGATATTCGACAATTGGTGTATCAAATTTTATCTCAGAAAATAAGCGCAACTTCCATGAAACTCGTAGGTAACTTTCTCACACAAATATTATTCGTTCTCACGATTATATCAAAAATAAAGTCAATTACCACTATAGGCGACTCAAAGATGACTGTTCAATTTATATTTGATTGGTATCCCGTATAAAGTTTCTTGTTTTGATAGGCCGCAACAGTGGCTGTCAGAACAGTGGGCTGATAAATGACTTTCATAAGGGTGGAAACGTTCATATTATATATGTGACGCAATTATAGTATGGAAAAATATTTACGAAAAATGAAAATTTCCATTATTTTAATATTTGACTATATTCTTATTCTAAACTGTTTTAGGGAACAAAATTTTATGATTCAAACTTACGGCATTCTATATGGTCCATACTTAAGTGTGCAATATAAAAGGAAAATTCCAAAAATGCAAAACTGCTGCATCCGGTTAATATTTGGCATTCGTAAACGACGTACTATTTCTAACAAGTTAAAACTAATACAGCGGTTGAATATGGATAATAGACGAATGTTACATTCTGCGTGTCTTTATAATAAACTAATTATGATAAAGAAACCTTCATATGTACTTACATAGAAAAATCTCCTTCAGGACAGACGTTCATAACATTAATATTCGAAATAAAGGGGTACTATACCTCCGTTTAGATTTTTAAATTTCTCGACGGTCTTCTAGATATCAAATTGAATTTGTTTATAACAGACTTCCAATGGAAATCAAATATCAGTATGGTAAAAAATTCAAACAGTCTCTTCGGAAATACTTGTTTCATCATCAGAATTAATTGGATTCAGAATTTACAGCGTTTTTTATGCAGTAAAAGTTGAACTTCGCCTTGCATTTCATATTTTATAATTTGTAATTTTTTCTATGGGTATTAATAAAGACGATTATTATTATTATTATTATTATTATTATTATTATACAACTATGGGGTAAAGCCAGCAACTCCAATTCCGTCAGAGATACCAAAACAAAGTTCAACGTACGATAGATGATGCACCCTATTATATCGCTAACGAGGTAATCCAACATGATATCCCCTGGAATATGTCAAAGCGGCCATCCATCGTTTCAGTGCCAAATACAGTGATCAATGTTGATAATTAGCTTGATTGGTACTCTCCCAAGGTTAACAGTGCTACTGGAGGTGAAACCTAAGTAAAAAAGAGGAGACTATTTGTGATCTTTCGTTTTCTTTTTTTTTAAGCGAATTTTTTGACAGGAATTTTGTAATAGAATTAAGGAGAACGTGGCTTGAATAGGTGCAGCAACAAATCGTTGGATATAGTTTTCCAATATGTATTACTTAACCTAACCTAACCAGTTTCAACCAAACTTCCATTGGAAGCCACATTTTGATGCCCCATACCAGCCGAGGTGAGTTGTTAGCTAATTATGACACAACAAAAGTAATAATTCAATAAAATACTAATTACAATTACCTATTTAGGCCTTTTTTGATTGATTTTGCTTCTACTCTCAATGTTTTTCTGCTTTCCATTATGGTCTCCACCAAAAATAACTTTAGCTTACTCTGGTAACAGCTTTAAAGTCTATACGAGAATAATAGAAACCCGATTAAGACGATACGTAGAAGCAAAATTATAAAAGGAACAAGCAGCTTTTAGACCAGGATGTTAAGCAAATGATATAAATTTCAAGAAAGTGTAACGTGAATTTCGTTCACCACTCGTAATATTTCTCGTCGATGAAAGAGTAACGTAAATTTCGTTTACCCCTCGTAACAACTTCTTGTTGATGGTTGTCGAATTTTAAGTTTTCGGATGAGTTCGTTTTCATTAGGGTATTTAAGCCAATGCGCGCTGAGGTTCTGCCCTTATTTCTTTAACGAAATATACTTATTGTTGAGTTCTGGCATCCTACCGTATCGAAGTGCATTCATATGAATGCACTTTTTCTTACCGGCCTTAAATTTATTTTTCCTACGATCAGTAGTAGGCTTTTGCACACTCAAATATAACCGCAAAGTTGATGTTTTCCGTGATCTGTCATAATTTGACATTATTTCCGCTCTAGAGCGTACTTTTCCGCTCACATGTTTTCATTTACAATAAACTAAAGAAAGTTAGTATATAATAGGTATACTAATAGTACATTATACACCAAGCGACTAAAGTGACCCATTTAATCCCGCGGATGGGACCCATTTAATCCCCGAGGGAATCAATCCATATACATTTTTAATAAAAATAAATACTACTTAGGATGGACTTTTACGAAACTTGGCTGGGCATCGAGGATGCACTTTTATGAAATGAAACTTGGCTGGGCATCGAGGACGGACTTCCATTTTTTTGTAGTAAGTCAAAGTGCGCCAATAAAAAAATAGCGTAAAGTATTCGTGGATAACTGGTCTTTCAAACACGCGCGATTTTTCGAGCACGACGGCGCAGTGTTATAAGACCTTACAGATTAAACCGATTCAGACGTCATTTTAATTATTATTTTCTATCTTATAAACCCATCCAAAACACCTATGTTATAGTTGTAGTTAATATTGAAAAATATTCAAGTGTATAAATAATTACTCCCAATATTTTTCGAACCTCAATTTGTTTAACTTTGTAAATGTCATCTTAATGTCGTTTACGGCTTTTGTAAGTTTTAAATTGTCATTAGTTGCTTTTACGCTGTTTTCGATAGATTAAGTTATTTTTCTTCTCGAAACCTTGACTCAAAACATCAAATTGCAGGAGGTTATGGACACAGGACACGCGTGAGACACCATAGAAGCTTCTGTAGTATGTAGTTTGTTGAATTTTTGTGTTAATAAGTGATATCATGAGCCAGCTTCCGCTGATCGAGCATCTAAAAGGGCACGAGAACTATGGTACGTGGAAATTCGCGGTACAGATTTATTTAGAACACGAAGGGCTTTGGGACGCATTAAAAGGCTTTTTCATGTTTTTTTTTACTTATTCGTCTAAAAATAAGGTGATCGTAGAAAAAATCTTGTGTGCAATTCGAGCAGAAAGTGCGTTGCCGCTTTCGGCAGATTGCTCGCGCTCCGCTACGCGTCGCACGGGCAACTCTCTACCTCAAGCGGCAAAGTATCACTTTCCGCTCTTAATAGACAAATAGCTATTACCGACCTAAGCCTTCGTACCGACCTAAGCCTTTTCACCGGCTGAAATTCTAACAGTTGATCTCTAACGACTGGGATCACGGCTCTACTCAAAATCAACTTGACGCAGCTGATTGGTTTCCGATTCATCGTTGGAACAGAAAAAAAAAAGGAAAGTACTAACGTCCCTAATCGTAAACGTTATCGATTATTTCCAACTACAGTTCATGGGTGGCGCCCACTTATCTTTCCGTCTAGTAACGTAAAAATAAGTAGGATTACCCGAGAACCGGTGAGACCTACTCCTTGAGTCTCTACTAGTATATAACCCACGCCTGAGTAGCTCTTCGACGAAGTGGCCGTTGCAAAAGCCAATTGAAAATACAATAGAAGCAGGAGAAAAAATGTACTTAACATTTATTGACTTGAAGGCAGCTTTTGACAAATGGAACAAATATGGGAGGTATTGGAAGATTTAGAAGTACCGAAAGCTTTAATTAATATAATTAAAACAACATACGAGACTGTCAAAGTCAGAGTGCAGATTGGAGATCAAAGATCGGAAGAGTTTTTGAAAACAATATAGTTCAAGTCCACTTATCATTGTTATGGACAAAATAGTCAAGGAAATAAAAAGACAAGGAAGAAAGCTAGACATGATAATAGAGATAATACAGAAACATGGAGAGGGTCAGATTAAATAGTTTACTGTATGCAGACGACATTGTACTTATAGCAAAATCAAAAAACAAAATACAAAAACTAATTAACTTATTGGCAAGAGAAATAGAAAATATGAAAATGACAGTAAATATAGAAAAAACTAAAGTAATGACAGTAACTGAAAAACAGTGAGGAATAGAAATGTAAACATGAGAAAAATTAACAATTCATAATTACCTAGGAAGTATTATAACAGAATAAGGGAAAATTGGTACAGACCTTAATAACAGGGCACATAAATCAACAAGATTATATTATTCCTTAAATCGAACAATATTAAGCCATAAACACATTGATATGGACACAAAGCTGGAAATCTATAACAAAATTACAATACCAACTATAACTTATGCTTTCTAAAACTGGGTACTGAGGAAAAAGCTCGAAACAATAATAAATGCAATGGAAATTAAATATTCTTTAAGGAAAATAGCGGGTAAAACAAAATGGAGTAACGAAGAGATCACAAACATAGCTAATCAAGAACAAATAATAACAAGGATCAAAAAGAAATAATTACAATGGTTTGGCCACCTAGTCAGAATGAGGCAAGATAGATTAGCAACAAATTGAAATAGGTAAATCAACAAAAAGACAAAGAGGAAGATCCAGAAGGAATTGGATAGTCCAGATTGAAGAAATTCGAAAAAATAAATGAAAAAAAAAATTGACTGTCTCGACCCTTACTTCGTGGAATCTACTCATATTAGTGTTTTAAATGAAACTTACTGTTTCTAGCTAATTCCACAATATATTGAAAAAATGTTGAAAATTCTAAAAAATTGACAATTGTTTCGATATTAAATATCATCGTCAGAATGATACAAGTTACATTTAATTTGATGCCTCTCTGATGTTTAATAGTTATTTTTGGCTAGACCTTGTGATTGACTTAATATATGTTTATAGAAAAAAGAAGAAGATATGATTTTACAAATATTAAAGCTTAGATATTATTATGGGGATATCCTGAGTAGTCGCTGAGTAGTCTCATCCCAGTGGTAGTCGTGTTTTAGGTCGTAAGCCATAACCGATTGGGAGGAGAACTGCTGCTGAGTAGTCACATTCCAGTGGTAGTCGTATTTAGTGCCTTAAGCGTCTTGTCAAAACCGATTAGGAGTAGTAGTTTTTTGGACCGTAAGCCATAAACGCATGTTTGACTATTTTTCTCCCAACTCTTTATGTTGATAAGCTTCGTGTAAAGGTAAGGAATTTGAGCAGCGACATACTCAGGTTTCAAACGACAGAAAGGAAAGTAAAATCTACCCGACTGGCCGCACAGCACATTTCATCATCACTATAGTGCCCCGGGAGTATTTCATTCTTCACCGACGCTGCCTGGAAAAAGTGGAGCATACCACGATAAAAAACTGGCGCCCGAGGCAACCCGTTACCTGGACTCTAGGCGTCAAACTGACACGTAGCGACGAAAGATCGTTACAAAGCAATCGAAATTTTGTACTTTCAACAGTCATGCACGGTCACAAATACATTAGGATCGGTGATTCTTCATGGCCAGAATAAATCATATTGAGGTCCATGTTATTATTCCATTGAAACAACAATCTCGTGTCTTCGAATTATTTATTTTAAATCGATTACCCTCTATAATACATTCACAAATCTCTATTGAGCTAGCAAGTATAACCAGTCAAAACAATGGTATTGCAAAATTCGATCATACAAATAAGATGAAACCATGATAAATGTTTAGTGTTTTACAAAAAGAATTTTGGGTGACGGTACTGTATTTGTTTTTTGTTACACCTAGCACTACGGACAAGAATACAAAGACCAATAAATTATAATAGAAAAAAGTCAGCTCAAGTGCTCTCATAAAATAAATGTCTTTAGCCCTTACACTATTATCCGTCACTGCTGCGTGTGTTGGATATTGATGTTGCATTAGAAGAACACAAAAAAGGGAGCAGCCCCAACTTAGGAAGCGAGGGAAATGTAAAATAAATTTGTTCAATATGTCGAGGGTAACGGAAATTCGATTAGTATTTTTTCCAAGGTTTCTTTCTGAATTTCGTTAATGAATGTTTAGAAATTATAATATGGCATGAATGGATATAAAGGATACTGCGATTATTGTCCACACTAACTAAAAATATCAGAAAACCGGTAAATCTGGCAACATCGCATATATACAAAATAAGAAATTTTCATATCGTATATTACGTTTCTATATTTGTACCCCAGAGGAAAACTGTACTAAGTTACTAATTCGTAATTGTTCAGGAGTGTTAAAAAGAAATTGAAATTGAAGTAAACTAACACAATAAAAGTTAGTGTACTGAAATTTCGTATGTAGGATTATCAACAAGTGCCCTATAGGGACAATGATTCGATTTAAAAAAAATCTAGTATTAGTTAGATTTAGTGACTAAACTTGCTTCGCCTCTAATAAACTTTAAAATTTAAAAAACATGTTCAACAATACATTTTCGATATCAATCGATCACTCTGATTATAATCGGTCTAAAATTATGATGCTATTGAAATGAATCGTAAATCGGAAGCATGTGATTGGTCGAAAAATTAAACAAACTACCGTTTGTCTATGGGTTATGTGATGTGAGTGATATTTTGCAATTGCATATTACATTTTTAGTTAACAGAACAGCTCCTATAAAATTAAACGTGATTAAACTAAATGAATTTGTGCAAAGTGTGAAATACACGTAAAATGAATTAACATAATGATGAGGTTATGTCACTATTGATTTATATGATTTATAAAATGACATGACAAATGACAATTTTTTTTGGTCGTTCAACAAACATCAATCCGTTTTCGATTTCGATTATAAACAAAATCGGGATCAAGATCGAAGTGTTGAATAGCACTAATGTAACCTTTGCAATTAAAAATGTTGTATCATCAGCTTCTGTGATAAACTTGTGGACATTTTTCTTCGAGAAGATATTAGATTTTTTTTGCATGGTAGCTCTCTGATTGTCTCTTTAGAAATGCGTATAAGCTAGTATATTTTGTTATATAAATATTCTTCTTCAAGGATAATTCACTCCGCAGCATAGAATAAAGTGTCCAAAGTCTGGAAGCTTTTTGAGTCTTTCTTCCCTCGAAATAAGCTAATAAAATTTTCTCATTACCGTGTTTTATGTTAGTGTTTTAAATGAAACTCACGGTTTCTAGTTAATTCCACAATATAATAAAACTTATTGAAAATTCTAAAAAATTGGCAATTGTTTCGATAAATCAATATCATCGTCATCGTCAACCCACTTCTCAAATTTTTCATAAGCCAGATCATACACAGCTTTTGATTTTTGTGGAATCACGACCGATAATGCATTTTGTGCGGCCTCTTCTATTTCGTTTGCTACATCCGAGTCTGAATCAGCCATTTTTAATCGTAGAGTTATGCTTACGTAGAATCTTAATTAAATATTTACGAAAATAACTGGGAATTATTAATACTTCAAGCAACTACAATTCGAATAGACGAACTGTCAAGCAAATAAATAAACTTGTTGCATATACGCAGTGGCGCAATTGGCTAACGCACAACAAGATAGCCGTGACCAATGCTAGGTTCGGGCCTAAACTAGGGAAGATTTTTTTATTTTTGTATTTAAAAATTAATTTAAAAAAATGTTAAATAGCTATATTCGATTGTAATTTGATATTAATGGTATTTAATAGAGAAAAGTCTGAAATTAATGTATAAAATAAAAGTATTGTCTTGTGTAATATTGGTTGCATAACTTGTAGGAACCAAAAAGTGCTGTTTTGTTTTCAAATCAGAAAGGTTAATTAAAAATTGTTAAAAAACACATAAAATAAATTAAATTTTCTTTTTGTCAAAAAGACACAAAATAAATTAAACTTTTTTTGTCTAAATTAGATAAAATCTTGTATGAAACGTTATGAAATGCTTTATTGATAGGTAAACTAAATTTTCTTCTTGTCAAAATTAGATAAAATCTTGTATGAAACACGTTATGAAATGCTTTTTTGTGTAGCTCGCCCCATTACGGAGCTCGCTCGTCCCGCAAAAATTTCACTCCTTACACAAGATACTTCTTTTAATGTGAAAGATCGTTTGTATGATAAAATTTGGTTGTTCCGACTGTCTTGTATGTCGGATATCTTTCAAAAACTGAACAATTGTTTTATTGTAGGGTTTGAGAACCGCTGGTATAGAGCTTAAAACACGTTTTCAAAAAAGTGACTTGGTGCAGTTTACCTCTAAGGTACAGATATAGATAATTCTTTAGTTCGGTATAACACATTACAAAATAACTAGTCTACAAATGTGTAGATTTCTTAAAATAGCTTGGTGAGAATGGGGAGTACCCGAACAACGAAGGAGCTTAAACAGAGATGCAGCTTTTCACCCACCTTATTTAAACTATATGTCTAAGATGCCATATATAACTGGATAATAAAAACAGCAGGAATGGGAATTCAAATTGATGAGAAGTGCCTAACAACACTCTTAATCGCTGACGACATGCACAATGGGCCAATTGTGGCCTAAGTGCTGTGGGGCCACCCACCCTTCAAACCTTTACTTACAGAATCGCTGACGACCAAGTTATTATAGCTAGTGACGAGTACGAGCAGACTATATATTTAGAAAAATAAAAGAGTACGAGGCATGGGGTCTAACCATAAACATGAAAAAAACAGAATATTTAAAAGTCGGAGATTAGCACGAATAAGACCAAAATCTACATTTATACAAACTAAAAAAATGTAGCAAATTCAAATACTTATGAAGCATTATTTCGGCAGACGAACAAAAATATGTAGAAAGTAGGGGAGACCGGGGTGTGTTGTAACACGGGGTAAGTTGTGACACACCAAATTTTTGCTGAATTAAAAACTTGGCAACACCGCATCATACATTGGCTGGTAACTGGTAAAGAACATTCTGACGGTCAGTTATACGTAGATGGTGAAGCGATAGACATAGGAGCAACAGTTATTCCCGTGAATGTTTATAATTCGAGCACGTAAGTAAATTTCCAACTTTTATTTTGATTTTAAATAACTTTTAATAAAAACGATCCGATTTTTTTTGTCACAAATGAATAACTACTGTTTAAGTTATTATACAGTCGAAAGTTTTTATTGATTTGATTTTTACTTTTTCATTTGTGGAGATAAAATGGAAAAAATCCAGCTCGGGGTAAGTTGTCACAATTCCATCGGGGCAAAATGTAACATGATACAACTTACCCCACCATATGTACCTACATACGTACTTAAGTTTTTATTTTTAGGATTGGAACATATAAGAAAAAAACAGAACGAGGTTCTACTTCTAAAGAAGATATGGAAGAGGCAGTGAACAGAGTTGTACATAATAAGGAGTCTATTCGTTCAGTGGCAAAGGCTTTAGATATATGTCACGTGACTCTCTATAGATATGTAAAGAAAGTTAAAGATTCCGAAGGTCGTATAACGTTGGAAAACGTAGGATATAGGAGAATTTCAGTTTTTAATGATGAGCAGACGGCCAGACTAGTGGAATACTTGAAACGCGCTTCAAAAATTTACTTTGGTTTGACTCCTAAGGAAGTACGCAAATTAGGTTATGAGTGTGCGTTGAAATATGATATTAAATTCCCTGATTCCTGGAAACAAAACAAAATGGCCGGGGAAGATTGGCTAACAATATTGCTTAAACATAATAAAGATCTGTCTATTAGAACTCCAGAACCTACAAGTTTACAGAGAGCAACAAATTTCAATAGAACCAATGTCTCCCTTTTGTTTGATAAACTAGCTAACGTAAGAGATCGATACAATTTCACAGCTGCACAAATTTGGAATGTAGACGAGACAGGAGTAACCACCGTGCAGAGAGTTGCCGAAAAAGGAACGAAGCAGGTGGGTGTATGTGTTGCCGCTAGTGCAATAGGAAATTGTACGCCTTCTATGACGGTAGAAGAATTTTACAAATTTATGGAACACTTTGTTGCTCATGTGAAGCCATCGAAAGAAAACACAGTTCTTTTATTATTATACAATCATGAGTCTCATTTAGCAATAAAAACTATTAACTACGCAAAAGATTATGGAGTCGTAATGTTGTCATTTTCAGCCATTGGATAGGACTGTATATGGGCCGTTCAAAAAATATTTACCTTCTGCTCAAGATAGTTGACTTAGAAACAACCCTGGAAAGTCTATGACCATATATGACATTCCGTCTTTAGTTAGAGATGCGCTACCGTTGGCAACCAATCCAACAAACATAATGAAAGGTTTTAAAGTTTCTGGCATAGAATCTTTTAATAGAGACATTTTCGGCGACGATGAATTTTTACAATCAAGTGTAACGGATCAACCGCCTCCGCCACCACCACTACCTCCCACATTGTCTCAAACTGTTGAGATAGAACCTGTTGCTAGGACATCAGTTGATCTATCCAAAGAAACTCCTGTTATGCCCATATCTAGCTTACCAGCTGGTGTGGTCTCCTCTTCTAAAATAGCTGAACTAGAGCCAGTTGCTTCAACGTCAGGATCCAATGAAATTACTTCCCAAGGAACTTGTAAAGGTAAGAAGACGTTTTCTCCAGAGTTTGTTCACCCACTTCCTAAAGCTGAGCAACGAAAGACAACCCTTAGGGGTCGAAGAAAAAGGAAATCTGCGGTACTAATTTATACGCCAGCAAAGTATGCACTGGAAGAAGATCAAAATAGTCGAAAGTCCAAAAATAACAAAGAAATTAAGTCAAAAAGGAATAAAGCGAAGAAAAAAGTTTTAGTAGCATCAGACGATTCCTCAGAAGAAGAATATTTTTGCTTAGTTTGCACTGAATCATTTGGAAATAGTAAACCCAAATAAAAGTGGATTAGCTGCCAGGAATGCAAACTGTGGTCACATGAAGCATGTACAGATGGAAATTTTCCATATATCTGCCATAATTGCGATTCTGATCCTGAATAGATAGGCTAAAAGTAATATTCAGACCTCAGTAGTATTAAAATTTGAATTACTAAATGTTGGATAATATTCATTGATATATTTTTTTGTTTGTTTGTATGGTTTACGTTTGTATTTAAAGAAATAAAGCATTGAAAAGTATGCGTTACAACTTACCCCGCATATTGTTACATTTTGCTCCGAGGTGGGGCACATTGTAACGAAGGTTCAATTTTTTTTTAAAATCCCGCCGTTTACTGTATAAAGATATATATTTAATGAATTTGTACACGACATATGGTAGTAGAAATTCGAGCAAAAAATTCTGATTATTTAAAACAATTGAACGAAAAAAAAAGTCAAATATTTTTTGTTACAACCCCTATATTATAATTAAGAAACCATTAATGTCAAAAATTCTCTCAAATATTTTTTTACGTTTCAACAAATCAGGCCACATTAATAAATAAAATCAGATTAAGTTTGGCACGAAATATTTCAAGTTTTTAAATAAACTGATATTCTCCTCATAGTTTCCACATGATCCTAGTCAATGGAACACTGTATTTAATATTACATTAATATTAATGTATTTATAGGGTTCAGATTTCTCCTCAATGACAAGGGTACATTTTTTTATCTATATCGAAGTTACAAACATTTTTTTTTCTGTAACCCAAGTTTTACCGGTGCGTCAAAAAACGGGAAACTACCCCTGGGAATAACATGTTATGGGAAAAGTTTCCACTTTCTAAGTTGGATTTCAAGAAAAGTTAAACTTGGAAATATCGTTAGTGTTAGACAAGTTTCTGCACTTCGACGAGGGTTAGATGAAAGATGTTTTTCTTTAGGCCGGTTGTAAACAGGACTCTGAAAATACAGACATTTTGGGAATTTTGTTTATACTTTTAAATTTAGACTAACTAAAATTGTTTCATAATAAGATTGGTAATCAAACTTAATGTGTGCTGTAACTGTTTTATTATATATTTGTTCCAAAAATTTTCCGAGTTTATTAATTTCACGAATTACCACTTTTGGAAGTTGATTCAAATTGCTGCAGGGTAAATCGAGAAGTAGATCAAAACGAAAAAGTATTAAGAAACTTGCCAGAAAAATGAAACAATAAAAATTGTAACGTTTTTATTTTTCTTACGTTTTGCCCTACTAGATCAAGTAATTATTTTCGAATAATTCCTATCTCAGTACGACCCTGGCGTAACGTATTTTCGCCGAACTATGTTCTGCATGAACAATAAACATAAGAAATTGACAAACAATATCCGTTGACATCGGAAGGGTTCCATACGCTCTAACATTAATTTTCGACTAAGAAAATAGGTATGATAATACTACGTTACTGAATTACTTGAAAACAAAAAACACATCGCGTTGTGCAAGTTACGTCAAGATAATGGGACGGAGAATAATTTTATCTAGCATAAGCGTGCACGCCGAATCTCTTAATTATTACTATATAAAGCAGCATAAAACATAAATATTTTCTAAAACAATGCCAATATTGCTAGTCAAAAAACTAGTTAGTATAATACAATAGTTCTGATACTGTAGTTTTTTTCGACTAAATAAATGGTGTGACACTAAATTAGTCTTTCACAATCCGTACGGAAAAAACGCTATTTAACAAAATAATGTTTAACGATACCTGAGTCCAGAAGTCTCAAGCCAATCACGACAGTACTATTCAGGTAATCGGCTTGGATGATGACACTTGCATAAACACCGGGAGGCGTGGTTTGTCGATTCGGTGGATTTAATTTCTTGAGAAAATACTTGCAATAAGTAATTAACTCTCACCGCGTGATGGAACAAATCACAGACACTCGGTATTTCTCGATAGGACGGCGAACGAAATTCGAGACGTTATGATTAATAACTTCGGTAACTTTAATAATAAGCACGGTAATAAGCACAATATACAGATACTTCGGTAATTTTAATTCACTGATATTGCGGTAAAAAATACAGGAAATATCGATACTTCGGTACGGTACGATAACTGTTGAGACCTTAAGAGAAATACGACTGATTTAATCTCGATATAATAACGATAAGAACGGCACAATAAATAGAGTTGACACCCTAAGAACTTTACAATTGTTTTGCTCAAGTATTCGTCGCTGACTTAATCTCGATAGCGATAATAACGGCACGATAAATAGCGTTGAGACCCTAAGAAAATTACAACTAAATTTCTTGAGGATCCTTCGACGACTGAATTTCTTCACGAGCTTTTGGTAAGAGGCAACCATTTTTTAGAAAGTTTTCCGCGAAAAATTATGAGAAAGCTAGGTCTTGGAAAGGTCCGTAGAAAACGAATTGACGCCATAAATTCACCAATTACGATGTCTAACTGGAATCTCGTACAAAGAACTCTTTTCTCAGAGGCGATATAAAGCTATTATACACATCCCACATTTTTTAGTCGAAAATTAAGGTTGGAGCGTATCGAATCCTTCCGATGTTATGTTCGAAATTATTCGAAAATAATTACTTGATCTAGTAGGGCAAAACTTAAGAGAAATAAAAACGTTACACAGCCCCTTCAAAAGAATGGAACCGAGATTCTACTCAAAACAAAAAAACGTTTTTATTCCTCTGAGGGGGGAATGAAAAGGGGCGGTAACAGGAACGTAGGGTTATAATCGGTCAGGGTCTTTGGGGACAAGAGATCCACGAATGAGATATTTTAGACATATAGAGAACGACAGGTGCGAGAGACAATATCTAGCGAGAGCACGGCCCGTTACGGCCAAAGGTACGATAACTGACAGACCGAATGTAATGAAATGCGAAAAACGATATTGCCGACCAGGATCAACTAATGAAAATAAACGATACGGTATTCGGCAACAAAATCATCGATGGCAACGATAAAATTATCGGCAAGAAACGATACGATATTCGCAACAAATGGTAGGTATGGTAGTCGGTAGCGGAAAGTTATCGAAAATATGCGGGACGGTATAAGATACTAGAAGAGAATGCAGTAGGACGGAGGGTATTAGAGCTAATTTTCCTCAGTATCCAAGCTCGAATCAAGACCTTCGGGATCAACAACATTGAACTGCTTCAAATCCTTAACGTGCCAGTTCCAAGCTTTTGAACCATTTTGGCCTTCTAGACGGTAGACTAGATTTGAGAGTTTGTCTCAGGCGGTACACAGCGCTAGTATGGCCGTGAACTGGTTGGCAACGCTGGACAAAACTTTGTTACATCGCTGTAACACCTAATAGCGGTTACGATACTGCGATTACTACGCTTAACAAAATTACATTGCGGAGAGTACAAGGCATTAAACCAAAGTTTTTGTATCTCATACCGCTTACATAGATTTTTGAGAGGAGCACCATTCAAATTAGTGGCATTATCACAAATGACATATTGCGGGACACCGAACATAAGAAAGACTTCGTTTTCCAGAAAATTTACGATATTTGTGGCTGAAACTTTCCGAATCGCACCATCGTAAAAGATCTATTTAAACTACGATTCAAGGAATCGTCGCTTGTTCATTCTTCGCTGAGAAGCAATTTAGCATTCAGTTTTTCAATGATACTTTGTGTATGATTTTAATTTTCCTTGCTGGTAAGTTATCTATATCTTTTCAAATTGTAATTGTGTGCTTACAAATCATTCTATTTCGATTTTTCTATTTAACTAAAATAATTCGTTTTTTAAAAAAACAATGTTTTTTGTTATAGTGTTTCCAGTTTTGTTTCACCGTTATTATCTCTTTAAAAAATCTGGTGGCGTCCAAATTTATTTTATGGAGGGACTTTATACCAGATTCTTTATGGTTATTTTCCACTGATTTAAATTTGCTTTTTCTGATTATTTTGGGAACAGGACGGATAAGAATGAACAGATTTCTGTGGTTTTATTTTAAAAATTAAATTCAATTTTTGTATGTATTGGAGTATAAGCTCCTACCTCTGTTCATTTACGGACCTACGGACTTTACGGACCCTACCACACAATCCAACTCTATCACATCAAAACGGTCAAAATCCAGAGTTCAGACACCGACGGCTCAAGAACCCGTGAATACTGCTGCGAGCTGTACGTCCCGAGTCTTCCCACGATAAGTCCCTAGCTTATTTTTGGTAGATATACAATATTGAGTTGGACATTTTTATTGTAATAACTGATTGTTGTTCGTATTGTATTGAGACTATACGACTTATGTAAATTTATTTTTGTGTCAAGTAAATTGATTTGTTTCGAAATTTTGTTTGTTGATTCAACTTATCCCAATTGAGGTAATAAAAAATAGTATAACTGAGGTCGAATTCAACACCTGAGGAGAGTCCCAAGGCCGGGTAAGCTTAGGATAGTGACCCTGACGCCCAACGTGGGGCGCCAGTGTCATATTTTTACGAAATGTCGTTCTCCTAAGTCTATTTTTTGTTACGGTTGTGGTGCTAAAAACACTACAAAACCAAATTATAGTTCTTGCAATCCAAAAAACGAGGTTCGGACTGGTCCTGTAAATCTGACGACAGTCTCCAGTCGAGCACAAACCACTTCGGAAGTAAAGTCAGGAAGTTCAAAACGCAAATCCAGCAAACCGTCAAAATTAACTTCAAATTTTTCTCCTTCGGCTACTGAATGGCAAGCTTATCTTAGTTTTGTCAGAGATTTCTTATCATCTTCATGTTATCGTTCTGTGAATCTTGACAAACAATTATCTTCTTCTACTGTTTCACTTGTCAATCCTGTACCGGATGTTGAATTATCTAATGATGTTTGTAGTATTGCCTGTTTTCTCTGTGTTACCTATGTTACCCACTCCTGTGGATCATTCTTTGACTGAAAATATTGTCAATTCTGTTACTACCGATATTTGTCCTTTGTTTGTTAAGACACCAAATGATAATCGTCCTTACATAATTATCAAGGTTTTAAATACGGATGTTGTTGCAATGGTTGGTAACGGAAGCAATACTACTATTCTTGGAAACCCTGGGTTTGCTCTTATTAATTCTCTTCATGTACCTATTGAGTATAATGCTTCAATAAGCATAACTACTGCTGATGGTGTACCACAGCAATTTATGGGTTTTATTACCGTTCCTGTTACTGTAAATAGTGTCACTATCCTAATCTTACCCGGCCTTGGGACTCTCCTCAGGTGGTGAATTCGGCCTCAGTTATACTATTTTTTATTACCTCAATTGGGATAAGTTGAATCAACAAACAAAATTTCGAAACAAATCAATTTACTTGACACAAAAATAAATTTACATAAGTCGTATAGTCTCAATACAATACGAACAACAATCAGTTATTACAATAAAAATGTCCAACTCAATATTGTATATCTACCAAAAATAAGCTAGGGACTTATCTTGGGAAGACTCGGGACGTACAGCTCGCAGCAATATTCACGGGTTCTTGAGCCGTCGGTGTCTGAACTCTGCATTTTCACCGATTTGATGTGGTAGAGCTGGATTGTGTGGTAGGGTCCGTAAAGGCTGCAGAGCTGTAGAAATAAAAAAAACAGGAGAAACAGTAGAAAATTGAAAATTAGAACGGAGGAATAAAATGAATAGGTACGAGTTTATACTCCAAAACCACAGAAATCTGTTCATTCTTATCCGTCCTGTTCCCAAAATAATCAGAAAAAGCAAATTTAAATCAGTGGAAAATAACCACAAAGAATCTGTTTTAAATTCGCTTCATAAAATAAATTTGGACGCCACCAGATTTTTTTAAGAGATAATAACGGTGAAACAAACCTGGAAACACCCTGACAAAAACATTGTTTTTTTAAAAAACGAAATATTTTAACTAAATAGAAAAATCGAAATAGAATTATTTGTAAGCACACAATTACAATTTGAAAAGATATAGATAACATACCAGCAAGGAAAATTAAAATCAGACACAAAGAATTATTTAAAAACTGAATGCCAAATTGTTTCTCAGCGAAGAATGAACAAGCGACGATTCCTCGAATCGTAGTTTAAACAGATCTTTTACGTTGGTAAAAACGATCACCGACTTAATATTTGAAATAAAAGGATTTGGAATTAGAGGTAGGAGTAGCCGACGAATAAGTAACGCTCCAATATAATTAATGAAAATAGAAACATGTCTCAGAGACATGTTACACATTTTTTAGATCTGGGAAAGGGACCGATAAGATCTAAAGCTATTATTTGCCAGGGGGAACTCCGCTTTCTATTCACGGCCCATCAAACCGGATTGGGGGGTATTCGGTAATTTTTGGGCACCTCACACGAGGCATGAACGTAATAAATGTCGCCGCGCCGAGTGTGACCTATGTCAATAAACATTCCCTTGCCGACTGGAATGTAAAGTTTAACGGAGAATCCAATCAGGTTTTCCCATTCCTTGAAAGAATTGAAAAACTTTGTGAATCCCGTTCCGTAGACAAACCTACTTTATTTAAATCGGTTACCGAACTACTTAACGGTAACGCGCAGGTTTGGTTTCGTATAGAGATGGGTAGTTCGCGAACGAACTAGAAAAAGGAACTAGTTTAGTCAACAATGAAAATGAACTAGTTCACTTTGCTAAAATGAACTAGTTCAGAATGAACTACTAATATGACTGAACGTGGACCGTAGACTGAACGACAGAACCAATAAAATGAACTACTATTACTACCATGACATGACTGAACGTGGACTGAATGACAGAAATCACATAACCAATAGCGCGGTAACGTGGCGCTTCCGACGCGAACGAGCTACCAGCTACTAGAAACAATGCTACAATGAACTAATTCATACTTTTATTATGGATTAGTGAAGATTTGATTAGGGAACTGCTGACCTATTCTATTTCGAAAATTTTTACTAATATTGTCTAATTAATAATTATGTATTTATAGGTACCTACTGTAAAATACTTTAGAAATGAAAAGCGTGCTAAAAACAATAATATGATAAATTATTGTAACTAAATAAGAATAATTATTGTATTGTAATAGTAATTCGGTTTCTGGCGTTAATAGTTCAATCGAACTAGTTCAGCGAACTAGTTCATTTTGGTGAACTATTGCACATGAACTAGTTCATTGAGATAAACTGTTAAGCACACCTCTAGTTTCGTAGTGCCCGCAAAGGCATTCCTGACTGGGATAATTTTGTCCGCGAAATTGAAGTTAATTTTTTACCTCCCCAATAAGTATATTTGTTTGTCCCTTCGAGACTATTTATTCCTCGAATAATTACCGAATGACTCTTTTTATTGTTTTTTCTGTATATATTAATAACGTCGTCGAGGTGTGCACGTGTTTATAATATACAGGGCATACGTACACCCCAAGACATTTAAGTTTTTTTAGAATGTATGTGAGATTTTGGAGCTTATTTTTTGTCTGTTGTTGGTACTCTGTAATTCGTGCATTCATGTTATAAGTTTATTATTGTTCTGACGCTAGTCAAAGATGTAAATAAACTGGTTACTATAACAAATGCGTTTTAGTGAGTACATCCCAAATCTCCACAGACAGACTGCTGAAAATACCTCATTATTATAATTTCTCTCTTATCACAGTTTTTGAAATTTTTCCTATAAATGGAAATTTCGTGCGTCCTATAATTAATTTCCCGTTTAGTTACCTTCCAGCTTATATACCTACGACCCTAGCTATCCAATCAAACTCAAGAGCGCCGTTCGCATACGTCGTAACTGTTTATCGCCCACTATGTTCCGAATAATAGTATTTCACTAGGCCATGTCAGTTTCATTTTAGAAAACCTTATACTGAACAGTTAAGACGGTTAGAAAATTAATCGATTGTCTTTCGAAACAATATTAAATTTATATCCAGAACAATAATATAGAAAAATTGAGAAAAAAGTGAAAACAAATAAAAACATTTAAAGGTGAATCATGCAGCCATTCGACAGTTTACAATAAGTAGAACAGAAAAATCATTGTCTTAGTCATACAGGATGTAATAATGGCAAGATTGTTAAAGATTTGGAAAAAACTACATATATGAGAAATATGACATATAATGCTTCATAAAACTTGGTAAAAACACTTCAACCTCGCATGTGGAACAGTACGATATGTAAAGCAACGTTGCCAATTCTTAGTTCCAGTTGTCATTTGAATGGTATTTAAAATACAAATAAATTGTATAATTAAACTAGAACAGAGATCAACTTTAGCATTTGTCAAAGTAGTAATTTTAACAATTAGCTTGTTGAATTCATTAAAAAATTTAGTTGTTGCTGGTTGGTATAATCTAATTGTTTACAAAAAAAATTTTCATAATATGAAATTAAGTCATGTAGTTTCTAATTGAGACACACCTTTATTGACGGTGTAATACAACAAAATCTTCCAATATACCGGTTGTATTAATAGAAAATTACAGAGAGATAATAAAGTATAACTCAATAATTATCGATGTATACAACACGATGACTAGTTATCTCTTATTTGGAAGACGATCTACATTTTCTTGGAAGCTTGATATTTTTGAGTATTTTTTAGTGTACTAAAACTTTTTTACCTTTATTTTCAGATCAGCAGCCTGCCTAAATCAATATCTACATGTCAAATCAAATAAAGGAGGGAAATTATTTAAGATAATAAAACGAACAGAAAGATTAATAGGTGTAATTAAGGAGATGAAATTACTCAGAGAACTGGAAATGAAAACCTAATTGCAAGGAAACGGCTTATACTAGAATTAAGAATGAAATTAAAAGAAACTAATTCTACAAGTTACAAGGGAGAAAGTTTATGTGATAAAGATTGAGGATTTTAATTAAATTTTGTTAGGGTCTATAAGCGATCCAGCCGTATTATACTAAGAATTGCTATTTAATTATAATGTTGAGATAAAAATTATTGAAATAATCTCAAAAAATGGTGTTTGTTCATCATATCAATTATACTAAAATTTCGAGAAAAGGTTCTACATAATTGATGCACCTCATAGAGCGAGTATGAGGTTACATTTGATTAACATTGCTGCCAGACTTTGAAAGTAGTATGGAGATTGAGGAAATATTAAACAATGAGGTTATATTGATATTTAATATCATAAAAATATTTTGCAATTAATTCCATTTTCAGTTAATGAATATAATAAATATAAGTACTTTTTTGTCGGCTGGCTATATTAAAATTACTCCACTAAATTGTGGATTTTGTTCAAATGTGTAATTATATGAACATTTCGTCTGATTTGAGTTGCGTGTAAAGGTTTCAACAAATAACAAGCTCATGGAGTTTTACTTTATTTAAATATTTTATTTGGCATCCATAAAATAGATAATCATGTTTATATTGTACGATATTGTAATAAAACTTTGAGAATGTTACCTAAACAGAACATTTACTAGTTTTAACATATTTGCACATAGTCCAGGAGGAATCGGCGCATGAGTACCGAAAACTATTCCACCTGAATTCTTTTATGCGATCCTCTTTGAATTGCCCTACTGATGATATAAATGCATGTTGCCATGGGGCAACCTAGTGCCATATTGTTTAAACCGAAATTGTTTAAACAATTGGAAGGAATTGTTATTTTTCAACCGGACAATTTTTTTTATATTCTTTATTGAAATACAAATAAAAGAGGTCCTATGACTTTTCACGATAAAGTTAATATTTTTAGAGATATGAATTTTTAAAGGTTCGAAAAATCTCAAATTTGGGTACTTTTGACCCATAAAAAATATATTAAAAAAATATAAATAATAATTTTTTTAAATTATTTAAACAATAGTTAATAATATTCTTAATAGAGATTCAAGAAAATTTCATTGTTTATACCTGTTTTTTAATTGTTAATTTCGCGCGCTCACAAGTATGCGTCGCTAACTTTAAGTATCGCCGTCTCTCTCTGACTCATGCGCTGCATCGACCTCTCTGTGTCCTGAATCATTATTTATCATTTATCTAAGAAAATGTTATTAATAATTAAATTGTCTACAATTTGTTTTTAACAAAAGTAATTTAAGTATGAATCGGAACATGTAATTAACATTACTTTTTTGTTATTATCATAGTAATTTATGCATTTTTATCAACAATAATAAGATATAATGGTATTTGAAAAAATTTTGGAATCACAATTATATATAAATAATAAGCTTTTGCTCAAAACATACATTTGGATAAATGCATTGAATCCGGAATATAAATCCCATTTCCAACTGATCAAAATCTAATGTTTTATATTCCAGATTCAATGCATTTTTCCAAATGTATGTTTGAGCAAAAGCTTATTATTTATATATAATTGTGATTCCAAAAATTTTTCAAATACTATTATATCTTATTATTGTTGATAAAAATGCATAAATCACTATGATAATAACAAAAAAGTAATTTTAATTACACGTTCCGATTCATACTTAAATTACTTTTGTTAAAAACAACTTGTAGACAATTTAATTATTAATAACATTGCTCTCTTTACCAATCTTGATAAAGTTAATGGTTTTTTAGATAAATGATTAATAATGATTCAGGACACAGAGAGACCGTATGCAGCGCATGAGTCAGAGAGAGACGGCGATACTTAAAGGTAGCGACGCATACTTGTGAGCGCGCGAAATTAACAATTAAAAAACAGGTATAAACAATGAAATTTTCTTGAATCTCTATTAAGAATATTATTAACTATTGTATAAAGAATTTAAAAAAATTATTATTTATATTTTTTTAATATATTTTTTATTGGTCAAAAGTACCCAAATTTGAGATATTTCGAACCTTTAAAAATTCATATCTCTAAAAATATTAACTTTATCGTGAAAAGTCATAGGACCTTTTTTATTTGTATTTCAATAAAGAATATAAAAAAATTGGTCCGGTTGAAAAATAACAATTTCTTCCAATTGTTTAAACAATTTCGGTTTAAACAATATGGCACTAGGTTGCCCCATGGCAACATGCATTTATATCATCAGTAGGGCAATTCAAAGAGGATCGCATAAAAAAATTGAGGTGGAATAGTTTTCGGTACTCATGCGCCGATTCCTCCTGGACTAACATGATTATTGTGAATATTCGCAGCTAGTTTGTTTTAAAAAAAGAACAGTTTTTAGTAATATACATACAAAATTGAATAGGAGTCGAAATTATAAATAATAGCAATTTGACAACGTATGCAAAATTGTCATACATGAATCTAACTCTTAACTTCTAGCTTCAATCAGTTCAACCGAGGTATTAATACATAATAAAACTTGAACTATGTATAATATTTAAAGAAATATATATGCCTGTAATTTTTTTCATGTGTATATGTCGCATTAACCATGACGGTTATGAGCGGTAATGCAGTATAAAATAATACACAAGGTATAGTTCACGTAAGAGATATAGTGCGAACTTTAAAATTTCGGCTAATCCTTTGATTTGAATACTGTCATAGTCCAGTCAATATTATAATTTAAAATGCTTATTAGACGATATATTCATTTAATATTATAACTAACCATCCTTAAAATGTATTTAATAATTTTATAATTATTAAATACATCTTAAACATAACACCAGGCAATTAATACTACCTTATATCTCGTTTTATTAACAAGAATTAGTAATATAATTTTCAAATAACATATTATTTTCCCCATATTTTACTGAACTATAAGTATATTTTGAGATAGCAATTTTTTCGAACACGCACATGTCTACTAGCGATAAGCAACGCTCACTATTTAGTTGGTACGCTAGCATCAAGATAGAGTGTAGTGTGTAAGTGGTATTGGTAAAAATAAACAAAATATTAATACCTTTCAGAGTCTAGCTCCGCAACATAACTAAAAGGGGATATACTATTACATTTCAGCATTATATGTTTTGCGCGTACTATACAAATAACAGTTGAAACGCGTACAACGTAATGAGTGTCTAAATGAGATTACACAGCGATATCAAATTTAAAAGTTTTATAATTTTGTCCAAACTGGTAGTTACTATAGTCTTTATACGGGTGTGAAAGCAGCAATGGTTTTTTATTGTCGCTTATGGTATGTGAAGGAAGAACATCTATTGTTGCTGATTTTTTTATGAGAGTGCACTATTCTGCAAGTGTTGAACCAAAACCTAACAGTAAAATACATTGTGATACTTAAACCACCCCGTAACTACCCCCCAAAGCATAAAAATCATGAGAACAGTTAGCAATTTTTGTATCTGAATATGAATGAACGAATTTTACACTTGCTAAACACCCTCCATACCATGAAATAATTTGTGAACCAAAAACTACCCCCAACAACCCTCCGAAGTAGAAAAATCTCAAAGCGGTTAATATATCCGTTGCTCGAGGTTTTTTTATGTCAATTAACTATTCTAGACCTGTTGAACACGCCCTATAGAGTGAAATAATTTGCGAACAATAAACTACCCTCCCAACAACTCTCCGAAGTATAAAAATCTTAAAGTAGTTAATATATCCGTTGCTCGAGGTTTTTTTATGAAAATTAACTATTCTAGACCTGATGGTACGCTCTGTAGGGTGAAATAACTTGTGAACCAAAAACTACCCCCCAACAGCCATCCGAAGTAGAAAAATCTTAAAGCAGTTAATATATCCGTTGCTCGAGGTTTTTTGATGGAAATTAACTATTCTAAGCCTGCTGAATACGCTCTATAGGGTGAAATATTTTGTGAACCAAAAACGACCACCTAACAACCCTCCGAAGTCGAAAAATCATAAAGCAGTTAAAATATCCGTTAGTCGAGGTTTTTTGATGGAAATGAATTACTCTAAACGTGCTGAAATACGCTCTATAGGATGAAATATGTTATGAACCAAAAACAACCCCCCAACAAGCCTCCGAAGTAGAAAAATCTTAAAGCAGTTAATATACCACTTGCTCGATTTTGTTTGATGTAATGAATTATTCTAAACCTGCTGAATACGCTCTATAGGGTGAAATAATTTGTGAATAAAAAACTACCCCCAACAACCCTCCGAAGTAGAAAAATGTTATAACAGTTAATATATACATTGCTCGAGGTTTGTTTATGGAAATTTTAATAATCCTAGGAAAGCGTCATTCACTGTTTGGAGTGACAACAATTTGATAAGCAAACATATTATTCTAAGAAGAACTAAAGAGATTTGATGAGTCCTTTTTATTATTCAATATATTAGCTAGACACCTAACATTTTTCTACTTCGGAGGGTTGTTGGGTGCTACTTTTTAGTTCACAAATTATTTCACCCTACAGAGAGTATTCAGCAGGTGTATCATCATTCATTGCCATCAAAAAACCTCAAGCAACGGATATATTAACTGCTTTAAGATTTTTATAGTTCGGAGGGTTGTTGGAGGGTAGTTTTTGGTTCACAAATTATTTCACCCTATAGAGCGTACTTAGAAGGTTTAGTATAATGTATTTCCATCAAAAAACCTCGAGCAAGGGATATTTTAACTGCTTTAAGATTTATCTACTTCGGAGGGTTGTCGTGGGGTAGTTTTTGGTTCACAAATTATTTCACCATATAGAGCGTATTCAGGAGGATTAGAATAATTCATTTCCATAAAAAAACCTCGAGCAACGGATATATTGACAATTATAAGATTTTTATACTTCGGAGGGTTGTTGAGGGGTAGTTTTTGGTTCACAAATTATTTCACCCTATAGAGCAGGTGTATAATAACTCATTTCCATAAAAAAACTCGAGCAACGGATATTTTAACTGCTTTAAGATTTTTCTACTTCGGAGGGTTGTTGGGGGGTAGTTTTTGGTTCACAAATTATTGCACCCTATAGAGCGCATTCGGCAGGTGTAGAATAATTAATTTCCCTCAAAAAACCTCGGGCAACGGATATTTTAACTGCTTTAAGATTTTTCTACTTCGGAGGGTTGTTGGGGGGTAGTTTTTGGTTCACAAATTATTGCACCCTATAGAGCGCATTCGGCAGGTGTAGAATAATTAATTTCCCTCAAAAAAACTCGAGCAACGGATATTTTAACTGCTTAAGGATTTTTCTACTTCGGAGGGTTGTTGGGGGGTAGTTTTTGGTTCACAAATTATTGCACCCTATAGAGCGCATTCGGCAGGTGTAGAATAATTAATTTCCCTCAAAAAAACTCGAGCAACGGATATTTTAACTGCTTTAAGATTTTTCTACTTCGGAGGGTTGTTGGGGGGTAGTTTTTGGTTCACAAATTATTGCACCCTATAGAGCGCATTCGGCAGGTGTAGAATAATTCATTTCCTCAAAAAACCTCGGGCAACGGATATTTTAACTGCTTTAAGATTTTTCTACTTCGGAGGGTTGTTGGGGGGTAGTTTTTGGTTCACAAATTATTTCACCCTGCTGAGCGTATTCAGCAGGTCTCGAATAGTTCATTTCCATCAAAAAACCTCGAGCAACGGATATATTAACAGTTATAAGATTATTCTATTTCGGAGGGTTGCTGGGGGGTAGTAGCTTTCGATTCATAAATTATTCCGCCCTACAGAGCGTATTCAGCAGGTCTATAATAGTTAGTTTCCGTTAAAAAATCTCATAAGCGATAATAAAAAACCGTTGCTGCTTAAACACCCATATAGTCTTTATATCCATACCGGTAATCTCTTCAAAGAACAATGGTAGATGCTGCACTGATAATGACATTGCACAATGATCACACTGAGGAACCAGTTCCTTCTGTAATAAAAACTGATATGTTAATGCTGTAAGTCCAATTCTAAGTCGGTTTATTTTGACCTGATTTCTTCTACGTCACGGTACTTCCAGATTGGTATGAATTTTAGGTTTGACTTACATAACTGATTCCATTGTCGTTGCCATATTTCCCCAATACACTTATGTATTTTTAATTTATGGTCGAAGTATGGAATTTCTTTTACTGTTATTACATCAGGATTTTTGGATGCGAAGTTTGCAATTTTATACACTTTGTCATTGCCAAAAATGCCAACAAGTGACGGTACCCATAAAAAATCGATCCGTATTATTTTGGACGTTTAGGCACTCCAATTCTTTAAGAAAAAGGTGTTCTGGATAAATTTGCTGATCTTGAAGAACACACAGTGAATCCGGGATAATTAAAAATGATCTTAATGAAACGTGCTCACACTTTCTTTTATGCTTGTAGTATTGCAAATGCTTCGGCCGACATTTTATAACTGTAGGTTATATCTTCAAAACATATTGCTGCAGCTACACCAGAATCTAACTTAGATGCATCTAAATATTTTATGGAAATTTTCAAAATTTAATATGATTTCAAGAATTTCTTTCTTAATAGAAGGCGATTCGTAGAATGTTTGGGATTATTAGAGAGAGTTAGATGTATCTTAGGGATTTTGATTCTCCTTGTGGTGATTTTCTTAGAAATGGTAAGGTTGTTTTGAAGTCATATATTTCGAATTTTGTGTTCTTCAATCTTTCATGTAAAGGTCGACGTTTACGTTTGTACTTGTTGCAAATTGAATTTCTGGGAAAAGCTGCCAAATATATTGGATTAGATTTTTTGCAGGAGATTCTTACTGCTTAATTTAGGTTAGGTTAGGCGGAAGTAATCAAAGATACAGTCCAAGAAGCACCGGAAATCATAAGAATACTAATGAACAACCTAATAAGGAAACAGTCGTTCCTGAATCCGTGGAAGATTGCAAGGCAAGTGCTCTGTATAAGCTATTCTGTCTTACTGACTCAATCTCATAACTATATGAGCATCTAATTAAACTAAGATTGGAAAAATAGATAGACAAAAGAGAAGAAATAATCCCAAACCAATTTGGGTTCAGAAAAAGTAAATCGGCAGTTGACACCATAAAGTAACAGAGAAACAAGAAAGAGGAAAAGGAGATGGTGCGCTCTAATAACAACAGATGTAAAAAACGCGTTCAACCCAGCATCATGGCAAATTATTCTCCAGAGATTAATGGAACTTAGAATCTCACGATACTTAAGAAGCATCGTAAGAGAGTATATGGAGCAAAGATTCATTAGAAAGACGAATTCCAAATTTTAGCAATTATACCACAAGGGTCGGTATTGGACCTTTGCTATGGAATATATATTACGACGGGGTATTGAGAATAGACCATGACGAAGGACTAATACCCATAGGTTTTTGCGACAATGTGGGAATAGTAATAAGTGCTAAGAAAAAAGACCAACTTATCAATAAAGCAAATAAAGCACTAAATAAGATCGATAAATGACTGAATGAAAATAAGCTACAGCTTGCATCTGAAAAAACAGAGACAGTGGTAATCAGCGGTAAAAGGGTTAGTAATGATATTAAATTTAACCCTTATAATACCAAGCGGGGTGCAAATGCACCCAACATGTACTTTTTTGTATATATCTAAGCCAATTATATTTTGTTTTATTTCCTCTTTTTAGTAGCTGCAATTTTTCAGGTCCCAAATGTAATTTACCTAAAATCTTACATGGATCTTTTCCATCTCTGTAACTATTTAGGTTTTTAGAGAGTGGGGTGCAATTGCACCCCGCTTGGCATTTTACGTATACCAATTTTTCTATGTTATTATGAGCTAATGGTAGGGTAAAATCCCTACATGTGGTACTGTTCGTATCCCCACTTCTCTTATTCGGCGCGGCGCTTGCATTGTTACGCCGCCGGCCGCCTACTGGTGCAGGAGTAATAGCTATTACTATTTAGTGTCGTTTATGCAAGCGTTTGTGTAAGATAAACGAGTCGAGTGCGCCACGTGGTTGTTTATTCGGTCGAAAATGAGTAATTTCCGAATTCGAAATGAAAAAGCTCTAACGGAGGAGGAAATGTTAATGCTGTTGCAAAATAATGATCCAGAATATGAGGAATTATTGCAGGAAGATGATGCAAGCGACATCGAAAGTGAGGACCATACATCCGACCAAGAAGAATTCGATGAAGAAATCTATGCTTCTTCTGATGAAGAAAACACTAACTTAGAGGTACCTGTAGCTGATATTCCTGTTTATACAGCTAAAGATGGTACCCAGTGGTATAAAATGCCAATAAATAATCAAGTTCGACGTTCGCAGGCAAACAAGATTGTGCATGTTCCAGGACTTACACCTACCAGTGCAGAAATAGGTACGATCAAAGAATCGTTTATGCTGTTTTTTTCAGACGATATATTTAACATTATTGTCGCTGAAACCAACCGGAAAGCTAAATTTTATTTTGATAATTATAATGAAACTCATCCCGAGAGTACGAACTAACAGAAGAGAAATCGAGGCCTATATAGGTCTACTTATTACTTTAGGAGCATTGCAAGCTAGTACCGAACCCATTGAAATGCTTTTTACTAGTGACCCTGCATATTGTCGGCCTATAATAACAGCAACTTTGTCTAGAAATCGATTCCATTTTCTGACCAAATTTTTGAGATTCTATAATTTTGAGACCAGGGCTGAGAGAAAGTTAGAAGACAAGCTTGCACCAATAAGGGAAGTATTTGATAAATTCGTATCAAACTGTAAAAAAGCACTATATCCGTGTACGCACGTGTGCATTGACGAGCAACTCGTCCCATTTCGAGGAAAGGCTCCATTTAGGGTCTATATGAAAAGCAAGCCAGCAAAGTATGGAATAAAGATATGGGCACTGGCAGATTGTGAATACGATTATACTTTGAATATGTAAGTATTTAGCTAAGTCATTTATTTTCATTTATGCTATGTTATCTATCGATTTTTTTTGTTAGGCAAAGTAGGCAACAAGCCTGAAAAAGGACAAGGTGAACGGGTCGTTCTTGAACTTTCTGATTATCTAAGTCAAGGATATGGTATCACAACTGATAACTTCTTTACTAGTCTTCAGCTGTCTCAAAAATAGTTGGATAAGGAGCTTACATTATGTGGCACTCTACGGAAAAATAAGACGTTTATACCAAAGGAACTACTTCCATCATCTTCAAAAAAAGAATATTTTTCAATGTTAGCTTTTACAAAACATTGTACATTAGTGTCTTATGTGCCGAAAAAGAACAATGCCGTTATTTTGTTATCAACCGAGCATGACGATGACAAAGTAAGTAATACGGAGTCAGACTACAAACCAGATATTGTCTTGCATTATAATAGTACTAAAGGAGCTGTAGATGCAACAGACCAAATGGCAGCAAAATATACCACTCAAAGAAAAACTCTTAGATGGCCCATGGTACTTTTTTACCATATTATCGATATTGGAGCTGTAAATGCCTATAAAATATGGAAAATTGAAAATCCAAATTACGGGTCTGGGCACTTAGATGCAAGAAGAAAATATCTTCTTTAGTCGGGAAAGGAACTGGCCAAGGAAAATATGATTTATAGATTTAGAAATACTAATGGTTTGCAAGCAAGCATAAAAGAAAATATTCTTAAAGTTGTTCCAGAATTGGAGCAAAATATCCCTTCAACAAGACCTGTAGGAACTCAAGGTAGATGTTTTCTCTGTGAAAGAACCAAAGATAGAAAATCAAGACAACGTTGTGTAAAATGTGAGCGTTTTGTTTGTGTAAATCACTCTGAAAAAGAAATTTTTTGTATCCCATGTAAAGCAAAAAATTAAAATTAATTTTGAATACCTAATTAAGGTTTGTTTATTTTTTAGTAACTAAATTGAAATAAAAATGGATACAAAATAATTTATTTGCGTTTTTTTTCATTTTACTTAAAAAAAGTGTAAAAATGACAAAGAACCCCGCTTGGTATCGCACGTATATAAAAAAGCTTGGTATTATAAAGGTTAACCTGAATGGAATGGTGATTACGCCAAAAAATGCAATGAAATATTTAGAGTGAGAACTTGTTTTACAGAGAACATATCAGGATGGTGGTTAAGAAGGCAGAGCAAAAGCATACAGCTATAAACATCCTACTGTCAAACACAAAAGGATCCTCAACTGGTAAAACGGAGAATCTTATATGGGGTAATTCAATACACTCTATTGTATGCGGCGCCCGCATGGGGAGTATCAGAAAAATACAAACATACAGAAACCAGTTAGTTAAAGCACAAGGGAACGTATTACTAATAGTAGCGTATGCCTACAGTGCAGTGTCAAACGAAGCACTACAAGTAATTACTGCAATACCGCCGATAGATCTAGCGATAGAAGAATGAATCTACACCAATGAAAATAGGAATCCAGGGGAAAGGAACTTGGTAAATAATACAACAAAGAATATGGGATGACGAGAAGATCAAAGCACAATGAACAATGAAAGTAATACCAAGGGTAAATGGATCAACTGTAAGCATCGAAACATAAATTACCAACTCACGCAAATTCTTAGGTCCATTAAGCTAGCCTTGTCAACACAGTGGAATCAAATCTAAAATAGGTAGGAATTTGATGCTTTTTTATGCTAATTTGTTGCGGTAAATCGAATTTTGTTGCTCAAGCCGTTTTGCAAAAAAAATAAGGACAATGTCAGCTTAACATCAAGCGGGCATTGTCATATTGTGTATTCTTGCCAACACAGCGAAATGAAATTTAAAATAGGTAGGAATTTACTGCTATTTTGATGCTGATTTGTTGCGGTGAAACTGTTGCTCAAACCGCTTTGGAAAAAATAAGGACAATGTCAGCTTAACATCAACCTGGCATTGTCATATGGTTTATCCTTGTTAACACAGCGGAATCAAATTTAAAATAGGTAGGAATTTGATGCTAATTTGTTGCGGTAAAATTGTTGCTCAAGCCGCTATGGAAAAAAATAAGGACAATGTCAGGTTAACATCAAGCTGGCATTGCCATCTTGTGTATTCTTGTCAACACAGCGGAATCAAATTTAAAATAAGAAGGAATTTGATGCTAATTAGTTGCGATAAAACTGTTGCTCAAACTGCTTTGGAAAAAATAAGGACAATATCAGCTTAACATCAACCTGGCATTGTCTTATGGTTTATCCTTGTCAACACAGCGGAATCAAATTTAAAATAGGTAGGAATTTGATGCTAATTTGTTGCTCAAGCCGCTATGGAAGAAAATAAGGACAATGTCAGCTTAACATCAAGCTGGCATTGCCATATTGTTTATCCTTATCAACACAGCGGAATCACATCTAAAATAGGTAGGAATTTGATGCTTTTTTATGCTAATTTGTTGGGATAAAAAGAATTTTGTTGCTAAAACCGTTTTTGAAAAAATAAGGACAATGCCAGCTTAACATCAAGCTGGCATTGCCATATTGTTTATCCTTATCAACACAGCGGAATCACATCTAAAATAGGTAGGAATGTGTTGCTTTTTTATGCTAATTTGTTGGGATAAAAAGAATTTTGTTGCTAAAACCGTTTCTGAAAAAATAAGGACAATGCCAGCTTAACATCAAGCTGGCATTGCCATATTGTTTATCCTTATCAACACAGCGGAATCACATCTAAAATAGGTAGGAATTTGTTGCTTTTTTATGCTAATTTGTTGGGATAAAAAGAATTTTGTTGCTAAAACCGTTTTTGAAAAAATAAGGACAATGCCAGCTTAACATCAAGCTGGCATTGCCATATTGTTTATCCTTATCAACACAGCGGAATCACATCTAAAATAGGTAGGAATTTGTTGCTTTTTTATGCTAATTTGTTGGGATAAAAAGAATTTTGTTGCTAAAACCGTTTCTGAAAAAATAAGGACAATGCCAGCTTAACATCAAGCTGGCATTGCCATATTGTTTATCCTTATCAACACAGCGGAATCACATCTAAAATAGGTAGGAATTTGTTGCTTTTTTATGCTAATTTGTTGGGATAAAAAGAATTTTGTTGCTAAAACCGTTTCTGAAAAAATAAGGACAATGCCAGCTTAACATCAAGCTGGCATTGTCATATGGTTTATCCTTGACTGTGCTATTTTTACAATTATTCTTCAATGCTCGATTCAAAATATATAAGCGTTCGAAGTATTTGCAGCATTCAATTCGGAATGCTTATTTTGAATTCCCACCAATTCTAAAAATTTATTATTTTTGACTTCATTATATTATTTTCTGCTTTAACGGTTAGCATTTAATTAGCAACAAATTCAGGTTACTTTTTTCCCTCGTTTTCCCCTGATAAACAATATGACAACGCTAGCTTGTTGTTAAGCTGAGATTGTTCTTATTTTTTTCAAAATGGCTTCAGCAACAAAGTTAGTTTTACCGCAACAAATTAACAGCAAAAAAGTAATAAATTCTTATCTATTTTAGATTTGATTCCACTGTGTTGACAAGGATAAATAATATGATAATGCCAGCTTGATATTGTCCTTTTTTTCCAAAACGGTTTGAACAACAAAATTAGTTTTACCACATGAAATTAGCGTCAGAAAAGCATCTAATTCCTACCTTTTTTTAAATTTGATTCCGCTGTGTTGACAAGCTAGCTTAATGGACGTCAAAGCGAAACAGAAATGTGTAAATATTGTGAATAAATCGAGGACGCGCATCATACATAGGTGAATTGTCGAAGATTTAACGAAAGAGAGCAACCACTATAGATGATTATGGAGATCGAATTGGACATCTGCAATAATAACAGAAATAATGAGAATAAAAGAAGCAGAAGAAAATATGTACGAATACTGCGAAGTGATATTCTGAGAGAATGGTTCCACTCTCAGGGCTGTTAGCTACAAAACATAGCGGACATTTTTTTAGTGTAGATCTCAAAAAGATTTGGGAACCTGTTGCAGGATTTTTTTATCCAAAAAAAGTTTTACCTTGCACCACAGTTGACTTAATAGGTTTAATGAAAATTTCAGTTGCCAAATGATATGGAATATCATTTGATGGGATCGTTACCACAGATCCGCATGAAATCCTGGTGTATGCTCACAAGATATCAACGTTAAATAGATAGAAGAAAAATAACAGCTGATGATACAGAAGGATAATATATCAAAAAACAGAGAAAGACATTGATTGAAAAATATGAAAAGAATGAGAAAATAGAAATAATTTCACTTCCGATTTATTATTCGGTATAAACAAAATTGAATCGTGTTTACAAATTTAGTCAAAAGTGACATAATTGACTGATTGGCGGATATCACGGCGGACTTCCGTGTTATGTTTTTATTTTACAACAATATTTACAAATCTCACTTTCAATTATGAAATAAATGTTTTTCCTTATTCCATTACTCAAATTTCATAAAATAAATAGTTTAAGATACTTATTACTATATGTTCAAGATTAGAAAATCTTGAATTATATTGTTTAGGATGCTTTTAAAAATATGTAAGATATTTGTATGTTACTTCTTTTCGTCATTGTATATATTTAAGGCGTAAATTCATTTCAGTTGCTAGCGCTGTAAAAATGTGCTAAAGAATTGATAGATATTTTGTATTGTTGTAAATTCAAAGGGTAGTTACACTTTATTCGCAGCTTTTGTTAAATATTTTTAAAATATCACGTTTCTCAATAATAATTGTAAACAGTTTTGTTGGAGCATTGAAATAACATTGAGAGACATATTGTCGCATTGTGTTTGAAATCCTATAATTAAAAATTTAGGAAAATGTCACGTTTCACACTATTATCTATTGTATTGTAAAAACCTATTGTCACTTTGTGCGTGAATTTTTATGATCAATGGTCGCAAGCCTGTAATAAAACATTTGAATAACCTTTCTGAGTAAAAAGGTTACAATAGTACGGTCTTGCTATTGGAGTATTCAATAGAAATAGAAATATCTATTGAAGGCGTCCACTGTTGATTCTTGTCGATGAACCCGACGAGTCAAATGATACTGGCCAATAGGAAACGTTTATTTCCTGTTGGTCAATCCAATCCACGTGTAAACGCGCCCCTTGCAGATTTCTATTTAACACGTCTCACAACGTGAAGAAATCAGTTCTACTACTCATCGAAGCGAGTTCAACACTCAATAACAAAGTGAACTTTTTCACTACTCATCGAAGCAAGTTCAACACTCGAAATCAGTTCAATACTCAAGTTAGTTCATAACTCAGTTCAACACTCAATCGAGTTCATCGAGTCGTCGTTACATATCGAAGTAACTTCACTCAAAGTCAAACAGTCAGAGATACTAAGTCTAACACATCGTTACTAAGTTTCTATACAAGCCAAGTGAATATTCATCAAATCGAAACATAAAATGTCTTCCGATCTGAAACCACCGAAGTTCAACATTCATAACTTTGTCTTGTAAATTTGTACATAATAAATTATTAATTTCAACATTAATTTTGTCAAATTAAGATTATTTACTTAGTTGAATGTCTACGCCAGTCGACGAAGTTTAACTAGAAATATAATCAAAAACACTATAGTTTAGACTATTTATTACTGCCATCACGACTATTGAAGCAGTATTGTTTGATAACGAATACATCATCAATTTTTATTCATCCAAATTTTTTGTTACATTGCTCAGATAGTGTTAAACTCGACTTAAAGCGTGTGTAAAAATTTGCCTAATGATGTTTGGCTAATAGCATGTCCTTTGCATGCGCGTTACGACCGGAAAACCAGTTTAGCTTCGTATTAAAATTTCAATACTTCCGCTTATTAATTTCGCCTATACCTTTATGGTATGTCATTATTAACTGCATCTACTTATTAAATTATTTTTAGTAACATTTACATGGAAGTAGTTTTAATAGTAGTATTTCATTCATTCATGCTATTCAATAGTCAACAATGGTTGGGTTACATATGTCTACGAAACATTAGAAGTCTTTATTTGAGATAAAATATTTACATGGCGCCTATTTTATCAGCTAAATATAGATTGTAGAGTTGACATGTTCAGATGTGCCGAAGATAATGAAAATTTGAGCCGAATAACAATATTTGGAAAAAAACAAGACATTTCACACAAAAATTGGAAATACGGTTTACTATATAACAGATTCACTGATAATTGGTTGAATACGATGAAATTAAATAGAAGCTTTGTTTCAAAATATAGTTTGGTTGCTGATTTGATCACTGAAATAGATTTAAAAAGAGATATTCTCGCAGTTTTTTATGATTTCACGATAGGTCACTTTCTTGTAAAAAATTTCAGTTAACTTGATATTCGCATTTTTTAGCGCGACTAACTAAACAGCCTCATTATACCTAAATGCAAATCTGCGAAAGATTATATACCTACTGTCAGCTCAAATGAATTTCATAGTAACAAATACGTTTTGATAGGACTTCTAGTGTTTTCGAGTTTACTTTTCTAATCAACTCTGTTTTTTATCTCTAATAACAATATAAAGATGGAATTATTACAAAGCGATCGGTTTATTTATTTATAAAACTTTCCAAGAAACGTTACATGTTTATAACAATATTAAATTTAGAGTAATAATTCAAAATTTATTACTTATTGGATGTATCAAAATTAGAATTGTCAGCTATTATAACTGTACGACTTCGGAAGCTCACCTAAAATGTTTTAGTTCCAAATGGTAATAAGTAAAGGGCGGAATATATGCACGTCAATTCAGTTAAAATATGCGCATATATATGCATAGTTTTTCTTTGAAATATGCAACAATATGCATTTATTTGTCAAAATATGCAATTATATGCCTTGAATATAACATGGAAAAATGGAAATAGAGATACGCCGACTCTTACAAAAATTATTTATTTTAAGTAAAATTAAAAGAAAAATATAATAGGTAAAATGTTTAACCTGAAATAGTATAAAATGCATTTATAACGATATATTTTCCGATGAAAGTGTTTGCCTTCTGTCTGTAAAAATATGTTTGTGCAAAGAAAAAGTTCTTTCAACATCTACCGATGTGATCTGGCAATATTTTAATTTGGGTAGTAAGTTATAAGGCCAAGGTATTACTTCGTTGGATGGTTTAGTATCAAAAATATTTTTGACTTCCATTAAATACTTGAAGCCTTCATTATTTCCCACAATAACTTCGAGTTTACTTCTTACTTGATTTCCTACATCACCGGGAACTTTTTTGCATTTGTCGGAAAATGTTTCAACACTATTAATTGATTCTCTTAAACTTATATTCCTACTTTCTAACGAAGTTATTATATCTGGTATAAAACTAAAATTAACCTCAATAAAAACAAGTTCCTTAGCTAAATTTACATTTTTGAATACTGCTTGACTTTGCACTACACACTGTGAATTGTCTTCTAAATCTAAAACTATGTCTTTAATGGCTTCAAAATGGTCTGCGTAGAATATCGCGGCCTTAATCCATGTTCCCCATCGAGTAATTACGGGCTCTGGAGGTAAACTAACTCCTGGCAATTTCTCTCTATAGATCTGCACTCTTAGAGGTTCTTTCAAAAACACTTTCTTTACATTTGAAATTAATTTGTTCACCAAGGGATATGCTGTTCTAATAGTTTCTGCAACTCTGTTTATCCCGTGTAAAAGGCAAGTGACATGTACCATATTGGGATAAAACATTTTTAAGTTTTGGCCTACTTTAACCATATACGGCGCTGCGTCAGACAAAAACACTAATAAAAACTTCTCTACTGGAACTGGATTTGATAAAAAAAAATTTGATAGAGACTGCTGAATAAATCGAGTTACGGTCACATTATTTGTATTGTCTAACTGTTTAGAAGATATTAAATATGGCTTCCCTGGCTCATTTTCTTGAAGCCCTCCAATCATAACATGTGCGATATATCGACCACATGAGTCTGTGCTTTCATCAACAATAATATAAAAATGTTCATCGCCCAGTGAAACTTTAATTTCTCCCATTACGGTTTCGTATACTGTTTGCACATACTTCTTTCTAAGTGTGGATTCGTCAGGAATGTTTTGATTACAATATTTTTGCAAAAAATCTCAGAATTGTGTATTTTGCAGTTTCTTCAAAGGTATATTTGCTGCGACTAAAGCTTTGCATAAGTCTTGATGAAACACCTCCTTTTCACTCTTTGGTTTGACATTTTGAAATGCGGTTTGCACACACTGCTGAACAGGCACAGATTTATTTTTCTGCAACTTAGCTTTATGCATAGCTGTTTTCAAGTGTTGATCAATTTGGAACTTCTTTTCACAAACAATGATTTTGGCACAAACTTTGCAAAACACTTTATTCCCACTAAACTCCAACTCAGGAAAAATTTTAATCCACGAAGCGGCTTTCGGCATTTTAGGCGTTTGAAATAAATATTTTCGAAATCACTCTTTTCACACTGGAATCTATCGACAAACTAAACTATATAAATACAAAAGAAGACACCACATTTTATCTCCAATTAGGCACCGAAAAGAAACAAGACAAGAAGGTTCACTTGGCGTCGGTACTTTGAAGTCCGAACTATAAAAGCAAGACGCCGCATTCCAACTAGAGCCTCGAAAAAATAAAGTTTTGTTCTGAATTCATTCGCACACCGAACAGAAGTTTCTGTTCGGTGACAATACTTACTACCACTGAACACGACTTCGGTTCGGTGAATTAGGCAAGCTGATTACTTGGAAATTCCTAAACATCCAATAAATGCCGGCAATAAACCATATAATAATAAAATGGGTCCATAAACCATATAATAATAAAACCTACCCACCTTTTAAATTATTTCAATTATCTGCAAGGGTCGCACTTAATCTTTTGATAAAACGAAAAACATAAAAATATGCACACAAATTTTATTTTTGCCGAATTATGAAATTTTTTATGAAATTTGTTAAAATATGCAAATATATGCACTTTGCATATATTCCGCCCTTTAGTAATAAGCATATGTAGTTACTTAAACTCTATTTCACGAAAGTAGAAGGCACCTGAAGTTGGAACATTGACAATCGCAGAAACCAAATTCTGGCTTGTTTATCTACGATGTTTAGTAACGACCACTGGCGTAGAACGCTGATTTATGCTGATAGCCACTTTATAATATAACATTTGAGGGTTATTATATTATATTATTATTTGTTGAATATTTTTCGATTTTTTCGAATATTTAAGAAGTTTATCTAGTTTATAAGCGAGTGTTGTGTGTTTTATTTAATCTATAACAATGTTTTCTAAAAAACTTGGTGTAAAAGCAAAAATGATTATGGTCAATACACTAAAATTTGGAGAACTGTAAAGGATTCGGAATATTATTTACAATTTCTACATCCTGGAGAAAAAGGCTCCTACTTTAAAATGTAAGTTTGTACGAGAAAGATTATTGTCAAAGCGTATTCCAAAAGAGCAAAAATGTGTAATTCGCAAGATTTTAAACCTTCCGCCAGATACACCTTCTCCAGAAGAAATATTAGAATCTCGAAAATATTGTTATATTTGCCCCTCGAGAATAAGAAGAAAAACAGCTTTTTTATGTCTAAAATGTAAAAAACCGATTTGCCTCCAATGTTCAAGAAAATGTTGTTTGAATTGTTGTACAGAAGACTAGAGATGTCGACTAAGATGAGAAAAAATATCATTTGCACGATTTTTTATGTAAAAAATTAGAATTGCAATAATGCTTTCTAAAATACAATTAACACTTACTTATTACCATTTTTTGTTCAAAAATACTGTTTTTAATTTTTTTCTAATTCTTCACACTAAGAACATTTCTGCATGTATTAAATATATTTTGTTTCACTTGTTTCTGTGTAGAATTTTTTTTAATCAGAATGTTTCATTTTTGAAAATAAAATATACTTAAGAGCATGTTGTTAGTTATTTTAACACATTTATTGACATTCAAATATTTTCATATAAGATAAAAATATAATTTTTTGAAACGGAGTCTGCGGGACTCAACGTCCGTGATAGTTGCTGAAAAGTTTATGTCCGTGGTTAAGGGTTAAAAAATGTCAATATCTTTGGGTCGATTTAATATAAATATAGTCTGGCTTGTAGCATGATAAAAATACAATGCTTTTGTATTGTATCATAGCTCACGGAAGTGGGATAATTCGGTTAATCCACCCACTGATTATGCAACTTTATACACACTTCTGTATAGTTGGTTGCATAAGGGAATTAACTACGGGTTTTAAAAGTATTTAAGCTTATCCTGGAATAATGGGATTTGAATAATTAAATGGGTGTCTAGAGTAATATTTTTATTAATATTTTTCATGTGGTTTAACCGAACCACGAGGATTTTATCATTTTATGTAGGGATTTTATTTGATTGTCAGTGGTAACACTGATCGCAGATGTCAAAAGTAACAGGAAAATAAATTAGAATCGCTTGTCTGGTACTTGTCGAGTATAGAAAATGGCCGGTGGCACATGGTTTATACCATCTATTTTCGGGACTATCGTGGTGAAAAGCCCTTGGTAACAAGGTAAGCTTTCGTCTTGCATGCATATTTTCACACTATAGCTTCAATTTCTTTTTAGGGTTTTTCTGTACAGCATAGTTTTTTACATACTTTTTTACACACACTTTTTGCCAAATGGATATGGTTTAAACAGTTTTTTATGGGTGATGGTAATCGATGATAGATATGATGATCATGTTGAGATTTTAAGAAGCCTCAAGTTTCGGATGTTTCCTGTATGGGATATATTTTCGTAAAGATAGCTGACAGACTATAGTACTCCGTTCATGGTAGTAGAGACGTGTCGTATCTCGGTTAGCATTACAGAGCGACAAGAGCTCGTGATGGCGTTTCCACTTCATGGGATAATGATGGACTCATGTTTGTTGGTGACAATTGCGGGATGATTCCATTATGTACAACGATTCTTAACAGGATGGCTGAATCTTGTTCCACAAGTCAAATGTGGCTTGTCAATTAAGCCGATTGATGTTTAATAGTTTGGACATTAACCGCAAGTAACATTTAAAGTTTTATTCGTTTTCATCTGAACTTTAAGCAATTTATTAATTTTGTAATTTCATGTTTTAACGTTTAACGACACATTAACTTTTATATTTCAATATTTAGTAACTTCACATTCTTATATAGACGTCTATCAATTCACAATTTTATTATTACATTCTTTCAACTTTATAAACTTGAAATATTAACTTTATTATTGCATCGCCCTGACATTATATTTCAGCTAAATCTTACTACATAAGAGACACTCTTGATCTATTTGGTGACATCATGTTAATTATTACAGTTTGTAAGGCTGTAACTGGTATACCATTTACATGTTACTAAAGATTTAGTGTATTTTACATGATGATCTCAGGTAGTTGATAACATTAGAAACTGTTGAACATTTTAAATTAACCAACCATTGATAACTGATTATCAGTTCATAATTAGATTCGGTTACCTTATATTTATTGAGACAGGTTATTACACCATCTGTTCAAGGTGCCATTAAATTTAATTAAACTGATTCATTGGCAATAAAATGTGTTTTATTTAATTCATAAATGTAAGGGCAAAACAATATAAATAACATATTTGAAAAGTTATAATAGCTAATTTATTCACTATTGGTTTCTTGATTAATCAGTAAGAGTTTCTTGAATGTCCTACTAATCAAGAAGCACCTTAAAAAATAATACAGGACCAGCTTTCAAACATTCCTCACTAACTCACGGCATTATGCTCTCCAGCGAAAAGCGAACCTTTGGCAATGTAACCTCACTTCTTGTAGAAACAACCGCAAGGTAAGGTTACAGGCTTATGTATTATATGTATTATCTTTACACTGGTTGCATAGATTCACTTTTAATGTATCTAAAGAATAATAGGCAATAAAGAGTGCAAATTTATTTCAAGGTTTTTTCGCCAGGTCAGAAAAAATTTAACCCAGTAAAATTATTATGTTAGTTTTTGGAAATGTTTAATGTCAAATGCTAGAGAAAAAATGCGCTAATATCAAGTTTTTGCCCCGGTTCGAAAAAATCCTGAATTCGGGGCTGCTGGTAATGATTAAAACGAGGGCGCCAAATTCAAATAGGTAAGCATGTTGCTCAGTCCCGCCCTGTATACAAGAACACAACTATATCAGTATATATCATTTTAGGAGTTAATTTCGCTATGACGTATCTCACACGATATCTAAAGCGGTTTATCTCGAAACTATTATTGGTTACTACTTTGATTTATAACATCAGATAAACATTGTTAGATAATACTGTTTACGTAATTGGCTCTTATAATGTACTTAATTTGTTATAACATGCAATTAATTTGAAATAAAGTGATGTGTTGGTACGTTACCATTACGAATTTCAACATAGACAGCCTTACCTGAAAAAGAAAAATATAAGATTAAAAATTGATATGTTGCAATTTAAAAGAAATTATGTGTTGAATATTAATTTAGTAATGTATAATTTTTTTTCAATTCAAAATGGGGGAATAAAGATGGAGAGCTTATTTTACGGATAAAACTGTAGATGAGTATGATCAATTGATTCAAATTAAATTTGAAGCAAAGTAAAGCGATGTAATATTATTTTTCAATTCAATACTGTTACGAACTCGCACACCGAAGTAGATACTAAGTACGGTCCTGTAACCTTAAGTTAACGGTGTTAAAAATGGCGAGCGCGCCGAATTCTGGGTAGGTCTATTGGGATTTTTGTGACCGATTTTTATAGACATGTTTTTCCGAAGATCTTTTAAGGATTGAGCCGGCGTTCGAGAAATATCCCTTAAAAAGAATATTCCAGAACGCCGACTAGTATATAAAGAGAATACCTACCTGTCGTAGAGTCAGTTTATAAAGTGATCTCGTGAGATAAACGAGTGTACAAGTAAATAGTCAGTAGTGAAGTGTTTATATAAATTAGTTTAAGTGCATACACTGTGTATATAATATAAATTAGTGAATAGTTTAGTGCACAAATAAATAAGAAAAACATTACATTGGTGTCAGGTGTGGGGTAATATAAATAAATATCTACGTAAAAATGGCCAAAAGACTAAGTGACCTGAAAGTGACTGAACTAAAGGCAGAATTGGAAAACCGCAAGTTGGAAATGCCCGGTAAGAAGAGTGAGCTAGTAGAAAGGCTCAAAGTGGCACTGGTAAGTGATGGCTTCGATCCAGAAATATTTTTATTCAATGACGAGGCTTCCACCTTAATCTCGTCAATTTCTGCCATGGAAGAAAAGATTTCAACGAACGTGAAGAACGATATTTCTGCTAAAAGAACGATATTTTTAGCATAAAGAACGATATCTCTGCTAACATGGACGAGAAAATTTCAACTATGAAAAACGATATTTCTGCTAATGTGATGGATGATATTTCTGCTTTGAAGAACAATATATCTGCCGATACCTTATGAATGAAAAACGAAATTGCCGCTGACGTCAAAATAATATTTCGTCGCTAAAATCGGATATTGAGAATAAGATGTCAGTGATGGAAAACCAGATGGACGAGAAAATCAAGGAGTTAGAAAGAAATTAACAGCAGGTGTTACAACTGACAGGATATTGCAGGAGAGGAGAGAGTGTGTTTCAGATACTACCAGCACAACATCAGAAGAGAATTTTTTTATAGGTGAGACATCCTTAATTGAACTACAAAAAGAAGTAACCCCCATTTTATTGAAGAAAGGTCCGGCGCACAAGCTTCACTTAGCTTAGAAGAAGTAAGAAAGGTAATTGTAATTGAAATGTCATTAATATTTTTCAAAAAATACTGCAATTCAACAGGATTCCATTTCAAAAATTAACGATTTCATCAAAAATTTAAACTACGAACCATTGGCAAAATTCAATAAGGCATTTGAAACAACAAAAATATATGTCATTCAAATTCTAGGAAGAGGAAGTTTATAAAATTATAAAAACAGAGGAACAGAATCCTAATGAAAAATGGAATGTGTAATAAATCTTTGTATGAGGGTATTTTGTTTATAATTAAAATTCGTGTTTGTTTTATGTTGAATGAGAATTTTTGTAGCTATATTTTTCATCAATTAAAATAAAGAATTTTATAACTTCATATTTTGTGTTTTTTCACCTTTTTTGATACCTTAATGATGTCCCTACTTACAACTTGAAGTAAGTTTGCAAATTATTTTGTTTTTAATTAAAATACTACACTCCGTTAACTTTTAGTAGTGTATATTTTTCCCAACCATAACTTATAAGCAACATAGCGATAAAACTTTAAATATACCACAAATCTTCAAAAGAACTGTCATATAATAAATAAATAATAATTATTAATATTCTAATTTTGTGTTAACCTACAAAATGTGAAATCGTTCCGGTACTGATTTTTAATTTTGCAGTATGGCGGTGGTTTTGACAACTGCAACTTCAGGTGACTTTAACTTTCGTGAAGTGGAGTATACCTAAATGCCCATTTCAGTCAGCATCGGTATCCAAATCATATGAATCTTCGAGTCATATTGGAATTACTAGAGATTCCATAGTTTGGTCAATTAAATTATCAAGATCCCACATCTTGCGTTCTTCTGTTAATAAATGATTTACAGCATTTTTCCAATTGTCGCTTGTCACTTTGGAGAACAATGCTAGAAGAAACTGCCGTACATCATCCAATTTAAAAGTAGTGTATTTGCTAGCAACTTCTCCTTTCACTTGATCCGTAGGAGCTCGATAGGATTGAGCTCACAATGATATGGAGGTAATCATAATACTTTCTTTAGCTATTTCGTCAACTACGTACTGTTTGCAGTTTGCCTTGTGTTACCTCGCAATGGATAATAATTATTTTTTACTATTTTATTACAATGTGGGATATCTTTCTGATGTAACTAACCAAATATCTATTTTCATTTTTATATTGGTAACGAGGAGGCCGGTCTAATATAGGTCGAGTACCAGAGATGCAAGTAGAAAACGTTTTAATGATAAAACTGAAAAAATCAAGCTATCTATTGCAAGTGACAGTAATACTTTGTGTAGAAATAGAGGAACGTTTGTTGAACGTGAAGCCAGCTTCAAACGAGGTCGTGAGATCACGACTACTGCACTAACGAGTCGAGATAACCACCCACTGAGAACCAAGGGAATTGGCTTGTAAAACCGGTCATGCTCCTTTCGGTCTGTTGGAGTGAATACTAGCGACAGTCATGAATTGAGATTTTTTGGAAAGAATATCGTTGTTAAAATATCGTTACACCTTTTTTGAGTATCGCACTTCCTCTTGGTTATGACCTTAGAGTAATAATAAACATAGAGAGGGCTATTCATTCATAAACTCGTTTATTTTTGCGGCCAACAATTCTAAACGCCAGTAGTGAAAATATGAATGAATTACACAAAGTGGGGATGTTATTGTAGATACATGGCCTTGGTAATTTCGGCTGTTTTTCTGACAAACTTGGCACCGACGAATCATGATAATCCAAAAACATTAAATTAATTGAGTGACTGTAAACGACGAGTACTCAGTGTGTATATGTTTATTAATATGCAGCTAAGCGCTTTCGGCCATTATCAAAGCTGTCGTCATAAAAAAGATCCAAAACAGGTGTCAAAAACATCCAGTTAATAAAATCTAAACAATGTACGAAGTTAAGTCATTGTTACGATGATGTCATTAATATAAAAAACATTAAAATAACCCTATTAAGAGGGTGTACAATTATAATTCACATAATGGAAATTCCCATTCAGAAGTGTTTCGATTTTATTAACTGGATGTTTTTGACACCTGTTTTGGATCTTTTTTATGACGACAGCTTTGATAATGGCCTAATGGCCGAAAGCGCTTAGCTGCATATTAATAAACATATACACACTGAGTACTCGTCGTTTACATTCACTCAATTTACATCTAGTGTGTACACCATACCCACAGACAGTTCTAATTAAATTAATTAACTTAAAAGTTTATTTTGTCACTAAACGGTTTTAAAGATTAAAACTAACTTTTCCGCATCTGTGGCCCTGAATAATATTCTATCATAAAATTGTCACTTGTATACACTTCGGGGGATATATCGTGCTAACAAACCGAAATTTGTCCAAAAGTGTAGTATATCTGGATTTATAGGACCCGCTGTACTCGCTCTAGTCAACTCAAAATCAATAGGGTACATCTGTGAGACACCTTGAACAATATTCAATCATAAAATTGATCACTTGTATATACATTCTGGAGGCTGTATCTTGCTAACAAACTGCAGCTTCTCCAAAATTGACAAAAATTTGGTACTTCAAGTACCATAGAACCCGTTGTACTGGCTTTAGTGAGCTGAATATCAACAGGATTCATCTTTGAGACGCTCTAAATAATGTCCAATCATAAAATTGGTCACTTGTATATACTCTGGAGGCTGTATCGTACTAACAAACTAGAATCGTTAAATTACATAAAATAACGGAACCAATTAGACCTGTAGTTTCTTATGTTAATACTCCTAATAATATATTGGCAAAGAAGCTTAACAACATACTCAATAATTACGGATATGAATCTAAGTACTCAATTAGAAATTCAATAGAACTAATAAAAAAATTAAAAACATTCAAATTACAAGATAAAGCTAAGCTCATTTCATTTGACGTTACTAATATGTTCACTAAAATTCCTCCTAAAGAATGTCTAATACTTGTAAGAAAATTACTAGAAGATAAAAATATTAATCCAGAAATAATATCAGATATACTTAATCTGTTTGATGTATGTATCAGTCAGAATTATTTCACTTTTGACAATAACATATATATTCAAAATGAAGGTTTACCACTGGGAAGGAAACATTTTTATGGACAGTTTAGAAAGAAAAATCTTTGAAAATATTATTTCAAAAATTTTTTTATTTTGGTATAGATATGTAGATGACATATTAGCTTGTTTTATAGGTAGTGAACGACAATTAGATGTGTTTTTCAACCACATTAATAATTTACACCCAAAAATTAAATTTAGATTAGAAGTTGAAGAAAATAACTCGATCAATTTTCTTGATTTAAAACTTCAAAGAGTTAATAATGTACTTGATTATGCAATTTACCGAAAACCAACACACACTGATGTGACAATTCCTTATAGTTCCAATCACCCCCTGTCACATAAACTAGAGGCATACAATTCAATGATACATAGAGCATTTTCAGTTCCTATGAATAAATGTAATTTTGATAGAGAGATTAGTACAATTAGACAAATAGCAACATCCAACGGTTATCCATTACATAAGATAAATAAACTAATTAATAAAAAAAAGGAAAAAGTGGCATTACAACTAATATTTCCTAAAAAAACTGAAGAAATAAAAACTTATAAAACCATCACAAATGCAGGAAATGTTAGCAACGAATACAACAATTGCTTTTAAAACAGAAAGTAACGTAAGTACAAAATTGTTAAATGTAAAAACAAAAATACAACTATTAAAGAAGTCAGGTAAATATAAACTCAAATGTCCAGAATGTAATGCTGTCTTTTTGTGTCAGACCCTTGCTGTCTATTTGTGTCAGACCCTTAGAAATTTTGAAATCAGATACAGTGAACACTTACGAAGCATTCAGATTAAATCAACAAGATAAATCCCATTACGCAAAACATTTACATGACACCAACCATTCATTAACACCAAACACAGAACTAGAAGTACTACATATTTGTGATAAGAAACAAGAAATTAGTAACTAGTATTGTGTAGGTTTTTACGTTTATATACCTGTGAGGAGGCCCCTCTTAACAATATTCAATCATAAAATTGGTGACTTGTTGCACTCCGGAGGCTGTATCGTGTTAACAAGACATGTAACGAAAAGTGGCCGACGACGACGACATACACACAGGATTTTTTTTTCAAAAAAACCGTTTTTTTGGGTTGTTGATGGAAAAGTAAAAATAACTCAATTTTTTTTTCAAATTTCCAACTTTTTTTGGGGTAAACCAATACTTTTCTCGCATATTAGATAAGTTGGGCGGAGAAGTAATATACAGGATGATTCAATATCAACTGGAAATAATTTAATTGTAGAATCTTGACTTCAAATTGTGAAGATTTAATCCAAAACACCTAAATAAAATGGAGGTACTTTCTGAGTTACAGGGTATTTTGTTTAAAAATTTAAAAACGATTTGTTCTGAGTACTTTAAACCTATTTTGCGGATCCATTTCATATTGGGCAGGAAGTGTAGATACTGTACTATTAAATTATGGGAATGACACAAACATTGACAAGCCCTCCAGTTCAACAACCATTCAAACAGGATCAGCCCCACAAATAAATTTTACAATTGTACAATAGATCATTTATACAAAAATAAACGGTTTTAAAGATTAAAACTAACTTTTCCGCATCTGTGAGATGCCCTGAATAATATTCTATCATAAAATTGTCTCTTGTATATACTTCGGAGGATGTATCGTGCTAACAAACCGAAATTTCTCCAAAAGTAACCAAAAATGCAGTATATCTGGATTTATAGGACCCGCTGTACTCGCCATAGTCAGCTGAAATTCAATAGGGTACATCTGTGAGACACCTTCAAAAATATTCAATTATAAAATTGGCCACTTGTATACACTCCGGGAGCTGTATCGTACTAACCCGAAATTTCTCCAAAAAGGACAAAAGATGTGGCACTTAAGGTACCATAGCACCCGTTGTACTAGCTCTGGTGAGCTAAAAATCAATAAACGGTTTTAAAGATCAAAACTAACTTTTCCGCATTTGTGAGACACCCTGAACATTATCCTATCATAAAATTGTCACTTGTATACAGTTGGGAGGCTATATCGTGTTGGCAAACCGAAATTTCTCAAAAATAACCAAAAATGTAGTATATCGGGAATTATAGGACCCGTTGTACTCGCCGTAGTGAGCTGAAAATCAATACAGTTCATCTGTGACACACACTTAAGAATATCCAATTATAATATTGGTCACTTGTATACACTCCGGAGGCTGTATCGTACTAACAACCCGACATTTCTCAAAAAAATTACCAAAAATGTGGCCCTTCCAGTGCCATAGCATCCGTTGTACTATCTCCAGTGACCTGAAAATCAATAAGGTTCATCTATCTAACACCCTCAACAATATCCAATCATAGAAATGGTCACTTGTAAACACACCAGAGGCTGTATTGTGCAAACAAACTGAAAACTCTTAAAAAATGACAAAAACTTGGTACTTCAAGTACCATAGCACCCGTTGTACTGGCTCTAGTTAGCTGAAAATCAATAGAGTTCATCTGTGAGACGCTCTGAACAATAACCAGTCATAAAATTGGTTACTTGTATACACTCCGGAGGCTGTAACGTGCTAACACACTGATATTTCTCCAAAAATGACAAAAATTTAGTACTTCAAGTACCATAGCACCCGTTGTACTTGCTCTGGTGAGCTGATTTCGTACTTCTAGTACCATAGCACCCGTTATACTGGATCTGAAGAGCTGAAAATCAATATCTGTGATATGTCCTCAATAATATTCAATCATAAAATTGATGACTTGTTGCACTCCGGGGGCTATATAGGCCATGTTACGAAAAGTGGCCGACGACAACGACGACATACACACAGGATTTTTTTTCTAAAAACCGTTTTTTCGGGTTGTTCTTGGTGGAAAACGTAAAAATAACTCAAAAAAAATCGAAAATTTCAACTTTTTTTGGGGTAAACCAATACTTTTCTCGCATATTAGATAGGTTGGGCGGAAAAGTAATAAGGTTCATCTATAATACGCCGTGAACAATATTCAATCATCATCATCCACACTGGAGGCTGTATCGTGCTAACAAACTGAAAATTCTCCAAAAATGACAAAAATTTGGTACCTCAAGTACCATAGCACTCGTTGTACTGGTTTTAGTGAGCTGAATCTCAATAAGGTTCATCTTTGAGACGCCCTGAATAATATCCAATCATAAAATTGGTCACTTGCACAGGGTGATTCATAACTATTGGGATAGGACCAAATATACCTCAATAAAATATTGCTGTGGAAAAAGATTGCTGAATCTCCACTCTATTTGAGTGCAACTTTTCATTTTTCTCCAGTCAATGGGTACATTCGAAAAAGAACAGTAACCTTAGTGCGTCCTGCCGCACTATGGTGCGACAGCTGCTTGGGTAGTGGTGGAGGGTCAGCGGTCGTTCTTAGGCTACATTCGTAATCAATTCGCTGGCCAAGTGGCACTTTGGCACGCAAGCTAAGCAAATCTATTTCAGCGTGATCATTCACAACGGAACGGAACGGAATTTGCCGTCAGAGTTGAAGTCGTCGAAATTTCTTGCAAGCTGCAAACTTTCACTTCGACTTGCACTTCGTGCCGGCTATGGGACATGCGCATTAATATTTGTTTTTTGATATATCTGTCTGATAGTTTGACATTTTCATCGAAGTGTGTGTTTGGTTTGTTTTTCTTGAATTTTCCGTACGACTTCTACTTTACTTGCAACGATGCTGATTTTGCTTTAAAAAAAGGCAATTGTTGATGCAGTTTGGTCATTCATCATTGAATTGATATTCCGCGTTGTCCATTACTACTAAACTCCAGTATATACTGCTATAAAAAATAAATCCAAATACAAATTATATATTATAACCTCTAACCTCAGACTGAACTAAATACACAGACAGAATCTTGCTTCGACCATATGTTGAAGGTATCCTGACAATTATTTAGGTACGAACACTTTTGCGTTAAAGTCGACTTTGAAGTTATTGTGAATGGCAAATTTCGTGCCGACTTGCGTGCCAAAGTGCCACTTGGCCAGCGAATTGATTACGAATGTAGCCTTAGTTGAAAAAAACTCGCGCTGTTTTTATTGGTTTTTTCCATATTGTCAATTTCTGGTTTTCTGATAGTATTATGATTATCAATGATTGCATTCGATCGAAACGGTCAAAATTTGAAAATTTTAATTAATATTGTCACAGTATCGAACAGAGTTTTCACTTGTTTATCTCAGCTTCTACTAATTGTATCTGGAATTTTTTTTTAAAATACACGCCTTTCAAAGACAAAGATACTCATGATGTAAAATGATATTATTATTACATTTTTCAAAGGAAAAAATGGAAAAAACGAGATAAAAATTTTTTTTCGGTGAATGTTAAAAATTATGTATAAAATTTTTGAAAAATTGTGTTTGTTTTATTTATAAAAATATAACTTTCACTCTATCGATTGCAATTAACCGCGTCTCGATATCATTAATGTTCATAACTTTAGTCAATTGAAAAAAAAAATGTAATTCCATTTTGAGCAGCCGCCATTTTGAATTTTCCAAATTTGAAAAAACGTAAATTTTTAGACGTTTGCCCTCTATATTTATCTATGTTTTAAACTCGATATTGTTATTTTATTCATAATTGCCAATTGAATATGTAATTTTCGAAAAAATATCCAAAAGTTTAAGGACGGAAATTAATTTTTGGAAAATCGAATTGCGTCATCTTTTAGAGCAAAAGTTTTACTACATTTTTTACCTTTACAATTTTTTTGTACAAGCACATCCAGGAATGCCAGGAGCATAAAACAACCGAATTTTACGTGTTCCAAGATGTGCTTGCAAACTCCGTCGCAAGCGTCTGTGGAATGTATTAGACGAACTAGGAAAATGTTGGTGGGGGGATGTACTTTCATTAAAAAATGAGAAATAATTTACGGATAACTTTTTTCATTGAGCAGATTTTCGACCTTACTTCCCCGGACTAGTAGTGGAAACAAAAGACGACCCACAGCACACCCCCCCTAGCAGTTTCACTCTTATGGGCCAAGTGGAACGAAGTTTTAGTAAGGGGCCCGTCCGCTTGAGGCCGCATTTGTAGTGTGACATCAAAATTATGTCCAATCAGAGAAGGGCCGGAGAAAACGTCATGCAACTTCATTATCTATTTTTCATAAACAACGCGTTCGGCCATTTAATTAATCCCTACGTTGGATTTGGTTGTGGGTTATTTAAATTTCTGTTTCCCTGCTTTCTCTGTCTTTTGTATGTTATTATAATTTTAGTGTTTTAGTTATTATCATTAACCTATAGTTTATCGAACTTTTGAATAGTATTAAGTGTGCTTTTTTCAAACAATTGTGACCATGTAAGTATTTTTCAATTTGTTTTATTAGGTATGAATAGTGTTTTAAATAATAAAATTGATGAAACAGTAGTATCTATGTGGAATTTTTTTATGTAACTTTTAACTGAACAAAGTAAATATTGCAGTATTAAATCTTACTAGTTTAATTTTCAATAACTTATTGCATTCACAATACTCATAGAAAAAACACATCGAGATTTGTATTGTTATTATTTTCATATAATAAATGTAAACGGTGTTATAAGATGAAACGTTATATTTATATATGGTTGAGTTGGGTTTTGCCCAAAAAAGTTACGTTTATCCTGATCTATGCAATGTTTAAGTTGAATTGGTTTGTTGTATTAACGAAAACATACCCTACATTAACTAAATAATGTGAATACTATTTTGGCAGACCCATTTTGTTTAGCACACTCAACCATAGTGAAATATATGTACATGATTTGTCAACTAGAACTGTTGTGTGAGATAAACCATTGCTTTGCTTTTTAATTTACAGTTATCATGGCAACTCGTAAAAGAGTACGTTGTGTTCCTGGCTGTTCTGACACGTCAAGTAAAAGACATCGGTTTACACAAGATCCTGAACTGGCAAGTGTTTGGTTGTCAAATATAAACAATTCTGCATTAAGGGACAAAACACTAGTCCAACTCAATGACAATTATAGGATCTGTCATCATCATTTTGCAGGAGTTTAAAAACCCAGGATTTCGAAGAGAGTTGACAAAAACTGCATATCCAACTCTATTCTTACCTGGTAGGTAGTACGGTTTATAATAAGACAGCTATTTGATTACTTTAAAAGTTTCCTTAGCAACGCAGGTCTAATTGTCGCTATAAGTACAACATAGCCTACTAATTTCAAATTTCACATCGATAATTTTCTGACTTGAATATTGTAATAATATAATTTTTCAATCTTAAATCGTTGTTTTTCCCGTCACAGAAAAAAATTGTGTATTATACACGGGAAAAATACTAGATTTTAGCTTACGGTTTTTTGTCTCCCTCCGCTACGCGTCGGGAGACAATATAACCTCAAGCTAAAATCTAGTATTTTTTTCCCTTGTATCATTTAAAATTGTATTGTAAATATGTTTTAATTTACCTTACAAACCATAATGATATTATTAGAGAAATCCAGATGTATGTTTACCACTAAGTAGTGTATTTTAGGGTTGAGACCACAGTAAAAAAACTGTTTTACTCTGTGGTTGAAACCAACATAAACTGCTTATGGGTGACTTACATCGGGATTTGTCTAGTATCAGTTATATTAATATTCACGGCAGTGTAAAATTCTACTTATTCAAATTTCCCTCTCTTTTTCTTTATTTAAATGTCCCGCCATGTACAATAGCGCGTGCGGCGAACGGGCCCAGTATTACTAAATTCTAAATTAGTTTCGTTATTCAGAACAGGAGTTAACCTGCTAGGGGGGGTGTGCTGTGAGACGACCGTACATAAGCAAGTCGATTACGCAAGTCATGCGCCATGCTCATAAAGTGTAGTATACTCGCCCAAACAACGACTCCGTGGGAATTTGGTTTCAACGTAGCATGAGGTTCGTCTTAGTTATGATAGAAAGAGCAGTGTCCCATGTACGTGTCAATTTCAAAAAAAATGTCTACATTGTGTAAAGAAAAGTCAGCTGTAAAGATTGATCACAAAGAAATTCTATAATCAATGACAGTTACCTATTTTTATATAAATTACACCCGAGGCGTGTCGCTAGTTGATTATTAGTAAAGTTTACTGACAATTTAATAGATTATTGCTTATGTTAACAACGTTAACGGCATACACTAGATAATTATTATATTTTATAAATTCAAAAATTCATAGGATTTTACATGAAATCCTGAGATGTTATGGAGATACGTAAACGTAACCAAAACTATCTATATCCGTAATAAAAAACTATCCGTAACTGAATTCGATATAAAAGTTTGGAATTTATTTCAGATAGGGGCGGAAAATAAGACATGTTATGAGTTTATGACAGGTTTTTGTTTTTGCTCGGCTGATCCGAAACACTAGCCGCGCACGTCCCTTAAATTGTTTATTATTTATAATGCTTAATCATAACTAGTGAGTCATTGTTGCTATTTAAAAATGTAATAATTACACATATGACTGTAATGCCAAATGATAACCTAGAAATAAAGCAAAGTCGTAATATATTTGTATTTCACTTTAACAATTGCTTATAAATTTAATATCCGAAATAATTTCATATCTGAAATCGGTAAAATACCATTCCTATATCCTTATCCAGATCCGAAACTTCATATCCATAATATCCCTAGAACAGACTACAAAGGTAGTGGGTAGGTAGGTTCTGAGATATTTGAATCCAATTTCATGTCATTTTGTAAAGGTCCTTTTTATATAAAACGACTGTACAATAGACTACTGGCAATCATATGAATTTGTTTTCTATATTGTAAATTACTCAAAATGATGATAATCAATCTTATGTGAAATTTAATTTCTTGTTGTTTGACAGTATTCATTTTAAAATTCTCCCCCCATTTTCTTTGAATAAATTCGTTTTCATTCCACAAACACAGCGAACAACCGAAAATATTAATTAAAGTAAAGAAACAGGCATTCATGCGACAGATTTCGCGTGCTCGAATCTCATAAATCTCGACAATTTTCGCTTCGAAAAGTTTTTTCTCCGACACTTCGTAATTGAATTTAGAAAGTATTATTCTATTATAGAACCTCTTTAATGCTTTAATCAAATAATGAGAGACAGAACACCGAGCAGTTTGAGAAATGGCCTTCAGTGTCTTCAGTATCAACTGTAATGATTATTGTGTCAGGCTAGTACGTTCAACTTAACAATATACACATCGGTATATCAAAGTATACAAGAGGAGTTAAAAATATAAAATACCCTCGTACTTTCACCTTGCTTATTTTTAGCAACCATTAAAAGTATGGAGTAATTTTCCCTCTGGGCATTTTTTTGTATACTTAGAAGTGGAATATTTTTAAAATCAACTGGAGATCTACGATTTATAACACGTGTACAAGGTGCTATCGAAATATGTATATAATGAATATACAGTGTTAGGAATATTCTATGGGAACATAGGGTTTTTAATACAGAGTCCAAAAGCGACAATATGTTGTAAAGAAACAAGTATATTCAGTGTATCATCTATTTTCTTTAACATGTTGATTTTGCAGTATATTCAAATATTTTTGTTCGGTTAAATTGTTATCAATAAAAAATGGTTCACCTAATATTCCAGCCCAAACATTTAATTTTTGGGGATACTGAGTGCTACTATCGTAGTGTTTGTGTAGGTATGTCCTGGACCAAAATCGCATAACGGATGAATTATATGCACTGTGTACGGGAAAAGTCGATTCATCTGACAACAAAATATTCTTTGAAAAGTTTACGTCCAATTGTATTTTTTCCATAACTATTTCACAAAATTCCATTCTACGAAATTGATCGTCTGGATATATTCCATGACACTTTTTCAATTTAAAATTACGATAGCGATTTTTTTTAATACAGTCCGAATCGTTTTCGGATCAACATCAAAATCCTTGGTTAAATGAGTGGACGACTGTAGAGTATTAATTTTCACACTTGCACAGATTGAAATAACTCTTTCTTCTTTTTCGGGTTGGGTTTGACGACTTTGTGTACGCTGTCCATGTTTTGTAGAAATTACACATCCATGTTCTTCAAAATTTTTTATAACCGTTCTCACGTTTATTGCTAATTGGTTGGGCATTTTCGAATGCCACAATAAACAAATTTTCTGCTATTTCTCGATATGAATTACCCTTGTAATACAATTTGCACTTTTAGGTGCATCTATACTCATTTTATAAAATATACAAAGATCGTTCCTTTTTCGCAAACAAACAGGTAGTGACGTACCCAGACAGTTAAACGTCCTCGAGAGGCGCCCGTGCGATTCGTATTCGTATATTCTAGTATCCTTATTTCAACTATAATGATCTACGCTGACTTTTGATTGTCTATCTCACCATTGTCTCTCTCTGGTAATACAATGTGCCTCTTACATTTTCCCGTTGACTATGAGAGGATTATCGTATTACTTCAATGATATTTGGTACCAACATGACGGTTGTGCATCGCATAATTATCGATTAGCAATAAATTTTTTAAATACAAAATTTCCCATTCGGATAATCTCCACGAATGGTAACAATAGATGGCCTGCTAGATCTCCAGATTTGGCACCCAACGATTTCCTTTTCTGGTGTTATGTGAAATTGAGAATTTATGGATTCCAGAAGAACAGGACCAGTTCTCTGAATGAACTTAAGGAACAAATTCTACAAGCCTTTTTGGAAATAACACCTCAAATGCTCACAAATGTTCGTCGAGAATTTTATAACCCGCTCGGTTACTGATTAGCTTAAAACGGGGGTTTAATCGATGATTTGATTTAAATTCATTGAAGAATTTTTATTTTTTTATTTATTACCAATCAGAATATTAATTTTTGATTAGAATTATATTTTTATGTTTATTATCGAAAGCGTTTTTTAATTTGTCTTGTGTGTACACAAAGAGTTCGTTTCTCATTTGGAAACAGACGTAAAAACAGTAAAACCTTTTTTATTTATACATTCAAAAAACAAACCAAGTGTTCAGCGACATCTTTCACGTTCCCAAATCTGAAAAAACTAAACGTTTTAATCATTCATCAATTATCGTAATTAAAAGCTTCTCGTATTAGAACAATGCATTTTACAATTAATATAAATATACAATGAAAGTTGGCAACATTGCAACGTAACATAAGTTTTCTTCAGAACTGTTAGTTTTCTGATATCCTGTTAATACCTACAAATAATTTCTATTTGTAACACATTGTCATCGATTATGGACATGTATTGCACGTTTTCCACTTTATGATATCCTGTTAGCGAAAAAGAGAACACACTGAATTTATATTTGTTTTTTTCTAACACATTGTCGCTTAAACAAATGTGCCCACTGAAAATTCCTAATACTGTATAATAAAAGAAAGTGTACAATCTGGGTGCCGGTACGATCAAAAGAAAATGTTGTAGTAGCCCTCTATCCCCCATACATGAAAAAGGTTCCCGTTTTTACTTAAAGGACGTGCTGAATGTTTCGCCCTCCAGCATTGCCGCCACACTTATAGAAGGAGGAGGAACAAGTTTATCCTTATTTTATGCCAACTACCACACAATATCATTACATATCCCTGAGCAAAGACCGGTTAAACTAGCTAGTAATTAATAAAATTCAAATGAACATAATAGTTGAAATGATTTTTTCTCAAATCATTTTCTAATTTGCTGCTGTTCAAGTCAAAAAACTATTTTTATTGATGATTTCCCCTACAGTAAATCCCCATATTTTCCACTGACATATGTCGGAGTCTGCGGATGCCACGGACATGTGACGGCTTTCTCTTTCAATTCATTAAGGTAATTCGACATGTTGTGAATTCCTATTTTTATCTTGATACCTTTTACAGGCCTGATGATGGCTCAGTGAGCCGAAACTAGTTTCCCTTCTTCACCTTTCACTAATATATGCTGTAGTACTGATTTTGAGTTTTACTTACTGCTATTTACCTACAGTCTACATTCGAGATGGATAGTCTTTTTCGTTTGAAAGATAACAGATGGACAACGAGACTGATGGAATGGCGACCTAGAATGGAGAAAAGTAGCAGAAGTAGATCGCCAACAAGATGGAGTGATGACATGAAAATAATTGTAGGAAATTTGATAGATGCCGCCCAAGATCGAACTAAATGGCTGGCAATGGAGGAGGCTTATGTCCAGCAGTGGACGCGTGCGACTGTTGGATGATGATGAAAATCTGTGAGATGCCCTGAACAATACCCAATCATAAAATTGATGACTTGTATGCATTCCGAAGGTATCGAGCAAACAGGACATGTTACAAAAAGTGGCCGACAACAACGACGACGATCATACACACAGGATTTTTTTTCTAAAAACCCCTTTTTTCGCGTTTTCCCCGCAGAAAAACGAAAAAATAAATAAAAAAATCCAACTTTTTTGTGATAAACCAATACTTTTGTCGCATCTCAGATAGGGTTGGGCGGAAAAGTAATATACGTGTCCTATCGCCAGATCAAAGTATATGTCAGAGAAATGTTAATTAAAGCTCTCGCGTACACACGACATTAAACAACATGGTCGACTAATTAGATAAATTTCGTGTTGTCACGAAAATTGTCAACAAAGAAATTACTATTATAGTAACTCACAAAGGGCGTTGAGAAAACGGCTTTAGAACATTCTCAAGTGAAAATAACGGATGACGTTCGAGAATATTACGGTTGTAATTATTTAAATATGCTATTCGTTATTCGAAAATTATGTATCGATAATTAGGAATACAAACATGCTACGGCCACGAGATGTTCCAATAAAAAGAATAATAGTGATCAGGAAATTATTATATACTCATAAACCAGCGTTTATTAATCTCGCGTCGCGACCCACATCTGGGACGCGGACGGTTCAGGGATGGGTCGCGGGAGTTTATAAAGACTGATCGCTTCACGGACAACAAGTGGATGGCCAAATTGGCATAATTAAGCGATATTTTCCACGACTTAAATCACTACAACAAAGAAATGCTAGGTCAATACCGCACCGTAGTAAACATATGAAAAATAAACGGTTTTAAGGATTAAAACTAACTTTTCCACATCTGTGGCCCTGAACAATATTCTATCACAAAATTGTTACGTGTATGCACTTCGGGGGATGTATCGTGCTATCAAACCGAAATTTCTCCAAAAATAACCAAAAATTTAGTATATCTGGATTTATAGGACCCGCTGTACTCGCTCGTCTACTGAAAATCAATTGGGTACATCTGTAAGACACCTTGAACAATATTCAATCATAAAATTGGTCACTTTTGTACACTCTGGAGACTGCGTCGTGCTAACAAACTGAAAATTCTCCAAAAATGACAAAAATTTGGTACTTCTAGTACCATAGCACCCGTTGTACTGGCGCTGGTGAACTAAATATCAATAGGGTTCATCAGTGAGATGTCCTGAATAATATTCAATCATAAAATTGGTGACTTGTTGAACTCCGGAGGCTTTATCGTGCTAACAAGACATGTAAGGAAAAGTGGCCGACGACGACATACACACAGAATTTTTTTTCTAAAAACCGTTTTTTCGTGTTGTTGTTGATTGAAAACGTAAATATAACTCAAAAAAAATTTCAAATTTCCAACTTTTTTTGGGGTAAACCAATACTTTTCTCGCATATAGATAGATTGGGCGGAAAAGTATTAACCAAAAATTCAGTATATCTGGATATATAGGACCCGCTGTACTCGCTCTAGTCAACTGAAAATCAATAGAGTACATCTGTGAGACACCTTGAACAATATTCAATCATAAAATTGATCAATGGTATACTCTCTAGAGGCTGTATCGTGCTAAAAAACTGAAATTATCCAAAAATGACGAAGATTTGGTACTTCAAGTACCATAGCACACGTTGTACTGGATTTACTGAGTTAAATATCAATAGGGTTCATATTTGCGATGCTTTGAATAATATCCAATCATAAAATTAGTCACTTATATATACTCCGGAGGCTGTGTCGTGCTAACAAACTGAAACTTCTCCAAAAATGACAAAAATATCGTACTTAACGTACTGTAGCACCTGTTGTACTGGTTCCGGTGAGCTTAAAATCAATAGGGTTCATCAGTGAAATGCCCTGAATAATATTTAATCATAAAATTGGTGACTTGTTGAACTCCGGAGGCTGTATCGTGCTAACAAACTGAAATTTCTCAAAAAAATTACAAAATGTCGTACTCCAAGTACCATAGCACCTGTTGTACTGGCTCTGGTGAAGTGAAAATCAATAGGGATCATCTGTGACATGTCCTTAACAATATTCAATCATAAATTTGCTGACTTATTACACTCCGGAGGCTGTATCGTGCTAACAAGACATGTATGAAAAACTGGCCCACGACAACGACGACGACATACACACAGGATTTTTTTTCTAAAAACCGTTTTTTCGTGTTGTTGTTGATGGAAAACGTGAAAATAACTCAAAAAAAATTTTCAAAATTCCAACTTTTTTGGGGTAAACCATTACTTTTCTCGCATATAGAAAGGTTGGGCGGAAAAGTAAAACTGTTTTTAAAAATAAAACAAAACTTCGACAAGAACAAATTATAAATTATCAATTAGCAGTGTTTGCCATATTATACTTGTTTATAGAAGATTAATGAGAACCATATTACTTTTCCGCCCAACCTTTCTATATGCGAGAAAAGTATTGGTTTACCCCAAAAAAAGTTGGAATTTTGAAATTAAGAGGTGGGTGTAGCTGACGAATAAGGAACGCTACAAAATAATTATTGAAAACAGAAACATGTCTCAGCGACATGTTACAAGATTCTCCTAATGATGCTTTTACTTTTCCGTCAACCTATCTAATATGCGAGAAAAGTATTGGTTTACCCACAAAAAAGTTGGAAATTTGGAATTTTTTTTGAGTTATTTTTACGTTTTCCATCAACAACAACACGAAAAAACGGTTTTAAGAAAAAAATCCTGTGTGTATGTCGTCGTCGTCGTTGTCGTCGGCCACTTTTCCTTACATGTCTTGTTAGCACGATACTGCCTACGGAGTGCAATAAGTCAGCAATTTTATGATTGAATATTGTCAAGGACATGTCACATATGAACCCTATTGATTTTCAGCTCACCAGAGCCAGTACAACGGGTGCTATGGTACTTGAAGTACGACATTTTGTAATATTTTGAGAAAGTTCAGTTTGTTAGCACGATACAGCCTCCGTAGTTCAACAAGTCACCAATTTTATGATTGAATATTATTCCGGACATCTTGCTGATGATCCCTATTGATTTTCAGCTCACCAGATCCACTACAACAGGTGCTACAGTACGATATTTTTGTCATTTTTGGAGAAGCTTCAATTTGTTAGCACGATACAGCCTCCGGAGTATATACAAGTGACCAATTTTATAATTGGATATTATTCAGAGCATCTCCAAGATGAACCCTATTGATATTCAGCTCATTAAAGCTAGTACAACGGCTGCTATGGTACTTGAAGTTTTGTCATTTTTGGCGAATTTTCAGTTTGTTAGCACGATACAGCTTCCAGAGAGTATACGATTGATCAATTTTATGATTGAATATTGTTCAAGGTGTCTCACAGATGTACCCTACTAATTTTCAGTTGACTAGAGTGAGTACAGCGGGTCCTATAAATCAATATATACTAAATTTTTGGTTATTTTTGAAGAAATTCGGTTTGTTAGCACGATACATCCCCCGAAGTGTATACAAGTAACAATTTTATCATAGAATATTGTTCGGGGCCACAAATGCGGAAAAATTAGTTTTAATCTTTAAAACCGTTTATTTTTTATTTTTCTAGATGTCATGCCAATTTTTTTAGAACAGTTGAAACATCTTGAAGGTGAAATGGCAAAGAAATATTGCACAAAATGTCGATATCGAGAAATACAGTTGCATAAAAACTCCTTTTGAAATAGATAATCTAATGGGGGTTGAAAATGATACAGGAAGAATTGCTTCAATTGCAGGGTGATGAGGTATTAAAAGAAATATTTGCAACATTTTAGGTTAAATTAACTAGGCAGCCTATTCGGAGTAATGAAGCTGAAAATGCTTTGCTACCAATTCCAGCTACTTATTTGTGTGAAGCAGGATTTTCGTGCCTTGTTGTTTTAAAAAATAAGTATAGACATAGAATGGCTCAGCATCACAGGCGGTGCACTTTACATAAATTAAACTCAGCGTTTAAATCTTCTTTGCTAAAAAATGCATCAGGGTAGTCACTAGTGACAATGATGATGACTCTCAGGGTATATGATTTTTTTTAATGTTTAACTTTGTTGATTAAAAAATAACAATAAAAGTTTTTCAATTATGAATGCTGAAATTGCCGATGGTTGCTTTTATTTTATAATGACATCAATTAGAGAAAACCACAAACTTTTAGTAAATCCTATTATTTTATTATCACTGACAGATAAATTCAGGGTCACGAGCTTAATAGTATAGTAAACACTAAGTGTTAAAATCGCGGGCTCACTATACGTTTTCTAAACCTACACGAATAAACAACGTATCTTAATTATAAATTATATCTTAATTATATTTATAACATTGTGGACAATGGCTGACAACTGACTGACAAATCATCAAATGACACGGAACATCAAAATTATCATGAAATTTAAAACACAAAAGATACACGTGTTGTGATATTTAAAAGATAAACGACATGTGTGACTTTTCGCATTTTGAAAACTAGTGTTTAAAAAGTCGTTTTGCGCATATCAAACCCGTGTTTTAAATATGGTTTTAGAGTAACGGAAGTAGACATTATTTGAATAACTTGGTCTCTGGTCAAAAAGGTTGAGAATCGCTGTCATAGGCCACGCAACAGAGCTTGATTCATTATTAAGAATAAAAAATCCCAATGGCACAGGGCCAATTGGACAGGCTTATTTCAGTAACATTTTCGCATAAAAACCAAAATAAAAAATTAGATACAAAAGTATTTCATTCTGAAATAAGCCTAAAAAACAAATTGTACCTGACGAAAAAGCGAAAACTCAGTTTATATTTTATCTTGCAAATTTTATCCCTATGAAACACGAGTTGCAGGTGAAGGGGATACTCGTTATAAAACAGCTCTGATTCTGTTTCATCGATCTGTGTAAGCATGTTTCTGATAAAAACAGTAACGTGACTGCTAGAGGGCGATATTTAATTTTAGAAATATAGTTTATAATGAGAAGCAACACTATATTAAATTGATTCGTATACATCACTCCCGACATATCGAATTTTATAACGGTTAATGACAGCCTTTCATTAATTAACCAAACTTTTAGATTAATTGTAATTTAAATTAAGATTTAAAATTATATTCAATGTACCGTAGTACCTTGCTCCTGCCTCTGCAACTTTGCACCATTTCGGAAAGTTTATTCTCTAAATCAATAAATATTGCGGTAAATATGCAACCAAGCATTAATTTCTCCGTCATGGACGTGTCATGACCACAGCCTAATTGTGTTTTATATGCTGTGTTATGACCACAGCCTAATAAACACACAGCGCAGACTCTTAACGTCGGCACTTTGATATTATTTACTGAAAATCTGTGACCTCGAGGACGCCATTTGGGTGTGAATGTCAGAGTTGGCTGTAACTTTATTTTGGTACCGCTGGCGGGGCCGTCCTTAGAAATGTAAAGTAAACATGAGAGTATTATGTTTATTTAAATTTATATAGATGCTTATAAAAATAGGATATAGGTAATCTGTTCTCGTGACGTGAAATATTGATATTTATTATTTAGCTATATCACCGCGTTGGGAAGTAGGTAGGTAGTTCGATTCGTTTGTAACGAAGCGAATATTTATAATTACCGATTAAAAGACTCCCAACTACGTACGACAATGGTTACGAGTAGCTCCTTCTGCATTCTCGTCACTGATCTGATAGGGATGGTAAAGTCGACTCTGACTTTGGTCAAAAATCGATTTTTTGCTGAAAAAATCGACTTTTTTAGAATCGACTTCAAACACTTCAAGTCGATTAGAACCGATTCTTACTTGATGACTTCGACTTTTTTTAACAACCTTTATTGATTGTAATGTACTATTCACGGTTGATGCGCCATATCAGTTGAAATGTAATGCTTCCTTGTTTATAACATTTATCACACTTCACACTTTGTGTGAAAATCATGTCAAAGTCATATATGAATTGAGAGAATGACATCACGGCACGGAAAAATAAAGGTTAAAAAGTCAATGTAATGTAATGTTCAGTAGTTTGAATCATAGACAAATAATCACCTGCTCTATGGTTTGTATATTATGTTTGATGGTTATACAGTTTGTAAAGTTTTCATCTATCTTTTTTTTAAAATTTACATACACAAAACACCAACCAAAGTGCATTCTCCATACTAACCCTTTGCTGATTGGACTATAAATATCATCGCTGGTATCTTTGGTAACAACCGACTGAGACTGAAATATCTATAGTTATTCTCAAGCAGACACAGACGAAGCAGGTGGATTGCCAATCCAGTTGCGTCAATATTTAACTCATCCAGCTGTTCAACGACAGCAACATTCTAATCCACCCGTTGTTTGGGAATCGATGAAATATGAATATCCCCATTTATGGACAGTAGCAAAGAAGTTTTTATGTATCGTTTCAACCTTAGTACCCTGTGAAAGATTATTTTCACATGCTGGTCTCATTGCTAACCAATACTAAGGAGCCGCTTATAGCCGCAGCACTTAAATGAATTCATATTTTCACGATCACGTGATGAAGATATGTGGTATTCTTAAATACCATTTTAATATTTTATTTTAATTCTTAATTTAAATATTTTGTACTGATCGTTGACGTCATATTCCGTGCAATTACTGTGTAGAATATCTTTAAAAATGTTAAAAATAATACTTCTGTGTATATTGCTTAAATAAAATGCGCAAATAATACATAAATCGCCTATTATAAATAAATGAATACATATATTTAATGTTTACTAAATTTCTCCTAACCTCAAGTAACAGGTAGAGTTTTAAAAAAGTCGATTTGAAAAGTCGAAAATTCGATTTTTTGTAACGATTAATCGACTTTAGGAATCAAGAAAGTCCAAGTCGATTCTAGAATCGAAAATCGCGCATTCTGTTCCCGCCAAGTAAGAGTCTCTGCTGTGTGTTTTATACATGTGTCATGACCGCGAGCCACGCGTATTTACAGTGCTTGTACGTGTAGAATTAGTCGAAGTCCAGCTATGTAAAGTCACTGTCAAAAATTATCGATTATTTTAGTGTCATGTGACTCTGAGATTCAGATGTACGTGAAAGCAGTTTTGAATATGATTTGTTTGCAACGTGTGATGAATATTTTTATCTACAACCACCATTAAAATTAAGCATTTTAAAACTGATATAAATACGTGAAACTATATATACATACGTCTAAAAGCGTGCGAATAAGAAAAATGCTTTTTACATGGAAGTTTCATTATAACACCCAAAATGGTGCGAAAAACTACAATGCTTTTTAAATGGGATAATCATTATTACACACTTTTTTATTTGTATATGTATCAAGTTACCTTAGATAATTTTGTGTTGTGTGTTCTGTCAAAGGTTCTGTAATTGTAATAATTTTGTACTGTCATTAAGAAGTGTGAAACGTCATCGTCATTTTGCAAAATATTTTTCATGATAATGAGTTTCTATAGTTTTTAAATTTTTGCCATGGGGCAAAGTGAATAAGCTATGCTGTTAACTTTGCCTCACATCTTCTAATACTTGAGTTTGAAAGCAACATTTTGGGTGGAGCACAGTAATCCCTGCCTATGGGAAACTTTGCTTCACTTAATAAGTCATTAAAAAAATATTAGGAGATCAAGTACCACTATTTATATATTCTATAACAATCATTCTATGACCTCAATAACAAACAAGTTGCATTTCGATAGTTTTTAGCAATGATATTCGTTAAATTATAATTTTTTTTTAAATGGAGCAAAGTTCTGTAGGACAATTAGATTAAACAATAGCAATACATTCTACGAAAAAATTAGTATATTATTCAATAAGCGAGTGATGATGGTTTTTGTTCACGGATGAAGTATTGAGTAAAAGCCATTACCCGCGAATAAGATGCTATACTTCTTCTATGACTATCAAATATTAGGTATGTAATATAATTTCGTTCATTTTTGTTCATTATTGTTCAATTTCAATTGAATGTTGACGTTAGTCTCCAGCGAAGAAAACAAAAATCACTACAACACTTCTGCCGAATATTCCGAATGGCTCTTAAATAGTTGTAATGACACTAGATGTTTTCATGCGTTAAAAATAATTAAGTAGATAATAAAACAAAAAGTCACTGACTGAGTAATCACTAACATTAACCAATAGAAAATTGATATATAATATAAATATTGTTAAATAGTCATAGAAACAATAAAACATAACCGATTGTTTAATAAACGCTTTGAAGTATTCAAAGTTCGCTACTGACCTCGACCTTACAGCAAATGTGGACCTCCGGATGACACCAGATCGTTTGCTACTAAGTATAAAGTTATCGTTATACTTATAATAACAGAAAAAGAGATATGATAACAAAGTTGACACTGTGATGTCTTAATTTTAATTCATTTGTTAGAAAAAAAATTTCTGATGGTTAATACTTCCACTATACTTACAGATTTTTTTTATTTTACATTATTATTACTTGTCACTTATACCAGGACATTTACATTATTTGACGCCTGTTTCGATAACCATGTTATCATCTTCAGAAACCAAAGATAATCTTTGTATAGTGTGTTCGGTATGAAATATTTTCGTTTCCTCATTGGAAAGTTCCGATTTTCCATCAAGTTTTTCTTTAAATTCTCCTTTTATCCTTGTACTGTTTGTCGGGTTCAGTTACATTAGCTAGAAGTTCAGATACACTGCCGAGAATTACATTAGGGTCGCAAGAAGATAATATTGATGCTAATGGAATTTTCTGAAACCATAATGCAATATGCCGAGCACACTTTACACATCTGCTAAACTAAAACTAACACAGATAGGCAACACATAAAGACGGCTTTACGGATCCGAAATCCCTTCTGAGTTAAGTAAAAAACTGCTAATTTACAAGACAATAATGAAAACTGTATGGAGTTATGGGATTCAATTATGGGGAAAAACATGAAACATTGAAATACTGAAACGTTTGCAGACAAAAATGACCAAATCGCTGTTTAAAATTTGGACCTGTCAATAAGTAGCGTAAATTAAACCCACCTAGTTAGTTAGTGAGATACAGGTTAATAAAGGAGCAGATAAACTACGCATTTTATTGCATATCTTCTCGAAGAATAGAAATACAAATTTAAGATTTTGAATAGGTTATAGTATCTTCCAAACAACATTAGTATTCATTTTATCAAATTCTCATAAACCAATCGCGAGGTACCAGGGGTTCGTAAACTTTTATTGTACCATATTTTGAAACAACCTGTATTACACAGTAATACATTTTGCTGCGATTCTTCACTAATAAAAGGCTTCGTCAAACAGAACGCGTCTTTAGCGCGCGTCAAAGCGTCATAAACGCAACGCATTAGCGACGTGTACTCTAGATGACAAACAATTATGATGCTTAACGTTTTCCATTTTCCGTCCCAGAATATCCATTACTTTTATATGCTTTATCACGTTCGCGTAGAAAAAGAAAAGTTGTACATGAAATTAACCAAAAAAGAGAAGAACTTGGAGAATATCATCGTTTAAGCCGATGGCTTTTGTCATTTCTGGATCGGGTTTTTTACATACTTTCGTATATCGAGGTACTGCATGAACAACTTATCCGAAAAATAAATAAATGTGCTTAAAGTTTGAAAGTTGTTTACATGATTTTGGTCTCATTCGATTCGAAATGGGATCTAGGACAAACGATCAACTGGACAATAGGGGTCGGATAAAATTTCAAAAGTTATAAACATTTTTTTTCGAAAATCTTATTAACGCATTAATGCATTTGTTTATAACAATTATTTAAATAAAGAAAGTTAAAAATTTGAAAAAATTATTATTATATAAGGTAAGTGACCCTATTTTCGTCGGTGATCCTAATTTCGAAAGTTTTTTCTTATATTAAGTATCAGTGTCACCCATTATAAAATATGCTGACTTTGAAGAATTCCTTAAACATCCCGCACAATGCTCGTTACTTGTCACTTCTGCTAATTGCATGAGTACTATAAGAATATTATCATAGCAGTTACTTGCCGACAGTGGTGGTGAAAGTGCATTCAAATTACTAACGTAAGTTAACTGCAGGTTGTTACTAAAACTTCTAATATAGTTGAGCATTTCGAATCAATGTTCGATTAAACATTTGTCAGAAACACAAACAAGTATGTGTTTGAGCCTTTTTGTAGTGACTAGGAAGGACATTTGTATTATTTTAATTAAAAATTAGTGGGTGACGAAGTTTAGGTCACGAAAAATGTGGAATGTCCCTATTTTCGTCATTACTGACGAAATAAAGGCCAAGAGCATATTTTCATGATCTGGTATCTGAATGAAATCGAGATGCATCTTTACGGTAAAAATTTGGGAGTTCAATTTAAATTGACTGCCTTTTCGTGGGCCCTAATTTCATCACATTCTTATTGAATTATTTCTGGTGTTTAGATACTAAAATAATTGTGACGAAATTCAGGACTAAAACGTGACGACTATTGGGTCACTGTTGACGAAATTGAAGTTAAATGTATTTTGATAATTTTTTGGACCCGAAATTTCGTCATCTCCTCTTTTGAGTAGGTAACGAAATTTGGATCAAGAATAATGTAGAATGTCCATATGTTCGTTATTACTGATGAAATAAAGGACAAGAACAAGTTTTCATCATACGGTATTTGAATGAAATCGAGATGCATTTTCAGGGTAAAGATTTGAGAGTTTAATAAAACTTGACTGCATTTTCGTGATCCCTAATTTCGTCACAAAGTTATTGAATTATTTTTGGTGTTATAAATAGTAGAATAGTTGTGACGAAATTTAAGACCCAAACCTGACGACTATTGGTTCACTGTTAACAAAATTGAAGCAAAATAAGTTTTTGATAATGCTGCCTAAAAAAGTCCAGTGGAACGAAGAAAATTTTGGAATAGTCCAAAATAATATCGCCCTGTAGCGATAATCTTATTGAAGAAAATGATTATTCTTTTCAAGAAAACAATGAAATTGACCAATCAGGCAATATTCTTCTAAATGAAGCCTTATCTCTAGAATATATTTCTATTATGATCAAAGAAGCCGAGCTTGTCTTTGATATGAACGATGAACATAATAAAAGTAATGTGTTGTCAGAAATAACGAACGTAAGGTTAAATAAAATTGAAACATGGCAATATGAGGACGGTATTATAGTTACGAATATTATTAACATTGAATCTGAAGAGCAAAATGCAGTAAAAAAAGTTGTTTTAGAAGAGTTAACATCTGAAGCTCAGAGGGGAGAACAAACTGACGTCTATGACGAAGACTACATTTCTGAAAGTGAAACAGAAAGTGGATAAAATGCAGCAACAGGAAACTGTCAGTGTTATGGAAATTGAAACAGCTACTGAAGCAACTATAGCCCTTACAAAATCTAATTTGTATTTTTACCCCCCGAGAAGTTTGAGAAAAATTGGATTTAGGCACATATTTCAAATATTTCTTAACTGTACGTAATTTAACTCTTGCTGTATACTAATTGATAATTAATAATGATACTAAATAATGTTTTTCAAAATTACCTTTGAATTCGGTTGAGAGGAAAGAATGTTAGATCTCACCATTAATTACGTTTTGTTCTCTTGTAGAACCTCAATTATTTATGATTATAATTACGGGGTAATTTAAGTAATGATTCTGGAATCTTTAATATAGGAAATGATTCACTGCCTGACATGGAATGAAAAGATTAATTTATTGTTAATTATAATCACGAAGGAGTATAATACGCGATTGAGAAAAACGCACAATCAATCTAAAAATAATTTCAATAATAGTCATTATTTAAGAGAAAGTCAAATGAAAAAGCATAAAGAATTACGTAAGATAATCCCAGATGTGATTATGTCGGTAAATATAAGGTATCAGATTAAGAGAGTATCTCACGAATAACTTGGCTTTATCAAGAGTATTTACTATATTAAGCACAAAATGAAATACATAATTATGAACTAAGACATTGTTCAAATATACTGTAACTGGTTCGCTGCTGCCATAATTAATAGAGCATAACTTAAAACTGAAAAAAACATCAAGTATACAAAAAAAAGCTTGTTGGAAGATGCCCAACAAAATTTAAACCTACATAGTGGTGTTTTTTACAATTTGAATCATGTCTAAAAATTGTTGATTACAAGAGACTCAAAACAGTAGACTAAAATAATGATATAATTTCTTAACAACCGATCTTATAGAAAAAATACCTAGAGTTTTTGCTGGCTAGTCAATATGTAAGTGTGGGCAGACTATTAATATATACAAACCAAAATTTCGCTAAAAGACGGATGGCTAGTGTCTATCTGGTGATTTAAAGCGAACTCTAATTTCATCAGAAAACAGAACCTGTTTTCAACCATCGATGATTCTAATCCTGGCAGCGTTCAATATCTGAATCCTCTGTTTTCTTGCAAGGAAATATTTTTTTGGCCTATCTTCTAAATTCTGCTTCATTAGCAAAGCTCTTGAAATGTTTTCGACGTTAGCCTGGTCGATGTTTATAATTAGTTAATGTCAAAATGTTATTGCCTGGAAATAATCGATTTTTCTGTACGTCCATATTTTAAATGACTTAGATGCTCCTTAAACCTCTTAAACCGCCCAACATACTTATGGTTCCAATCGTTACATCTAATTTCGCAAATACCACGATTGTGACGGAAAGTATGTTGGACAGACTTAGAGGTCTGTTAACGTTCGGGTTAAGGAGCATCTAGCTCTTACAAAATATCGTACGTACAGATAAATCGTGATGTTTATTATGTTAGCGTAGCCATTTTGCAGGGCATCCTTCAGGCCAGGCTAATAATTGTTACTAATTTATAACGCTGAGCTTGATTTCATTGCTAATGCCGTTTCCAAATAAACGCAAACTAGTTAGTGAAATATTAAGCTAGCGAATCCACACGCTATAACTATACAAAATAAGTAATATTAAAAAAAACTTATTGCACAGGAATTTGTTGCTAAAAGATGACACTAACCGATACTGCAAAGAAATCATCCCTCACCCCGATGTCCCCACCCCTCACTATTATTTGATATTAAGCTAGCGTAGCCACACGCTATAACTATAAAAATTAGTAATATTGAAAAAAACTAAATGCACAGGAATTTGTTGCTAATTTCTTGTTAAAAGATGACACTAACCGATCCTGTAAAAAATCATCCCTTATCTCATATTAAATGAAATTCATCGTGTTTTAGACGCCATGGCCTAGCAACAAATTGCCAGACTGATTTTAAAGCTATATAGTCCATATTTGGGCCGTAATCGACCAGCAACAAATTCCCCGAATGTTCTTTAATTGAAATCCGGCGTGTTTTAGTAGCCATAACATAGCAACAAATTGTCCTACTGATTTTAAAGCGATATAGTCAATATTTGGACAGTAATACACCAGCAACAAATTCCTCGAGTATTTTTTGATCAAAATTCATCGTGTTTTAGTAGCCATTGCCTAGCAACAAATTGTCCGATGACAGAGTTAGTATTATCTACGCACGAGCGCGAATCGCTCGCGATTTTCCTGATTTTTTACGCAAAGCTTAAAGCGGTAACGATGTTTTTTATAATTTTTGACCAGTTTACCAATTATGTAAGTTTTTGGAGGTGAAAACCGATTTTGTCAGTATCGCGGACAACCACCAAGATATTTCCACTCGGTCGGAGTATTAGTAAACGGTTTTTCACGACTAGTTTGGATCTCCTTCGCAATGGTCATCAAAAAGAATATTCTGAGATTCCGACCAAGTGGAAATATTTTGGTGGTTGTCCACGATACTGACAATGTTGTTTGACATCCCCAGAAAATTATTTAATTGGTTAAAAATCTAAAAAGTATTCAAAAATCGTTGCCGTTTTACGCTTTGCGTAAAAAATCAGCAAAATCGCGGAGATTCGCGCTCGCGCTGTTTCAGCTTAAAAAAGTAAGTAAACCGTGTTTTTTATAACATATGCGTGCCCTTATGAGTTTACATCTTGTCTATATCACCTCTCCTTCGTAATGTCGTTTGTCCCACGTCAATCCGACCAATAATAACAGAGATAAATGCTAGTGCCCTTAAGCTACGGTTTCCTAGGAAAGCGGTGCCGTACTACAGCGGTCGTAATAAAACGCTATCCGTGCATTTTATATGTAAGCGGTTTTTTAGAGAACGGTAGCCAACACCGTCATGCAAAATAGCGATAGCGCTATCATCGAGACGGCCGGCATAGCGGCGAGAAACAGTGAATGCAACGTTTTTGTACATTACGGTGAGAGACTTCAAGCATATTTTTGGTGGTATTCGTTGAATTTTTCAAATTATGTCTGGCAATAGAACTAATAATAAAAATTTAGATTGGATAATGGAGGAAGACGAAATTTTAATTGATTTTGTGAGGAGTCACGAGTCCTTGTACAATATAAAACGTAAGGACTACAAAAAAACACAAATGAAACTTAACCTTTGGCGGGTAATGGCAGACATTATAAAAAATAAAACAGGTACGTACTACTTTTACATATTTTTTAATTTTTAATGATGGTATTTTTATAATGCATTAATACAGGATAAAGTATTTTCAATGTTGCACAAGAAGATTGTTTTGCCATTCTACCTGACCTGTCCCGTTAAAATATGTTCTAAATGCATCACGAATTTGTGTAGGTGACTTTCGAGCACGAATATTGGTTTCGGCCATTGGAAATAAATTTTGGGTTGGTAATAGTGGAAGATTGTCATCCATGGCACCTTCATTAGGAGCAAGTATTTTAGACTCTCTTAAAATATTGTACAAAACACAGGCAAATGTAACTAGCTTATCGGAAGTTTCCGGTGTAGTTGCAATGGGCTGAAAAAAAATTCTGAAATATGCACAGATTATTCCAAAGGAGTTCTCAGTTGTGCGTCTTGCGCGAGATAGTCTATAGTTATATATGGCTTTAGAGTGATCAATTAATGATTGTCTTCTCGGGTATGGTTTCATCAAATTTTCATGTAGTGCAAAAGCTTCGTCTCCAAGAATGACGTACGGTAGGCTAATATCTGTACCTGGAAGTGTTTGCGGAGGGGGTATATTGAAGTCATTATTCTGAATTTTCCTTCCAAATTGACTTTTCAAGAAAATTCCAGCATCCCCTTCTCTACCATAAGAACCGATATATATCGCCATAAACTTGCAATCTGCATCAACAATTGCTAGCATACCAATGGAATAAAATTCTTTATAACTAAAAAAAGCAGATCCACTGTTTTTAGGTGATTTTATTCTTATGTGTTTGCCATCTATGGCACCCACGCAGTTCGGAAAGTTCCAAGACGACATAAAGGTAGTTGCATTTTTTTTAATTGATCCATTGTTGGAGACGGCATTACCACATTCAGTAGTCTCCTGATTATGCTGGCGGCCACCTGTTTGATCATAAAGCTTATCTATGAATGACATATTCTGAACTGAAAAGCTAATGATCTGAAGGATTCCCCTGTTGCAAGATACCTAAAAAATAAAGCGAACTTAGTTTTGTACACTCGACTCTAATATAAGACAAAGCTTTGGCTTAAAAAGACTATGCACTTTTTTGTTTTATTGTACAAAACTCTGAAGTAAATGAACTTTATTTTGTAGATACCGAGTGCAGTAAAAGGTGGGCTTATGTGCGGGACTACTACGTCAGACGAAAGGGAAAACCAGGCACAGGTTCTCCCGGTGAAGCTGCAAAAAAAAGAGCTGAACTACTCTCATTCTTGGATAGCTACTGCTCCATAAAGAGAAGGTAAAATCTAAAATTTCCATAAATTATTACTATCATATACATAGTTATTTTTAATTCAGCACTATCACCAATATTGGGAGCTTGGAAGAAAATACCAACATCGCTGACCCAGACGATTTTTCACAAGAAGACCTAGAGAAGTCCACACAGGATGAAATTCTTGCTCCTCAAAGGGAGATACCTTCAATGGAAGGTAACAATATTAAAGACAGGGAAAAGCACTGTGGAAGTTCCAAAACAGCAAAAAGGCAGAAAACTTCGTCAAATTCTGAGGAACGCTTGAAACTTCTTAAGACAATAGCTGACAAAGGCCAACAATCCGACACACAAGATAAGATCGATCTTTTCTTTGCTTCTATGGCGAAAAGTGTAAAAAAGTTACCTGAAAAGGAACGAATTTATCTAAAATTACAAATAGGCACCATAGTTGGAAATGCCGAATTAAGATATTTTGAGCGGCAAAACTGTACAGACCTTAGCCGACCAACCTCTGCTACATCTAATGAGAGGAGTAATTACTCTGACTATTATCTAAACGAAGGTTCTACAGCTTCATGTACTCTTGTAAATAACTTTTCTGACTCATCGGCGGCACCTTTACTTTCCCCAGATAACACAAGAAATTTTTTTATAACTAATTTGTGAAAAATTTATATAATTACCACTTACCTTAGAAATAAACAAAGTTTTTGCTCAGGGGTTATTGGAGTCTTATTTCTGTTACATGGTTTTGAGGTAATATCTTCTTTAATGTGGTTTAATACGTAATCAAATAATATTGGTGTCAGGCGAGAATATTCCCTGAATTTTACATCATTGACTTAAAGATGGCGGCGTATTAAAACTTCATAAACGCCTTCGGTTCTTCGATTTTTATAAATTTCAGATGCTTCCGACCTTTTGGCATCTTCATCCGATGAAGACCCTTCGTCTTCCAAAAATATTAACATCGTGATATCAAAATCATTCATTTCAGTAGCGCGACTTTCCCCGGCAAAAAATTATTTCGAACTTTACAACTATTGTCACCGCTATGTCGTCCGTCATATTCGTTGACGATAAAAATTATTACGGCCGCTCTAGTACGGCAACGCTTTCCTAGGAAACCGTAGCTTTATGGCATCTTTATAACTACATCCAGTATATACCCATATCACCTCTTCTTCATAATGCTGTTTGCCCTTCTTCAATCCGACCAATAATAACAGATATACATGCCCTTATGGCATCTTTTTTGTACATCCTGTATAATGATCGAACGTGTCTCAGTACACTGACATGCGCCTAGCAACAGTGGGGTTAATGACCTCACAGCCATAATGACCTTGGGGGTTGATGACGACCTTGGTTTGATCAAAAAACTCCAGAATCGATCTTAGCGATTTCCCATGTTATTTTACATAAGGAATGAGCCCGAAACCGTGTTGCCTATCTACAAACACGATGAATTTCAATTAATATGAGATAAGGGATTATTTTTTTGCAGTATCGGTCAGTGTCATCTCTTAGCAACACATTCCTGTGTATTTAGTTTTTTTCAAAATTACTTATTTTTATAGTTATAACGTATGGCTACGCTAGCTTAATATCAAATAATAGAGAGGGGTGAGGAAATCGGGGTAAGGGGTGATTTTTTGCAGTATCGGTTAGCATCTTTTAGCAACAAATTCATGTGCATTTAGTTTTTTTAATATTACTTATTTTTATAGTTATAGGGTGCTGCTACGCTAGCATAGTTGCGTTTTCTTGGAAACGGCATTAGCAACAAAATCAAGCTCAGCGTTACAAATTAGCAACAAGTTATTAGCCTGATCCTGTAAAATGGCTACGCTACAGCGTTGCCACTTCGATTTTTATAATCGTACTGAATTTTTTTTGAAAAGGTACTGAATTGGGAAAAAACGTACTGAATATAAAATATTTGAAAAAAAAATAGTGAAAAAAATTAAAAATCAAACAAAACACTTCTAAACACGTTTATTTAACATAAAAAACAAACATTTTTAAACATAGTACATAAACAACACAAAAAATGTAAAGAAACAAAAGTTAACTGGGATAATAGGTAATAAAGATAAAAAATAAACATACGGTTACTTTTATTTAAAATTAATTAATTGCTCATTAGGTTCCCATGAAACGCACGTGTCATTTTTTAAAAATTCTTTACTAAATAACAAACTCTCCACCGTTTCAGTTTTAAGTTTGTTTCTATATTTGGTTTTTATAAGGCTTAATTTAGAAAATATCCGTTCAGCAGCGGCGCTTCCATGGGGTAAGCTAATGATTGCTTTAAACAAAATTAATAAATTCTTAAAAATGTTTTCCCCAGAAGAATTCTTAAGTTTATGCAAATGATCAATAACTTCCTCTAAACTATTAATTTCATCCATTTCCATTTTGTATTCGTTTAAAAGCCTCCATTCAAGACTTAAGTCTTCAAGAGAATTATCTAGGTCAATTATATTTGGAAACTTTACTGCTAAAAGGGCTATTGAAGGTTTATTGGCTTTAAAAATATTAGACACATTTAAAATATTTGAAATTTCATTTAGAATTTTGTCAGAAAAATCAACTCGTGTTCTTATTTCTGTACATAATTTTACATAAAAATTAAGGCAGTTTAGACGCACTTGATGTAGTTCCCCTTTTGATAAGAGATTTCTACTTTTTTCTAAGGCTACCTCAAAACCTGCACCAAAGTAAATATTTTCGATATTTTGAAAATAATCTGGGTTTTTGGGATTTATTTTTTCCACTTCTAGCTTATCGACAATATCGTGCATCATATAAAATTTCAAAATCATTTTATAATTAGACGTTATTGTAGGAAGCAAAATATGAATTTTTGGATGTTCGCTTTGAAATTCCAAATTCATCTTGTTTACAATTTTTAATATGTGAGATAAAAAGTAAAAATAAAGTTTTATTTCTTTATTTCCCAACGCATCTAAAATCTCTCTTGCCCCATATACATTTTCAAGAAGAGATTCAGTTTGAAAATATAAGGTCAAAGCATCCCATTGTTGCAAAATCCTATTGACAGCTGCTTCTAAGGATAACCATCTCGTTTGAGAAGGACGCAACAATTTGTGGGGTTCTGCATGGACAAACTGTTGATATTCTTTGAATTCATGTTGCCTCTTAGCACTGTGTGCAAAGTAATTATACACATTTCTGGTAAAATCTTCAACACAATTTGGCAAGAGAGTACAGGCGTTGGAAGCACATAGATGTAACGAGTGTGCTAAACATCCAATAACAAAAATATTGGGTAATATTTCTTTAAATTTGGCTTTTACCCCATTAAATTGTCCCATCATTACTGACGCATTATCAGAAGCGAATCCAATGATATTCTGTAATGGAATATCGTGTTTTGTAATGCTATTTATTACAGCTTTAAATATCGCATCCGCATTAGCTTCTTTTAATTCTATTAAACAAAAAAAAGAATCCACAACTTTCTTGTTTTTGTCACAAAAATACCTAACAACAATAACCAAACATTTATTTGTTGATACGTCAGTTGTTTCATCGATAATAACGCTGAAAAAAGTATTTTTCAAAATATTAGCTATCAAAATTTGAGCAAAGGGTCCTAATTTATTATTTATTAAACCGGTTGCTTTGGTGCGGGAGCACTTTACTAATTTTAAAATATCTTTATTTGGTAGTGAGCAAATGAATTTTGGCAAATGATCAAATATTAAAAAGGGCAAATTGTGTTCAACAAGAAACATACATAATTTTAAATCTGCAGATTTGACTTGATCCTGCATTCTTCTGCCAGGAGTATCCAACAGAGCTCTGTCTATTTCGACTGTACCTTGAGTTTTCCTCACAGCTTTTTTATTAAATTCTGTTTCCTCGTGGCGCTTTAAGTGTTTTTTACCACCTGCGAGAGATTTGTTGCATGAAACACAAAAGGCTTTACCAGATTTCTCTCTTAACCATTTAAAGGTCTGAAATGAAAATGTTGTTATTGTAAAAATATGGGGTATATGTAGTGGATTATCTCGTGAGCACTGCAACACCGCAAAATTTGACGTTCCGTCCATATAAGAGCGTATGAAGAACTGTCAAATTTTTGCGGTGTTTCAGTGTTCACGAGATAATCCACTACCTATACCGGCTATACCTATGTGATTTCGTATTAATCTTACCATCTGCCAATTCTGGCTATATTTCACATCATATATTTTCCGTTTCTTGGCAGGAACTATAATATTTGTTTCTGTCTCCAAATCAGGAACGATATTTTTTTCACTCTCCAAATCATCATCATCATCATCATCACTATTTATGGATTTTTCATAATCTGAATCAATTGGAGTGTACAAAGTTGATGTAGGGGTAGAAACTGAAATTAATGATTTGGGGTTGGACAAATGTGAAGTTGAAGTAGATGGCTGAGGCTCATTAATCTCAGATATATCTGTGGCCTTAGAACTATCAGATTCAGGTTTAGACGTTTTACGTATTAGGAACCTAAAATTAAAATAAAATGTTTAGCTGGTCGTTTGATGTTTAATAATATAACCTATTCTAAAATTAATTTTTAAATTCTCCACCGTTACCCATAAAGAAATATTTTATGGTAGTAAGCCAATGTGTTGCTCCAATATTTTAATTTAGTTTTTCTCAAAATAGTTAATTTTCTTACAAAAAACAGGCCTTATATTTATTAACAGTAAATTATTACTTACCTGTCCATTTTAATATTTTATTCAGAACACAATAAACGCTTAAATAACTAAATAACAAAACCGAAGCGATTACAAATTGCAACAATTGCAACTCAAATACTGGAAACACACTGGAAACGGGTGAACCCCAACGAGCTCGAACGTACAACATTTATTTCGGTAATTCCCAGTGAACCACTGGTAATTTCCCTGTAATGTCAAGCCAATCTATTTTGTTAAAACTTAAAACTGCTTACTAATAGATGGCAGTACATGCACTTTTAATAATTTACAGTATACAGTTTAAAAAGATTTCTTAGTTTTAATTATTAGTTAATAGATGGCGTCACACGTTTATAGAATCTCCTGTATATAGTCACTGTAATAGAATCTATCAAAAATACTAACATGAAAAAAAATTATAACAATAATTTGTTCATTCAATCATTCAAACGCTAAAAAATTTGCTTTTTTCCCGATTTTTGCCTATCGTACTGAATTTCGTCGTTTTTTAAAAAGTTGTACTGACGTACTGAATCTAATCGTTTCGTACTGAATTCAGTACAATTGTACCGAAACGGCAATACTGTTTATGGCATCTTTATGACTACATCCAGTATATACCCATATCACCTCTTCTTCATAATGCTGTTTGCCCTTCTTCAATCCGACCAATAATAACAGATATACATGCCCTTATGGCATCTTTTTTGTACATCCTGTAAAATGATCGAACGTGTCTCAGTCCAATGACATGCGCCTAGCAACAGTGGGGTTAATGACCTCACAGCCATAATGACCTTGGGGGTTGATGACGACCTTGGTTTGGTCAAAAAACTCCAGAATCGGTCTTAGCGATTTCCCATGTTATTTTACATAAGGAATGAGCCCGAAACCGTGTTGCCTATCTACAAACACGATGAATTTCAATTAATTTGAGATAAGGGATTATTTTTCTGCAGTATCGGTTAGTGTCATCTCTTAGCAACAAATTCCTGTGTATTTAGTTTTTTCAAAATTACTTATTTTTATAGTTATAATGTATGGCTACGCTAGCTTAATATCAAATAATCTTTTAGCAACAAATTCATGTGCATTTAGTTTTTTTAATATTACTTATTTATATAGTTATAGGGTGTTGCTACGCTAGCATAGTTGCGTTTTCTTGGAAACGGCATTAGCAACAAAATCAAGCTCAGCGTTACAAATTAGCAACAAATCCTGATCCTGTAAAATGGCTACGCTAGCCTAATATATAAATCGAGTATTGCCGAGCATGCTATCAACCATAATCATACAGGTAATGTAAGATTATTAAAAATGTATCCAACAATGGATTGTTGGATGAATTTGAATGTATTATTAGATGTAAGAATAGTTTAAATAGACACAAAGAACCAATTCCTAACAGTCCACTTCATAATTTATTAGATGGAAATTAAATATGAAAATTTTCCCGCGCGGATAGTTGCATTAGCGCCATGAATTTAGTATAAATGTATCTATTATACAGGGTGTTTCTAAATTCATGGGACAAAATTCAGGAGGTTATTGCTCGTATGAAGTTAAGATGGGTCTTTCCTATAACAAAATTTCCTCAGTCCACCCCTTTCCTTTAAAAAGGTGGTGACTGAAATTGTTTTTTTTTTTAAATTTCAGTAAAGCTAGAAACTTGAAATTCTCTAATTTTCGTCCACTCGCGGGTATTTTATCAATATTCCTGTTACATTATACGGGGGTGAAATTAGCAACCCTTACTTTAATGAAATTGACTGTCTCGACCCTTACTTCGTGGAATATGCTCATATTAGTGTTTTTAAATGAAACTCAAGGTCTCTAGTTAATTCCACAATATAATACAAGTGATTGAAAATTCTAAAAATTGACAATTGTTTCGATAACTCAATATCATCGTCAGAATGACAGAAGTTACATTTCATTTTATACCTACCTGATGTTTAGTAGTTATATTTTTGGCTAGACCAAGAAGTAACCTAACTTGTGATTGGCTTAATATATGTTTATAGAAAAAAGAAGAAGATGTGATATTACAAATATTGAAGCTTAGATATTATTAGCCCTATGGTGATATCCTGGATATCATTTTTCCAATTAAGATCAGTATAACTGTGCAATGATATAGAAAACCAGGAAAACTATATCTGCTGATCTTTACAATTATCACTTAAGAAGACAGTTTATTAGTGGAGAATTCCCTAGATTTAACTGTTCATTGACAACTTCATATTGTGGGTTTCTTAAATGTCTTCTAATTTCAAGTTCTTCAAGGAAATCCAGTTCTTGTTTCTTTTCACAAATATGCAGCACTTCTAGTTCTGTGTTAGGTGTCAATGAATGATTGGTGTCAAGTAGATGTTTTGCGTAGTGAGATTTATCTGGTTGTTTTAATCTGTAAGCTCGTAAGTGCTCACTGTATCGTATTTCAAAATTCCTAAGGGTCTGACCCAAATAGACAGCATTACATTCTGGACATTTGAGTTTATATATACCTGACTTCTTTAATAGTGGTATTTTTGTTTTTACATTTAACAATTTTGTACTAACGTTACCTTCTGTTTTAAAAGAAATTGTTGCATTCGTAGCTGAAGATATTATCTTTGAAATATTATTAGAAATATTTCCTGCATATGTGATGGTTTTATAAGTTTTAATTTCATCAGCTTGTTTAGGATATATTAGTTGTAATGCCACTTTTTTCTCTTTTTTACTAATTAGTTTATTTATCATATCTAATGGATAACCGTTAGATGTTGCTATTTGTCTAATTGTATTAATCTCTCTATCAAAATTACGTTTGTTCATAGGAACTGAAAAAGCTCTATGTATCATTGAATTATATGCTGCTAGTCTGTGTGAGACAGGGTGGTTAGAATTGAATGGAATTGTCACATCAGTCTGTATTGGTTTTCGGTAAATTGAATAATCAAGTACATCATTAACTCTTTGAATTTTCAAATCAAGAAAATTGATTGAGCTATTTCGATGTAACTAATATGTTTACTAAAATTCCTCCTAAAGAATGTCTAATACTTGTAAGAAAATTACTAGAAGATAAAAATATTAATCCAGGAATAATATCAGATATACTTAATTTATTTGATGTATGCATTAATCAGAATTATTTCACTTTTGACAATAAGATATATATTCAAAATGAAGGTTTACCAATAGGAAGCCCTATATCACCTATTTTAGCAAACATTTTTATGGACAATTTAGAAAGAAAGATCTTTGAAAGTAATATTTCGAAAAATATTTTATTTTGGTATAGATATGTGGATGACATATTAGCTTGTTTTATGGGTAGTGAGCGACAATTAGATGTGTTTTTCAACCACATCAATAATTTACACCCGAAAATTAAATTTACATTAGAAATTGAAGAAAATAGCTCAATCAATTTTCTTGATTTGAAAATTCAAAGAGTTAATGATGTACTTGATTATTCAATTTACCGAAAACCAACACAGACTGATGTGACAATTCCATTCAATTCTAACCACCCTGTCTCACACAGACTAGCAGCATATAATTCAATGATACATAGAGCTTTTTCAGTTCCTATGAACAAACGTAATTTTGATAGAGAGATTAATACAATTAGACAAATAGCAACATCTAACGGTTATCCATTAGATATGATAAATAAACTAATTAGTAAAAAAGAGAAAAAAGTGGCATTACAACTAATATATCCTAAACAAGCTGATGAAATTAAAACTTATAAAACTATCACATATGCAGGAAATATTTCTAATAATATTTCAAAGATAATATCTTCAGCTACGAATGCAACAATTTCTTTTAAAACAGAAGGTAACGTTAGTACAAAATTGTTAAATGTAAAAACAAAAATACCACTATTAAAGAAGTCAGGTATATATAAACTCAAATGTCCAGAATGTAATGCTGTCTATTTGGGTCAGACCCTTAGGAATTTTGAAATACGATACAGTGAGCACTTACGAGCTTACAGATTAAAACAACCAGATAAATCTCACTACGCAAAACATCTACTTGACACCAATCATTCATTGACACCTAACACAGAACTAGAAGTGCTGCATATTTGTGAAAAGAAACAAGAACTGAATTTCCTTGAAGAACTTGAAATTAGAAGACATTTAAGAAACCCACAATATGAAGTTGTCAATGAACAGTTAAATCTAGGGAATTCTCCACTAATAAACTGTCTTCTTAAGTGATAATTGTAAAGATCAGCAGATATAGTTTTGCTGGTTTTCTATATCATTGCACAGTTATACTGATCTTAATTGGAAAAATGATATCCAGGATATCACCATAGGGCTAATAATATCTAAGCTTCAATATTTGTAATATCACATCTTCTTCTTTTTTCTATAAACATATATTAAGCCAATCACAAGTTAGGTTACTTCTTGGTCTAGCCAAAAATATAACTACTAAACATCAGGTAGGCATAAAATGAAATGTAACTTCTGTCATTCTGACGATGATATTGATTTATCGAAACAATTGTCAATTTTTTAGAATTTTCAATAACTTGTATTATATTGTGGAATTAACTAGAGACCTTGAGTTTCATTTAAAAACACTAACCCTTACTTTATTTCATAAAACTCTTTTTCGAGATGAAGTTTTATGAAATAAAATTATAACTTAAAATCCTTGTATTATTTAAACGATTTTTTTATTCTTACATTTTTTCCCAAATCCAATAGCTGCAGAGAAAAAGAATAAACACCATAATTAATCATTTTTTTCAACGCCCTATCTTTAAAGTACCTTGTATTTCATCGGTTTGCAGCGCTTAAAGTGGTTGTTTATGGTTAGAGTGAAAAAAAATAAGAAAGCGTTAAAAAAAGTGCCATAACTTTATTTCACGCTTCCCATAAGCTAACACAATGAATCTTGGCTGGGCATCGAGGATGGACTGTCATGAAACTTTACGGTTAGAGTGAAAAAAAGTAAAAAAGCGTTAAAAAAAGTGCCATAAAGGTGCGTCCAGACCGCGCACGCCGAGCCTCGCAAAACGTTTTGCAACGTTGCATTGCATTCAGTGTGGACGGGAAAGTACGCACAAACACGCACTAACGATCTTCTTTGCGCGTGTTCGTTGTTGTTCCGCCAGTTGTCGGTATATCAAAAGAAAACCGAGGCTCGTGCGCGTTTTGGCGCGGTTAGTTTGGACGAAATTTTTAAAGTGAACTGTTAACAAAACGTTTCTTTTAGTTTTCACGTGCGTGTATTGATTGTGTTCGATATCGTGTATTCACTGTTTTTGGTAATCGTGTATTGATTAAGAATGTCTGACGAGTGGACCCACGAAAAAATAATTAGGTTAATAAATATTTATGAATCTAAACCGGAACTGTGGAGTCCAACCAATAACAATTACCACCTAAAAAACAAAAAGTATGACGCTTGGCAAGAAATAGCTAATAGCCTAAATGTCGATATTATCAAATCGAAAATAACTTCGTTGCTTTCTTAATTTAGAAGAGAAAAGGCCAAAAAGAAGTCATCACTTAGAACTAAAATAAATGCAGTGGCGGCAATGGCAATGTCAGTATCACTCATATTTTAATATTGACCCAAAAATATCTGTTTAACGAGCAATATTCACCACAAAATTAGAAAAAAAAACTAATCGCTCGGGTTGAAACACTGACAAACAACTGTTTGTTGCAGAGCAGAGCAGCCGGTTTGGACGTTTCTCGCGCAAAAACCAAATTATGTTCGCTAACGTTGCTGCAACGTTCACAAATGCTCAGCGAGGCTTGGCGCGGTTCGGCGCGCCCGGTCTGGAGGCACCTTAACGTTAACTTTATTTCACGCTTCCCATAATTTAACACAATGAATCTTGGCTGGGCATCGAGGATGGACTTTCATGAAACTTGGAATACGTATAATTGTAATTTACCGAAGGAGCTTAATTAAAATATCCCCAAATTTCTATTTGAATTTTATTTTTGTGTATAGGGCTGTAGAAAAAATAATGTATGCAACATGTGTAGTGTCTTTTTTTCACTCATGGAATTGCCGCACTCGCATGACGGCTCGTGCGGTCAACTTTTTCCATTCGTGAAAACCACTTTATGCACTTGTTGCATAAATTACTATTTTAATAAATCAAGTGGAAAACAGTAAATATGGAAAATGTAATACGATTCATAATAAATGCTGGTAAAGACCACCTCTAGCCAAAATACATTAACGTAGCCAACGTGTCATGGATTGCCGTACACGTTCAATGATTTGAGGTGTATTTCTTATGGTGTTACACGCTATTTGAATACGATTCTTCAAATCGTTGATATCAACTATGGGTGTCATGTTGACTAATGATTGAAGGTAATCCCATAAACAGAAATCAGGAGGATTTAACTCTGGAGATCGAGGAGGCTAATGTTGGGGCCCTCCTCGACCAATCCAACGGTTGGGATATGTTGCATCTAAATGTTGGCTATCACTCCGGCTGAAGTGTACTGGAGCACCATCGTGCATGAACCACATGTTTTGTCTGATGTTGAGTGCGATGTCTTCAAGTAGTACAGGAGAAAACTGGTGTAAGAAATTAAGAAATTCCATTTAATTACTGAGGCAGCAAATGTGGCCCAATTAAGTTATCCCCTACAATACCAATCCATAGGTTAACTGAAAAAACATTTTGAAAATGGTGCTCTATAATATCAAGGGAATTCTCGTCTACCTATACGTGATTATTGTGAAAATGTATGATAGATACTCTTGAAAAATTTGCCTAATCCGTAAACAATAAATACATTATTTAAAAATTGAGTATTATGTCGCATTTCGTGTGTTGACCATTCACAAAATCTAATTCGTTGAGAAAAATCTCTAGGTAAAAGAGCTTGAACCCGTTGGATGTGGTAAGGATATAACTACTGCTCTTTTAAAACTCGCCACACAGATGAATGGCTGATATTTCAAGTGTATGTTCCCGGGTGTACATCAATTTCTTCTAAAATTGCTTGTTCTACCATTACATTTCTAACTGTCCGAAAACGACCAGTGTTGCTTGAATTTCTTTTTAACATTCCAGTTTCGGATAAGCGGTTGTGAATACTTGCAAGAACGGAATGACGAGGCGTCATTCGTTGCGGATATTTTTCAGTATAAAGACGTCTAGCTTGTCGAGAATTACCATTTGCCATACTATACACAAAATGCATGTCGGCCATTTCAGCGTTAGTATCTCTCTCTCTCTCTCTCTCTCTCTCTCTCTCTCTCTCTCTCTCTCTCTCTCTCTCTCTCTCTCTCTCTCTTCTAGCCGTTTTCTATCCTTTGGATATAGGCCTCTCTCATATTTTTCCAGTTTTCCCTGTTCTGTGCCACTTGGTTCCAGTTAAGTCCGGCTGTTCTTTTGATGTCATCATACCATCTTTGCTGTGGTCTGCCGGTGCTTCTTTTCTCCCCCCAAGGTCTCCATCTTGTTATTTTTCCGCTCCAGTTGTTTTTATTTCGGGCAACATGTCCGGCCCAGTTCCATTTTAGACTGCCTATTCGCCTCACTATGTCCTCTACCTTGGTTCTATTTCTTATCCACTCATTGGTTTTATGGTCTTTAAGCGTTATTCCTATCATTTTTCGTTCTATTGATCTTTGGTGTATCTTTAATTTATTTAAGATTTTCTTTGTTAGGACCCATGTTTCACATCCGTAGGTTGTTACTGGGAGAATGCATTCCATGTAAACCTTGGTTTTTAGTTTGAGGGGTAGGTTGGAGTTGAAGACGAGTCGCACCTTCCCGTAGGCCGCCCATCCTAGATGTATTCTGTGGTTAATTTCAAGTTCTTGATTGGCTTTACCCAATGTTAACTCTTGACCTAGGTAGACATAAGAGTTCACCTTCTTTACCTGTTGTCCTAGCACATTTATACTCTCTATGTTAGTATACATGTTATAAAATAAACAATACACAGATAACGCAAAAATAAAAACCTACAAACTTACAAGTAAACTTCGATTGGTAACTATCAACAACAGTGTTTGAGTTTGACATCAGCCTACTACAATTTGAATAAACATTAAGTAAATGCGGTAAATGAATTGTCGAAGTGACAGTAGCCTATTGTGAAACTTTGTACTTAAAAACAAGTTAGAGGTGGTTATTTTCAGCATATATTAAGAATCGTATTACATTTTACATATTTACTGTTTTCCACACAATTTAATAGAAAAATTATAAATGATGGTGTTTATTTTGTTTCTCTGTAGCTATTGGTTTTGGGAAAAAAATTTAGAATACATTTTTTTTAAATAAAACAAGGATTTTAAGTTATAATTTTATTTAAAAACAGTTATTGTGTCATTAATTCTGGCCGTGTATATCCAATTTACAAATAAAATTCATGGGATTCGGCCATTAATTATTTATTACTTTTTGGTGATGTCATATAAAAAACATAAAAAATACTTCACCACTACTACGCACGTTTCGGCATAACGCCATTTTCAAGTAGGTAAAAAGTTAGATAAAAACCTAAAAGAGATATCTTCAGGTAGTCAACAAATACAAAATACAAATTAATGAGACTGAAAAAGATAACAGAAAAAACAAAACAAACTTACATGTAGAAAACCCAACGTTCAACATCTCAGGCTGTACGAGTAAATGCAATAAAAATAGATTTGATAACAAATTTTATCATTCAGCCAAAAACCATCGTACACTCCTTTTGCTTGAAAGAAAGTAGTATACCGTTTACCCGGTATCAATTAAAATACATTTAAGGTGGAAATAAAAACAACAAAGCCGTATACAAGGTGACAGAATTGTAAGTCTTCAAAATAATTTAAATATAGATGATTATAATATTTATTTTATTTAGTTATTACTATTATTATTATATATTATTATCAAAAAGTGGTTTAATGCAAAAGAGATTTCGTTACAAGAAAAATTAAAACTCATATGTAATAATGGAACTTCTCCTTACATTTACGGTTTACTAAAACTCCATAAACCTGGAATACCACTTCGACCAATTATCAGCAATATTGGTGCTCCTACATATAATTTATCAATATTCTTATCGGGCATTATTTCTAATATCATTGGAAGAAACCAGTATTATATAAGAGATTCATGGCACTTTCATGATTTTATTAGCAAGCAAAATATTCCAAAGGATCATATTCTTGTTTCTTTTGATGTCAATTCTTTGTATACAAATATACCAGTAAATTTTGCATTAGAATGTATAAAAAATAATTGGAACAACATTAAAGATCACACAAGTTTGTCATTGAAAAATTTCTCAGATGGAGTTCAATTTTGTTTGAGCTCTACATTTTTTAGATACAACAATGATTTCTTCTCTCAAATTTTCGGCACAGCATGGGTTCTCCAATTTCTGCCACCATTGCTAGTCTCGTCATGGAAGAACTTGAAACCTCAGTCATTTCAGGACTTGATTTCACTCCACATTTTTACAAACGATATGTAGATGACTGTATTCTTTGTATTCCCAAAGATAAAGAATACTCTTTAAATGCTTTTAATACATTTCATCCTAGAATTCAGTTCACATTTGAGAAAGAAGTGAACAATTGCATAAATTTTCTTGATATTACAATTTCCTACGATACTTCCGGAAAAATTAATACTAGTTGGTTTACGAAAGATATATGGTCCGGTCGATACTTAAATTTTAATTCTGATATTCCAATTACTTACAAACGTAGTGTTGTTACAGGCCTAGCAGATAGAGCTATAAAACTTTCCAGCCCTCGATATAGACCAAAAAATATTAATAAAGTTAAAGAAGTTCTCTATCAGAATAACTATCCAAAAGCCTCACAAACTAATAAATGTAGTCAATATATACCCCTTCCATACATAAAAGGGGTAACCGAAAACATTAAGAAAATGTTCAATCAATATTGTTCACAAACCTTACAATACAACTAAACAATTTTTTTCAAAAATTGATAATAAATATAGATCAAACGTAGTATATAAAGTTGAATATAACGACTGTCACAAACAATATATAGGGCAAGCTAAACAATATATACATAAGCGTTTGTACTCACACTCTTAAAAATAACAAAACTAATACCACCGCACTATCAAAACACGCCATAGAAAATAACCACAGCTTTAATTTTGAAAATTTTAAAATATTACAATCCGAATCTAATACTAAAAAACGAGAAATTTATGAGATGATCTACATTCAGAAAAATAGAAATAGTATTAATGTTAGAAATGATGTAACTAACTTATCCAATTGCTACTACAACCTAATAACTAAATATTATAATCCTCTATATTTAAATTTTTTTGAAGACTTCTGTCACCTTGTATACGGCTTTGTTGTTTTTGGTATTAAGTTTTTTTAAAACGAATACGTCATTGATTTCTATGACTTATGACCTATAGTATACATTTCAGATCTTTTTGCAAATACGAGTCAAAGAAGAAAAAACTGAAGATAAAATTCCAAACAAAATATATTTTTAGGTAAAATATTCAAACTGTATTTTATTGAACCATCTGTATATAAGTAATTGTAGAGAAAACAAAACGTCGAAGTTTTTATTGGGCTTACACATTCTACGCGTACTATTTATTACTTTATTTACACCCCAAAACATAAAGTTTCTCTTTCCGATTTGGTAACAATAGAAATAAAATTACTGTCAAACTGAAATTGGAATTCAAAGGGAGCTGATTGACAGCTCCATGTCCGGGAATATAAAGAACGCATTCATTTTTATAAAACTCGTTTCATAGAAATGAAGAGAAATAAAACGAAGAAAAATCTTTTGGGATATCCTTACTGATTATTAATTGAACTTACTTTCAATATTCATGTTCAGAAAGAAAATAATTATTATTAATCGAATAAAAAGCCTTAAAATGATTATAGTTAATAATTTAATATGTACGAGTATGTAAGTTTGTATAAATGAACTTGCAAATAATTTTTCTTGAATTGACAAATATTTGTTACTTTTGTTTACTTAAAGATTTGTTATTGATAAAATTTAATATTAAATCACGTTATAATCTCTATACTAACTCCGACATTGACGTCCATTCAATGATATGTAAATGAATAATTATTTGATGACGCAACTACTAACATTAAACTAATTTACCTAATCCATTATCCCCAATATAATCAATTAAAATACCTTGAGCAACATTTGATCAATTGTGCATCTTTCACATAAAGTTCACGAACAAATACGATTTATTTAGGGTTCAAGTGTAACACGCTAAATGTAAGTAGTTAAAAGGCGAAAAATAAAAAGAATGAAGGTCTAGTGTGAAATTGAAGCTCAATATTAAAGTGATATTATTGATACTGCAATAATTAAATACGTTCACTATGATTTTGAGGTAATTTGATAAGTAAACATATTTTTTAACAATGAATTTTGATAATTTTCAGGTTTGAAGTTTAATAATAATTCGCAGAGTGCTTTCGACTATAAGTCATCTTCAGTGCTTCTCTAGAAAAGTATGAAGAATCAAATTTTAAAAGGTCTAAATATCAAAGAAACTACATACTTGTCTAGGGTAATAAAAAAACATAAAAACTCGCATTAAAATATCAAAATAAAATTAAAAAAAACGTTGGCTATCACATAAATCTTGTATAAAAATATATTAAAACGTTAGGATCCATGAGAAATCTTTTAGAAACATGTGCATAGTACTATCGGCCTCATTCTGACAGTGGCAAGACTTAGATAACGACGAAAATAAATAGAGAGCGAAATGCCAACTTTAATATTCTATGTTTTTAAAATAAAATGACTAAGAACTGATCAAGACACTGTTATTGTCATAGAGGACTGTGATAAAAGCCTGTGCAAAGGGATGAAGTTTCTGTCTAAGCCCACGGCAATTATTATTACTACTTCAAATTTAATTTCAATGTCCTCTAAGAAGACCAATAAAGTGAAATTTTTATGAGTCACAGGTTTTAAGAGAACGGAATTCAGACCTGCATCGAAATTATGTTTATTTAAATTTTAAATGGTGCTCAAAAGTGGACATGACAGGACGTTTGCGATGCTCATTTATACGAGTTCCCAGAGCTCTACAAGTTCTGCCAATATATGTGGCATCGCAATCACCACAATTCAATTTCTACACTCCACTTTTTGCTAGTTTATAATTTTTATCCTTAGAGTAAACTAGCTCGTTACTCCAATATTTTTTGGGAAGGTAACTGCCATCTCAGACACATACATACTTGAGATGCTGTCATTTTTTCCAAAGATACTTCTAACAACGATGTACGTATCTCTAATTTCGTTACATCCGCTTTCATTCTATTATGTGTCCACTGGTTGTGAGTTAGCAACCAAATCCTTCCAGAGCGGTAATCTGGATTGGTTCAAACGAGTTGAAAAGGGTACAGAAGATCAAATATCTGGGATAAACTTAACGAAAATTGGAACAATTCAACAGAGATTATTTCAAGAACTGAGCAAGCAATGGCTACCTTTGTACGTATGAAGAAGATTCTGTTTGGGCATGAACTAAACATCGAGCTCAGAATAAGAGTGATCTGGTATTATGTCTTTTCGGTTCTGCTATATGGAGTGGATAATTGGAGTCTAACATAAGATACTTTGAAGCCAGTTAAGGCATTTGTAATGTGCTCATATATGCGTATGCCGAGAATTAGCTGGAGGAACGGTGTCAGATATTCTTAACAGAATGAGGAAAGAAAAAAACATTATTAATACCGTTTTTCATTGGCCATGTTATGACACATCCTGAGGTTCATGATATGCTGCACCTGATCAACCAGGAAAAACTTGATGGAATAATAATATCCTGACTGTGAAACCTAATAGTTCTGACAAATACCCAGACCACTCTTCAGATCAGCTGTGAATAAAGAACAAATAGCTAACATCGATAAACGGATATGGCATGTTAAGAAGAAGAATGTCTCCAAAGGAAGCTCTAACCCGCTTTTCCATTTAAACTCATATTACTCCTAATATACCCTAAGGTATTTTCGTGATACTTCAGTGACTCACAAGAACAATTACATAATTATAAGCAGGTATGTACCTGGAAATGTGGCTGAGAACTTTATGAACCCAGACCTTATAAATTACGCAATTCCTAGCCATTTTCTCGAAATACATTCGAATTTAATTCAATTAATATTTAAACTTTTGTCTTACTAAACCATGTTTATGCATGATAAGTTTCAAGATTAACTGTCACATGTCTTAAATTAAACGAAACAAATCTAATTATTGTTTGGAATGTCTCGAGAATATCTAAATTATTAGCTAATTAACACAACTTTGTAAACAAACAAATAAGGAATAATTAACGCGGTGTTTATTAACAGTATAAACATATTTGTGTTCATACCTATGTAGGTATGTTTGAAAAAAATGAAAAAATGATAATAATAAAGTTGGTTTTGATATTTAGCAGTTTACGACAACCGGTCCGTTGGTAAAAATATTATTGTACATAAAAATACCACAGTCCAATTAAATGAATATTCAAATTACCATATAAAATACAAGCCTGAATGTTTGAATGTAATTTTATTATAGCATACATTTGAAGGAAATTTTCATTTGGTGGTAAAAAATAATAAAAACTAGCACAAATATTACCTTCTTGAAAATATCTCAAAGCATAAAAATATATGAAAAAAGGTATCAAACAAAAAATGTAAAAAAATTATAAAAAATCGAAAAATGTGAGGTTTTCAACTTTTACTTTTCCGCCCAACCTATCTAATATGCGAGAAAAGTATTGGTATACACCAAAAAAAGTTGATATTTAGAAAAAAAATTACGTTTTTTATCAAGAACAACACGAAAAAACGGTTCTTAGAAAAAAAATCCTGTGTGTTGTCGTCGACCACTTTTCGTTACATGTCTTGTTAGCAGGATGCAGCCTCTGGAGTGCAACAAGTCACTAATTTTATCATTGAATATTGTTCAGGACATCTCACAGATGAAACCTATTGATTTTCAGCTCACCAGAGCCAGTACAACGGGTGCTATGGTACTTAAAGTACGACATTTTTGCCATTTTTTGAGCAATTTCAGTTTGTTAGCAAGATACAGCCTCTCGAGTGCAACAAGCCACCAATTTTATGATTGAATATTATTCAGAATATTTCACAGATGAACCCTATTGATTTTCAGCTCACCCGAGCCAGTACTTTAGCACGTTGGCCCGCCATGAGAAGAAAAAATTTGGTCTCCCTGTGCCAAATTTTGTTTTGCCCAGATTTCAACATAATTTTATTTGTAGAACACAGAATTATTTTCAAAATTATCATAGCTGTTATAGTTTCCCGCATTTTTGCCTCAACGACAAGTTTCGACAAATTCTAACCAGTCCAAGGGACTACTGGGAATCCGCATAACTTGCGCTACAGTTCTGTTTCATACGTGATTGGGTGAACAGTGCGTCGAAATGAGTTACGAAAAACAGCAAGAACGTCTCCAAAAAATATGGGACAACATAATGTCGGATGAAGAGGAAGATCCGTTTGCTGTCAGTGGTTCCTCAAATAATTATTTATCAGGAAGTGAACGTGATAGCGAAGGTGAGGAAAACTCTAAGAAAAAGCAGTGACACGATATAAAAAATGTAAAGTCAAAGGGCGGACCGGTTACGTGCGTTTCTAGCTTTGCCAGGTATAATAAACAATACTATGCTACTTCACATGCAATAAAATTTTCGTAATAAAATTTCAATTCTATTATCGCAAAACTAGCGGATTTCGTGGTTTTATGTCAAAATGCTTGAATATTGTATTTCTTCTTCAGATTTTTGTCATTCTCAACTTGCAGCTCTTCGGAATTTAGAAGCTTGGTGCTCCGACATTACCAGAACTGTTCGTGGGAATAAATCAAAAGACACCTCCGGTAAGTTTCAAAAACAGCCATAAGTAGATACATGAGTATCTAACAGATTCCTTTTTACAAACGAGTCCCACGTTGAAAAGCAAGCAAATACTGTTGACCATGTCATAGAAGAACTAGTGAATCAAGGCATCACCAAAATAGCATCGAACCGCTCAGAAGAAGAGGCAACAGAGGACGAAAAAGTAGAGTGGAGACCAATCAAAGCATCAACAAGCTTGAAGACATTTGATTTTACGGTAACTACAGTAGGAATAAATCCCGATTTAGTGGAACCATACTTCATCAAAAGTACGTACGAGTTTTTTCGATTGTTTCTTACACCTGAAATCTTACAGCACATTGTCATTGAGACCAACAGATGCGCAGCCTAAGTAAAAGAAAAAATTAACAAACCAAAATATCGCTTACATAAATGGACTGATACCAACTACGATGAGTTATTTTTTGCAATCTTACTGTGGATGGGTTTATACCGATTTCCTTCAATTACAGACTACTGGTCTAAAGAAGAAATTTACCAAAATGGTATTTGCAAGTATATGAGTAGCAACAAGTTTCAGTTACTGTTACGCACGTTACATTTCTGCGACAATGAGGAACTCCCAGAAGGAGTCGTCGATAAGCTTCGCAAAATAAGACCGATGCTAGATATGCTGACCGCAAGATATAAATATGCTGTAGTACCGCCAGAAAACGTATGTATTGATGAAACCTTGGTACCACTTCGAGGTCGACTTGGTTTTTGTCAATATCTCAAAAATAAAAGACACAAGTATGGTCTATAAATTGTGCATCAGAAAATGGATACACTTACAATTTATCAGTATATTGTGGACATACTGAGCTAAAAAACAGCCGCATTCCTCATCAGAACAAGTTGTTTTGGACTTGATGGAACCACTCCTAAACTCTGGTAGAACATTATATGTTGATAATTACTACACCAGCGTGAATCTAGCAAATCTGCTGCCTGAGAAGAAAACTCATTTAGTTGGAACACTAAGGAACAGACGAAAACATAACAGTCTGGAAGTAGAAAAAGCAAAACTAAAAAAAGGAAAATGTATTGCTCGATTTATTGATCTCGGAATCGTTATGCTAAAGTGGAGAGATAAGAGAGATGTTTTGGCTCTCGTACAAAGCATCTAGATGAAATGAGAGCTATGCCAAGTCGAACAGATCCTGACAGAAAAACCCGGCGCTAATTGTTGATTATAACAACTCCAAGGCATATATAGATCTCTCAGATCAACAGAAAGAATATAACACCCCACTCAGGCGCGGTATAAAATGGTACCGGAAACTGGCAGTCGAAATGATTTTGGGAACTACCCTGGTAAACGCCCATGTGGTGTATTCAGAACTGACACAAGACAACAGAAGCATCACGGAATTCAAAAAAGATATTTTGAAACATATTTTCGAAAAACGCGTATCTATTCAGGAGCCCGAAGCTCAACCAAATTTGCAAGCGACACGAACTAGAGCAAACTGGGAAACGGTTGCGTTGCACAGTATGTTATTTAGTGCAGAGTTTGGACGAAAAGTGGCTCAAAATAAAACCACAAGAACGACTTGGTCTTGCCCTGCTTGCAAGAAAACATATTGTGTCGATTGCTTTTTTCACTGTCATAAAAGTTATGTAGCATGATAACATGATTCTACTTTATAACAGAATGTACATTTTCGTTTAGGCCTCGTTTTTGTGTGAACTAGCCTTATTTTCATGAATTTTTTTAGAAATAAATCTATTATTTCAGTAAATCACTTTATTTTATTACAAACTGTTCTTTTAGTTTATATTATACCCATAACTTCCAACAATATCTTTGTGCAAAAAATTTCAACCCACAATACACAATTATGACGAAAAAATCCAAACTAAAAATAATTTTCGAGGGGTTTTTCTCGCGTCTTGCCTCGTTAAATTAAAGGATATCAGTACTTGTGGCACAAAATATGTACCTCAGTGCACAAACCTAACGTTTTGAAGGCACACACCCCGTGCCTCATGGCAGTCAACGTGTCATTTTTAAGTTTGTTAGCACGATACAGCCTCCGGTGTATATACAAGTGATCAATTTTATGATTGGATATTATTCAGGGCATCTCAAAGATGAACCCTATTGATATTCAGCTCACTGAAGCTAGTACAACCACTGCTATGGTACTTGTAGTACCAAATTTTTGTAATTTTTGGAGAATTTTCAGTTTGTTAGCACGACACAGCTTCCAGAGTGTATACAGATGACCAATTTTATGATTGAATATCGTTCAGGGCATCTTATAGATGAACCTTATTGATTTTTAGCTCACCAGAGCCAGTACAACGGGTGCTATGGTACCTGAAGTGCCACATTTTTGGTGCTTTTTGGAGAAATTTCAGGTTGTTAGCACGAACAGCCTCCATAGTGTATACAAGTGACCAATTTTATAATTGGATATTTTTCAAGGCGTCTCACAGATGTACAGTATTGATTTTCAGCTGACTAGAGCGAGTTCTATAAATCCAGATATACAAAATTTTTGGAGAAATTTCGGTTTGTTAGCACGATACATCCCCCGAAGTGTATACAAGTTACAATTTTATGATTGAATGTTATTCAGAACATCTCACAGATGAACCCTATTGATTTTCAGCTCACCAGAGCCAGTACAACGGGTGATATGGTACTTGAAGTACCAAATTTTTGGAGAATTTTCAGTTTGTTAGCACGATACAGCCTCCAGAGTGTATACATGTGACCATTTTTATGATTGAATATCATTCAGTGCATCTTATAGATGCACCTTATTTTGATTTTTAGCTCACCAGAGCTATTACAACGGGTGCTATGGTACCTGAAGTGCCACATTTTTGTTGCTTTGTGGAGAAATTTCAGGTTGTTAGCGCGATACAGCCTCCGGAGTGTATACAAGTGACCAATTTTATAATTGGATATTTTTCAAGGTATCTCACAGATGTACAATATTGATTTTCAGCTCCCTAGAGCGAGTACAGCGAGTCTTATAAATCCAGATATACTACATTTTTGATTATTTCTGGAGAAATTTCGGTTTGTTAGCACGATACATCCCCCGAAGTGTATACAAGTGACAATTTTATGAGAATATTATTCAAGGTATCTCACAAATGCGGAAAAGTTAGTTTTAATCTTTAAAACCGTTTATTTTTCTATTTAATCATATCTACAAAGTCGACCAAGTAATCTCAGAGTTTATATTTTTAACGAATTTGTTTAAAAGTTATAAACATTTACAAAGTTTAAAAATGTTTTTTTTTTCATCAGAATTTGAAACGATATTTTTTTGAATCTATATTCTTCAACATTTCTACACAATTCACATTTTTCGTTTTTTTTTAGAATTTTTTTAATATTGTCTATTGTAAATATATTTATATATATATATATATATATATATATATATATATATATATCTATATAAATCCTTTAAATGTATGCTAAAATGAATTTACATTAAAAAATGCAGACTATCAGAGATTTTCCCAACAAAATATTTATTTAATTGGTTATTTTTATATTGAATTCCTACAATTTCCTACAATGCGTATTAACACTGGGATGTGCGTATTTTGATAACTTGCCAGATATTTAGATGTGGCATTATTTTATTCGCAGCACATTTGTTATTTTTAGAGTGTAAAAAATTGTATATTTAGCCAATATTTTCCTAAATTATTAATAACTAATAAAAGACCCAAGTAAAATAGCGTTTTTAGCTTGTTTGTTGTAATGTTCAATATAAGGGAAACGTACCAAGTAGAAATGAGCATAATTTTAGATAAACTATGAGCAACAGAGGATATTAACACGGAAACAGTTGATACAAATCAAACAATAATTCCGTCGAAGCGAAAGACAAATAACCAATAATTTATTTGACGAAGATTGCGAGGAGATTACACAAGGAAAAGATTCATTTTGCTAGAAACAATAACGAAAAAATAGATTGAATTATGTACAGAAAATAAAAAGGCAAGAAAGGGAATATATCGAACTAATACAATTAAAGGAAACGGATCAAAATATTTCCGGAATAAAGAAATTTGCTCCTTCAATCATAAATTGTTGAAAGGGTATTGCAATAAACAAAGTGCGGGGGTAGGGGGAGCACCTTTTATTCTGAACGGTCCCTCCAAGCGTGCTAGACGGGAGGAGGTTCGGAATAACTGGTCCCTCACGAGGCACCCAACTCTCATTTGTTGCCACCAAGCGCCTCATCCCGGTACATTGTGTTAACCCACCGGCTAAACCAGGTAAGGTTAACTAGATATAGTGTACTAGTAGCGTCTGATTCAGAGTGGACGATGATTGCAAACAGTCTGTCCTCATGTAAAGGCGGCTGAATTCAAAACAGTGAAGACAATGGGAAACCACACTGTTAACATTTCCCAGGATATAGCTATGGCGAGGAAAATAAAAGTCATGGCAATCTCGGGTAGTTTTTAGATAGGCAAAAGGGGTGCTAAGAATCCCCCGGTCCAAAATAGCAAAATAAATTGTAAGGATAGGCACATGGAATGTTAGAAGCCTGTATGCTGCCGGAAATTTTGAAAATCTTCTTCAGTACTCTAAACACTTGAAGTTGTAAGCTTTTAATATACAAACTGTTCCTGCGATCTTCCTAATGTCGTCATACCATCTTGTGAGCGGTCTTCTGGGTTATCATCTTCCTGTTCATGGTTTCCATTGTGTTATTTATTATTTTTGTCCCCCAATCTCCGCCCATTTTTGTGATATATCTAGCCAATCTCCACTTAGCTTTTGTTATGGTTATCACAATGTCTTCAATTTGTGTTTGATCTCTGATTCATTTATTTGTCTTTCTATCTCTTATACGGCTCTTTCTATCCTAGGTTAGTTAACCTGAAATTTGTGGAACACGTTTTTCGAATATGACTATGTTTCTGTACCATATGTGAACACTGAGACAATGCTTGTCTTCATTCTCGTGTGAATGGTCTACTTTTGATTCGTAGGATGTGACACAATGTTGTCTACTGATATCTGCGTATTGCATGTCTTTGTCAATTCTTATTGTTTGGCCTACGTAGCTATTACTCATCTACAGTTTCTATTACTTTTCCATTGAGAGTGATATCTTCTTGTAGTTACTATTATTTTAAAATAATGAACTAAATGAATTAAAACCAATGATTTAGATCGAGTTTTATTAAGTTGAATTTTGTCAATTATATTCAACATTGTATCGGGTCTGAGAGATAAAAATTAGAAAAGTCATTAGGTCATTACTTCGAAAAAGCTTCTTAATCGTGTAACATTTTCTTCATATTATTTTTAAGAATCATCTCCTTGTTTCCTATTCTTAACAATATCCCTTTATATTCAACCATGCTTTATTTATCAGCGGTCTCTTCAAATTTCAAGTAATTAATTTCAAATTTTTCCAATTTATAATGGTTATAAAACATTTTTAAATCGATAATCACCGAAATAACGCGACTCTAAAAACGGCACTAACGAAAAATTGCCGGAACAAATTCACAATTTTTCGCCTGATCTCCTTCGCTAAATAGATTTTCTCGTATATCATCAACAAAATATGGTACACAAAGAATGGATAGAAACAGGGAGAGAGGAATACGCAGTATATCCGGAAATACGTTTGGGTTATCATAAGCAGATGTTGCCCGAATTTCAAATTTAGTTTGAATCGGGATAGTTGAATACAATGGCAACGTAATACAATGGAGCAAGCGGAGAGGAGAAACATTCAAAGTAATGAATAGACAGTCTATCAGTAGAACACAGCGTAACAGAGACGGCTTAGCATTTGAGATACAAATCTTCTTCACTGGAGTTGATGTGTTGTATTAAGCCGTCATTTATTCGCTGCATTCAACTTATTGTTTATACATTCCAGGCATCGAAATAGATAGTATTTCTAAATTCATAGAAGTGGTTCATCTTTTATAAAAAAAAACATCTTCCTCAGATACCATTGGTCAATTTTTAAGTATCTGAAACATGAACAAGTGATTGATTCACCGCCATAAACAAGTACGGCCATATATATTTATTTTTTTGAATGAATGTTCTTTGATTTTTGGTCTATTTTAATAAATAACGCGTTTTTTATAGAAATAGTTTTTAACGTTTCGGCCCAACTTTGCCTTTTATCAAAATATTATCTCACATTGACAGCCCTTACATATAAATAAATACATCACTTCTTATGAAATCACAAAACTATACTGATAAAATGATGAAATAACTTACAAAAAGCTACTGCGATGTAAATGGACGTAGAGACTATTCAGGATCCGTGGATGGCAAGAACGAATACGGAGTAGTGTAACGTGAATTTCGTTCACCACTCGTAATATTTCTCGTCGATGAAAGAGTAACGTAAATTTCCTTTACCCCTCGTAACATCGAATAATACTTCTTGTCGATGGTTGTCGAATTTTAAGTTTTCGGATGAGTTCGTTTTTATTAGGATATTTAAGCCAACTGAGGTTCTGCCCTTATTTTTGTAACGAAATATACTTATTGTTGAGTTCTGTCATCCTACCGTATCTAAGTGCATTCATATGAATGGTGAGTAGTTTCGCTAAAATGTATAATATTTCTTCACTAATTCTTTCTTACATTGTACTTAATAGTTTCAAATTAATTTTTCTTTTAACATTCAGTACCAGAGATATATTATGTCGATTTCGTTTTTGTTATATATATTTTGTTCTGGTTCTTTATATATTTTTTTATAACAATGGAATTTTACGTTGAAAAGCCATTAAAATAAAATTAAATGAATTAGTAACTTTTCTTATGATTTTTATTGTACTTTTTATTTCTAAAATAAATAAATTTTCTTAAAATATTGTAAAATACAGGATATATGAACCACGTTGTTTGATATCATTTCATAATTTTGTACTTTGTTACTTGTACCTACTGTAATTTCAATCTCCGGATATCCTGCATTTTACTGAATTCAAGAGTTATATCTGATTCAAGTGTCTATTCTAGCACTTTTCCTTACCGGCCTAAAAATTATTTTACCGGCCTAAGCCTTCGTACCGACCGGCTGGGACCACGGCTCTACTCAAAACCGACTTGACTTGACGCAGCCAGCTGATGAGTTCCCGATTCCTTTGAACGTCATCACATTCATCGTTGGAAAAGAAAAAGAACAAGGAAAGTACTAACGTCCACAATCGTAAAAACTATCGATTATTTCCAAATACTGTTCATGGATTAATTAACTTAATAGTTTCGTACCACATGTAAATTGATATCTTCTTTGTAAAATTTTTAATTCATGTTTAATTTTCCTTCAGAATATAATTATTTTTAATATAACATTTTGAAATTTCAATTTCCCTTCAGTTTCTAATTTTTTTTTAAAATAATAAATCTACTTAAGACCATTCTGAAATTTAAATTTTCATTCAACATATACTTTTTATTTAATAAATCTACTTGTAAATATTAAATAACGTTGTTCATTTTTTGTATAACCTTCCAACTTCTTGTTTTGTTGACTGGGATTAGTTGATGTGAGGTAGACTAGTAGGGTGGCGCCCACTTATCTTTCCGTCTCATAACGTGAGAATAAGTATGATTACTCGAGAACCGGTAAGACCTACTCCTTGAGTCTCTACTAGTATATAACCCACGCCTGAGTAGCTCTTCGACGAAGTGGCCGTTGCAATTTTATACGTTAGGCCGTTGCAGTAGGTATGAGTATTCACAAAAACGAAGTTGAATACGTACCGCGATTTTGTTCCAGTAAATTTTCCTCATACACTTCACCAACGAACACCAACATCATTCAATTTTATGCACCTACAACCGATCAGAGCGAAGAAGAAATTCATAATATCATAGAGAATCTACCAAAACATGAACTTCTTATATTAATGGGTGACTTCAACGCAAAAATAGGTAAAGAAAGGGAAGGACATAATATTGGACCGCACGTACTTGGAGACTGAAATGATAGTGGCGACACTTTAAGTTTGTTTGCGGTGGAGCACAACTTAGTTGTGATGAACACCTTCTTCAACTTGTCACCTAGGCGCTTATATACATGGAGGTCGCCTAGAGATTATAATGAAGACGTCATCAAACAAATAGATTACATCCTGGTAAGCGCAAGATACAGAAACAGTTTCACAAGTGTAAAAACTTATGCAGGTGCTGATATTAAGGGCGATCACAATCCTCTGGTGGGGGAATATAAAAATATGTTTAAGGAGATAGAAGGAAAACCCCATAATAAATTGGTTATTAAAAAAATGAAAGACAGAACCCTGAAAAATAGAATAAGTATTGTCCTGAACAAAAACTGTCAAGGAATCAATGAAAAAGCGAGAAGCACAGAAGACAAAGTACGTTCGCTTTGTAAAATAGTAGAAGAGGTCAATTACAAATTCCTGAAAATCGAAGGAAGACAACACAAGACGTGGGTGACAGATGAAATACTACACATGATAGAAGAGAGGAGAAACCAGAAGAATAACACCACCGCTTACAAAGAGATTCAACTTACAATACAAAGAAAGATCAGAGAACCAAACAGAAAGAAATGGAAGAACATTTAAAGTCCACAAAAAATTGAGGGATTGAACTGGCAAACATATAGAACAGTAGGTAAACTCATTAGTGACAAGGGAGAACTCATTGTGGATCAAGGACCACCAATACTAGTGAACGAGATAGAAGCAGCCTTAAAATCCTTGAGAGATGGAAAAGCTCCAGGACCGGACGGAGTACAAGCAGAGAAATGCGAAGAATACAGATCCATCAGATTAATGAGCCATTTACTTAAACTTTTCCTCAAAATTATAGATCGTAGAATATACAAGATATGCGAGGAAAGAGTATCGGACACACAGTTTAGGTTCATGAAAGGAGTGGGAACAAGAGATGCACTGTGTAGTCTACAAGTATTATTTCAACGATGTCGAGATGTAAATTGCGAGATTTACGCCTGCTTTGTAGACTACCAGAAGGCGTTTGATACAATCCAACATCAAAAGAGGATACAAGTTCTGAAAGACATTGGAATATGCGATAAATATATTAGAGTTATACACAACCTGTACTGGAACTAAACAGCCACTATAAAGATAACCGATAGAGATGAAGTCATAAAAGCAAATAACATTTTGCCGGGCGTACGACAACGATGTATCATCTCTCCTTTAATATTAAATCTCTACTCAGAAGAGATATTCAAAAAAGCTCTAGAAAACTCTGAGATTGGAATCCGTGTAAACGGTCAACGCCTGAATAATATCCGCTTTGCAGATGATACCGTCATATTTCCAAATAGTATAGTATAACAACTAATGGACTACAAATGAACATCAATAAAACAAAGTTTATGGTCATAACTAAAGAGAAGAAAAAAAACTGCCAATTAGTTATTAATAATAGACTAGTAGAAAGAGCATCCGACTTTATCTACTTGGGAACCTTACTAAACGAACAGTGGGACCACTCGAAAGAAATAAAATTTAGAATAGAAAAATCAGGAGACGCCGTCATCAAAATGTCTAAACTCTGCAAAAAGACTGCTGCGATACTATGTGTTTTCCATATTATACCATGGAATGGAATCTTGGACCCTGGCCGAAGCAACACAGAAGAAACAACTTGAGGCCTTCGAGATGTTGATCAATAAAAGGATCCTTAAAATATTATGGGTTGATAGGGTTACCAAAGAGAGAGTATTAGAGAGAATGGTGAAAAAAAAGAGGTGATGAATACTATTAAAACAAAATAGGGTATCTCGGACATATAATGAGAAATAACACCAAATACAACCTCTTAAAAACCATCATACAAGGAAAAGTGTTTGGGAAGAGAGGACCTGGAAGAAGAAGAATATAGTGACTCCAAAACCTCAGAACGTGGTTTTCCAAAACAACGACAGAACTGTTTTAAGCAGGAGTCAATAAGATCATCATAGCTAGGATGGTGGCCAATATTTGAAACGAATAAGCACTCGAAGAAGAAGAAGATACGAATTTGTGTCAAAAATAAAATAATGATCTAATTCCATCTTCAGCGGAACTTTTTATTTCCCTAAGAGGCATGTGCAATTAATAGTCATCAATATATTTAAACTTTAATTCATGTTATGCTATCTCCCAGAAATAATCAGTGATTGTTAGTTAGGCAAAACAAAACAAATCCTAAACATCAAAATGTGAAACACCTTTCATTACCATATGTACAGACACCGCCTCAGCAATTATCAAATTATTTTAGTAAATATGGGTCATAAAGGCCGTAACACATTATCAAATATTTCGGTAATCATAAATAAAAAACATCGAAAAACAGAAAATGTAACGTTACATACGAAGTTCCTAGTAATAATAATTGTGATGCTGTTCACATAGGACAAACATCAGAATATTTGAAAAATAGATTAAAAAATCATAAATGAGATAAAGAATAAAACAACATTAACAAACCATGAAATAGCAAAAAGGATAGATTTAATTAAAAAAATTCTCTAAAAAGAATCCGATACAAAGAAAACATAATTTTTAAAAAATGTTAATATACATAAAAATGACCTATGCGGTTCAAGCAAAATTTATAATTCTATTTTATAAATTCCATGTATATATTATGAATAATTTAAATTGTTAATTGCTCCTTATTCTCAAAATAAAACTAAAATTTTAACAGTTAAAGACTAAAATTCTTCATAACATAATTAATTCAGATTATATTTATGTAGCGATAATTTATACATCAGGGTTGTTAATGCCAAATAACATTTTGATAAAAGGCCAAAGAATTGTTTATATTAAAATACACCAAAAATCAAGAACATTTATTCAAGAAAATCCATTCCATTCAACAATCTAAGAAAAATATCGCCAGACAGATAGATGGACAGTATGGACACTTCAGTAGAGACCAAGGGGGACAAAGACGGTAGACCACAACGCAGATGGGTCGACGGTATAAGCAAAATAGCAGGTGGAAAGAGAACAAAAAGCAGAAGACAGACATAAACGGAAGACTTACATCCAGGAGTGGATAGTGGGAAACTGAGAAAGAAGACTATCCCCCTGCCGTAGTCCCTTTGTTTCAGGGAATCCATCAGAAAATTCACTTCCTATTATACTTTTTGATAAGGACTGCTGTACGGGCTTTTATAAGTGCGTTGCTTATAAAGCTCAAAAAAGACTTAATCCATCTGGACTCTTATGAAGTGGTTAAAAAGGAGGTACTTCTAACATTTTTTTTTATATTTAACGAAACTGTACCTGAAGAAACATTTAGGCAGAAAGTAATTGTTTTAATCTTGTCTACTACCACTACTAACTAATTCTTCATAAAGAAGTGAGCATTTTCAATAAGTCGAAGCAAATATTTTTAAAGAGAGTTTGACAGAGTGCATTTGTTATTCAAAAACAGTAACCTAATAGGAAGATAAAATAGCCTTAACTAACATTTCTTAAGCGAATATGATTAATACCTATCCATATCGAAATTTGAGAAAGAGATTTATTAACTATCTTTTGGTGGATGATGAGTCGAAAAGTTGTGAGTTTCAAAGGAAGAACCCATCAAAATTTTTTCCATGTATAACTGTCATAAGTAAGTTGTTATTTTGCCAATTTTATTCATTAAATATACTTTTCAATTTGGTTTTCAAAATCTATTAGAAAATAACCTTATACATTCAAAAACTTACCAATACGATTGACTCAAAAAAAAACTATCAGAATTACTCACCTGAAACAAAAAAATAAATAGTTAACAATAGTTTATATTTATCATTTTATAATAGTATATATATATTTATGAAAATCTAATTCCTACATCTGGATGATGAAAAATAAGTCACATTTTCTCAAGGGCAATTGTGTCTTATTGATTTGTAATAATATATCAAAATTAATATAAAGTAGAGTTAGTCTTCAATCATATATTTTGGATATCATTCTCCCAATAGGCGGCTTAAGGTATGAAATGTGACAAGTTCTTTTTGTGAAACAATTCCACTATGATTAAAATCTTTCTCTACGAGAATTTCATATTGTCAATATTATTTTCCAAACTCTTTGATATTAAATTAAAGAAAAACACCTTTCTAAAGATAAAAACCTCGAGTTACCAAACCAAAACACGAGAAGCACATTTAAATTACGTGACATAAATTCAATACAATCAGTTTAATTAAATTCGTAAACAAAAAATCATTTGTAATCAATCGATACGTTAGGGAGCTACGTCTAAGGTATAAATGAGAAAATCAAACAAATCAATGCTAATTTATCACCGAGAATAAAACTGTTTGTGTAAAATATGTAAATCTAATATTGGATTTTAAATGTTCAAGCAGCGATTTTCTTGAAAACTACATAATCGACTATCTAGACATGTCAAAACAAAAATGTTTAATTCACCACTGGAGAATATGATTGAGGGATGAAATCTTAATTGTAAAGCCCCAATAGTCACTTAGTTATGTCGCTTTATATTTTGGACCAGAGTTTTCCAAAGTGGGAGACGCAGTATTCACCAGAGGGGCGCCGGTTAATTGCCAATATTGTCGTTGTTCTACTAAAATCAGGGCTTTAAGAATAAGCGCTCACACATAATTATTAAATAATGAACATATTGATTTTTCTTCTCACTGTTGTACGTAATACAGTAGAACCCCGATAAGCTGAAAATCAAGGGAAATGTTAAGTAATTTGAATTATTGAGTTTTTAATGTACTAAAGGTTTAAGTTAACCCTCCGGTAGTCGCGCGAATTTTTCTTTCAAGTTTAGTCGCGCCGGTGTCTGAGACCAGGTGGGAAAAAAATATTAAATGATTTTTTAAATTTTTTATTTTGTAAGAATACGGTAATATAATGAAAAATACACAGTTTCAGTGAATTTTATTTATTAAAACTCATTTAACAAATGCTTAACATTGGTTTGAAAAAAAGACTCATAAAAAAAACATACATTCAAATATATCCCAACTAAAAAAATGGCACATTCTATTGAGATCAGCAAAATTTAAAAATGGTAACTAAATGTATAGTGAACATATTATAACAAAATACCTAGAGCCAACTATTATTACTGTGCTGCCCTGCAGTTCTGACAAACACATATAATATGCTCTAAACACATATAGGTACTGCACTTATAACAATAAAATCTTGTTTTTCTATTTTTCCTCCATCCACAGGGGGTACATCTTCCAGATGGTAACTGTCTATCTTGAAGGTCTCGTTCTTCTGTGTTAGTAACTTCCAAAAGCCTGCACTTTAGTGTCCTTGGGAGACTGGTAAGAGCTGCTCTCCGTTTCAACTGAGGCTGGATCAGTACGTTTGCTATTTCTCTCAAAAAATTTCGCCGACGTAATTTTTTTTTCATTGGGATTGTTAGCCTTGTATATAACCTGACTATTGATTCCTGCAACATTCAACATGGTGTAAAATATCACCATGGGCCATCTTCTACTATTACGGGAGCAATCATATGAAGCCCACATCTGATCGACGACGTCGACACCCACTTTTGTCTCATTATATGTAGTAACAATTACCGGCTTACATTTCTCACCACTATCAGGGTCAATATCGTCATGGTGGTGCATACTGGATGTTAATATAACATTTTTCCCTTTTTTAGGAATATATGAAACTATTGTTAGATCTTCGGTGAAGCCAAACATACTTGTATAGATGGGGCGTTTAGTTGGTCTTGAAAATCCAATTGGAAGTTCTGTTTTATTTTTTCTCACTGTTCCAATTACAGTTATTTTGTAATCCTTTAGTAATTTTTCCACCAAAGGAATAGACGTGAACCAATTGTCCATGGTCAAGTTAATGCGTGAACCAGAAAGATGTCTGCACATTCTTAAAACCAGGTCATAGGTTTTGTTAGAATGTTTCTATGGGCCTTCGGGTTGGGATCCCACATAGACTTCTAAATTGGAAGTATAAAAGACTTTCGCGTCACAAACTGCTATAATCTTCAGGCCGTATTTGTTAGGTTTCGAGGGTATGTATTGACGGAATTGGCATTTACCTCTAAACCCCGGAAGCATCTCATCAATGGTAACAAACGCCGAATGATTATAACCATTCATACAATTTCTTACGAATTGATCAAATATTACACGAATGGGAGCTAGTTTATCAAATTGTATTCGATTTATCCTCGTTGCTTTATCATCAAAACGTAAGCAACGTAACAGGAATCGGAACCTTTTTAGGCTCATTGTAAGGAGAAACATTTCTATGCCATACCCATCTCTCCTCCAAAGATCCTCAGCATTTGAGCGGTTGGAGTGACCAAGACCAGATAAATATAGTAGTCCTATAAAAGCCCGGATTTCAATTTTGTCTGTTAGACTAGCATCTTGGTCTCTTGAAAAATTTTCTTGGATGGACAATATGCATTTGTTTGTACTGTCAACAATAATTCGAATTATCGTATCATCGAAGAAATAATTCCAAATTTCCTCAGCAGTCTTCAAATTTTTGGTTGCCTGTGTAGGCCCTGGTAAGCGAATAATTATATTATCCTGCCTTGTTCTCACAGTTTTTGGGCGTGGGGGATGCTTTTTCCAACGCATGGTACCATTCTTGCCTAAAAGAACAACAGTAAATTTTGGATATTTATTTTAATTTTTGTCATATTTTTTACAGTACCTATGTAGACAAGTGGGGAAATTGGATGCTCAACAATTTATTCTGAATCAGAAATTTCCTGTTCAGAATCACTTTGGTGATTTACAAGTTCCACATTGTCCTGTTCCTCTTCATCTGATTCATCTTCGAAAACAATTCCTTCATTGTCACTATCACCTAGTCCTATATCATCCAGAAGATTTTGCAAATATTCTTGGTCCTTTTCATAGCAAGCCATGGCTATAATTTAACATTTTTTTCTAAATACAGTGATCAAATAACACAAAAAACAAAAAAATACCTTTTTACAATTTTGTATCACAGCAGGTCGCGCCGGTCTCAGACACCCGAAATGATTATTTCTGTACACACATTCACCCAGTAACGCCTAAAACACTACTGAAGGTCAACTGTAACGATAGATGAAGGTACTGAAGAGCTCAACCGAAAATGACTAAAAGCCGATTTATTACGACGCAAAAAGTGACGACCCGGTCTCACAGACAGCGGCGCGACTACCGGAGGGTTAAGGAGTTTTTATACAACCATTACTTGATTTGTGATTCAAGATGATTTGTTTTCAAACAAACAATTAAGTTTCATAAAAATCCCAAATCCACTCCTGTATCAAATTAAACGTTATGCTAATCCCGAAGGTTATTACTGGGGACCAAAGTTTTACATATCACATAAACTTTATTATGGTTGCCAAGCGACGTACGAAATACTGATATTATCCGATGTTTTTAGAAGACGCACAATTTTCGTATATCGTGTAATGAAAAACATTATTATGAGCTAAAGCCCTTTTGTATTCAAAATAAATAGAGTACGTGAAAGAAGGTATGCAGAAAATAAATTCTTTACTTTGTAATTTTTATTTATCGCAGATCAAACATTCCAATGGGTGGTCTCTAAAAAACAGTTTAGCTTTACAACGAAGCTGTTAGTGTAAAACACGTGTCAAGATTACTTTTAAGGGAGAGCGCCCACTAAAGGGATGTAGCAACTGATGTGGCACATACACGACAGTTACATGGCAAAGGCGTCACATGATTTTTCAGATAGCGAAGATCTGAGTGAAGTGGCAGTGGCGTAAAACATGTATTCCTCAGAGGATGAAGATTTATTAGCAATTGTGAACATGATCAATATTAATCAAAATCATCCAAAGCGTCGTTATTGCATACATACCCTTTGGGAAACGAGAAATGGCGAAAAGTAGAACAATCAGTATTATCGGGGAGCGAAGACGGGCAGTAATTTCAGTGCACTGTATAATTTTTGGGGAGGTGGTTGTTGACATCTAAGTGAACTATCCTGTCTCCGCTGACCACGAAAGGTTAAGCAAACTACTGAGATGTCAATAAAGAGTCAGTTTAATTTCAACTGATCTTTAATGAAATAGCTTCGAAAGATCATATAAAACAAAATAAACATGTGAAAATATTATCACCATGAATTGTTCTTGCCAATATTTGGCAACACTGTAATCTTAGCGATTACCATAAAATAATTACTACATGAGAAGAAAAATAAAAACTATGTATCAGAAACTTGATAAATGTTTCAATAGAGAGAAGGGAGAATTGATAACGTGCGATGGATGTAATTGTGATTTGATGTAGAGAGAGAGTGAGAAAGATATACCGGCTTCTTGGGCAACGTACACGGCAATCTAAACGTGTTAAAGAGAGAGCCAACTACCGGCTTTTTTAGGAAAGACCACGGCTAATAATTGAGTTAGTTACACAACTAAAACACACAACTTGAACAACAGCGCACTAACTTCGCAATAAAGCTCGAAACTCTTACATAGGGTTGTCTACAGCGTGTAGATACACATACAGTGGGTGTGCTTCAGGCGAAGGTTACTACTGTACTTTTAAAATGAAATCTGAGCGCGCAGAGATTTGTTACTGTTAGACACCCAGCGACATCTACGCCTGTTCCAATACATATGTACAGGGTGTCTCGTAATATATAATTAGAACAGTTGGAATTACTTAGTGTAAATTCCAACAAGTATCAATATTTTGCATTTATAACTACTTATCCATACTAGAAAATATATTAGTATGAATAATTTTTATGTTGCAGTAGATTACGACGTTTATTAAATAGATATAAACTCGGAGTTACTAAATTAAGAAAATACAAACATATATTTAGCGAAGATTTCAGGTCATAAGAAATAAAACTGTTTTTTTTCTTCTTTTCTTTTTAATTTAATTTCTGTCTTGCCCTTGCCTATCAAGAATAAATGGAACGGAAAATAAATTGAAATTCACAAAAAATTATAGGGAATTCTTAGGGAAAATGCCCCGGAACATTATCAGGAAAATATCCAGGGAATTTCCCGAACACTCCGTCTCCGAAAATTTACCCACCACCAGGTTGGAGATTGTTTCGCTTCAGATTTGTTCGAGTTAATATCCAATACTGATGTAGAAATAACTGTCTATCTCACAGACACCTATTTTTCTAAATTCCATGTTTCCGCCACAACTTTAGGCTGAAAAATCTGCAACACTTACAAGAACGACAAATACTTACACGTCCTTACACCGCAATTTTAATAGTTGTATGTATAGTTCACATCCAAATTTATATGTTTTTATTGAAAAATTAAGAGTTTCGAATAGAAACATAATGTAAAAATACAAAGTACACGTCAAACAGCAAAAATTCATAACGTAAAAGTTAAAAACCGGCAAAAATGTATTGAAAAGACAATTAAACGGTACAGTGATGGCGAAATCATTCGACTTTCAATAAAATGGATTTCTATTAATTGTGCACCTTAAAAGTGAGAAAATTAGATTTTTAACCTAGTTTTACGAACTCGTACATTGTCGTTCGTACTTAACGTAGATATTCATTAAAGTACACACCCTCGTGCACACCTGTATATGACAACATTGTGGTTTTATTAATTATTGTTTTCCCTAATACCTCAGATAGCGTGGGGCGAAATTACTCGAATTTATTTTGAACTGGGGCGAAAATACATATCTTTTTCGTCCTTTAATTATCTTGGGGTGAAAATACCAACACCCCCTATGGATACGAATTCCAATAAGTTTTCTGCCGTTCCTTTATGCCGTCTGTCCACCAACTGGAAGGTATTTATCAGTTTCGGAAAGCCTAACGTGTTTGTCACAATTTTGTATAATTCTAATCCATAAATTATCCTTCCAACGTGCTCAGCTCAATTCTATTTCACTTGGAGGATGGTTACGATATTGTTTTATTGTCCTATACAATATCTAATGATTCGGGTTTCCTCATTATTTGAAATAAAGAAATAATCTATCAACTGTTAAAGATTCTGAATCATTGTAAGCTTTTCAAATAAAATTTTTATTATGTAATTCAACTCAAGGATATAATATAAAATGAGCGCAAAATGGGTAGATTTAAACACCGCATGTCGTTACTGTGAAATTTTTAGTATTTCCGTTGAGAAGTGGATTGGAAAGTGATTGAATAAATGCTGTAATAATAGTGTAAACCCCAGTGGCGTAGGGATACTTTTTTTTTTTTAATTCCATAAAATATTGTTCAATGGTTTGTCGTTTCTTTGTATCATATTGTTGAATATAAAAGTTTCCATTGCTGTTACCCTCTGCGTTACAAAATGTTCATCAAATTGTTTTACCAAATTTTCAAGCGTCGATTTTATATCAGAATCCATAGTGTTGTACACATGAATTCCATCATCTTCTATACTTTTTCTGTGGATTAGTAATTATTTGGCAGCTTGAAATCCATCTTGTGTATACTATGTTTAATTTTCACCTGACACCTTGTGTTGTTCATCAAATATTGTGTATAATAAAGACACTTTATTACTTTTTAAATATAACTTTTATTATGTCTCTTAGCATCTCGTTAATAATAATCCTGATGGACCTGACAGAGTTAGGTGACGTCTATCAGACGTACCAACTGTTCTCACTTAAGTCACTAACAGGTGTGTATACATACAACATAAACGTACTTATGTCAATATGTTTTTTAATTAAAACGTGCTTCGGAACATCGAGTAATAACCTCATAAACATGAAGTGACTATTTCGTCATTGATTGTGTTTAATAGGCTAAAATTACCTTTTCGTGTGCAAGATTCTGAACATGTGACACCAACTTTCGTAATTGGCATAGGCCATCGTTTCTCAACCTTTCAGTATTCGGGGCCCAATTTTCAATAACAATTTTTATGGCGTCCCCCCTACCTTTCTTTTTCACATAATACTAAATTACGACGAATATTATACATTGAAAATTTAGATCCTAATCCTTATCCCTCGACTCTAGGACTCTAGGCCTAATATAGAACTTAAATTACAGACCTTCGAAATGATTGAGAATAAGTACATTTATCGAAACTTCCGCTACATCCCATCCATAAAGCGTAAAGCCAGAATCGATGTTTCTCATCTGCTCTGTCATTTACGACGAATATCGAACATTCGTGGGGCTTACCGTCGCTACAAGAAGTTTCGAGCGTGGTTTCGATGTTCTTGGAATATTATGGAAGATCTGTTCGACAGCGAAGCAATCGTGTATAAATGCTGCGGCTGTTAGAGGTTCCGTTCCAGTAGCGCCAGTCCATCGCTTGAGGAAGGTGATACAGCAAGAACGGGTCACTGATACAAACCTGTTCACCGCGATTTCGCCGGCACCGTGGACGCCTCCAACAGAAGACAACCAACCCCATGTTCTGCCGAACATTTCAGTTGACAGTTCATTCAATACACTTGGAAGTGTAAATTGTTTCTCAAGAAACAACTTCTATTTATGAAAATAATAAACAGAGTTAATCTTGTTTTTATTTCAGCCAACACATAAGCAAGCCACACCATCCGAAGAGGGAAGGACATTTAGCATCCAGGTAAATATAAAACTCCTGAAACCTAATAAGTCAGGAAACCTTTAACTGGGGAGGCAACTCCCTCCGGCAGTGAGTCCGCTGTCGGTATTAGCTTTCGACCCCAATCCTACCACACTCAATCCATAAATGTCCTCCAGACAACGCCGCAGCAGCAGAGCTGCAAAAACACCCTCCAGCCAAACCGGCCTCGAATACAAACAACTCCTACGCGACAACCAACAATTCAGACTCGAAACCAGACAAATCCTTGAACGCTCCCAGGAAGTCCTTGATAACTTCGATGCAATCTACCCTCAACACACACTGTTTCCCCGAGATACACACACCAGTTCCGACGCTACTACTCCCCCAAAACCAATAACATCAAACCTCTGTGAGAAAGAATTCCCTCTTCTCTCACCCGTCACATCCAGCACAAACTCCACACACACTTCCAAAAAACCCACCACTCCTCAACACCTTCCCAGAATCCATCAAAAGGATCCTCTCCTAAATACACACCCAAATACACACCTCAACGACAACACACACACAACTCATACACATTCCCAACTAGATCTTACGCTTCCTCTGTAAGATCTCTATCCCCTACACACTCAGTTATCCAAAAACTCCACGTACCCGACGAGGATGGATTCACCCTCGTCGGAAAAACCAAAACTCGACCCACAACACAGACACCCATCAACATTCCTACAGCAACACACACCAACAACAACACACCAATACAAACATTCAACCTCCGAAACCTCCCAATCCAATACTCGACACAAAAATCCCTCTTCACTCTTCTAAACATTTTCGAACTCCTACACGGCCACATCCTTTATTTGAAAGTAAATTTCAATCGCACCGCCCTCCTCAAAACGTCCTCCCCAAAGTCAGTCTCAACTATTCTGAGACAAATCCAAAACTCCACTGGTGATAACAACATCATCCTCAACGTTCTCAACTCCACCGAACGTCCACCCCGCCCGGCCAACAAAACCCTCAGTCTCACCTACACTCTCGTTTGCAGAAACGTAGACGCCTCGGTCAGCCTCGAAGAATTCGAAGAAATTCTTCACGACCAACATATCCCTTTTCTCAAAACTTGGCGAATCATCGCCAATGCCACCAATAAACCAACATCGATGTTCCGCATCGTCACTACATCCGAAAGTCATTATCACTAGGTCCTCACCACCGGCATCACATTTCATGGCCTCCCACATCAGTGCGAGCCATCCAACACCAAACCGCTGCCCCCAGTCCCCAAATATTGCAGTCGTTGCACGCAAACCGGACACTCCGCTGACACTGGTCGGTCTAAACCGATATGCCCTTCCTGCGGCCAAGCTGCCCCAAGTCCGAAACCCCTAAATGTACGAATTGCGGTGGTCCTCACCCCGCCTTCCATCCTCGCTGCCCCCACAGGCTATCGACACTCAAAACCCCCCAAGAGACCGCACCAGTCACTCTCGAAAAGCCACCAACTCCGTACGATCTCTCAACAGACTCCAAAATCCTAATTGAAATACTCACCGTCACACTCATGAATGCCATCCCTAACTCAAGAGATGTCATAGCCGAAACACTTCGCCATTTAATACCCTCCATTTATCGATACAACTGTTCTATAACAAATATAGGCAGGCGTGCTCACTTTGCTTTCACTCCCATCAGGAGCGAAAGCGATTCAATTTGATCCGCGAGCCCCATCCACCCCGTCGGTACTGCAGGTTTTTCACGTTTTTTCCTGTAGCATAGTGAATTTATTCGCTGGCCAAATGGACCGACGTACGACGAAGTTTTTGGATTTATTATTATTGTTATTTTTCAAACAAATCTTCAATTTTCTATACACCTTTTTTCTCTACCTCCCATACACTTTTCTTAAAAAAAACTGAATTTTCAGCCCTACCCAAAACTCAAGTCAAGTCAATACGCGCACTCAAACCACCCACAAAAACACCCCCAACCAGCCCTGAAGAGGAAATAAATCCTATAACAGGGCCAATCTCCAAACAAAAACAAACCCAATAAAACACTACAAGCCCCAACTTCAAAAAATCCACGAACTTCTCTCTCTCTTTTGAGGTTCCGTTCAGTTTTAGTAGAGTCGTGGTGTGTAAGTTTTGTGTAATTGTACCGTATTTCCGTACATTTTACGGCAGTAAATTCATGCAGTAATATAGATAGATATTTAACTGGACGTAAGCGAGTATTAGACAATAGTGAAGCATCAACAAGTGCACAGTCGACCATGGGAAAATATTCACAAGAATACCTAAATTTTGGGTTTACCACTACTAAAATAAATGAAGAAGAAAGACATATTTGCGTCATTTGTTTAAAAATTTTGGCAACAGACAACATGAAACCTAATAAACTTAGACGCCATTTGGAAACACTTCATAGTGAGTGAGAATTCTTTGAATTAAAATTAAAGTCATATGGACAGCAAACATAATTATTTCAAAAAACTTTATCTGTGAACGAAAAAGCTTTACTTGCCTCTTACAAAGTATCATGTAAAATATCCAGATGTGAAAAGGGTCACACCATTGGTGAAGACCTTATTCTGTTGCGTTAGACATTGTAGAAACTATGTTTGGATATAATTTTGCCAAACAATTGCAATCCATATCTCTATCAAATGATACTGTTGTCCGCCGAATTGGCGATATAGTCGAAGATGTACAGCATCAGCTTATTGAAAAGTTGCGTGACAAATTGTTTTCGATTCAGCTTGACGAGGCAACAGATAGCAATAAAGACGCTCATTTAATTGTCTATGTCCGATTTTGTGATGGTATATCGGCAGTAGAAGAACTACTTTTCTGCAAAACCATAGAACTCAAAGCAACAGCACTCGCTTTGTTTGATATTTCAAATGATTCTATTAATGAGGTAAACATAGAGTGGAATATGCACCGATGGTGCTCGTACAATGTCTGGAAGATTCAAAGTGTACAAGCACTTGTTAAACAAAAATATACGCAATGTGTCTGGACCCATTTTATGATCCACAGAGAAGCTCTGGTTTCCAAAGAAATGAGTCCTGGTCTCAATATTGTGCTAGCGACGGTTGCAACTGTAGTAAATTATATAAAAGTGAGACCCCTAAAATCAAGAATTTTTAATGCAGAACATTCGACGTTGCTATTTTATTGCGAGGCCAGATAGTTATCGCGTGGGAAATGTTTACAACGTTTTTCTGAGTTAAAAGATGAAATTACCACTTTTCTACAAGAAGAAAACTGGCCGAAAGCCGAAAAGTTTCGAGATGAGATGAGGTAGAGTTACTTGATCGACATATTCGAGAAATTAAATACCCTGAACCTGCAACTCCAAGAAACAAACACATATATGTTGCAAATCAGTGATAAAGTCAGTGCTTTTTGTAGAAAGTTGGAGCCGTGGAGCAGAAATGTACAACGAAAAAACCTAGAAATGTGTGAATGAGTCTGTCAAAACATACAAGGAAGAAAAACAGTATGTGAAAGTTGTTTTTGTAACAATAGAAAGTCATTATGCCATGTTGGCACAGAATTTTAGAAAGTATCGAAGGTCTCTCAACTGTAGAAGAAAAATTTTCTTAGACTTTACTTCAAGCGGCGAAATCAAAAGAGAATTTAGTCATAAATCTCTCTTTGAATTTTGGGCGGGAGTGGATGATGCGTATTCTCCACTGAAAACAAGAGCATTTCGTATATTATTGCCATTTTCAACATCCTATCTTTACGAAGCCGGATTTTCTGCGGTGGCTGCTTTAAAGACAAAATATAAGTCTCGGCTGAATATAGACAAAGAACTGAGAGTGGCTGTTTCTAATATAAAACCTTCTTTTGAAAAACTTTGCTATGCGAGACAGGCCCAAGGAAGTCACTAATAATAATTAATATTATTATAATGGCTGTAATCGAAGGACCAGCTCAAAGAGAGAAATAAATAAATGGCTGTGTGGATGAAGGAACTGTCCAATACTTTCTACAAAAAAAAACTTTATTTATGCGTTTACCGTGACATATACATTTTTCATGACGTTCTGACTCTCATGACATAACTTTCTTTTTTTTACAACTGGCTTGCAAACACATTCGGCAGTCGATAAAAAAGTTTTCTTTAACAATAAGTACAGGTTGACAGCACTCGGCTGACACTGTTGTCTTTTTATAATATAACAAGAAACAGGGAAAAACTATAAACTGAACAAGTTTCATTCGGCATTTGACAGTAAGTACCTACTGATACAATCATATTTTTAATATACTTAAAAATGTATTGACTTACTTGATTTTTTCTAATGTAAGAATGAATATCATTTCGTTTTTCCTTCTTTGAATAATTTTTTTTATTAGTAAGTATCGTTTTTTTTTATTTTGATGTGCTAGCGCGTCCCCCCAGGTAGAGTTGTGGCGCCCCCCTAGGAGGGCGCGCCCCACAGATTGAGAAACTCTGGCATAGGTTTTTGCGAATACGCTTATAAGCTTTTAAAGTTTTAATCCATCAACTACATAATTAGCTAAATTTTAATTTATGAGGGTAAATCTGCAATAAATTTAACTTTGGCAATGACCCCCAGCCATTGAAGATATAAATTAACAGATATTACATTAGTTAAATAAACATCAAATTTTCCCGTTTTTCAAAATTTTCTCTGCTTCTAATTATCTGATCAGATCGAGGTTCATTTTGTTTATGATCCAATTAATTGACGTCATTTAGTTGCTATTATTTTTAATGTTATAAAGAAAATAATTTAATTTAAAATGCTATTTTTCGGTTTGAATCGTTAATAAAAAATTAATAAATAGTTTTAGCTTGACTAAAACATTACAAAAATAAAGTATGAATTACCTTTCAGCCGAACGCACAATTGGTTTGTTAATAAATTTCAATGATCTACGCTACCAAATGTACGCCAAAAATGTCGAGTTTGTCGGGTGGTCTCTCGCAAATATTTCAGCGTTTGAATTAAACGGTAATAAATTTCATGTGTGTGTGTTCGCAACACTCTCTTATTATGACTATCTGGCAACTATAATACCGGATTTTATAGTAACAATTTAGTTTTATGGACCCCTTTTACGCTAACATAAAGACTGTTAGTGATAGGAGAAAAAAAATTTAATAGGCCTGCGAACATTTGGATAACCTATAAATATTATGGTGTACGAAATTGGAACAAATAAACAAAAGTATTAACTAAAATTAAGTGGGTTAGTTTTATTTTAAGAGGATGTGTAAATGTAAAACATCAATAAATCAATTAATTGCAAAATGGAAACTGTTAGGGAAGTATCGTCTAATTGTTAATTACCATAGCTTGAAATTTATTTTATAGTTTCCTTTAAAATTTGTGAGTTTCTTATTAATACTGTGTTGAACAAATGAAAATGGTGGGCAGGTAGGGTCATTTGGTGTTAATTAAACCCTATATATGGTACGTGTTTTTCTATTAGAAACAAAAAAGGGAAATCAGAGTTTTGTTTATATTCCATGAATGCATGCTTCAATGTTCGAAAACTGTTGATGAGAGCATAAATTAATATTCTCTAATGTATGTAGGTGTTCTATTTATGAATGCCCTTTTCTTTTACAAATCTAATAGGTTATGGGCCAATATTAAAAATACGGTGTTCTACTTTTCGGTTTCGTGTTTGTTGGTATCAAATTTAACTACTGTTTTAAATGAAACTTACTGTTTCTAGATAATTCCACAATAAATTGAAAAAATGTTTAAAAATTCTAAGAAATTTGACAATTGTTTCGATATTAAATATCATCGTCAGAATGACAAAAGTTACATTTCATTTGATGTTTAATAATTACTTTTGGCTAAACCAAAAACTGACCTACGTTGTGATTGACTTAATATATTGATATATATATATATATATATATATATATACATATATATATATATATACATATATATATATATAATTTTGGCTACACGTTGGGCGAACCAAGTTGTTATATATTATTTTGGCTACACGTTGTGGTGAACCAGATTGTCATATATAATTTTAGGCCTTACGTTTATATGCCAAAATTGACATATATTATTTATTTAATTATTGTTTATATGTTTTAGTAGTTATATTTTAATTAAATTATGGGGGCCAGAATTGGTCCGTTTACAACGAATCCCAATTCAAATTAAGATCTTGTCTTGTTATATAAAAAATGTATTCTTTGTTACTATTACTCTTACCTCAGGGATGGGTTCGGCACTGAGCGCTCGCCAGCAACAGGAAGCTGTAGGTAGAGATATCAGAGAAACACACAAGAGATCATAGATAAATATTTAATATAACAGTGAAAATTCAAAAATAGTTGTTAATAATTCACAACGAATACTGGAAAGTATCATGTAATTCAAATATCAAACTTGTTAAAAAAAACCTTCACATAAATTCAATTATAGTTTTCTTATTTATAATATCTTATTTAAATTTGTTATTAAGTAAATTCCAACCAATATGTTCATTTAATATTTAGTAAGCATGATCATGATTACCACTCGTCAATCCCAACTCTAAATCGTTCCAAACAACTGTTGCGTTCGAGTGAATTTGTGAGATGTTATTAAATCTTATATGGAGACAAAAGCGTGGTGTGTCGAGAATGTTATTGTTATTAAAGAATATGAATCTGGTGAGTAGTTAAGTGTTTAATTTATTAGTGTATTATGTCCGTAAAGTCAGTGGAGATTGGACCTTTAAATCTAGTTAATATATAAGAATTAATAGCAATAATAAATCCCTAACCTAACATTCGAGAAATTACTTCTATTATTGTTTTTATAGGAAAAATTTATATACACAAGAAATTAGAAAGTTCATCGTTGGTTTCTCCTCAACTCTGGAGATAGTATAAGGATTGTTCGTGGTTACGATGGATCAAAGTTGGAACTCAGGATTGAAAAATGATAAATTGTGGATTATTTTCCAATATTGTACCACAGTTAGTAGTAATATGAATCGACGATCATCAAAATTGTTTGAATAAGGTAAATTGTTTTAATCTTACCAAGTTCTAGTAGATAACACTAACGTTTTATTCACGTATTTGTTTTAACGACGGGTTATTATTGTTATTGTTATTTATATACGTTGTCTAATACTTTAGTTAACTTTTTATTAAGTTTGTTATAGTTATTTTTACTTTTTTATCATAATTTTGGAGAAAGAACTTTTATACGACTATCGTCTGTTAAACTCGGGATGCTTCTCCCCAAGCTTAAAATCAACAACGTTCACTTGTTTTTGATTTTGTTTTATTGATTCTCGTAGTTATGTAAAAATAATTGTTTTTTCCAAATCAAAATATCCATTCTTGCGTTCTCTTAGATATTTTAACTGTGTTTATTTACGTTTCAAAACCGCACTATGATCACTCCTAATTACACTATCCGAACCATCAAAGAACGTCAATTTCCGCATTAAATATTTTCGTTTCACGTTATGATGCAATCTGATCGAAAAGTTTATACTATATACAGGGTTTATTCGAAAGTAACAATAAATAATAAAGATACAATTATTGAATTTTGTTTCAGAATTCATGTTGTTCTTTATACAAGGTTTTTATAAATACATATTGGAATATAATTGATGAAATTTACTCATAATTGTTTTTATTCTTTGAAATATAGTTATTGAGATTTATTCTTAATGTTTTATTGTTCTCTAAATTAATAGATGTCTTATAAATCATTTAAAATGTGTGCAGTGTTTAGTTTAGCTTATTTCGAGACGTGTCCAAACTATGTACATTCAGATAGCATGTCGTTATGAATTATTGAATTATTTTTATTGAAAATTCATTAGAAATTGTTATCATTCAAGTGATATTATTAGTTTAATTTTCCTCGTAGCTATGTTTCACTTTAACATGTTAATAGAAAAAAGAAGAAGATAAGATATTACAAATATTAAAGCTTATATATTATTAATTTCATCAACTTTAGTGATTATGGATACCATTAAAAGCCGTCGTAATATCAAACAATTTGATGGTGAACGTTATAGCATTTGGAAATATCGTTTACGACCTATACTCGCAGAAGACGACGCATTAAAATTGATTGACGACCCAGACAGCACACAATATCCAGTGGATAGCCCAATGAATATCCAGTCCACGTAAGATATCTAATGGGTATCCACTGAATGTATTTCATAGATATGAAAAAAATTGTGTAAGTTCAGGTTATGGGATTATGGTCAATAAAACAATGAAAATCTATTATTTTTTCAGCCTACGTTTCGACCTTTATTGGGTCATCTTCAGGGCGTCAAAATTGATTTTCTTCTTGTAAAAATTCTCTATCATATCAAGCCTTCCAAAAACTATTTTTTATCAAAAAAGGAAATAACATTTCAGTTTATTGTGTGTGTTCATGTTTGGATACGGTGGGAACTGAATGTAAAATGAATTTTATAGATATCAGGTAAGGAACGAGTTCAAAAACCAGTTTAATTGTTTTTCAACGACAAATCTTTGGTTCTATTTATTAATGAAATATAGGATGTGTTTAAATTTTCGACGTCTTTTTTGAAGTTTACTGAAGGGTTATTGACAATGTTAATCAAACATGAACACACACAATAAACTGAAATGTTATTTCCTTTTTTGATAAAAAATAGTTTTTGGAAGGCTTGATATGATAGAGAATTTTTACAAGAAGAAAATCAATTTTGACGCCCTGAAGATGACCCAATAAAGGTCGAAACGTAGGCTGAAAAAAATAATAGATTTTCATTGTTTTATTGACCATAATCCCATAACCTGAACTTACACACATTGATTTGGTCAAAGAAACTATTTCACAAATGAAAAAAAATATTTTCTATTTTACTGATAATATATTGAATAATCACACAAAAAATGATTGATGAAGGAAGTTCTAATAAATAATACGTTCAATGCATAAATGTCTTAATCTCCTGATACTATATCCATTGTATACCTATTATTATTTTCATATCTATCAGTTGTCACATATGTTTACTATAATGAATTTAATACTTTTACATGTATCTATGCCATCCAAGTCCCAAATATCACCCAAATGTCCCGTGACCATTTTATTATGGGTCATGTTATTCTTGTTTGAGAAATCGCTTCTTTGTCATACTTTTATTGTGGCCGAATTGTTAAATTATTTAAGATTTTTGAAAAACATTGACACCGAGAAAACGGAAAGCTCTTTGTCACTATACCTCAATACACCAGTGAATTGCACACCGACTCGGTAAGGCTACACGTACATTGAAACCGTATTTCACCCGATCAGTTCCGAGACCATCAGACGACGTCGGAAAAAAAAATGAACACCAAGATCGTAATGTAAGTGCCTACAATGAAAACGGAACTTCCGATTTCCGTTTTCATTGTAGTCTAATAAACGCTGTCACCAGTGGTAACAATATCGTGAAGAATCTGTCAAATGTGCCCGGCTTATCTCTCAGGAATTAGGCAGCGCTGTCATCAGTGTCGTCAGGCACAAGAGCGAACGAGGAATTCTCCCTAAAAGAAACCGAGAAAGGGGGCTTTCCGAACTCGAGCGGTAAGGACTACCGTGGGATTCGCCTGGGCTTAATCATCCGCCAGGACCAGGTTGGATCGGTCAGCGACGTGCGTGAAACATCAGCAGAAACACCTATAGGGATGAGTCTGGGAGCAGGAGCGAATAAAACAGATCCAACTTAACAAAAAATGTGTCTTTATATTTCCAACAATAACATACAATACGACCCTTAACTAGGATATGCTAAACAATCTCGCTATCCTACGTTTACCTAATGAAAAGTTAAATGGCGAATATACTTCTGAGGAAATGTTAAATTAATGATATATGTCTATTGAAATATTTAACGAACGAGATATTCCTATGGAAATATTTAATGAACAATGTACTCCCACTGAAATATTTGATAATCAATGTATTTCTATTGAAATATTTAAGGAACCCCCAAGGGCACCGCGCTAAGGTCGTATATCAGGCCGAGATCTGGACTCTTTGGGTCGAAGGAGTTCGTTTTATATACTGTATATACTAGGGAGTGACCTGGCCCAATATTTATTTAGTTAGCTTACTTAGTCGTTAAAGGTATTAGAAAAGAATCCATTATTACACTGGCGTCATAAAAAAAATTGAAATAACTCGCGAAACGCAATTTCCGCTGACTTGCGACCTTCGGCTTATTATGTTTATTCTTGACGAAACCTGCTAGTTACCAACGGGAACGAAATTACGTATGACAATGAAATATTACTTCGACAACAACCGTTCAATATGATAAAAAAATTATCAATTAAAACAAAGGAAAAAAAAGAATCTGTTCCTGATGGCCTCTATAAGGTTATCACTATTTGTAAGAGTACAATTTTATTCTACCCAAAGAAAAATTATAAGAATGAAAAAGCCTGTTTTCCGTGCGTGATCTATTCTAAATCGGCTACGTATTGGACGACTCACTTTGAAATATTAGCAGTAGGAGAACAGAAGTTTTTACAGGGTCGTACATGCTGTGGGTGATCTGTGCATCTGACTGTGTTAGTATTAAAATTAATTGTTGTGTATAGTACATATTTACGAGAGTTAATTTATAGTATTAGTATTTTGAGTTGTTAGAATTGTGTTATTCCTGTGTTATTTGTTCTGATAATAATTATTGATATTTGTAAAGTTAATTATTTAAAAACAAAACTATGTCGAGTACAGACAGTGTCAGTGATAACAAACAACATAATATCTCCCCCAAGAAAAAGACCTAAAAAGTGTCATTTAGATGTTGGCACACAACACATGATTTTCAATATTTTTAAAATTATTTATCGCGAGAATCTTGATATGGCAAACTATGCGAGTCGCAGATTTGTCCGGAACTTCCCGCTCAAACGTGTATAAAGTAAAAAGATATTATCAACAATCGCATTCATTTCTGGAACATCGTACTAACCAAAACCGAGTGAGATCCATAGACGTTGTTGATGACGTAACAAGAAATGCTTTTAGAAGAAAAGTACATGAATTCTATTTTAGCAAAAAACTTCCTACTATTAACAAAATATTGAAAGAAGTTAATGATTATGTTGATTTGCCGACTTTTAAAAGAACAACTTTTTACTCACGCTCAAGTTGTTAGATAAAGAGGAAATAGTAGTATGGAGAAGAGAATATTTAAAAAAAAATTAAAAGGTATAGAAATGAAAATAGAAATAAACGATTTTAAGGATTAAAACTAACTTTTTCGCATCTGTGGCTCTGAACAATATTCTATCATAAAATTGTTACTTGTATACACTTCAGGGGATGTATCGTGCTAATAAACCGGAATTTCTCCAAAAATAACCAAAAATTCAGTATATCTGGATTTATAGGACCCCCTGTACTCGCTCTAGTCAACTGAAAATCAATAGGGTACATTCGTGAGACACCTTGAACAATATTCAATCAAAGAATCAAAAATGACGAAAGTTTGTTACTTCAAGTACCATATCACCCGTGGTACTGGCTTTACTGAGTTGAATATCAATAGGGTTCATCTTTGAGACGCTCTGAATAATATCCAATCATAAAATTGGTCACTTGTATATACTCCGGAGGCTGTATCGTGTTAACAAACTGAAACTTCTCCAAAAATGACAAAAATACGTACTTAAAGTACTGTAGCACTTGTTGTATTGGCTCCGATGAGCTGAAAATCAATAGGGTTCATCAGTGAGATGCCCTGAATAATATTCCATCATAAAATTGGTGACTTGTTGAACTCCGGAGGCTGTATCGTGTTAACAAACTGCAATTTCTCAAAAAAATACAAAATGTCGTACTTCAAGTACCATAGCACCCGCGGTACTGGCTCTGGTGAATTGAAAATCAATAGGGATCATCTGTGACATGTCCTTAACAATATTCAATCATAAAATTGCTGACTTATTGCACTCCGGAGGCTGTATCGTGCTAACAGGACATATAAGGAAAAGTGGCCGACGACAACGACGACATACACACAGAATTTTTTTTCTAAAAACCGTTTTTTCGCGTTGTTGTTGATGGAAAACGTAAAAATAACTCAAAAAAAAATTTCAAAATTCCAACTTTTTTTGGAGTATTATAAGAGATAAAAAAGTAGAAAAATATAGTCATTACGATAAAAAGTGGTATGATATAGAAAATAATATAATAGGTACAAATTAATATTTGTTCATTTGACGTATTTAAATTCCTTAAATGTTGCTCTATCATCAGTATACGACAGGAACGAATATGGTATCCGCGTAAGTTGGCTCCATATAGAAAACTTTGGTATTATTGATTTTATGAAAAAAGGTACCCTTCATATTCAAAAATTATAAATGGAATGATCTTACGCGGATACAATGTATAATAAACATTTTCAGACATATGTGATGTCGCTAAGACTTCTTTGCATTTTGTTGAAGATATTTTTTGTTTATTTTCGCGTATGTTGTATATAATTTAAAACATTTTTTAGGGAAAGACTCATAGAATGTCACTTTGGCAGTGAAGATGGCTTCGTTCCTGATGGTTTGTGGGCGTTTGAATTCAAGAAAAGTGGCGAGTATCACGAGGAAATGTACGGGAGTTCGTTTGAGAATTGGCTATCATCCATTTTGCCTCGCTTACAGGATAATTGCGTGATAGTGTTGGACAATGCTCCCTATCACTCAATAAAACAACAACAACAACAGAAAAGCAGAAATAGAAGAGTAGTTACGATCGAACAGTATTACTTTTGAAAGTAATTTACTCAAGTCGGAACGATTAAACGTTGTAAAACGACTCAAGGAAAAATATAATAAATATATTATTGAAATGGTAAAAGCACAAAATAAAACGGTGTTATTGTGAACTTAACCCGATTGAGTTAATATGGGCAGCCATTAAAAGATATGTTGCAGATCATAACACAACGTTTCGGTTTGCTGATATGAAAAAAATATTTGATGCAGCGATAGAAACAATTACTTTTAATACATGGAAAAAACACGTTCATCACGTTAAAGAAAAAGTTGAAAGTAAAATGTGGGAGCTGGATAATCTACTGGATGATATGTTCGACACAACCATACAACCAATTACCCTAAATGAAGAAGACAGCAGTAGCTCTAGCTGCTCGGAGTAGTAGAGTAGAATTTTTTTCTTGGTTTTACCCCTACTTATAGAGTGTGAAGTCGGTATCATGCATTGAAAACTGTTTTATTATACTTATTATTTATAAAAAATTCTCTGCATTGTATTAAATTTGTATTACAGCCATAATATATCGAATTTTTCGTGTCGTACACGAGGTGTGTCAAAAATAGATTTTTTTCCAACAGTAAATTAATATTTCAATGATGTTTTTTGAATTTTTAAATTTCCCTTCACAAGCTGATTGATAAAACATCAACTAAAATATTAATTTACTCTTGGACAAAAATCATATTTTAGACACACCTCGTATACGACTCAACATTTTAATAGCTGATAATTGTAATTAAAATTTTGATCCATGCTTTTATAAAGGATACCTTTTTTACTAAGAATGTACGTTTATGTATAATCTTTTTTCCATTTTGTGTAAATAATGTCATAGATACAATGCATATCTTGTAAATAACGTATATTTTACATTTTAAGCTAACAAACCGTAATTGATTTAATTATTTTTAAAATAATTAATACATTATTGTGTGAATATTCAATGCGCCCTTGTTCAACCTTATTCACTTGCCTAGATCATTCAATATGCGCGTGATTTTATTTACATGCGGTTTTTCTTGGGAGCGAACAGACTTTAGTTATTTCTAAAGTATAATATTGTCCTTACTAATAAATACAAATGAAACTAAATAGTCGGAGGGAGTGTTTTTCACTCCAAGGGATGGGTATTCCCTGTATACTAACACGAAGAAGAGATCGTCACTAATCTAATTCCTTATACCACCCGCCTAATACTTGGAGTTAGGGTTCAGTGTGTACAGTACGAATACGACCATAAAATTTTAAAGTTGAAACAGCAAAAAAACATTTCCCTCTAATAGAAAAGATTACAAAAACTTACAGAACGTGTTTCTTCAGGATTCGGATCTAGAACCGAGAGGCTGGTTTACCGGTGGTTGAGGACCCGAAGGACGCGACGCAAACGGCGAAACGGAAGTTTCCACCACTCGCGTCGCAGTTACGATGATTCACTCTTTCCCGGGGTCTTGTCTGAAGGGCAGTCCGTACCGCCGATGATATTTAAATATCACCTAGAACACTCAGATCGCGACGCAAGGAAAGAAATTTCAGAGCAACACACACACAAAAAACAGTTACAAGAAACTGATAAACTTACTCGCGTAGGGCGATAGGAGAACGCTATCTTATCTCTACTTTTAGGGTCGAATTACCAGACACCTTTCACGAACGAACCAAACGATCTTTTCTTTCTTTTGACTAACAATTTTCCTCTTAATTTTTGGGTTACTTTTGCTGTGTAATTGTGTTGATTTGTACTTTAGATGAATTTTTTCAACAAAGGTGTTTAATATTTTTACGATTCGTTTCGACATTTTGCAATCTGTTTAGAAAAGCTGTGTTATATTTCAAATTATTTTACTTAAATCGTTTTGACTAATACGCGATGTTGTAAGCAAAATGTAGGTCGAGCTATCGCATAATTATGTTTGGTTTTCGAAATATGTATTGACAGAGGGAGTTTCTCGATTTATTACTACAGAAGATTATTTTCCTATCTTTTTTTCATATTTGTACTTATTACAGTAGGCATTTACATTACGAACTAGGAAATGATCGGGTGAAATACGGATTCAATGTAGATGTTCTCGTTCTGTGAGGCGGATCTTCCATGAAGAATTGAAATTTCATCCTTACAAATTAGCTGTAGCAGGAGCTTAATACACGCGATTTTGTTGTTAGAGAAAATTCATGTGAAGTGAGTCTTGTAATGCTTGACGACGTTCTTATTTTCTTCATTGATGAGGCTCATCCATCCATCTTTCGGAAAGCCACTCTGGATCAGCTTAAGGACAAAATTCGAGAAGCTGTAGCCAACATACTCGGCAAAATGCTGGACACGGGTTCAATGAAAGAAGACTAACGCAGTGTACTGACAACAAACTAAGTTTGATATAGTATTTAAATCTGAGTGAACATAAACTTTACGTGTTATGGTCACAGAATAAAATGTACACCAGTATAATAAAGACGCATCTCTTGAATAACATAGGTTATATTAGTTTAGAATTAGATTCTGATAGCTGTTAATATAGAATAAACAAAAAGTTTTATTAATAATAATGATTTCATGTCACGTCCTACCGTAATTGACTTTTCAACCGACAAACATATACACATGTTATCAATATCATTAACAAGGTATAGAGAACATTACAGTTATATCAGCTCGGCTATACAATAAAGTGAAGCTTCAATTACTTTCTTTATGGTAGCCATTAACCATGACAAATGAACAAGTACATAATATCTGACTGGGTAACTATCGAAATCCGTTATGTAGACTGTTCTGTTTGGTTGCATACATTGATGCGTGTGATGGCTTAATAAAAAACGAAATCATGATTGCACATTATATTAAATGCACATATTTAATTAGCATGAAATAATATATGTATTAATGCGATGTTTCATTCTTATAAAATTTATAAGCAATAGGCATTAAAAATATATTTAATTCATAAAATGTTTGTCTGAAGGAAACCAAATATATCGATTTAAATTTATAAAAGTGGGTAATAGCTCTAGAAATAAATATCGTTGTATTGAGAGAATCGAATGATATTGAGAATCAATTACACGGATGTCGAATAACACAAGAATGAAATATTTTTTAAGCAATATCACAAAATTTGAATGAAATATGTATGATTTTTTATTCTTTCCAATTATCTTAATTGTACTTATAGTTGTATTGTTATTATTTACCGACTCTCGGTATTCGAGTATCCTATCAATATTCGTATGTTATTATTATTTGTATTTATATTATAAGCGACTTTGTTCTTTTACACCAAAACCCCTTTTTAACTAACTAAAATGTTGCTAGGATGAACTTTCGTTTAGCTGAAACCAGTTATGTAAGAAATATTCGTTTATTTACCATTAGGTATATTTTTCAAACAGAAGGACTCGATTTTTTTTGCGAAAATGCATAATTTTCATTTTTCCGACTTTAGAATAGCTGAAACCAGTTACAAGAAAACACGTTTCTGTTTTACATATTAGACAATATTCTAAACATAAACACTGAAAAACTTCTTGCGGAAATATACCATTTTCATTTATTGATAAAATATTGTAGATTTAGATTGATTCGAACTTTAATCGGCGACTCTGTAAAAAGGCATGTACAAAAACGTTCAATATGTTTTTAAATGCCGTTAAGATATGATGAGCTTTATTATTGTTAGTATAATCTGTGGTATAGGAGTAGAAATACGGATATCTAGTGGTTAAATGATGTCTTATTTTGTTATAACTGAGCAGTCTACCTAAAATTAGGCAGGAAGCTTATGAATTTGCGAAAAATGAAGGCTTAATACCTCGACCACTCTACTGTAGGACAAAATGTAAAAGACATACGAGTAATATGGATATATTTTCGCATTATTATTTTTCAGAAACAGATTTGGGAATACATAGGTGTTCTAAACGACAACAATGCAAACCTTCGTTTTCTGTTGTAAAGGAAACCTGGTTTGAAAATGGTCATCTTTCACCAGAAAAAGAGTTTAGGTAGGTAAGACTTTTTAAACTTTTTTTTTCTTAAATATTTATATGCAGGATTCTTTTTGGATTCGCTCACGGAGAATCATATGAACGGATATGTGTTGGTGTAAGTGGTTCTGAAGGGAGTTTATCAATGGCAACAATAGCTGCTCGGATGAAGTATTGTCGGGAGATGGTTACCAGTGCTTTTACTTCAATGCAGGCATCTCTGCCGAACATTGGAGGGCCAGGAATCATAGTGCAGGTTTGTGTCTTGAGGTTTTAAACGATATTAAGCTGATAGGAATAAATATGATTCATTGATCTGTGTTAAAGGTCGGGAAGAGGATTAAACTGAACTTAATATTTTAAGGTTTATATTTTAATAACACATCAACAAATTGAATAATAGAAATTTTTATTTTTAGATTGACGAATCGAAATTTGGCAAAAGGAAGTATAATCGTGGACGAGTTACGGAGGGTCATTGGGTTTTGGGAATGATCGCTCAAAACTCAGAAGATCTGAGGCTAGTTGTTTGTCCGCAAAATAAAAGAGATGCTGCTACCCTTATAGAAATTATTGAAAATCATGTGACAGTGGGATCTATTATTCATACGGATGATTCGAAAGCTTACAGTGGACTTTCCAATTATGGTTATATTCATCACACAGTAAATCATAGCATGGAATTTGTGGCGGATGATGGGACACATACTCAGAGGATAGAATCTCAATGGAATGCAGCGAAAAGGTATTTGAGAGGTCAGCATATTCCTGAAGATGAGTTTCCTGATAAACTTTGTGAATACCTTTGGAGGCGGTATTATAAGAAGCATAAGTTAGATCCGATTTACCCCATAAATCAAATACAAAAAATTTCCAACGCTCATTTACTTGATTTATCCCATAAATCAAATAAAAAAATTTCTCCAACGCTCATTTACTTGATTTACCCCATAAATCAAATAAAAAAATTTTTCAACGCTCATTTACTTGATTTACCCCATAAATCAAATAAAAAACTTTCTCCAACGATCATTTATGGTTGAACTATTAAATTCAATTAGAATGGAGTACGGTGACTTTAGAGTTCGACTTTAAAGAGTTTTTCCGCAAGGCAAATTTTGTTCCTTTATTGGATACTGGTACATATATATTTAGAAGTTTTTTCTTAAAAGTTTACAGTTGAATTTCAGTTTTATTTCCGATAATTTCTACAAAATTTAGTTTTAAAAATGTCATTAAATATGTTATTTAATAAATAATTTTTTCTGAGTATGTTGTCTCATTTCGCATATTTTATATATACTTAACAAAAATAAGTTTTCATTTATCTGCAAGGCACAACCACTGTACAAATAACACCTGGTAGGAAAATCACATATTTCCATAGGAGTTCTTTTGCGTAGTTATGTTTAAGAAAGTGTTTGAGATATAAAGCATAAAAAATTATTATATAACTAGTTTCAGTTATTTTAAAGTCTGAAAATGATGCATTTTCGTAGAAATTTTTTTGTGATTTTGTGTTTGGGGAGGCATCTATATACTGAAAAAACAAAAAAATTTCCTGATTTCAGCTAAAAAAAAGTTCACCCAGTTGCTATTTAGTCGTTTAACTCATAAAACAAATCATAGAAGTCGGATTTATGAAAGTTGATACCAGAAATCTGCCAAGAATCAACACATTGATGGTCAGTACATTATTTGCGCTAAATCCAGATGTCTGCTCTGTAGAGCTGAGGAATGTCAAAGCATCTATGTAAATACATTGGATTGTATATTATAGCGTAATAAAATACTCATATATATCGTTTAAAATATATTTTCCTGATACTTTATTTTGTTTACAGATCAGCAAGGGAATACGGCGATGATGGCATAGGTTATAAAAAGGCATAGGCATAAAAAAAGTGGTAAAATCTGCAATGTAAATAATTTCCAGAGCATAAAATACGCTCTAAGCAATATCGCGTTTTATTAGTCATCAATGAAGAAGAGGAAAAGGTTAGTGCTATCTACCAAGACTGTCCTGCGTCTAACGGGGGCTGCAAATATTCTATTGCATTTTTAATGTATTGCACCGGCGCAGTGAAGGCCCATCTTCTACATCTGTTGAATGGAATTGGAAAAAATCAAATCTCTCAAAAGTTGGATCCTCATTAAAAGTATTAACTTCAAAATGAACGAGCAGGCGAAAACACTAGAATCCTGTACCTAATAATAGTGTAGTGGACGAATTTTTACATGAATGCTAAAAAAAGGAAAATTTAAAACAGCATTCTGAAAATTTCACCAAAGACGAATTAATATTATCTTTTCATTATTTGTTAAATATATATAAAGACTCAAACCAAAATTGGTGGATTAATATAATGAATAATAAAAATATAAAGAGTGCAGAAATTCAAATCAGATATCAACACAAAAGTGGTCTTTCGTTTGTGCTTCGTTATGGAAGAATAACAGCTTTCAAATGCTACGAAGGATACCGATATAAAACATTTGATGGTTCTCTGCAATGTATATATGGTTCAACTCTATAGGTCTTCTAGAGCCTCGGCTTCAATCTTAATTACTATTATTTTCCATTATCTTCGGTCCTTTGCTATTTCTTTCCACTCGATCGTCCCTACATCCTATATATATCCCGTGTTCTGTTGCATATAAATTATGGATGCACTATCATCTGATAAAGATATAAAGTGAATTCTTAAATTTTGGATTATAATGTTAATGACATGCTAAACGAATAGAAACTACAATAAATTGTAATGTGTAATATAGGTATATGGACTATTGCAGCAAATATGTTCTGAGCCGAAATTAAGCACCAGACAGCTCATACAAATGGAACGAAGATAATATTACTGTGCTACAAAGCCTGCAATGATAGCATCGGCAGTAGAGGCGTTGAGTAGGCAAGATGCCAATTTATTGACTGCTGATGCTATAATAATAGACTTGTTGCTAAAAAAATTGGAAAGTATCAATGCTCGTTTGGCTTTCAAATTAGTAGATTCCCTTAAATTTAAAATATCAGAGCTCCATAATACGCCTCTAATATCGCCGCTAAAATACTTGAACAGCCTCGACAATTTCATGCACAACAAAAGTGATTTTATTGATAACAACAAGGCATTTTTTATCGGATACGCTGGAAGCGAAAACAACACTTCGATCGAAAATGAGTTTGAAGTGGTAGATGTAAGCCCATTAGAACTTGACAGCTTCGAAACTCAGTTAGAGAAAGCAATTAAAGGCGTTTCGACAAATGAAGAGTCAAGTGCAATAAAGAAAGAGTGTTTACTTGTTGAACAGTCTAGGAGGAGGTTTCCAAATTTGAAATCAATGTACAAAACACTGCTTTCAGTTAAGCCTTCTTCAATGGAAAATGAAAGGGTGTTTTCCATTTCAGGAAATGTAATTAATAAAATAAGGAACCGCCTGTCTGATAAACCTATAAATGCTTTAGTTTTTTAAAGGACATATTATTTTATTAAGACAAATTTTATAAGAGTAAGAAGCTCTAATTTTTTTATTGATCTTGCAAAGTTTTAAGTTGATTTTTTTTCTTAATTAAACTGCTGGTGCTGTGATTATAATTATCTGTCAGCTCTGAATTTCTTAGAAAGTTTGAATCTGAATTTATTTTTAAGTGAAGACTTTGTTTGTAATTTTGGTTTATGTGAAAGAGATTTTGTTATTTTTGTTTTTTAAGAGAAGCTAATTTTGGTTCCTAGTGTTTTGTTATTGTAATGTTTTTCTAATTTATTTAAAACGTAAACGGGTGGGATAAATTTTAAACACACGGTATGGCTACTTACTAATTTATTTAAACACTAAACTAATCACTAACACTTAATTTATATATACTCAGTATATTCACTTAAACTAATTTATATGAACACTTAACTAATTTATATTTACTGTTTGCTATTTCGGTGTATTTATTTCACGAGATCACTTTATCCACTCACTAACTCTTCCTGATCAGTCCCTTATATATTAAAGCCATTTTTACTGGTAAATTCCGGACTGCGGCTTAAATAAAAACAATTGATTCTGGCCTTTTCTAGATAACTCTGGTCACAAAAACATTGTTTACATAAGATAGTCGTAAACTCGTAAACAGTTTTTTTTATAACTGCGTATCCGCCATAATTTTAACTTTGATACCTGGCTTAGACAGAGTCGGTTTTAGGGACTATACCGGTGTGCTGTTTCGTAACATTATTTTGTGTTTAGATTATGTTTTTAAGAGAATATATTTTTAGTTCCTAATGTTCCTAAGAGAGACTTTGAATCTATGAAGCAATAATTATTTAAAAAAGTAAGATACGATTGGATACATGATTATTGTTTTTTTAAAAAAAATGTTATTTACAGCTTAAGAGGAGTAGTCGCTTATAGTCTAAGAGCTGGGCTACGAAAAAGTGAACTGATAAGGTGCATTCACGAATTTTCTATAAAATGTCTCCTTGGTACCCGATAAATACGTAGCGTTGCCGTCACAACGCTCTCCCGGGGCGCGAGCCGTGGGTGGACGGTCAAAGTCGTAAATTTATATTTAGAAAAAAATGATAAGATGCAGTCTTGAAATTTAGTAGAGTTATAGTTTTTTACTGTAGGAATCGAGGAAAATTATTGTCAGAAGTCTAGGTCGGGCTTAAAGACTGTCAATAGTCGACAAAGTTGTAAAAAAATTGTTGAAATTTAAACCACAAGGTGCAGTTCTGACAATTGCATTTTTATTTTGTTTATGGCTTACTGAACCTGTATATAAATTGTCAGAAGTCTAAATAATGGTTAAGTACATGGAAATCGATAACATGGCTGGAAGTAAGTCGCTGAAGCGGCTATCGTAACGGAAAGCAATCTTTCCAAGCTTTTGTTTCAAATTTAAATAACAAGGTGCAGATCTGGCTATTTCTTGTTTTTAATTTTTACGTAGTTATTTAACTGGGTATGCAATGGCAGAAGGCTAAGGAAGAGAGATATTTAAAAAAAGATAAAAATCGTGATGCCGAGTAAGCGCTAATTTTTTAAAACCATTCACAGGCTATACAGACAACGGACTTTTTAATAATAATTCGTATTCAAACAATTATAGAAAATAAATAAATAATACGAAAAATAAAATATAATCGACAAGTTTTGACGAGAGTTTTGAAACGCTCGAAACCGAGGTGGTAACCACTGGACATTTTTTGTAGTAAAATATTGCCTCCCTTCAGGATCTCCTCGGATTTCCTTGGATCTCCCCGGATCTCGATTTCCTTGGATCTCCCCGGATTTCCTCGGATCTCCCCGGATTTCCTCGGATCTCCCCGAATTTCCTTGGATCTCATCTATCTCCTAGGAACTTCTCTTAATATAATTACGGGACCAATCAACACAAACAGCTATATTTCAATGCACTGATAACATTGTGAAATTTTTTGAGGAATTTTATCTGAATGCAGAATTATTTGTGGATCTTCTTAAAGCATTTTTCGGATTTAATCGATATTATTTGATTGAAAAATCTTGAAATTTGTGAAATTGTATGAAATATGTATTGAAATTACTAGTTCCTTATTTATATGATCGTTGGCAATGTGTCAAGATAACTATAGATGGCAAATATTCCTTTTCCAGATATCTATTGAAATATATTGTGGGAGGATTTTACATCTTGAAAACTTTTTAGGGCTTTCTCTTCCAATATCCGAAACAATCTTCAATAATTTAATTAGACATTTTTAATAATGAAAATTCTCCTGCATAAATATTTGCACTAATTTGTCAGGAGCAATTTATGAAGATTCAGAATTGTATGTTGATATTACGTGGAAACGATGGATGTTTGATTAAATTCATTTTTGGTCCTTTTACATAAATACTATATAACCTACAATTCAATTTACAATGGAATTACAACAAAATATGTTCATGGTCTTCCAGAAAAAATGTAGCTGAATTTTGTTAGAAAGAAGTAGACATTTGGATATATCCATTGAAAACAGAATTGGCATTGGGAAATTTCAAGGTACAGTTAACTAACTTCTCAGTGTGTTTACAAATGCCAATTTGACAGATTTTGAAAGAAAAACAGCGATTCTGAAGATAATTCAAGTTTGTCCGATGAAAGAGTCTGATGTTGACTACGAAACGTTCTACAACTCCTAATGTTCAGCTTTTGTTTATTTATTGCTACATTATTTGCCCAAATTGGTTTACAAATTTACGCAGAATTATTGTCATTAAAGAATATTTTTCAATTCAAGTATTTAAGTTTCTTTCAGATATTGCGACAAGATGCCCTAAAAAGTTTTCATGTCTCTTTTCAAGTTGACATATGAAATAATTTGATGTATAGCAGGGTAGCATATTTGGAGTATTATTATTCAATAATAAGTGATATGTAGCAGACACTATCGAAGATGCAGTGTTGACCAAAATTGTGGCTGTTGCTAAGTTTTAATGGACAGGTTGTTGCCAAGTAGTTCAAGGAAAAAGAAAACATAAAAATGATAAACAAAAAATATTCACTCTTGAAAAATGTCAACGAAACCCATCAGGTATAGAAATACAAAAAAAAGCTAAAAATGATTGACAGTTATTTAAATAAAAACGTATAAAAACAAAACGGTCATAAGATTTCATGTTGAACTCTTTTCTCGAAGATTTGTATAGACTCACTATCTTTACTCGGTCTAATCTTGACAGTTTTAATGGTTGACATCCAAGAAATGGAATTGGACCATAAAAATTTTGGTCTTCTTCAACTTCTTGCATATCGTCCTGCTTAGGCCATACAAAATCTTCCCACTCATCTTTGAGGAATTTAAGTTTTATTTTACGTTTATTTTCTTGATGTTCTCTTTTTTCATTGATCGTCTTAAGGCGGCTACAGACGTTCATGCATACTTGACAAGTGGACTTGTGCAAGCGTACTTGTACAAGTATACTTGAGCGTGTGTAGGAACAAACTTGTACAAGTATATCGACTTGTGCAAGTGGCATAGACTTGTACGAATTTTCTTCATGTCCCAGTGACTTGCGCAAGTATGCATGAACGTGTGTATGAAACTGGAAGTTGATCCTAGTATGTTTATTAACTTGTTTATTTGTTTGTTACTAGAAGATAGATTAAAATGGCTAGTGAACATGAAAAAAGTATGCGCGAGGTTTTGGAGGAGTTTATTAATATTTACAAAGAATCTCCTTGTTTATGGCAGGTAAAATCAAAGGACTATCATATCTAAAACAAGAAAGAGGCTGCATATAAAAATTTAATTACAAAATTGAAAGAAATTGATAAAAATGCAAACCGCGATATGGTTGTAAAAAAAATAAACAGTTTAAGAACAAATATTCGAAAGGAGAAGAAAAAAATAACGAACATCGCAAGAGCTAGCGCGTCTTCGTCCATTTTTGCCTACTAAAACTGTTCAAGTACGCTTGTATCGTGTGGAGTCGATGCAAACTTGTACAAGTACGCTTGCACAAGTCCACTTGTCAAGTATGCATGAACGTCTGTAGCCGCCTTTAGCTATGTATCCTGCATAACAGCGTAATATTTTTCCATTTCAATTTTTCATCCTTTAAATTTTCTGTACTTTCACATTCATCAGAAGAATCATCATCAAATGAAATTTCTGACCCTTTTTGTTCAGATTCAGATACCGGAATTTTTGGTTTCATTGTTTTCCCTGGCCATTTTACTGTAGAATATATCTTACGACCGACATTCTTGGTATTTGTTCTAGATTTGAACGTTTCTCTAATCTGTCTGAACTGAGTTTTGGAGTGTCTTTATCCAACAACCAACATAATGATGTTTTTTTCATTGTTTTAGTTGCACCATTTTCTAGAGCAACTCTCAAAAAAGAACTTTTTGATTTATCGTCAATCTGTTTATGAGAGTAATCTTATAAATTAATGTTTCCTTTAAAAGGTTTCAAAGATTCCTCCAAATCTTTATTTTCCTCATCATCGCTTATTCTTTCTTCCAAGTCATCAACAAAAGTCGTCTCTATTTCCTTTATAATTGATTACATCCAAATCACAATCAGGTTCATAATCAGCATCACCGTTTGAATCATAGCTGTCATTTTCTTCTAAATTTTGTACTTCTGTTATATCCGTCATTAATGTTTTGTTGTAACAGTTCCCAATTCCTGCATTTTCAGCTTTTTCTATAGCTTCTTTTTGGGCTTTCAAAACGATGGCTCCTAAGTCTTCATCAGTCACTCTCTCAAACTTTGTTGAATGAACAGCGGTATATTCGCTACTTCTTGGAAAATAATAACTACCCTGCAGATCATTCTTAATATCTTGCAGGAATTGAATTCTATGTGCAAAATATCAAGCATGCTGTAGTTAACAAAAGTAGAAAAAGTGCTTGACATAGACCTGGTTGCCCTGAACAATTGCTCACAGGGTTGACTGCTCATCAGCCAAGGCAAACACATGTCAGGTGTTAAGTTTCCCTTAGAAGAAATTTTTTTGATAAGTACTACAAGCATGCCATAGAATTGGTGCATGCAATACAATTATTTTAGCACACAGCGCCTAGTAGCCTACTATTTATTCAGAGCTTCTTCTCATATTTAGGGAAAATTAGATATGAAAATATGAATGCATACTGCTAGCATGCTTAATTTAACATTATTTCCAAAATTTTCGTGTTGATTTCTCGATGATAATAAATATTATATTGATTTGATGATTTCGCTCAGAGATACGAGAAAATTATCATGGGTTATTTTATACCCTCAAAATTGAGCAGGAAAATCATAAAAATACCTGAATAATGAACAACTTGTCTTCTCGAATGGCAATTCAGACGAAAAAATACAGGGAATTAATGTTTTTTTTTTCAAAATGAGTCTTTTTTTTATATTTAAAAATAGTATTTTTTGTAAATTCGGCAGATATTTTTTTAGTGAAAGGATGGAAACCAGGGGACACGTCAGACAATTCATCCAGATTCAGAAACTTCGTTATCTTGTTTCATTTTCAAGATAAAAATGAAACATCTGTTTTTAGGAAAAACTATATCGATAGGTAACGATGATTTCAAGAAATTCAGGAATGTGAAAAACACCTGTAATAAAATAATATAAGTATTATTAGGTATTCAATTTATTTACTTCCTTGTACATTTAATAGCACAACAGAACGAAACCCATCTCAGAAACAAACGAAAAATACACAACACATAAACAAATTCAGTATGTAAAAACGAAAATCCTTCGATAAAGAATAAGCATAAAAGTAACGTTGCCGAAGTCGAGATTTGTCCGAGGGATCCTTCTTACTGAGTACAGAGACAACAAACGAGACGTGTAACTTCAATGGACAAATTAGTTCGATAGCACAGTTATTAAGTGCAATACATTGTCCTTGTTTGTCATATATTCTTTGAAATAAGTTTCTCTTTGTCTGTAAGAGAAAAGAATAAAGTAGAGGGCGCTGATATCGCTACGATGTTGCAATTTTGATTGCAGTTTTGTGAAAATTAATTTTTCATTATTTATGAAAGTGTATTGCTAAAATAATCATAATATGTATATGACTCGATAAGAAAAGGAGTGTTTTCAAGAAAATCCACATCCAAAATAGAAAAATGAATCTAAAACGTGACAACTGGCTGAATAACTAAACAACAGAGTACGAAATTACACAGAGAAGAGGAATAAGCTTGGCAACAGCACACTAACCTCCATCCATGTAAATGTTTGCATTGGTTTGTTTTGATATTTTGATCAGTGATTTTGAGTTTTGTTTATTACCTTACGCTTAAGTTTATTCATTATTCTTTACTTCTAGTTTATTCATTATTCTTTACTTCTAGTTTATTCATTATTCTTTACTTCTAGTTTATTCATTATTTTTTAGTTCTAGTTAAATATAGTGTCTGTACATTTACTTGCTTAAGTAGTGAAAAACTAACAATGGGTGCGATGTGCTTAATTTGTGGAAACAATGAACAGGAAGTTCTGAAAATGCATTACTTTCCCAAAAATACTGTCAGGTACGTAAATAACTACAACTTCAGTAAGAGTCCTTCACAATTAATAAAACTAAAATTATGTTTTGCAATCGAATTGATTGTTTATATACAAAATATATCCTAATAGGTATAGAAATAACATGAATATAAGATATCTGGTTACAAACGCTCTAAAACTGTGTATATTATTTCTGCGTTCAGAAATAATAGAAAGGATGAGAAGAAGCTTGTACTAGTGTGTATAAATATTAACTAGTTGGTAAAAGCTATGAGTGAAAAACTATACGTTAACATCTATTGTATTGAAAAATACATTTTTATATGTTTTCAGGTGTAAAATTTGGTTTGAAAGTCTTGGTGTTAATTATCCTAACATGGACATGAGGAATTACAGAATATGTAGTGATCATTTTAATAGAAATGACTATAGCAATATTGTTACCTAGAAGTTAAAACCACATGCCGTACCAATTAAGTTCACTATGGTAGAAGCAGATCCTATTGGTGTAGATTTAGAAGAGAAACACATAAACATATGTAAGTTGATGAAATTGCAAAATTAAAAGCTAACAATTGATCAATTTTTATATTAAAATATTTATATGTATAAAATGTAAATAATGGCTAATATGGAATTAACTGTGTCGACCCTTACTTCGTGGAATCTGATTTTAGAATTTTCAACATTTTTGATTATATTGTGGAATTAGATAGAAACAGTGAGTTTCATTTAAAACACTAATAATGGCTAATATGATATGATGAAGAGAACTTATTATTTTTTACTGAATATAATAGTTGTTATTTGAAACAGTAGTCTTTGTTCCTAACAGTTCATTTAAATTCTGTGGCTTTCTTTTATATTTAATGACTATGACTTAAAAGTTTAAAAATATTTAATTTTCAGACGAGAAAGAGGATCAGTTGCAAGTTGAAGCAGGTCCCAGTAGAGAGTAATCTACTGTAACTCCTAAACCCAAAAGATCTGTGTTTAGATGAATTCCAGATATCTCCAGATTATCCAGTGATTACAGTAGGTACTGGTATAACTTTGTTGGAAGATTTTCTGGAATCCCATTGCAATATTCCAAATATTTCAAAAGAGATTGAAAACCATTTGAATCATACTCTAGACTTCTCTTTTATACAATGTCCACTTCATATGGACCTAGTTAAAAATTCCATTATAAAAGGAATATGGAAAATACGTATACCTTGGTGGTGTAGAAGAAAAGTTTTAAAAATGAAAGAGAGTATACCCCTTACAAAAAATAAAAAACTGCAAAAGTTTACCCATATTTAATATTTATTATTATTTCACACTTCACATCAATTTTAAAACATCTTCACCTCTAAATACAATATTTATCCTATGTTACTATATAATAAATATAATCATTAATGGTTTTAATAGTTTTCGAAATATAAGTGACGATTCTTTAAGAGGTTGTTTTGTAATATTAGAGGTGAGTTGTGATTTTTCTGTATTTTGATTCTCTAAAATTGGGTTTAAATTTTCCAATAAACTGTTGCGATACATGTATAAACCATATAAAATAACCGTTTTGCTCAAATTTATTATACTGGCGGTCTTACTAAATAATACTTTTAACAAAATTACCTTTTATTAAGATTGTTAAAGATATTCTAGATGTCAATTGTAAATAAAAAACTACTTAAAAATGAAAATTAACGTGAATTTTTGGTCTGCTACTTAATTGATTATCAAGATTAAAATTAGAAATACATTTCCCGATTCTTCTGCAGATGATAATAGAAAAATTCTTATGGGTTTGTTGAAATCAGAAAATGCAAACAGAAGTTTCATTCTATCTATAATACTTCAATATGTTCCTTTGATTCTAACATAACTGAAATTGAAGCATCCTTAGATACAATTAGAATTAAACTTGATGATTTTTCTGAGGTTAATATTAAAGAAAACTTGAAACTAGATTACATCATGTTAATAATCGTATTAAAATGTTGGCAGCCAAAAATGCAACTGAAAAACAATTGATTCATTAAGTTAAACATACAAGTTTGATTATTGAATCAGATTTTGATGAAACAGTAGCGCAATTGTACAGTTTTTCAGATGCACAAGGTTGTAAAGTAAATATTCAATCTCCAACATGGGATGATATCGTCGCCAAATTAAAATCAGATTTCCGACTCTACAATTATGATTTAAAGGTAGATATTCAAAACAGAAGACAACGTGTCTCTATTTTCATTTCTAATATGCTTGGTCTATTTAATAAACTACAAACCAAAACCTGATGAAAAAGAAATTACAACCTTTATAAAACTTAATATGCTTCCACATTTCTTCAATCAATTAGCTATGACAAACAGTTTCTGAACCTCTAACTGCTTACAAGCAGATAGAACAGACTAAAGAATGGACGAAATGTTACAAGCCACCACCTAAATATGATGTTGGATTTGCAAATGCTTGGGTAACGCATATGGAAAATCCAAATTTTCTTTGAAATATCTATTGTTACGGTTGTGGACGATCTAACGTTACTAAAAATGTTTGTCTCAACTGCAATAAAAATAAATCTAATGAATATTTACCTCACAAAAATTCCTCAACAAATCTACCGAGTGATAATAAAAATTCAAAAACCAAATAATTAAGTTCCGACTCACTGGACGCAGGAGTTTTGTGGAAAAGTATCTCGAAAGTAATTTAAGAAATGAACTTTGCTGTGTGAAAAATACTCACGAGCAGAATTCATCAAAACCAGTTGTATCAAAATTATTAAAAATATATCGATAGTCACATGAATGGCAAAATTACCTAATATTTGTTGAGAAATTTTTTGAAAACTATAAAAATTCATCTTGCAATCAAAATATCGTAACTGCTTCGTTATCAGAATCCAAAAAGTGTGTATTACCTTTATCTTATAAATTACCTCTATCTATTGAATTATCTTCATCGGGTAAATTATATGTTTGAAATATAAGCGACTATTCTTTAAGAGGTTGTTGTGTAATGTTAAAGGTGAGTTGTGATTTTTCTGTATTTTGATTTTCTAAAATTGGTTTAAATTTTGCAATCAACTGTAGCGTAGACATTTTAAACAGAATTTGTGCTTCAATCCTGACCAAAAACTTGAAAAAATTTATTATATTTTTGCCTAATAAAAATTATTGAAACTTCTACTCTTGTGTCCTCTGTGTATGTAATTTTTCAAATAAAGTTTGTTTGTTTGTTTGAAGTGTTAAGTATTTATTTATAACCAAATTATTTCAAAAATACGTATCATTACTATATTTATGGATGGTACAGGAGGTGACTAGAATCAAATTTAGTGTTTCAGTACAGATGTATGTTTCTATCTCGACATTTTGGTGTAATAGCAACCTCTACGAGATCAAAATACACATAATACTGTAATTGAAAACACTGAATTTTTGAATGGATACTTTTATACGGGGCCAGAGAATGTATGGATATTCAAATTTCCCGCGTTTGCATTTTTTTGAATTTCCCGCATTTTCGTGACGTACTTTACCTGACCGTATATGCATAACAGAAAGAGGCCACTTACGATTACAGAAGATCGATTAGAGCGCCACCTACAAAAAGTCTTTGATTACAATCGTCCAGATAAGTCTTGCCGAACTAAAATGATACATTGAGTTACACGTCTCGTGTGTTGTCTCTGCTGAGTATCAGAATCGAACGAGATGGTTGATTGTTAATCGGGAAGAATACCGAAGAATCGGTAACGATGATGCCGTTACTAGCTGTAGATGTGTACATATGTTTAAGAGATCTATGAAATCTCGCACGGCTTAGGTAGAAATTAACATCAGAAAGTTTGCGTATGCGTAGATACCGAGTGCAGTAAAAGGTGGGCTTATGTGCGGGACTACTACGTCAGACGAAAGGGAAAACCAGGCACAGGTTCTCCCGGTGAAGCTGCAAAAAAAAGAGCTGAACTACTCTCATTCTTGGATAGCTACTGCTCCATAAAGAGAAGGTAAAATCTAAAATTTCCATAAATTATTACTATTAGATATATACATAGTTTTTTTTAATTCAGCACTATCACCAATATTGGAAGAAAATACCAACATCGCTGACCCAGACGATTTTTCACAAGAAGACCTAGAGAAGTCCACAGAGGATGAAATTCTTGCTCCTCAAAGTAAGAAGTTCCAAAATAGTGAAAAGGCAGAAAACTTCGTCAAATTCTGAGGAACGCTTGAAACTTCTAAGACAATAGCTGACAAAGGCCAACAATCCGACACACAAGATGAGATCGATCTTTTCTTTGCTTCTATGGCGAAAAGTGTAAAAAAGTTACCAGAAAAGGAACGAATTTATCTAAAATTACAAATAGGCACCATAGTTGGAAATGCCGAATTAAGATATTTTGAGCGGCAAAACTGTACAGACCTTAGCCGACCAACCTCAGCTACATCTAATGAGAGGAGTAATTACTCTGACTATTATCTAAACGAAGGTTCTACAGCTTCATGTACTCTTGTAAATAACTTTTCTGACTCGTCGGAGGTACCTTTACTTTCCCCAGATAACACAGGAAATTTTTTTATAACTAATTTGTGAAAAATTTATATAATTACAACTTACCTTAGAAATAAACAAAGTTTTTGCTCAGGGGTTATTGGAGTCTTATTTCTATTACATGGTTTTGAGGTAATATCTACTTTAATGTGGTTTAATACGTAATCAAATAATATTGGTGTCAGGCGAAAATATTCCCTGAATTTTACATCATTGACTTGAAGATGGCGACGTATTAAAACTTCATAAACGCCTTCGATTTTTATAAAATTCAGATTCTTCCGACCTTTTGGCATCTTCATCCGATGAAGACTCGTCTTCCAAAAATATTATCATCGCGATATCAAAATCATTCATTTCAGGAGCGCGACTTTCCCCGGCAAAAAATTATTATTACGAACTATTCTAACTTTATAACTATTGTCATCGCTATGTCGTCCGTCATATTCGTTGACGATAAAAATTATTACGGCCTACATATCACGGCCGCTCTAGTATGGCAACGCTTTCCTAGGAAACCGTAGCTTTATAAGGTATTAAAATTTTTGTTTGCCGTTGAAAAAGTTTGATGTTTAATAAACGAATTTCTAACGCCTGGTCAATTCATCGAAACAACTGACATTTTATGACCTTTTAGGTGGTATAATTTGTCAATAGAAATTTCCGGGTGCTTAACATATGAACTAAAATTTGTTGTCCACTTTTATCCTTTCTAGTTTGCATGAATACACTGACATTACATTTGAACACGGAAATACAAACGGTAGCAAAGTAGGGCATGTTTAGATTCATTTTTCTTCGAATGACCGGATATAACCGAAGGGCCGTTTTTGTTAAATTCAGCTGGATGCACATGAGTACAACAGAAGACTGTATTTAAATTGTTTCATTATACAAACTAACGTTTCGGATTCAAATAAAATAATAAATTTTTATTGCCGCATTGTCTGGAAATGAGATAGAAAAGTGTGAGAAACGATTGTTAATTTTCGTAATTATTTGGGAGTTTGAAGTAATTTAGTAGATAAAAATGCAAATTTACACTGTCATACGGAATTTAATCAAAGTGAATTGAAAGTGCCATTATTTTAAATTGAATAAGTAAAACATTGTTTCATCTCAAATACAAATACGAGAATAGCTCAAACGACATCTATTGTTCCCCTTTACTGTTTAGTATATATTAATCAACGATGTTTTGGAATGTTTTCGAAAGTGCGAATTTTTGATGAATTCAAATCTGTAGATCTTGAGAAACACGTTCAAGATGACTTATACGTAGTTTTTTCAAGACTGGCCTTTACGTTTAATTTCATAAGTTTGAGCGTAAACAGATTTAAAAAGTGGTTCGAAAAGCTTAAACAATATTCGGATATAAGTTTATTCAAAGAAGTGAAGAATACATTATTAGCTAGTCACAATTATTTAACCTGGATCAAAGATGAAACAAAAAAGGAAGACATTTTGATAACCGTAACACACGCTAAGTGGAGATGGGCTGGATACGTTGCAAGAATGGACGGAGATAGGCAAAGAATGGAAACCATGGACAGTAAAAAGAGAAACCCGGAATATCGTTCATAAGATTGTATGACATTAGGAAGATCACACAAAAATGTTGGATAGTAAAAGCTCAGGACATAGAGGGATGGAGGCAAATAAAAGAATGTGGATATACGGAGCAGCAGCAGCAGTATATTTTTGAGAAAAGCGCCAAGGAGATTGCAACACCGACTGCCTTTCCAAGCCATTTTTTTTCGTTGTTTTTACTGTTCGTGGAAGCACAGCTTTTTTTTCTCCAGTTTTTCACATTACCAGTATTCCTAACGTTATTTACCCATGAAACAACGAATGCATCTTATTCCACGCTATGATGTTAACTGAAGCAAGCGGCTCAAAATTTTACGACTGTATCTACCCCACCTCCCCCTGATAAATTCTGGGACCAAAATAGTTCCAATGGACTAAATCTTAGTACAAATGTGCACACAAAAAATGAGACAATCATATGAAGTTGCCAAATGGACTAGTTTTCCAATACCTAGCTTTCCAATTTATGACATTTTTTAATGAGCAAGTACGATAAAACGATAAAAAATAAACGGTTTTAAAGATTAAAACTAAGTTTTCCGCATCTGTGGCCCTGAACAATATTCTATGATGAAATTGTTACTTGTATACACTTCGGGGGATGTATCGTGCTAACAAACCGAAGTTTCTCCAAAAATAGCCAAAAATTTAATATATCTGGATTTACAGGACCCGCTGTACTCGCTCTAGTCAACTGAAACTCAATAGGGTACATCTGTTAGACACCTTGAACAATATTCAATCATAAAATTGATCAATTGTATACTCTCTGGAGGCTGTATCGTGCTAACAAAGTGAAAATTCTCCAAAAATGACAAAAATTTGGTACCTCAAGTACCATATCACCCGTTGTACTGGCTTTAGTGAGCTGAATATCAATAAGGTTTTTTTTAGATGCTCCAAAAATTACAAAAATATTGTACTTAAAATCAATAGGGTTCATCAGTGACATGTTGTGAATAATATTCAATCATAAAATTGGTGACTTGTTGAACTCCGGAGGCTGTATCGTGCTAACAAACTGAAATTTCTCAAAAAATGACAAAATGTCTTACTTCAAGCACCATAGCACCCGTTGTACTAGCTCTGGTGAGCTGAAAATCAATAGGGTTCATCTGTGACATGTCCTTAACAATATTCAATCATAAAATTGATGACTTATTGCACTCCGGAGGCTGTATCGTGTTAACAAGACATGTAAGGAAAAGTGGCCGACGACAACGACGACGACATACACACTGGATTTTTTTTCTAAAAACCGTTTTTTCGTGTTGTTGTTGATGAAAAACGTGAAAATAACTCAAAAAATTTCAAAATTCCAACTTTTTTTGGGGTAAACCCATACTTTTGTCGCACATAGATAGGTTTGGCGGAAAAGTAATAAAATAAATAAAAAGTGTTACAATAATTGTATAAAACAAATATGACAACGGGATACAACGCAGTTGCACTCGTACTTATTTTATAGCTAATTCTTATAGACAGTGAACTAGGGTAACCATTGATTTAATATCTGATACACGTGCCAAGTGTCTTGTGGACATATAGCGAGCCACATTTTATTATTCAATTAAAGGTGAAAGCTACGAATAGGTACAATAAGTTGAAACATATACTCCATATGACATGATTATCATAAAACCAGATTTGCAACAAATATAGACTACAATATGTCACCTACAGAACAAGGTCGCTTCGCGCTAATTGGCTTGCCGATATATAAATACATATATACATAAATAGGTTGCATTCACTGATAGATATATGTTGTAGTTTTTCCAAATTTTAAACTTCTCATTTAACACATTTAATTCCTAAATGTGAAAGAACGAAACAGGTTAATGCAACTCTTCCGTGAACTTGTTTTTTAAACTGAACTGAACAGTTATATCGGAGAACGATATGACATCGCGGTTCCGCTGAACTGAGATTAGTTGTTATTGAGAGTATGCGACTTTTTGGACTTGAAGTAGGAAAAAGGCAAACACGTATGATATCAGCAAATTTTAAATTAACAATATAATGATTGGGTACTTGGATAGGTATTAATAAAATTCAGATTTAAAACAAGTAAAACTTTTACGTTTGTAAATTAAAAATAAAAAACGTAGGTCCTTTATTAAAAAGAACCATAAAAATATTTAGTTGTATTGTTTTAGTTGAGAATTTTGTATAGTGAAATTAAAACACCTGTTCAGTCTGTTCAGTTCAGTTGGGCAGTTTACCAATGCCAAACATCCCGGTGAAAGTGATTATAGGAAGAAACAACAGGACCAGGTTCCAAAAATAGAACGGAATAGTCAGAACTCGTTCTCAAATTTTATCTGTTCTATCTCAAAGTAAGACAAGACCGGATTACAAAAGAAAAATAAACGGGTTTAACGATCTAAACTAACTTTTCCGCATCCGTGAAACGCCCTGAACAATATCCTATCATAAAACTGCCACTTGTATACAATTCGGAGGCTATATCGTGGTAACAAACCGACATTTCTCCAAAAATAACCAAAAATGTAGTATATCTGAATTTATAGGACCCGTTGTACTCGCACTAGTGAGTTGAAAATCAATAAGATTCATCCGTAACACACCCTGAAAAATATGCAATTATAATATAATACACAGGGTGAGTCTTGGCCGCATCCACTATCGCCCATCTTCCTCGATCTTGTGCTTCCAGGTCTCACTGTTGGACTCCCATTCTAGACACATCTGCTGCGACGGCATCTTTCCATGTTTTCCTGGGTCGGCCTATTGATCTTCTACCATCTGGTCTCTCAAGGAATACTGTTTTTAACAATCTGTGGTCCTGTGATCTCAATACATGCCCTGCCCATCTTATTCGATTAGCCTTTGTGTGTTTGACTATGTTCTCACTGCCATACAGCGCTGACAACTCAGCATTGTGGCGTCTTCTCCAGGCGAATAATTGACTTGTATATTGTTAATTTGGATTCAGTTCAGATCCCAAGAGAATATAGCGCCCTATTTTCCGCCATTATTCTTGCTGAGACATCTCTTTCTACTCGATTATCATGTGTAATTATCGCTCCTACCTAGGTACTTAAACTCCTTAACCACTTCAAAGATGTACTCATTAAAGGAAATATTCTGTCGGATTCTAGGTCTTGGATGCTTGGTTACTACCATGTATTTCGTTTTTTCTTTATTTACTCGTAGACCCGCTTACCTGCTGCCTCCTCGAGTTGGGAGAACACTTCTCTCATATCTCCCGTTGAATGAGCCACCATATCTATATCATCAGCAAAAACCAACAATAGATTTGAACCCTGCTTAGCAAAACCTTCAGCTAGTTCCGATGTTATTTTACCAACCACATACTCCAAGGCTAAACAGAATAGCAACGGTGAGAGGGGATCTCCTTGTCTGAGTCCTGATATTATCCTAAATGGAGTTGATGTTCTGTTTTCTATCCTCATCTGTGCATATGAGTTTACCACACACATTTGTGTTAGCTCCACCAATTTCCTTGGTATGCCCATTTCTAGCATTGCCACACACAACCTGCTTCTTTTTATAGAGCCATATGCTTGCTGGAAATCAACAAAGATTTGGTGAACATCCCGGTTTAATTCCCAGTTCTTTTCTAATATTTGTCTGATCGTGAATATTTGATCTATCGTTGACCTTCCAGCACGAACCCCGCATTGATAGTCGCCGATAACGTCTTCCGCATAAAGGGTCAACCTTCTCAGTAGTATGGTTGCCAATACTTTGTATATTGTGTTGATAAGTGATATTCCTCTATAATTTCTAAATTCTTATTTGTTTTCTTTCTTATGTATAGGTATTATGATACTTCCGCTCCAATCTTTAGGCATTTCCTGTTGTACCCATATATTCAGGATCATTTCATATATTTTTCGGTGTAAAATGTTTCCTCCCTTTTTTAACAACTCTGCTTTTATACATACCATCATTGCCTGGTGCTTTATGATCTTTGAGATATGTTATCGCATTTTTTACTTGTTATATCCGCTGAGTGGAAGGTAATGTCTTCTTCTTCCTGTCTCCCTTTCAATATTTAGTAATTGTTTAAAGTACTCCTTCTATCGTTCAACAATTTCCGTTTCCGTCATTATCAGTTGTCCACTTGCATTTCTCATGCCTTTCGTTCCTCCTACGCTCCCATTCCTCATCGTTCTCTTTACTTCCCTAAAGAACTTCCTTGCCTGATTCATGCCTCTATCCCTGTCTATTTCCCGTATTTGGTGTTCTAGGTAGTTCTTTTTAGTTCTGAGTAATCTCCTTGTCTGTGCTCTTGTTCTGTGAAATTCTTCTTTGTTCTCATTCGTACGGTTTATTAGCATTGTCAGTCTCTTATTTGTTTTCAATCCCAGCGCTTCTTCACATTCTCTGTCAAACCACCTTCTTTTGGGATGCTTCTTCTTTTTTCCAATGGTTTCTGTCGCTGCTTCTTCTATGACTGTTGCCACTTGATGCCATGTTTCCTCTAGTTCTTTATTACTTTCCTCGTGTATTAGACATTCGAATTTGTTGCTCAAGGCCATTTGGTATTCACCTTCCTTTTTATGTATATTATGCTAGCGTAGCCATTTTACAGGGCACCCTTCGGACCAGGCTAATAATTTGTTGCTAATTTGTTGCTAATTTGTAACGCTGAGCTTGATTTTGTTGCTAATGCCGTTTCCAAGAAAACGCAAACTATGCTACCGTAATATTAAGCTAGCGTAGCCACACGCTATAACTATATAAATAAGTAATATTGAAAAAAACTGAAAACACATGAATTTGTTGCTAATTTGTTGCTAAAAGATGACACTAACCGATACTGGAAAAAATCATCCCTTACCTCGATTTCCCACCCCTCACTATTATTTGCTATTAAGCTAGCGTAGCCACACGCTATAACTATATAAATAAGTAATATTGAAAAAAACTGAAAACACATGAATTTGTTGCTAATTTGTTGCTAAAAGATGACACTAACCGATACTGGAAAAAATCATCCCTTACCTCGATTTCCCACCCCTCACTATTATTTGCTATTAAGCTAGCGTAGCCACACGCTATAACTATATAAATAAGTAATATTGAAAAAAACTGAAAACACATGAATTTGTTGCTAATTTTTTGCTAAAAGATGACACTAACCGATACTGGAAAAAATCATCCCTTACCTCGATTTTCCCACCTCTCACTATTATTTGCTATTAAGCTAGCGTAGCCACACGCTATAACTATATAAATAAGTAATATTGAAAAAAACTAAAAACACATGAATTTGTTGCTAAAAGATGACACTAACCGATACTGAAAAAAATCATCCCTTACCCCGATTTTCCTACCCCTCAATATTATTTGATATTAAGCTAGCGCAGCCACACGCTATAAATATAAAAAAAAAGTAATATTGAATAAAACTAAAAGCACATAAATTTGTTGCTAAAAGATGACACTAACCGATAGTGGAAAAAATCATCCCCTAACCCGATTTTCCCACCCCTCGCTATTACTTGATATTAAGCTAGCGTAGCCACACGCTACAACTAATAGATAAGTAGTATAGAATAAAAATAAATGCACAGGAATTTGTTGCTAAAAGATGACACTAACCGATACTGCGAAAAAATCAACCCTTATCTCATAATAATTGAAATTCATCGTGTTTTAGTAGCCATAGCCTAGCAACAAATTGCCCTACTGATTTTAAAGCGATATAGTCGATATTTGGTCAGAAATACACCAGCAACAAATTCCCCGACTGATTTTTAATTGAAATTCGTTGTGTTTTAGCCGCAATAGCCTAGCAACAAATTGCCCTATTGATTTTAAAGCGATACAGCCCATATTTTTTCAGTAATACACCAGCAACAAACTCCTCGAGTATTGTTTGATCGAAATTCATCGTGTTTTAGTAGCCATAGTCTAGCAACAAATTGCCCTATTGATTTTAAAGCGATATAGTTCATATTTGTGCAGTAATACACCAGCAACAAAATTCCTCGAGTATTTTTTGATCGAAATTCATCGTGTTTTAGTGGCAATAGCCTAGCAACAAATTGCCCTATTGATTTTAAAGCGATATACTCCATATTTGTTCAATAATACACCAGCAACAAATTCCTCGAGTATTTTTTGATCGAAATTCATCGTGTTTTAGTAGCCATACTCTAGCAACAAATTGCCCTATTGCTCTTAAAGCGATATAGTCCATATTTGTTCAGTAATACACCAGCAACAAATTCCTCGAGTATTTTTTGATCGAAATTCATCGTGCTGTAGTAGCCATAGTCTAGCAACAAATTGCCCTATTGCTTTTAAAGCGATATAGTCCATATTTGTTTAGTAATACACCAGCAACAAATTCCTCGAGTATTTTTTGACCGAAATTCATCGTGTTTTAGTAGCCATAGCCTAGCAACAAATTGCCCTATTGATTCTGAAGCGATATAGTCCATATTTGTTCAGTAATACACCAGCAACAAATTCCCTGAGTATTTTTTTATCGAAATTCATGGTGTTTTAGTAGCCATAGCCTAGCAACAAATTGCCCTATTGATTTTGAAGCGATATAGTCCATATTTGTTCAGTAATACACCAGCAACAAACTCCTCGAGTATTTTTTTATCGAAATTCATCGTGTTTAGTAGCCATAGCCTAGCAACATATTGCCCTATTGATTTTAAAGCGATATAGTCGATATTTGGTCAGTAATACACCAGCAACAAATTCATCGAGTATTTTTTTATCGAAATTCATCGTGTTTAGTAGCCATAGCCTAGCAACAAATTGCCCTATTGATTTTAAAGCGATATAGTCCATATTTGTTCAATAATACACCAGCAACAAATTCCTCGAGTATTTTTTGATCGAAATTCATCGTGTTTTAGTAGCCATACCCTAGCAACAAATTGCCCTATTGATTTTAAAGCGATATACTCCATATTTGTTCAATAATACACCAGCAACAAATTCCTCGAGTATTTTTTGATCGAAATTCATCGTGTTTTAGTAGCCATACCCTAGCAACAAATTGCCCTATTGCTTTTAAAGCGATATAGTCCATATTTGTTTAGTAATACACCAGCAACAAATTCCTTGAGTATTTTTTTATCGAAATTCATCGTGTTTAGTAGCCATAGCCTAGCAACAAATTGCCCTATTGATTTTAAAGCAATATAGTCGATATTTGGTTAGTAATACACCAGCAACAAATTCCTCGAGTATTTTTTTATTGAAATCCATCGTCTTTTAGTAGTCATAGCGTAGCAACAAATTGCCCTATTGATTTTAAAGTGATATAGTCGATATTTGGTCAGTAATACACCAGCAACAAATTCCTCGAGTATTCTTTTATCGAAATTCATCGTGTTTTAGTAGCCATAGCCTAGCAACAAATTGCCCTATTGATTTTGAAGTGATATAGTCCATATTTGTGCAGTAATACACCAGCAACAAATTCCTTGAGTATTTTTATATCGAAATTCATCGTGTTTTAGTAGCCATAGCCTAGCAGCAAATTGCCCTATTGATTTTGAAGCGATATAGTCCATATTTGTTCAGTAATACACCAGCAACAAATTCCTCGAGTATTTTTTTATCGAAAATCATCGTGTTTTAGTAGCCATAGCTTAGCAACAAATTGCCCTATTGATTTGAAAGCGATATAGTCCATATTTGTTTAGTAATACACCAGCAACAAATTCCTTGAGTATTTTTTATCGAAATTCATCGTGTTTTAGTAGCCATAGCCTAGCAACAAATTGCCCTATTGATTTTGAAGCGATATAGTCGATATTTGGTCAGTAATACACCAGCAACAAATTCCTTGAGTATTTTTTGATCGAAATTCATCGTGTTTTAGTAGCCATAGCCTAGCAACAAATTGCCCTTTTGATTTTAAAGCGATATAGTCCATATTTGTTTAGTAATACACCAGCAACAAATTCCTTGAGTATTTTTTATCGAAATTCATCGTGTTTTAGTAGCCATAGCCCAGCAACAAATTACCCTATTGATTTTTAAGCGATATAGTCGATATTTGGTCAGTAATACGCCAGCAACAAATTCCTCGAGTATTTTTTGATCCAAATTCATCGTGTTTTAGTAGCCATAGTCTAACAACAAATTGCCCTATTGCTTTTAAAGCGATATAGTCCATATTTGTTCAGTAATACACCAGCAACAAATTCCTCGAGTACTTTTTTATCGAAATTCATCGTGTTTTAGTAGCCATAGCTTAGCAACAAATTGCCCTATTGATTTGAAAGCGATATAGTCCATATTTGTTTAGTAATACACCAGCAACAAATTCCTCGAGTATTTTTTTATCCAAATTCATCGTGTTTTAGTAGCCATAGCCTAGCAACAAATTGCCCTATTGATTTTAAAGCGATATAGTCGATATTTGGTCAGTAATACACCAGCAACAAATTCCTCGAGTATTTTTTTATCGAAATTCATCGTGTTTAGTAGCCATAGCCTAGCAACAAATTGCCCTATTGATTTTGAAGCGATATAGTCCATATTTGTTCAGTAATACACCAGCAACAAATTCCTCGAGTATTTTTTGATCCAAATTCATCGTGTTTTAGTAGCCATAGTCTAACAACAAATTGCCCTATTGCTTTTAAAGCGATATAGTCCATATTTGTTCAGTAATACACCAGCAACAAATTCCTCGAGTATTTTTTTATCGAAATTCATCGTGTTTTAGTAGCCATAGCCTAGCAACAAATTGCCCTATTGATTTTAAAGCGATATAGTCGATATTTGTTCAGTAATACACCAGCAACAAATTCCTCGAGTATTTTTTGACCGAAATTCATCGTGTTTTAGTAGCCATAACCTAGCAACAAATTGCCCTATTGATTCTGAAGCGATAAAGTCCATATTTGTTTAGTAATACACCAGCAAGAAATTCCTCGAGTATTTTTTTATCGAAATTCATCGTGTTTTAGTAGCCATAGCCTAGCAACAAATTACCCTATTGATTTTGAAGCGATATAGTCGATATTTGGTCAGTAATACGCCAGCAACAAATTCCTCGAGTATTTTTTGATCCAAATTCATCGTGTTTTAGTAGCCATAGCCTAGCAACAAATTGCCCTATTGATTTTAAAGCGATATAGTCGATATTTGGTCAGTAGTACACCAGCAACAAATTCCTCGAGTATTTTTTTATCGAAATTCATCGTGTTTAGTAGCCATAGCCTAGCAACAAATTGCCCTATTGATTTTAAAGCGATATAGTCGATATTTGTTCAGTAATACACCAGCAACAAATTCCTCGAGTATTTTTTGACCGAAATTCATCGTGTTTTAGTGGCAATAGCCTAGCAACAAATTGCCCTATTGATTTTAAAGCGATATACTCCATATTTGTTCAATAATACACCAGCAACAAATTCCTCGAGTATTTTTTGACCGAAATTCATCGTGTTTTAGTAGCCATAACCTAGCAACAAATTGCCCTATTGATTCTGAAGCGATAAAGTCCATATTTGTTTAGTAATACACCAGCAAGAAATTCCTCGAGTATTTTTTTATCGAAATTCATCGTGTTTTAGTAGCCATAGCCTAGCAACAAATTACCCTATTGATTTTGAAGCGATATAGTCGATATTTGGTCAGTAATACGCCAGCAACAAATTCCTCGAGTATTTTTTGATCCAAATTCATCGTGTTTTAGTAGCCATAGCCTAGCAACAAATTGCCGGAGTGTTTTTTAATTGAAATTCAACCGCAATTTCGCGAATTTTTCATGCGAAGCGTAATACGGCAGCAATTTTTTCAAATTAAATATGTTTCTGAAGGTGGAAAACATCTTTATCGGTATCGTTGACATCCATCAAGATGTTTCCACCCGGTCGGAATATCAGAAAATGGTTTCTAACGACAGGTTTGATTCATTTTATGAATGCATTTATATTTTATAATGATAACCCCATTTATTATAAATAACATAATATTGTATTTATAATTATTAATATCATATTTTATGTATCTTTCTTTTAGCAGCTACTTGGAAATAGTAATTAATGTTAAATTATCGATAAAGATGTGCATCATGTTGTGTTTTGCTCTTTGTGTATGCTATTAATCTGGGAGTAATTTGATAGTGGTCGGATGGGTTAATAGTTCTTCCAACTAAATCGCCCGCTTCCATCCAACTACTATTTCCTCTCCAATACGAGTAAGACACATAATGCCCCGTAGGCAATAGATCTAAATCTGATCGAATCGTGTTTCCGCCAGATCTTCTCAGATTTACAGTGGATATTCTAAATCCGACAGCTCCTATTAAATAAATTTCTTGTTTTCTATTTATTGGGTTTCTTATTTCTTTTGGTATAAGACAAAATTTAAACTTGTCGTTTATTACATATCATTCACCACTTTAAATACTATAATAAAATACAAACGAGGGGATTGACTAAAGATTACTCGCCCTCTCAGGTGCCGCTACGCCGCCCCTTCCTAGGCTCGCGCCGATTTTCTCCCGATCGGTAGGGAAAATTGTTGCTAGGCTATGACTACTAGAACACGATGAATTTCGATCAAAAAATACTCGAGGAATTTGTTGCTTGTGTATTACTGACCAAATATGGACTATATCACTTTAAAATCAATAAGGCAATTTGTTGCTAGGCTATGGCTACTAAAACACGATGAATTTCGATAAAAAAATACTCGAGGAATTTGTTGCTGGTGTATTACTGAACAAATATGGACTATATCGCTTCAGAATCAATAGGGCAATTTGTTGCTAGGCTATGGCTACTAAAACACGATGAATTTCGATCAAAAAATACTCGAGGAATTTGTTGCTGGTTATTACTGACCAAATATCGACTATATCGCTTTAAAATCAATAGGGCAATTTGTTGCTAGGCTATGGCTACTAAAACACGATGAATTTCGATCAAAAAATACTCGAGGAATTTGTTGCTGGTGTATTACTGACCAAATATGGACTATATCACTTCAAAATCAATAGGGCAATTTGTTGCTACGCTATGGCTACTAAAACACGATGGATTTCGATAAAAGAATACTCGAGGAATTTGTTGCTGGTGTATTACTGCACAAATATGGACTATATCACTTCAAAATCAATAGGGCAATTTGTTGCTACGCTATGGCTACTAAAACACGATGGATTTCGATAAAAAAATACTCGAGGAATTTGTTGCTGGTGTATTACTGCACAAATATGGACTATATCACTTCAAAATCAATAGGGCAATTTGTTGCTACGCTATGGCTACTAAAACACGATGGATTTCGATAAAAAAATACTCGAGGAATTTGTTGCTGGTGTATTACTGACCAAATATCGACTATATCACTTTAAAATCAATAGGGCAATTTGTTGCTAGGCTATGGCTACTAAAACACGATGAATTTCGATAAAAGAATACTCGAGGAATTTGTTGCTGGTGTATTACTGACCAAATATCGACTATATCACTTTAAAATCAATAGGGCAATTTGTTGCTACGCTATGGCTACTAAAACACGATGGATTTCGATAAAAAAATACTCGAGGAATTTGTTGCTGGTGTATTACTGCACAAATATGGACTATATCACTTCAAAATCAATAGGGCAATTTGTTGCTACGCTATGGCTACTAAAACACGAGGGATTTCGATAAAAAAATACTCGAGGAATTTGTTGCTGGTGTATTACTGACCAAATATCGACTATATCACTTTAAAATCAATAGGGCAATTTGTTGCTAGGCTATGGCTACTAAACCAAGATGAATTTCGATCAAAAAATACTCGAGGAATTTTGTTGCTGGTGTATTACTGCACAAATATGGACTATATCACTTCAAAATCAATAGGGCAATTTGTTGCTAGGCTATGGCTACTAAAACACGATGGATTTCGATAAAAAAATACTCGAGGAATTTGTTGCTGGTGTATTACTGACCAAATATCGACTATATCACTTTAAAATCAATAGGGCAATTTGTTGCTAGGCTATGGCTACTAAACCAAGATGAATTTCGATCAAAAAATACTCGAGGAATTTGTTGCTGGTGTATTACTGACCAAATATGGACTATATCACTTCAAAATCAATAGGGCAATTTGTTGCTACGCTATGGCTACTAAAACACGATGGATTTCGATAAAAGAATACTCGAGGAATTTGTTGCTGGTGTATTACTGCACAAATATGGACTATATCACTTCAAAATCAATAGGGCAATTTGTTGCTAGGCTATGGCTACTAAAACACGATGAATTTCGATAAAAGAATACTCGAGGAATTTGTTGCTGGTGTATTACTGACCAAATATCGACTATATCACTTTAAAATCAATAGGGCAATTTGTTGCTACGCTATGGCTACTAAAACACGATGGATTTCGATAAAAAAATACTCGAGGAATTTGTTGCTGGTGTATTACTGCACAAATATGGACTATATCACTTCAAAATCAATAGGGCAATTTGTTGCTACGCTATGGCTACTAAAACACGATGGATTTCGATAAAAAAATACTCGAGGAATTTGTTGTTTATTACTGACCAAATATCGACTATATCACTTTAAAAGCAATAGGGCAATTTGTTGCTAGGCTATGGCTACTAAAACACGATGGATTTCGATAAAAAATACTCGAGGAATTTGTTGCTGGTGTATTACTGACCAAATATCGACTATATCACTTTAAAATCAATAGGGCAATTTGTTGCTAGGCTATGGCTACTAAACCAAGATGAATTTCGATCAAAAAATACTCGAGGAATTTGTTGCTGGTGTATTACTGACCAAATATGGACTATATCACTTCAAAATCAATAGGGCAATTTGTTGCTACGCTATGGCTACTAAAACACGATGGATTTCGATAAAAGAATACTCGAGGAATTTGTTGCTGGTGTATTACTGCACAAATATGGACTATATCACTTCAAAATCAATAGGGCAATTTGTTGCTAGGCTATGGCTACTAAAACACGATGAATTTCGATAAAAGAATACTCGAGGAATTTGTTGCTGGTGTATTACTGACCAAATATCGACTATATCACTTTAAAATCAATAGGGCAATTTGTTGCTACGCTATGGCTACTAAAACACGATGGATTTCGATAAAAAAATACTCGAGGAATTTGTTGCTGGTGTATTACTGCACAAATATGGACTATATCACTTCAAAATCAATAGGGCAATTTGTTGCTAGGCTATGGCTACTAAACCAAGATGAATTTCGATCAAAAAATACTCGAGGAATTTTGTTGCTGGTGTATTACTGCACAAATATGGACTATATCACTTCAAAATCAATAGGGCAATTTGTTGCTAGGCTATGGCTACTAAAACACGATGGATTTCGATAAAAAAATACTCGAGGAATTTGTTGCTGGTGTATTACTGACCAAATATCGACTATATCACTTTAAAATCAATAGGGCAATTTGTTGCTAGGCTATGGCTACTAAACCAAGATGAATTTCGATCATAAAATACTCGAGGAATTTTGTTGCTGGTGTATTACTGCACAAATATGGACTATATCACTTCAAAATCAATAGGGTAATTTGTTGCTAGGCTATGGCTACTAAAACACAACGAATTTCAATTAAAAATCAGTCGGGGAATTTGTTGCTGGTGTATTTCTGACCAAATATCGACTATATCACTTTAAAATCAATAGGGCAATTTGTTGCTACGCTATGGCTACTAAAACACGATGGATTTCGATAAAAAAATACTCGAGGAATTTGTTGCTGGTGTATTACTGCACAAATATCGACTATATCACTTCAAAATCAATAGGGCAATTTGTTGCTACGCTATGGCTACTAAAACACGATGGATTTCGATAAAAGAATACTCGAGGAATTTGTTGCTGGTGTATTACTGACCAAATATCGACTATATCACTTTAAAAGCAATAGGGCAATTTGTTGCTAGGCTATGGCTACTAAAACACGATGGATTTCGATAAAAAAATACTCGAGGAATTTGTTGCTGGTGTATTACTGCACAAATATGGACTATATCACTTCAAAATCAATAGGGCAATTTGTTGCTACGCTAAGGCTACTAAAACACGATGGATTTCGATAAAAGAATACTCGAGGAATTTGTTGCTGGTGTATTACTGACCAAATATCGACTATATCGCTTTAAAATCAATAGGGCATTATGTTGCTAGGCTATGGCTACTAAACACGATGAATTTCGATAAAAAAATACTCGAGGAGTTTGTTGCTGGTGTATTACTGAACAAATATAGACTATATCGCTTCAAAATCAATAGGGCAATTTGTTGCTAGGCTATGGCTACTAAAACACGATGAATTTCGGTCAAAAAATACTCGAGGAATTTGTTGCTGGTGTATTACTAAACAAATATGGACTATATCGCTTTAAAAGCAATAGGGCAATTTGTTGCTAGACTATGGCTACTACAGCACGATGAATTTCGATCAAAAAATACTCGAGGAATTTGTTGCTGGTGTATTACGGAACAAATATGGACTATATCGCTTTAAAAGCAATAGGGCAATTTGTTGCTAGGGTATGGCTACTAAAACACGATGAATTTCGATCAAAAAATACTCGAGGAATTTGTTGCTGGTGTATTATTGAACAAATATGGAGTATATCGCTTTAAAATCAATAGGGCAATTTGTTGCTAGGCTATTGCCACTAAAACACGATGAATTTCGATCAAAAAATACTCGAGGAATTTTGTTGCTGGTGTATTACTGCAAAAATATGAACTATATCGCTTTAAAATTAATAGGGCAATTTGTTGCTAGACTATGGCTACTAAAACACGATTAATTTCGATCAAACAATACTCGAGGAGTTTGTTGCTGGTGTATTACTGAAAAAATATGGACTGTATCGCTTTAAAATCAATAGGGCATTTTGTTGCTAGGCTATTGCGGCTAAAACACAACGAATTTCACTTAAAAATCAGTCGGGGAATTTGTTGCTGGTGTATTTCTGACCAAATATCGACTATATCACTTTAAAATCAGTAGGGCAATTTGTTGCTAGGCTATGGCTACTAAAACACGATGAATTTCAATTATTATGAGATAAGGGTTGATTTTTTCGCAGTATCGGTTAGTGTCATCTTTTAGCAACAAATTCCTGTGCATTTATTTTTATTCTATACTACTTATCTATTAGTTGTAGCGTGTGGCTACGCTAGCTTAATATCAAGTAATAGCGAGGGGTGGGAAAATCGGGTTAGGGGATGATTTTTTCCACTATCGGTTAGTGTCATCTTTTAGCAACAAATTTATGTGCTTTTAGTTTTATTCAATATTACTTTTTTTTTTCATATTTACAGCGTGTGGCTGCGCTAGCTTAATATCAAATAATATTGAGGGGTAGGAAAATCGGGGTAAGGGATGATTTTTTCCAGTATCGGTTAGTGTCATCTTTTAGCAACAAATTAGCAACAAATTCATGTGTTTTTAGTTTTTTTCAATATTACTCATTTATATAGTTATAGCGTGTGGCTACGCTAGCTTAATAGCAAATAATAGTGAGAGGTGGGAAAATCGAGGTAAGGGATGATTTTTTCCAGTATCGGCTAGTGTCATCTTTTAGCAACAAATTAGCAACAAATTCATGTGTTTTCAGTTTTTTTCAATATTACTTATTTATATAGTTATAGCGTGTGGCTACGCTAGCCTAATAGCAAATAATAGTGAGGGGTGGGAAATCGAGGTAAGGGATGATTTTTTCCAGTATCGGTTAGTGTCATCTTTTAGCAACAAATTAGCAACAAATTCATGTGTTTTCAGTTTTTTTCAATATTACTTATTTATATAGTTATAGCGTGTGGCTACGCTAGCTTAATAGCAAATAATAGTGAGGGGTGGGAAATCGAGGTAAGGGATGATTTTTTCCAGTATCGGTTAGTGTCATCTTTTAGCAACAAATTAGCAACAAATTCATGTGTTTTCAGTTTTTTTCAATATTACTTATTTATATAGTTATAGCGTGTGGCTACGCTAGCTTAATATTACGGTAGCATAGTTTGCGTTTTCTTGGAAACGGCATTAGCAACAAAATCAAGCTCAGCGTTACAAATTAGCAACAAATTAGCAACAAATTATTAGCCTGGTCCGAAGGGTGCCCTGTAAAATGGCTACGCTAGCATAATATACATTTCCTTTTTGGCTTCTTCAAAAGCTTCTACGTCCCATCCTTCTCTTCATTTTTGTTCAGGTTTCTGTGTTGTTATTCTCGCTCTCAGCCTGGATTTAACTAGGAAGTGTTCAGTATCGCTATCTGCTCCTCTCATACTTCGTGCACTGATGATGCTACTAGAGTGTCTTGCATCTATGAGAATATGGTCTATTTGGTTTCGCGTTGTTCTGTCATTTGAAACCCATGTGGCTTTATATATGTTCTTTCTTTCAAATTTTGTGGATGTTACTACCATATTATTAGATATTGCAAATTCTATTAGTCGGTGCCCATTATCATTCGTTATGTCGTGTAGGCTATGTCTTCCTACCACCTCTCTGAGATACTCCTCTTTTACCAGTTTAGCGTTACAATCTCCCATCATTGCCCTGATATCATGCCTTGGAGCCGCCCTATACTGTTGATCCAAATTATAATATTGGTCATTCGTATATACTCAGGAGGCTGTATCGTGCTAACAACCCGAAATTTCTCCAAAAATTATCAAAAATGTGGACAATTCCATTGTACCCGTTGTACTAGCTCCAGTCTGCTGAAAATCAATAAGGCTCATCTATAAGACGCCCAGAATAATATCCAATTATAAAATTGGTTACTTGTAAATACTAACAAACTAAAAATTGTCCAAAAATGACAAGCACCCGTTGTACTGGCTCTAGTGGGCTGGAAATCAATAGAGTTCATCTTTGGAACACCCTAAACAATATTCAATAATAAAATTGGTCACTTATATACACTCCAGAGGCTGTATCATACTAACAAACCGAAATTTTTCCAAAAATGTGGTACGAACCATAGCACTCGTTGTAATGGCTTTGGTGAGCTGAAAATCAATAGGGTTCATCTGTGAAATGTCCTGAACAATATTCAATCATAAAATTGGTGACTTGTTGCACGGAGGCTGTATCGTGCTAACAAGACCATGTTACGAAAAGTGGCCGACGACGACGACATACACACAGGATTTTTATTCTAAAAACAGTTTCTTCGCGTTGTTCTTGGAAAAAACCGTAAAAATAACTAAAAAAAAATCCAAAATTCCAACTTTTTTTGGGGTAAACCAATACTTTTCTCGCATATTAGATAGATTTGGCGGAAAAGTAATATAGGTGTAAACGGAGGGTAGCGGACCTGCGCAATGAAATAATGGCCATCAGAGAGATACCAAATAATTGGGAAGAAGATATCATTTCCACAATTTAGAAAAAAGACGAAAAAATAATATGTACATGGCTATTGTTGATACAGAAAAAAGATTCGTCAGAAATTCCAAGAATCTGGTAATAAATAGATGCAACAAAGGAGATATAAACAAAAAGCTAAGAGAATCAATTAAAGGTTGTTCAATCAAAATAGATATTATATAGGAATATATAATATTTAATCACAAATCTTCACCATAACTGAAGAACGAATACAATGATTTTAATGGGATGTCAATTAGAGCAAAATGTAATATGTCTGGATTTATAGGACCCGTTGTACTAGGTCTGGTGATCTGAAAATCAAGAGGGTTCATCTGTGAGATGTCCTGAACAATACCCAATCATAAAATTAATAACTTGTATGCACTTCAAATACTGTACCTATCGCACTAACAAGGCATGTTACAAAAAGTGGACGACAACAAAGACGACGACATACGCACAGGATGTTTTTCGAAAAACCCGTTTTTCGTGTATTTCTCGCTGAAAACTGAAGAAATATCTCTCAAAAAATTCCAACCATTTTAGGGTAAACCAATTCTTTTCTCACATTTTAGATAGGACTGGGCGGAAAAGTAATAACCTATCCTTTGCATCAAGTTTTCTAAAGTTCACTATTTATTATGGGATTTCTGTTCAAATAAAAATGATTCAATCATACATAAGTTAATGTATAATTTTATTATATAATACAAAATTAGCTAACTCCAAAATTATTGCATTAGGTGTGGGGAACATTAAATGAAAAGATATTCGGTATTTTTTGAGGATTTTGGTCTTTTTCAATGATTTTATAGTGCCGAAACGTCTTACGAAAAGTAAACTGTGATTATATGAGTCGTACTCAAGTTCACGTATGATTTACACATAAAAACGTTGATGATAATTTAAAGGATGATCTGGATAACATGGACGATCTCAAGCATTAAATTGTACTGAGGAAAAAGTACGTTAAACAATCGCTATCTATACAAATTTCACCGTTAAAATACTGGTAGAATAATTAATGATCTAATTGTACCGCACAATATTAATTGATTAGAGTGAAAGAACATAATTTCAACAGCTAACAGGATCCAGATTTTCCTGATTCGATCATAGCTGGTGCCGAAACGTGATGCTTTAAATATGATCCTGAAAGTAAGCGGAAATCTGCAGAATGGAAGTCGAAAGACTAGCTAAAACCTTTAAAATTACGTTTTCAAAAATTAAGAATCTAAACAATGTTGATAACTTTTTATGATTCCAAGGGTATTGTTCGCAAAGGATTTTTTCCAGAGAATGAAACTGTCAATATATATAGCCAAATCTCCATCTCTCGCTGTCGTTCCTTGTGTTTAAACAGTTTTGACGTTTTTCTATCTCGACGTCTTATCGAATTATTGTAGACTTGAGGGATCGAGTTGGGGCGATTGTTTTGGTTTTATAGAAATTGATTGTGTGTCCTGTTTGTGAAAGAAATATCGCAATTTCTAACAGACACTGGGTGTCCTTTTGCCCTGACGGAGATACCTCGGATTGTTTGACCTGTCTGTATCGGTAAGAATTTGAAGGGTGGGTGACCCCAAAGCTCTTAGGCCACAATTGGCCCATTATGCATCCTTTTGAAGTTCAGACTACCTTCTAGATCGTCATCCAGGCTACTTGTTTGAAGTAGGCGATAACGTTGCCTGAAGTAAGCTCCCTCATACTGGTGTGTGTGTGGCCTGTGCTCGCCGAATACAGGAAACCTGGATTGAGAGAGTGTCGGACATTCGCGCAAAGAATGTGTTCTACAGTCTCATCTTCTTGTTCACATCATCTACAAAGTGGAGTGTCGAATAGACCCTGTTACCTCTCTATGGCCATATGCAAGAGACAAGCTTTTTATTATTATATATACTCTCGTTCCCCGGTCCTGAGGTTAGAAAAGGAATATAATAGTGGGTTCGGAGTGCTTTCTGAAAGCAAACAGTGCAAATTCTTTCTCAAATATATATTTTTATTACGATGTCCTATAAAACGAATGATGAGGATACAATTAAATGCCTGGTGTAGTTTGCGGTTCTGACAAGTGAATAAAGTTTATTAGTTGGTTAGATTTCTAGCACTGAGTTAGAATTTTTTAGTGCGAAGTTTAAATTGTTATTTATTTTTGAAATCAATCTTTAATATTCTAAAACGAATCTAAGATTGGTTCTGTTCATATACAGAGTACGTTTCAAGTATGGAACCCATCCATTATCAGTTTAACATCAGTTAAGGTGGGAAGTTGTTCATATTAGATCTGATTATTCAGAAATAAAACAACTGTTTTTACTGCCTGCACCATCTCGCAAGACCAAAAAATGAATTTTCGGTGAAAAACAAACTTGTGTCTTCAGACTCAATTACTCACTAGAGTAATTCTCTACAAGACATCTTTCATCATGACAAACGCAGATTAGGGATCCTTCGAATAAAAACTAACGATTAATTCGATGGTTGTTGTTTATTCGAATTATTTGATAGTCTGAAAAGTATGCATGAATGAAAATGGATGCGAATGAATTAGTTGAAGCAAAAAAATAAATTATTCGCGAATGAATGAATTAATAGTAGTAGTAAGTAATAAGGGGAACTATAAATACCAAATAATTCATGATTCATGAACAAATTCTGTTAGTAACTAATTAATTACTAATTCGTTGCAAATTACTAAGTTTTGAAATGTCTTTGTTTTAAAATAAATCAGATTTTATTGGTTAAGTGGTAACTAGCTGAATAAAGCTTAAACTATAAAGTAAATTTTTCTATTTTATTTTAAAAACAGGCACTTTATTTCTGCGGTCATTAATTATATAAATGGTTTAGAAAAACTTCTTTCTGATGGGACGAACGTGGTCCGGCATGGAAGAATACTATAGATGTAAATCATATTATTAACTTAAAGCACTTACATTATTAAAAATGTCTTTATTAAAATATGTTGTCCCAAGTATTACAGATAGCATAAAGAAAAGTATGAGTATGAGTAAAAGTATGAGTAGACTTTTCAGTTCATTTACAATTGACAAATCACTATAATTTTTAACTAAAACGGGAGCTGCTGAAATTGGCGTCGTTTGTACTTGTATTTCTTTAATTCTTTTGTCAAATTGGGTCAAAATGCTAATTTCTTCTTCATCTACTAGTCCGTCCTAATTTTCGTTGTCTTCGTTGGTGGAACTTGTAGATACTACTCTGCCTTTGTCTAAATTATTTTTCACTCACTTCACTACTTGAAGTAATTCCAAAAACCTGATTTTGTAAACCTTGGATCAGTGCATTTAGCAAATAGTTTATTTGATTTCAACATTCCATTACTAAATTCGAATGAACTCATTCAATGTTTGGATTAATTCATTTAGTAATTATTTGATATTTCAATTTATTCGATAGTTTCCATCATTAAGGCTGATTACTTACAGAGTTCAAAAAAAATCGGGTACCCCTCCGTATTCACCCCACCAATCACCACCAATCACCGTGCGATTATTTTATTTTCCCAAAATTTCGATAAAAGGAGCTTTTGCCATGCAAGCAGTCGAGACACATAATACTAAAGAACAACCCAAAAATTGATTGATCGTTCCAAGCAATGAATCGTGTTTTTAATAAATATTAGCTATGAAACATAATAAGGATGCTTTTATTCTATAACTAAAAAGTTCGATTATTTTTTGTATACGTTTCCCGATTAATTTGTTACATGATTATTGCCTATTTTCATTCATTAAATTAATTAATTCTTCAATGACAATTAGCATTACAATGACTTCAAGCACCTTTACAAACGTACTGAGTACAGCCCTGCCAATGTACTTGTTTTATGCAAATTGCACGGTCGAATAAGCGCTCGGATTGTCGGCAAACCTCCAAAGGATTGTGCTGAGAATGTTCTACTTATTTATCGTTTCTATTTTCTTTTGCATTCTTATCTACAACCGACGACGGTATCATGGGAAAAATAACTTTTCTGGTATTCCGTTGTTTTATTTACTTTTGTAAATTTAAGAATGGTTAAGGCAATTGTGAAAATAAACAAAAGTGTAACTATTTGTATGGAATAGAGACACGAGTTATTTCTATTGCAACGTCGAAAACTAACTAAATAGTTATGTAAATATTAGATAAAGGATTTGTCGATAAATTTCAATGAAAACTGTTTTACATAAATTAACGTTTCAATTAGAAGGAATGGTTAAATAAAACTTCTTCTTTATATATTATTGTTGCCTGGTTTTCTTTAATGTAGTGGGTCTTGTCCATCCTTCATCGGTCCATCTCCTTCTTGGACGTCCTCAGGAAATTTTGACGATATGTTGATGAGCAATCTTATTTATATGATGGTTCCATTCTTGTTTTCTGTTGTTCACCCATGTACGAATATGTTCGACATAAAATATGCTTATCTTTGGCTGGTTTCCCTATCCTGCTATGTCTTCATTTCACAGGTTTCTAGGTATCTGCGTTTTCCGTGTTTCTGGTCTTGTCTCAGGTTTGCTTACAGATTTGTATAATCTTGATTTTCTTTCAATTCCTAGGTGATTATTATTCCATATAACACACATCAAAAGTGTATAAGGAATACAAAGTTTTTTCTGACATTTCGTTATGATGTCTAATTAGTTAGCAATGAACTTGTCTTAATTTCAGTGTAATATGATTTCTCTTTGATGAAATAATTAAACAAAAGTTAAGAAGTGCACTAATTTAATGGTATTTCTTAACGGAACTGGGTGAAAATCTCACTAAAACGACATATTGCCTTGTCTTAAACCAAAAAATGTTGAAATTGAATTATGAAAAAATTAAAAACATCATTATGAGATGGATTTGAAATATCTCAACAGGAAAAAAACTGTTTAGTTTTTTTTTCTACCGAATTACCTACTTTTTTTCCAAATTTCAGTCGAAAACGTCATACCAGTCCGCTGTCGCTAATGCAATATCAATTAAAGGACTCGGTCGTTCTCTTTTAAAAAAAGTAAAAGATTGTGAATAAATAAATATACGACAAGAAATTATGGTGGTTTTAGAATCTTATACTTTATATATTTTATATATTTTTTTGCAAGGATATAGTTTGTCGTTAGTTTTTATCATCATTCCCGTCCGTGAACCGTTATTTTCAAATAAATAAAGACACACCCTGTATATGAACGAGACCAAGGAAACAGGATCCCGTTAAAATTAATGACGGTATCTGTCTATCTGCTTGTATACCCATCTGACCAACCAACATACTAATAAGAGTCAGTTTCGCTTTGATCCTAAACCACAGTTTAATGGATAAATTTCCATGATTGCCTTTGAGAATTTGTGATGGTGAATACATTTTCAAGCCGATGGACTATTTCAGTTCGTTGAACAGTCGAACGATGTATACCTAAAGTCCATTGATTATAAAGAGATCACTATACCATCCAATCGATAGAAAGACGGTGGTAATTTACAGGTGTGAATAAAACAATACGACCTAATTTTCCTGAACAAAATAAGTGAAGCAAATGAAATACTTTTGTAATAAACATGGTTTTCTGGATAATACTAAGCATACCTTCTTCCAACTTCATGGATATTAGCCTCGACACTGTTCGAAATATGTTTATGTAAAAATTATTAATTTACAACTGATGTTACTATAAAGTAATTCTGAAGTTATTAATTAAGGATGTATATCCAATATTAAATTTCAAGTTTAATTATTAACATGAAAGTATGTTGAAGTATAAACATTAATATTTATTATTAATTAAAAGTGCCTATTGACACTTTTATTACTATTATTATTTCTGCCGGAATTGTATTATTTATAGTCAGGTAAAGTCAGCACGAAAGGTTACGCTTACTAGCCACGGCGACCTTCCCGATGAATACATTAACTACCTGGACAGCTCCCCAATTTCCATCCGATAACAGTAAAAATCTCACAATAATTCTCATACTTATTCTAGGTTAATACATCACTACTCACTTTCCGCAACAAAGTCCAAAATCATCCATATTTTAACGATCTCTAACAATCTAAAATCTTTCAATCTCAACTATTAATTCGTTCAACATGTTTGATAAACACTTTCAGCTGTCCCCACACAACCCACGTCGGTGTTGCAGGTTTTTTGCGGTTTTCCTGCATACTCTATGAATTTATTCACTAGCCAAATGGACCGACGATCGACGCACCCGGATTTTTGGATTAATATTATTATTATACCGCCGACCACCGTAAATAGTCCCGAACCATCGAAGGCACGTCACCGCAACTTTTCATCAATCTCAACAACTCATCATATTCCATACACTTTTGAAAAATGTCTCCTATACACTGTTCTTTCGTAAATTCCCAAAACCAATAAAAATCTTAAATATCTAATATTTCATTATATTTCTTCTTAATATCGGAGACATTTCAAATTCAGTTAACAACACCCTTTTACTTTAAACAATTTCAATAATTCCTGACACCTAGCCAGCTCAACTCATATATCTATGTATCGGCAACGATACATGGTTCGTCTTCAACATTTAAGCTCCCATCCTAGACACTTTTTGTCCCACCATCTCTGCACACTTTTGAGCTTCGCTGCTTCCAAACACCATCCCCCTATACACCCCAACACAAACAACCATCCAGTTGTTTTCTAGCGAAAAGTCCATCCAACTCTCTCTAAAATCTACACTTTTTAAACAAATTTTTCCTAGCCACTTCTTAAATAAATTCTTACTAGACACCTTTTCTACCCCCAATTCAATTTCTCAGTCAACGCGCACAAAACCACCCAACACATCCCCAACCCAGCCCTGAAGAGGAAACCAATCCTACACCAGGGCATCACAAGAAAAGTTCAACTTCTCCCAAGAATACTCCATTCAACAGAACTCACTCACGAACTTCTCTCTCTTTCTCTCTCAGCACGAAAGATGGGGTACCCTTTGATAAATATCAAAGAAGCTGAAAATTTACATGAACGTTAGGAATACCATTATAATGAAAGTGTGAAAAGTAACCATCGATCGATTTATGATAAAAATAGCTCACACAAAAATTTTCCCTAAGATTCACCATTTCTGCGAAAAAGCGATTCTAAAATGTACTGAAGTTATTTTCCCCATAATATGCATGACTAAACTATCTCTGTACATCATTACATCCATAATATAAGTAGAAGTATTAGTCTGTGTGACTAATACATTAATATTGAATGATGATCACAAAAATCAGCCATTTATGATTGCTTTCAAAAAGTTAGCATTGATATTGACAACATAAATGCTACATACACTATGGATGGAGGATATTTATTGCACCCTTCATTCGGCAACATATCTGATAAACATGTTCAGTACATATGTAGACATTTTGGTCAAAGAGTAACCGTAGTATTTGATGGCTATAGCGTTTCACCAAATAATATTAAAGCCGCAGAACAACGTCGCTGTGTGGCAAAAACAGCGGCATATACTCTGACCAATTTATGACAGTCCCAACTCGCTAACAACAATTTCTGTCAAACATTCATAATAAGTCTCGGTTCATAACAATGCTAAAAGAAAAATTGACAGGTAAATAAATTTGAGTCAAGCAAGCTGACAATGGCGTACTTACAATGTACTTATAGAAACTGCAATAAATTAATAAACTCAAACCACTTGATGTAAATGTTGTTGTTGGTGAAGATATTGATCTGTTGATATTACTTACCACTCGAGCTCCAATTAAAAATAAACGGTTTTAAAGATTAAAACTAACTTTTCCGCATCTGTGAGATGCTCTGAACAATATTCTTTCATAAAATTGTCACTTGTATACACTTCGGGGGATGTATCGTGCTAGCAAACAGAGATTTCTCCAAAAATAACCAAAAATGTACTATAGTAGTATACCTGGATTTATAGGACCCGCTGTACTCGCTCTAGTCAGCTGAAAATCAATAGGGTACATCTGTGAGACACCTTGAAAAATATCCAAATATAAAATTGGTCACTTGTATACGCTCCGCAGGCTGTATCGTGCTAACAATCCGAAATTTCTCCGAAAAGGACCAAAAATGTGGCACTTCAGGTACCATAGCACCCGTTGTACTAGCTCTGGTGAGCTTAAAATAAATAAAGTTTATCTGTCAGACGCCCTGAACAATATTCAATCGTAAAATTCATCAATTTTATACACTGTGGTGGCTGTTCGTGCTAACAAACTGAAAATTATCCAAAATGACAAATTTTTTGTACTTCAAGTACCATAGCGCTCGTTGTACTGCTTTTAGTGAGCTGAATATCAATCCTGTTCATATTTGAGACGCCGTGAATAATATTCAATCATAAAATTGGCCTCTTGTAGGTACTCCGCTACTCCGGAGGCTGTATCGTGCTAACAAAGTGAAATTTCTTCAAAAATAACAAAAATGTCGTACTTAAAGTACTATGGCACCTGTTGTACTAGCTCTGGTAAGCTAAAAATCAATAGGGTTCATCTGTAAGATATCGTGAATCATATTTAATCATAAAATTGGTGACTTGTTGCACTTCGGAAGCCGCATCGTGCTAACAAACTGAAATTTCTCAAAAAATGACAAAAATGTCGTACTTCAAGTACCATAGCACCCGTTCTACTGGCTCAGGTGAGCTGAAAATCAATAGGGTTCATCTGTGAGATATCCTGAACAATATTCAATCATAAAATTGGTGACCTGTTGCACTCCTGAGGCTGTATCGTGCTAACAAGACATGTAACGGAAAGTGGCCGACGACGACATATACACAGGATTTTTTTCTAAAAACCATTTTTTTCGTGTTGTTCTTGATAGAAAATGTAAAAATAACTCAAATTTTTTTTTCAAAATTCCAACTTTTTTCTCGCAATATATAGGTTGGGCGGAAAAGTAAAACCATTTATTTTTTGAAACCAGACAAGACTCAACAACGATCGGACATATTTTCAAATGAGTTTATCGGCTTATCCTCAATGTAAAAATAATATTAAATTTTTTTTATAATTCGCGTATAAAATAGACTTCATTATAACATTGTTTACAGTGTCACAATGCTCTTTGAACACTGTTATAGTAATTTTTAGTGTACAGTTGGTTATTGTATTTAGTTATATTTTTATTTGACATTTGACTTTAACCTTGACACAAATTATAAATAAAATGGTCTAGCGTTGTTCTAGCTAGCAAATTATTATATTAAAGGTAAATTAGAATGATTTATATATTAAAAATATTAAAGAATAAAGTACGTTAACGTTTATTTATCAATGATTTGTCAATTGTTTATTTTTATATTGTATAGGATCAATAAATAGGTATACAAAACTTTCGATTTTTGGTATAAAAGTTTTTTGAAGATATGAACTCTGCTCCAGAAACTCCAATCACAAACGGAATTAGTTTTCTTCTTTCCGTATATGGAGCTCCAAAAAAATTGCACAGATAAGTTACTTTACCTACAATTTGCAAAACACACACGTAATAAAAAACGTGTGGAATTAGTTTGTCTTCTTCCAACCTCCGCTTCTGCTCACCAACATTTTATCGATTATATTACCAGGTTCAAGTATGGCTTGGTAATCAACTGGACTCACAAGAACGGTGTTTGAAGCTGATCAATAATGTATTGAAACCAATCCGCACTCTACTTCTACCTGCATCAGAAAAGCTCATAAAGACTATTCTTTGCAGCTGCAAAAACGAGTGAAATTCGAAAAGTGGCTGCAAAAAAGTAGGCTTATTTTGTTCACCAACATGCACCAGTTGTCAAGGCCAGTCGTGTTCAAATGTTGAAAGAAGATCCTAACATCAACGACGAAGCAACTGATGCATTGCTATTACAACAGAACAGTTTACGTCGACTCAGGAAGATGAAGGAGAAGAAGTTGAATAAGAAGACCTGGCATTCCATTAAACTTAAGGAGAATACACCGTGGAGTAGTCCTACCGGGCAAACCACCTTAAAAAACGCGTCAAGTACACTACCTCATAGGTGGGGTGGAAACGTGTTTATATTAAGAAGAATGTATCTTCAGTACAAATTAGAATCGCTTTTTCTCAAAAATGGTGAATCTTACGAAAAAATGTGTAAGGACAATTTTTGTAAATAATTTCATGATCTTTTTTGCACGCGTAGGATCGATGTGGACTTTTCACATTTCACTCATTATAACGGTATTCCTAACGTTCATGTAAATTTTCAGCTTTTTTAGAATTTACGCAAGGGTGAATATCTATCTTGACCGAACTATTAGAATAAAACCATATTTACCTACTGTTTTTGAGTAATTAAATTGAAAATCTTAATTTAACTAGTTACTGTCAATATGAAAAAGTTGTCTTTATTAAAGATGAAAATGAAAACTAATATGTTTAATTTAGATGAACTAATTAAAACGGTTTACAGTAAGATAGAGAAAATGCAAATATACAGGGTGTTTCCAAAGTAATCTAAAATATTGCTGTGGGCGATTCGATATTAAATTTTAAGACGAAAGGTTCTTGTCTTGTCGTTAAGGAGTTACAGGGCGTTAAATTGTTTTTAATAAATGAACTTTGACTGTAAGCGAAATTTATGTGAATAGAAGCAACCACATTGTGATAAACATAAACAAAAAAAAATAGTACATTTCAGAGCTGATGTTTAAAATTTCCTCCTCCAACTTAAATACAAGCATCCGCTCGACGTCTAATCGACTGCCGAATATGTTCGAAAATGTCTGAATTATTGCGAATAACATTACAGCCTCGTTTGATGCGATATTGAAAATCTTCTACGTTTAAGATAGGGTTTGCGTAAATTAGTGATTTTAAATATCCCCACACACAAAAATCTGAGGATTGTGTTCGGGTGACCTTGGGGGTCATGGGTGTGAAGATCCTCATCCGATCCAACGATGTGGGAAAACGTTATTTAAAAACTACCATACGATCACTGTAAAATGTGGAGGAGCACCATCATGCATAAACCACATACGCATTCTTATTAACAGAGGTACATCTTCCAAAGGAACTGGAGAAGTTAGAAAATAAAGATATGTCTCATGAGTCAACCGTGCAGGAATGAAAAATGATCTTAATAATAATAATAATAATCGTCGATAATACCAAGCCATACATTGACCGAAAAGGTTTGCTAGAATCGTGTAACACTTGAAGCATATGGATTTACAATGCAACGTCTTGAGAAGTTCATCAGCAAACAGAACATCGGCAGCAAAATTGGGATTGTTTGCGATCTTACGTAAAATCCATTGCCAATACTGCATACTGATAATCATTAGGAAGCAAATATTGAACACATTGAATGTGATACGGATACAATAATTTTTTTTTATAAGTAGATTTATTATTAACATTGACTTCTGGTACTCGTTTCTGGACGTTCGTCAATAATTTGCAGAATTAGGTCTTCCAATAATATTAGTCGATTTCGCAAAAGTTTCCGTTTCTTGTAAACGAAGGTGGTAAACCATTATTTGAATAACGCTGGGCACACATACGTCTAGCCTCTAAGGCATTACCATTCGCTAATCCATACAAAAAGTGCATATTAGCCGTTTCAGCATTAGTCAATGAAGGTATCGTTGTTAAAAATTAACTGTCTCGACCCTAACTTCGTGGAATATGCTCATATTAGTGTTTTTAAATGAAACTCACGGTCTCTAGTTAATTCCACAATATAATAAAAGTTATATCGATATTGATTTATCGAAACAATTGTCAATTTTTTAGAATTTTCAATAACTTTTATTATATTGTGGAATTAACTAGAGACCGTGAGTTTCATTTAAAAACACTAGTATCGTTGTTAACTCAACATAAACTAAAGCAGAACTGGTGCTACACCGAAATCAGTGTGATAAAAATGTTTTTATAATTCACGTCTACAAAGATTACTTTGTGACATCGAAAACAGTTGCACAACATAACCATTTCAGCATCGTTTTTGGTAACTTTTTATACAGTTGGATGCACTCTAACTTATGGCTGACAGAATAACATTTATAGCTGACATTTTCTCTGTAATTTTTCATATTTTTTTCTACACAGCACCCTAAAAATCGCTCATATTCCTTCTCATATTTTTGTTTAGATTTTTCAGGTAGTAAATAATGGACTGCATTATCAGCAATATTGCGAAGTTCTGGTGGAGTACATTATAATTCGCAGTTTAGTTCCATATTGATAAATTCCGTACTATATATTAGTAATTTATTGAACATTTAAATTTAAAAATTCTGCAACTGTCACTTGTAAGGTGAGGGTACCAACATAAATAAATGAGCACAAAAATCCCTAATTGCAATTTTATTTGTTTCAAAAATCATTTTTGCACGTTCATTATAAAAAATAGTATGTAAAATTCGTATCACAATGACTTTTTGCAGTATTCGTGCTTTGCGTAGCTCACCGCGTAACTCACCGCACTCTTACTACAAAATGAGTCATTGTGATACTTGTTTTACAATATACTATTTTGTTTGCTTTAGTTTTTAGGTTTGACACAGTAATGATGAACATTCCAAAGGCTACTTAGAATAAACATGTTTTTTCTTATTACTTTTGAAACCCAGTAGCGTCACTGAGGACAAGAGTATGGTCTAAATAATTCACTTATAGTCACAACTCGTTTATTAAAAACAATTCAAATCATTAATGACAAGACATTCACACATGTTTATAAGAACTTTTCATCTTAAAATTAAATAGCGAATCGTCTTTAGCAATCTTTTAGATTACTTTGGAAACACCCTGTATATACCAAAAAAAATATTTATTTAAAATATATAAATAATCAACTCATGAAAGAAGTTCTATTTATCCATTATTGTTATGCATAATTGATAACGCCTTCTCATATTCATAATTGCATTTCAAATGGCTTTATTATTTTTATTTCGATGGTTGATTTCAAGTTGAATCACTTCATCACTTGAATACTGTTATTATTAACAATATTTTTTAGAAATCCCCAAAAACATGAATCCATAGGGGTTAAATCCGAACCGTTAGATTATATTTTAACGGGGTTACAATGCTCTGAAAGCTAAGGTTTATTGTGCCTCCCCCCTATCAGAGCTGTTCTCGCTACCACTACCGTTGACTTTCCAGATCCAGGGTTTTAATGAAATCTCGTATTTGGAACGGCTTCTAGGAGGTTAGATCCTCACTCTTGCAAGTTTCTTCTCCGAAGCACTAGGTGATCCATGGTTTCAAAGTTCTGCAGGAATTTTCTGGAGTGATCCAGCCCGGAAAGGCGCCGCCAGAATGTTTCTCTTTCGGTTTCCTTCTTCTTTCGAAACTCTTTCTGAATTCTGATTCAGAACGGGTTTAACTATATGCGGATGTGCTGCCTTCCTGCATCCAAACCATATCCTCTAATGTTAAAGAATCTCTTGTATTTAAATATTGCCGCGTAAAACAAATCATTGGCGCATGTTTGAGAAAAACGTCGACATGCCCAGAACAGTAGTAGCTCGTAAAACTTTGTACAGTGAACATTAATTTCGATAAAAAAAATGGTAAAATCGTTCTGACAAAAGTCAACCATAAAAGTGTGCCAAAACATATCTTCAACCATCCCAGGTGCCTGGATAACGGACAGTAATACAGCTTCACCAGGAAGGAGCCTTATAGACTCTTTTTTCTTTATATGTAGCGTTGATGATGTGCTCAATTTTATATAACCAACAGAAATACAGTCCATAAACATTTTTCATATTTTCGACATTAACAAGTAAGATATTATATACTTTAGAAATCGGGAAAAACATTTCAAAATTACAGGGTATCCCATTCAACAAAAAACTATTATTTTCTTGTATTCTCTAAAATTTGCACGTTAGTGAGCATATTAACAAAATAATTTTAATTTATAATGATTTCCATTCAATTTACAAGATATTGTTAATTAGTTATCTAAAGTTCCTGAAAAAACATTAAGTTTAAAGGAGTGCTGATAATGTGAATTCCAATAATACAGTGTATATTTAATACTGATGCTGTTAGATTTTTTTTTATTAAACAGCCCCCACTTATTTTTCAGTGTTCTATCTTTTCCTGTAGTTGTGCCACCTTTTTTGAATCACCCTGGATACATTCGTATTTTTACGGTATAGTATTGGAAATTTTCGATGACTAGATTCTGTTTTCGATGTTTTTCAAATCAACGGTGTAACAACATATTAGAGTCAATCACTGGTTCAAGAGATTAAATTTTTCAATACTGAAATTAGTTACTTCTTGCAATTTATTATTCGAGATAAAAAGTTATCATTTCTGATACTTACAAATATGTGGGATTCTATAAATCAATTCGATCCAATTCAGCTTATTTCCATTAAAATATGCAAGTATGTGGTAGTTAACACTACATTTTCAATTACATATTTCCATGTTCAACCATATTTGGTGATCCATAGAAGAAACAATCGTATTTTATCTTATCCTTTAAAAAGATTCACTTACATCGTGAAGGGTGACATCAGAGCCACTTGCAATACCGTTAAATGACGCCTTAGAGAGACTTGTTCTAAATCCTTTCCTGCCTATTCAATTGACAGTTATTCGAATCCCACAAGTGTCACATTGTGTTCGATGACTTGATCTACTTTGTCTCTTGAGTATGTCCTTTTTTTATTCGTTCTCATGCAAGATAGCAGCACTAATTTGACGAAGAACCTTGTTATTGTCTATTTTTTTTTCATGAAAATGTTATTTTTAATTAAGAATTTCAAGTCATTCGGTATATAACAATGATAAAATACATACAGTGTGGAAACTTGTGGAATAGAAAAGAATGTTCCTATTTTAGAAAATTATATAAAATGCTGGGGCAAATAAACTTCAAATTTGCACATATATTTGAATGTAAACCAGCCTAGTGTTATTGTTGAAAGCTCCTTATTAAAGATTACCGTTTATTATGAACACAGCGTGAAATTAATAACTTTACATTTTCGATATTTTTTTTAAATAAGGAATTAAAGGAATCGTTAAGAAATGTTTTAATTAAATTAAAACACAATTCTTCCCTAACCTTGTTAGTTTGTGATATACAAGTTCATAAAGAGTATAGAAGAATTACATATTTTATTGCATATCTTCACGAGGGATAGAAAAACAAACTTAAAACTTTCGACATGTTTATAGTCTCTTCGAAGCACGTCAACACTATTAATTTTGTGAAATTCTAATACGAGGGTGGTCCCAGAAGTACCCGACCTAAAGAAATCATAAAAAGTTTGGAAAAAAATATATTTATTTTTCAACGTAATCTCTTTTCAGCTCTATACACTTTTCCCAGCGATGTTGAATAAGTTCGATACCCTTTTAATATAAAGAACTGCTTTTCTCCTCAAAATAGTCATTAACTACCGACACCACTTTTTCATCGTTGGAAAATCTTTAACCACTGAGCCATTTTAAGTTTGGGAACGGAAAATAATCCAAGGGTAAAAATTTGACGAATAGGGTGCATGAGGTAGGTATTCATTAAGTTTTGCTATTGCAATAAGGGATTTGTGAGCTGGTGCTTTGTCTTGATGAAATATCACTTTCTTCTTAGCCAAATGCTTGATCTCTTTGCTCAAACGTCGCAAAATGTTTACATAATACTCGCCGTTCTGAGCATAGTGTTCATGCAACTGACATTGAGAAATATTACATTCAATATGCCCCTTCTAAGCATAGTATTCATGCAACTGACACTGCGAAATCTGAAATTAAAGATGTCCCTTATGAGCATAGTGTTCATGCAACAGTTACTAAGAAATCTGAGATTGATAATGCCCCTTCTGAATAGCATAGTGTTCATGAAACTGACACTGCAAAATCTGATATTGAAGACGCTCCTTCTGAGCATACTACTCATGCAACTGACACTGAGCAATCTGACATTGAAGATGCCCTTTCTGGACATAGCCTTCATGCAACTGATGCCCCTTTTGAGCATAGTGTTCATGCAACTGAGACTGAGAAATCTGACATTGATGATGCCCCTTCTGAGCATAGTGTTCATGCAAGTGACACTGAGAAATATGACATTCAATATGCCCCTTCTGAGCATAGTATTCATGCAACTGACACTGCAAAATCTGAAATTAAAGATGTCCCTTCCGAGCATAGTGTTCGTGCAACAGTTACTAAGAAATCTGACATTGATGATGCCCCTTCTGAATAGCATAGTATTCACGCAACTGACACTGAGAAATCTGACATTGAAGATATCCCTTCTGAGCATAGTGTTCATGCAACTGACAATAAAGATGCCCCATTTTGAGAATAGTGTTCATGAAACTGACACTGAAAAATCTGATATTGAAGATGCCCCTTCTGAGCATACTATTCATGCAACTGACACTGAGCAATCTGACAATGAAGATGCCCTTTCTGGGCATAGCCTTCATGCCACTGATGCCCCTTTTGAGCATAGTGTTCATGCAACTGAGACTGAGAAATCTGACAATAAAGATGCCCCTCTGAGCATAGTGTTCTTGCAAACAAATTTTAAGAAATCTGACATTGATGATGCCCCTTCTGAGCATAGTGTTCATGCAAGTGACACTGAGAAATCTGACATTGAAGTCCCTTCTGAGCATAGTGTTCATGCAACTGACACTGAGAAATATGACATTCAATATGCCCCTTCTGAGCATAGTATTCATGCAACTGACACTGCAAAATCTAAAATTAAAGATGTCCCTTCTGAGCATAGTGTTCGTGCAACAGTTACTAAGAAATCTGACATTGATGATACCCCTTCTGAATAGCATAGTGTTCACGCAACTGACACTGAGAAATCTGACATTGAAGATGTCCATTCTGAGCATAGTGTTCATGCAACTGACACTGAAAAATCTGACAATAAAGATGCCCCTTCTGAGCATAGTATTCATGAATCTGACACTGAAAAATCTGATATTGAAGATGCCCCTTCTGAGCATACTATTCATGCAACTGACAGTGAGCAATCTGACATTGCAGATGCCCCTTCTGGGCATAGCCTTCATGCAACTGATACCTTGTACCTACTTCCCAGTCATTTTTGTTTTGATATTATGTATTGCTTTGCCTCCAATAATAAATATATAGTTATAATTACAATTAGAAATCCATATTTTTTGTCATATATCTCTTATTTTCGATGAGGTCTTTTGGGGTAATCGCGGCAATTCTTTGACGAGACAAAGAAATTAAGTTTTCTTTCCCTTCTGCAGGTGCGTAATTAGGCGCAAATAGTTCTAAGCAATTAGAAGATAGTAATGGCATCATACTCTGGTGTTATCACTTTTTTTTTACTACTTGGCGGCTTACTAACGATTGAAAACACATTTTTTGTTACACTGTAGCAAAAACGGATAGGAGTCAGTGAGGCGATATTTTTGGTTTTCAGATGAGTGGCGTCTGACGTCTGATCTACCGCTCCTATTAACCTATTGCTGATTGATGCATTTATTTAATAATTTTTCTAGTGGTCAGAAAAATTTTAGCATTGATTTTTTGGAGTAACTAAGCAGTGCACAAAACGTCAAACGGGCTTATTTTAATTTTTGGTACTTCAGTCTAAATCTGTGTATAAAATATTTTGTGGTACAAATTAGTAGAAGATCGGAGAAGAATGGGCTTGCTATTCAATTTATGGATCAGGGGTTGTTTGAAGGGGTTGACGTTCATATTTTTTGTGGTACAAATTCAGTTTCAATGGAGTCGACTTATATTTCGTTTTTCAAGAAATTTTGAAAAGTTTGGAGGATAAATTGGCTTGCTAATCAGTTTATCTAAGCAGGGGTTGTTAAGTAGGTTGACTTTAATATTTTGGAATATTCTTAGTGGTACGAATTAGTATAAATTCAGTACTAATAGAATCGAATTCAATATTTCGTTTTTCAAGAAATATTGAAAAGATTGGAGAAGTATGCAGCGCCATATTTTTTTCTTTAATGGGTAAAGGTACAAAATTATTTTTTGTGGTACAAATTAGTACGAAATGAGTTCTAAAAATCGTAATAGGTTTAATTTGATTCTGCCAGCTTCACTGAGGTTCTGTATTTGTGCTTTGCTAGTGATACTTAAAAAATCAACAAACAGTATGAACAAGTTGATTATTGTCAACGTACCAAACGCCAAAAAAAAACTAAATATTCGTTGCAAGCCAGTTGTGTCTTCATTAATTCAGTATTTTGAAGGAGAACGTGATAATAATAGACTGAAACTACTGTAAGAGAAGTTAGTTCATGATTATAGAGATACTTTAGCAATTTCATTCTTGAATTCTCCAAGTATCTCCACTGATATTTTGATGGTAAAATGATTAAACACAAAAAATCCAGATGATCACGAACACTACAAAATAATTAAACGTGAAACAAGAAAATTGATTCAGAAAGAAAAAAATGAACTTTGGGATAAGAAATGTCACGATATCAATACCTACATTGGAGGACGGAAAAACACAGAAGCTTGGAGATTCATAAATTCAGTTCGAACATCACATAAGGAAATATCACACATACAGATAATAGAAACAAAAAAATGGATAGACTACTATAAAGAATTACTTACTGAAGACAGACAAGAATATTGGAATGAATCAATTACGGAAGAAATAGATATACAAGGCGAAAACGTTGAAATCACTGGGGATATGGTCAAAAAAGCAATAAAAGGTTTGAAAAATCTTTATAATGGAGCAAACTCAAGAGTAAAAATAGGAAAATATATCACTGATGAATTTACAGTGAATAAAGGTTTGAGACAGGGATGTTGCATATCGCCAACATTGTTCAAAATCTATGTGGCAGCAGCTTTAAAACAATGGAAAAAGAAAATTAATTGAATGGGAATAGAACTCGATAACACAACACTTTATACTTTGCAGTTTGCCAATGATCAAGCAATTATATCAAATGATAAGGAAGATATGATGCGCAAGTTGATTGAAGAGTACGAAATCTGGGGTCTAAGGGTCAACATTCAAAAGACCAAATATCTTTGTATCGGTGGAGAACCTAGTGATCTAACATTAAATAATGATCAAACAATAACACACTGTCAGGCCTATAACTATCTGGGAGTGACATTTGACTCAACTGGGACAGATAACAAAGAAATAGAAAGTAGAATAACAACAATGGCATTCTGTGGAATAAAAATATTACAAAGAACAGAAAATTCAATATATATGAAAATTTAGTGAAAAGCAGCCTATTTTATGGATCTGAAAACTGGACACTAACAGAGAAATATAAAAAAAGATTAGAAGCTGTTGAAATGGATGCGATAAGAAGATCACTCAGGATTTCAAGAAGAGATAGAATCAGGAATGACACCATTAAAGAAATAATGGGGATTGAAGGTACCATTATAGACGACATAGAGAAAAAACAACTTACATGGTATGGGTACATACAACGTATGTCAGAAACAAGACTCCCTAAACAAGTAATGAACTGGCAACCGATAGAACGTCGGAAAAGAGGAAGACCGAAAACCACTTGGAAACAGGGCGTGGTTAAAGCCATGAGTGCTAGAAACCTGCAAGAAGTGGACTGGGACGACAGGAAAATATGGAGGCAAGGCGTCGGACAACGTCGAAAGACGTTCTAAACTGGCCTATATATATATATATATATATATTTTAATGATATCATTAATTTCACGGGGAGTTGCGCCTTCTTTCGTGGTGAAATGAAGCTAATTTGAGTAATCTCTTGTGATAATTCGGGACGAATTTTAGTGAACACGATGTTTGATTAATCTGCAATATATTAGGTACAGTTGCATTATTGGAACTTTACCAGTGCGTCATTAATATCTGATAACATAACCGACAAATGTCTAATTATTTTGTTCTGTTCTTCACTATTAATAGAAAGAGATGCGACTTAATAATTATGTCGGTTATGTTATCAGGTATTAATGACGCACGGGTAAAGATCCAGTTTTATTTTCTATGATTATTTGCCAGATATTACATCATTTTTGTTCAGTTTGGTATGCGTAAAAGAATTCAGTATTTTCCATTAGTTGTATACAATTAAAAAATTATATTTAGTAACATAAACAAAACAAAAATACATAATAATTTCAAAACTTCCTACATTCCTCGACAATTCTGACGATCAGACAACATGGCAAGGTCGTGACGACATAAATGATCTTTGACGCGCAACGGTATTTGTATTAAAAATTCTACAGTCAATATAATGGCACTGAAATAAACCAAACGCCGTAAATAATATTCAACATCATTATTTCTATGTGGTTAAGTTACATCACATATCACAGTGAAAAGAACAATGTTTCTAAATTTATGTAACAATATTAAAAATTATCCTGATATAATTGGCGGTTTTTCCTCCTATTGTTGTGGCTGTTAATTATTTGTTTGTCTAATAGGGCAATCGAATTAATGTATTTTTTATATTGTTTTTTTGTTTAATAATTATTTAATAGCCTCAATTAATAAATTTTGGTAATTCTATCATATTGGTGTTAAAATTGTATCTCGGATATGTTCATCTGGTGCACAAGGAGGCACTAATTGGTAAAAATATGAAAGTACAAAAGTAGAGATCGGCGTATTAATTCAAATATTGCTTATGGGTGTAAATAAATAAAACAAACCATGTTTTGCATGTGAAAATGACGACTTCGATTTTGAGATAGATGAAAACATTTTAACTAATGTATACTCCTAGTGATTAAAACAAACATTTCATTATCATATGTCAAAATAAACATTCGTTCCTGAAAAATGAATCCTAAAGTATGTGATCATAACTAAATTCATGTTTGATTTACACTCCTCAGTAAAGCTAGCACACTCAATTTTTCAAATTAAAAAAAGACTAATGCATAATGGACTAATTTGTACTCAAAAAATTAAAATTTGCACCTATTCGGTTTTTCCGAAAAACCGCTATTTAAAGTGCTGTTGAGCTCGCTTTACAAAATCAAATTTTAATAGCCTAACTTTAAACTTTGAATTTAGGACTAATTTCTTCCCAAAAAATTAAAAATTTTACCCATCCAGTTTTCCCTGTATAAGACTTTTTAATGTTGTGTTTGTGTGGAAGCAGGGATGGCCTCAGACGAAGACTATTGGCCACAGATTTTTTTTTAGTATCAAATGAATACACATAAGTTAAAGATCTTTTCTTACTTCCTTAATGAAGTTGATTATAGAATCGGAAGTGGCTTTATTTGTGCATGTCAGGAGAGAGCTAATATTCATTGGAAGAGGACAGTTATGGTCCCTTAAAGAAATATATAAATTAGATATAGCCGCTATGTTTTTCTTACACTCTAGAAATATATTATTAGTTTCACCGATAGACATGTTGTGACAGTTGCAAAATGGAGACTGTAAGAATACCCAATTTATGAATGCATAGTTGGCGCAAAATATATAGTGTAGCAATGTAATCGTACATCCCCTTTAAGTTATATTGCGGAACTAGACTCTGAAAGGTATTAATATTTTGTTTACTTTTACCAATACCTATATTGTTTTTGATGTTACGTAATTGTTGAAAGGGCGTCTCAATATAGAGTGTCCATGTTATTCAGCAATACTCTCTAGGGAGTATAATTTCCTTAATTTCTGTGTCTGTAAACCTTCAATCAGTTGTTTTGTATAAGAATCTTCAAAGTACAAATTATTATCCATTAAAAAATTTTGTAGTTCGGTCTTCTTGTACCTTTTATTTGGTATTTTATTGAGCTGTCGTGAATGATAAGAGCGTTGTCAAGAACTACAACACTATTTAGCTCTAAGTTTGGGACCAAAGTGAATTCTAACCATGTTCTTATGAGAGTCAACGTTGCAATCTTCCATTTTTTTTTCCACATATTTTTAAGGCATTTGTAACCTATCTTTAATTTCCACCGCAATGCACAATAATAAGTCTGGATCTTTTGTTTGCAGGCATTGTTGGCCTACATATTTTTGACACATCAGTCCATCCTTTCTTAACCATGTCGTGTGTATCATACCAAGTTTCCTCCAAATAGACAACTGGCCGGTTTTCTTCTCTATACTTAGTTACTTGTTCCAAGTAGCGCATATCCACTATTCTTCTGCTTTCCATAACTGTTTGACATTTATTAATCACTTTGAATTTGAATACCAATTTTTTAATCCAGTTTTCATACAGACATTTACATTACGGCCGACATTTGTCAATTTATTTCTTATTATTTCAATCGTTGGTAACTCATTACTTTTGTAACAATCATATATGATTTTTAATAATTTTATTACAGACACATCTATAGGTTTAATCAATCCCATATCACATCGCTTCTTGCGTCCGTAAGGCCCATTCTTGGCTATTTTACATATAGTTGACAGGAACTTCTGTTAAATCAGATACAGCTTGCATTAATTTTGTTTCTTCATTGAAACTTTTCCCGTAGATTCTTATACACATTGAAACATATCTTCTGTGTTTCCAAATTTAAATGACGTCAAAACCTCTATTAAGCTGGACCCCCCACCATCGCAAATACAGTTCGCAACCAGTCAAAAATTTAGTGCTATTTAGGTGCTAGTACCCTAGTCCGGATTTTAGTTCTCAAACCGTTTAGCAGGAAATCGCGTGAAAAATAGGGGGTCCAGCTTGCCATTAAGATGGACCCTCCTCCCCCATACCAGAAAAAATATATGGTGATCCAGTATACATGACATGTACACTATAATTTAGTACTAATTAAGTGCTCTAAGATAACGTTAAAAAATTGACAAAATATAACATTCTTTAAATAGTTTATCTGAGGAACGTAGGCGCCGCGCTCTAAAATTTGTTACACAATCGTCAAAAAATTTGATGCTCGCAGGACTATGGTACTAAAATATTCCTTAGGCATCGTACTTTTGTAAAAATACAATGACAGAAGTTAGTGTTACCTGCATCACGTGGAATTAAATAGTTTATATGGGAAAGAGAGCGCGCTGCACTCTAAAATTCTTAGACGAACGTCAAAGAATTTGGTGCTCGCAAGATTATGGTACAAAAATATTCCTTAGGCATCGCACTTCCGAAAAAATACAATGACAGAATTTAGTGCTACCTGCATCACGTGGAATTAAATAGTGTTTATACGGGAAAGAGAGCGCGCTGCACTCTAAAATTCTTAGACGAACGTAAAAGAATTTGGTGCTCGCAAGATTATGGTACTAAAATATTCCTTAGGCATCGCACTTCCGAAAAAATACAATGACAGAATTTAGTGCTACCTGCATCACGTGGAATTAAATACTTTATACGGGAAAGAAAGAGCTCCGCGCTCTAAAATTCGTTAGACGAACGTCAAAGAGTTTAGTGCTCGCTAGATTATGGTACTAAAATATTCATTAAGCATCGTACTTTCGAAAAACTACAATTACAAAATTTAGTGCTATCTGCATCACGTGGAACTGAATAGTTTATGCGGGACAGAGAGAGTGCCATGCTCTTAATTTTCGCTAGACGATCGTTAAAGAATTTGGTACTCGCAAGATTATGGTACTAAAATATTCCTTAAGCATCGTACTTTTGAAAAAATACAATGACAGAATTTAATGCTACCTGCATCACGTGGAATTAAATAGTGTAAACGGGAAAGAGACAGCGCCGCGCTCTAAAATTCGCTAGACGAATGTCAAAGAATTTGGTGCACGCAAGATTATGGTACTCAATATTCCTTATGTATCGTACTTCCAGTACTAAATTCTGTCACTGTATTTTTTATAAAGTACGATGCTTAAGGAATATTTTAGTACCATAATCTGGCGAGCACCAAATTCTTTCAACGATCGTCTAACGAATTTTTGAGCGCGGCGCTCTCTCTTTCCCGCATAAACTATTTAATTCCACGTAATGCAGGTAGCACTAAACTATGTTATTGTATTTTTTCCAAATTACGATGATGAAAGAATATTTCAGTACCATAATCTAGCGAGCACCTAATTTTTTAACGATCGTCTAACGAATTTTAGAGCGCGGCGCTCTCTCTTTCCCATATAAACTATTTAATTCCACGTAATGCAGGTAGCACTAAATTCTGTCATTGTATTTTTTCGTAAGTACGATGCATAAGGAATATTTTAGTACCATAATCTTGCGAGCACAAAATTCTTTAACGATCGTCTAACGAATTTTAGAGCTCGGCGCTCTCTCATTCCCATATAAACTATTTAATTCCACGTAATGCAGGTAGCACTAAATTATGTCATTGTATTTTTTCGAAATCACGATGCTTAAAGAATATTTCAGTACCATAATCTTGAGACAACCAAATTCTTCAACGACCGTCTAACGAATTTTAGAGCGCGGCGCTCTCTCTTTCCCATATAAACTATTTAATTCCACGTAATGTAGGTAGCACTAAATTCTGTCATGGTATTTTTTCGTAAGTACGATGCATAAGGAATATTTTAGTACCATAATCTTGCGAGCACCAAATTCTTTAACGATCGTCTAACGAATTTTAGAACTCGGCGCTCTCTCTTTCCCATATCAACTAATCAATTCCACGTAATGCAGGTAGCACTAAATTCTGTCATTGTATTTTTTCGAAATTACGATGCTTAAAGAATATTTTAGTACCATAATCTTGAGAGCACCAAATTCTTCAACGACCGTCTAACGAATTTTAGAGCGCTGCGCTCTCTCTTTCCCATATAAACTATTTAATTCCACGTAACGCAGGTAGCACTAAATTCTGTCATTGTATTTTTTCGGAAGTGCGATGCCTAAGGAATATTTTAGTACCATAATCTTGCGAGCACCAAATTCTTTGACGTTCGTCTAAGAATTTTAAAGCGCGGCGCGCACGTTCTCCAGACAAACTATTTAAAGAATGTTACATTTTGTTAATTTTTTATCGTTATCTTAATTACTAATTAATTAGCACTATATATTTTTGTCTGGTATGGGGGGATTCAGCTTAATGGCAAGCTGGACCCCCCCCCTCCCGCCATTTTTCACGCGATTTCCTGCTAAACGGTTTGAGCACTAAAATTCGGACTAGGGTTCTAAATTAGAACCTAAATAGCACTCAATTTTTGATTGGTTCCGAACTTAATTTGCGATGGAGGGGGGTCCAGCTTAATGGAAGTGACGTCGAACCTTGTTTTCAATTATTTAAATTTTCATTGTTGTTACAGACAATATTTTGGACAAAACTTGATATTTCCCAAGAACGCCACATTGAAAATATTCAACTTTTAACTAAAAATATAATAAATATGTATCCTACCGAAATTCCTCAGAAAAACACTACACTCTTACTTAATGTCAGCCTATCAACTAAAGAGTGAGTGTGGCTTATCAGTGGTGAACACCTGTTGTGTTCGAAAAAATTGCCAACTCAAAATATACTTATAGTTCAGTAAAATTGGGAAAAATAATAAGTTATTTGAAATTTATATTCTTAATTCTTCTTAATAAAACGAGATATAAGGTAGTGTTAATTGTCTGGTGTTATGTTGAAGATGTTTTTAAATATAAATAGGTTAATATTATAACATTAACGCTAAGTATCTTAAATAATATAATTGCTGGTTAAAAATTATCGTTAGACAGTCGATACATGTATTTGATAATTATAAAATTATTAAATACATTTTGCCGATTATTAGTTGAAATTATACCTAATACTAAATGAATATATCGTCAAATAAGCATTTTAAATTATAATATTGACTGGACTATGACGGTATTTAAGTCGAAACCTTAAAGTTCGTACTATATCACTTACGTCGACTATACATCAAACTTCAACCTTTATTTCTTATCATAATTACCTAATTCAACAGATACAAGCAAAAAGTTGATGAAAGTAGTTTTAGTTTACAATCTTCTATCAACGTTTGATATTGTCTTTTTTCATTTGTAACATATTTGAACTTGATCCAAAACACTAAGCTGTTTACTGTATTAATATAAATGATTAGCTTCCTTTGGTGATAGCAAATTTTCAAGAGGAAGAACTGAGAACGATCAAATTAAGCTGTGAATAATAGGTTTGTTCCAACTTCTTTGAAAACCTTTCAGCAACGGTCACGCTCATGCGCAGTACTAAAAAAGTGTTCCAACTAAAAATTGACGGTTGGTTTTGATGGCGTTCCATCTGATTTTGTGACTGTTTGCGAACGGATTTGAAACGATCATTTCGGTACATGGTCGTGAGCTGAAACTGAATTGACTGATTTGCGCACTATTCTGTATTCTGTACATGCACAGCCTGTTATCGTTTAACCTAATATTCGAAATTGTTATTGTTTTATAAATATTTTTATTTTCAATAAATCAAACAAATATTTAATAATGTAAGAAGTCTGAGATGGTGATTTTATGTCAGATATTTCGAATGAAGATGATAAGAGTTATAATTAAATAATCCCAGAATCAAAAATGAAAATTATTTAGGTACCTATGTTTATTTGTTTGTTGTATTTAGGGATCGACCGACCGATATCGGTATATCGGCCTTCTTGGCCGGTATCGGTATCGGCCGATATGGAAACTAAGAAATAGGCCTATATCGGTATCGGCCGAAAATGTGAATTGCTTAATATTTCAGTTCTTCTTTTTTAAAGGAAATTAAAACAGAAATACTAAATAAAAAACAAATCAAGTTTATTATTATTCAAAATTTAGCAAAAAAGTCATTAAAATGTAGAAGTAACACCCTAAGTTAAACAAATTATCAAATTAATATTTAAAGTTAAGTTTCGGCAAGTTGTAATGTAACAAAATTAAGCTTTCTGCTCTTCCGGAGTTAAACGATTTCTTGCGCATTCATAAACATTTCCAGCTGAAGAAAATAGCTGTTGACTATCAACACTACTTGGCGGCGGTGCTAAATATATTATTGCAACTTTGTACATCAATGGAAAAATGTCTTTTTTTTGCGCCCACCAAGTCAAAGGATCTTCATTTCTTGATATTTTTTCTAACTTCTTATACAATTCAATCTCATCATCAATTTTATTCATCATATTATCAGTACTTTTCTTATATGACACTGATTTACTGGTCGTCATACCAGTAAGTTCATCAAAAGTATTCCAAAATAAACTATGAGAAATTGAGCCCGGGACATTTTCCTGAATCTGTTGGTTTACCTCGTGTGATTTTTTGGCGATTTTTCGCTAAAGGAGCATCATCGTCGCTCACTTCAGATTCTCCGGAATTATCTTCCAGCAAGTCTGAATCTAGTCCATTAGTTTTTAAAAGTTTTTTTCTTAAATCTGTAAAGGTTCTTTGCGATAAATCATTGTCAAAGAAAGATATCTTGAACCTTGGGTCCAATAAAGTGGAAAAAAGAGGTTTCTATCAGTGAAGCAGGCTTTGCATCTCTTATTCAAGGAGTCTTTAAGCTCATTTTTGGTACTCTGCACCCCTGAAAAGTCAGCTCCTTCAGCTTTCTGGAGATATTTTAAGAGAGTTTTAAGTAAGGGTATTACTTCCGATATAGATGCACTATTCTTACTAACAACCTTCGTAATTTCTTCAAAAGGTTTTAAGAGATTTAGTAAAATTGTTGCTAGTTCCCATTGGTGGTATGCTAGTGTCACATCTTTTAAAGCTGGATTGTCCATTATATATAAATATATATATATATATATATATATATATATTAAGAGCGTTTTTTTGTTCTATCAGACGTTCCAACATATAAAAACTTGAGTTCCATCGTGTTGGAATGTCCTGCACCAAAGCTTTCTCGGTCATATTAAGGGACTTTTGAATATTCTTCAGCCTATCACAAGCCAAAGAGGAGTGACTAATATGAGTTACTATACGTCTTGCTTTTGCCAATAAATCTATAATTGATCGTTTACTTTCTATGGAGTCATGTATGGCTAATTGTATGGTATGTATGAAACAGGGTTGGTGTTTTAATTTAACCTCATCAATGCCTTTTTTTATGTTGGCAGCAGTATCAGCCAAAACCAAAAGTTCTGATCTAACTCCCATATTGTCATGAATTCAGATGACATCTGTGAGATGTTTAAAGCTATATGTGACCCAGGAAAATGCTTGCAGGCCAGTACAAATGAACATCTTTCAGTCGTTTTAAAATCTATCCAATGTGCAGTAAAAGAAATAAATGGGTTGTTATTATGCTTGCAAGTCCATATATCTGTGGTGGCAGAAATGTTTTCTTTCAAGGAAAGTGATAATTTTTCACAAATTGCCAAAGTACATTTTTTGTATATATCAGGAAGTATTCTTTCTCTAAAATATTTATCTGAAGGAATATCATAACAAGGAACCAATTTATAATTTATTTAAAAGCCGCTTAAAACCCACATCGTTCACAATACTGAAGGGCTGTATGTCTATAGCTATTAATTCTCTGATATAATAGTGAACCTTTTTAGATTTAGTGCTATCAATGTCCCATAACTGCATATTTTCAAAGGATTCAAAAATCTTTGGTTGTGTGGTTGAGCCTCCGCTTAAGCTTGTATATGAACGAGATGAACCAGGTTTTTCGTGTGCTTCTGCATCTAAAAAACAGAAACCTTCTAAATACTGGGTGTTTCATAATTCATAAATTTATATTCAAAGGTACTGTTTGGCTTCAGAGTTCAGGAGTAAAAGTACTCACTTAACAACTTAACGCAAAAACAAAAACAGAAATTTAATAACTTGTCGATATTGCAGCCAAAATTACTAATTTCTAAAACAAATTTATTATATACTTACTGCCATCAACATTTTTTTCTTTTTACTCCTCACTTAATTTTTCAATGTGAAACTTCGCCATATGATGCTTTAAATTGGTAGTATTTGCTGTTTTGCCTTTACCTCCCAGAGAAACGACAGCATTACATAATTTACAGGTGGCATTTGCTTTTATTGTAGAGGCATTACCTTCGTTCTTGGAGAAATACGTCCAGTAAATACTTTTACCACTAATACTGCTAGTTATTGAAGATAATGAACGAACCAAGCTCTTGTAAAGATGACGACGACTGTGAAACGAATGGAGAACGCACGACAAAACGATCCATGTTTGTGAAAAATCGGTGCAATACTATACTACGAGTTTTATTATCTTACCGTTTCCCAGCGAATTCGGAAATTCTGGTATTCCCCGACGGAGCGAACATAGCCGACTGGCCGGGCTTTGTTAAATTCGGAGATTCACCGTATCGATTTTTAGTATTCCGCCGGGTGATTTTACAAAATATCGAATTTGCTCTGCAATTTTTTAGTGATTTTATGGTTAATCCGTGTAACAGTAACAGTATATCATTATAAATCACTTTTACCTCATTTATACAGCAAAAAATTTACGACAAAAATGTATGGCCGATATATCGGTATCGGCAGATATCGGTATCGGCAGATATCGGCTATGAGTTTATCGGTATCGGCCACAAAAAAACATATCGGTCGATCCCTAGTTGTATTGTACAGCTGAACCATGATGTAGGTTGAGGTGATGTTAAAGACTCTGATGATGAAGAGCAAGATATAATAAATATTAGAGAGATAATTATTGCAAATACTTGCCATTCTGAAACAGTATTTCCAATTTGCCACTACAATGTATGAATGTGAATATTTTCAAAAATAAAACAAAGTTATTTTTTATTATTTACATTTGTTTTGAACTGAACAACTCATTATTCATAAACAGGTACAAAGGTTTGTGATTGAAATATGATGTAAAAGAAAAGGAACAGAAAATATAATTTAGTGTCAACAAAAATGTCTCTCTCGTCAACAATGCTTTTACAATTTTACAATCTTAGGTAAGACAAAATATGATATATCTGTAACTTTTTCGTTCACATTTTTTTAGTTATTAAATTTTAATTTCACCTTAAACGATCATTTTTCAGATTCTTAACATCAACTTTTATCTAAAACTTTTCATCCAGTGAACAGTTCCAACTTCACATTTTCGGGATCGTTTGCAAACTGTGTAAAGTCTGGACCTGCGCACAAAAACAGTCCAAACAGTTTCTGAATTGTTTCGTTACAATCTCAAAATCGTCGGTTGCAACAAACCTAATGTCAAATAAAGTTTCTAAAAAATAGGGCTTTTGAAAAAATTTCATCCAAAAAATTTTAATCCTAAGTTACGAAATACTTTTACAAACTGCTGAATATCTTCCCTAATATAATCTCACATTCATTTCGAATTTTCTCTTCGTCTTGGACTTTGACGAAGTTAATTCATTTATAGTGATATTTTTAATGCTTTTAATCTGTAATTGTGTATATATTTTAATAATATTACATTGAGAATGAACAAAGAGCAGTTCGTAAATATACAACAAAAGTCGTGAATATTTATCTTTAATTTTTTAACTGAATCGCCCGTATGTATGTAGAAATATTGATTTCTTTTTAAGCGGTATTGTTTTTTAATTGATATCTCCCCCGAAGCAACTCTTCCAGTAAAATCTAAATAAACAGACCCAGAAAAAATATATCGCCCTTTTCTTCAATTATTTCAAATTTCATTTCAAGACGTCATAAATACAGTCCTGCTACATTGCGATATTTGACACACACGCGTAGTATTATGAACGCGTGCATTTGTTTACAAGAACCGTCTTTTTAAGTTGAGTTCAAAAAGTTTAATGCGTAGCATATTTTGCAGTGAAGTTAGCGTGAAAATAATTAAAATGGGCTCTTGTGAACTGAATACTATTCTGTGATCACTACAGACACTAGTAATAATGGATATTATATCTAAAGAATTTGAATATATAGCATGATGATGCACTGTTGTTTAGTTTACTGTTATGTCAAACAGGTATATAAATTATTTTTGCTGGTGTATCAACCATCCACATAAAAAATTGAAAGGCAAACATTATCAGGCGTGTCGCGGAATTAATTTACCATGGCGATTACGTAGGTAAATTCGGATGGATACATATATTTGTGAAGGTCAACAATTGTGTGACCCTACTGTAAATACAGGTAAGGTCAGAGAAAATTACTGTAACAACAGTGGATTCCATTCATGCAACAAGTCATTGACTGAAATTATAAAAAGAGAAGATAATAATGGAAATGAAATTTGATAACATACAAGGCAGTTTGTGATAAATTTCATTGTTAAATTTGATCATATGTCTAGAAAAGGCCGCAATTAATTCAAGTTCCCCCACAGAAGTAAATTTTATGATAAATAGCCACCCATACTTATTTCTAGGAAAGGAATTCCATCACAAATTTGAAACAAACATAAACACAGCGGGAGGTAGGTAAGTGAAATCATAACATAAGCAAAAATGTTCACTACTAAATAAGAATAATGTCAACAGGCCCGATGTCAAAGTTATAAAACTAAATAATAGACATATGTATGCTGCACATACCTATTATAATGGTCACACTTTCTATTATTTTTAAATAGTCTAAGGAACCACAAAAATGTTGGCCTATCCTGAAAACATAATACGTGAGGCAGTCCTTAACAAGTTGTAAAAATTGGTTATTTATGTTTGGTACTATTTTAATCATAGCATATTTTACATTTAATTCAAATGGAAAATAACCCTTAAAGTTTATGTAATAAAAAATATCAATTAACAAAAATTTTCAATTTAAAACTATGGCAGTGCATATTTTATACCTAATAATAAAAGTGCACGTGTTTTATTTGAAAACATAGACTTTAAGAAACACAATTATTTTCAGTATCCAAAATAGCTACATAAAACATTTTGTAATGGAATTAATTTAATACACTAGACTAATTAACCAGTACTAATTTTTAAATTTTCCAATTACGGTGTCTACTGTAAAATTTCCATTAATAATAAATGGATAAGTTAGCAAGCGCGACTATTTTGAAAAGATATTAACCTAAAAAGTAAACAGTACTCACCCATTGTATCAACAAAAAATATCCAAAACAAAAAGATTCAAATAACTTAATGAGTCACAAAAAACAAATTAAAGACACAGAACGCGACCTCGGGTCAACACAAAAATCTTTTACAGCTTACTCACAAGATTGTGGTTAAGTCTAGTCACAGGTAACTGGCGAAAGTTCAGTTTTTTGACGACATATTTCACTATAAAGCACTAAATCACATCAAAATCGTGATATTTATTCACTATCGACAAACATTACTCACACTATCACTAATCTGATAAAGTTACTTCCGCAAATTTCAATAAAAACATAAACAATGTTCTAGATTTGACAGCGAATGAACCTAAGAATGAATCGTCTACGATATACGTCCATTCAACAGACACGAATGCAGCAATTTGTTATAAAACGACAGCAGCGCGCCGACGGAGAATGCAAACAACACAAGAACCAGAGGGTAACAAGATAAGATCAGATCGTTCGGCTTATACTTCGGTAGAGGAATTTCTCCATTCGGCCTTTATAGGACGGACGATTATACAACATTCGTGTACTAGGTTGATTTTTATTTTAGTCCCCTCACAAATTACTTCTGATTATATTTAATATAGGCTGTTATGTGTTACATGAGGAAAAGGATTATTAGAGTAGTTAGTTAATTCAAATATTTGTATATTAGTAATTCAATTATGTTTCAACAAAAATTGTGTACCTTTAAGATTGAGAATGAAGATACAAAAACTATTAGAGGGCAATGTATTTAGGTATTCCCTTCTTCGATTCTGAAATACGGCGTATTAAAATTGAAATAATTGTGGTACCTTGACCGTGAGTAAATCCGGTTTCCACAATAATATTGACTATAATTATTTTATCAACTTAATATTAAATATAACTTTTTGGTGTTAGAAACTATTTTGGCAGAAAATTAATTAATTAGTTCTTGTTCATTTAAAATATTATCCCACTGTTGTAATGTCAACTTGTATTATGATATTTATATTGTTTCTAGGAGTAATTAGGTAAATACTTTTTTCTACAACTGCTATGAAAAGTAGCATATTTCTCATAGCTTACTTAATTTCAAAACCATATATTGCTCACACTGTGAGAAATATTATTTCTCACGGCACTTTGCCCACACTACATACATTATATGGAGAATCCAGTAGGGATTGCCCAGCCAATTTCAGAAACTTATACTCGATGCCCAGCCGTTTACGGTGGGTGGTCCTCGATGCCCAGCCGTTTACGGTGGGTGGTCCTCGATGCTTAGACTTTTTCTACAAAACTATTACTTGTATTCTTTAAATTTGTGCAGTTGTAGAAAAAGAATAGTGTGCAACATGTGGGAAAAGTACTTTTCTCACTCGTGTGTTTGCGGCACTCGCCCTTGGCTCGTGCCACAAACTTCCACACTCGTGAGAAAAGTTGAACTTTTCCCACTTGTTGCACAATATACTATTTCATTCAAACTTCTATTATTACTTTTCCGCCCAATCCTATCTAATATGCAAGAAAAGTATTGGTTTTCCCCAGAACAGTTTGAAAAAAATTATTTTTTCGTTTTTCAGCAAGAATCAGACGGAAAAACAGGTTTTTAGAAAAAATCCTGTGTGTATGTCGTCGTCGTCGGCCACTTTTCGTAACATGTCTTGTTAGCATGATACAGCCTCCGGAGTGCAACATGTCACAAATTTATTGATTGATTATTGTTTTTAGGACATCTCACAGATGAAACCTATTGATTTTCAGTACAACGCGTGCTACTTAAAGTACCACATTTTTGTCATTTTTGGAGAAATTTGGGGATGTTAGCACGATACTGCCTCCGGAATATTTACAAGTGTCCAATTTTATGGTTGGATATTGTTCTGGGCGCCTCACTATTCATTTTCAGCTTACTAGAGCGAGTACAACGTGTCCTATAAATCCAGATTTTTGGTCGTTTTTGGAGAAATTTCGGTTCGTTAGCAACATGCAGCCTCCGATGTGTTTACAAGTGACCAATTTTATGGTAGGATATTGTTCAGGGCATGTTACATATGCGGAAAAGTTAGTTTTAATCTTTAAAACCGTTTATTTTAAATCACTATACTAAATAAGTGAGGGCCATAAAAACATATTTTGATAGTAGGTACATATGTTGTGCTTGATTGACAAATTCGCGATACTTCTTGACACTGTAGTATTACAAACTTCTCTGTTTTCACTCTTTTTGTTATTATTTCAGGTGAACTTTTTTTTAGCTGAAACCAGTTTAAGGAAAAATTTTTGTTTTTTCCCAAACACATAATCACAAAATTTTTTCTGCGGAAATGCACCATTTTCCGACTTTAGAATAACTGAAACCAGTTACATGAAAACTTTTTTATGCTTTATATTTCAAACACTTTCTTAAACATAACTACGCAAAAGAACTCCTGCGGAAATATGTGATTTTCCTCCCAGGTGTTATCTGTACAGTGGCTGTGCCTTGCAGAGAATTGAAAACTTATTTTTGTTAAGTATATATAAAATATGCGAAATGAGACAACATACTCATAAAAAATATTTATTAAATAACATCTTTAATGTCAAATGACATTTTTAAAACTAAATTTTGTAGAAATTATCGGAAATAAAACTGAAATTCAACTGCAAACTTTGAAGAAAAACTTATAAACATATATGTACCAGTATCAAATAAAGGATCAAAATTTGCCTTGCGGAATAATTAAAGAGTCGAACTCTAAAGTCACCGTAGTCCATTGTAATTGAATTTAATAGTTCAACCATTGTGAACGGGATGGGCTAACTTCCCATCCAATACATTAGAGAACTTAAATCATATGCACTTGCATACCAATCCTTCAATATACATGGACGTAGACAACTAGCACTGAAACTGAAGTAATCCTTCCCAAATTCCTCAAGGTAGTAGAAATAAATTGTTGACGAATATTTTTTATAATTATATTTCTACAATAACAATAAATAACGTATGCGTCTGGTTGCATTAACCCGTATTATCTCTCTAAATATAGAAAAAAATATTACCTTAATGGAATAGGTCACAATTCACTGAATTACTTGCATTTCTTAACTTTTTGAATCGGCAAAGAAATTCTTTTTAAAAAACGGATGACCGGATGACAGTGACAGTTACAGTTGTTACCAAACTGACATATTTTTTAAGCTCACTATCTACGATCAAAAGAACACAGACACTACTGATAGAGATGAATGCGTTTAACTGGTAGTGGTAATTGAATGAACTAAAATGTTATAACCTGTTTTATAACACATTGGATCTAACTTATGTTTCTTACAATACCGCTGATCTCTCAAATACCTTTTCACTGCATTCCATTGAGATTCTATCCTTTGAGTATGTGTCCCATCATCCGCCACAAATTCCACGCTATGATTTACTGTGTGATGAATATAACCATAATTGGAAAGTCCACTGTAAGCTTTCCAATCATCCGTATGAATAATAGATCCCACTGTCACATGATTTTTAATAATTTCTATGAGGGTAGCAGCATCTCTTTTATTTTGCGGACAAACAACTAGCCTCAGATCTTCTAAGTTTTGAGCGATCATTCCCAAAACCCAATGACCCTCCATAACTCGACCACGATTGTACTTCCTTTTCCCAAATTTCGAGTCGTCAATCTAAAAATAAAAATTTCTTTTATTCAATTTGTTGATGTGTTATTAAAATATAAACCTTAAAATATTAAGTTGAGTTTAATCCTCTTCCCGACCTTTAACACAGATCAATGAATAATATCTATTCCTATCAGCTTAATATCGCTTAAAATCTCAAGACACAAACCTGCACTATGATTCCTGGCACTCCAATTTTCGGCAGAGATGCCTGCATTGAAGTAAAAGCACTGGTAACCATCTCCCGACAATACTTCATCCGAGCAGCTATTGTTGCCATTGATAAACTCCCTTCTGAACCACTTACACCAACACATATCCGTTCACATGATTCTCCGTGAGCGAATCCAAAAAGAATCATGCATATAAATATTTAAGAAAAAAAACTTTAAAAAGTCTTACCTACCTATACTATTTTTCTGGTGAAAGATGACTATTTTCAAACCAGGTTTCCTTTGCAACATAAAACGAAGGTTTGCTTTGTTATCGTTTAGAACACCTATATATTCCCTGTTTCTGAAAAATAATAATGCGAAAATATATCCATATTACTCGTATGTCCTTTACATTTTATCCTATAGTAAAGTGATCGACATATTAGGTAGACTTTGATCAGTTATAACAAAATAAGACATCATTTAACCACTAGGTTTCTGTATTTTTACTCCTATACCACATATTATACTAACAATAATAAAGCTCATATCTTAACGACATTTAAAAACCTATTGAATGTTTTTGTACATGCCTTTTTACAGAGTTCCCGATTAAAGTTCGAATCAATCTAAATCTACAATATTTTATCAATAAATGAAAATGGTATATTTCCGCAAGAAGTTTTTTGCGTGTTTATGTTTATAAAATTGTCTAAAATGTAAAACAGAAACGTATTTTCTTGTAACTGGTTACAGCTATTCTAAAGTCGGAGAAATGCAAATTATGCATTTCCGCAAAAAAAATCGAGTCTTTCTGTTTGAAAAATATTCCTAATGGTAAATAAACGAATATTTCTTACATAACTGGTTTCAGCTAAACAAAAGTTGATCCATTATTTCGACTACACTCTGGTCTAGTGTCATTTTTATGAATCTTTTTAGATTATTATTCACTCCCATTTTTTCCGCGCTTGCAGTAATTTATTCCTCCGTGTCAAATGCTTTTTGGAAGTCAATGAAAAGTATTTGTATGTATACATTATATTCGTTTTTTTTGGCATTTGACCTTGCAACCAGAAACTAAATTTGGTTATTTGTCCAGCAATTATTATATATTTCTAAGAAATTTAGACGGGCAGCCACATTTATTTAATAAATTGAATACTTATTATTATGTCCCCTATACACATTCAATTTCATCCTCAAGGATTACAGACAAAGATTACACGCTTCTCTCCCTAGGGTCGGTCAGGGCATTCTGTATACACGAGACAAGGTGGACCTCGGATTGATTGGGTAAAAATTAACATAAGGAAATCACAAAGATTACAATAATACTGCGACCATTATTCTATTGACAAAGGCTAATAGGCAACCGAAAATACTCTTTTCGTGTAAGATAAAAAGGTAAACGACCAACTGGGAGTTATTTATACTAACAGTGTGGCATACTCTAACAATACTAATATAGACAATTTGTATGATGAAGATGATAACGGAAATCACACATCAGTAGCCGATTTGAGTAAAAATTTTAATGACGTACTCTACAGAACTACTAACCTCGCCAATAAGACAACTGAGGTTAGATCCAAAATATCTGATGTGACCAACAGAGTGAAACCAATAAGTACAAAATCTATATCAACCAGAGTTAAAAAATCGAGTAATAATTTTTCGCTGACCAAAAAAAATGACATTGCCTCCAACAAGTGTCAAAATAACCGCGATGTTTTGCAGTCAAATTCAAAATTTGAAGAGAATGAAGACGTAGAAAAAATAATGGTTTAGAAGTCGATAGGGTCGTAGTAACTGAGGAATCAATAAATATCAATTCCTTTTCTAAAAATAATCCTTCTCTTCGTACATTTCATTTTCGATTAAAGATTATAAGAAAGGGAATGATACTCAACAAGAACAAAAGGACACGTCTAAAAATGATGTAGATACCAAGGAATATATTAACAAAGTGAACCAGACCAATGATCTATCGACATCATCCAAACTTTTCAAATCCGTAATATCTACATCCAATTCAGTAGCAAACAACATCAATTCAAATTCCTTATCACGCCGATGAAGTGAGAAAGAGAATCATAGAATACGAGATTATTCGTACAATGATAGTAGTTGCGAAAGAGCTTATAACAATATTTCCACATTCAGATCCATAAAGGGTATCCCCAAGAATCTTTGGGTCTCAAAGACCTCAAAAATATTGGTAACACATGTTTCATGAATAGTATTATCCAATGCCTATCAAACACAGGGTGGCTATTAGAATATCTAAAGAAAGACGCATACATAAGAGATATTAACATAAACATATCTAGCATGAAAGGAATACTAATTAAAGCATTTGCTGAAGTTATTCAAGAGCTTTGGTCTGAAGACGGTTCAGACAGAGTGGTTAATACAGTATCATTGAAAAGTCAGATTCAGCGATTTACTTGAAGGTTCATGGGATACACTCAACATGATGCACAGGAGTTTCTTCGTTACCTATTAGCAGGACTTCACGAAGATGTCAACAAGGTATATGAAAAACCAAAGCCCATATTAACAGAAATTGATGACAAATTTAGTGATATCGAGAAAGCACAAGAATTTTGGTTAAGATATGCGAGAATGGACAACTCCAAGATTGTGGATAACTTTGTCGGTCAATTAAAATCAACAATCAAGTGCACACAATGTGATCACTGTTCAGTTACCTACGATCCTTTTTGGGATTTATCCCTTCCGATACCACAAAGAACAGGTCAATTACGACGTTCACAATGTTTAGATTCGTTTACAAGAGAAGAAACACTCGACGGTGATGAGAAACCAACTTGTTCGAAATGTAAGGAACGAAGACAATGCAATAAATCATTCTCAATTCATAAATTTCCGAAAATATTGGTTATTCACCTGAAGCGCTTTTCGCAAATAGAAAGATTTAGTGGAAAACTTAATGTTTCAATAGATTTTCCAATAGAAGGGCTTGATATGAGCCATTACGTGGCTGATAATGTGGCACCTTGTATTTACAACCTCTACGCTATATCAAATCACTGTGGAACCACTTATAATGGGTCACTACACAGCCTTTTGCCGACATCCCTACACGGGACAGTGGCACGAATATAACGATTCAAGAGTGCTATTAATATCGTGGAAATTTTAGTCAGCCACCTTTAAGTTTAATAATTTTTTTTTATTAGTTATAAATTGTATATTTTCATTGTGAACCAATGTCTTATTTTTTTTCTGCAAAATTTATTTATATATACATATATACATTGTATCCTTTTAAATATAAATAAAATATGTTTATTCTTAAAAAAAACGCATTAAACTGTAAGGACGATTTATTTTTAAGATGGTTAATTTATTTGTAAATTCTCAGGATTCTTTATCGTGTTTCTTGCAATTGAAGAAAATATGGTAGAGGTCGCCGATTTGTTGACATGTTGGGCTGAGATTGTATCAAAGTTTTTAATTTTATAAAGATGAGTAGGATAACAAGCGTGGCCAAATTTTGATCTACTGATTGTTGTTAGACTTTTTCTAGGATAGTTGTAATGTTCATACCAAGGTTTGTTACGTGGTTCTAAAAGGATGTACCTAGTGGGATTAACGAAAGAATATTCTCCCCAATGATGTATTCATTTGCTTTTCATATCTTTTTTTAAGATGTACATCCAGCGTTATATAAATTTATGTGCGAATGCCATCCAATAAACTATCTATTGCTAATTTGTCAGCCAGTTGGATTTGTCCATAATTTGTCTTCTTCATATAATTGTTGTTATTATCTTATATGTTGCATTCAATAGCCTAATTCCTCTGTATTTTTCACAGACTTGTTGGTCTTTTTTCTTGTGTATTGTTACTATTTATCCAACGTTCCATTCTTCTGGCATCTCTGTATTCCATGTCGATTCCGTCGCTTACTGGTGCTGTTCTTACTTCTGTTAATTATATCTCAATTTATTCCTTTGTTGGGCTCTCAATTATTTCTGGGTTCTTCGTTTCTCCTATGTCAACCTCTTCTCTTACAAATGTTTCTGTTAGCAGTATTCCATCCGTGTGTCCTTATATTCCATATCTTTATTTACTATTCTCCCTGCTTTGCTATTTATTCCTGTTGTTTTGGTTTTATATGTTCGGGTTTGTGCATTTATTTTTTGATAAAAAGCTTTGGTGTTCCTCGAATAACTTCCCTTTCTATTTCACTAATTCTTTTTTCAATTGTTTTAGTACTTTCTTCGTTTCTTTTCTTAGTTTTTCATATGCTTCCCTTTCTTCATTTCTGTTCGTCCTTATCCATTTAAACCATGCATATTTTCTCTTATCTAACATCTCTTTGCATTCTTCATCTAGTCATTCCATCTGTTTTTTGTTTAGTACCATTCCTATTTTTTTGTTTGCAGTTGTATTTATACATTTTTTATCTTTACCGTCCTGTATGAATTCCGCTAATTTCTTCTGCCATATTCATTAATTGTTCTTCTATAATATCCCTGTCCTCGATTTGAAAACACTAACTACAATTTGTTTTTAATTTTAATTAAGCAAAATCGTTTATTAGTAAACAAGCGAAACTAGAAGAAATGTGCAATAAGGCACCATACTATTTCGAAAGTATGAAAATAAAACTGAACATTCACTAAGGATTTTATAGTTTTTATTATTTGTTTATTATAGTGTAACTGTATTTAATTGAATATGAAGGTGCATATCAAAATAATAATTCTACACGATGCGTTTAATACAAACATAAACAAATATCCAACTAAATAATATGAAAAGTAAAATCTTTTGTTATAATATGTACATGGTGGCTACGTTAAGTTAGTTCATTGTTTATTATAAATTTTTTTGATTCAGATCTTAGTAAAAGAATGATCTATGATATAACATTTTTTGACCGATGAATAAATTATTTTTATTGACTTAATATTTGAGAAGTTTATTGTGGGTAGTGCTTTTTTCTTAGAGAAAGTTTTTACAAATTGTGCAAATAATAGAAAACGAAATTCTAGGTTATGAATAAAATGAAAGTGGCCTTACTTAGAAGGATCTAAATACATAGTAATGAAAAAATATTGGTGAACATTAGCCTTTAACTCGTTCGCTATCGCCGTCACATATATGTGACGCGTTGGTCATCCATCTAATACCACCGTCACGGATGTGTGATCGGTGTGATCACGGTCAAATCCAACTTAAATTCGCTTTCTTATGTTATGGTCTGGAATATTGACTTTTTTATATTTTTCTGGTCTATAGTAATGCCCGACACACACTTATGACGCGTGGTCTCGAGATTAAATACTAAAGCACTGAGTTAGTTTAGTTTTATTGCGATCGTCGCAAGCACGTGTTGCTTCGAAAAGTAGGCCTGTTTTGTGGTGATTTGTACAATACAGAAATAATACAAGAATAAGAACAGTTTTATTGCATATATCGCAAATTTCCGTTCTTCGGGGCATATTGGCAATAACGCCACGCGTACGCGACCGCTTTTGCGTAAATAGGTTGAAATATTTAAAAGATTAAGAGCGAATTTCAGTCTTATTCAATGTGCACAGATACTATGACACTTAATGATCAATTTTCACTACTTTGATCGTTTAATTATTTCAATAAAACTTGCAATCGACATTATATCATCGCTGAAGTAAGCAACAGAACTCGAAACTGTTGCCATATCAAAATGTGAAATAATACATTAAATAATATTCCTTGTCAAAGCTATACTTCTTGTCGATTTTGGTAACAATTGATAAATATACAGTGACATTATCAAGGAAAAATCCAAAACAAAATTCAACGTCAACAACCTGTACTTTATTTCAAAATATTTGGTCCTATCGTCATATTTTCGTCGAAATAAATTTGTCGAAAAAGACAAAAAAGTAAATAAATATTTTTACTAGCATTGCCTTCAGAAGAACTGTGTTCTATATTTTGAGATTTATATTTAAAAGTATATTTTGAAATATTTAGAATATGATAATCTCTGAAATCGTATAAATAATTTACATGCTAATATCTTTACTCAGTTAATCCCTCGCAGCAGGGGGTTAAAAGTGTATCATTATAAACTTTATTTACAATCGTTTATAATTAATAAATATATTCAGTCAGTATTCAAAAATACAAACAACTAATAGGATATAGATTATATATAATGATTAATTCTCAGTAAAACTATTAACCTCCCCAATCACGTACAACACACACAAAACATGGGGTGTCCTGTGGCGAGCATATCCTAGACGACTTAGGAACAGCTTTATCTAATTACATATATCTCAGACAAATAGCAAACAAATGATATTTGAAGAGTAATTTGCATACCGATAAGAATTATTTCATTTGCTATTTGATAGGAAACGCAATTTACAATCGAGCTTTGGCTTCATTGTAATTTTGTTTATTACTGTTACTTTTGTGATATTTTCTTCTTTTAACTGTTTGGAAAGATTTAATTTGACCGATTTTTGACATTTTATTCATTACCAAGTCATTATTATGGCAATTAATAAACAGGACGCAGCCAGTGCTGTTGCTTTGTTACAAGCAGGGTTGGGCAAAATCTGATTTTTATTAAAAAAATCACGATTTATTTGATTTTTTAAATTTGAATATAAAATTTGAACATTTTGATTCTTGGAAATTATTGTTAATTATTTTAATGTATAAGTCTAAAAATTATAATACAATTTGCGGCTCAAAAACTTGTGACAACGCATTTGTCGCGCTTCTTGCAAGAAAATTCTTGTAGCGATTTGTTTTCCTTCTGTCCTATACACTCACTATACAGTGCCGAGTACTGCCGAGTGAGGCACGAACGCGTTTGTTGTGTGACTATTCCTGTCGAGGCTTGTTTTCCTTCTCAACCTATAAATTGACGTTGCCCAACAATTTCACGCCACTTGTTCCAGCCCATCGTTAGAGGAAGGTGTAATAGCAGAGTTGGTCACTGAGTCAAACCAACTCGTAGTCGACTTCACCGGCAACTTGGACGCCTCCACCAAAAATTTACAAACCCTCGTGTTCTGTCGAACTTTTTAGTTCGACAGTTCTTGTAATACTTAGGAAGTGTTACAACTGTTTCTTTTGAAACAAAATTTCTATTTATGAACCCCTGAAGAAACCCGCAACAACCACAACATAAATTTACACCAGACGCAGGAAGGATATAACCCAGGTAAATATTAAACACCCACGAAAGTTAATAAGTCAGGACATCCTTAACTGGGGAGGCAACTCCCTCTAGCAATGAGTCCGCTGTTAGTATTAACTTTCAAAAGCCATCCACACCTACTCATAAACCCCAAAATGTCCTCCAGGCGCACCCGCAGATCCCAACGCTCCACATCCCAAAGCACCATCCCCCAAACCCACAGTTTCATCGACTTTACCCGACAACTCGACAAAATCCACAGGAAAATTATAATCCCTGATCCCACAGACCCCTCCAATTCAACCCCTAGCTTACTCCAAGAACTTGACGAACTCGGAAAACAAATTAGATACCAAACATCCATAATCGAAGCCACTCCACCCTCCCCAAATCCTCAACAACCCGAATATCGAAACTCCATACGCACCTTACAAACGGAATTTGAAGAAAGGAACAGCTCTATCCGACAGCAATTAGAGGCTAAGGAAAGACTAGACCTCCTCTCCAGACATGAATCTCCCTATTCATCCCCCCTAAACTCTCAAAACTTCTCCACGCCAACCTCAAAACTTTCCCACGTCAACCCCAAACCCCACCGCTTCAACTTCAATACACACTTCCACTCCACCCTCCCCCCAGGACTTACGCCTCCTCTGTAAGTTCCCCAACCTAAACTCCCTCAATTGTCCAACAACCATCCATCCCCGGCGAGGATGGATTCACCCTCGTCGGGAAAACAAAAACCCGATCAACCCCAGCTCCTACCTTCCTCAACAACCCCACACCAACCCCCGCCAACAACCCAGCATACACCCAAACTCTGAACCTCAGAAACCTCCCACCCCAATATTCAACCCAAAAATCTCTCTTTACTCTTTTAAACACCCTCGAACTTCTCAACGGACACATCCTATACCTCAAAGCCAACTTCAATAGAACAGCCCTCCTTAAAACCTTCTCCACGCTTTCAGCAAACACAATCCTTAGAAGACTCCAAAACTCCACTGGTGACCCCAACATCAATATTCACGTTCTAAACTCCACTCAACGTCCACCCCAACCAGTCAAAACCCTAATTCCCTCCTTCTCACTTGTCTGCAGGAATGTAGACCCAACGATCCCTCTCGAAGAATTCGAAGAAATTCTTCACGATCAAGAATTCCCGTTCACCAAAACTTGGCGAATTATCGCCAAGGCCACAAATAAACCTACTTCGATGTTCCGCATCATTACACATTCCGAGATCCACTACCACCAAGCCCTCTCTTCTGGCATTTCATCTTTGGCTTTCCACACCAGTGCGAACCTTCCAACGCCAACCCTCTGCCCCCCGTCCCAAAATACTGCAACCGATGCACCAAATCCAGACACTCTTCCAAATCTTGTCGGTCTCAACCGATTTGCCCCTCCTGCGGCCAAACTGGCCACCGAATCGAAAAATGCCCCAAGTCCGGTACCCCTACTTGCACCAACTGCGGCGGACCTCACGCCGCTTTCCACCCTCGCTGCCCCCATAGGCTAACCACACCAAACACCCCCCAAGAAACCGCCCCAGTCACCCTCGAAAAGCCACCAGTTCCCTTCGAACTCTCTACAGACTCTAAAATCATCATAGAAATCCTTACCGTCACCCTAATGAACGCCATTCCCAACTCGAGGGACATCATAGCCGACACTCTTCGTTACCTAATTCCGTCCATATATCGATACCACTGCTCTATCACAAACATAGGCAGGCGTGCTCACTTTGCCTTCACTACCATCAGGAGTGATAGCACTTCCACTTAAATCCGCGAGCCCCAACCCCCCCGTCGGTGCTACAGGTTTTTCACGTTTTTTCCTGTAGCATTTCACTAGCCAAATGGGCCGACATCGACGAAATTTTTAGATTTAATATTATTATTGGTACTCAAACCTACATTCAATTCAAATCAATTCTACATAAACAATAAACTACAACCTCCCCTCGAATTCTTCAGCGAGCCATTTACCTCTTAACATCAACATCAACACCAACACAACCCCCCAACCCAACCGAACGCGCACACAAACCCCAAACAAAAAAGCCTCCAACCCCGCCCTGCAGAGGAACCGTATCCTATATCAGGGCCTTATCTCGAAAACCCCCAAAACCAACTCAAAACCAACAAACCTTTCAAAAACTCTCTCGAACTTCTCTCTCTCTCTCAATTTCACGGGTGTGAAGTTAGCAGTTGATTTCCAGCAATTAAAATAGTAAAATTGAAAGTAGTTTCAACAAATTGTGTTTTAAAATTTAACATGCATAATATAATATAATTGTCTTTAAAAATCAACTATCGTCCCCCGTACCCACTTAGAAGCCGTCGGGGGGATGAAACTACCCCTAAACGATAAAAAATTTAATAAATAATTCAGAACCTCGACTTCTCGTTCGAGTTCCAGAATGATATTCACAGGATACATTGAAAATGCCTCTTGAAATTATTTACCACCGCCCGTACCCACTTAGAAGCTGTCGGGGTGGATGAAACTATCCCTAAGCGATAAAAATATAAATTAATAATTCAGAACCTTGACTTCTCGTTCGAGTTCCAGGATGATATTCACAGAATACATTCTAAATGCCTCTAGAAATCATTTACCGTCGCCCGTAGCCACTTAGAAGCCGTCGGGGTGGATCAAACCACCCCTAAACGAAAAAAAAAATAATAAATAATTCAGAATCTCGACTTCTCGTTCGAGTTCCAGGATGATATTCACAAGATACATTGCAAATGTCTCTAGAAATGATTTACCACCGCTCGCACCCACTTAGAAGCCGTCGGGGTGGGTGCAACTACCCCTAAACGATAAAAAATAAATAAATAATTCAGAATCTCGACTTCTCGTTCGGGTTCCAGGATGATATTCACAGGATACATTGCAAATGCCTCTAGAAATTATTAACAACCGTCCGTACCAACTCAGAAGCCGTCGGGGTGGATGAAACTACCCCTAAACGATAAAAATCCTCGAATGAGAAGTCGAGGTTCTGAATTATTTATTAAATTTTAATTGTTTAGGGGTAGCTTCATCCACCCAGACGGCTTCTAAGTGGGTACAGTCAGTGGTAAATAATTTCTAGAGGCATTTGCAATACATCCTGTGATTATCATCCTGGAACTCGAACGAGAAGTCGAGATTCTGAATTATTTATTAATTTTTTTTCGTTTAGGGGTGGTTTGATCCACCCCGACGGCTTCTAAGTGGGTGCGAGCGGTGGTAAATCATTTCTAGAGACATTTGCAATGTATCTTGTGAATATCATCCTGGAACTCGAACGAGAAGTCGAGATTCTGAATTATTTATTATTTTTTTTTCGTTTAGGGGTGGTTTGATCCACCCCGACGGCTTCTAAGTGGCTACGGGCGACGGTAAATGATTTCTAGAGGCATTTAGAATGTATTCTGTGAATATCATCCTGGAACTCGAACGAGAAGTCAAGGTTCTGAATTATTAATTTATATTTTTATCGTTTAGGGGTAGTTTCATCCACCCCGACAGCTTCTAAGTGGGTACGGGCGGTGGTAAATAATTTCAAGAGGCATTTTCAATGTATCCTGTGAATATCATTCTGGAACTCGAACGAGAAGTCAAGGTTCTGAATTATTAATTTATATTTTTATCGTTTAGGGGTAGTTTCATCCACCCCGACAGCTTCTAAGTGGGTACGGGCGGTGGTAAATAATTTCAAGAGGCATTTTCAATGTATTCTGTGAATATCATCCTGGAACTCGAACGAGAAGTCGAGGTTCTGAATTATTTATTAAATTTTTTATCGTTTAGGGGTAGTTTCATCCCCCCGACGGCTTCTAAGTGGGTACGGGGGACGATAGTTGATTTTTAAAGACAATTATATTATATTATGCATGTTAAATTTTAAAACACAATTTGTTGCTACTACTTCCAGTTTTACTATTTTAACTGCTGGAAATCAACTGCTAACTTCACACCCGTCTCAATTTCACGCATTTCGCTAGTTAGGTTCGTTAAGTGAAGTGAAAACATATAAATAAAGTAAAATGAGTGGAAGAAAAGAGTACCCAATATGGCAGTTCTATATTAAGAAAACAAATCCAAATAAATTGGGGTGTAGAGCTATTTGTAGAAAGTGCAAGAAATATATTCAAGGGTTAGTCCAAAGACTTAAAGCACACCACGATGTTTGTAATTATCAAGAGAGGAATACAGGTAATTAAATTATTAATTTAATTTTATTTATATTTAATAAAGATTTTTATTATTAACCCGGGAATGATCGCGTTGTTAGATTTTGCCTAATATTTTTTGTTTTTTGTTGATTCTCCAAGCACTTGATATTTTATTTTTGAAATAATTGTATGAAAAAATTAAGCAAAATAATGAATCCACAAAAGAAAAGATTGTTCAAAACGAAATGAAAAGCGCGAAAATCCCCCAGATTTTTCAAACCAAGAAACATGCTACATAAAAACCAAACACAGAAATAAAAAAACTACCCAAATTTAAAAAGACGAAAGTACTAAGTCAAAAAGGTATCCTCATTAAAACTAATAAAAGCACATACCATAAAAACTAGAAAACTGAGGTTAGTATAGTCTATTTCTTAATGTCTGACAGCACAGTAGCCTCATTAAATATTCAAATAGAACATTATCTCTTACAGAGTGATCCTAAGAATTTTACAAGTAAATACTAATATTCTAATGCAAAACAAGTAGGTGTCTGTATTGGTTATCTGTACATCCCTGTTTCAGCTCAAAATACAATATGGTAATAAAACTGAACAATGCCAGCAAAAGGATAAACAGTGCGGCAGTGGCGGAGATTACGATATTAGTTCATTTTGCTTATTTAATTAGATTCGGTCAACATTACAGTTGAAATAAAATTCATTCGTTTAGGCCTATTAACAAGTTACATTTTCATTTTTATTAACTTAAATTAATTAAAGAAAATATAGTTTAATTCTCATAATTCAAATTTATTGACAATGAATTAATGTATATTAATTAAAGTAAACATACCATTTATAGGAAATATAAAATTCAATCTATAGTATCATCCTCTTCGGTGGCCATACAAGAATCATCCGAAGACTCGTCGAGAGAGATCACTATCGGTTCTATAGTTTGTTCTATGAGGTTATCTAAAACCCACATTTTCTTTTCCTCTTTAATTACATGATTCACAGCATCTCTCCAGTTCTCTTCAGTTATTGTTGTCAATGAGTACTTCATGAGTTCACGAACATCTTTCATTTTAAATGTTTAATTATGTCTAGCTACATAACCTTTTATTTGGGCCCATATTAACTCTATCGCATAAACTTTTTAAATTGTAGCTTCTGATCTGAAGCAACCTTTAAAAGTTCTTTTTTCAACACATCATCTTCAAATGGTGTATCTTTTACGATTAACCAGTTTCTAATATCAGCTTTTCTCCAAGAGGTAGATGGAAGATTTTCTGTTAATCGCGAATGATAAGTGGCATTGTCCATAACAATTACAGCATTATTTGGAATTAATTCGACCATTTGTGTAAAATACATCTGCAGTCATTTCTTCATGATATTCTTTGGTTGATGTTGACTGAAAGTCCAGTAAACCACCTTCAACGAACCCTTGATTGCATCCAATATGCGTTATTATTAGTCGGCGACCTTTACCGATAGGAGTTTTCAGTCCAGTAGATAAACCTTCTATGAAAGCTTGATGACTGGTTTGGATACTTTTGTCCTGCCATATTTTTTTCACTGAATGTCCTTCATTGAGCCATGTCTCATCTACATAATAGATTTGTCTTCTCTCCTGTCTGTATTTTCGGATATCTCGTAAATACTGGCGTCTCCAACATATTATTTCTTCGTTGTCGATTAGCACTGATTTGCGACTTTGCTTATCCCAACTAAAATTTAATTTGTGTAATATTTTCCACAAAGTTTTTCGCCCTATGTCATTGATGACAACATACATCATGATTCTGCAGATACAAAGGATTGAAGAAGATGTATGTACCACTAAAATTGGAAGCCTAATCCTTCCTATCCGATTAGGAAATTATCGTATTATACAAACATACATTTATACACTATATAGATTTAGACATTGTTTTTAAGCAAGTAAATAGCTTAATAAAACATTACTATATCATTAAAGATAGTATTAAAATAATTAATAGTAGTAACCCCATATCATACCATAATTTAGCACAAAGTATTTAGACAAGAACAGGATCTTTAATTAATTCTTTAGAAATAAAACTGAATAATCTATATCACTTGTAAATGCAGTCGGAAAAACTGATAAATGGCTTTTTGGCACATTAGATGCAGACGGTGAAGAACGATATAACAAAGCAATTGATATATACTACAGAAAAATCAGAAAAATATTATTCAGGAATTTAATTTACAAACCTCTTTATAAAAAAAACTTATTGAACACTGTAATAAATCTATAAGTATTTTAAATAATAATCAAGAGACACTTAAAAATAATTTAGAGAAAATGCAAGCTTCATTTTATCATAAAATAGAAACTCTTGAAAGCTACCTAAGTTTTCAGGGAATTATATCACAGATAAATTTAGATTGCCAATCAACGATTACCTTAATAGTAAATTTATAAAACGCTATAGTATTTTCCAAATTAAACTCTCTACATAATTCAATAATTTCTTGTTCTAATATATTCAAAATGATTAAGTATTTACATAATATATATGACTCTAATCAATTGAGAATGTATTAACCTGCTATCAATTTTTGGGCACTCAAGTGTCAATATCAAATTCTAAATTAATTTTTGCAATTCATATACCTATCCTTAAAGAAAAAACCTACGATTTTATCATATTTTCCCAGTTATCCAAAATCATAAAACGTATACCCTTCTATTGCCGACAAAATTCCTGTATCCCAAGATAATTGTACAATACAGCTACTCCAAGGAGAAGATCCCTCACATTGCCACATCATTGAAGTAAATTTGCAAGAAACCATCATTGAACCCAGTCACCGAAAATGAAATCCTAGTTATACCCGAAAAACCTCAACAAATATTTTCAAGATGTAGAAGTAACAGATATATTCTTGTGACGTCTCCAATTAAACAAAGTTCCAGACTCATGCGAAATATAGACTAATAACCAGAAATATATTAATAAAATTCCAATTAATAAAGGCAAACCGTTCATACTACCAAAAATTGAAACGGAAACATAACAAAAATAGACTTTTCGAGGAACTTAAAGAAATTAGCAGAATTTCGAAACAATTAGAACCACTTACAGACGTTGAGAACAACCCGTATAATAATACAAGCATATTAGGAACAGTTATTGGAATTGCAATTGCTTGTGCCTTAGTCTACATTTTCATCAAATAAAGAACCCAAATTTTGAAGATTTTCAAGAAGAGGCCAAAGGAAAACCCTTCAGAAAAAAAGAATATTTCGAAAAGCCACTCCGTGTATTTCGAACCTTAAGGAGGGAGGAGTTATGTCTGCAGCAGTGGATACCTGTAAAACCGCATAATATACATTTTTGTACGATATTATATATTCTGTTTGAAAACCATTTTGATTCATTCTTTGTATAACTCTTAGTACAGTCTTTATTAATTTTTTGTTTATTTTTGCTCTTTGTTGAAATATATTTTTTATAATGACGATGATATTGATTTATCGAAACAATTGTCAATTTTTTAGAATTTTCAATAACTTGAGTTTCATTTAAAAACACTAATATTTTTTATACTTAATTTTAGTTCTTTTTAAAAAAACATTTTTTATAAAGAAAAAGAAAATTCCAGAAATTTTAGTTTTCATTCATTTTAATACGTACAATGTAATTGTCATTCAAGAAAGCATTATTCACTTAATCCTTAAATTTTTATGGATTAAGGTAACATAATTTTAAAACTGTATAAACAATATTATTATCACATATTATATAACAGCTTCTGATTTTTTGTCAATCGTCAGTTGGATCAAGGTCACATAAATTTGCATATTGGAAGCAAACTAATTTCCAAAAAAAAAGCCATATCTGTAGAAATTCCCAGTAAAATTGGCCAAGAGGAATTTAGCTTGAATAAAATTTAGATAAAAAAGAATTATGGGCAAATTTGTTACAAACATTTTTAAATTTCAAATTTAGATGAAACAATAAATTATGAAATTCACAAGAATACCTATTAACTTCTATTTGCATCCGAGAACTTATTCTCTTAATTATTACCACACCATTGATGTGTATCAATGATACATAATTTCCCCACAAATTATTATGTTAACTAACTCCTTAGTTAGTCATTGCTGGCTAGTACACGGATTTTATTTTACGAAATTGACCACGCACTTTTACTATTATAAAATATATAGGTGTAGCTAGTTTCTAAATGACTGACACTACAGCAGCTTCGTAATAAAAACAAAATTTATTCATGCAGTGACAACAAAATATTTTTAAAGTTATCAGTGGGTCTTATTAGAACGTTTGTACTCACGATCTGTATCTGTATCTGTAAAAGTTTGAATGGTGGGTGACCCCACAGCACTTAGGCCACAATTGGCCCATTGTGCATCCTTCTGAGGTTCAAAACTTCCTTCTAGCTCGTCATCCAGCCTACTTCCTAGAAGTAGGCTATAACGTCGCCTGAATTAAGTTCCCTCATATTGGCGTATGTTAGCCTGTACTCGCCGAATACTTGAAACCTAAAATGAGAGAGTGTCTGACATTCGCAAAGAATGTGTTCGACAGTCTCATCTTCTTGTCCACATCCTCTACAAAGTGGGGTGTTAGATAGACCCAGTCTGTGGAGGTAGGTAGCAGTGACCAGTCAGAATACCCGTGGCTGTTCGTAGGTTCCGCCTGTTCATAGTCACGTATTTTTTGGCTATCCGGATACTGTAGCAGTTCCTTGGCAAGCCTTCTGCGTCGTCCCATCTACCCTTAAACGTATTAAGGGAGTGTTCCTTTAATAGGTCGGCCGTCGCTGACGCCGATAGACCAATGAAAGTGCCAGGTCCCAAGAGTTTTTGGGAGGCTGCCTTCCTGGCTAGCGAGTCTGCAATACGGTTTCCTTTCGATTTATAATGGCCCTTGATCCAGCCTAAAGTGACCGTGTTGTTGTTACAGGCTTCGATTAAGGCCATGTGACATTCTAGTACTAGGCCTGATGTAATACGTGGTCTGTTCAGGGCTAGTAGTGTTTGTCTACTGTCCGTAAGGATGTATATATTATTACCTGTGGTTTTCCTTTTGGTTATCTCTTTTGCAGCGATGCAGATAGCAGTGAGCTCTGTTTGAGCAACACTTGCATTGCAGCCCATTGCCCATTTTATGTTTAGATTCAGGGATCTGGAAAAAATACCACATCCTGAGCCCACATTGGATTTAGACCCATCTGTGAAGATGCGGATTGCGCCTTCTTCCAATAGGTCTTGTGCGTTGTTTTTAAAAATTACTTTGTAGGGCCTGTTGAAGGCATATCGCGGTGGAATCGAGTCCGTATTGGCCTGCAGCAGTGGGATCTCCCTGAGGGCCTCATGCCACATGTTACGTCTCAGTTTACCGGATCCTACATCAGGTTGTATACCAGTAGAACGTAGACGTGTCATGGTCATCAAAACAACCTCATTGATGTAAATGTCGAGGGGAGTGAGACCGAGGATTACCTCCATAGCTCTTGTTGGTGTGGTTCTCATGCCTCCTGTTGTGTTGAGGCATGCTGTTATTTGGATTTGGTCCAGTTTACGGACAACTGTCAGCTGGTTTGCTTTAGCTCCCCAGGCAATCGTGCCGTACGTTAGCATAGGTCTGTTGATGGCAGTGTAGATCCAGGCAGCAACCCTAGGTGACATTCCCCAGGTGCGGCCGATGGTTCTACGACACTGCTCATAAGAAACATATGCTTTTTTAACTCTGTTTTCTAAGTGAGAGTTCCACGTTAACTTACTGTCAAAGATGACCCCTAAATATTTCACCTCTGAAGAGAAATTAAGTTTGGTATCTAGGAGCTTTGGAGCTTGATGTTTTGCAAGCTTCCTTTTTTTCGTGAAAAGAACCATCTTCGTCTTTTTTGGATTTATTGACAGCGAATGGTATCTGCACCATTGTTCTATGATATTGAGGGCCTCCTGCATTAAAGCGCAGAGTGTCTCCACGATTTTCTTAGACCAAAAAAGGCAAAAATGATACAAAAATGAAGGTATACAACAGTACCTATCAACAGCGTAATTTGAATAACGATCAAAAAATTTTGGAGATAGTTGCAATGAAGACAACAGAAATGAAATCAAAGATGAATGAGAAAAAAGAAGTAGCCAAAAAAATCAAATAACTGATAAAACAAAGTAATATATTGGTAAGAAACTGGAGATAAATAGACTTAAGATCATATATAATGTGTGCCAGACTTGATCGAAAGCTTTTTGAACGTCCATGAAAATGGCGGCTGAACAGCGTCGTTGATTTAGAGCTCGGGTGACGATGGTTTGAAGGTTGGTGGCGGCGTTCCGACAAGAGTGGCCTGGCCTGAATCCGAATTAAAATGCCGGAATTATATTATTTTCGGTACAGGAGTCCAAGATTCTCTCTTTTAACAAACAACGTTCAAAGATTTTACCTAAGACGCTGATTAATGAAATCGGGCGGTAGGATTCAGGCTTTGTAGGGTCTTTGCCGGGTTTGGGGATGAGAACTACGTTTGCTGATTTCCAACAATGAGGGAAGTAAGAGAATGCCAAGCTGGCGTTCAACAGGAAGCAGAGCGGAGGGAAAATCTCTTCTGGCAGGTTTTTAAGTGCCTGTCTCGAGATTCCGTCGTGCTCGGGGGCACTGTTTCTCCCAGCTCGGCACGCCTGCTGAGCTCCTTCGATTGTGAAGGGTCTAAGAAGCGGAGAGTTCTCATTTAGCGGAATATGGACGTGTGGGCTTCGAGTTATGTTACGGGTAAGGAAGTCTGTTTCTATGGCAAAGTCCCTCAGGAATCTTGGATTGTCAGGTGGTGTAAAGACAGTTTGTAGATTATTTTTGAAGGCGGTGGCTCTGTCTTCAAGGGTGTAGATCTTCTGTCTTTGAACTTCGAGATGTGATTCTATCTTCCTCTTAAGGCCGACAAGGCGGTAAAATTTTTGTCAAAACACGCGCCCTTGTCTGAAGGCCAGTCCGGCTGTATCGGCCATCCATTTTCTCTGCTTTTCAGTATTGATTTCGTACCGAACCTAGGTGTTTAGACGGTTCCATTGTGCCTTGACAGCGGGATCTCGAATGCGGACGTATAACCTGTATAACTGTCTTTTCTGACGGGTTTTAAGAAGAATTCGTTGCGGAAGTGCATGATAGTTGATGTTTATGGTGGTGAGATGTACGGCGATGTCTTGTGCATCGATTAGGAGGGATTGCAATTCCTCTGCGTGATTATCTATGCCATCAATCGTCTGATGAATGACGGGTTGTGGTAGATTAGAGGAGACGTGGTTTGCAAAGGAATCCCAATCGGCTTTTTTGAAATCGCGATATGTGAAAGATAAAGAGGTGTTGACCAGTAGTGGGACATGGTCTGAGGTGATGGGGTCTCCTATAGAGCATTAGTCGTCTATACGGGTTATTAACCTGTCAGTGCAGATTATGTGGTCTATAAGGGTTGGATTATTGTTTTTAATCCGAGAGATGGGAAGGGAGACTAGCTGATCGGCGACTGATCTGCCGCTTGGGTTGGTGTGTGTGTGTGTGTGTCACCAAAGAGAATATTTCGTGAATTTAAGTCGCCCATTATAACGACTCGCGGTAGAGTGGATGCATATTCGAGGAGGTCAATTGATAATATTTGGTTGGGATGTTTAGGATAGTAAGAAAAGAAAGTGGTCGTGGTATTATTCTACGATATGTCAATGGCTATGCAATCAAGACAGAAATTCTGGGAGCAGATGTGGGGAAGCGGGGAGTCCGTTTCCGTGGCAGTAGAAGTTGCTGTCTAAGTAGAATGTGGTGTAGTCAGCAAAGCGAGGGGAATTTTTCAAAAGAGTGTCGGTGATAGTTAATATTTGTATATTTTGGGAATGTAAAAGGTGTTTAAGAAGATGTCGCTATCTGGCTAGGCAATTTACGGTCCCGATTTTAAAGTCCACGACTTAATTTTGGCATTTCTGAGTGGTTGCCCGCGCCACTAGTGACGGTACAGTTATAACCGTAAAATGAGGGGACGAGGTGAGTGAGGATATCGGCCACTAGGCCACGGGCTGTCGGGACGGCGTTCATGATGATTGTCGCTAAAATCTCGATCAAGATTTTAGAGTCGCTGGAAAGATCATATGGGGTCTGTGATTGGGGGGGGGGGGTTTGTGTTTTCAACCGCTTTGGACACCGGGGATGGCAGGCGGAGTGCGAGCCACCGCAGTTTTTACAGAGGGGTTCGTTTGCCCTAGGGCAATTGTTGAGTTAGTGGTCTGATGCACCACAGGAGGGACAGATCGCTTTGGCCTTGCATGTTTCAGTAAGGTGGCCTTTGGTGGAGCATCTGTTGCAGTATTTGGATACTGCGGGTAGTGGGTCGGTAGGGTTTGAGGCCTCACATTGATATGAGAGACCGTGTAATTTGCTGCCCCATGCTAGGGCGCGTTGGTAGGCCAGTTCGTAATTCGTCAGAATTCGGAACATGGAAGTGGGCTTGTTTAGACGTCGGGAGATGACACGCCAGGATCTGGTGAAGGTGAAGTTAACTTCGTTGAAGAGGATGTCCTCAAATTCCTTGTCGGTGAGGGATGTGTCTACATTTCTGCAGACAAAAGAGAAGGTGGACTTGCGGGTTCTCGATTGTGAGCCGGCTCGGGGTGTTGGATTTAGGGGGACGATGGTGACCTGGGAGTCACCGATGGCGTTTCGAAGTCTGCTGGCAAGAAATTCTTGTGGGATTTTGGCGGGTATCTTCAGTAGTGCTGTACGGTTCGGGTTTGCCTTCAAGAAGGAGATATTTCCTCTCAACAGCTCGTTTGCGTTGAGGGGGTTAAATATCTCTCTCCGGGAGGTGTATTTGGAAGGTAAGTTTCGGATATTCAGAGTTTGAAGTGGATGTGTCAGTTGGGAGGGTCGGGTTTGTTGGGCAGTTTGTGGGTGGGGCGGTTATTGTATTGACTGCTGTTGAGTTGGTTGTTGTTGTTGGGTGGTTGGTGGGGGCGGGGTAGGGATTCTTCGGGTTCTCCTCTGGTGCTTGGCGGTTGGTTATGGAGTCGTGTTCACAGACATATGTGAACTGAGGCGGAGCTACGGGTATTTGGGATGAAGTTTTGTTTTAATTCTTCGTACATGGTTTGGAGTTTTTGGTATTCAGTCTTTAGTTGATTAAGTTCACGGATTGCGTCGTCGAGTGAGGTTGAATAGTTGGTTTTAGGGGGTGAGACCCTTGGTGGAAACTCATCGTGAGATGAGATAGAGGGCACTGGCTGGCCAATTCGGCTACGGGAGCGTTTTTGGAAGACATTGCAAGTTGGTTGTGGGACGGAAGGAGACGAAACAGAAGCTTGTTTCGTTTGTGGGGCATTGTTAGTATGGGGTGTGGCGAACATAAGCCGGACAGCTGACTCACTGCCGGAGGGAGTTTCCTCCCAGCTTAAAGGTTTCCTGACCCTTTTGTCTGCCGGTTAGTATTATATATTCACCTGAAAAGTCCTTACGTCTTCAGCTGGGTGGTGGTAGATTTCTTGCTAGAAGCTTCTTCAAAACGTTGTTATTGAAAAAAAGCAAATTTCATAAATAATTTACTCTATAAAGAGCAGTTTTCCATAAATAAAAAATGTCCTATAAAGGACAGATTGAGATTAATCTCAGTTATTATCGGCGAATATGATGGCAAGCCGCTACTGGAGTGATTCAGGGACCGAATTTCCAAAAATGCTTCTACTTGCTGGTCACCGCCTTCGTTCGGAGTCTCGGAGTAAGATGACCAATTTACACAAAACTTTGACAAATTATATACCTAAACTTTCTTTATGAATCACTCTATCTACTGGAGAAAGCCGCTTGAAAATCCGTTCAGTAGTTTTTGAGTTTATCGCAAACAGACAGACGCGGCGCAGGACTTTGTTTTATAATATGTGGCGAAGTGATTATATTAATTGTTCAGCAGTAATTGACAACTGCATGAATAATGGCTATTATTCACCGAAGGTTGTCAGTTTTAATCTCAGAAAGCGTGGTCTTGACCTGTCAGATATGCTTGCATATCTAGTGTCAACCTATAAAAACGTGATAGGAGTATGTTAAAACTGATATTTGATACTTTGTAATATATGTTTATCAATCTATGTCATGTATGTACTATGTTAATGGTACATAGAACATTTTTTACCGAGTAGACGATTGTGAAGAGTGCTAAGTCGAGGTGCAAGCCGAGACACAGAGTCCAGGAATGTGGTTTTTGCTACGAGGTAAACATACTATTTTTCCGCAAATCGTTTAAAATTCGACAGACATTAATTAAATTTGAAAAAATTGGGAATGATTTTATTCACAAATAAATGATGCTTTGAAATTCGTAATAAAATTATTAGGGTTACTGTGGAAACGTATTAAGGTTGAATTGTCAAAATTGACGCATATAAATTTAATTGCAGGTGTTCTCGAAAGTAAAATGATAACAGATGATGAATTTTCCATTTCTGGGACTCCTCCAGAGCTGGTTGAGGCAGTGAATACTGCTTCATTAAAATTATTGCTGAAGAAATAAAGAGAAAAGTACGAATATGCATATAAACGTTTTTTGGATTATCGCAAGAGTAAAAACACGTATTCTCTCTCAGGAAATATTGTAATGGCATACTTAGACCTTTATTTAAATATGAAATCTTGAACATTATGGGCCAATTATTCAATGTTGAAGTGAACACTTGCAATTAAACACAATGTAGATATATTTACTTACATATTCAAAACTTCGTTTTTTATTGAATCGGCAAGCTCAAGGTTATAGGGCAAAGAAATCTAAGATTTTAACGAAAGAAGAAATTGTAAATTTTATATTATAGATACAGAAAATTTAATAATTAAGGTAATTTATAAGGTTTTAATTTCTACTTAGATTACACATCTATTTATTTTTTAGATGGCTTCAATATTTGGTATTTCTGGGGCCTGTGGAATTGATGAGTTAGTCCGAATGACTCTACACGACGTAGAAGACCTAGAATCTAAGCTTTTAATTAGCATACTTGTTCGAAGACAAACAAACCAAGATCATTTGTAATTAATCAGATATACCTACTTGAATAGTTGCTACTTATTTGAACTTTGTAAATCCGTCAGAATATACTGGTCACTGCTTTCGTCGGTCTTCTGTAACAATATCGGTTGACTTTAGTACCGACATAACTAATTGAGTGGCATGGCGGATGGAAGTCATCAAACGTTGCTGAAGGATATATCGAAGAATCTCTTAATAAGGTTGAGGTGACAAATTTTCACAGTACCAAATATTGAACAAAATAAACCTACCACCCCGCATGTTGTCCAAAATATTTCTCATAGTTCTAATAATGTTCCTCCAATGTTCAATAATTGTACTAACTGTCAAATAACTGTAAATATAACAAATTAATTTTAAAATTTATTCTACAATGTATTGATGTTTTCAAAATATAAATTAATTCCTTACAAAATATGTGTTATCAATCATTTATGTAGAACACTAATAACTGTAATGAAATATCATTTCCTTACAGTAAGGAAGTGGATAGGAAATCTTGACATTTTCTTTAAGAAATTTTGTCTGGTATGTCAAAATTTCCTAGCGATTTGCGCAAAAATGTATTTATATGTCTTAAGGCGGTGAGGACATAAAAAAGAAACAAAATTTTTTTGAGCTTCGTGATCTTAGCAACGCACATGTCGAATTTCGAATGACCAATAACACCATTTTACAATTTTAACACTTTTGAAATTAATTTTCAGTCAATAATTTAATTATTGCATATCTTTATGTAAAGAGAAGCTGTTCTCAATTACATTCATAAATCTTCTCGGAACAGAAAAAGCGACCAAATAATATATAGAGACGTTCACCACAATATTATTTTATTGATCAGGGACTCGTGCCACATTTAGAAAATGAACTGAACTTTTTCCCACAAATTGAGATGTCGTAAACAAACCAAATCCCACGTGTTCGACGACTTTTACGGCTTCGCGGTCTTAAAGTAGGCTTCTATTTGTTGAAAATAAAAACGTACCGGTCATTGAAGTGGGTTCAAATGTCCTTAATTAGACGAGCGTTTACTTATTGGTACAGTTGATAAGAAACATTGCGATATTACACAGTTAAACATGAGTCAGTTAAAAAAAATCGAGAAAATTGGCAAGGGAGTAAATTAATAAGTAGTCCGGCACTTTTATAATTATTCTTCTCATCGGAGTTCTTCTATGATATATTTGGTAGGATTCATATTTCAAGTGAATCACGCACTGTATTTAAAAGAGTAAACAATTGTTTGTCGTATATACTAATCACCCGATATCAAGGCGACTATCGAACAGTTCATTTTTAAGTGCCTTCACATGCAGTGTAAGAAAATAAGAATGCCGAATAAACAGAAAAGAAATGCGTTTAAGGAATTGTTACGCATAAAAAAGAAATTTGCAAAACTGGAGAGGGCATTAGATAACTGTTCCACATCTTCTGATTCAGATAGTTCACAGGGTAAGTGTGTGATTTCAAATTTTACATTTTCAGCAATATTCAGTGCTATTCTCTATAAAATGTACAAAAGTAGAGATATGATTTTCAACATATTTTATATATACAGGGTGTAGTTTGTTTTGACTACTATGCCCGCAAACAATTGTTTGCTATTAAATGCTGTCAATAGGTTTCTAAACACATTCTTATATACAGGGTGTAGTTTGTTTTGACTACAATGCCCGCAAACAATTGTTTGCTAAATAGATACCTATTATTAATGTTTTTAACACACTATATACAGGGTGTAGTTTGTTTTGACTACAATTCCCGCAAACAATTGTTTGCTATTAAATGCTGTCAATAGGTTTCTAAACAGATTCTTATATACAGGGCGTAGTTGTTTTGACTACAATACCCGCAAACACTTGTTTGCAAAATAGATACCTATTATTGATGTTTTTTAACATAATATATACAGGGCGTAGTTTTTGTTTTGACTACAATACCCGCAGACACTTGTTAGCGTATTCCGTAAGGTTTTATTGTGATGACAAAAATATATATTGTACAGGGTGTCCCAAATTGGTGTGTTTTGCAGGGTATCTCGTAAACTAAAAGAGATAGAAGAAAAGCAGTTAAGATGTTATGACTTCTATTTTTGTTAAAGTAACAATAGCCTAATTAAATCTTTAGTAACTCCCTGCAGTTGGAAGATACAGGGCGATTATTGAAAACTGTCGAAAACTACAAAATACTATAACTTCTTAATTAAGAAAAATATAAAAAAACGTTATAGAAACTTTCGATAGATATAATATTAAAGAGTTCAGAGGCGCACAGAATTTTTTTGTTATGGGCCTCACTAAGGAAATATAATGCAAACTTATGTTTTTTTAAATGGGACACCCTGTATATTTTGACGTTTTTCGTTTTCTTTTTCAATTCTCATTCACCTGATATGACATATTATATATCCATTTTCAATTGTTGGAGCTACAGTGCAAATAAATCATTTATGGATGTTATCAGGTGAAACACCCTTAAAAAATTGAACACTCAGTAACGAAATTTAACAGTTTATTATAAGAATACTGATGGATGACACTTTTATTTATCTAAATTATAATTATTAAAAAATAAAACCAGTTTAAAAAAATAAAAACGGTAAACTTATGAAAAAACAAGAAATATTGTAACAACTAATCTACCTATAACTAAATTTATTAGAATGTAAAAATTACAATAAATGTTCAAAATGTCCTCCGTTTTGTTGTAATAGTAATTGACAACTTTTTCTTACTGATCTTACACAATTGAGAATGTGCACTGGCTTTATTTTTCTAAATGCGGCATGAATATTTTGTAATAAATCTTCCCTACTCTCGAAGTTAGTCTTGTAAATATTATTTTTCAAAAATCCCCAAATAAAAAAATCAGGAGGATTTACTTTCGGAGAACGAGGGGGCCACCTAACCAGTCCATAAGTACCAATCCACCGATTAGGAAATTTTTCGTTTAAATAATCTCCAATGAATAGAGTATTATGGGCAGGTGCTCCATCTTGTTGGAACCAAAATGTGTCCCTATCAGCCAACACTTCCTCTTCCAAAAGTTGGTGTAAGTTTATTTCCAAGATATCTATATATCCAGCAGCAGTTAGTTTATCATCAAATATATGATAAACTAATTTATTATGTTTGACAAAACAACTAACATTAAAGCCGAATCTGCCTTGTCTCCTGATCCCCTGAACTAAGTGTGGATTTGAGTCGTTTCAATATAGTTCATTATGTCTGTTAAATATTCCTGCACTACTTATGCGAGCTTCATCGCTAAATATTACCTTTGAATAAAAATTTGGATGTTCATTACATTTTCCTATATACCACTGTGCAAATTGTGTTCTTCTCAAAAAATCGTTTGGGTATAATTTTTGACGGACGGATGTCCGATAAGGCCTAAATTTATATTTCTTTAAGATCCTTACTGCAGTAGTTTTTGGAACACCTATTTCATTTTCAATTTGACGTAGAGAAGATTCATGATGTGCTTGGATATATCCCAACGTATTTACCTCTCTTTCTTCATGATTCTTTTCGTACTTACGCCGTGGTTTCACGAAACATCCATACTCGATTAAATTTGAATCGAGTTTTTTAAAAATTCTCTTGTCAGGTTGCCTTTTTTCTGGATATCGTTGAAAATATAATTCAGACGCATCAATAGCATTCTTTTGACATTCAATATATGCCACATGCATATCATATTTCTCATAATTTTCAAAATTCATATTGTTGACAAGACTGCACGTCGTAAAATTAATTCTGACAGGTAACACAGGTTTTGTTTTATTTTCAATGGTAAGAGGACCAAAGCCTACTTGATGAAATGAACATTCTTATAAGATATAACAATCATGTCAATTGAGGTAAACAAACTAAAATATAACAACATATCGGGTTAAACATAATTAGATATAAAAGTAAAATCGGTAAAAAAAACAGACATCTTATTTCGTGATGTTATTTACCAAAAAACGGATTCAATAATTTCAAAATAATAATATAGGTACTTAAAATCAATAATCAGCTATATTTACCTACTTTGTTTCACTGTTCACTGATTTTATTTTTGGTAATGCTGAATTGGTTGAAGATTATTTAAACGAAAAACTTTTTAATCAATGAAAACGGAGGACATTTTGAACATTCAATGTAATTTTTACATTCTAATAAAATTAGTTATAGGTAGAGTTGTTACAATATTTCTTGTTGTTTCATAAGTTTATTGTTTTTATTTTTTTAATCTGGTTTTATTTTTTATTAATTATAATTTTGATAGATAAAATTGTCACCCATCAGTATCCTTAAATTAAATGTTAAATTTCATTACTGAGTGTTCAATTTTTTAAGTGTGTTTCACCTGATAACATCCATAAATGGTTTATTTGCACTGTAGCTCCAACCATTGAAAATGGATATATAATTTGTCATATCAGGTGAATGAGAATTGAAAAAGGAAACGAAAAACGTCAAAATATACAGGGTGTCCCACATAAAAAAACATAAGTTTGCATTATATTTCCTTAGTGAGCCCCCTAACAAAAAAATTATGTGCGTCACTGAACTCTTTAATATTATATCTATCGAAAGTTTTTATAGCGTTTTTTTATATTTTTCTTAATTAAGAAGTTATAGTACTTTGTAGTTTTCGACAGTTTTCAATAATCGCCCTGTATCTTCCAACTGCAGGGAGTTACTAAAGATTTAATTAGGCTATCGTTACTTTAACAAAAAAAAGTCATAACATCTTAACTAGTTTTCTTCTATTTATTTTAGTTTACGAGATACCCTGCAAAACACACCAATTTGGGACACCCTGTACAAGCGCACAATAGAAAATAAAAAATAAATAACCTCTTTTCAGAGTCGTGCCCTAGTTCTTCTAGAGGATCTCATTCTAGAGAAATCGAAGAGCCGTGTCAAACTACTCCACTATTAGACCCTGTTGACTTCTCCGATCTAGCACCGATACCACAAAATGTGGATGTTAATAGAAAGATTATTGAACTTTTGTGCGAAAAACCTATTAATCAAAATAAAAAAATGGGAAGCCCTACATGAAGAACTGGTAGTGCGTTGGTCGAATTACTTGACACAGGGCATCCCAGTCGACACGAGGAAGGAGTTAATCCTTAAATACCCTACCTCAGAAAATTGTGCTCCCCTCCAAGCACCAAAAATGAGCGATGAAATAAAATCCATTTTATCAGCTCAGGCTACGAAAAATGATACCTTCTTTACAAATTTACAAACACAACTAGGAGCTGGCTTGACTATCATTGGCTCAATTTTGACCAAGAAACTTTCTCCCACATCGAATGATACTGATAATGAATTGGTGCAAAAATTATGAGATGCGTCCCAACTTTTCGCCAGCGTCCATCATGCGGTATCAGTGTAAAGGAAATGGTAGGTAAATCCGTCTATCAATTAGGATAGCAGAGTGGCTGCCCAACAGAGTACCATAGATGACTATCTTTTCGGCTCAGGTTTTATTGAAAAAGTTAACTCTTGCCAAGCAATGAAGAAAGCTAGCGAAAACATTAAGAGAAAAACCCTTGAAGATAGCAAGCAGCCACTCAGCCCCGGGAACATTAACTAGTCATTCTTTAAACTCCAGGTATTCAACACAAAGATGAAAAAGGACATGCAGAAAAGAAGGCAGGGAACCAGCAGAGACCAGAAGAAAACTCCCAACCGTTATCATCAACATCAGCCGAAAACACCGTACTACAAGTAGAGGTACCACAAAAAATTGCTTGTCGTTTAAAATCTTTTTACAAAGAATGGCTAAAAATTATCCATAATAAATAAGTTTTAAAATGGATTAAGGGTATGAGAATACCTTTTTGTATCCAAACAAAACAGAAAATTATTCCGTTAAAAAATATATCACCTTATGATATGGAATTTTACGAGGAAGAAATTTCTACCCTTCTTAAAAAAGGAGCACTTGTAAAATGCAAGAACTGTACGATAATTGGTATCTTTTTAGTTTTATTTTTTTTAGCATTGACGCTGCAAATTGACTGGACAAAAGTGATTACCAATCCGCGCCCGTCCAGCTCACACCGGTCGTGCTGCAACTACTGGCCTCGAGGCGAGAAAATCGATTTTCGAGAGTGAGTGCCGCGAAATGTCGACAGAGAGTTGTCAAAACCGCCAGAACAAAAAATCAAAAAGAAACACTCGCAATAATTTTGATTGTAAAGTCTAGTATAACATATATTGTAGCGAAGACAATAAAAATAGGTGTAAAATTGACCGAATACTGAGTATTTAAGAATTATTTCTGGTTCCTCACAACAGGAGTCTGTGTAACCTGAAGGTCAAACGCCGGCCTACAGAACAGTACACAGAAAATTGGGTAAGGCCGACTCAGGTCCCCAACAAGAACACTAAAAATCAATTTTTATCGTCTTATTTTCTTATCAAAAAGACTAATGGAAAAAATTGCTTTATATTAAATCTCAAAAAACTAAATTGCTTCATACCCACAAATCATTTTAAACTTGATGATTATAGAACAGCGATTAAGCTAATAACAAAAGATTGCTACTTAGCCAACTTAGATTTGCAGGATGCTTATTTTCTATTACCAATCCATGAAAAACAGGAAATATTTACGGTTCTCATTTAAGAATCAATTATTCCAATTTAATTGTTTACCCTTCGGTATAAACATAGCGCCTTATATTTTTACTAAATTAATGAAAGAGGTCGCTAAACATCTTCGAATTTTGGGGTGTAAGGTATTAATATATTTAGATGATATTTTAATCATTGGAGAAAATTATGAACAATGTTATGAAAGCATATATACAACGGCAAACCTCTTAAAATCACTAGGTATGGTAATAAATTATGAGAAAAGCGTTCTCCAACCCGTTAAAAAGATTCAGTTTTTGGGCTACAATTTTAATTCTCACGAGATGACAATTAGTTTGCCTAGTAACAAAATTACAACGTTGTTAGAATTGCTCAATAGAACAAAAAAATAATAAGAATAAGAACTTTCGCATCACTCGTAGGGAAATTGGTGTCCTCTTCGCCAGTCATGAATTATGGTTGGATCCACAAAAAACCTTTCGAAATAGTTAAAACAAATAATTTACGAAAAAATGGCATGAACTATAACAAAAAAATGATAATTCCAGAGAATTTCCCTAATAGAAACGAATGTTGGCTATATATCGGCGCAACATCACCCCAATATTGGAATATTGGTGCAATATTGTAGCAAGATTTCAAATTTAGCCAATATTGGCCTCATATTGATTCTCAGTATACCGCCAATATTTGTGTGTGTGTGTGTGTGTGTGTGTGGTGGGAGGATGGCATCAGCTTTAGCTATTTGCCACATACATATTTTTTGTAGGATAACCAATCAGTGAACAACATTTATATGTTTATATTGGTTGCTTTTAAAAATTTTATGATAGAATCAAGGACAGGTTTATGGTTTGTTGAAATTATTGTGGAAAAATTTAAAGGTAGTTGAAATCCATATTTCTTTAAATCAGCTATTAGTTCATTAGTAAGTAAAACATGATTAGTGCACTCAAAAAATAAATGGTTTAAATCAGCAATTTTATTATTATTGCAAGAGCAATGAGGAGAACTTACTAAACCAAGTCTGTGAAGATGCGCCGGAAAGCGACCGTGATTTAATTTTAGTCTTGTTATTGTACTAGAGTAATATCTACTTATATTGGGAAATGATAGATGCAAAATTTTATTTGGAAGTTTAGGGTGGGTGAGGAAGTATTGGTTTTTGGACTCCTTAGCAATATTATCATATATTTTTGACCAATCCGATTTAATTTGATTTCTGTAATTAATAATGAGATCAGAGTATTGTGGTTGATAGTCTATAGTTGTCCCAGATACAGATTCCTTGGCTTCCGAATCTGCTTTTTCATTACCTATGATATCTACATGGGCCTTAGCCCAGATAAATGTTATATTAATATTTGAAGACCGAAAAAAATAAGCAAGTTTTTTAATGTTGAAAATAATATTATTTTTAAAATGTTTAAAAGGCGAGCCCTGAAGAGCTTCCAGAACTCGTTTGGAATCAGATATTATTACAATGCCTTTTGTTTTTAGTTTCAAACACCATGTAAGGGCTTTTTCTATGGCAAGAGCTTCCGCGCTAAATATTGAGCATATATTAGGAATTCGGTACTGAAGTGCTGTATCATTATTGGAATCATAAAATGCTAAACCTGTTCCAGCTTCAGTTTTCGAACCATCGGTGTAAATAAGTGTATGATCTTTAAATTTATTCAATATAGTTTTCATTATTGTATTATTTAATGAGGGAATGTAAGTGTAATGAGGATAAATTATGTTTGGCTTGAAAAAGATAGCCTCAAATTTGCAACAATAAATAGGATATATTTGGTTACTAGAAACATTTATAATATTTTGGGTATCAACAAAAGCATCAGCTAGTGGTGGAGAGTTTTTCTTCCTCCAGTAGTGTTGGTAAGATTTTGTATATTTAAATCTGCAAGATTTGAAACCAGTATTGCATTAAATGATCTGTATTTAATAATTTGTTTACGAGCTAAAAAGAGTCGTCTAATATTTAGAGGAGGTTCTTGCGCTTCTGCCAGAATTGCATGACATGGGGAAGACTTAATAACGCCTAAACATATTCTTATGGCTTTGTACTGGATTCTGTCAAGAATGAGTAAGTTTGTGTTTGAGGCTGTTCCGTATAACGTGCAACCATAATCCATGAGCTAACGTATATAAGCCCTGTAAAAGATAAGTGAGATGCCAGTATCAGCTCCCCATTTTGTTTTGGAAACAGTTCGAAGAAGATTCAAACCTTTCTCACATTTCTCTTTCACAAATTCAACATGTTTAGACCAAAGCAATTTTTTGTCTAGAAAAATGCCTAGATATTTATAATGATCTACTATAGGAAAGGAAGTATTATTGATTATTATTGTGTATGCCAGATGAAGCCGGTGTCTTGTAAAGCACAAAACCGCCGATTTCTCAGATGCAAGACTAAAACCAAGATTGTTTAACCATCCTTTAATACAGTATACTGCATGTTTGAGTTCTTTCACGCATCGCTCATAGGTATTATGGGAGACATAGATACAAATATCGTCTGCGTATTGAATTATTTTGATATTATCGTCCATAATGTCATGCAAGTCCGCGGTGTAGATATTAAAAAGAATAGGGCTAAGAATAGAGCCCTGTGGTAAACCATTATGCACTGTTCTGGGGCCATGTAATACATTACTGTTATCCCGAATAAAAATCTTTCGATTCTTAAACAGTTCCAATATGTTAGCGCATACCTTTTTGTTTATACCCATCATATTAATTCTATTATATAAAATATTATGGTCTACAACATAATAAGCTCCTTTGAGGTCAATAAAGAGACATAGTAAGTATTCGTTCTTCGAAAATGTTAACTGTATATCTGAGACAAGTTGTGTTAAAGCATCCAGTGTCCCTTGGCCCGTACGAAAACCATATTGAGTTTTTGGTGCCAAAGAGTTACTTTTTATAAAGAACTCTAGCCGATTCTTAATCAAACGTTCAAAGATCTTTGTTATACATGACAGTAATGAAATAGGTCGAAACGATGAAGGTGAATCAGGTTTTTTATTGGGTTTGAGTATTAACGTTATAATAATATCCTTCAATTTATCTGAATAGTCTTGCCTAAGCCACCAATTATTATATATATCTAAAAGAAACATTTTAGCTGAAAAGGGTATATTATATATCATTTTATAAGTGAAACTATCCATACCAGGAGCAGTATTTCGCGAAATTTTTAGTACAGTGTCCAGCTCTTCTAACATAAATGGTTTTACTAGGAAATCCGATTTAGACTGAAATGAGAAATTATTTTATGTTGATACAAAAGGGGGATTTGACACTGAAGGAGGAGCTAACGTGTCTAAAATTTGATCTATTAATTCAGGAGTTAAGTTGGGTTTTTTGTTTTGGTGATATTTATTATCAATACATTTAACTTTGTTCCATATTTTCGACAAAGGAGTACTTTTATTTAAACTATTTAAATAATCAATCCAGCATTGCTTCTGTTTTTGCTTAAATATTCTTGTTGCTTTGGCGGCCACATTTTTATAATGCAAATAGTTCTCTAACTTAGCCAGACATTTATATTTATTTAAAGCTTTTTTCCGTTCATTAGATGCTGATGAACAGTCAGCATCCCACCAGTAGGATCTAGGATAGAGCTGTTTGTAGGTTTTTTTTATAGGCATAGCTTGATTTGCGGAATTGGAAAGTAATTCAAAAAAGAAGGAAAGTTTGTCCCCATTTGTAGACAAATTTAAATCAGAAGAATTCAGTTTGGATTCGATATTACTTTTGAACAAGGGCCAATCTGCGCGGGAATCGGTCCATTTAGTTGTTGGGTTGATTAAATTAGAAAAAGATACAGTTTGCAGTTCCATGATTATTGGGTAGTGATCTGATCCCATTGTATCATCAATTATTACTTCCCAGTGTGTTTTACTTGCTAATGAAGGAGTTGTTATGGTTAAATCAACTGCTGATTTATATTGATTGGGAGGAGTTATTCTTGTTGGAGTACCGTCATTAAGTACCACGAAATCTAAATCATCTACAACATCAGCTAACATTCTTCCTTGTGGTGTATCTGGATGGGGGCTCCACATACTAAAATGTGAATTAAAATCTCCACAAAAGATTGTTGTTACAGGAAATTGTTGGAACAATTGCTTCCAATCATTGTTGTTTGCATTAATATTAGGTGGTTGGTTTATATATTGATACCAAGGTAAGATGGCAAAGATGTTATGGGACTATTGCGAGACTAAAAATATTTTTATTTATGCGTATTACATAAATACAAAAGAAAATGTAGAAGCGGACTTCCTGAGTTACATCACCAGAGACAGAATATGAATTAAATCAACAATAATTTACGCAAATCATACATCTTTTTGTTAAACCATATATAGATTTGTTTGCATCAAAACTAAATAAGAAATGTGATAAATACTTTTCTTGGAGACCAGACCCCGATTCCTTATTAGTTGATGCTTTTACAACTAGCTGGGAAAACTTAAGATTTTACGCATTTCCACCTTTTGCCTTAATCCATAAAGTTATTGAGAAAATTCGAACGGATAAAGCCACATGCATTTTCGTTGTTCCAAAATGGCCGTATCAGTCATGGTTTCAGTGTTTTGATGAATTATTAATAGAAGAACCAATTTTTTTCCCACCACATGATTATTTAATTTATTCTCCTTCCAGAGAGATGCGCCCACTACACAAAACACTTTCCCTGGTGGCCGGAAAATTATCTGGGAATCATTCTACAAACGAGAAATAAGTCAGGCCGTTATACCCGTGATATTAAATTCTATTGGGGAAAAAACATAAAACAATATTCAGTTTGTTATAGGAAGTGGTGGCATTTCTGCCTAAAGCACAAAATTAATATTTACACTTATAATTTAGTACTTGAATTTTTGTTAAGTTGCTTTAACTCAAAAGCTTGTTAGCCTTAACATCTGCTAGCAGGGTACAAACAATATCAAAAATATCTCTTAAAAATATATTCTGTAAACAAGAAGAAATCGAAATAAAAATTGAAGAGCGAATAAAAACATCAGGTCCGAATAAATCCCAACCTTTTTTAGTATTACCTTTTTTCTTTGACAAACCTGAATTATGCGTGGCAAAAACTCTTGAGTACTACCTATCCATCACAAAACTATTCAGAATAGATGATACGGGATATCTTATATTGACACATAAGAAACCATTTCATCCTGCTTTTACCCAGAGTATAAGTAGGTGGATTAAGGAATTTCTTCAAAAAAGGGGAATAGACACAAGCATTTTTGATAGTCATAGTGTTAGACATGCTAGTACTTCTGCTGCCTACAGAGCAGGACTAAACATAGATTTAATAAAAAATACTGCTGGATGGACGCGAAATTCATCAGTATTTGCAACATTCTATAATAGATCGATAATAACCAGTGAAGATACTTTTGCAAATTCTGTTATTAAGGGATGTTTTAAAAACAGCACGTAATAATTATTAACGGTACTATTTATATAGGTAGTTTTACTTCAAATTTTTTCCTTTCTTCCAAAACAATGATTATGATATATAGAAACTATAGTTGTTGTTATAATTTAATTTTTTCATTTTTGTTGTGTTGTATTAGTTTTTTGTTATATTATTATGAAATTACTATTATACACTGATTGAAAGATTGTTCGACTTACCTGTGAGGAAGATCAATCTCAATTATTCGAGCATCGGAGTTCTTCTATGATAGAGCCCTCCCTCCCTCAATTTACCCTGTCAATAGAGCAATTAGTTCAGTCACCAATGTACTGTTCGATAATATCCTTGATATCAGTATATACGACAAAAAATTGTTTACTCTTTTAAATACAGTGCGTGATTCACTTGAAATATGAATCCTACCAAATATATCATAGAACTCCGATGCTCGAATAATTGAGATTGATCTTCCTTACAGGTAAGTTGAACAATCTTTCAATTATTTAGTGTTTTAGATTAATCATACAAAGATATTTTAAAGAGAAACCGTTGTTTCGACTGTGAACAAACAAGCGGCAAATAATTTTTCGACCCACTCATTCGACTGTGCCCAACCCTAGAGCAACCATCGGCCCAAGGCGCCAAAATTAAATAAGCACGCTTTGTCGCGTCCACGCGCTTTTGTGTTGTGTGTATAATGGACCTTTTTATTTTATTTTCATTTTTTTTATTAATTATCAATAAATGTAAATTTTCAATACCGCGTTTATTTCATGTTTGCTTCTTCGTAAGTGATCGGCACTTGTAGTACGATAGAGCGCTGCATACGCTAGAAGGTAGAAGCAAGCACAATTCATTCAAGATTCAAGAATCGAGAGTTTCAACTCGTAGGTGTAGATACACTGTTATTACAACTTTCATTGAAAACTTTGTGTTGTATGTATGGTGTCTCCGATCTACATACAAGAAGAGGGCCCACGGAAATCTTCATCCAACTACAAGACCGCTGATCAGGCACTAAAGGTAAGACAAGGGCTTATTTAGTAAATCTTCGTAATATAATCCATTCTCTTTCAACTATATAAGCTATCGAAGGGTTAAGTGTGGTCACAGTCTTTATCACACACTCTTCAAATAAAAGTAAATATATGGAAAACTCACCTTGATCGTGGCAAAAACATCGATCCATCGATGAAAACTGATCCGGATAACAAAATATACCAGCATGTTGACAGTTCACCAGTGCTGAAATAAAATTAAAAGTTAAAATCAAAGTTAACAACACGAGCCGTATAAAGTTTATTTTAAAAACGTAATTTCGTTACACTTATTCCGACTAAACAAAAAATAATACAGTGCGCACAGGTGCAAGCACATGAATAGTTACCCAACGCAAGTGCGGGCTTGGGCGGTGCGGTGGGTTGAAAAGTCACAACCCACACATACAAACTAACTTCAGTTTTCAGTACCAGTACCAGCTTAGAAAAAGTATATACCTATATCGGAAATAGAACATTAACTTACTGTTTTAAATGAAACTTACAGTTTCTAGATAATTCCACAATATATTGAAAATATGTTATAAATTCTAAGAAATTTGACAATTGTTGCGATATTAAATATCATTGGTGTTTTGCTACAGTCGCCTCCCCTTCTTCTCATCGCCCCCCGCCTGCCACCGTCAACGTTATTTGTTGTCGTTTTGCTTGTCAGTTTTTTTGTTAATTTATGGTTTTTTGCGCCATATGCAATTGGATATAGCATTATTTTGTGATTATTCCGTATTTGTGGCTTGTGTTTCTGTGATGTACTCAAGCAAGATTCAATTGTGTATTACTGTTGTGTACCTTCTTGTACGAATAATAATAAAACAGCTTAAATGCTGCGTTTTCTTTATTTGGATGAATCGGTAAGAATTTCGAATTTTGGGGCTATTCTCATTAACTTTGTTGTGTTTAATTCTCGAATACAAGAAATTCTGTTTTGGCATATATAATAAACATATAACAAAGATATTTTTTAGATTTGTTTTTCGTTAATTACAGGTATTAACACCAGGATCTCTAGAAATGGAAACAAGAAACTTGAAGATTTGCTTCCAGAACATGTTGTCTACAAATCCTATAGAAATTATCATCATTTTGACTCAGAATGTATTATCAATACATTGACCAAGTCAGTTAAACATAGAAGTTAACGAACTTTAAATTTCCTAGGTATGAAATAAATGATTTAAATGAAATAATGCTCACTCTGAACTTTTATTACTGTTATACTTTAATTCAAAATCACCTAAAACATTTTTTAGGCTTTAACTTGTTGGTTAATATCCTTAAAAATATTTCTTCATTTCCTGCCTGGTATGTATAAGTAACCATTCCTTGTTCATTCATTAATTGTGTCTTCACTCGCGCAGTTCTTCTTTCACATCCTTTTTTATTTTCTCCAACTCTTTTCCGATGTCATCGTAAGTTTCAATATTTCTCCGTGGATAATTATTTTCTTCTTTCCTTATTCCCCTGCTGTTTTGTTCAAGGTTGTCTACTCTTCTTTGTAATTAGCTTTCTATATTATGCATATTACCACTAGACTTCGCTGTATTGCATTGTTCTTTTAATTTCTTCATTTCTTCTTTTATTTCGTTGTTTGTCTTATATATTTCTCTTTCAGTTTCTTCTCTTACTTCATATATTTCTTTCTTCACATCACTTCTAATGGATTCCATATCCCTTCCATGTTTTATTATACTTCTTTTTACATCTTCTATTTCCTTTTTCCCAGTTTTTTCAATTACTTCTACCGCTCTCGTAATAATTACTACTGTGACTTTCCTTGTTTTTTCTATTAAATTTTGCTTCAGACTCGTGAATTTCTCTTCCTGGGTTTCCAATCTCTTTTTCACTTCTTCTTGCTTTCTTCTAACTTCTTCTACATTTTCATCTTGTTTTACCAATTTGAATTCCATGAAGTTATTAATCCTTTCTATTTTTTTATTTTGTTCGTCCATTTTCTCTCTAATTAGTTCTTTCAAGTATTCCTTTGGCTCTTCTATTTATCCATCATTTTCCTACTATCTTCTTGTTGTTCTTCTATTTTATCCGTCATTTTATTACTTTGCTCTTCCATCAAGTATTTTATATTCTGTAGTAGTTGGTTATCCCTATCGCCCCTACTTATTTCTCCTTCATGTACACTTCATGGCTCATGTATTTCTGATTTTTCTTTAACTTCTGGTGTTTTCTCTTCACTCTTTTGATTCTGTTATGTTTTCCATACCTCCAGTTGTTTCTTTTCCGTCATCTTCATTATTTTCCTCTTGATTGAAACAATATGTTTCTGGATCCTTTCCTTCTTTTATAATGACCTCCTGTACTCTTTATATAAGCGTCTGTTTAATTCCGGTTTTGTCCAATCTTTTTTTTTCCAAAAATGCTTTTAATTCTATTATTTTCAATTTGTTTATACTTTTGGTTATGTCCATAGTTTACTTTTCAGTTCTTTATATTTATCATAGACAAAATAAATGTTACTTCCGAAACGTTATTAATTTTTTTAAGTTTTATTTTCGAATTTACAAGGCTTTTAGAGAGCTAAAGCGCTACACGTTGGGCGCCATATTTATAATGTATGTGATATTTGGGTTTAATCCATTTATTTTTAACTGATTATTTTTATTTAATTACTCCTTTTAATGGCTCAATTCGTTCTACTCTATATATTAATTGTAAAATCGGGGCATGAAGTGCTCTTCTTCCCTTTGAGTTCCGGCGTTTTTTAGCTCTTCAAATAACTATTTTGAATATGTCCTGGTCAATTTGTTATATTTAAGTTTAACAAATTATTCTCAATACCACTCTGCTACGCCTATGGTTAGGTATTCATTTATCCTACAGAGGTCGACAGTGAATTGTCATTCGACAACGAATGAGATGTATTAGAAAGGAATACCACGCTTTTGCAAACAATGATTTTAATAATTGAAGTTGTATTGGTCAAGAAATAAAAATACGAAAATTGTGATGAAATGACAAGCGAAAAATTTACAATGATGTTAAAATGAAATAAGTCTTAATCTAGATATAACTCTGTAAGTATTTGATATTATGTGTTTTTAAGTTCGTGTTTATTATCTTTAACCCAGAAATAGATTCGAATGTTATACTTTTTTTTAGATGTACATCTCAATTTCGTTATTATTAATAGTATAACGATTATAATTGATATCAATTATAGAAAATTAGAACTAACCTTTCGAAAGGAAAAAAAATGGCACTATGCCTTCTTTTTTCTATTGATGTCTCGTCAGCTGTTGGATATCACCATGTAGATGGATTGCATAGTAATTCTCATAAACTGTAAACCAATTCGTAGCTAGGTTGGAAAGTATGTATCATTCGTCTAATATATTTTTGTTTAATATTTTATAGCTGTCTTTAGTCATTAACTGATGAACTTGTTTATCAGATTTTGTGGAATTTATCAATTCGTTATTCTAGTTATCCACTATCGTTTAGAATAACTTATTTTTCTTGTTAATTCATCTATATGATGTTGGAATTATTATTAAACTGTCTTGGATATTGTTTTAAAATGTTTTTAATTATTTGAGGACCTTTTATATGACTTTTCAAGACCTCCACTGACACGTCCTCTTGCCTCGACACCAGATCACATACTGATTTTTGTCCCAATCAACAAACTTCCTTTTCTTTTCGTTGCTAGACAATGACATGTATTCCTTGATTTCACTTGTCACTTGTGTATTATATTTTTCAAAGTTTTTTACCGTTTTAATTATTTTTCTTCAATATTGTTCATCAAATCACTTATCTAAATTGCCTAAGTGCCTCGACACCAGATCACATACTGATTTTTGTCAATCAACAAACTTCCTTTTCTTTTCGTTGCTAGACAATTAGTCCGGGAGGTAGTGTCACTTTTGAACAAGTCATTTTATGCACAATGAAATTCACTGAAAAAAGTTGTTTTCATATACCTGAATACTGAACCGTCCGTCAGACTCTCGAGTAGCGGTGGGTAGCGTCAGAGTGAGCTACGAAACATCACTAATAATTAAAAAAAAAAAGTTATTTTATGCACTTTATAATTTTTACGATTCAATTTTCACGTAGTATATTTAACTAAAAAAGTCGTCAGACCCTGATCTGCGGGTGGATTCTTCGTCTGTCACGCGTAGTAACGTATCTTGAATTTAAAAAAAAAAAGTAATAGTATGCAGTTTGAAACTTTTCCAGTTGATAGTTTGTAGTATAAGAAGGAAAAAAATAATCGTCAGACGTTGTGGAAATGGTGGAAAACCCGTCAGTCGATCATTCAAAGTGCATTTCAGCTTTCGGAAAAAATTAAGCGCGTGGCATCTTTTGCGGTCCAGCTGACGGACTTTCCACCACATTCATGTCATCTGACGATTATATTTATGTTTTTTAAACAAACGACTATTTCTGGAAAAAATTTCAGGTTGCATACAATGACTTTGTATAAGATTTTTCAGTATTAATTTCATATTAATAATGGAAAAAAATAAGTTAATTAAGTGTAAGGTAATAATTTTGAAAAATCATGAGCATAATTTTCATGATTCAGTTACTTAATGTTTTTGAAACGAATAGTAGAAAAAAAACTTATCCTCTTGTAATACAAGAAATTTGCTATGATTCGACTACCTGCTTCGTTTCATCTTTATTCCGAGAAAAACATCTGCCGTGTTTACAAAACTATAGTGTCTACAGCAGCTGTTTCGGTTAGTTTGCGCGTTGCCGCTCACGTGATCAGGCCTACTTGTGTGAATAATGTCTGATTCAAAACCGTTTTGTGTTTTTTGCTCCAAAAAAAGTGGATCTTTGAGGTCTTTTACATTAGACACTCTTGCAAAATGTAAAAATGTGCTAAGTATTCGGCAAGAACACCAATTATATATGAATGAAGTGCGATTTCCAGCAGATATATCACCCATTGCTCTATATCATTCTCAGTGTTACCGAGTATTTACAGCTCTACCTAAAAAATATAGAGTTGTTAAAAATGATGAATCTTTATCGGAAGCATCGGCAGGTCCAAGGTAAGTATTATCAATAGTTGTTTATAAGAAGTTTCTCACCAATTAGAATAATAATTTAATAGCATTTTTTATATTTGTATATACTCGATATTGTATGGTTTAATTTTTATATTATATTATATGGATATATTTTTATTTTATATAATATTATATGGTTTCAAACAATTTTTCTTAAATGTGTACCAAACATATATTTTTCATGATTTTAAAAATAAATGATTCTGAACATTATTACGTTCAAATTCAAAGGCGGGAGAGAGTCAACGGTATTTCTATTTAGCCGTTTCATTCTCGTGGAAAATCGACACATTGATTTAAAATGTATAGCATATTTGACCAGAAAGTTACTAGAAAATATTGTAGTTAAACGTGATAACTAGTAGATTCTAGTAAAATTTACAAGAAATGTTTAATATTATACACTAAAAAAATTAGTTACTCAAACAATAATTTGTTACAAGAAAACGCAATTTACATTATACTAGAAATTTATTGTAAGAGTTTATAATTTTTCTAGTAAACTTTTGTATTTATTCGAGTTATTGCAACAAAATTTCAAAATAGTACATTTTACTAAACGTACTTTGTTAAAATTATAATACACCTGTTGAAATCAATAGAAATTCTAGTATTATATGATATATTATTTTTACAAAACATTCTTGTAAAATCGACTAGAGACTTTTTTCTCAGTGTACTTTAATTTCATCTATTGCTTGAAATGAAATTTATCTCTCAGTTTGTGCAATAATATATGTATATATTCTTGAAAAAAATGTTTAATAAAGGAGAATACATGAGTATTTACGTAATTTTTTTAACTTATTTTAGTTTATCTCATGAGAGTACATCGTGTAGTACTCCAGAACCTTCGTCTCACAGTACTTTGGACCTAGAAAAAGAAATTACAGATGAAACTTCTGATCAGGTAGATCAAGAAACTTCTGAAGGAGAGCCGGTTGCTCATATGTCAGAGACCTGTATAATTTGTACAAAGAGGAGGAAAAAATTCAAGGGTCATGAGCAAACACTCTCTGTTTTGGAGGAAAGCTCCATCAGTTTTTTTAAAAATTATGCTGCTGAAACTGATAATCATAATTTATTAGCTAGACTAAATGAGAAAGAGTCAGCTAAAGAAATTGTGTTGCATCATCGATTGTGCATGGTGTCCATTCGTAACCAAATAAAATCAATGGAAACGGAAAACCAACCGAAAACCCAATGGCATAAATCGAGAGATGTTCACAAATCAGCCTATGGAGAAGTTTGTCAATTCATAATGAAAGAGGTAAGATCTCAATTTTTTTACGAGGGATAGTAAATAAAAAAGCCCACACATTATGAAAAAAAAAAATTATACTAAAGAAATTTATTTTAAAAAAAATTGAATTTTTTTTCATTTACTTTTTTCATTGGTTCGTTTCTTCTCACACAGGTCATTACCAGGCGACAATCTTTTTTTTTAACATTTCTTGATGATTTGTACACGCAACATATAAAGAAAACCAATCCAGAGAATACCAACTTTAAAAGTTTTAATTTAGAAAATAGATTATTGCAATCCTTTCCAAGGAAAATTGGCATTGTCACGATGAATCGTCGGAAAATCGTGAAGCCTTTCGATGGACACTTGGTGCAAAATAATTTTGAAAATATTGAAAAAAATGACATCTTGAATCGAGCCGCACTAATTCTACGATCTGAAATTGGAGGAATCAAACACAAGCCTCTCAGTACGATTACGGCAAATTCTATGATATCTGGAGAATGTGAAGTGCCAGAAATTATATCTGATTTTTTTTCAAATGTGATTTCCACAACGAAGCGTCGTCAACGTAGCTCATATAAGCAACGTCTCAGTAATTCCTTCTCAGAAGATCTAATTTATGCAGTGTCGAATGGAAAAATTAAACCTTCAAAGCATATTACTCTGGGAATGACTTTGAAAAGTCTTACGAATAGTAAGAAAATAATTAATATAATTAATAGACTGGGGCACTGCTGCAGTTATACAGTTCTGGAAGAATTAGAGACAGAGGCAACTTTTGCATCTGTTTCCCATTCGGAGATTTGTCCTGAAGATATTATACGAACATCAAATCTTAGTGTAGGTCTTGCGTTCAACAATTTCGATAGGTTTGTTGATACTACTAGCGGAAAAGATACTCTACATGATACTGTAGGTATAATTTTCCAAGATGTCATTGAAAATCCTCAAGAGTGCCAAGGTAATTTCATTACATAATATATTTTTCGTATGAGTGTCGAAATATACTAATTTCTAATTGGTAACAACGGTAAAATGTTTTTTTTTGTCATAGGTAACCAAGATACTTCGATATCAGGTACTACTTCTGATAATCAAGAATTTTCTCATCTAACGAGAAAGAGACTTCGATCTTTGGATGCTGTAACGCCAGAACTACCAGCCTACAACAAAAAACCTAGGTACGCAGAAAAATTAGAAAATTATGATAGTCCTTTGAGACTGAGTGATAATAGTATTTTAGAAAAGTATAAGAAAATTGATTTAGCTTGGATGATGTCTCATTTTTTGAAAATTCAACATGTACCAGCTTGGGTAGGATACAACAGTATGATAATTGACGATCGTAGCTGTCAACAGAAAATTTCATATCTAACTACTATCAATTCTTCTCCGACTAATAATTCAGTTGTAGTAGAAACAATGAGGCAAGCAAAAAAAGCAGCTACAGAATTAGGAAAGCCATATATGGAAGTTACATATGATCTAGCGATAGCGAAAATAGCGCTGCAGATTCAAAGTATCGAACGACCAGAATTCGATAATTTATTCATTCACATTGGATCGTTTCACATTGCAATGGCACACTTCAAAGCAATAGGAAAATTCATAGACGGCTGTGGAATAACGGATTTGATGGTCAACAGTGAAATGTTAGCGAGCGGTTCGGTAAATAGCTTTTTAACTGGAAAACACTTTAATAGGTGTAAACGTCTACATCCTATTGTATCACTAGCAATTCAGATTCTGCATTTTGAATCTTTCCTGGATGCATATAGTACAAATTATGAACAACTTGCTGATATCAAGAATTATTTAGAACAGTTTAAATCATCGAAATCCGTCAGTCCCACAATTGTTGATGAAAAATGCTTGTGTATTATGCAGAAATATGAGAAGTATTTACTAGAAACATTAGCAGGTGAGCATGGAAAAACTCCTCAATTTTTTATGATCTATGTAAGTCTAATTGATGACTATTTAATGCTGAATCGGAGCATAAGATTGGGAAGATTTGATTTATTCAGATATATGCTTCCTAGGATTTCGAGTATTTTTTCCAGTTTCAATCAACAGAATTATTCTCGCTATTTGGTATTGTACCATGAAAAGTTGTTGAAAGTGGAAGAATCTCATCCAGGTTTACAACTACAGTTGCAACAGGGATCATTTGGCGTAAAAAGAACTGATAAACCTTTTTCAAGGCAAGCCATCGACTTAACTTTAGAACAAACAATAAATGCCGATGCTGCAAATAAACTGACTGGAATAAGTCATCTTACAAATTCAATCGCGGCTAGGCAACGTTGGTGTAAAAGTCATAGCATTCGGTCAACTATCATTACTCACGTGATGGATAGAATGCATTTGCGAACATCACAAGACATCACCGCTGATCTTGAGAGCAGTAGGATAAAAAAACATAGGCAACAACTACAAACATTGATTTCTCATATTAAGCAAAACGTTAATCCATTTTCCGAAGATGTGAACAAACAGTATTTGTATAATATTTCAACTGGACGTGCTGTAAATGAGAAAATTGAACATTTTTTACTCAATGTGAGAAATTTAGGTGAGGAACAACAGGAAAAGTTCATACGAGAATGTTCAGAAGATAATCTAAGATTCGAAAAAGCTATCAAGAAGAATAAAATAACAACGTTTGTTGATTCTGTTGAAAAAAGAAAAATGATAGTGAATGGAAAACTACTTGAAGTAAAAATGCAGAGAGATCTCTTTGGAAAATTGCTGCGAATGTCTCTGGAAAGTACACTGAATATTGATATCGTATTATCATATCCACTCACTCCAATTCCACTTGCTTTTTGTCATGCGGATGGTGCTATTTGCAAAACTGAGAAGTCAGTACTAACGCATTTGTTAGAGAAAGAACTACAAAGTACAGAACCTGAAAAATGTGACGTCATAATCTATGATGGTTTTTTCATGATTCATTCGTCGAGAGATATTCCTGTTTCCTTCGGTAATATTTCGAAAAAAATTCTAGTTGATATCATGAATACAAATGCAAAGACTGTTATTATTGCTTTCGATCGGTATTTTTCGCCATCCATCAAGGATAATGAACATCTAATGAGAGGTAGAATAGAAGGAATTAGATTTGTTATCAATGGACCTGACCAAAAACGATCAAGTAGTTTTACTAGTGATTTACAGAATATATATTTTAAAGATGCACTAGTCAAATTCCTATGTGACGATTGGAAAAATGATCATCTGGCTCCTTTCATTTCAGGGAAAATCTTATATGTAAATTACGAAAAATGTTATAAGTATGAAGTAATTAATGACAAAGTTATAAGAACGGAAGAGAGTCATTTAACGTGCCCCGATCACGAAGAGGCAGATACTAAAATAATTTTTCATGTGTGCAAGCTGGATTTTGAAGCTCATGTAACTATAAGATGCTCTGATACCGATATATTGGTAATTATGCTTGGGAACATGGATGCATTACATCATAAATTAGAAATCTCTATGCTACTTGGTACTGGAAACGCACGCAGATACATAAACATCACCAAATTATTCGAAAAATTAGGTAGTGATTTATGTAAATCTTTACCAGGTTTTCATGCTCTCACAGGTTGTGACTTCAACCCTGCGTTTTTCAGAAGAGGAAAGAAAAGACCATTTGATTTACTAAAGAAATCAAACCGTTACATACAGGCATTCATTGAATTATCTAAAGAATTGAATCCAAACTTTCGAGAAAATTTCGCAGTATTGGAAGAATTTGTTTGCCGTATGTATTGTTTTAATAATATAAATGATGTAAATTTATCAAGGGTAGCAGCATTCATGAAAACATACAAAATAAAAAAAAATGAAGATATTTTGAAAGTTAATAAAGGATTCGAGGGTTCTACTCTTCCACCGTGTCATTCAGAATTGCAACAGCAATTATTGAGAAGCAGTTATATCGCTCAATTATGGACTCGCGCATCTCATCAAACACCTACTTATTCAACTCCAACTGATTATGGATGGAAAGAAGAGAATAATAAATATGTTTTCAAATGGTTCGAAGGAGATCAATTGCCTCCGATAAGTAGCATCACGAATACTATCGAAGATGAAAGCAATGATATTATAGGTATTTATCATATTTTTCTCTGACATTGAATTGTTAATCTTTAACCTCCACTTCATATTCATGCATTCTTTCAGATCATTCAGACGAAACGAATTCGCAAGATGATGATGAATCTCAAGATTGTGATGAAAGTGGATTGGAAGAAAGCAGCGATGAAAGTTCACTAAGTGAGAGTGATTCTGATAGTGAATATGAAGAATCAGATTAATAATTTTTTACGTTTTTAGTATTAATTTATACGATTTCATTCATATATTATTTGTAAAATAAATTCTTACTCTAGAAACCTTTATAATCATTTTCATAATATTGACAATCATTTCCAGTCTTTCTATTAATCATGAATATATTATCTTTCTTTTATTTTATCAATCATTGTATGCAACCTGAAATTTTTTCCAGAAATAGTCGTTTGTTTAAAAAACATAAATATAATCGTCAGATGACATGAATGTGGTGGAAAGTCCGTCAGTTGGACCGCAAAAGATGCCACGCGCTTAATTTTTTCCGAAAGCTGAAATGCACTTTGAATGATCGACTGACGGGTTTTCCACCATTTCCACAACGTCTGACGATTATTTTTTTCCTTTTTATACTACAAACTATCAACTGGAAAAGTTTCAAACTGCATACTATTACTTTTTTTTTTCAAATTCAAGATACGTTACTACGCGTGACTGACGAAGAATCCACCCGCAGATCAGGGTCTGACGACTTTTTTAGTTAAATATACTGCGTGAAAAATTAATCGTAAAAATTATAAAGTGCATAAAATAACTTTTTTTTTTAAATTATTAGTGATGTTCCGTAGTTCACACCGACTCTACCCACCGCGGTCGCGCGATCTGACGCTCGGTTTGGTAGTTACTACTATAAAGACAACATTATTGAGTGAATTTCATGGTGCATAAAATGACTGCTAAAAAAGTGACACTACCTCCCGGACTAAATGTCATATATTCCTTTATTTCACTTATGTATTATATTTTTCAAAGTTTTTTACTGTTTGAATTATTTTTCTTCAAATCACTTATCTACTCACTTGCAATTGGTATTTAAATGTTTTTAATTGTTTAAATAGTTCATTATTACCAAAATATTGAATAATATGTCCTTATCTAAAATACCCTAAATAACTAAATCTACAACACAAATTCACTTTAAAATGTGTGTTGGTCCTTTTTAAACATTCTGGGAATCTATTTTTATCATTTACTTGTATAAACTATGTCTTAATTTTATATTTCAGTTCCTTAAATACTAGTGTTATTTGAAAATAAACAAATCAATCTACATATTTTTTGACTCAGTAAGATAAGAGTTTTGTGTTCTCTGTTCTGTATAAAACTGTCCTGTCATCGTTGATTTTCTGACATCTGTGTCATCATGACATCAAACCGAAATATGTTTTTAATATGTTAAATCATAATATTGCATTGGAATCATTACTAATATTTAATTTATGTTTCAGGTCATGGATTTTATGGTTTTTATATAGAAAGCATTAAGTTAAAATATAATGTTTATTAATTACATACACTACACATTGTGAAGTAATAGTTCAAAAATACATGTGCTTTTCATCAAGGTAAATATTTCCTTTTATTACTTTTCTGCCCAACCTATCTAATATGCGAGAAAAGTATTGGTTCACCCACAAGAAAGTTGGAGTTTTGAAAAAAAAATTTGAGTTATTTTTACGTTTTTCATCAAGAACAACACGAAAAAACAGTTTTTAGAAAAAAAATCCTGTGTGTATGTCGTCGTCGTCGTCGGCCACTTTTCGTTACATTCGATACAGCCTCCGGAGTGCAACAAGTCATCAATTTTATGATTGAACATTGTTCAGGACATCTAACAGATGAACCCTATTGATTTTCAGCTCACAATAGCCAGTACAAAAGGTGCTATGGTACTTGAAGTACGACATTTTTGTAACTTTTTGAGAAATTTCATTTTGTTAGCACGATACAGCTTCCGGAGTGCAAAAAGTCACCAATTTTATGATTGAATACTCCTCAGAACATCTCACAGATGAACCCTATTGATTTTTTGCTCACCACAGCCAGTACAACAGGTGCTATAGTACTTTAAGTACGACATTTTCGTCATTTTTGGAGAAATTTCAGTTTGTTAGCACGATACAGCCACCGGGTATATACAAGTGACCAATTTTATGATTAGATATTATATAGGGCGTCTCAAAGATAAAACCTATTGATATTCAGCTCACTAAAGCCAGTACAACGAGTGCTATAGTATTTGAGGTACCAAATTTTTGTCATTTTTGGAGAATTTTCAGTTTGTTAGCACGATACAGCCTCCGACGTGTATACAAGTGACCCATTTTATGATTGAATATTGATCAGGGCGTCTTACAGATGGATCTTATTGATTTTTAGCTCACCAGAGCTAGTACAACGGGTGCTATGGTACCTGAAGTGCCACATTTATTGTCCTTTTTGAGAAATTTTGGGTTGTCAGTACGATACAGCCTCCGGAGTGTATACAAGTGGCCAATTTTATAATTGGATATTTTTCAAGGTGTCTCATTCAAGGTGTCTCACAGATGTACCCTATTGATTTTCAGCTGACTATAGCGAGTACAGCGGGTCCTATATATTCAGATATACTGCATTATTGGTTACTATTGGAGAAATTTCTATTTGTTAGTACGATACGTCCCCCGAAGTGTACAAGTGACAATTTTATGATAGAATATAACTCAGAACATCTCACAGATGCGGAAAAGTTAGGTTTGTGGCTGCGTTATAACCTCCAACTTTCTAAAAAAGGAGAATATCATCCATCCACTTTGAGTTTTATTCACCAGTCCAACTTTCTGATCTCTTTCTCAATATCACCGAAAACCCTACCAGCAGGAAGAAATGAATGGCCTACTATTGGAAAAATCACTTCAATATTCTGAATACGTTCTGGCGCTCTCTCCGATAGCCATTTGCAGTACATTCCAATGAGAGTCGTATTCTTGTTTTGTTCACTGCAACCATCTGCCACCAGCCTGCCTACTGTTACGGTGGGACCAAATTCAATTTTATTGAGCCTGTGAAACACAGCGGATGAAATTTCATTGGAACCTTTTCCAAATTCGTTTTCGGTCCAATAATAGGAAAAAACATTTTTCTTGGTAAGTTTAGATTGAGACGTAGTAAAATTGTACAGGTACAGTTGCCTTGAGTAGTAAGCAGTTTGATCTGGGACCTTGGAGAATACAAGATTCTTCTGGCAATCGAAAGATAATGTTATCAAATTATCCTTAGTTTCTTTAAGCAACTGAAAAAATGCATTTGCTCTTCATTTGTGAACATTCTTGTCATCTGTAGATCTCTTAATCTTCTCGGCGAGTTATATACACGTGGAGCATACGTCGGTCCGGGGAGTACTAAAGCTAAGATTTGTACTTCGTATTGAATATCATTCGAAAGTATGACGGCTTCACTCTTTCTTCTGGAGAACACTGATTGTTGTACATCTTTGACATTTTTGCTATAGACAAATCCGAAGATAAATAATTTCTTCGGGAAGAAGAACGATAGTAATGAAATTCGATGCTTTTGAACGAATTAATAAATCTTTGGACAGCAATTTGTTTCCCTTCGAACTTTGCTGTTTTTCTGTCACCTCCTCTTTTTTCTGAAGGTGCTTCACCTGTCCTTAGGAACGATTTCATGACGCATGTTTTTTAATATGTAATACTGTCAAAAAAGTCTGCTGGCATGCAGGAACATGCTCCTTTGAAACATTTTTTCTAATAAAGCATCTCACTGAAGTTTCTTTTGCAGTATGTTGGTAATTTGATGGACGGCGACGTTTAGATTCAACATTGCAAAATTTTAAAAGAAATGGATCCTGACTCATTTTATTAGGTATGGCGTAAAATGCGTCATGAAAACTTTTAATGTCTCCCATTGTTTAAGTACTACATTGATAAGCCTTTGTTTTATGCCCACAAGTAGGATATTCTTGCAACTCATGTGGAGAATATCTGAAAAAAACCATGTCATTATAAGGAAAATAGTTTCCACGAAGTTTCAAAACTCTAAAGAATTTACAGCAAATTCCAAAACTTTCATAATATACAGACTTAATACACAGTAATATTGCTATCCTACAAAAAACGCTACAAAGTAAACAAACAAAAAAATGGACATTTTAATCTAACATACCTTGTCTTTTTACGTATATTCTGCTTCCAAGTAGAGGGCTTTCAAAGCCTTTTACGAGCTTCATTATTTTCAACAGGCGTTGTAACACTTTCCATTCCAATAATTATTATTAAATTAAAAGAAACTCAACAACTTCATCGGTAATTAACAAACCGTACTCTAATTATTGCGAACAAAACGAATTGAATTGACAATCGGAATCCGAAACATGTGATTCAGTACGTCACGACAAACATCTGGCCTCTGATTGGCCAGAACGGGGATTACCGGCTTTGATCTGAATGGGCCTTGGAGATTGCCGGGGTTGATTCGTGGCGACGTTACAAAGCAGTTTTGTTATGGGTTGATAGTCGCAAACCACACATTCAGAAAGAGCGCGTAAAATTCAAAAATATCCTGTATTTAACTCAATTTCGTCCAAAAGTGGAGATTGCCGCCTTTGATACTAGGGCCTTCAAAAAATAGTCCATAGATGAGAGTGCGGGCCCGCATACATAACTTGCGGACCTCTAGGGGTCTGCGGACCAAAGGTTAAGAAACACTGATTTAGACAATTACCATTTCAATTTTGTTTTAGGTAATTTTTTTGATAAATATTATTTGTTTAATATTTGTTGATTCTAACTATTTGTACACATGCTTGATTGCAAAAAACAGCACGCAAAAGATAGCTGAACTGACGCATGCGCAGAAAAATTGTGATGAAAAGGCCTATTGTGTACTGTAGATGAAATGAATAAAAGTTGTTCATCTCCTGGACTATTTCAGGTAAGCCAAGAAGTTGTGAGAGAATAAATGTTCATATTATTTGAAATACACGCAGTTGAGGTTCTAATAAAACGATAATTTCATTTAGAATAAATACAACCGTAGAAATCAGGAAATAATTGTAGGTTATGTATTATATATAGAGATATTTCAAGTTAATATATTTCCTCTGATGTCTGTGAAATAATACAAATAGTTTATATTTTGTCGATATAAAATTCAGATAAAGAATATTTCACACGATTAAGAATTTTTATGAAGCACTGAAATTTTATTTTGATGTGTATTTAATACTTTGCATGACATTGAGTTAATGTTCAATTTAACATACAGGAAGTATCCAAATTGTCTGAACAACGTTGCCATAGCGGCGAACGGAAAAGGTGATACATGCATGAATACGTAAGTTGTTCAATTTCAAAATTAATTACACAAACGTACAAGGACGGGTAAATCTCTCTCATGACTATGTAAATATTGTAAACACAAAAATTCAGTCGGTTTGTCTCATTACGAAAGTTTTGGTGGTACTTTCAAGTCAAATGAACAATTATTATGATTTTTGCAACAAAGTGAAATAAAAATATAATAGTATTAATTTTTAATTGATTAAGTATTCCACGATTATTATTATTAATAGTAGTGGACTTTTGTTTCTTTCTTTACGTGGAAATGTTTGAAAAACATTAATTAATATATGTTATTACCATATAAATTAATATTACAAAAACTTTATTAAAAAAAATTCGTCTTAAATATTTATTGTCAATCATCCCTGAAGTAGAGTCAAACTTGGAAATATAGCATATAGTTAAATTTATTTTTCGTTAGCTGGTATAACTGATTAACTGAAATGCCATTTCACATTGCCTGTAATATTTTTAAATTATGTTAATTCTTATTACTTTATTGTAAGTTAAAATGGTTTACCAATATAAGAAAAAAAAACAAATCAACAGGGTTGGAATGAAAAGCAAATGGAAGAGGCGGGACTCCAATAACCACAGCCGCAAGAAGTATGATGTCCCAGTTGCGACATTATATAGACCGCTTAAAAAACCAATTGAGCAAGCTGTCATATGTTACCGATGAAATGGCACAACAAAATAATAAAAATTGTACTTAGGCTGCTACCATATCATTGTGAATTGAACCCTATAGAATTGATTTGGGCTCAAGTAAAAAATGAAGTGGCAGCCAAAAATACTACTTTTAAACTAAAAGATGTAAAGGATCTTCTAATAGAAGCGTTGCAAAATGTGACAAACATTCACTGGCAAAATTGTGTTACAGATGTCATAAAAGAAGAAGATGAAATGTTCAAATTAGATAGAATCGTGGATGATCTTATAGAACCGATAATCGTTTCTTTCTCTAGTGATGACAGTGAGGCAAATTCTGAGTGAATAATTATTTAGAAGTTTCTATAAATTTATTTAGTTTTTCTTGAGTTAACAAATAATGAACAATGTAATTAATAGTTCTGATATACTGTAAAACGGTTATTTGTTGCAAATAATGTTTAATAAAAAATTATGCAAATAGTTCAATGATTAAACTGTTTTTTTACCCTATCTGATTTCTAAGTACTGAAATTACTGTTTTCTGAATGAGGATTAACTATAACAGGTTGTCTATTGAAAAATTGGCTTGGCATACCATTCGGAAATTTCCTGTTCTATATAGGTACCTAACCTTGCTATGAAATATTCCAAATAAGAATTCTATGAAAGAAGTGATGACAAATACATTTTTTTTATTTCGACAGAAAGTCTCATCAACCATAGTAGGTTATTAGCGACGGTACAATAGATAATAACATAGTTACACTGAATTATATATATTAATTAATTTTTAAAATATTATTAGTTTATCATAATTATTATCCTGAAATAAGGCTTCAAATGTTTTGGGTAGTTTACAATTTTTTCTTTGATTATAGTATTTAGGACATTCTGTGAGGATATCTTTCACTGTTACATCTACATTACAGAGATCACATACTGGATGTTCTTCACGTTTTATTAGGTAAGTGTGAGTTAGTCTAGTATGTCCCAACCGTAGACGTGAAATAATCACTTGGTGTTGTCTGTTGTTAGAAAAGGGACACCACTTTTTATATACAGGTTTTTAATTTCACGAAGTTTTGAGTCACTTTCAGTCCACTGAGATTGCCACAAAGCGATCATTTTCCTATTTAATACGCACTTTAGATCCGAACTAACCACCTTTGAAATCGATACCGCACTTTCATCTGTAATGGAATTACGAGCACGTCTGTCCGCTTCTTCATTTCCACTAATACCAATATGGGATGGGATCCATATAAAGATGACATCATTGTTTCGTTATCTGGCAACGTAGAGTTCTTTCTTAATGAGATGAACAAAAGGATGTTTAGAATAAATCGTTTGTATAGAGTGTAAGGAACTAAGGGAGTCTGTAAGGACAAGGAAAGGGTTGTGGTGGCTGCTTTCGTTGATATGTGTTAAAGCTTGATATATAGCGAATAGTTCTGCCGAGGGGATATTTGTGTAGGATGGAAGTTTATATAGGAGTTTCCGCCAATTTGTTACTACAGCTGCTCCTACGCCTATGGTCGATTTCGAGGCATCTGTATAAATCTTTTGGTAATTTGGATACTTTCCCAAAGTGTAGAACAACATGGCTTTTATAACAGTTGGGTTTGTATTTTGTTTATCATATTTAGTAAAGCTTTTGTCGCAATTTGGTATCTTTACCATCCAGGGTTCTATGTTATAATAAGTGGCAATTGGGTAAACTTTTGGTAGACAGAAGTCAATTTCTTGAAAGTATGTTCTAATTCACTCGTAAAACGGTTTTGGTGTCCTCGATTTCCCAGTAAAAAATCCTTCTAATTTATTTGAGTGTGTGTACTGATATGTTGGATTTGACATATTGGCAAGAGTAGTAACTGCATAATTGCTGCTAAGAAATTTTCGCCTTATGCTTAAGGCTGGCTCTCCTAATTCCCACTGTAGACTTTTTACCAGCGTAGTTCTAAAAGCTCCAAGTATAATCCGGAAAGCGGAATTTTGGATTATTTCGAGTTGGTCGGTGTCAGTTTTGTTTGCTGTATCATATGCTATAGAACCATAGTCTAATACTGATTTAATGAGAGATTTATACAGTAACAATAAAGTTGGTCCGTCAGCACCCCATTTCTGGCTAGCTATCACTTTTACAATGTTTAATCTCTTTTGGCATTCTAAGGCTAGATTGTTGATGTGCATTTTCCAATTTAATTTGCTGCCTAAGTGCATACCTAAAAATTTTACAGAAGGTAGGATCTTTAGATTTTCGCCATGTAGTATCAGGTTAGGTTGAAATAGTTCATTTGTTTTGCTAAATAACATGCAGTGAGTTTTGGAGGTTGAAAAACGAACTCCTGTTTGCGAACACCAAATCTCCAGGTTTGTAAGAAAATCTTGGAGAAAATTATGCATTGTGGTCATATTTGTACCTTTTAAGAAAACAACTAAATCGTCATCTTTTATATTCTCAAAGATGCTATTTAAGGCTACAATAAATAATGTTGGGCTTATTACGGAGCCTTGCGGTGTACCATTCTCTTGTAATTTATTTTTAGATATCTGTGTATTTGTTCTGACAACAAAAGTTCTTTTTTAGAGGAAATTTTTGATAAAAGTTCCATTCACTCAACGTTCTCAATACATGATACCGCCAACCGTGTCGAATGCCCGGTTAATATCGAAAAATATGGCCATGCACGTCGAGTTCAATGCGAAACCCTCACGAATATAGCTTTCTAATTCAACAATGTTATCTAAAGTTGATCTATGTTTTCTGAAGCCACTTTGTTTCGGGATCAAAAGGTTTCTGCTTTCAAGTGTCCATAAAAGTCGTTTAATAATTATTTTCTCGAGTAGCTTGCACATTGAACAAGTTAGTGTGATAGGTCTATGAAATGCAGTGATTGTTTTAGGTTTTCCAGGCTTTAGTATTGTTATGACAATAGCTTTGCCCCATTTTTCTGGAAAGAGGTGTTTAGTCCAGATTTTATTGTATAGGTGTAACAAGTAATCTTTGAAATTTTGAGGTAAGTGCTTCAAGAATTGTGGATCCTTCATTCTGAATTATTTACATTTGATCAGAAACGACTCGGATTTTATCATTGTTTTAAAATTTGTTTCATCAATAAATATAAAACTTTTCAAAGCTTAAAACTTCATGTGCCACCAAATTTGACAACTGTTATTAACCTTTTTACAACCGTAGTCTTCCACCTTGAAATTTTTATAAATTTAATGTCGAGACATATCTCTGAGTTTAATGATGAGGTAGAAGGTAAATAAAATTCTAGTTAAAAAGCTTGCAAATGCTTAAAATATTAATTTATTTTAAGAGTCTCTTGTCTTTTCGGAACATGAGATTGATGAGAACGAAGACATATCAGAAATTTCAGAAAGTCATTCAGACTCCCAACAGTTAGCAGGCGATTCTGCATATTTGCTGAAAACCCCAAAATCACACTTTTTAAATGCCAGTGGATCTAGGACAGTTGAGCCCAAGTACAAAAATGACCGACAACTTACCAATTAAAATAAGTAGTAGAGGAATAATCCCGCAAAAAAATAATGAAACCGTAATAAAAACTCCTTTAAAAAAATACAGGATTTGGGTACAGAGCTGAAGTATGGGCTCGATGTGTATTTGCAGAATTGCAAAAACAAGAATATACTGACGAGCAGAAAAAGAAACTGCAACATATGCAAGAGAAGCATGATAAAGAAGTTTATTGGTAAAAGATGCTGAAGAAAAGAGAAATTGGGCATATCAACAGCAGCAAAAAAATGGAAGTTTTAAGGGTGGAAAAAGCAGTTCTTCAGCATGATTAAAAAAATACGAATTTTTTTTTATTTTAGTATTAAATTTAACAAAATATAAAAAATAAAAAATATTGATTATTACTTTTCCGCCCAACCTATCTAATATGCGAGAAAAGTATTGGTTTACCCTAAAATAAGTTGGAATTTTGGATTTTTTTTGAGTTATTTTTACGTTTTTCAGCAAGAACAACACAAAAAAACGGTTTCTGGAAAAAATCCTCTGTGTAGGTATGTCGCCGTTTACGTCGTTGTCGTCGGCCAATCTTCGTAACATGTCTTGTTAGCACGATACAGCTTCCTGAGTGCTACAAGTCACCAATTTTATGATTGAATATTGGTCAAGACATCTCACATATGAACCCAATAGATTTTCAGTTCACTAGAGCCAGTACAACGGGTGTTATGGTACTTGAAGTACGACATTTTTGTCAGTTTTAGAGAAATTTCAGTTTGTTAGCATGATACAGCCTCCGGAGTGCAACAAGTCACCAATTTTATGATTGAATATTATTCAGGGCGTCTAATAGATAAACCCTATTGATGTTCAGCTCACCAAAGCCAGTACAACGGGTGCTATGGTATTTGAAGTACGACATTTTTGTGATTTTTGAAGACTTTTCAGTTTGTTAGCAAGATACAGCATGCGGAGAGTATAAGTGCGGAAAAGTTAGTTTTAATCTTTAAAACCGTTTATTTTTTTCCCTTAACAAAAATAGATAATAATTTTTTAATAAATTTAGTTCCGTTCATGGATGATATTCTGAAAATAAGTAATCAAAACTTGCCTAGTAGCATTTTTGATAGTAATTGCATTATGCCTGATGTTTGGGTCTTGTTTATAGGTATCGGGGTGTAATGCTAGTTCGCCTTCCCGTGGTACACCCTGGATAGCGTTGTTAACAACGTGAACTAAATGAGCTAGCACTAATTGGCGGCCAGATAATCATTTTGATCTCCTGGCTATCTGAAACACATCATCTCAGATATGTCACAAAGAAATTTCAACGGTCGTTACACGAACACGACCAATCGACAAGAAATCTTGGACCTTGTGTCAGGATTTGCCAAATCAATATAGAGGGCATAGGCAGGGCGAAGTGCGATGTCCTGCTGAAGATTTTGAAAGATAATGACATTGACGTCGTTGCCGTTCAGGAAACTCATACGGAAAATGAGGAACAACTCATCAGAAGAGGTAGAATACCTGGTTACGATTTAATTGGAGCCACATATCACCGCGCTTATGGTGTTGCAACCTACGTGCGGTCTAACATCGAAAATGCTAACTTGTGCTCTGCTTCCTCTGACAACAACATACATAATGTGACTATCCAAATGGGAGGAGTGACCTTGGCCAATATATACAAACCTCCGGCAGCTTCGTGGTCCCCATAATTCTTACCCCTGCTCCAACATCCAGGCCCTTACAAGATGGGCAGACGTAAATAATATTTCCCCGTATTCGACGCAAAAGATCGAGACTCCTTTTTCTCAGCAGCTTGGAAACGGGGTTACAACCCAGACCTATGCTTCGACTAGATTCTAGAGACACCAATTCTACTTTGGCTTTCGGGCTTCCGCATGCGCAGTGTATTGCCGCGTTAATTCGAAATAGTTATACAGGGTGACTGGTAAGTAGATGTATTACTTTGAGGAGGTGAAAGTATAGCTTCCTTGCTACCGATTAAACATGAGTTACATGATGACATCTATACCAAACTTAACTGTTTATGGTTAAAATAAATATTTGATATAATTTTAACTGTTTTAATTGTGCAAGTGTGTCAGATTATAACTTAATAAGCGACATTTAAAGGAGCTCTTATTACTTTCGTTAATTTTAAATATTTGATTCTCACAGTAGTGAATTTCTCGAAAATTAAAATTGAAACTGAAATATCTCCAAAACCGTTAAGTTTGGTATAGATGTAGATCATGTTTAATCGGTAGCAAGGAAGCTATACTTTCCACTCCTCAAAAGAATACGTCCACTGCTTGCTTGCTCCAAATTGCATGAAGGCATATTTGCCTAAAATTACCGATAATTATCAATGCCCGCGTTATATTCGAAGGAGATTTTCATGAACTGATTTTGCTTTACTCCGTATAGGTGAACGTTTTTTATCATTGTCACAGAAAAGAAGCTAGTATATCATTGTTAAGTTTATTTTGTTGTTAAAAACAATGTGTCAAAAAATTATCATAATTTTTTCTGCAATAGAATAACCATGGTAACACACAATAAAAATTATGGTATTTAATTGTTAAAATATGAAGTTTGACAGGTGAATGAAATTCTCAGGCATATTTTTTATTTTACAGTGAATCGTGATGAAATTAATCTATAGTTATACCATGAATAATGTTATAGAAAGTGGAGCGAGATAGGTATAAAAGTAGATTATTTATTATGCCTGTTATGATGATAAGTTTCAATATAATATAGATGGTTTCTGCAGACATTTTCAATTTTTTTACTTGAAATTGCTTAAATCATAATGTTTGATTTAAGTACAAATCTCGCCATTTATATATCAAAATAGGTATGCTACAAAATAAATTAGCGCAAAAAATTCATTAAAAACTTTATTGTGAAAAATAAATTATAAAAATCAGTGTATATACGACATACAGGGTGTCCCGGGACTAATGGGAAAAAAGTCAGGAGAGTATAATATGAGCCAAAATAATGTTAGTACTTCATATAAACTTTTACTATGCAGGCCCTCGTTTTCGAGTTATAGGCCTCCAAAGTTTTAATTTTGAATTTGGTTTTTATTTTTATTTTTTGTACTAGTTATTTGATCTTCATAAAATTTACGGCAAAGCTATAATGTAAGTGTATGTTTATTTTGGTAAGGTAAACAGATTTACAGTAGTGCATTGAAGCCAGGGACGGACTACTCGCAATGGTTAGTGATCCAAAAATTTTGCAGGTATGGCACACCCTGTATGAAATTATCGAAATTCACTTCCCCACACATTACGCTAACGAAAAGGTACTCTTGTTGGAATTCGATAAAATAAGCCGTTTGGCTAATATTTACAGTTTTATTAATGCACTACGTACAAATCTACCTAACTAACTTATTAATACGATGTCCAGAATTTACTTGCTTTTAATCAAAATTACGAACATAACACTATTAAACCATTAAGAAAACCTCAAAAAACACAAGTTATAAAACATTAGACTAAAACTAATTCCTAAACAACAACAAAAACTAACGTTATTCTAATAAATGTTCAATATGAGCTCCTCCCACTTCCACGCACATTCTAAGTCTACGAAGGTTGTTTCTTTGCACGTGAAAGAGCAATTTCACACTATTTCTAATAACATTGCAGTGTAACACAATTCTGTCTATTAAATCTTGCCTTGTTTGCACAGGTGTTGCGTATACCTTACTTTTGAGATAACCCTAGAGAAAGAAATCCATAGGATTAACGTCTCCTGATCGCGGTGGCCATTGAAAAGGGCCTCCACGACCAATCCATCTATTAGGAAGCCTTGTGTGTAAATGCTGTCGTACATCTAAACTGAAATGAGGAGGGGCCCCATCATGCATGAACCATAAATTCCTACGAGTTTGTAGTAGCACATCATCAAACAGGTTCCATAACTCATTTTGCAAAAAACTCCAAATATCTCTGACCGGTCAAAGTACCGTCAATAAAGTATGGCTGTATCAAATTATTGCCAACTATTCCTGCCAAACATTAACCATGAATCTATGCTGGATCCTAGTTTGGATAATGCCATGTAGATTCACATCATCCCATAAATGCATATTATGAGAATTTATGATGCCATCTCTGGTGAAACCCGGTTCGTTCGTAAAGAGAACGTTACTAATAAATGTGTTGTCTGCTTGTTGTTGTCGCAGAAACCACTGGCTATACTCAAGTCGAGCAGGATAATCAGCCACTGTCATACGGTGTCATGTGAAAAGGATATAACAGCTGTTCTCTTAGGACGCGATGAACAAATGATTTCGAGACGTTATGTTCTCTTGATAATTTTCTAAAACTCGATGGTTCATTATCAACTGCATTTAACAAGTCTTGTTCAACTGCCACAGTACGTATGCTTCGTACTGGACCTTCTCCAGCTTTTTCTGGCGAAAATCTTCCTAAAATTTAAAATTTTGTTTTGTATACATGGAAAATTACATTTACTTATTCATACCTGTTTCTCGTAACCTGAGATCAATACGCCCAAACATTCGTCTGTCTGGCAATGCTCTGTTTGCAAAATGTTCTTCATAAAGCCTTTTGGCCTCTAAACAGTTTCGAGAAGCCAGTCCATACATTAGATGTTTATCTGCGTACTCAATAAAAGCGAATTCTGCTATTGTAACTGTTAAATTAAGGACTTATGAATTATTGACAAGTACTGACTACGAACTATTCTACACAACGTATGACAACTAATCCTATGGTAACTTGATAAACGGTAAAAACACTTATAAAAAGTTTTTACCAACTTTCCAATTAATAAGTCGTTAATGTTTTTCATCTTCTGCTATCGTTAAATTATTTTTTTGTAGTACTCTAGGTAAATTTTGGACATCTATTAAAAGTTAGTTTTACCTCGTTGTGTACTTATAAAAATGGTGAATGCGTAAACTGGTACGTAGTGCATTAATAAAACTGTAAATATTAGCCAAACGGCTTATTTTATCGAATTCCAACAAGAGTACCTTTTCGTTAGCTTAATGTGTGTGGAAGTGAATTTCGATAATTTCATACAGGGTGTGCCATACCTGCAAATTTTTTGGATCACTAACCATAGCGAGTAGTCCGTCCCTGGCTTCAATGCACTACTGTAAATCTGTTCACATTACCAAAATAAACATACACATACATTATAGCTTTGCCGTAAATTTTATAAAGATCAAATAACTAGTACAAAAAATACAAATAAAAACCAAATTCAAAATTAAAACTTTGGAGGCCTAACTCGAAAACGAGGGCCTGCATAGTAAAAGTTTATATGAAGTACTAACAATATTTTAGCTCAGATTATACGCTCCTGACTTTTTTCCCATTAGTCCCGGGACACCCTGTATAACTAAGCAGTATGTAGAAGATTTAATGCAATTTGATTGATCTCTTCCGAATTCGGATTTGATAATCCCATAGTTTGTTTCTTGGCATTTTTCTTTGTTTTAGAAATACGTCTCTGCTGTGTGATATTTTTGTTGTGGTGTACTTTACAGCTTGTGACCATTGTCTGTTGCTGATCACGACTTTTTTGCAACCATATTGCATGTAATGTTGGCTTAATTGAAACTACAAGTTTCTTAAATGCTGAGAGTTCCTCTCTGGTGGAAATACTAATACACTAATAACATATACTTAACTAACTTAACTGGACTTAACCTTAACACAGAACCATAAACTGAAAAAAAAACAAATAAAAACCTAACCAAACCACGGTTTCCCAACCCAACCGTTGTCGGAAGAGTTCACTGCGCATTCGGAACTATTCGGAAGCTCGAAAGCCAAAGTAGAATTGGTGTCTCTAGAATCTAGTTATGCTTCGTAACTACAAATAATGATAACCTACCACTGAAAGCATCTCGCAATATCTTGACAGACTTTCCACATAGCCAACATCGACCCGCTTTGATAGAGGTCGGCATAACTATCCCCATGGTAACCTCTCTTATATACTCCATACCATGCTTAAACTGTTCAAAAAATTACATAGGAATGACTACACAATATCTGGAATGTAGAATAAATGGCCATAAATACACTAAAAATGCATCAACAGCGTTACACAAACATGAACATAATGAAAATCATGAATTCGATTTCAAAAACACAAAAAATTTAACACAAGACACAATTGATCAAAAACTCAAAATCAAAGCAATGATATATATAAAACACGATAAATTATCAGTAAATGACAAACACGAGATAAGAAACTTGAGTCAAATTTATTACAAATTGATTTATTATTATCACTTCCAACATAATATCGTTGCGAAAATATTTCTTTCATGACATTTTATTGACTTTTTCAAAATAATTTTTACAATAACTGTATTTTATGTAATTTAATTTTAATATTTATACATATTCTTTTGAAAATGCTCCTAAAATAAGAGCGAAACGTCAAGTTAATTAAATCTGTATTGGAAAATATATTATAACTAATATATTTATTTCATACCACAACCTTTGAACCCAAGAAGAAATAATTCTAAATATATGTATATATGTATGTATATATATATATATATATATATACATATATATATATATATATATATATATATATATATATATATATATATATATATTATACTGATATGTTAGGTGTGTAATTTTAATGTTTCAAGACAAATATACTTTCCCTAATTTGCCCTACGTTGGGCCGACATGTTAAACTGGATAGAATGGGGAGAGAGAATATTTAAAAAGTTTAAATACTATGAATTATTATTTTTAGTCTAGTTGAGTTGTTACTTAATTTTTATTTGCCCGGTATATTGTAATATTTAAGATTTATTTGTAAAATAATTATTTCTTTGCATGAGAAACTCTCTGATCTCAGAGTAGGGTTCAGATGTAGAAAAACAAAACAAAAAAAAACAATTTCAATTTCTAATATGAGCGCCGAAATTCAAATAACATTCCTATCTTTCAATAAAATTTTGTTTATCAAAATATACTTGCTTTATTATTGTTTCCAAAGAAATTCCAAAGACGGTCCTGTGTTTAATGCTGAACCTCTCCACGGTTCATAGATGTCAGTTTAAAGCTACCAAATGTTTAAACTAGATGGAGCAATCACCATAGAGAAATGAAAAATCTCAAGAAAATAATTTCACAATGTTCTTCAAATAGAAAAACGTTATTTAATGCTATAGGAACAAATACATTATTCTTTTACATGACATAAATTAATGAAAACCTATTATCTATTATGATCATTCATTCAAATAAAGTCATCCACTCAAATGAAGTACAATTTCTATATATAAATCAAAATAGGCAACTTTAACACAAATCTTATAATACGAAATCCGTTATGTACTTGTCTATGATAGGAAAATGGCGGAAGATAAAACTTATAAGCGTCTGTTTAACATCAAAGTTCAATTCTTTGCACTAAATGGGTAAGTTTACTCTAACTTCTTTTTATATAATTAAATAGTTTTAAATACCTTTTTTCACTGTATAGTTCAATTAATGCACATCAATAAATGTTTCTTATTTTGTTTTAGGTTACCTCTTGGAAAATACCATACCATTTGTCCAGCTTGCATAATATCCAGAAACAGTGCTATATTTCGTCCACATCAATACATTTTAATCAAATCACATAATCCAAAGCTTTCTAAAAGGTATGGTGGAGACACCGTTCCACCATAAAATATTTTACTTAATTACATCTATAAATTGTATGGTTAGTATTCAAATATAATTACCAATCTCCTATAATGTGTACTTCTGCTTGCTTTAGATATATTACTCTAGCCTTTAAGTATAATATATTTCTTTCTCAAATTTAGAATGCCAAATTATTGTTTTTTTTTAAAAGTTTCAAAATTTTTCTCCAAAAGATCTTGCTTCTTAAAAATTTCTACCCAAAAAAAAGTACCTAGTCAATAGACTGTATAATCAACAAACTGTTCCCATTCAATTTTTTTATTATTATTAGCAACCTACTTGTCGCTGATAAATATATCTTAAAAGCATTCCACCAATCAAAATTGGTTATGAAAATTCTTATTTGAAAGATTTCATTTCAAATAGTGGATTGTCCATCCATCAATTTAAAACATTCTGTTTTGAGCCTCTTAAACGATTATAACTCATATATTTCTCCCTTAATTTGTATTTCAATAAATTTACTAAATGACAGTTCTTGTTTTCTAAATTATTTATTCAAAATGTCAAATCGTTCAACAAATGTCATATTCCATAGAGTTAATGTTTTTCATTTTACTTCCTACATTTACATATTTTAAATACTTATACAATCTTATTGAAAACTTCCTTCAAACCCTAATATTCACTTCTTTAAAACAAATCACAATATTAATTCACCTTGTCAATAAGAATAATGGGTTATTATTATTTCATTCATATGCAACAAACGTTTTAAAATTCTCTCTTTTAAATATGGAAGTTGTTTTTGTGTCACCTATATTCTTATAAAGCTTATTTTAATTCTTCTCTATAATCATACAGTTAGATCCTTTATATGCTTTCTCTATTGAATAGTAAATAGTACAGATTGTCTCCTTTTTAGATTATTTTAAAAAAAAAATTCAAATTCCAAAAATTTTAATTACTTGAAATATGTAGTCTATTATTCATAATTCTGTATACAGGGTGTTGCAGGTTTCACTCTATGTTAATATATATATATATATGTGTGTGTGTGTGTGTGTGTGTGTATGTATATGTATTTGTTACCCTACTATTGTTTATAAATTAAGTAAAATATTATTTTGGAGAATCAATTTAATTCAATACATTATATATTTAAATCATTTTTAGTAAAAGTAAGTAATTCAGCAGCCTATGCGCAACCGTGAGGTTATAAATAGGCTACCAGATCGCATACATATTACATTATTCTTCCATAAATAATATTGTACAACAAGAGCTGTATGTATATATGTGTATAACATGAGCTGAATAAAGATTATTATACACTGATGTAGTAAACCTTTAAATATTAACTATGTCACTTTGCCCCAATATTCCTTACTAAAGTGGACCATATATAGTCAATTATTATTAAATGAAAATCATGTTAGAAGCTATATGAGGTCATAGGTATAATATTTAGTATAGTCTCTAGAAAATAAATCCTAAATGCCTAATCATTATTGTTCTAATTATACTGGTATTTATAATTGACCCACTTTCAGAGTCAAAATATCAAATCAACATACTTATTGTAATGTTAAAAACTGAACTAAATACTGAAAACTGTAATGATGGCAACTATGTTTTGAGCTAACCTAGGTACAACAATGCGTAATCATCATCTGTATCAATTACATTTCCGTACAAGGTCGATTGAATGAAACTTTAATCAAACAATCAACTAGAAAATAGTGCACCTAACTATTTCAATTGAAACATTTCCTTTTTACCGAGAACAGAAAACAGTTTTAAACGGATGCGATTTAAATTTTGCGTACATATAACCACAGTAACAAAATTTTAAATCGACTCTTATGTCAAGAAACAAAATTTAAAAATTCGTTATATTGTATAATATAATATTAATAAATTAACTTACTAATAGAGTACGTCGTTGGCCAAATGTTTTTCGTAACGAACAATTTTACATAAAGCGCGCAAACTTGAATCTCTTAACGTTTGCAGCGCCTCCAATCCGCTAAGTCCGTAATAAATAACTTGTAGATCTTGAAGGGATCTGCATGTCGGTGGTTTAGCTAGCGCTCTAATCCACATTCCCTCCCAATCGGTCATCCCGCCGCGAGAGGGCGATACCGACACCATTTCATCGCGACCGATCTCGTTAGCACTCCGCGACTCGAACTCACGCATGCAAACGGCGTTGCCTAATGCACGACAATAGAATTCAACACCAAGAATTTCATTACTCTCCGACTGCTGATTTTATAGTTTATTAACACGTGCAGAAATTCGATTCTTGTTTGATAGGAGACATTATTTTCGTGTTGTTTCGATGTATAGGTTTTGGAGGAATCTGTAACAAAAAACATTCTTAATTTTATAATCATTCATGGAAAAAAATGTTAGGGTGAAAATAAAAGTAATTATATTGTGTTGAACTGGCGCTTAAATTGATTCGAAACATGACATGTAAATACAATAAATCGGATCTTGCTTAATGCAATTGTTTCTAATAATTGTTAGAGGATATTATAACATTTTCGATTGTGTATTCGATCTATCGATAATGTTGCAAATTTCCGCTGTGAGTAGAAAGGGAAAGGCTTTGTTATTTTTGTTTTGCTAAATAAACTAATCCCCAAATAATCTGCTAAAATTGTTAATCGATAACTTACATAATTTTTCAAAAATTTTATGCGAAAAATAACTGAAATAATTTTAAAAAATTCAAAAACGACGAAATAGTCTTTTGTACAAGGTAAAAAATACAATGTTTCAGTCAGTTTATTGCATTGGAGAGAATACTGCAATCTATGAAATGTTGATAGCATTCAGAAGAAAATGTAAATTTAAGATATACCGGGTGGTGACTCGATCTTAGGACCATAGAATTTCAACATGGGAAATCATAAAATTCTAAATATTCGCTTCCCAATAAAAGAGAAAGTACATTATTTCTGACAATATTGCCATAATATAATCACTTTTTTTTTAGAAAAATAGTTTAAAAATTGATGAAATAAATTAAAAAAAGCAGCTTGCCATTTATATACTTGGATTTCAGATATGAAGTCAATGTCGATTATAGCCCAGTGGTAGAAGCGGTTGCATCTGACACAGTAGCCCAGAGATTGAAACCCACGTAGTACATCTTTTTTTTATTCTTAATAGGATTTTTATTCTTATTAGGATTATTCTTATTTTATTAATGAGAAACTAAAGAACAAAAATCCCATTAAGAATAAATAAAATACTACGTGGGTTTCGATCTCTGGGCTACTGTCAGATGCTCCTACCACTGGGCTATAATCGACATTGACTTCATAACTGAAATCCAAGTATATGAATGACAGGCTGCTTTTTTTAATTTGTTATCTTAATTTTAAAACTAATTTGCTAAAAATGAGTGATTATTTTATGGCAATATTGTCAGAAATAATGTACTTCATGTCCATATTTAGGATTATCTGATTTCCCATGTTAAAATCCAATGGTCCTAAGAATGAATCACCACCCGGTATATGCCAAACTTAGCAAATATGGTTTGAAAATCATGTGTATCAATGATGCACTTCGATCTACTTATACATTGCTTACGCCGTGCTTCTCAAAAGTTCCTTCCCCCCCCCTTTTTTTCTTTTGAACGGTGATACTTAGACTAATGAAATTTGGAGCGTGAAAATGAGCTATTGTAAGCTTCTCTACTAGGGGTAACAGGTGACGTAATAGGCATCGGTAACGTTATAACACCCTGTATTGAGAGTGACGGAAACTAATCCTTAGACATAATGCCTTTGTCACCAGTAGATTTCATTAATTTAGCGTGTCAGCTTACACCACAACAATTTGACGGGACTTTTGGGAATTTATTCGGGTTTTTAGATGTATTGCAATTGTTAACGACTAATATGACAGGAGATTTATCATCCACTGCGGTAGCTTTCGTAAAAACCAGGTTATCAGGCAAAGCCAGAGTAGCGGCTGCGGATGAAAATACTCTAGAACAAGGGTCTCAAAACTTTGAAGCCTTGGGACCATAATCTTTTTTTCGGTATATTGCAAGGGCCATAACAATTTTAATTTTTCTGCTCACCTAAGCAAACATACGCTTTTATTGCATTTCAATTACTATTGATTGTGTATTGTGACACGTAACGACATCTAGTGTCGAATAGTGATACTATGTACTGTTCTAGGTACTATCTATTTGAGTTACCCACTAACAGGTGGCATATTTGGGAATTTCCGCATTGGTTAGACATACAGTGACTATATACAAGACCGTGGCGACAATTATGGTCGTCCTAGTGATTGGTTACCTATGTCACGTGGTATCGGCCGCCATTAGTTTGCTAAATGTTTGTTTATTTAGCATTTGGTTCTATTGTGCTCTTACCACAGTTTTTGGTTTTTGAAAGTTTTTGTGCAAAATTTGGTGTTTAAGTATTAAAATTCTGGACTGAAGACTTATTTATATATGGTTTAGAGTAACAAAATATTCAAATAAATATGAATATTTGCCTGTTTATAACCAAATTTCCTTGGTTCTTACATTGGATTTTGAGCATAGTTTTAGACATTGAACTCATCGATTAAATTGAAACATAAATGTATTCTCGAGTTTTACCAGTTGTTTCTTATTATTTCTAAAACCTCTTAGATCTATAAAACGTTGCATAAGAATTAAAGTCTTTTAAAAAGTATTTTGTTTTTATTTGTAACAGGACGATGCCTGTCTGTGCTGATATAAATTGCAGTAATTCTGCAAGAAATGGGTTTATTATGAGACACTTTCCAAAAGATCCTGAAAGAAGGAGGCAGTGTCTCATTAAAACCAGAAGGGACAATTGGCAAGATTTTTATGTCAAAAAAAATGTGTGAAGAAAATTTAGTTCTAAATATACTCGATTGTCATAAATTGAAAAATAGAATTATTAAATGATACATTGTATTCAGATTAAAAATAAGTCAAAAATGAATAAGAGTGCTTCTAAAAAATTAGCTAGTAAATCCGTTGCTGGTCATTTGTTATGAATATTCAATAAACAATTGCAATAGAACATTTTTTATTTCATTATTTATTTGCTTGATGGTTTTTTAATTAAACTTAAAATCTATGATACAAATTCAATTCATTAGGACATGTACAATGGCCAAAAATATTAGATATTGGCTTCATATTCTTATATATATTCTTTATATTCTTATATTCTTTATTAATAGTGTAAAGCATTTATTACATAAATATTAAATAGGTATGTGTTTAATTTTTTCTGGTGAAGTTTCAATGTGAGATTTGCAGGTACAGCCTGTAACATATAAAAACATTCATTGATTTATTTCAGATTAGATGAAAAAATAAACATAGGGTAATTAATTATTTCCTAATTATGTACTCAAATTGGATATAATTCTGACCAAAACCGTAATAGTGCAAATTTGTATCCCAACAAGTCAAATTAAAATATTTTATTACTTATTTTATTTTTTCTATTCACACAAGAATAGGGACTAACATCGCTCTGTGACATATATCTATGTAACTAACTACCTGCTTTTGTTAAGAGGCCTGGTGCATTCTTCCCGCACCGAGTATATTTGCGGTAATCATAGATTAAAGAAAGACTCCCTAGTACATATACCTACACTACACATCACGATTTATTGTAGTATCTATTTAGCATGACATTTAACATTGTAATCCAGAATTTAAGAGCTTACCTTATGTCTTTATCAGATGGTAAAGATACATCCATAATTTTGTGTGCAACATTATATCCTTGAAGATTTTTATTAACATTCGTCTACTTTTTTCAAAAATATTTTGATACGTCTTATAAAAGAGCTTTTATTTAAAATTATACATTCAAAACTAGTTTAAAAGTGGTGAAACTCTTTTAAAAAGGGTTAGTTAGTTGCATGTAATCAAATGTAAACAAACCAAAATTAGCAAACTAATGGCGGATGGGCGGAGCTTATACTCAATTGTCGCCACTGTCTTGTATATAGTCACTGTAGTTAGACGAAGTTCTGGTTCTGGCTAGTTTTTCCGATCATTTCTAGATGGCAGTAATTGCATAGGTATAAAAAGGCTAGCGGAGCCGTTGCGAGTCAGTTTGCGCGGGAAAAGAGAAGGAAGCAAAGTTGCCTATTGTGAAATAAAGTAATAAGAGTATTTTGATTAGACTTATTTTTATGTGTGATTTATTGGTATGCAAAAGAAGCGAAAAATAGACAGTGAATGCAGAACGTTCCAAGATAAATGGAACTTTCATTATTTTGTTATTGAGTGCAGTAATAAGGCGCTATGTTTAATTTGTAATGAAACCGTAGCTGTTCTCAGAGAATATAACATTAAACGTCACTATGAATCGAAACATCTTCAAAATTACTCTAAATATACAGGCATATTGCGGACGGAAAAATTTGAAGCTTTGAATCGCGGACTGAAATGGCAGCAACTTTGTTTATCAAAGCAAATACTGAGCAAGAGTCTACAACTCGCACCAGCTTTCGTGTGGCCCTTGAAATCGCAAAACGTGGAAAACCATTCACCGATGGAGAAATGATAAAAGAATGCTTGATTGCAGTAGCTGAAGAAATATGCCCCACAAAGTAAATTTATTGAAAGGTGTCAGTCTGACAAAAATGGACATCTTGAGTGGTTTTCTCTAGCCTTCGATGAGTCAGTCAACGGATGTGTCAGATACTGCTCCGGTGTTGATTTTTATTCATGGAGTCGATAAAAGCTATGAAGTGTATGAAGAACTTCTTGATATTGATAGTATTCACGGCACAACAACTGGGGCAGATATTATTAAGTTGAAAATGCCATTAATAAAAAAACCTTCGATAGAAAAACTTGAAATCTATCACCACCGATGGAGGCAAAAATATGTGTGGTAAAAATAAAGGAGTGGTGGCACTTGTGTCAAAGGCTGTAGAAAATAATGGTGGTTCAAAACCATTAGTATTACATTGTATCATTCATCAACAGTCCTTGTGCGGAAAATGTTTGGATTTGTCTGAAGTTCTAAGACCAGTCATATCAGTTATTAATTTTATCAGATCCACATGGCTGAATCATCACAATTCCGTGAGTTTATTGAAGAGATCGGAGAAAATGATTTGCCATTTCATACTGCCGTACGCTGGCTTAGTTGAGGAAAAGTCCTTAAGTGCTTTTTTGAACTTAAGGGCAGAAATCGAATTTTTTTTGAATGAGAAGCATCGGCCTTGTGCCGATTTAGGAAATAGTGAATGGCTGTGGAAATTAGCATTCTATGTCGATTTAACAAATCATATGAACGAACTGAATTTGAGATTGCAATGAGAAAATCAGTTTCTTCCTGATTTATACACCAATATCAAATCGTTCTGGCAGAAAATAATACTATTTCAATCATCATCATCATCAAACAGCCTGTCTCGTCCACTGCTGAACATAGGCCTCCGTTAACGATCTCCATTTATTTCGATCCTGGGCATGCTGGATCCAATTTGGTGTTACTCTTTTTATGTCATCCGTCCACCGGGTCGGCGGACGACCTCTGTTCCTGAACGCATCTTGCCTAGGTCTCCACTTTATGATCTTTTTGGTCCATCTTTCGTTGGTCATTCTTGCGACATGTCCAGCCCAGTTCCACTTTAGATATGTTATTCGCTGGATTGCATCGGTAACCCCTGTTCTCTGACGTATCCGATCATTCGGAATCCTGTCTCTCAGCGTGACTCCCAACATGGAGCGTTCCATGGCTCGCTGGGCCACTCTTACTTTATTTACCGATTTTCGTGTTAGAGTTAAGGTCTCCGAACCGTAAGTCAGAACCGGCAGAACATACTGTTCAAACACCTTCCGCTTAAGGCATATGGGGGTTTCGGACTTAAAAATGTGCTTCAGCTTCCCATAGGCGGCCCACGTTAGTCCTATCCTTCTTTTGATTTCGCAGGTTTGATTGTCCCTGCCAATCGTAATATCATGGCCCAGATATCTGTAGGATGTAACTTGGAAAATTTCTTTTCCTTCTACTAAGTAGTTTCGGCTTGGGACTAGATTTGCCATGAAATTTGTTTTAGATGGATTGATTTTAAGCCCATCTTTATGTGAAGCAGATGTTAGTCTCATAAGCAGTTTCTCTGCCTTATCCAAGCTATCTGAAATCAGTACAATATCGTCAGCGAACCGAAGGTGACTGAAATTTTCACCGTTAATATTTATACCCATATTCTCCAACTCGACACTCTTGAACATATACTCCAACAAAGTGGTAAATAGTTTAGGGGAGATTGTGTCGCCTTGTTGTACACCGCGCTGCACTCTGAATCTATCTGTCTCTGCATGGAGTCTTACGCTCTCTGTTGCATTTTCGTATATATGTTGCAGTATAGCAGAGTATCTGTGGTCTACTCGGCAGTCGGCAAGTGCTTTAAACATCTCGCTGTGCTTGATGGAATCAAACGCCTTTTCGTAGTCCACAAATATTAACACGAGTGGCTTGTTGTACTCAACGGACTTCTCGATCAATGTCTTAATAACTTGCAGATGGTTATTTGTTCCGTATCCGGATCGGAAACCTGCCTGTTCTGTCGGCTGGTAGAAGTCCAATTTCGATGTTAGACGCTTAGTTAGAATTTTGGTAAACAATTTATAGAGATTTCAATCGCAGTTACGTAAAAAACGTTTTACCCATCTTAAAACAAGTGAAATATTTAGCCACACTACAGAGACTGAATTTCCAGTCGAAACTTTGAGTGCTTTAAAGATAAATTTCGATACTCGTTTCTCAGATTTAAATGTCATTGTGAATGGAATTAAGCTTTTTCAAAATGCTTTTGATTCTGACATTGAAACCCTGGCTCCGGAAGTCCAAATGGAAATTATTGATTTACGGTGCAGTGATATGTTTAAGAACAAATATCAAAATTCATCTTTGTTGGAATTTTATGAGTCTTCCATTGGCACAATTTGATAATTTGCATAAATTTGCTGGTGGGTTGTTTTCTGTTTTTGGTACTATGTACTTGTGTGAGAGAAAACATTTTCCAAGATGAAGTACACAAAAAATGTTTACAGATCTAAATTAACCGATGAGCATCTTAAATCCCTTTTAATAATTGGTATAAGTAAAATTAATCCACAACTATAAACAATTGTCGATGGAAAATCACAATTACATAAATCGCATTAGTGTTTTTTTTGTTTTATTAGTGGGATTAATTTCAATTTAATTATTTGTTAGTTATTAATATGCTTAAGCTTAAAATACTTAAGTTGAGTTTTCTGCGTCATAATTTTTGTCGTAAAGTTATACCTTGCAAGTAAATAAAACCGAGTAATTATCATTCTGTGTTTTCATTCTCTTCCATTCAACTTATCACAGCAATAGTAACAATACTAAAACATTGGCTGTCGTGGACCAGATTGATGACACTAGTCTTAAGCTGTCGCGGGCCGGATTGATGGCAGTGACGGGCCAGGTTTGGCCCGCGGACCGTAGTTTGGAGACCCCTGCTCTAGAAGGTATAATAACTGCTCTTAAAACCAACGTAAAAGGAGAAAATCCAGGGTTATTGTTAGCAAAGATTAGCAATCTAAAACAGATCAACAAAGACGCCGTGAAATATGGAGCTGAACTAGAAGAGATAGCAGAATCTCTTAGGAACTCATATATCTCGGAAGGTATGCCAAGAGGTTTGGCAGAGAAGTACATGAAAGAGGCTGCAGTCAAGGCTTTAAGTGGAAATGCTACACAAGAGAAAACTAGATGGATTTTAGCTGCGGGTAAACTGAAAAGTTAGATTTAATTAAGAGACACCATAATAATCTTCTCTTAGGAGGACGCTGTGGCCAAAAAAGGTTAATTAAGAAGTTAAAGGCTAATTATGAATGGGCAAATATGTGAAAGGATGTAGCTGAATAAGGCAAAAATAAAGCACGTGGAACCACTAGTATTAACTCTTATTTCTCAACAAGCATTTGATATATCGATACTATTGGTCCATTTACTAAATCAAATTCCGGCAATTTATACGCGGTAATCAATGTGAACTCTCCAAATATTTAGTAATGATTCCAATACCAAATAAAGAGGCTGTAATAGGTGCAAAAGCTATTTTTGAGGAATTCATCTTGATATATGGTCTTATGAAGGAGATAAGAACCGACATGGGACTAGAATATAAAAAAGAAGTTTTACATACCATTTCGAAATTACTCTCAATCAAATTCAGCATTTCAACAGCTTACTACAGTCAAACTATTCGCTGTGAACGGAATCATAGAGTGTACAATGAATATGTTCGAAGTTATATAAACGAAGCGCATACAGACTGGGATACGTGGTGTCAATATTATGCATTTTGTTATAATACCACTCCTAGCACCTATCACAACTATACTACAAGGTAATATAATAGCACTGATTAGATTAAATTCGATTTTAACAGGCTTACAATGCACTGAAACCTAAGGTTTATTGTGCCCCCTCTATCAAGAGCTGTTCTAGCTACTACTACAGCTCGCCTTCCAGTTCCAGGGTTCTAATGAACTCTATTATTTGGAACGGCTTCAACGAGGTTATATCCTCACTCTTACAAGTTTCTTGCGTTGGATTGCAATGGCGAGGCATTCCAGAACTAGGTGAACCGGAGTTTCATCCTCCTTCCCACACAGAATCTACACTCGTCAGTTTCTGCTAGACCTATTCTCATTAGGTGCTTCCTAAGGCGGCAGTGTCCTGTAAGAAAGCCCGTGAGGAGATGTAGCTAATTTTTCCGAAGGTCCAAATATTTTTTGGATCTGGCAGTGTCAAAGTTCCACAGGAACTTTTTAGAATGTTCCAGCCCAGGAAGGCACCGCCAGAGTGCTTCTCTTTCGGTTTCCTACTTCTTCCGAAACTCTTTCTTATAGGAGCATTTTCCTACACCACAGAAAGGCTCCGGGCCAATAAAGGGCGTTTGTGCTCCTGTCCTGGCAAGTGTATTGGCCTCTTCATTTCCTGTGATTCTCGAGTGGCCAGGAACCCAGACTAAGAGACCCTGTTATTCTTGCCTAATTCATCAAGTTTTCTTCGGCACTCCCATGCCAACTTTGAGTCAATGACATGGGAGCTCAATGCTCTGATAGCTGCGTGACTATCAGAATGGATCGATATGTCACATTTCTGATAGTTTCTTTCTATGTTCATTTCCACGCATCTTTCAATCGCAAGTATTTCTGCCTGAAAGACGCTCGGGAAGGAGCCTAACGATAAAAAACGGAACAGAATTCTGTGAAAGATATAGTGGTCCGTACCTTGGTAATAGAATTTGCAGATCCAAACTGTACAATAGCGCTGGGTGACGGGAAACATACACCACTGTACATAAGAATCGGCTGTATATATATATATATATATATATATATATATATATATATATATATATATATATAAAACATAAACCTTGTTTTTTAGTTTAACAAAATTGTATTTTAGCCTTGAAAAAGATAATAATAAAATTATCGAAAGCTTGGTATAGTGAAAATCGAATTTTCTTAACCACCCATACATTTTGGCTGTACCCCATAATATTTAAAAGTTAGTTTTTCAACTATTCAGCCGTGACTACCCTTCTACTTTATTATATATATATATATATATATATATATATATATATATATATATATATATATATATATATATATATATATATATAAATGTATCAAGAAGGTAGTCTCGACGGCTAGTTAGAAAACAAAACTTATGATTCTTGGGGATTCCGTCTATAGGTGATAATTAAAACTCTTTTTTACTACCCAACGTTTCGAAAATGTTTATTTTCTTTATCAAGGGCTAAAATATAATTTTGGATAATTCACTGTTATAGTTAAACAAAATTAGTACTTACTGCAAAGTGAGTTATGTCTTTAAAACTTTATAAACCATGAGTTAACATTAGGTATGTTATAATACATTATATTTTTAAAAATTAACCAGATTTATGCGATTACAAGATGGCGTAAGTACATGTTTTAATTTATTTAAAATTCGGCCTTTTATTAAATTTAACGATTTATGCAATGAATACACTATACAAAGTCTGTTTCTTTCTTTTTCAGATCGATCATATTTGCAAAAGTTTATCAATTTATGAAATTGAGTACTTAATTGGTATTTTGAGTTTTTACACTGTTTATTGGCCAATAAATGATTTAAATACACTGACCTGTTGCTCTTGCATTGGGATGAAAGTCTCTGGATCCCAGGAACACTCCACTGAAGCTCCAAAAAACCAAAATTAACGAAAATTTCGCAGATTCTTGCCGAAAACTTGTTACAATTAACTGTGAGTATTACTAATATTATATTTCATAATACTTTAGAAGTTTAAATGTCTTAAACCGGGAATATCTTGCAATTTCAGGAACACTATCACATACACTCCTCGCTTACTAACACCAGCTTCCGTTCTCCCCAAAGCGTCCCCTCGATTCTCTACTTTTTTCAACAAACAGTCTTTTGTTCTTTTCCAGGTCACTATTCCAAAGTTTATTTATTGATTCACAGTTTGTTCTGTCATATTTTATAACCAATAAGATATTGTCTTTTGTAATCAGATAATTGAAACTTCTATCACTTATCAAAAAATTTCATACATACAAATAAATTAAAATTGGTTATACTTAGATACACTTACATGATACAACATTCAATATTATTATTGATAGTATATTCTTGTTACACTCATATTAATTATAAATATAAATTCTCTTATGTTATTTGTCTATATGTCATTATTTGTTTATCTATGAAATCTATTGGATTATATTCTATTCAATATTTATATTTGTTCTTATTCTTAAATTAATGATTATAATGAATTAACTATAGTAATATTTGTTTTCATTTCAGATGAACAGCTGATTATGTTATGGAAAATCTTCTTCGTCTTAGGCAACTTTATTTACATAATTACATTGGTTAGGCAATATCTATATTTTATGTTATCATTGAGGTAATTCCTTTTTTATTGTATTGTTATAAGCTATTATTTAATATATCTTTATTTGATATGTTGTTTAAATTAAGAAAAGTGTTTCCTTTTTACTTGTTTTCTTAAATTATGTTATTTTCATATATATTTCATACTAGCAAACATATTTTTATAATACTAATTCTCTTACGATCTATGATATCTGGTTCAATTCCCCTCAAATTTAAATTTAAATGATATCCATACCCTGGATATTTATTTAAATTTCAATTTTCTTATTATAAATGATTGATTTTATTTTATTCAAAAAAAAATTTAACAATTTTATGGCATAATCTTACTTTCTTTAACTTTGTTTCTCAAATATTTGTTCACATTTTTCCTACTACAAAATCTATTTCTTTCAATAACTGTCTCCTAATTCTTTCCTTAAAATACACTTGATTAAGATCAATGTCAATTTATATTTTTAATATTACTTCATATAATACTTCTTTATTATCATTTCTTCCTAACATCCACTTATATATCAACTTATTTCTTTGTAATTACATTATACTTCTATATACTCCTCATATCATATTTCTTTTCAATATTCATTATTCAATATAATTAATTATTTCTTAAATTCATATATATATCAATATCAACTTCCTTATTCCTTCCTGTATTTTCAAGTAATCTATAAGATTCTAATTGACATTAAACATTACCTCCTATATTTTTAATCAATATCATTCATTATTATCCTTCCCTATCCTTTATTACTTACATCTTATTTCCTTATTTAAAAAAATGTGAACTTCTACTTGATACTTGAGTTATTCTTATTTTATCCCCTCTATCCTATATTCTTTAATAGTTTCATTCTATGTAAAACCAGTATCTCTTATAAATTGTTTCCTTTATTTGCTATATATATTGAATTGCCATACTCAAAAATTTTTTTTAAAATGTTTTAATTATAAGTTTTACCTAATAAATTTTTCTTTATATTATATTATATTTATTTTTTTAGGTTCTGAAGAAACAAACGAGATGAATTTAATTGGATCACCAGCTGCCAAATGGAAAACAAAACTCTGTCTAATATCTACTTTAACTTTGTACACTACCTAATATTAAATTTTAAATCTATCCTTATGACTATCATTTCCTTTTTTCAAGTATTATTCGTAACATAGCATATATACATTCTTCAGAATTGGGTTACTCATTAATAATAAATTCTATGTACATTATTTATACGGGTGTTACTCATTAATAATAAATTTTAATTTCAACTTCATTTCTGTATCCTTTCCCTTTTTCATTGAATTGCATTTTCGTCTCCATATTTCATTCCTATTCTTGTTCTATTATTTAATTTGCTTTTCTTTTTCTAACCTTTTTCTTACTTTCTTCTCTTGTTGTTTGATGCTCGATAAATTTCTGAAGCGTCTGTCTATTCTCTACTGTATCCTTTTTAACTTTGTTGCCCCATATCTCATAAATTTCTTCCCATGAATCCATTAAAATTTGCGTTTCCAATTCTTCCATATTATTCATTTCACTTATTATTATTTTAGAGAAAGCTTTTGTATGAATCATAGTCATCATGTTGTCCCATTTTATTCCTGTTACTACATTATTATAAAAATTTCCTGAACATCCTATACCTCCTTTATTTCTTCTTATACTATCTTCTATTTCTTCTACTGTGTCCTTTAATCTCCGGTTCATTTCTTCTATTTCTTTATTAAATTGTTTATCCATGATTTGACTCCTTCTAGTACATATGCCTGTTGATTTTTCTATTCTACCATACAAATCTGTGATTTCTTCATTCACTTTTCCTTGAGAATGTTGATTTACCTGTTTACTTACTTGTCCTTGTAATTTACTGTATCCTACTTCTCAAGTTTCCTTCTTAATTTCTTCTGTCCCATCTGTGATATTTGTTAATTCCTGATTATTCTTCTCAATATTCTTAATTTCCATGAAACTTTCCATTTTTACTTCATCTATGTTCTTTGTTAACTTATTTGCTTGTTTTGAAACTTCCGTTTGGATAGTTTTTGGTGAATTTTCTTCCATTTTAATTCCGCTTTCTTTTGGCTCTATCTTCAAGTTTTTATTTTGATCCTCCATATCTAAGTTAACTTTATCTATTTGCCTTCTAGATTGTTCATTCTTCTCCATACAATTCTTAATTCCCTTAATTTGCTGAATACTTTCTGGTTTCATATCTTCAATTTTCTTTTTCAAATTATTATCTGTTTTCTGTTCCATAGTATCAATATTTTTATTAAAAGTCGCATTCAAATGTCCCTTCATATTGTTCATATTTTCATTAATCTTGTCCTCCTTACCAATAGTTTCCACATTTATGTTATCCTTGTTACTATCCATCTTACCATCAATGTTCCCCTCTACTCGGTTAAAATCTTTTACCATAGTTTTCCTATCTTTTCTGCTTTTGTCATCCCACTTACTACTATTTTCCAAAATTCTATTCATAATCTCCTTTTGTTCGTTCAATTCTTTATTTAAATCTACATTCATACTATTCCTACCTTCCCGTATATTTTTATTTATCTCATTCTTAATATCCAATTTTCTATTCATACTGTTCATAAATTGCATTAATTGTTGCATCATGTTCACCATCTGATCATCTCTACCTGTTCTTGTTGGCGCTTCCTGTCTCCTCTCTTCTTGTTCCACAGCTTCCCCATCTCCTGTCATACTTTCTTCCTGTACATCTCCTTCTAATTGTTGTCCTTGTTCCAAATATACCGCTTGGTAATCTCCCATACCATGACTTCGTTCCTCCCTTTCCTCTTCTGATCCACTGTCTGCTCCTACCTGCCTTCCATCTCTCAACATCATTCGTTTTGCCATTTTAATTAAGTATTAAATTTTACAAATATAACCAAAATTTTTACAACGCCCCACGTTTTGGGTGACAATTAAACTAAAACTGAATTATTTACTTGCTTTTATTGTGAATATTTAAATGTTTTTGATTATTTATTTAGAATTTTTAGTTTTTAGTTTAGCTAGCTCAGTTATTGGTTTTAGTAATTTATTTTAATTAGATTATTCGGGAGCATGAAACCCATTTTCTCTTTGAGTCCTGGCTTATTGTATTGTTATATTTGTTTAAATAAAAAGAAAACACATTATTTGAAATAAATTTAATTTTCAATGCAATATTTATATTTGATAAAATTAATATGCGACGCCAATGGTTATATTGTACCTACTTATTGATTTTAATAATATCATCAATGCGCAAGCGTGAAAAACTAGTCATGCGCTTTAGCATAAAACGAACAATTCTTACATTAAAGAAGCATCTATATTATACAACGTTTGTTGACGATGCAAACAAGTAAATGGTTCATAAATAAACATAAAAGAATTTATATATAAATCATAGTTATATATGATACAATTAGCTGTGGGAAGAAATTAGTTATATACATGGATAGAAATATATGGAATTATATACAGATGGACATGGTTATAACATTATAAAATTTCAATCACCAGATTTATGCGATTACAAGATGGAGTAAGTACATGTTTTAATTTATTTAAAATTCGGCCTTTTATTAAATTTAACGATTTATGCAATGAATACACTATACAAAGTCTGTTTCTTTCTTTTTCAGATCGATCATATTTGCAAAAGTTTATCAATTTATGAAATTAAGTACTTAATTGGTATTTTGAGTTTTTACACTGTTTATTGGCCAATAAATGATTTAAATACACTGACCTGTTGCTCTTGCATTGGGATGAAAGTCTCTGGATCCCAGGAACACTCCACTGAAGCTCCAAAAAACCAAAATTAACGAAAATTTCGCAGATTCTTGCCGAAAACTTGTTACAATTAACTGTGAGTATTACTAATATTATATTTCATAATACTTTAGAAGTTTAAATGTCTTAAACCGGGAATATCTTGCAATTTCAGGAACACTATCACATACACTCCTCGCTTACTAACACCAGCTTCCGTTCTCCCCAAAGCGTCCCCTCGATTCTCTACTTTTTTCAACAAACAGTCTTTTGTTCTTTTCCAGGTCACTATTCCAAAGTTTATTTATTGATTCACAGTTTGTTCTGTCATATTTTATAACCAATAAGATATTGTCTTTTGTAATCAGATAATTGAAACTTCTATCACTTATCAAAAAATTTCATACATACAAATAAATTAAAATTGGTTATACTTAGATACACTTACATGATACAACATTCAATATTATTATTGATAGTATATTCTTGTTACACTCATATTAATTATAAATATAAATTCTCTTATGTTATTTGTCTATATGTCATTATTTGTTTATCTATGAAATCTATTGGATTATATTCTATTCAATATTTATATTTGTTCTTATTCTTAAATTAATGATTATAATGAATTAACTATAGTAATATTTGTTTTCATTTCATATGAACAGCTGATTATGTTATGGAAAATCTTCTTCGTCTTAGGCAACTTTATTTACATCATTACATTGGTTAGGCAATATCTATATTTTATGTTATCATTGAGGTAATTCCTTTTTTATTGTATTGTTATAAGCTATTATTTAATATATCTTTATTTGATATGTTGTTTAAATTAAGAAAAGTGTTTCCTTTTTACTTGTTTTCTTAAATTATGTTATTTTCATATATATTTCATACTAGCAAACATATTTTTATAATACTAATTCTCTTACGATCTATGATATCTGGTTCAATATATATATATATATATATATATATATATATATATATATATATATATATATATAAATATATATATATATATACAGGGTGTTCATTTCAGGACTTCCCACCCTAATTTTCTCGAAATGTGTGTATTTTAAAGAAAAATCCTGGGACACGTCAACAAATATATCGAAGGAGACAACTTTTTATCATAAAGGCAACGCGCCCCCTTTCACCCCCCGCCAGGGGGAGTTGCCAACTTCAAAATCTTAAATAGGATGAGGTATCGAGTTATACCTAATTTTAAAGGTCTTTTTAATCTCTACACGTCGGTTTTTGTTTTTTTTTAAATTGATCGATTCGTTGTCGAGATATTTAGGAAAATCTATTTGCTGCTTCGTACCGTTAAAATGAAAACTGCAATTGTTTATTCTCATTCCTTTTATCAAAACTAAATTACAATATTGTACACAGATTTTCAATTTAATAATTGCTCAAAATGTTGCCCATTGTTGGCCAAACAATGGTATAACCGCTATTCAAATTCGTGACGCACATTTTCAAACACTTCTGTTCGAATTGCTCGACATTCTGCAGTAATCCTTTGTCGAAGGTCTCCTATATTTTGTGGCGGGGGTGTGTAAACACTGATTTTAAATGTCCCCATAGAAAAAAATCACATGGTGCTAGATCTGGGGACCTAGCTGGCCACTCTATAGGTCCTCTTCGCCCTATACATTTACCGGGAAATACATTGTTTAACCATTGACGGACCGGAAGCACATAATGGGGGGGAGCTCCATCTTGCTGAAAATATAACTCATTTTCGTCAAGAAAGTTGTTGCCATCTCTATCCAGTTGATTTTAAATTGCTTCGGTAATTAAGGGATTGATCGTATTTTTTAGCATATTCAAGTACATCTCACCATTTAGATTTCCATTTATAAACAATGGACCAATTACTTGACATCCTAGTATACCGGCCCATACATTAATTTTTTGGGGATGCTGGGTATGCCCTTCGACAAATACATGGTCATTTTCATTGCTCCAATATCTGCAATTATGTTTGTTGACAAAACCATTTAAATAAAAAGTACACTCATCAGTGAAGCAGATATTTTTTAAAAATTCGTTATTGTTATTAATAATTGTAGTCATTTGTTCACAAAATTCAATTCTTCTGTCAAAATCGTCTTCACTTAACTCTTGACATACTTTCATTTTATAGGGATGGAATTTATTAATTTTTGTAATTTTGAGGACAGAGCCTAAGGAAATTCCAGTTGCAGCAGAAATGGTACGTAACGAAGTATTAGGATTCATACCAAAATAACCTAGCACTTCAATTTGAGTGGCTTCATTCAAAACTCTTGGCTGATCATGTTTTAAATTTGCAACAGATCCTGTTTGAGTAAATTTGGCGATTAGATTTAGGACATACCTATGAGAAGTGTTCTTATCTGGGTGCCTTTCGTTGAATATTGCAGCAGTTCGTCGAGCACATTGGTTTTTGGCGCCGTAAATTAACAGTTTTTCAACTTTTTCAGCTAAAGTGTAAATCATTTTTAATAAATTGCTTTTTCACACAACTGGTAAGTATGGTAAACAATTCAATAGTTATCATGTCTTTTATTTTCTCTATCATTTTTTTGCATTTTTTTATACAAAAAAGTTGAATGGAATAACAAAACAAACAATTGCAGTTTTTATTTTAATGGTACGAAGCAGCAAACAGATTTTCCTAAATATTTCGACAACGAATCGATCAATTAAAAAAAAACAAAAGCCGACGTGTAGAGATTAAAAAGACCTTTAAGATGAGGTATAACTCGATACCCCTTCCCATTTAAGATTTTGAAGTTGGCAACTCCCCCTGACGGGGGGTGAAAGGGGGCGCGTTGTCTTTATGATAAAAAGTTGTCCCCTTCGATATATTTGTTGACGTGTCCCAGGATTTTTCTTTAAAATACACACATTTCGAGAAAATTAGGGTGGGAAGTCTTGAAATGAACACCCTGTATATATAATCCAGAATAGTGACTAATAAAAACCATTAACTATTTTTACAATTGCTAATTCCTAATTATTTCCTTTTCTTTAACATGCATGTTTTTACTCTTAAGGAGGGAGAAGCTAATGGCTAAGTCCCACTTTATTTCTTATTAATTTGAAAGTTTCAAATCATTGATGTACTTGCGTTCAGCGCTGTTTGAATATTGTTGGTGCTTGAAGCTGACTCTTTTCTTTCTATAAATGTTACCAAAAATTATTAAAATTTCTGTATAGATTTTAGACGGGCGTGCAAATTAGGATCCGTTCAGTTCATACTATCAAAAATATATTACAAAGTAAGGCTCCATCCGATTTATAGGTACTATGAAAACACATAACAAAGAAAGGGCCCCCTGCCAGTTATACTATCGAAGCACATTACAAAGAAAAGGACACATCTGTTTGGCTTGAGTTATCAGAACTAAAAAACGAACAAAAAGTTCTTTTTTATCTGTACTACAATAAAACCGGTTGAAGAACAAAATTCATTAAAAAGAACTGGGAAGAGCTCAAACAAATACTAACATTATTTAAACAGGGCTGCACGCACCAATTATTTGAAAGTTTCAAATTAATAAGGAATAAAGTGTAATATGTAGCCATAACTTACTTTTATTTTAAAACTATTATAAGTATATATAGTACTATACATCGTATGATTTGATATCACATCTTTTATAGGGGGTGTACTTGCGTGCTTAATTTTCACTTCGTCAAGAGGGTTTTGGACTGATCTAATATACAGTCCATTTTCTTCAAAACATAAAGAGCAAAAACATTGTAAATTGTAGGTTCGTTACCTTTAAAAGGATATAAAATTTAATGAATAAAGTAATTTGTGCTTAATCGGTAAAGGTATTCGCGACCAAATTGACAAAGCCAAGTTTTAGTTTTAATGCAGCGAGTATAAAATTCTTGACGTGACTCATCATCCGCCCGCGAATTCTCACCTGGGTTGCATTGTCTGTTGTTAACTATACGGGGAGAAGGATTCCATTGGCGGCGATGAATTTATAATTTACTTTTTGACAAAAATTACATTTTCTTTGAGTACGTTAATAAAGTGTACTAATTATATGTTCTAAATTTGAAAATAAAGTAATCTCCGATAAAATCGCAAAAAACATTCTAGTTCGATATCTTGTGTGGAATGTAAACTAACTTTTGTTCAGTATTATGGCAGCAATTCTGAATTATAAAATTGAGAACAACAATTTAAAAAGTAAGTAAATATTGTATTGTAGTGGATCAAGAAAGTATAATTAATCAGGTCAACATGGTTTTGTTTTTGGGAACACAAGTATCATTTGTGAATTATTTTAGCCAATTACGTCAGTTTTTTCAGGTTATGTGCTCAAAAAATGACATTTGAGTTTATATACAGTTACTCATTAATTTAAGAGCCTCAGAGTTCAATCATGATTTTTTTTCTATCACGCTAATTTAATTTGAATTTCCAATATGGCAAACGAAGTATTGTCCGAAAACAAAATAATTTTCCCTTCAGCTTCGTATTGCCATTTATAAGAAATAGAAAAAAGTACGGGACTTCAGGGGACCTCTGAGGAACTCTACTTGTGATTGGTTTATTGCCGTTAACTTAAACAATAAACAATAGAAATTCTTTGTTAAGTTGGAGGTTATATTTTTCAGCTATTTCTTAGAGTTAGTTTTCTAAGCACGTCACTGTAAGTACACTGATTCATTATCACATAAGTACCTTGAGTATAAACATATAAGTACCGCGTGATGGCAAATAAAAACAATAACGGTGTCTTTTGCATAGTTATATGTCGTGCTGTTAGTTATATTCAATTAAAATGTTCTTCAATGATCGTTTGAGGAAATTGTCAATGTTAAACACATTTAAAAATTAAAAGTCTACTTATAAGTCCAGGGTGTAGTACCAGACTATACATATCTAGTGCCGTTTTCTGATTTGATACCGGGAGTGGGAATTATAATATCATCACTATAGAAATATGTTTTTCGAATTTTGCAACTAACAAAAGAATACTTACAATAAACGTCCAAATTGTTATCAAAATGAACTAACTGGACATTGAATTAGCTTCTGACTTTTTGTTACAGCCTGCATTTCTAGTCTTATTCATTTTTAGCTCTCGAATGTTGCAGGCAGATTTATACATAAAGTTTAGACTTACAAATAACATAGTATATTAGATAATATAGTATGCCAATCTATTGGACCCTCATCCCTATTTATCAAGATGAGAAAGTCCTATTTATAAACTAGCAACAGTTACAGCGAAGCGTGGTGTTGTTATTGAAATCAGATCCTGCGGTCTAATGCTATCAGAATATTAGGATAAAGCAGGCTACATATTGATCTTTTGTGGTTGTTGCATATGGAATTTTTGCAACTATTGTAATTTTCATCACACTATTAATCGATATTTTGTCGTTCAACATGCCCGTCCAAAAATATGTTGACTCATCTGATAATAAAACTGTAATAATTAAATTGTTAGTTCTATTTTTTTGATCCATCATGTACTCTCTAAGTGTAATTCTTCTGGAATGTCTTGAATTAAACATAACAATGCTATTTTACTTTTTTAAATTGTTCGATACTGAAGACTTTCCAAATTTCAATTCTTTCAGATAGAGGTATTTTTGAAAAACAGTTATATGGGCACCGGACCCTGGGAAAATTTTGTTAACAACTCTTATGGCAAGCTACGCCCATTGAAGTCACCATTTTTAGTAAAAAGGCGAGTGGGATGGGGGTAATCCACGTCCCTTGACCAGTTTGAACTAATTAACAGTTAGGCTCCAGACCAATCGGCGGCAAGACTCTTCCTTGAGTTGAAAAACCTTTTAATTGTTAATATTACGCAAATTCATAAAACTTCTGCTGGACCTGTTATGCTAGAAGCAGAAGTTATTTTTAATAATATCAAATAAATTCATAATTAATGACAGTATTCACAATGATTTTAATAAAAAAATGCCGAAAACTAGTTTAAAATGGGGACACCGAGTTTGAAGTGATCTATCTAAGAAAAAAATTGTCAGTGCAAAAAGGCGTCTATGATACGAAATACTACGTCAAATAGCAAATATCTGTACAGGAAATAAACATTATCAATACAAATGGCATTTTGTACACATATTGCAAACATAGGTAAATATTAGTAATAAAAGAGGTTAGATATAGGTAATATTAAAAATACATGGTGTATTTTTTAAATTCATCAAAATTATTCTATAATATAGTGTCCTTCAATATTTTACTTCATTCTTTTTATTTATTATTTTTTATGTAAGAGTGTAGGGTAGGGTATTGAAGTATTTTCATATTTTTTTACACATTAAGAATACTTTAAATTACTATAATCTAATTATCTGTCACGACCCTTACTTTGTGGAATCTACTCATATTAGTGTTTTAAATGAAACTTACTGTTTCTAGTTAACTCCACAATATATTGAAAAATGTTAAAAATTCTAAAAAATTGACAATTGTTTCGATATTACCTAAATATCATCGTCAGAATGGACATTTAAGTTTATATATACCAGATTTATTTAATGGTGATATTTTTGTTTTTATATTTAACAATTTTGTACTTAGGTATGTTACTTTCTGTTTTAAAAGAGATCTATGTATTTGTTGCTAAAGATATTATTTTTGAAATATTATTAGAAATATTACCTGCATATGTGATGGTTTTATAAGTTTTTATTTCTTTAGTTTGTTTAGGAAATATTAGTTGTATTGCCACTTTTTCCTCTTCTTTATTAATTAGTTTATTTATCATATGTAATGGGTAACCGTTGAATGTTGCTATTTATTTAATTGTGTTAATCTCTCTATCAAAATTACATTTGTTCATAGGAACTGAAAATGCTCTATGTATCATTGAATTATATGCTGTTAGTTTATGTGACATGGAATGATTGGAACTATATGGAATAGTCACATCAGTGTGTGTTGGTTTTCGGCGAATGGAATAATCAAGTACATTATTAACTTTTTGAATTTTTATATCAAGAAAATTGATTGAACTATTTTCTTCAACTTCTAATGTCAATTGTCAAAAGTGAAATAATTCTGATTAATACATACATCAAATAAATTAATAAAGTATATCTGATATTAATCCTGGATTAATATTTTTATCTTCTAGTAACTTTCTTACAAGTATTAGACATTCTTTAGGAGGGATTTTAGTGAACATGTTGGTAACATCAAATGAAATAAGCTTAAAGTTATCTTGCAAGTTGAATGCTTTAAATTTTTTGATTAGTTGTATTGAATTTCTAATTGATTATTTAGATGTATATCCGTAACTATTAAGTTTCTTTGCCAATATCTTATTAGGAGTCTTAACATAAGAAACTACAAGTCTAATTGGTTTCGTAATTTTATGTAATTTAACGGTTCCATATAATTGTGGAGAATGAGGATTCTTATTTATGATGGACCTCTTTTCGTAATCACTGAAAAGATAATTTGAGTTATTAACAATATCTCTAACATTATTAGAAAACTTTTTTGTTGGGTCTGCTCTAAGAACTTTTACATCGCTAGATTCTAGAAAGTTATATATCTTTTAATTATAATCATTAGTTGTCAATATGATAGTGTCATTTGCCAGATTTTGTAACTGTTATTATCTTCTACTTTCTTTTTTATTGAATATAAAACTGTAATGTCATTTTTTGTTTGACGTTTAAATTTTGAAGGTTCAATATTTTTGATTAAATTGGCAATTTTTAGTTTCTCATAAATAAAATTATTTGAATTTTATTTTACAGCTATTTATTACTCTGTATCCATTATCTGTTTTATTATTCGTAAATTTTGGAGGTATGCTGTACTTTAAACCTTTATTTAAAAATTCTATTTCACTATCTGTAAAATTAGTGTCTGAACGGTTTTCAAACCGTGGTGCAAAGTGTGTTGGTATGTAATTACTTACAGTTTCATGATGTTTATAGTATTGCATTCTAATTTATTTAATGTATGTATTAATCAGAATTATTTCACTTTTGACAATAAGATATACATTCAAAATGAAGGTTTACAATGGGAATCTCTATATTGCCAATTTTGGCAAACATTTTTATTTACAGTTTAGAAAGTTTTATTTTGGTATAGATATGTAGATGACATATTAGCTTGTTTTATGGGTAGTGAACGACAATTAGATAAATTTTTCAACCACAATAATAATTTACACCCAAAAATTAAATTTACATTAGAAGTTGAAGAAAATAGTTCAATCAACTTTCTTCATTTAAAAATTCAAAAATTTAATAATGTACTTGATTATTTGATTCACCGAAAACCAACACACACTGATATAACTATTCCATATAGTTCCAATCATCCCATGTCACATAAACTAGCAGCATATACTTCAATGATACATAGAGCATTTTCAGTTCCTATGAACAAATGTAATTTTGATAGAGAGATCAACACAATTAAATAAATAGCAACATCCAACGGTTACCCATTACATATGATAAATAAACTAATTAATAAAAAAAGAGGAAAAAGTGGCATTACAACTAATATTTCCTAAACAAACTAAAGAAATAAAAACTTATAAAACCATTACATATGTAGGAAATATTTCTAATAATATTTCAAAGATACTATCTTTAGCAACAAAAACATAGATTCATTTTAAAACAGAAAGTAACATACCTAAGTACAAAATTGTTAAATTTAAAAATAAAAATATCACCATTAAAGAAATCTAGTATATATAAACTTAAATGTTCAGAATAAAATGCTGTCTATTTGGGTCAGACCCTTAGAAATTTTGAAATCCGATACAGTGAACACTTACGAGCATACAGGTTAAAACAACCAGATAAATCCCACTACGCCAGACATCTACTTGACACCAAACATTCATTGACACCTAATACAGAACTAGAAGTACTACATATTTGTTATAAAAAACAAGAACTGGATTTCCCCGAAGAATTGGAAATTAGAAGACACTTAAGAAACCCACAATATGAAGTCGTCAATGAACAGATAAATCTAGGGAGTTCTCCACTATTAAACTGTCTTCTTAAGTAATAATTGTAAAGATCAACAGATATAGTTTTCCTGGATTTCTATATCATTGCACAGTTATACTGATCTTGATTGGGAAAAATTATATCCAGGATATCCACATAGGGCTAATAATATCTAAGGTTTAATATTTGTAATATCATATCCTCTTTTGTCTATAGGTAGGTCACAAGGTAGGTCACTTCTTGGACTAGCCAAAAATAATTAAACATCAGGTAGGCATCAAATGAAATGTAACTTCTGTCATTCTGACGATGATATTTAGGTAATATCGAAACAATTGTCAATTTTTTAGAATTTTTAACATTTTTCAATATATTGTGGAGTTAACTAGAAACAGTAAGTCTCATTTAAAACACTACTATAATGTATACATATACAAATCACTACACGCATAAACCGTGCCCACAATCTAGCTTGTTTTGGATTTTTTCCATTTTCTTTTGCAAGGTTTTACTTTTTATTTTGGATCGTATTTCTCGTGTCGTAAATTTTTTGCATACATTTAGGTTAATGATTCACTGCCACACAAAGGAACCCATATTTGGATAACCTTGTGAATGAGTATAACTTACCCAAAACATCGACAAACTAAAATAGCGGTTTTCTGAAATTACTTACGACTTAAACCCACCAAGTTATATTTTCAAGGACCTATAAAAAATATGGGAGGTTTCACGGATACTCTCTCACTAACACTCTATTATCAAATGTAAATATTTTAAAACTATTTAACAATTTTCAACACTTTTAATTGTTTTTAAAATATCACATTACATTGCATTGTATTTATATATCTCTTTGGCTAAGAAACTTGAAACATTAAGGATAGTTTTCAAGTTTTTAGGATTTTTTTATGGCCATGCTATGCAGCTTTTTTGAAATATTGTTTATTCAAACAACATTTATTATAATATCATTGAACTAATGTAAAAAATGTTCAAATCAGTGCTTTAAACACTGTCCTCGAGAATAACAAAATTTTAAATTAGTACAGTTATACAAAGGCAGTTAATTATCGTTTACATTAACTTTCAATGCTCTAACAAAACTCTTGTAATTTGAAGTCTTTTATAAACTGAGGTAATTTATTAAGGGCCGGTTGTACAAGCTGCTAGTCAACCCTAGTTCACGTAAACAACAGTTCATCCGTGAACTGAGTTCAAGCACTACTTATGTCGTTGTTCAAACTTAAAAATCGACCAGTTCTGAAATACGTCCGTTCATTTAAAGTTGGCCATCCTTTTTTTGTGTACGGAGGCGTGTTTGTGTCAAATATCAAATCCTTAATTAGTCAGGTCGGTCAGCTGTTATTGTTTTTGTTTGGTTTAAAATTAAAAAGCTTTTGTTTTTGGTACTTTTCGTTTATAGTGTACATTTCGGTAAGTTAACCAAAAATATAACCTTGTTAGGAAAGTTCTGTTATGTTTATTATTCATACAGAATGATGTGTAGTGTCAAACGTGCCTCAAATTTTAACAGCAAAGAAGAAGCTATCTTGATTTCTGTGGTTCAAAAATATAAGTCAATTATAGAATGCCGTAAAACAGATGTAAATAATGAGTAAAGATCTAGTACTTGGGCAAAGATTGCTTCTGAGTTTAATAGTTGTTCAGGAGTAACATATCGGGATGTAAAAATATTAAAAAATAAATATGAAAATATAAAAAAACAGAACAAAAAAAAATCCGCTGAAGAAAAGAGCTCTTTATTCTATACAGGTGTAACATTTACTTCTGCTGAAGAACATGTTAAAGAGATGTTGGGGGTTAGATGATGATGCCATATTAGGTAAGTTTTAAAACTTTTTTTATTATATTCTGGGTTGATATTTTTATTTTTTCCAGTAGTTGGTGCAGAAACGTCTATCCAAAATGACCACGGATATAATTGTATTAGTCTCGGTAATAAATATATTTATTCTACTGAATAGACGTGTTCTTTATCGCTCTGTAAATAAAGTTGTTTTCTACGCGTAAATATATCGTGAATAAACGAGTCGAATATCGTGGGAGATAAAAGTGATGGTAAGGAGGATGGTAACAATAAAAGCAAATTAAAAGTCAATGTGAAAAGTGTTAAAACAAGAAGTTTTTCCCTCAGTTCTATAGATAAATTACCTGTATCGAATATAAATAAAACTTGTTTAGCTGATAAAAAGGATATAAACAAACCTTGCGAATAATGATAACAGTAAAAATGAAATACACGGAGCGGTCAATAAAGAGTCAACTAAAAAGGAAAAAACCCTTTGAAACCAAAAATTGCAGTTCTCTGTACTCCTCCATTAGAACAAAAAAGAGAAAGCAATCAAACGGAAGCAGGGAATAAAAGAAGTAGATCCGGAAATGACACGCCAGAGGAAGAAAAGGTAAAAAAAACAATGCAACAGAATTGAAATACAAACAGATACCAACACTGATACTGTTTTTAATTTAGAGAACCATCTAGAAACAGGTAGCTCACAAGAGAAGCACGAAACTCTGTCAACTGAAAAGAAAATATTTAATGTTTTCGCAGCCATAGATGAAATACAAAAAAAAAATCAAACCTTCAGATTGGACACAGTTTCTTAAAAAAAGATCAGGATTGTCTAAGAATTGCAAGTAATACAATTCACAAGTGTTTCGCTTCATTAGTATTTAAAATTGGAATTTGAGAAACAGAAAATATCCTGAAAAACATAAATACGGCAAAGAAAAATCAAAAAATGGAACCGGTAGAAGCGGCAGTACTGAAGACCTATGCAACTGCAGCCACCCTAACACCTATAAAAATTATCAGGCAGATAAACCTGCGGATGATGTCGCAGAATCGTGGATCTCCCCAAAAGTAGTACCAAAGCTTGAAACAGTAAATACCGCCGAAAGCGTTACTAATTCTAAAGAAGCAAGTATGAAAATTGGGAAATAAGTAGCTCTCTGTTTGATAGATGGTGGTTTCAAAAGCATTATGCACTTAAAAAGTGGAGCTAGTGTCCTTGAAAGCCACAACAAGAAAAATTCAAAATAACAAGGAGAGTATAAAATTGAAGGAATCTTGATGCACGGACCCAATGTTTATGATAACAGGAATCGAACATGGACTGAGAGATTAATATTTTTTAAAAGAACTAGTTCGATTAAACAACGAAATCGAGGATGAACTAGGATATGTTATAGCAGATAAAATAAAAGTAATTGCCAAAAAACCATGCCGAAATCAATATAAAGAAAACTGGATTCTTCAGGCCCCACCAGAAATATCAAAAAGGTTTCTTAAAAAAGAGGAAGTTAACTTTGATCTTATCAAAGTGTACGTTAAAAAACACTTTAACCTTGCAATATGTTTTAGATGCTCCGGATTGGGACATATAGCTAAGTACTGTAAAGAAGAAAAATGCTGCCGTAAATGTGGTGGAGAACATTTTGGCAAGGACTGCGAAGCTGATATAACAATATGCCCAAATTGCACGAGGATGAAATATGATCCTCTGCTCAACCAACATAGTGCGCGAGATATACAATTTCCAGTGTACCAAAGGAGACTCAAGCAACATCAAAGCCATATTAATTATTCCCTGTCTTTTTTACTGAAAACGTAAGAAAAAAGAATCACAATATGACTGTAAAAGGGAGCAAAAGCATAATACATCAAATTGCACAGTCTATAGGAAATGCTATTGACAGGATCAGTAATATGTTAAACAATAATGCAGAATGTGAAATTTTATGTGTCACCGAACATTGGAAAACTGAGAAACAGCTGAAAAATATAGCTATACCAAATTTTAAATTGATATATATGTTTTGCAGTGAAGAAGGAAAACATGGTGGTTCGGCAGTGTTCGTTAAAAAACAAGTGTAAATCACAACCGAATCTGAATAAACTCACAGTTATCGGAGAATTTGAATGTGCAGCAGTGGAATGTAGTTTAAACAAGGTACAAATGATTATTATATCTGTTTACAGGCCATTTTCTGGGGACATAAATATTTTCTTGAGAAAAATTGTACTACTTTTAAATATATTTAGTGAAAATAAATTAGTTTTTATGGTGGGAGACTATAATATCGAAATGATAAAACCAAATAAGGCAAGGTCGGATTTGTTTTTCTTAATGAATTTATTCAATTTATTTGCAACCATAATAAAACTAGTTGTATAGATAACATTTTTACGAATTCTGCTTTTCTTGAAGCGTTTACGTCTGTACACCATATATCTGATCATACAGCACAGAAAATTGTTTTCATAATTGAACCAGACAAAAAAAAGAATTAAATTATAACAGAATAATTTCAGATGAGAATAAAAATACTTTTCTGGTCTGTCTGCGTAACCAGCATTGGTTAGAGATATATGATGTTGAAAGATCTGATGTAAATAGGCAGTGGGATGTTTTTATGAATTGTTTTATGTTATTATTTAATAAAAATTTTCCTTTGAAACTAATAGGAAAAAAACTAAAACTGTTCTACCAGAAAATCCAGATCTTATAGCATGTAAAAATAGGCTAAATATACTCTTATCTCTTTCAAGCCATAATGGAAGGCTCAAGCACAGTACAATAATGAGAAAAAGATATATGATTAGATTTTAATTGAATCACGCGCCAAAATCTATGAGGCTAGGGTAAGAAAATCTGACAATAAAACAAAATGCACGTGGGCGATCTGTAAAGAAATTAACGGAGAGGATAATTTTTCAGAAATTGAACTAGTGGGAGATCCTGAGGAAATTGTTAAAAAATATAATGAGTATTTATTATCTACAGTGCAAAATTTGTTAAATAATCTAAGCGACATCCGATTACCTGTAATGTTTAGAGAAATGAAAAGTCCATGTTTTCATCACCCGTAACACCACAAGATATCCGTGAAATAGCACAAAAAATCAAAAATAAGCATAGCTTTGGGGTAGACGAGATACCTACAAGCATTGTAAAATTATCCGTTTCTGAACTACAGGATGTCCTGAGTTATCTAATAAATAATATAATACATTTAAGCACAAAAGACAAAAAGGGGATTCGAAAAAAGGGACACCTTCACTTTTAAAGCAGTCCAAATCTTTGGCTTTGCAAACACCTACAACTACGGGTATGGCGTTGTTAGAAATGAAACTAACTGTTTCTAATTAATTTCACAATATATTGAAAAAAAATGGGAAAATTATAAGATATTTGACAATTGTTTCGATATATGAAATATCTTCGTAAGGCAGTCTAATAAACCTAGTAATAAGGCTTAGTTTTTATGTGAAGTTTTCAAGAATTGTTATTGCAGCGATTTTCTGTTATTCAATTAGAGCCTAATTCTTTCAGGAATTAATTTAAGAAAAAAGACATGTCAAAAAAATGGAGAATTGGGTAGCATCCAAACTCATGTTTTAGGAGATTAAAGAAAAATGTTTAATTGAAGAAAGCGAGTTAAGAAAGGAAATTATGCGTTAAAAGCATGAGAAAAAAATTGAGAAGAGAAATCGATGTACATAGGATAAAAATTGAAATTTTAAAATTTCAAAAGTTGGAGGTATACTTTATTAATATTATTTACAACTATTAAAGACAATAAATTTATCAAATAATATAATGTAGTTATTTACTTTTTTAATACAAAGCTTCAAAAGGTTAAAGTAAATCTTCATAGTATCTTATTAATGCAGTATTTACGTTATTTCGAAGTTCTTGATCTTGGTGTAGCACAAAGTTTTCATTTGCACCATTAACAAAGTTAATAGCTGCCTCAAGTTCTTCATCTAGCATGGGCAGTGGATTATTCATAATAATTGCAAGATTATGCAGAGCACCTGTTGCAATCACAATGCTTTCCACTTTATGTTTTTTCAATCGTGTTCCAAGTGCCAGTATAGGAAAACGGCGTTTCCAAACACCGAAAGATTTTTTAATAGGGTTTCTTGTTCTAATATAAATAAAAGTTATAATTATTTAAAAAAATTGATTTTGGTAATTGATGTCAATATTTTATATAATATCTAAAGTCCTTTTATAAAAATATAAGAAAGTTCATTAATTTCGTTTTTAAAATATGATAATAACTTTAAATTTACCATAATGATTTATAACTAACCTGTGGCCTTCTGGACGCACAGTAATATAAAATTTAGATGAGTCTCTTTGTTGTGTTTCTTTGATGTTTAGGTACTAAAATATGTATAATAAACATTTCAAAGAACTCTAATATTTCTGGTTGATAGAATATCAAATTTAATGACCACAACGGGCAATAATTTATCTGGTAGTGTATTTTGCATTCTGTGACCATCTCCAGCACGCTCTACGACACACTTTAAAATAACAGAACCGTATTGAACGGACTATTCAAGTTATTTAAACCCGGAATACTCGTTTTTTATTAGTAGAATTAATTATTTCTTGAAAAACATATCGGTATTATATCCTCAATATAAGTGTTTTTTAAACACCTCTTTTTTTGGGTGGATAAAAACGCAAAATTTTTTTATGCCAATTTATTATTTACAAAATAATTGATGAAGAATAAGCCTACACTTTAACAAAAACAAGCCAAAGAAAATTTACAGTAATTGTTCAAATTGTTCTTAATTGACGGTCGTGCAATGTTATCATTGTCTTAATTACAATCATACATCTTCTCAATGCAAAGGCAAGAAAAGGTGCAAAAATTATGGATCATAAGAACAAACTGATAATTGTCCGAACAGCTGTAATAGATACTGTGTTCACTGTCAAACTAGTAATCATTCTTCTTCATTCAAGGAATGCCCGGTATACATAAAACGAAAGAAAATCAAGGAAACTGTGGATAATTTCAACATTTAATTTAAAGAAGCTGAAAAAGTAGTCGATAATCCCAGCTATACTAGCATCATCCAAAATAATAGGTTCGCTAATTCAGAAGCTGATTTTCCCACTCTAAATACTTCTAGTTATCAAGCACGTTCCTCTAGCAATCCTCTAAAAGTAAATAGTCCAACCTCACCTACTCCAAAAATTATCTCAAGTCCACATAAAAAGAGAAAAGGTAATAATAATCTATCTGACTTTCCTCCCATTCGTAGAGAATATAGTACTAGCTTTTGTACAGGTCCTGTGTTTCCAGTCTAGTCAAAAGAATACCGAAAGTGATTTTGATAAATTTGCCTATTAACTTCAAAATGCTTCAAAATTAAAACCATGCTTGAACATTTTATTCGAGATATGCCACAATCTTATTCATGTGCAATTAATAATAAGTTAGTATTTAACGAAAATGATATTGATAGTAAAATTAAAAATATTGTCTATAGTTTATTATTCACTTAACAATAGTCAATATTAGTTTGAAAATAGTTCAGTCCACATCTTTATACTCCGATAAATTTTCGTTAACACAACTCAATGTTGAAGACAATTTTGATATTGTTTTGATATCCGAAACCTGGTATAAACCAATGGATGTCAAAAGATTTCAAAATTTTAATATAATAGCAAAAGATAGAATCAAGGGTCATGGTGGTGTGGCTATATTCATATCAAACTCAATTAAATATGAAATTATTGAATTTGTTACTAACTTCAATCCCAAAATATTAGTATGTGATATTAATATTACTAGTGGTGATAAAAAATTGACAATTATAAGTTTGTACAAACCTTCGACAACTAAAGCAATTGTACAAGATTATATCGGTGGTGATTCTCACGCTCATCACGGAATCTGTGGTTCGGAGATGTGCTCGACAGATCGTAATATACTAGTTGAAGCGTTAGATTATTTTCCTGCCTTAGTTATAGTTAATGACGGTTGTGCCACAAGAACTTGTTCTCCAGGACTAGCTAAATGTGCTATGGATCTCACTATTTTATCTTCAAAATTGTGTTCTTCATTTATGTGATCCGTTTTATCGGACACATACGGTTGTTCCCTATTAGGATTGTGGTCAACGATATCCAAAAAGATTTTTTTTTCGATTAAGTGTACCTCTAAATGGTCAATGTCCAACGCTTATTGGAAGTTATATCAAACTTCAATCATTTATTCATTACAGTCCGTCCCTATTTGCAACAATTCTAACTCGTAAGGTCATAAAATCAACCATACGTAATTCGACTAAATACCTTCCCTGGTGGGATCAAGAGTGACTCGCAGCGACAAATTCTTGGAAGGAAAAATGCGGAGCAAACTTAATCCCTTCTAACTTCATTGAATATAAAAGATTAGATGATATATGTAAGCGGTTATTTAAAACCAAGCAAGAACAAATTGGGCTAATTTTGCTCCTTACTTAAAAGACAAACTCATCCAAGCGACATATGGAGAAGGATTAACAAATCTAATATCGTCAACGAAACTTGCTTTTGAAGATAGCACCCGACTACTTCCATTATCCAATAGACTGGCCTATTTATTCTTCAGAACAACATTGTTTACTAGCCCCGATAAACATTAGTGAAATAAAAACAAGTATTAAAACTTCTAAAAAGTCTAGTCCGGGAATTGGCGGAATTAATTACCTTATGCTAGGAAACATGCCGGACGTAGCGTTACAGTTCTTATTTAAAATTTATAATAATATCCCTATGAAAGGATAAGCTGCGACTCTTTAAAACAATGTCCTATCGTTCCAATTCCGAAGTTAAATAATTCAACTGCCCATTGCCCTTATGTCTTGTTTATTAAAAACCTTTACAGGATTATGAAGATTAGACTGGAGTGGTGGTGTCAAAGCAATAATATTTTTACAGACACACAGTTTGGGTTTCGGACTGCATTGCACATCTAGTCACAGATACTCAATTAACGTTTACCGAAAACAATGATCTTCCTGCGTTATTTCTGGACATTACTGGTGCTTACGATAATGTTCTACTGCATTCACTTTTTAATAAATTAATTCAAATTGGTATTACACCCAGATGTGCCTATGCCTGGGTTGAACTATCTATGAATAGACAAATATTTATTCGATGTAACAACCAAATTCTTGGCCTACTACTTGCTTATCAAGGTTTAGCGCAGGGATCAGTTCTAACCAGGCTACTATTTAACCTATATACCTTAAACGTACACGTGATGGGTATAGAATGTAACATATTGCAGTATGCAGACAACTTTTGTTTATACGTAATGGAAAATACTTATCAACAGTGTATTGAAACTCTAAAAGTCATTGTGCATCATTGTATGCATCAATGTAATAAATCCACCTATCACCTAAAAACTCTTCTGTTATATTCTTCACACGTCATCGTCTACCACTTGTTTCTAATCTGCATCTTACTAATATGACGATATCAGTTAATACTTATACTTACTTAGGGATCACACTGCATTCAAAACTAACTTGGAATGATCACGTAAACCAATGTATTTTCAAATGTGAAAAAAGTCTAAACATGCTGAAAATTGTTAATCGTTACGAATGGGGCGTTGACCCTCTGTTCTACAGGGCCTATACGACATCCATCTTGGATTATGGAAGTTTTTTATATGGCTCAGCCACAAAATCTCGCTTAATCAAATTAGATAGAATACAATTCAAGGCTTTACGATTGGTTTTAGGTGCTCTCAATTCCACACCTACTATCACACTTTTGGCTGAATGCGGTGAACCTCCTTTTACATCTAAGGTGCTTATTTCTTGCAAAACATTGATTCTTACATGTACATACAATAACCAAAAAGTACTTCAGATGATAGGTCAATTATCAGTCAGCAACCTAACAGAAAAATGGTGGCTAAATAAAAATTATCCAATTTTAGCTTTTGCATATATCAATACATCACACCTTTCGATTAATAGATATTGAGCAAAATGCTTTTTCAGGTCCTTATGACATATCTCTTTTTTCGCGTAGAGTCGTCATACCTAAACGACGTACCAAGTAGCTATTGCACAGTTATGGAAGAATGCCTTGGAAAGCTGGGTAATCTCTGCAAAATATTTATAGACGGGACCAAATCTTCTCTAGGTGTGGGATGTGCTGTATACATATCTAAAGAGAAAACAGCATTACAATATAAATTAAACTCTCATTGCTCAATTTTCACTGCAGAGCTATTGGCCACATATTATGCCATAAATTGGGCTTTATACAGTAATCTCCTATATCAAAACTTTGTCATCCTTTCGGAATCCCAGTCAGCTTTAACAGCCATTATAAATGAAATTAATTGTCTCGACCCTTACTTCGTGAATCTGCTCATATTAGTGTTTTAAATGAAACTCACGGTTTCTAGTTAATTCCACAATATAATAAAAGTTATTGAAAATTCTAAAAAATTGACAATTGTTTCGATAAATCAATATCATCGTCAGAATGACAGAAGTTACATTTCATTTGATGCCTACCTGATGTTTAGTAGTTATTTTTGGCTAGACCAAGAAGTGACCTAGCTTGTGATTGACTTAATATATGTTTATAGAAAAAAGAAGAAGATGTGATATTACTTAGATATTATTAGCCCTATGGTGATATCCTGGATATCATTTTTCCAATTAAGATCAGTATAACTGTGCAATGATATAGAAAACCAGGAAAACTATATCAGCTGATCTTTACAATTATCACTTAAGAAGACAGTTTATTAGTGGAGAACTCCCTAGATTTAACTGTTCAATGACAACTTCATATTGTGGGTTTCTTAAATGTCTTCTAATTTCCAATTCTTTAAGGAAATCCAGTTCTTGTTTCTTTTCACAAATATGCAGCACTTCTAGTTTTGTGTTATGTGTCAATGAATGATTGGTGTCAAGTAGATGTTTTGCAAGAAGTATATATTACAACAGTATAATCGTAAAAATATTATGTATATTAGTTGAATTGAGAGAACTTAATGTCTGTAACGTTTATGTGGATAAAACGCCACTTTAAAATCTCTGGAAACTAAAAAAGAGATCAACTAGCTAAAGCCGCAATTCTTTCCGGATAGAAAGATCTTTGTTTACCATGGCGTGACGTCATTTGCTTATGAAAGGAGAGTATGAGTTTCTTTGTTATTTCTCAGTCGGCAAAAGAAACATATAGAAATCAGTGAAGCTGTATTTTAGATGTAGAATAGTAGAGTTTAGTTCTATTATAGCTACTGTCTTTCATTTGTAACATTTATATATCCCCTTACCGTTGCCTTTATTCTGTGTTGTAAGTAAAGTCGCTATGACGGGCACCTTAGCGTGAAACGAGCGTCCATGTTTATTATCCTTCTTCTTGGTTTTCTAAGAATTCTGTTGTAATGATGTGACTTAAATATGAGTGAAAATGTTTGCTGCGACGTGTCCTTTGTTTCTCTCTCTAATGACTATTCGTTGCTGAATGGGATCCAACTCTCAAAGCAAAAAAAATGGTAATGTAATTATCAACGTTAGGGTATGTAAAAAACGCATTTATATTTGGAGTTTTAAAAAGAATTTGAGAACTTTTTTCGGATTGATTTTGTTATAATATTTTTCACAAAATTTATCGATTTTCGGGATAAGCCTCAGTATATATTAAATGTTTACTGAAAACTGCTGATATACATAAAATATACTACTAATAGGCCACTCCGATACTGACGATGAAAATTTCCGTTGATAGATTGTCGATACGTCCTCAGTTCCCCTTCCCCAAAAAAGTCATTTAATAAAAAATTGCGCACAAGAAACCGTTAGCCACATAAGTACGGATGCCGTTGATTCTTTCTATTTATGAAGGTATTTAAATAAATAGATGCAGTTTGATCATACTACCGGTTAAGCAAATCGAAACATTATTCATTAAAAAATCCAAATTCTATATTAACTTCATGTTCTACTGGAACAAATATACAATTCTTATAGATGAACAATTGATCTTGATAAGACACATGTCACATTTTATGGCTAGAAATTTTTGTGTACATTCTCACTACATTATTTTTTAAATCTATGCGAATCAAGACAAAAATAATTCCTATTTTATTAGTATTAAGCGCTGTACGAGGATTAAATAAACAAAAGATTAACCTTCTAAATCCCAGGTTGTTATTTTTTTACAAGACATAACCAGATATTCAAAAAGTCATTGTCGATCACAGTTTCCATTAATTTCGATATTTAGGCAAAAATTAACATTCAAATCTCATGTGAACGAAATTCTGCAGAAATGTACCCAAAAAGTTATATGAGATGAATTATTGACTATAGTTGCGCTATATACGGATGTGCAAACAATCAGAACTTCGAAAATTAGTTATTTTACTAAATAAAGCTTTGAGACTGTATTGGTGCTATGAAATCTACACGTCAGTAAAGCTAGCACCCCCACTTTTTCAAATTTAAACAAAAACTTATGTGTAATTTAGAACTAATTTGTACCCAAAAAATTAGAATTTGTACCCACTTAGTTTTTCTGGAAAATCACTATTTAAAGTGGGGGTGCTAGCTTGAGCTCAAGCTAACACCCCCACATTGACAAAATCAAATTTTATTGGCATAAATCTAAACTTTGAATTAAGAACTAATTTGTACCCAAAAGATAATAATTTGTACCCACTCACATTTTCTGAACAACCGTTATTTAAAGTGGGGGTGCTAGTTTAAGCTCAAGCTAGCACCCCCACTATAACAAAAACAAATTTTAACAGCATACCTTTAATCTTTGAATTTAGGACTAATATGTACCCAAAAGCGTTTTTTTATTATTATATCATTTTGTTTATAAAAGATGATAGTAAATTAGACCACGTGTTTTATTAATTTCCAAGTGAATAATTAAAAGATTTGAAATTATCAAAGATAATTGAATATTATGAATTTTCGAATATAGGACTAATTTGTACCTACATAGTTTTCCCTGTAAAAGGAGTTTTAATGTGGAAGTGCTGGCTTGAACACATCCACCTTTAAAAAACCAATTTCAACAGCATACCTTTAAACTTTGCATTTAGGACTAATTTGTAACCAAAAGCGTTTTTTCATTATCATATCATTTTGTTTATTAAAGATGATAGTAAATTAGACCACGTGTTTTATTAATTTCCAAGAAATTATCAGAGATAACTAAATATTATTAATTTTCGAATATAGGACTAATTTCTACCCAAAAAATTAAACTTTGTACCCACACAGTTTTCCCTGTAAAAGGAGTTTTACTGTGGGAGTGCTGGCTTGAATACCTCCACCTTTACAAAATCAAATTTCAACAGCTTACCTTTAAACTTTGAATTAAGGACTAATTTGTACCCAAAATCGTTTTTTCATTATCAAGTATATCATTTTGTTTATAAAAGATGATAGTAAATTAGACCACCTGTTTTATTAATTTCCAAGTGAATCGTTAAAAGATTTGAAATTATCGAAAGTAACTAAATATTAATTTTCGAATATAGGACTAATTTGTATACTTATATTTTACCCAGCCAAACTACTATGAATTTAAACACCACAGGTACATCTTCTAAATCATTCTAAATTCTAAATAAAACCCAAATTAATTATTGAATTACCTTCGAGGTTGATGAATTATAATTTGAGTGATATACATAATATATTTTAATTAAGTTATAGATATTCTCAATACTTATAAGTGTACTATCTCGATAGTCGAAATTGTGTAAAGTGAGTCAGAGCTATCTAATCAACACTTTGGTTAAAGCGCAGTTGCCATATGTATTCTAGAGAGAAATGCTGTATTTTATAAATACACTTCAAATCCATTGTGTCAATATTTCAGGTACAAAAGATGCAATGTAATTAAGTCAATACCAATTTAATATATTTATTTCAAATTTCAAGCAGACTAATAATAATTAGTTTACTTGAAATGTGAAATAAAGTGTTTATGTATATTTCTTGAACGCAAAGTTTGTTGTGAAAAACTCGCCGATTTGACAATGTTGGAGAGTCGCTTCAATGTTCCGGCTTTGAGAACGAGATAGATAGATCGAGCTACGCGAATGAGACAGTGATAGTAAACAGTTATGTGAGGTGTTTATTCTCTTCATGAACGTAACATCAGTATTTGTGTTGTGGTTTTGTGTGATAAATCGGTTATTATTGGTATTTATTGTAATATTTATATCGGTATATTTAGTGACAATAATGGCGGAGTGTAGCGGTGTTGGCGATAAAAAACGGCGTCGTAACAATTTAATTCGGGAAGAAAAAGTCCTCATATTAAATGTGTACGAAGGACTGCGTGCCATGGACAAACAGTTGGGTGTTAGTGACGCTGTGATTAAGTGCAGTTATTTAACTAAAGTTTCTGAGAGTACTATATACTATATTCTAAAGAAATCGCGGGACGGATCTTTGACAAGAGAACGAGGTGAAAACTGTAAACCGGAAAGTAGGGGAAGAAAGAAAATTGTTTTGGACGACCAAACACGGAATGCTATACGTAGGGAAATACATTCTTTTTATTTTAGGAATGAAATCCCCTCGGTAGCTAAATTGAGCAAGGTAATAGATGATACTTTACCAAACATCAGTGATAAAGTTTTGAGACGAACTTTAAAATTAATGAATTTTCGTTACCAAACAAGAAGTAGAAACAGTGCCTTAATTGAACGAAATGACATTGTGGAATGGAGGAGAAATTATTTAAAACAGATACGACAGTTTCGTAACGAAGGACGGCACATATATTATCTTGACGAAACATGGTTAAATGAAGGCCACACTGTGTCAAAAGTGTGGCAAGACATGAATATACGAAGCAATCGACAAGCCTTTATGGAGGGTTTCTCTTCCGGTTTAAAAGCTCCCTCTGGGAAAGGACGTCGACTGATTATCACTCACATTGGCAGCGAGGAAGGATTTGTAGAAGGTGGATTACTAAGTTTTCAGTCCAAAAAAACTGTCGATTACCATGAAGAGATGGATGGTAACCGGTTTGAAACATGGTTTAGATCAATTTTAACAAAGGTAACTCCTGGTTCAGTGATAGTTATGGATAATGCTTCATACCACTCTCGTCGACTAGAGCAAATACCTACTTCAGCTAGCCGCAAGAGGGTTATAATTGATTGGTTAGAGAGTAAAAGCATTCCGCACAACGAGGCAATGCTAAAAGTTGAATTATTATCTCTCGTACGGAAACATAAAAGCAGTTATATTAAGTACGTTGTCGATGAAATGGCGAAAGATTTCAACGTCTCAGTTGTTAGACTTCCTCCCTACCACTGTGAGTTAAACCCCATCGAGCTGGTTTGGGCCCAAGTGAAAAATTATGTTGCGAGAAAAAACAGTACATTCAAAATGGCTGACGTTGAGAAACTGTTTGACGAGGCGCTGCATACCGTTACTGCTGAGAGTTGGCGTAAATGTATTCAACACGTATTAAAAGAAGAAATAAAGTTTTGGGATTTAGACATACGTGTAGAAGTAATGACGGAACCACTCATTATCGATATAGGAGGAGAAAGCGATGATTCTGAGGAGTCATCAGGGAGTGATACCGCTTCCAGTTAGTCAGACATTTTACAAGTGACCTCGCAACATACCTATACTTATTGGTAATTTATTTTGGTCTTGACAAACAACTTTTTTTTAGTTTTAGTAGTAGTAAGTTGGAATTGACTTTTAAACATTTTTTTATTTTGTTTTAACTTACTTATGAACAACTTCTGATAAGTTATTATTTCAAATGTTAAAAATTGAAATTCCAGATATTTCAGTATTCGCACCCTTAAACTATGATACGCTCATGGAGTTCACTTTAAATCGGTAGATAACCGATGACGTCACTTTACACAATTTCGACTATCGAGTATAAGTCATTATTGAAATTATTTCAAATTCGTAGTTTATCTCTTAAACCGCGCATTCCTAGTGGGATGCCCTTTAATTTTAGACATAGAAGTACTGTACTAAAAAGTATATTGAACGGGAAAGGTATATTGTATAAAAACATAGTTTTATTTTTTCACTCAATACGATTATGCGATCAAAGACGCATATCATCTAAAAAACAAAAAATATCACCTTTCGGTATTTGCGAGGGTAACAAAAAAATGTTTTAAAATTGTTTAGTTATTAGAAAGGGAAGCCTGACGTGATATTGCACATCTTTACTAAACCGCCAAGCAGTCAAAAAAAGTGACAACACCATAACACAGTATACCTAACAAACAGTAGTGAATCTTCAAGGCGGTACCTTTGAAGTTTAAAAGTAGCTGTCGGCCATGTTTTCTGGATAAATTTCAGGTCAGAAGCCAGCCTTAGGCTTGTTTCACACATGCACAGTGACCGTCCAAACGGCGGCGTTTACACGGCCAGGGGATGCGGAGTATAATGAATGCTTTCACACGCACCGTAGCCGTGGATACGGCAAATCTTTACCGTGATGTCGCCGTGGCTTCCCACTAGATTTCACAGCTACCGTTACCGTTTGAACGGCGCGACCTGTTCAGTCTTGTACTGAATTGCTTAGAAGCTTTCACACTTGCCGTATTTTACAGCAGGTTTGTTAACGTTTCTTGCTCTTTTACATTGGTGTACAGTTTTATTTTGTGAGTGTCTGTACACATTAGTGTTAAAAATGGAAAATGCGGATGTGGACATGGATAATCTTATATCGTTAGTGGAACAAAGGCCCGTAATCTAGGACAAAACCAGAGATACGTATAAAGACCGAAACGAAACAAGAAATGCCTGGAAGGAAATATTTTTAGAATTGAGACCGGATTTTGAAGAGTTGGAGACCACGGAAAAAAACAGCTTTGGTAAGTACAAAATTTAATAACATAAATTCTATCAAATTTTAGATAGTTGCCATTTTACGGAACCTGTATCAGTTAAAAAGTAATCAGCTACAATATTTCTAACATTGTTGGCTGATAATCCCCCTCGTACTGTTACTCCTCCAGACAGACCAAGGAGTCCCGTTATTGTTAATGTATCTTCTACTTCAAAGCCATCCCTGTCCCTAACAAAGTTGTGTAAAACAACACAAGCTTTGACTATGTCTACGGCAAAGTCAGGATCCAAGTTTATAGGACGGTGAAAAATTCTCCATTTATTACTTAGTATTCCAAACGTGCATTCTATATATCTTCGAGCTCTCGATAGACGGTAATTGAAAACCCTTTTTTTGACTGTCAAATTATGTCCACCATAAGGTCGAAGTAGGTGTTTGTGCTAAGCAAATGCTTCATCCCCCACGAGAATATAGGGAACTTTAGGATTTGTTGCTCCTCGAAGACATTTTTCTTCGGGCAATTGTATGTGTCCCTTTATGATTGATGTCCATAAAGAGGATTCCTTGAAAATGTTAGAATCGCAATCTTTTCCATATGATCCAATGTCAACATAGGTAAATCGGTAATCTGAGTCTGCAACTGCCATCAAAACAATAGAAGAATATCCTTTGTAATTGAAATACATTGAGCCAAGCGGGTTGATTATTCGAATGTGTTTTCCGTCGACCGCTCCTATGCAGTGCGGAAAATTCGCCCTATTTTCAAATTTCGAAGCAATCATCTCCCAGTTCTCTTTAGTAGGTTTCCACTTGCAAAACAGACCAAATATATCTACATACTCTTCTCACAATATTACTAATTGTAGATATTCCGAGTCGATAGCTATAATGTATATCAGTGTTTTTAAATGAAACTCAAGGTCCCTAGTTAATTCCACAATATAATACAAGTTATTGAAAATTCTAAAAAATTGACAATTTAGAATTTTCAATAACTTGTATTATATTGTGGAATTAACTAGAGACCTTGAGTTTCATTTAAAAACACTAATATTCCACGAAGTAAGGGTCGAGACAGTCAATTTCATAATGTATATCTGTGAAAGTACATCCGCTTGTTAAATATCTGAAAATAAAAAAATAGTAATAATAATTGTTATAAGTTTGATATAGTTCAGATATATTTAAGTATATTCAATACTTAAACTACCTTTATAATTTTATAATAAATGAATCATTAATGTCTTTCACTTTTTTACAGGTAGAAAGGTCATGAAGAAATGGACTAACGTCAGGGATGGTTTCAAAAAATCCATGAAAAAACAAAAGAGCGCTTCAAGATCAGGGGCTGGGGCGTCAACTATAAAAACATACATTTATAATGAGCAGTTGAAATTTTTAAATAAAGTGTTGAGTGAGCGTGAAACAGAAAATAGTTTGGCAGCAAATACTGCTCAGCCAGATACATCAGATGAAGAGGAAAAAACAGTGGAAAATCTTCAAGAAACTATTATAGCTGAAGATAATGTTGTAAACACCAAGGTTACTAAAAAAGTAGCACCTAAAAAACGCAAGATGGACCATGTTGAATTAGAAATGATCAAAGCTCTAAAAGAAACAAATGAAAAACCTGATCGTCATTTGTTCTTTTTTAAAGGCATAATTCCTTCATTAAACTCTTTCGACGAGGAAGATATATTGGAATTTCAGACCACTGTATTGCAAACAATAACATCTATCAAACAACGAAAGAAGATGATTCCCTACAGTAAACACATTGCTCAGACTCAAGTTCATTTCAGTCAACAGCCAATAACTACAACTAGAAGTAATCTCTATCTGAACATGGATAATTCCTATCCGAATATAACTCATTCCTATCCAACTACGAGTTCAGCACTGCTGAAGAGCCAGCAAACATTTAGCTCTATGCCGAACAATCCAGTTGATACATTGCAACCCGTTCGATCAACTTCAAATGAACATCCAATTCGTCAATATTACGAAGCCGTGGGTGAAGATGTTTCACAATTTTCTGTGGAGAGTCATTCTTCTCAAGAGTCAATTGATTTTTCTTATGAAAATATGTTTATGACAAATAATAAAAAATAAAATATTTTTTAGACTCCATGTTCCAGGTATATAAATGAAAACTGTGTGAAATATGACTATAAAATAAATATTTGATAAAATTAAAAGTTCTTGTTTTACTTACCTAATTGTAACAGCTAGCATTTCGATAGGTTGTATGCACTCTCGCATAAAAGTGTCAAAGTGTCTTTCCTCTGAAGAGATTCCTTCAGTCGTTGATGTAGTTCGTCAAAACTGGACATTGACATCCTAAAATAGTTGAAAAACTTTTTTGCGTCTTCTCTAAGCTGGCCAAAAAGTATATAAAACGCTCCAAACTTTTTTCTTCCCATATTTATAGGATGAACCCACATAATTCTGTTCCTTTTTTTCCTTTTCATGTGTCTGTATAATATTATCATAGCTATAACACGTCTACGATCCATACTCACTATAAACTAATATTCCAAAGTGTCTAAATAATATTATCGACGCTCAAGACTGAAAAATTCAAACTAACAAGAAAACAAAACCGGTAATGTGTGAAAAGTCATCACAATGGAACGGCACCGTTTAAACAGCGCCGTTTGTACGGTCATCGTGCATGTGTGAAACGAGCCTTACGGGAACGACAGAATCGTACTTACTTAAAAAATTTCTTTATGTAACAAGGCGATAAATGAGGATATTATCTTAATTTCCGTTTGTTAAATGTTTATATGTTGTGACCTTATTTAAGTCTATACTTACAAAAACAATTTACAAAACACCTGTTCACACATGATGCAATTAACATAAAATGAAATAATGAAAATCACAGATAAAAATGCCGTTCGTGACGTTTTCTTGTTCCTCTGTTTATCGTGCCGAGTAATGTCAGACGCACAGACTCGAATGTCGATATTCCATTGGTTGGATTCAGACAGGGACAGTGACAGGAGAATGCACACACTCTTTCTTCTTGATTGATTTACATATTTTATCCTCAGAACATGGCGTCTAGTCTGCGCAGTCAAATCTGCGCGACTTTTGCCGCCTGTCCAAGATTCACTACTGTTTGTATTTGTATACTGTGACCATAGTATGTATAATCATTCTTTTAACCGCTTTGAACTATTTACGCATTATTACGCACGTGCACTAGGGAATTTTTTTGTCTCGTCAAAGGATCGCCACAGTTATCACAAAAGATCTCACTGAAAATAAAAATAAGAGTTATGGTATCTATAACAAATATGGAATTATATTAATATAATCTAATATATATATCTAATATATGAAAACAAACATTTCTGGGAAGTACCTGGTTAGGTAAGTGCCATGTTTCATAAAACACTTCATCTACGGGTTTGTCGAGTTTTCCGTCCATTTTGAACTTTAATCAGGATGACTGCTGTGAGGTGAAGCACATTAAAAACCTTTTTTAGGGAAAACAGTGTGGATACAAATACTGGTCCTATATTCGATAATATTTAGTTACTTTTGGAAATTTCACATTCTTTAACGATATCCTTGGAAATTAATAAAACACGTGGTCTAATTTACTACCATATTTAATAAACAAAATGATATGATAATGAAAAAATGCTTTTGGTTACAAATTAGTCCTAAATGCAAAGTTTAAAGGTATGCTTTTGAAATTGGAATTTTAAAGGTGGACGTGCTCAAGCCAGCACTCCCACATTAAAACTCCTTTTACAGGGAAAACTGCGTGGGTACAAATTTTAATTTTTGGGGTACAAATTAGTCCTATATTCGAAAATTAATAATATTTAGTTATCTTTGATAATTTCATATCTTTTAACGATTCACTTGGAAATTAATAAAACACGTGGTATAATTTACTATCATCTTTTATAAACAAAATGATATAATAATGAAAAAACGCTTTTGGGTACATATTAGTCCTAAATTCAAAGATTAAAGGTATGCTGTTAAAATTTGATTTTGTAAAAGTGGGGGTGCTAGCTTGAGCTTAAACTAGCACCCCCACTTTAAATAACGGTTTTTCAAAAAAACTGAGTGGGTACAAATTATTACCTTTTGGGTACAAATTAGTCCTTAATTCAAAGTTTAGATTTATGCCAATAAAATTTGATTTTGTCAATGTGGGGGTGTTAGCTTGGCTCTTACCGAAACATGGTTGGTTGATTCAATAACTGACTCTGAATTTATTAATATACAAGAATTCAATCTTTTTCAATCTGACAGACAATACCCCCTAACTAATAATACTAGGAGCGGGGATTGTATGCTAGCAGCGCGAAAGTAACTCACGGAATTACGCACTCGCCGCTACGCTGCTTCGTGCGTAACTTTTCCGTTCGTGCGTAAAATGCTTCTTACAACACACGTTACGTAATATACTATTATTTTCTATTTTATGCCTATAATAATTCATGCAGTATATGGTTAAAAAAGAAACATTGCGAATCTAGTTATTTAATTCTAGCATACTCTTCCTATCCACTTCCCCATAATTAAAATTTGAGCTTTATAAAATTCTCCAAACTATTGTTTGGATAGTAAAATATAGCAAAATTGTTGATAACGTCTGAAATAGTATTTATTTATAGAAATTATAACAATGCCTAATACAATATAAATTCAAAATACATTTGACAAAATCATAAAAAAACATCTTCCAGTTTCCTTATGAATATTACATTAACAGTGTAACGTACTCCTTTATTATATTTGCGTCAGAGATGACGAAACAATATAGAAACATCAGGGTTTTGATAAAATGTTGTTTATTATAACATAATATGGGAAAAATATCTAACGACCCCCATATATTTAAAATTCTATATGATTACAAACAAATAACTCTTACTGTCGTCCATAATACTTGTGGAGGACACGGTGTGTACAATTTAAAGTCTCAATGTAATATTTCAATATTTCTTTGATATACGAGGAGATCAGATTGGAAACTTATAGCAGAATTGTATAAATGGTTAAATACATTAAACTGAAACTCTCTATTTAAAGGTAACAACTGTAAATAATAAAAAAATAATTTAGTAACTATTTAAATAGTTTTTGCTTTCGGGTTATGTTGACCCAAATAATGTCTTAATGTAACATTTCCATATTTCTTTGATATACGAGGAGTTTACAACTTTCCTATTTTATTGACCAATAAGCCTTTACCGGATTGTTCGATTCGAGATCCATAAAATTTCAAACAGTTTTAGTAGTTAATCTACTTTTATTAGTCGCGTTGTTTTGGTAAACCAGCCTAGAACATTCGTCATTTAAGTTTGTGGTAAAACGGTCTGTTTGTTTGTAAATTTGAGGTCGTAAATAACGTCAATGTCTAGTGTAATTACATTGTTTCAGAATAAATCAGAACTCTTATAACTAAGTAGTCCCTTTATTTTCTTATTCTATCTATTTATTTGTCTTCATAAGATTTATACAATAAATGTAGGAACAAATGGAAATAAATCTACTTGTAACTTATAGGTAGGTATAGTTGACGTAACAGATATAGTGCGAACTTAAAGTTGTCGGCTTTTCGTTTGACTCGAATACGAGGATACCATCGTAGTCCAGTCAATATTATAATTTAAAATGCTAAGTTGACGATAAATTCATTTAATATTATAATTTCAACTAATAATGGTTAAAATGTATTTATTAATTTTATAATTATTAAATACATTTTTCGACTATCTAACGATTATTTTTAAGCGGAAATTATGGAGCGCCATCCTACTTCTTAAGACATTTAGTTTGCATTGCTTTAAACAATATTAACCTATTTATATTTACATACATCTTAAACATAACACCAGACAATTAAACTACATTATATCTCGTTTTATTAAGAAGAATTAGAAATATAAATTTCAAATAACTTTTTTTTTCACATCTTTGATTGAACTATAAGTATCTTTTTGAGGGCGATTTTACGAGCACAACAGATGTTCACTCCTTAGTTGGTAGTTTGACATCAAGAAAGAGTGTAGTGAGTTTATGAGCAATTATATTTTTAGTTAAAAATTAAATATTTACAATGTAGCGTCCTTGGGAAATATCGAGTTTTGTCCAAAATATTGTGTGTAACAACGACGAAAATTTAAATAATAGTGATGAAAGTGAAAACAGGATTCGACGACATTTAAATTTGGAAGCACAGAAAATATGTTTCAATGTATATAAGAATCTACGGGAAAAGTTTGGTTTCGATGAAGAAACATAATTAATGCAAATAGTATCTAATTTATCAGAAGTTCCCCTGTCAACTTGTAACGTTTTTATTTTCCCTATATTTCGCCCTACGAAATCGAATAATTTCTATCCCAGTACGGCCCTGGCGTAACAATATTTTCTTCGAACTGTGTAGGATATCGTTTCATATGACCATAAACATAAAAAAATTAGGAACAATATATCTCTGGACGCCGAGAAGGTTTGTTACGCCTCAATCTTGATTTTCAATTCAACTAAGTAACAATTGAATCTACAAAAGTTTTAATATCGCCTCTAAAAAAAGGTGCGATGTGCACACAATAGTTTTTAATATCGCCTTCGGACAAAAAGGTACTTTTTACGAAATTCTGGGTAGACAGCGTCATTTGTGCATTTATGGTCTCGATTCGTTTTTGTATGGTTCGTTATATGGCTTTTTTAGAACTAGCTATACAGTTATTTTTTGGAAAGAATTTCTAAAAAAAGGCAGTCTATCCCCAAAAATCTCGTCAAGAGAGGCAGTCTACGAAGAATACTTGAACGAATCAGTGGTGATTTTCTTAGGGTCTCAACGCTAGTCATCGTGTCGTTCTCACCGCTATCGGTGATTGAGTCTGTGATAAATACTTGAGCGAATCAGTTGTGATTTTCTTAGTTATTAAGATATCGTATCGTATCGTACAAAAGTACCGATATTACTTGTGCTTAGTCGGCGAATTAAAATTACCGGAGTATCTGTTTATTGTGTTTATTACCGACATTAAGTTACCGAAGAATACAGAGTGTCTGTGATTTGTTCCATCACGCGGTGAGGGTAGATTACTTATTTCAAGTACTGTCCTAAATTTTTAAATCGACCTAATCGAGAAAACACGCCTCCGGCGTTGATGCAAGTGTCTTCACCTGAATAGTATTGTGGTGATTGGCTGGAGACTGTTGGACTCAGGTATCGTTAAATATTATTTTATATCTCCCCTACCTGGAGTAAATCGCACCTTTTCTTAGCGAAAGAACCATACGCTATAAGAACTATTTTATTATGATAACGAGTTTATTTATTACTAATATTGACATTGTTTTAAAGACCTTTTATGTTTTATGCTGTTTTATAAAATAACCGTTAAGAAATTCGGCGTGCACGTCTGATATAAATAAAATTATTTTCCGATACCTTATATTGACGTAACTTCCACAAAGCCTATGTGTTTGTTTATTTTCGAGTAATTCAGTAATATAATATCCTACATTTTTTTGAATAAACGGAAAATAATTTCGTTAATAAACTAATATTTTAGTTCGCAAACTCTGCGACATTTATCGTTTTTGTATTTATATAATTTTGATTTGTATACTTGTTGTTCCTTGGAGACTATTTATTCCTCAAACAATTACCGTGTAGTGTTGAGTGATAATTTGTTTTATTGTTTTTATGTATATATTAGTTTTTGAACGTTTGTAAGATTTTGTATCTTATTGTTGCTGTCTGTTGTTGGTACGTATGCATGTACTCATATTGTAATTTTTTTTATGTTCTGTTCACTGACGCTGGTCAAACATGTTAAATTGGTTAACATAATAAACCGCGTTTTAGTGAGTGGGTAGAAACCATTTAATTACTAGGCATCCCCCATGATTGGGTGCCAACACCACTGTGTTGGACAACAAAGAGACCTTCAACAGCTGGGGCCAATAAAAGTCGCTGACTCTTTAAGGACTTTATTACCATAGTAAAGTATGCTCATCAGGGACAATAAAAAATGTACTAAGAAACAAATACTTAATACATGTAACTTAAAATACATGTAAATGCCATAGCAACAACCGGCATACCGAGACACTTCGTTTTTCTATCTGATACTCCGATGACATTTCTCACTTCTGTCATCGAACTTATTATTTTCAGAGCTAGTGTGGATTACTTATAATTTAATTTTCATTCTTTCATTTGATGTTTCCTTTGAGACAACCCTGTTGGGAGTTGGACCCTTTAGGCCCAAATCCCAACAGTGAGTACTTCCCTAACCTCCACAGACACATTACCGAAAATACCTCACATTTTATAATTTCTCTCGCTTATCGCAGTTTTTGAAATTTTTCCTGTGAATTAAAATTTCTGGCGCCCTTTAACTACATTTCCGGTTGATTCCTAAAATAAACCTACGACTCTTAGCTCTCCAACCAAAACAAGAGTGCCGTTCGCATACGTCTTAATTGTTTATCGCCCAGTATCGTTTCAAATAATAATAACACGGAAAGGAAACTTTGAGAAATTGATACCAAACAATTAAGACAGTAACAAACTATACGTAAAATAGCCAAGAATGAGCTTTATGAACGCAAGAAGCGATATGATAAGGGATTGATCAAACCTTTAGATGTGTCTGTAATAAAATTATTAAGAACTACCTATGATTAAAATAATAAGAAATAAGTTGACAAATGCCGGCCGTAATGTAAATGGCAGTAAGAAAACTATTAAAAACTGGATTCAAATTCAAAACGATTAATAAATGTCCAACAGGCATGGAAAGCAGTAGAATAGTGGATATGCGGTATACATACTTGGAACGAGTAACTAAGTACAGAGAAGAAGACTAGCCAATTGTCGATTTGGACGAAATTTGGTATGATACACACGAAACGGTTAACAAAGGATTGAATGTATGCCAACAATGCCTGCAAACAAAGGATCCAGACTTATTATTGTGCATTGCGCTGGGAATGGAGGTTGGGTTCCAAATGCCTTAAAAATATCTGGAAAAAATAGAAGATTGCAACGTTCACTATCATAAGAACCTGGGTGCTAATATTTTTGAAGAATGGTTCGAATTTACTTTGATCCCGAACTTAGAGCCAAATAGTGTTGTAGTTCTTGACATCGCTTCTTATCATTCACGACAGCTCAATAAAATACCAAATTAAAGCTACAAGAAGTCCCCGAACTACAAAAATTTTTAATGGATAATAATTTGTACTTTGAAGATTCTTATACAAAACAACAACTGATTGAAGTTTTACAAACAAATAAATTTAAGAAATTATACGCCCTAGAGAGTATTGCTGAAAAACATGGACACTGTATATTGAGACTTTCTCCTTATTTTTGTATTTTCAATCCCATCGAGTTAATTTGGGCACAATTAAAACAGAATATTCAGCGTAACAATATATTTCCTAAATTTGATACGAAAGTCGTCGACCTGATTAGAAGAGAAGTAGCTAATATTACCAAAGAAGACTGATAGAAAAGTATTAAAAAAGTAATCAAAATTGAAGGTGAGTATAAAAATATTGGTCAAGTCCATGTTAATGGGGGAAATAAATTTATTATTGATTTACAAGACGATACTGATAGTGAAACAGATGATATGGGAGAAGTATTAATTTAATTTTTGGAAGAAGAAAATTAATCATGTTTAATATATTTTTCATGTTACTTATATAGTAGTGACAAACAGGAATTAGACATAATATTTTTAAAGAATGGTTTTATTCATTGTTATAAACTTTGTTTTTTTTGTTATTTTTTCATAGAATTTAGTTTTGTTTATGGTTTTTGCTTTGAAATTTCGTTTTCCATAAAAAAATAGAATGGGATACAAAAAGGGCTCAGTTCACGTCTGGTATCCCGTTTAAACCTAACGCCCTTTCAACAATTAGGTAATATCAAATATAATATAGGTATTGGTAAGTAAACAAAATATTAATACCTTTCAGAGTTTAGCTCCGCAGCATAACTTAAAGGGAATATACGATTGCTAGATTATATCTGTTACCTCAACTATACCCTCTGCTAATGAATACAAACATCACTACTGAAATTTGGCATATATATTTTATATATTAAATGCAGCACTTCTATTATTTATTATTGTTACGTTCATTTCACAGGTAATAGCACAAGTTGTTACCCGCTGTCAAAGATATATAACATAATTTTAGAAACCGAAACGAGAACAGACAAATTTTGATATTTCCGTCAATTTGAGTAATAACAGTAATAGTGGGAAATACAATTACCGGATATCGAATTACCTAAATTTAGGGGAGAATACGGTAAATCTATAACGAGACTTTTTCTTACCACAATACCTACCTCAGTGCTCGTTTAGATGTCAAATTGTCCTGTAGACCAATCTGTGCTTGCCAGTTGCCTAGCTTCGAGTCGAAGAAGGGGTGGATTCTTCTATATTTATGTCGGATTCGAAAATTGGGCGCCAGAGAAGTTTAGACAAGCACCCAAGACTAACTAACCCCCCAACTCTTTAGAGGCTTAATACACTTTCCCACACTTAAAGGTTTTGTCAGGTAAGATTTTAAAATTAAAACAGCAAATATCCCCTGTCTCTGATTTATTATTGGACCTAGTGTATCTTTTCCAAGTTAAAAAAATACAAAATTACAAGTTACAATTTATATTAAACAAAAAAACCCACTAAGTTTAACACCTGGACCCAGCTGAAGGCTGAAGTACGTGTAGTATGCAAATAACTATGAGCTGAAGGCTAGAGGATCTTACAATTCAGTTCACGACAGAATCCTTAGTTAAACATTCAAAAGGAAACAGACAGTTACAAATGTTCAAAAAAAATCTACCATAATGAGGCAAATAGTCTATCACCGAGCGAACCAATAAGGATATAATTTACAATTCATATATTAATATCTGATATCCAGACCGAATGATGAATACCGCAAAAAATATTGGTATATCAAAAAAATGTATAAAATATATGTAAGGCGTATAGTATAACCAAAGAGAAAAAATAAGGGAAATATTGCGGAAAAGGAAAGTCAACAACATAAATATAATTAAAAACGTATACGAGAAAACAGATAATATAATGCGGATCAACAAATAGTTTTGTCGCCGACAGACGAGTTAGACAAGAAGGACTATTGAGCCCGTTATTATTTATAGTAATCATGGATGAGTAAAGACGATAGGAAAATACACATAGGCTACAATAGACTAAGACCAATTTACATGAACGAATTAGTATGAGCTAATGTTGCTAATATTCTCAAATACAAAGGTAGAATTGTAATATTGCAAAGCAGGATAGAAAAATGGAGTAATGAAATCAGAAAATATGGATTACAGATAAATACACTAAAGACTGAAATAATGAAAATATCGCACATACCAGAAGAAATTACCGTACAAATACAAGAGCATGAGAAAAGGAGCGTTAAAAAACTGAATGTTTTGACTTCCCGTTTTTTTAACCTAACATCATTAAAACTATCGTATTAGTAGTGTTCGTTTGTATCAATCCCGCGAACGTTTTTAAATGGCATAAAACGTAGATGGCCGTTCATTATATCTGACAAGCATCCATCAGAGGGGGTGTTTGAGCGTCAAATTTGTCGGTGCTTTTACAAATGTCGATCGAAGGCAGAACTTCTGAAAAAACGTCCGGCGACGTTGGGCGAGGTCTCATAGAAACCAGAATATAAAAAAATAATTAAACAACAACGACGTTTTTATATTATATACAACAACGACGTTTTTATATTATATATGTTACCGTAAATACCCGAAATCCGTTAATACGCGTAATAACTAGTGAGAACCCGAAATAACTAGGAGTATCGGTAAATTCGCGTTCTTACTAGTAAGAACGCGTAATTACTACGAAGTTTCGGAAAATACCGAATTAAAACTTTTATTCGGCTATTTACTGAAGTTTTCAGTTAAAACGCGTTTTTTCTAAGCGTAAGTTAGTAACCACTGAGTGTTACTCGATCTTTGCAGGGATTGGCTACATTTCATCTCGCGATGTCTCGAAAGACAGGGGAAGGTTCCCCCGCACCTTGCGCGGCTTCATAATACGTTATTTTATCTGAAGTTGTTACTGTGTGTACCACGCCGTTTGCCGTTTGTTACTTTGATAAACGTTGTTCTTCGAAAAATGAATTCTTCGCTGATTGCTTGTAAAGAAAAATTTACGAATGATTTATTAAGTACGTGCAGTAAAGATCCCAAATTATCGAAATATACTATTATGAATCAAGAAACTTACGAAAATCTACTTCAAGAAATTAAAGAAGCTAAACTGACAAAAAAGAAAACTACCCTACAGTATCGTCGTTTAAACCGTTTTGACATCATGGAATTAAGTGGCGTTCAGCATATTATAGCAAAATCCAAGAATGATGAAATATTATATTACCTCCCAATTGAAGAAATCTTTGATGTTATCGAAGCTGCTCACGTAGCAATTGGGCATGGTGGTCGGGACCGACTTCGAAAAGAAACTGCAAGAAAATATGCAAATATTACTACCAGAATGATAAATTTATTTCTGTCGATGTGCGAAGTCTGCAACAGTAAAAAATCTAAGAAGAAAAGGGGATTGGTTTCTAAACCAATTTTACACAATGAATTAAACAGCCGATGCCAAGTAGATCTGATCGATATGCAGAGCCAAGCAGATGGAGACTATAAATTCATAATGGTTTATCAAGATCATTTAACCAAGTTCATTTTGTCAAGAGCTTTAACATCTAAACGAGCTGAAGAAATCGCATACAAATTGAACGAAATATTTTTGACTTTTGGAGCGCCGTGCATATTACACAGTGATAACGGTCGAGAATTTGCGAACTGTATTATAAACGAATTTAAATACTTATGGCCAGAACTTAAGATCGTTCACGGAAAGCCACGACACAGCCAGAGTCAGGGATCAGTCGAAAGGGCCAATCAAGATGTTGAAAATATGATTGCTTCATGGATGTCCGATAATAAAACTGTAAAATGGTCAGAAGGCCTACCATTTGTACAATTTATGAAAAATCGTGCCTATCATTCAGGCATAAGGCAAACTCCATATAAGGCCATGTTTGGCATCGAACCTAGAGTTGGATTGACTACATCGTCTTTGCCTCCTGAGGTTATTTCATCTTTAGAGCGGGAAGAGGATTTAGAAAAAGTCGTTAATGATGTTACCACGATGAGAGAAGAAACTCAAAGAGAAGATTAAAATTCAAAAGACGACATTGCTGAAAAAGAACCAGAAGAAGATCAAGAACAAGAACGCTTTTGCAACAAATGTGGTGCTATTTTACCAACTAACATCGATCGTGACTTCTGTTTGAATTGTAAAACAGAAGACAATATAAAAGCAGTAAGGTCAGAAGCAAGCCAATCGCTAATTCATCAGACTAAAAAGATGAAAAGCGACAATGATAAAACACATCCACCTGCAAACGTTGGCGATAATGTTACGGTACCTATTGCTGATGTGGATAAAGCAAAAGGTGCTTTCAGAAATATAATAGCTGTTGTGTTAGTGAAGACCGACGACAACATGAACCAGTTAGGTACAAAAGATGGAGTCATAAATAATCTGTATACTAGATCCGAATTTGATATTTGCAAGCAAAAATTTATTGACATTGATTTAATAAGGAAAGATAAACAAATTTGTTTACGTCATTCAGCTTCATCTAATTTTGGTTCTAGCCAGGGTTTTTTATGTGCAAATGCACTAAAAATTGTAAAAGTAAATTATGCAAATGCAAAAAAAATAATGTTCTTTGCAATTCAAAATGCCATAATTGTACCTCTTGCAATAATAAGTAAGCTAAGTTATATTGTTCACTTTTGTATGAATTTCGCTTGTTCTATGTTTCATTTGTTCTGTAATTTTTTTTTGTGCAATAAATTAACTGAAACCAACCGCACTTTATTCTCTAACAGATATTTACCTACAATATTAATTTTAGGCATTCATAAATTTTAAAATTCGGTTATTTACTGTTGGGTGCTTAGAAAGAACGCGTTCTAACTAAAAATTTCAGTAAATAGCCGAATAAAAGTTTTAATTCGGTATTTTCCTAGACCTCGTAGTAATTACGCGTTCTTACTAGTAAGAACGCGCAATTACCGACATTCCTAGTTATTTCAGGTTCTTACTAGTTATTACGCGTATTAACGGATTTCGAGTATTTACGGTAACATATACATGTAATTTTAAAATCTTTAACGTTAATATATTATATATTTATATTATTCAACCTATTTATTAACATATACATTTCAATGGAGATCTTATTTTAGTCACAGTATTAACAACAAAATATTGTGCAAAAAAAGTTAAGACCAGACGGGAGAATTAATGAAGAAATATCCAGCAGAGTAAATGCAACAATATCCACATATGTAATCTTGCAAAAATTATACTTCATCAAAATAGGAATAAGAAAACGTACGAAAATTGTTTTTTTCGGTTCTGTATTATTAGCAATGCTGACCTACGGATGCGAATCGTGGGTACTAACCAACAGAATGAAACAGAAAATAACTACCTGCAAAATAATGATATTGAGGAAAACAGTGTGAGTACCGTGGCTGGACCAAATAAGGAATGTCAATATTAGAAATGAGTTAAAAGTAGTGAGTTCTGTACAAAAAATCGAACAACAATAGCAGAAATGATTTCGGCACATAGTGAGAATGGAGATATGGGAAACCTAAACAAGCAAAAAACGAAGAAATGGAATGCAGAAATAGAGGATAACCTGGAAAAAAAGTGGACTGAATTGGAGCCAACCTAAGTAAGAAGCAAATAATAGGATTAAATGGAAAAGAACTATTATCTCTACACATGAGGTAAAAGAGAGGTTAGGGATAACTATTTAATTAACTTGACAGTGTAACGATGTTACTTTTTAATGTTTTCATTTCCAGCAACCATGCAGTATAAATTTCATTTTATTTAATAATTAAATCGCCTCTCTTTCGAAATTTACCTATGAATATTTATTTTTATATAAATGTACTGCTTTTGAGACATCCGGTATATCCTTTTGTCAAGTTCACTTAAACCAGTCTGCTAATGTGCGCGCATTTTCAAAATTTTAAGGAGGAGACTTCGTAAGTGGGGTAGGAGAATTTAATAAAAGGACGTAGCATACAGGTAAACGGGGCTTTTTCTTTCTGTTCCTGCTTAAAAAATTTAATTGTGTTTACACCGAATACTGTGACTGGTTTTTTTTTTGTGAACCCGGTAAGTGGATATACATTTTTCTTTTCTCTGTAAATAGCTATTATCATCCAACGCTTAGCCGCTTTTATTTTTACGTTTGAATTCATAGTATTTGTGTACAATTCCGAAGTTAGAACATATAGAGTCACTTTCATCTGAATATTTAATCCCGCTCAACAAGCCGTTGTACTGTTAAAATTTAGTTTCTTTTGCATTTGCTTAGAAAAATCTCGTCTAGATTCGCTGCTGAGCAGGGATCAATTCGAGAGGCCTCTAAGGCAGTTTAATTTACGAGATACGAAATAATCTCAAAAGTATTCGCTGCTGAGCAGGGATACCCGAGAGAGGCTTTCGCATTCTGCTAGTCGTTGTCATTATCTGAGAATTTGATTTCGTACAATAGGCTGTTGTTTGTTAGTAAAATCATAGATATAACATATAGAGTCTGTTTCATCTGAATATTTAACCCCGCTCAACAAGCCGTTGTACTGTTAAAATTTAGTTTCTTTTGCATTTGCTTAGAAAAATCTCGTCTAGATTCGCTGCTGAGCAGGGATCAATTCGAGAGGCCTCTAAGGCAGTTTAATTTACGAGATACGAAATAATCTCAAAAGTATTCGCTGCTGAGCAGGGATACCCGAGAGAGGCTTTCGCATTCTGCTAGTCGTTGTCATTATCTGAGAATTTGATTTCGTACAATAGGCGGTTGTTTGTTAGTAAAATCATAGATATAACATATAGAGTCTGTTTCATCTGAATATTTAACCCCGCTCAACAAGCCGTTGTACTGTTAAAATTTAGTTTCTTTTGCATTTGCTTAGAAAAATCTCGTCTAGATTCGCTGCTGAGCAGGGATCAATTCGAGAGGCCTCTAAGGCAGTTTAATTTACGAGATACGAAATAATCTCAAAAGTATTCGCTGCTGAGCAGGGATACCCGAGAGAGGCTTTCGCATTCTGCTAGTAGTTGTCATTATCTGAGAATTTGATTTCGTACAATAGGCGGTTGTTTGTTAGTAAAATCATAGATATAACCTATAGAGTCTGTTTCATCTGAATATTTAATCCCGCTCAACAAGCCGTTGTACTGGTAAAATTTGGTTTCTTTTGCATTTGCTTAGAAAAATCTCGTCTGGATTCGCTGCTGAGCAGGGATCAATTCGAGAGGCCTCTAAGGCAGTTTTGATTTAAGAGATACGAAATAATCTCGAGAGTGTTCGCTGCTGAGCAGGGATACGAAGGAGAGGCTTTCGGATTCTACTGTCAATCTATTTTATCTGAAAAGTTTAGTACGTACAATAGGCTGTTGTTTTGCCAGTAAAACTTTAGTTAGAACATTTAAAGTCTAGTTTATCTGAGAATTTAATCCCGCTGAATAGGCCGTCGTACTGTTAAGAAAATTTAGTTCGTTTGCACCTGAGTAGAAAAATCTCGTCTGGATTCGCTGCTGAGCAGGGATCAATTCGAGAGGCCTCTAAGGCAGATTTAATTTAAGGGATACGAAATAATCTCAGAAGTATTCGCTGCTGAGCAGGGGTACCCAAGAGAGGTTTTCGCATTCTGCTAGTAGTTTTCATTATCTGAGAATTTGATCTTGTACGATAGGCCATTGTGTTGATCAGTAAAACCTAGTTTAGTTGAATCTAGTGAAATCGCTAAGAAATTCCGGTGGCTATTGAGATTAACCTAGCCGCCGAGACTAGTTAATTGATTATTTTCTTCCGCTTTATTTAAAAAGGTACACAAATACTAGGAACCGATATAGTACGCTCTGTTAGTGCAACCATAACGCTTTCTCTGTGCATTTTGACTTATTATTACTAGGAACTTTGTACTGTTTTCACCTGCTACGTACTAGTTGAATTCTGCACGTTATTTTCCGCCTCCGTTGTAAAATAGCTAGAATATTTATTGCTTGGTGTGAGTCCGCTTTTGGTTTGATTAGTAACGTAGATATTTAGTAGTAGATTTTGATATCTTTGCAATTTCTCATTTATGTAAAATTCAATTTTATTTGTGGAATTAAAATTGACAATTTCTCCAATAACGAGTAGTTTATTTTGATATTTTTTGCAATGTCTCATTTATGTAAAATTAATTTTATTTGTGGAATTAAAAGTAATAATTTCTCCAGTAGCGAGTAGTTTCATTTGTTTGATAGTGGTAAGCAATTAAAGCCTGTTTGCACACTACATATCCGGAAAGGTCCATAACAACAGACCCCTGGAATTACTGAACCTCCATCTGTGGCTACCTTGGTAACTCTCGACGCCGTATTTTTCGAGAGTTCGGTGGAGTAAACCACCCCAAAAATCTGGCGCCCGAGGAAAACTAGGAAGTACCGAAGCCGTGGGTGTCATAGTGACGTCCGTGATTCTTTTTGAAGAAAGAAAGCACGTCACACATGGCTCCCGAGCAGGGACCTTTGTTGTAAAGGAATAATCGTTTTTTTTTAAGCAGTAGAGGAAAGCGTGCAAAAGGGCACAACAGAAACCGTTGTTTTGTTTTATCTATAAGCGTTGTTTGGAAAAGAAAGAAAAGCCGTGCAACTGCCGCTGTAATAAGAATATTGTTCTGTATACCGGGATAACCCTGTATTTGAAATTAAGTAAATTTTGAATATAAAAGTACAAATCCGAAGTAATTGAACCTGAAACATACTGTGATTGTTTAAATCGACTTAAATCTGGAATTACATTTTTGGTCAACAGTCCGAAAACCACCTGGGATTGATTTATTTTAAAAATTAGGTATCTATTAACAATTCTTTCATTTCTATAAGCGAATAACGACGTGAAAGTTTATATTTTGAAGTTACAATAAATATTTCCAGCTGAATTTTTTTTCTTATCAGATAAGAAGACCAGTTTTGTTTTGTGGGCCAGTTCTAGATAACAATCAATAACATTTTTTTTATTTATTTGTGCGAACTTTATGGAATTTTAAAAAGTAATTAGTGTTATTGAAATAAATTTGATAGATTTTACATGCTAATATTTTAATAATTTTGGTACCGATTGTCCCACAATAATTATCATCTTTTATCGTTAGCAATAATATTTTGAAGTGAAAACTATTATTTCGTTTTAATTGTAATTTTAGTATAGATTAAGAGGAAAAGAAGCTGGTTTTAGACTTTGTTTTTTTTAGAAAATATCGTAGAGACTACCTTTTCCAAATTTATATTTGCATTCTTGTTTATATATATATTTTTTTTTTACGGGAAAGTATTTTCTAGGTTGCATATGCCTGGTCTTCATTGGTTTTAATTGTTTTATTTAATTTGAAATCATAGATTGAATTGTTGTTGATTAAAATTCTCTATTGTTGATCAACCGAACTGGACTTGTTTTATTTTGATTACTGAACCCGAGTGGACTAATACTACAGCTTTCTCTGGGTTTTGGTTTTGTTCGGATATACCGTCCGTACCGGTTTAAGGATTTTGAATTGATGACAGCTAGTGAGGATAGTGATTCCTCTGTTAATAACGAACACCGTACATACGAACAGGTAGCTAAAGACACACCGCTGGTAGGCTGGATATATACCCTTAAGAAAGGAGAACTCGCTGCCGAATTAAATAAGCGACAACTATCTTCATCTGGATCTGTAAGTGAACAACGAAGACGACTAGTGAGTTTTCTCAAGGAATCTGTTGCTGTAGACCCGAGTTCGGAAGTAACCATGACTACTACTCCTCCAGTTACACCTCCGCTGAACGTCCACGATTGGAAAGTATCTTTTGGAAATCGCGATGATCCGGCAAGTTTCTTAGAACGACTTGAAGAAATCTGCACTGCTAAGAAGGTGAAACAGGATAATTTACTTCCGGTCTTACCCGAGTTCCTGTCTGGAGAACCAGCACTGTGGTTCCGCAACAACCGGCACCGATGGACAAACTGGGATGATTTTGAAAAGGCTTTCCGCATTTTCTTCTACCCTGTTAATTACGAGGTGGACCTAGAAGCGGAAATCAGCAAGCGTCTGCAAAGGAGAAGCGAGGCAGTATCGGCATACATCACTGATCTGCAAACCTTGATGCGTAGACATGGGAAGCTATCTGACGAGCAACAGTTGGCTTGGTTATATCGCAACCTGCTACCAGAATACCGACAGCAGATTCGTAAAGCTGACTTTAAAGATTTTACTTCTTTTTGCCAAGAGGTAAAGGAATACGAGTTGCTGCGAAAGGAACTCCAAAATATTCCTAGCACCAGTGGATGGCAAAGAGGGACAAATGGACGTTTTCAACCAGCAAATACATCACGGAATACGAATGCAGCCCCCAGTCCGCCCCGAGAACCCATAGCTAGTACCAGTAGCTCTCGCCCAGTTGATCCAGTTAGTCGAACACCTATGCCGAGAAATTCTAGTACACTGTGTTGGCGCTGTGGTGAGACAGGCCACGTCCGAACAAACTGTAGAAACCAGCCTAAAATATTCTGTTCCCGCTGTCGTAAGGAAGGGGTCCTTACCAGAGACTGTTCATGCTCGAAGCAGGAAAACTAAACCGAAACTGTCCCGAAGGGAGGCCGTCACAGTTTCCTAATCTTTTAGCCTCTCAAGAACATCCGACTTTCGGACCGTCAGATCCGCGACCCCAAATTGACGTCCAAATAGAACACTTCAAGTTTAAAGCCTTGCTGGACACTGGAGCTATCAGGTCGTACGTGGGTGATTCGGTAGCGAAGCAATTTTCCCAACGAAAGCGAACGGTCAGTCATTCGACAAGAGCACGTTTAGCTAATGGAAATTTGGTTTCTATCACAGACATCTATGATCTGCGGCTTATGGTAAATTACGTCACCATGGAGGAACCGTTGGAACATTTTCCAGGTTTGGTCGCTGATATGGTTCTTGGTCTTGATATACTGAAGAAGTATAATTTCTGCTTAGAACTAGGTACAGGGAAGATCTACCAGGACGGAAAGCTAGTTAACTGTCAAGAGCCAGATACCATGTTCTCTCCCATAGGAATTATAGACGTAGTAATGCCACCGCCAGGAGAGAACAATCCTGGGTTGTCATGCGAAATGATTGTTGCTGATACCGCTAGAACAAATTGTATGATTGCTGACACCACTAGAACAAACTGTATGGTTGCTGATACCACTAGAAGAAATGGTATGGTTACCGAAACTGCTGGAGAGAATCTGCCTGGTGTTGGCCCTGCTACAACAAATTTTTCTGTTATCGACCCCACTAGAAGGACATCTGGAGAAATCCCGAACAAGGAAGGAGGATCTGATGCGAAAACTCCTCTAGAACTGGACACTGCTAGTAAAATCTCTGAAGATGTAAAGACTGTTAAGGATATGAACTGTTATAACACGAAATACCCTCTGGAAACAACTGATAGGATATTGACCGATATCTCCCAGTCAGCCGTGGAAGGAAACCAAGGTGATAGGAGATCTAGTACTGAATATCCTCTAGGAAAAACTGATAAGGGTATGGACTGTTATAACGCGAAATACCCTCTGAAAAAAACTGATAGGATATTGAACAATATCTCCCAGTCAGCCTCGAACGGACCCGAAGCCGAAGGTGATGGAGGGAGATCTGATACTGAATATCCCCTAGGAGAAACTGATAGGATATTGACTGATATCTCCCAGTCAGCCTTGAACGGACCCGAAGCCGAAGGTGATGGAGGGAGATCTGATACTGAATATCTTCTAGGAGAAACTGATAGGATATTGACCAATATCTCCCAGTCAGCCTTGAACGGACCCGAAGCCGAAGGTGATGGAGGGAGATCTGATACTGAATATCTTCTAGGAGAAACTGATAGGATATTGACCGATATCTCCCAGTCAGCCGTGGAAGAAAACCAAGGTGATAGGAGATCTAGTACTGAATATCCTCTAGGAAAAACTGATAAGGATATGGACTGTTATAACAAGAAATACCCTCCAGAGAAAACTGAGGGGATGTCGACCGATATCTCCCAGTCAGCCTTGGAAGGAAACCAAGGTGATGAAAGGGGATCTAGTACTGAACATCCCCCTGGACAAACTGAGAGGATAATAACCGATATCTTTCCGTTAGCCTGGGAAGAACCCCCAGGTGATACAGGGAGATCTAGTTCTGAATATCCTCTAGGATACACTGATGGAAAAACCTGCGAAGACGTTAAGACTGATAAGATTACTGACTGTCACAAACTGAGGACATTCACCGGCTTATCCCGGTCTGATTTAGAAGAATATGACGAGAATATGGAGTTAGCTAGGGAAGAATGTCCTCTAGAAACTATAACACCGTTACAAGACCGAGATTTGACTGTAATAGAAGAGAAAACGCTGAGAAAATTTCTAGACATAGAGTTACCGAAATTCGAGAAAGTTCAAGGACCGACAGACCTAGTCCATCACGAGATTCGCCTCTTGCACTCAACCCCGATTAAGCAACGACACCGTCCGCAGAATCCAAAGATGCAAGAGATTTGTAACACCGAGGTGGATCTGATGTTGAAAGAAGGAGTAATCGAACCCTCAAACAGTCCGTGGAGTTCTCCGGTGGTTATCGTTAAGAAGAAGGATGGAAAAAACCGTTTCTGTATTGACTTTCGAAAAGTCAATGAGGTCACAAAGAAGGACGCCTACCCTCTTCCATTCATAAATGCTATTCTGGATAAATTGCGACGCGCAAAGTATATCTCTAGTTTAGATCTGAAGAGTGGATATTGGCAAGTCCCATTAGCTCCAGCAAGCAAACCCATCACTGCCTTTACGGTACCCGGACGTGGACTTTTCCATTTCACAGTTATGCCGTTTGGTCTACACTCAGCGCCCGCCACATTTCAACGCCTAGTAGATCGAATTATCGGTCCTGACTTGGATCCGAATGCATTTGCATATTTGGATGACATTATCGTATTAGGGGAAACGTTTGAAGAACATCTGCAAAATCTAGCTGAGGTTTTCCGCCGTCTCCGAGACGCCAAGCTGAAAATAAACCCAGAAAAATGCCATTTCTGCCTACCGTCGATGAAATATCTAGGCCATGTTATTACCGGCGAAGGTATCCGTACCGATCCCGAAAAAGTGGAAAGTATTTTGAAGTTTTCAGCGCCAAGAAACGTCCGAGAACTACGAAGATTTTTAGGAGTGGCCTCCTGGTACCGCCGATTTGTGCCCGCATTTTCTCAGACAGTAGCTCCGCTGACCAAGTTACTCCGTAAGGCGCACCGTTGGAATTGGACCGAAGAGCAGGAGGGTGCTTTCGCTAAAATCAAGATATGTCTGTCTGAAGCGCCTGTACTAAGTTGCCCGGATTTCAGTTTACCGTTCACGCTGCAGACCGATGCGTCCGAACACGGTTTAGGGGTGGCCCTGACACAACAGATAGATGGCAATGAACATGTGATAGCTTACGCGAGCCGAACCTTAAGTCCAGCCGAAAAGAACTATTCAGTGACCGAAAAAGAGTGTCTTGCCATAGTATGGGAGATTGATAAGATGCGCCCCTATCTGGAGGGATATCATTTCACGGTATTAACTGACCACCAATCCTTAAGATGACTGCATTCTATATCTAGTCCGTCTGGCCGTATAGCCCGCTGGAGCATCTTTTTGCAACAATACGATTTCGAGATCCAATACCGACGAGGTGCCATGAATCGAGTGGCCGATGCCCTATATAGGAACCCGCTGCCGGACACTCCTGAGCAATCAGCGGAAGTGTGCATAGCCGATATTCCAGAGGAATGTTCCTGGTACCGAAACAAGAAAGAGGAAGTGCTAAGAGACCCAGGTAAATTTCCGGATTACTGCATCAAAGAAGGACGACTGTACCGACATTTTTGGGACCTGAATGATCTGAGTGAGCCTGAACTGTCTGACCCGTGGAAGCTATGTGTGACGAAGTCACAAAGATCCCGTATTTTACAGGAAAATCACGATGCCCTTAGGGATAGCAAAAACAATAGCGAAGATTGCTAAGATTTACTACTGGCCAGGAATGTTTAGAGACATAACCAGGTACGTCCGTGGCTGTATGCAATGCTTAAAATACAAACCGTCTCAACAGCAGTTAGCTGGGAAAATGCAACCGTCCCGAAACCGACGTCCATGGGAAACTGTTAGTACCGATATCGTTGGACCGCTGCCGCGCAGTAAAAAAGGGAACTGCTACATAGTCATGTTCCAGGACCGTTTCACAAAATGGGTACAGTGTAAACCGATCAGAAAAGCGACCGCTAGCTCGATAAGTAACGCTTTTCACGAAGAAGTTCTGACCACGTTTGGATGTCCACGTACCGTATTATCAGACAATGGGACACAATATGATAGTAAACTCTTTAAGGAAATGTTGAGAGGCTTGGGAATCTACCATCGATTCACCCCACCGTATACACCACAAGCTAATCCCGTCGAAAGAGCTAACCGTACCTTAAAGACCATGATAGCTCAATATTGCGAACAAGACCACCGAGACTGGGATCTGAGACTATCCGACCTGAAGTTTGCCATTAATAATTCTAAGCACGACTCTACCGGCTTTTCTCCCGCCTTTCTCAATTTCGGAAGAGATCTCGACGTCCCGAATACACTACGCCGAGAAGTGGAACAAAATCAGACGACCGAAGAATCTGAAACACCCAAAGACGCTGGAAATACCGATGAAGAATTCGAAACACTCACTGAAGCTGGAAATACCGAAAATGAAGTCTCTGAACAGTACCTACTTCGCTTGAACAAATTACAAGAGTGTTTTGATTTAGTCCGGTTGAATCTGTCTAGAGCCTTTACGACACAAAGCCGATATTACAATCTACGCCGCCGTGACTGGAGATGTACAGTAGGTGATTCAGTAATGAAAAAAGAACATACCCTTTCATCCGCCGCCGATCATGTGGCCGCGAAACTGGCCCCGAAATATTCCGGTCCGTATAAAGTGGTTAAAGTTTTATCTCCTGTTGTGTACAATTTGAAAGATGCACAAGGGAAGCGTTATAACCGAATACATATTAAAGACTTGAAACCGATTTCAGAGTAACGCTAGTAATTAGAACTTTTCAGGATGAGACCGAAACGTGATTCCCCGCCGCAAGAGAACGATCCCTTACTTTCCTGGGACTCCGAGCACCACCGACCGACCGAGGAGATAATAGACCTAACCTCCCCCGCCGCTTCCCCGACATTTTTTTTGTCAGACCGTCCCTGTAGCCCCCCCGCAGCCGTGCCCCATCCTGACCCTTCGACTTCCCCTGTCTCCGAAGAATATTCACTACCTTGGGAGGACGTGGTAGACTTCGCTATCCCCGACGAATGGACACAGAATGTCGAGCCCGCCTCTCCAGAAGACCTGATGGCCCTGGAACTGTATATACCGGGCAACACGCCGCCGCCATCACCTCCCGGTCCTGAACCCGGCACGTATCTGGAAACGGTTACGCTGGAGACTGTAGTCCGAAGAGAACTATTCATCCCACCCGAAGAAGACTGGATCAGATACAGCGAGACGATCACCAGACACACCGACACCCAGTATGGTTTTGAACCAGTGTTTCCGCCAACAACCGCCCCGGCTGCCCATCCCCTAATGGTTGCTGGGCCATCCGAACGGCAGCTTGTGATCAACTTCGCATGCCGACAACCCAAAGATCATCCTTGGCCGACCGAATGGGTTGATAGGAGCCGTCCGTTCCGGCCCACCGGCTCCGATCCGCGCCGCTGGTGTCGAGTGTACCTACCCGACGACCAGGGTCGCTACTGTAAAGTGTATCTACCGCCCTGCAACGGACTCTAGTAATGTTTTAGTGCCGAGACTGTAAGCTTTATTTTTTTTGAGTTCACTGCCATCGTAGTAGGCAGTGTAGGATTTCTTTTATTTTTGGGTGAAACCGCTTAAAACTAGTGTCGCTAAACCTACGCGAAGTGTGGTGCTCTCCGCTCGCGCAGTTTTGCTCGTGCCTACTATCGCTACTTGATTATAAAACTGTTTTTCATTTCTAGATTTCCGGACTGCTTCTTACAGCATGGCTTCCGAATCGTCAATCGAAATACTAGACATATCCGAGGTGGAAAGTTGGGATGAGGATGATCTCCCATCCAAATCAGTGCGGCGATCCGAGGAACCAGCTGCCGATCCTGACCGATCTGACTCCAATCCTGGTATGGCCGAAAGCTCCCCAATTCCAACCAAACTGTCAATGAGCTCGTCATCTCCGGTTAACGAATCAAGTTCAAATACCCATGTGAGATCAGGAAGGCCGGTAGTACTAGAGGGGGTCCCGAAGAAGATTAGACGAGAAACACGGCCAGCGCCAATCCACACCGGCAGGCTATCTGATAATCGACCATCCGATGACATTTTCTTTCCCGTTGAAAGGGACTTATGTTGGAGATGTGGATACCCTGGACACCGTCGCGATACCTGTAACCGTGGAAAAACCATATTATTTTGTTCCCGCTGCGGACGTTTTGGTAAGATGTCCCGGGACTGTTTCTGTGCGAAGCCGACTCTCAGAACCACCTTAATAGAGAAGACTCTTAAGTGTCCCAGCTGCGGTCGTTCCGGACGGCCGACGAAAGACTGTACCTGTACCAGCCGAGAAATTTCCAGACCTACACCGGAGCCAGGAAAATGCTCAGTAGAAATCCAAGCACCACAAGTATCCCGAATCCGGCAAGATGTTGGCACTCAGTGTGACCTCTGTGAATGTGCCATGAAAATTCCGGACTACGCCACTAGGGCCCATCCGCGATATACAATCCTGCGGAACGCCTCCACCGTAAGAAGAGTGAGGACACGTTCTTCCCGGCGGTATCCCAGCCTAAGTACGAGGAGCTCTAGGCTCCAGTAACCCCGTGAGGAATTTGGATAGATGTCCCTGCCGCAAGATCCGATACTGTTTTTTTTATTGTTGTTGAATAATCTTTTATTTTAGGTGGTAACGATTAGTTTTAAGAATGAGTGAAAAAAAAAATATAACAAATGTAAGCTTCACTTTCATTTGTCAATTTTTTTTTAACCGAAGAAAGAGGGGGATGTAACGATGTTACTTTTTAATGTTTTCATTTCCAGCAACCATGCAGTATAAATTTCATTTTATTTAATAATTAAATCGCCTCTCTTTCGAAATTTACCTATGAATATTTATTTTTATATAAATGTACTGCTTTTGAGACATCCGGTATATCCTTTTGTCAAGTTCACTTAAACCAGTCTGCTAATGTGCGCGCATTTTCAAAATTTTAAGGAGGAGACTTCGTAAGTGGGGTAGGAGAATTTAATAAAAGGACGTAGCATACAGGTAAACGGGGCTTTTTCTTTCTGTTCCTGCTTAAAAAATTTAATTGTGTTTACACCGAATACTGTGACTGGTTTTTTTTTTGTGAACCCGGTAAGTGGATATACATTTTTCTTTTCTCTGTAAATAGCTATTATCATCCAACGCTTAGCCGCTTTTATTTTTACGTTTGAATTCATAGTATTTGTGTACAATTCCGAAGTTAGAACATATAGAGTCACTTTCATCTGAATATTTAATCCCGCTCAACAAGCCGTTGTACTGTTAAAATTTAGTTTCTTTTGCATTTGCTTAGAAAAATCTCGTCTAGATTCGCTGCTGAGCAGGGATCAATTCGAGAGGCCTCTAAGGCAGTTTAATTTACGAGATACGAAATAATCTCAAAAGTATTCGCTGCTGAGCAGGGATACCCGAGAGAGGCTTTCGCATTCTGCTAGTCGTTGTCATTATCTGAGAATTTGATTTCGTACAATAGGCGGTTGTTTGTTAGTAAAATCATAGATATAACATATAGAGTCTGTTTCATCTGAATATTTAACCCCGCTCAACAAGCCGTTGTACTGTTAAAATTTAGTTTCTTTTGCATTTGCTTAGAAAAATCTCGTCTAGATTCGCTGCTGAGCAGGGATCAATTCGAGAGGCCTCTAAGGCAGTTTAATTTACGAGATACGAAATAATCTCAAAAGTATTCGCTGCTGAGCAGGGATACCCGAGAGAGGCTTTCGCATTCTGCTAGTCGTTGTCATTATCTGAGAATTTGATTTCGTACAATAGGCGGTTGTTTGTTAGTAAAATCATAGATATAACATATAGAGTCTGTTTCATCTGAATATTTAACCCCGCTCAACAAGCCGTTGTACTGTTAAAATTTAGTTTCTTTTGCATTTGCTTAGAAAAATCTCGTCTAGATTCGCTGCTGAGCAGGGATCAATTCGAGAGGCCTCTAAGGCAGTTTAATTTACGAGATACGAAATAATCTCAAAAGTATTCGCTGCTGAGCAGGGATACCCGAGAGAGGCTTTCGCATTCTGCTAGTAGTTGTCATTATCTGAGAATTTGATTTCGTACAATAGGCGGTTGTTTGTTAGTAAAATCATAGATATAACCTATAGAGTCTGTTTCATCTGAATATTTAATCCTGCTCAACAAGCCGTTGTACTGTTAAAATTTAGTTTCTTTTGCATTTGCTTAGAAAAATCTCGTCTAGATTCGCTGCTGAGCAGGGATCAATTCGAGAGGCCTCTAAGGCAGTTTAATTTACGAGATACGAAATAATCTCAAAAGTATTCGCTGCTGAGCAGGGATACCCGAGAGAGGCTTTCGCATTCTGCTAGTCGTTGTCATTATCTGAGAATTTGATTTCGTACAATAGGCGGTTGTTTGTTAGTAAAATCATAGATATAACATATAGAGTCTGTTTCATCTGAATATTTAACCCCGCTCAACAAGCCGTTGTACTGTTAAAATTTAGTTTCTTTTGCATTTGCTTAGAAAAATCTCGTCTAGATTCGCTGCTGAGCAGGGATCAATTCGAGAGGCGTCTAAGGCAGTTTAATTTACGAGATACGAAATAATCTCAAAAGTATTCGCTGCTGAGCAGGGATACCCGAGAGAGGCTTTCGCATTCTGCTAGTCGTTGTCATTATCTGAGAATTTGATTTCGTACAATAGGCGGTTGTTTGTTAGTAAAATCATAGATATAACATATAGAGTCTGTTTCATCTGAATATTTAACCCCGCTCAACAAGCCGTTGTACTGTTAAAATTTAGTTTCTTTTGCATTTGCTTAGAAAAATCTCGTCTAGATTCGCTGCTGAGCAGGGATCAATTCGAGAGGCCTCTAAGGCAGTTTAATTTACGAGATACGAAATAATCTCAAAAGTATTCGCTGCTGAGCAGGGATACCCGAGAGAGGCTTTCGCATTCTGCTAGTAGTTGTCATTATCTGAGAATTTGATTTCGTACAATAGGCGGTTGTTTGTTAGTAAAATCATAGATATAACCTATAGAGTCTGTTTCATCTGAATATTTAATCCCGCTCAACAAGCCGTTGTACTGGTAAAATTTGGTTTCTTTTGCATTTGCTTAGAAAAATCTCGTCTGGATTCGCTGCTGAGCAGGGATCAATTCGAGAGGCCTCTAAGGCAGTTTTGATTTAAGAGATACGAAATAATCTCGAGAGTGTTCGCTGCTGAGCAGGGATACGAAGGAGAGGCTTTCGGATTCTACTGTCAATCTATTTTATCTGAAAAGTTTAGTACGTACAATAGGCTGTTGTTTTGCCAGTAAAACTTTAGTTAGAACATTTAAAGTCTAGTTTATCTGAGTATTTAATCCCGCTGAATAGGCCGTCGTACTGTTAAGAAAATTTAGTTCGTTTGCACCTGAGTAGAAAAATCTCGTCTGGATTCGCTGCTGAGCAGGGATCAATTCGAGAGGCCTCTAAGGCAGATTTAATTTAAGGGATACGAAATAATCTCAGAAGTATTCGCTGCTGAGCAGGGGTACCCAAGAGAGGTTTTCGCATTCTGCTAGTAGTTTTCATTATCTGAGAATTTGATCTTGTACGATAGGCCATTGTGTTGATCAGTAAAACCTAGTTTAGTTGAATCTAGTGAAATCGCTAAGAAATTCCGGTGGCTATTGAGATTAACCTAGCCGCCGAGACTAGTTAATTGATTATTTTCTTCCGCTTTATTTAAAAAGGTACACAAATACTAGGAACCGATATAGTACGCTCTGTTAGTGCAACCATAACGCTTTCTCTGTGCATTTTGACTTATTATTACTAGGAACTTTGTACTGTTTTCACCTGCTACGTACTAGTTGAATTCTGCACGTTATTTTCCGCCTCCGTTGTAAAATAGCTAGAATATTTATTGCTTGGTGTGAGTCCGCTTTTGGTTTGATTAGTAACGTAGATATTTAGTAGTAGATTTTGATATCTTTGCAATTTCTCATTTATGTAAAATTCAATTTTATTTGTGGAATTAAAATTGACAATTTCTCCAATAACGAGTAGTTTATTTTGATATTTTTTGCAATGTCTCATTTATGTAAAATTAATTTTATTTGTGGAATTAAAAGTAATAATTTCTCCAGTAGCGAGTAGTTTCATTTGTTTGATAGTGGTAAGCAATTAAAGCCTGTTTGCACACTACATATCCGGAAAGGTCCATAACAACAGACCCCTGGAATTACTGAACCTCCATCTGTGGCTACCTTGGTAACTCTCGACGCCGTATTTTTCGAGAGTTCGGTGGAGTAAACCACCCCAAAAATCTGGCGCCCGAGGAAAACTAGGAAGTACCGAAGCCGTGGGTGTCATAGTGACGTCCGTGATTCTTTTTGAAGAAAGAAAGCACGTCACATCAGTTGCGGTCATTTAATTTTTCCCAGGTCTAGGTGGAAATCCAATATTTTTTAAGAATAGAAGTTTTATTACGTCAACTTGTGACCAAGTTTATCTCGTTGTATATGTGACTTGCAACATCTTTCAACTATTCATTCAGGTCTACAACAATTGTAAATCATTCTGGAGTTTTTAGGTAGCTCTTTTAGGTATCTGATATTTCATTTTAAAAGTTAAGTTCCCACATGCCTTAGTGGGATTAAATTTTAGTGGAACATTCTTAATCCTCCTATAATTATTTAGTATTTATTGAGTTAAGCTAGAGGTTTGAAATCAAATAAACTGAGAATTCAGCAGTAAAAAAGTCCGCTTAAAGGAATGATCGAAATCCTTTTATCGCTATATTGACACACGTGTGCTCTGTCATTGTTCACCTCAAATGTGTTTCACGATTTTTATAATGACGAAAAATTTTGAGAAAAGAATATTTAATTCGACATTGCGAATTATCATTTTTTAATTGAAATTAACGTGCCTCGACGGCGTAGGTCATACATTACGAATTGATTACTACTAAATCACAACATTGTTCAAAGAAAAAAAAAGAAGAAAGGCATCGTTTTAGAGAATTTCTACAGTGTAAATGTCCGTTAATAAATTTCGGTTTACTCATCTAGAACCAATTGAATAGTGTGTGTACGTATTTATATTCAATTTTGCCCTCATTTCTGGTTCCAATCAAATATTGATTGGATTTTCTTTTTCCCACTGCTTCAAATCGAGGCAACAACCACAAAAAAATCATTAACGGCTTATAGAGATGTATGTAATTGAAAAATACTCGAAATTTTTAGATTTTATTTGTAATTTATTAAAGTACTATTATGTACCTACAGCTAACACTTCATATATTAAATAAAGCTAGGATAACGAAAAAATAACAGGATAATGGGGAACAGCATTAATATCACCTATATTTAAAAAAGGAGAGCAAAAGTATTGTAATAATTATAGAGGAATAACATTATTAATCACCATACTGTAAACATATGAACAGATAATAAATAACAGATTAAGCAGGTATTAGAACCACAATTATCAGAAGTGAATATAAGAATGGAAGATGCACTCAATACCAAATTTTTACAATTAAACGACAATTACAAAATAAAAACCTCTATCTGCCTTTTATAGATTTAGAAAAAGTGTTCGACGAAGTCCCCAGATAAAAAATATGGATGGATTAAGCTCTATTTTCTCGTAATTTTTTTGTCGCTTTTTCTCATATCTCTAATAAATCATTTGAATTGCTATCATGTACATAAAAGATAAAGCTTTCACCTAAAAAATCGAACATTCTACCTGTAAGTCATTAAAGTTGTAATTTTTAATTTTTCCTCGTTTTTTCTGTCTCGATCAATAAAAAATGTCGTAATTTTGAATTTTAAGTGTAGAAATATGTATGAAACAATTATGTAAAGGTCTTATTTAGTTACACTTTGGTATTGTGTTGATGAACGACTTTAGACCTCCGTCCGCTGCTCTATTTACCTATATTGATCCCTTATTACTATTATGGATAAGTATTATTTGACAATCAAATCCATTTCATTATCATTCTTCGATGAGAATAAGATGCGTGAAAATAAAGAAAATATGCTATTTATAAATGCTTTCAATCAGCAAATGTTGAATTAGAGATACCTACATATAATGTTACTTATATCATTGATGGAGGATTCCCCTTACAATACAGTAATTTTTAATGCATATTTCTGTTATTTGCATAAATATTATGGTAATACACACTAATTATTGAATTCGATACTTATAATGATCATCAAAACAATATTATTAGGAGTATTAACATAAGAAGTAGTAGTAATTTTCTTACAAGTATTAGACATTCTTTAGGAGGAATTTTAGTAAACATATTAGTTACATCGAATGAAGTAAGTGAGTAAGTATTGAGTATATTGTTGAGCTTCCTTGCCAATATATTATTAGGAGCATTAACATAAGAGACTACAGGTCTAATTGGTTTGGTTATTTTATGTAATTTAACGGTTCCATATAATTGTGGAGAATGAGGATTCTTATTTATGATGGACTTCTTTTCATAATCACTGAAAATATAATTTGAATTATTAACAATATCTCTAACATTATTAGAAAACTTTTTTGTTGGGACTGCTCTAAGAACTTTTACATCGCTAGATTCTATAAAGTTATATATCTTTGAATTATAATCATTAGTAGTCAATATGGCAGTGGCGTTCCCCTTGTCAGATTTTGTAACTGTTAGGTTATTATCTTCTAGTTTCTTTTTGATTGCATTTATAACTGTAATGTCATTTTTTGTTTGACGTTTAACTTTTGAAGGTTCAATTTTTTATTAAATTGGTTATTTTTAGTTTCTCATAAAGAAAATTATTTGAATTAGATTTTAAAGCTATTTCTGACTCTGTAGCCATTATCTGTTTAATATTATTCGTAAATTTTGGTGGTATGCTGTACTTTGAACCTTTATTTAAAAATTCTATTTCACTATCTGTAAAATTGGTTTTCAAATCGTAGTGCAAAGTGAGTTGGTATGTAAGTACTTACAGTTTCATGATGTTTATAGTACTGAATTCTATGTTGTGTGTGTTCAAGTTTCTGTATCTTTTGTTCTTGTTTCTTAAATTTCTTGTGCTTCATCGTGCTGACACTTTCTCTGATTTTGTCATCTAAACAGTCAAATTCTACTGGATGCAGTTGGAACGTGGATGTAGTTGTCTAAGGAGTCCCTTATTTTAAACCATTTTTTACAATCTTCTTTAAGCCAAACTCGATGAGCACATTTTATAGATTTTTGTGCTTGAGGTGTTTTAGTATGGCATTTTATATTCACATCATTCGGTATTACCTCTTTTCTAAGGCATTCTTGGTTAAACCAAATGTTTTGTGATACTTTGTAACGTTTTTGTAGTAACTTTTGGTACAGTCGGGTCAAATCTTCTCCCGAAGATTTTTTAATGAAATTAACTGTCTCGACCCTTACTTTGTGGTATCTACTCATATTAGTGTTTTAAATGAAAGTTGCTATTTCTAGCTAACTCCACAATATATTGAAAAAATGTTATACTGATCTTAATTGGGAAAATTGATATCCAGGATATCCCCATAGGGCTAATAATATCTAAGCTTTAATATTTGTAATATCATATCCTCTTTTTTCTATTAACATATATTAAGTCAATCACAAGGTAGGTCACTTCTTGGTCTAGCCAAAAATAACTACTAAACATCAGGTAGGCATCAAATGAAATGTAACTTCTGTCATTCTGACGATGATATTTGGGTAATATCGAAACAATTGTCAATTTTTTAGAATTTTTAGCATTTTTTCAATATATTGTGGAGTTAGCTAGAAACAGTAAGTTTCATTTCAAACACTAATATGAGTAGATTCCACAAAGTAAGGGTCGAGACAGTTAATTTCATTAAAAGTTTCTCAATTGATTCTCAAATTTCTAAAATTATTTCGGTAGTTTTAGAATAAAAAGTTAAATTTTTCAAGAGCTTTTTATAAAATTTTGCTTATTGTACATTTCGATTTAAATTTTTTTCTCTACAATTGAGAAGAGGTTCGAAACTTTTACCAAAATTCAAAACAGGCTAAGAATAAATATGGCAACAATTATAATATTGCCTAATCTAAATTAACATATTTACTGCTATCTCTTCAAATACAGTCAATGATTTATAATTAAATCTTTAAGATAATTCCGTAGTAGTATCCTTAGGGCGTTTTGCAGTCGTTTCTTCTTAGGTAGGTGAATGTCATGTTAACGGACCTCGGTTCGTAAACCAGCATCAATGGCGTTGGTATGTCGGTCACGAAGATGAAATGCAGTATCGTACTTCTGATAAAATATGACCATTCCAATTCATAACTTTATTTCGAAGGTATTCTTAGGAATTATATAATTTTAATTTCAAGTACATCGATTTAATTCTAAGTTGGTTTAAATGTTGAAAAATATATTTTTTTACCTTCATGCACAAGATAGCCGAATATTTTTCGAAACAACCGGCGTTCAAAAATAATTTGAAACAATTATACCAAACTGGTATTATAGTAAAAATATTTCCATATAATTGAAAAATAATGGATTTTGTCTTGTTTCTGGGGAAATTGAACCAGTGATAGTGATGATGTTGACTAATTTTTGTAATTGCTTTTATGTTATAGATAGACCTTTTTTCATAGAATTTAGTTTTCTCCATAAAAAATCAAATGGGATACAAAAAGGGCTCAGTTCACGTCTGGTACCCCGATTAAACCGAACGCCCTTTCAACAATAACGTAACAAATTGATAAGTGAACAAAACATATAACATATACCTTTCAGAGTTTATCTTCGCAACATAACTTAAAGGGGATATACGATTACATTGCTACACTATATATTTTACGCCAACTATACCTACCATATACAATATAAATCTCTTTTAAGAGACCACTCACCATTTGTAACAACTGATATCTCAATCACACACTTCCCCTCTATATTAAAATATTAATTGCACAATTATGTACTACTAATACTAAAACTTTGTACATATATGTAAATAATAACTCATATTTAATTAAAATAAAATCATTTTGTTCAATCTGTAATCAACAAACAACTGAATCTTTGAACATATTACCCTGACTTGTCTGATGTATAGTGGTTTGCGAAGCTCGTTAGTCAAATTCGAAAGATACTCAGCTTTAATAACTTAAAACAACGCTATGATAATGCGAAATCTTCACAGGTTTATAAGCGAGGCAATGAAATTTAGGTAAATGAATATCTGAGGGCACCTGTTTCTTGTCTATTATATTTTTATTAATTAGGTGAGCTTACTTTTTATCTCATCACCTTGACATGTATCTTATACATTAATAGATGTAACCTTATCTTCCCTCTTGTTCATGTATCGTTATTATACCAGAGAGCAATAAATGTATCTTTTATTATTTTTATATAATTTTTTTCACATTCATGAACAATGTGACGGAATATTTTCGGAATCACCGGGGTTTAATAGTTATTTATTATACAAGGGAAAAAAGTATTAGATTTTAGCTCCACAACAAACCGAGAGCTAAAATCTAATATTTTCCCGTGAATAATACACTATTTTTTTCTGTGACAGGAAAAACGACGATTCAATAGTGAAAGAACATATTATTACAATATATTAAAGTCAGAATGTTATCGATATGAAATTTGAATTTTTAAACTAATAAGCTGTTGTAGTTATAGCGACAATTAGACCTGCGTTTCTAAGGAAAACTTCAAAGTAATCAAATATATGTCAGTGTTTTAAATGAAACTCACGGTTTCTAGTTAATTCCTCAATATAATAAAAGTTATTGAAAATTCTAAAAAATTGACAATTGTTTCGATAAATCAATATCATCGTCAGAATGACAGAAGTTACATTTTATTTGATGCCTACCTGATGTTTAGTAGTTATTTTTGGCTAGACCAAGAAGCGACCTAACTTGTGATTGACTTAATATATGTTTATAGAAAAAAGAAGAAGATGTGATATTTCAAATATTGAAGCTTAGATATTATTAGCCCTATGGTGATATCCTGGATATCATTTTTCCAATTAAGATCAGTATAACTGTGCAATGATATAGAAAACCAGGAAAACTATATCTGCTGATCTTTACAATTATCACTTAAGAAGACAGTTTATTAGTGGAGAACTCCCTAGATTTAACTGTTCATGGACAACTTCATATTGTGGGTTTCTTAAATGTCTTCTAATTTCCAATTCTTCAAGGAAATCCAATTCTTGTTTCTTTTCACAAATATGCAGCACTTCTAGTTTTGTGTTAGGTGTCAATGAATGATTGGTGTAAAGTAGATGTTTTGCGTAGTAGGATTTATCTGGTTGTTTTAACCTGTATGCTCGTAAGTGTTCACTGTATCGAATTTCAAAATTCCTAAGGGTCTGACCCAAATAGACAGCATTACATTCTGGACATTTGAGTTTAAATATACCTGACTTCTTTAATAGTGGTATTTTTGTTTTTACATTTAACAATTTTGTACTAACGTTACTTTCTGTTTTAAAAGAAATTGTTGTATTCGTTGCTGAAGATATTATCTTTGAAATATTATTAGAAATACTTCCTGCATATGTGATGGTTTTATAAGTTTTTATTTCATCAGCTTGTTTAGGAAATATTAGTTGTAATGCCACTTTTTCCTCTTTTTTACTAATTAGCTTATTTATCATATCATCTTGCTATTTGTCTAATTGTATTAATCTCTCTATCAAAATTACATTTGTTCATAGGAACTGAAAAAGCTCTATCAGCAACGAATACAACAATTTCTTTTAAAACAGAAAGTAACGTTAGTACAAAATTGTTGAATGTAAAAACAAAAATACCACTATTAAAGAAGTCAGGTATATATTAACTCAAATGTCCAGAATGTAATGCTGTCTATTTGGGTCAGACCTTTAGGAATTTTGAAATCCGATACAGTGAACACTTATGAGCATACAGGTTAAAACAACCAGATAAATCCCACTACGCAAAACATCTACTTGACACCAATCATTCATTGATACCTAACACAAAACTAGAAATGCTGCATATTTGTGAAAAGAAACAAGAATTGGATTTCCTTGAAGAATTGGAAATTAGAAGACATTTAAGAAACCCACAATATGAAGTTGTCAATGAACAGTTAGTTAAATCTAGGGAGTTCTCCACTAATAAACTGTCTTCTTAAGTAATAATTGTAAAAATCAGCAAATATAGTTTTCCTGGTTTTCTATATCATTGCACAGTTATACTGATCTTAATTGGAAAAATGATATCCAGGATATCACCATAGGGCTAATAATATTTAAGCTTCAATATTTGTAATATCACATCTTCTTTTTTTTATAAACATATATTAAATCAATCACAAGTTAGGTCACTTCTTGGTCTAGCCAAAAATAACTACTAAACATCAGGTAGGCATCAAATAAAATGTAACTTCTGTCATTCTGACGATGATATTGATTTATCGAAACAATTGTCAATTTTTTAGAATTTTCAATAACTTTTATTATATTGTGGAATTAACTAGAAACCGTGAGTTTCATTTAAAACACTAATATGAGCAGATTCCACGAAGTAAGGGTTGAGACAGTTAATTTCATAAATATATGTCAATTTAATTCTGTCATTTGATTCAAAAATTGCGAACTCAGTGATTGTTTAGTAGTTATTTTGGAAAATATAAAGTTAAAAAATGTCTGATTCCGAGTTTCCTCTGACTCTTGATATAATGGAAATGTAACTTATGTTCAATAAAATATTCTAAAATCAAATATCTTCCTTTATCTATATGTATATGTGTCCGGGAAAAGAGTACTCACTTTTTTCCCGTGGGAAAAAAAGTAATTTCGTGAAAAGTTGTATTTTGTCACCTGTCAACAGAGATAAAATGTCACAGAAAAAAAAATAATTTAAAATATCTATACCTAACTAGTATTATGGTAAAAATGTTTCCATATAATTGAAAAATAACGGAAAATTGAACCAGCGATAGTGATATGGAGTAATTAATGGAATTGTTTTTATTTTATAGATAGGCCTTATATCAACACGAAAATAATAATTTTATGAAAAACTAAACCAAATTTCTATTATATCAGACCGATAAACAAATTTCGCGTTCTGTTAAAGTTAAATGATCTTGACAGAGTTCTTAGGTAAAAATGAATACGTTTGTTTGTTTTAAAACGTCTTTACATAGTATATTTACAATTGTGTTCAAGATATTTGTAGGGCCGGTGTTCTGGCAATCCTGATACATTCGTTTGACTGTGTTTGTGTATATGGCACCTTGCGATTTTGCATAATCCATTTATTTTGATTCTCTAACTACCTTTGTCCCGTATTCACAAATATGATTCCATGGCTATTTCGACTGTAAATCCCTGAAAAGCAGCTGAAAAACAGGGTAAATGAATACGTCGCTTTACAAATGCTGTCCAGTGCCGATGTGCAAAACTACGTCTAGCTCTAGAACGTACAAACACTTTTCTTAAACGTTTATTTCGTTGATAAATATGATAAAATAGTATGTAAAATTAGTAAGGTTTGTCTTTCATTTGTAATAAGGTATATCACTGTAAAATTATAGGTACTTACAAAAACATTGTCACGTTTCTCCAAGAATTTTATACTCTTTAAACTTGTCTCGGTTGAATAATCCTTTTTAGGAGTAAATTCATATTTCACTCTCCACCTGTGTCTACATACGTACTACCTTCAACTAACAATTTACAGTTTCTATCTCATCATTTCGTATTTTGGAACATTAAATTCTGCACCCTGGTGTAAACAGTGACGTATATCACGCTCCCGATTATAGAAGCAGCTTTTGTTTGCGTATAAGAAGTGTAGGTAGTTGAAGACTTCATACGAGTAATTGTTTTAAATGAAAATAAAAGCGATTCTGTTGTTCTTACAGGATATGAATAACGGCATGTAAAGAGAAATATAATATAATTTATACAGATTGATACTATTAAAAGTCATTACAATAAATCAAAATTCAAAATTATTTGCTTGTAAAGAATCAACAATGAGTATCATGGAGAACGTTTCATTGCAGATTATTTCCATTTGTAGCCGAGTACCATTTTAATCCTTATAAGGCTCAAGTTGTGAAACAAAGAAACAACAGAATAATTATAATGTCTATGCAAGGGAAGGTGGGCATGGAAAAAAATAGGCCAAGGACGCGGAAGCTCTTTTATTGGTAGACCAGCGTTTCTTAACCTTTTTCAGTCTATGGATTCCTAGGAAATCAAGCACAATTTGAAGGACCCCAGGACCAGCAAAAAATTCGTTGCTTCTATTTTGCAAATATATTAAGTATTATATGGGTTGATGTTACTACTAAGTTGTAATCTCAAATCGGATTCCACTTATAATCTGTTTCTGTATTTGTTTTTAGTATATACAAGAGCTAAGAATTCCTTTTCACACAGGTCTGTGGTTGAGAAAAGCAGTAAATGTTTGAGTGCTTCTTCTGATAATTCCTTATTATCATTTTTACACTCACCCAAGAACTTGATAAACAGGATTCCTCGAAATTACGTTACAAGGCTGAATCACAGGATATTTCTATTAATTAATTTTCCTGTACCATTGTCAGATATCCTTGTATCAAGCTTGCCCCAGCAAAGGTAAGTCTCTATTGTGATAAAAATCATAAAATAGTATCGTTGTTATAACAAATTATCGAGAGAAATAGTTCACCGGTTACAATTTGAACTTGGTAATGAGGATAAGTAAGCTTGTTTCCCGGTCAGTGACGTCATCGCGCTCTGATTGATGTTAGCAGTTACATGATAATGGCTAATAAATAACGCAATTTAAATTAACTTTATATAATTGAAGACGAACAATAAGGTTCTTAAAATGCTATTATAAGTTTTTGAAAACTGTCTACAAATTGTAAAACATAACTTTAATTGAATTTGTAACAGACAATGCAGTGTTATTGAAGCAGAAGAAATTGTAAAACTCCATAATGGAGGAACCTGTTTTAGTATTGTACATAACTGTGTATCCTAGATATTTAATAAAATATGTTTGTAATTTGCGGCTTTTTATAGTATGGAAGGTCTCTATCACTGGTTTAAGGTTGAACCACACTTGTTTAGTGTTCAGTAACTGTGAGAATGGTTCACTGATAATTTTCTTCATTTCTGTACCGACGAAAATACAACTTTTAAATTCAGTCTCTTGAAAATTTAGGGAAAAAACTATTCAAGTATTGAAAAGCTTCAGAATCACGTCGAAGAGATTGATTAATTTTCATTGGTTTCCAGTTTGGAACTCGGTCCGTTTGGGACATAAGAGTTGTTGGTACTGAACTCTACTATCCTATAAGCAAAAATAGTATAGATATTTAGTGTATTCCCATTAGATAAATCAACCATCTCTAAATTCCCGTTTTTCAGGGACAATACGACCGAAAATTGTATGGGGGTCATAATTGCTTGGACTGATAAAGTCACTACCGTAACCACAACAACTGGATAATATTCCAATAGGAATTATGAGCCATCATCCACGGATACTGTAATAAATACAATACATAAGCGCCAGAACATCGGCTCTTACACAATTATGAATTGATTTTTATTTCTGTAGTAAAAAGGATCATAACATATGTTAATCCTCTAAATCCCATCACTGGCCAGGCATAATCTTCAAACTTTAAAGCACCATTTAAACGTTTTCTTTGAGCATTACCGAATAAGCCACAGAAAAAGATGAAACTTTATTTGAATTATGAAGCAGAATTATTATTAAAAGCTATCAAGAGTGACCACTCGTCACTCGCACCATGTCACGTCTCGACTTTGCCCTCTTCTATATTTTTGCGCTGGACGACAGACATTCTTATACCGAAAATTTCGTCTCTTTCCTCTCCCCGCGATTATGTTTTTTAATTTAGATAAAAAGTAGATTATCTACGTCCAAATTATGCCTTATAATTCATATATGATCTTCCACTTGCAGCATCAATGATGATTTTCCATATATTTATTAAAAATATATTCAGTTCTAAAAAATAAAAGTTGTAACTTTTGTAAAAATATTTCTAAAGTTGAACGTTTGGCAGGTGTGGTTTCGATATTTCGGTAACAAAATCACTGTCGCCACCGGTGATTCATTTCTTGCAGGTGTGGTGGTCGATGATTGAGTTTCATCCGCTCTGAATCTCGAACCGGGGCGATATTCTTGACGTCGTTCCCAACGCCATGCTTACGCAAGCCTGTGAATGCTCTAATTGCGAATACTTCCTAAAAATGATATTTTCGACCACCGTTCCTAAAATCATCGAATTGTACGTCCTCACAACAGCGTCATTTGATTTCATTTCATTTAGTCAAATGTAAATTTCTTCTATAAAAATGAATTCTACAATCAGTATTAAACCCAAAATCAAGAGGCACAAAAATAATAATGTATTCATTTGTATCCCGAACAACGTATGAAAGTCAATTTCTTAATTATAAATACAAAAATTTTTATACCAGAGATGAACTTAAGTGACTATATTAATTTCACAAAACTTTCTTGATTGTGTTAAGTAATTTTATTTTTCATAGTATGATATTTTACATATGCACACAGAAAATATAATTTCTTCAAGTAAAAGACATTGCTTTTATTATACTGCGCATCACTAGGGTACATGCTGGAATTAGACATAATAATCTAAATAAAGATTGTTTGTATAATCTCTAGGGGACCTATAAATGTTCTGAAAGCACATCCTCAAGACAATGGGCCATACCTGAGATGGCTTTCTACTAAACCTGTAAGTATTGACATGATACATATATTTTTTTAAACATTTAAATTTATAAAAGCATAATCTCTATTTTTTTTATAGTAAACTGTAACGATAGATTATCTATTGTTATTTTTAGCATTATTTTCTAATATTAAATTCCAGATAAGTTATTTTCAAAACTCTTCTTCTACTCCCTTTTCAACAAAACATTATTTTCTGCGTTCATATAATAAAACAATTTATATTTTTAACTTTTTTTCGCTTCAGTCACAGACAAAGTCTGTATTTTTTGTCGATATTAAAAATTCATGCAGGTGTTCAGCATAAACATTTTTTGGGCCTGGCACCAACCGAATATTCTAGAAAATTGTAACAGTCAAGGCGTTAGGCCCTCCCCTATTTTCAAAATGAACCAATAATCATGAATTATCTTAGCGTCGTTCGACAAGCCGGTAATTTTTACCTCAAAAATAAAGAGTCTAGCAGTAATCATGGTACCGAATAGACGTACCTATTTCTAAAATAAAAATAGTTTTACTAAAGCTTTGTGTACACGGGAGAGTAACTTGGTCAAGTACTTCCTAGAGTAACTTGGGCAAGCGTGTACATCGAAGCAAATAATTTTGCCAAATTCTTGCGGCAAGTGCTATCTCGAGAGTAGCATTTTACATTCTCTAGGAACTTCTTGCAGGAGCAAGAAGAAAAGATAAGAAAAACAAGTCCACCAAGACGAAGAGAATATGAGTTAGAAAATGGATAGCAAGAAGACCCACTTTAGGTGCATATTCAATGTTATTGTCGGAGCTTAGAAGTGAAGATCCAAAACAGTTTAAACATTTTTTGCGCATGTCTGAAGAAGACTTTGATTTTTTATTAAATTTAGGTCACGACAAATTACATAAATCAGACACAAATATGCGTGAATCAATTAAGCCAAGGGAACGTTTAGCTATAACACTTAGATTTTTAGCCACAGGTAAGTTTATTTCAAATGATAAGAACAAAAATAAAGTATTTATGAATTATCTAAAAAACTGAAAATTCAACTGTCAAAAAAAACCTAAAACCGTCTTGTTTTTACAGGGGACTCATATCATTCACTGATGTATCTGTTTCGAATCCCCGTATGTACTGTTGCAAAGATAATCCCGGAGTGCTGCCACGTTGTGAATGAGGTTCTAAAAGAAAAGTACTTTAAGGTGAGTACAAAACATTGTTTTCACTTAATGAACTTACCAGCTTCCTGAGAATAGTATTGTTGATGTGAATTTACTAACTGCGTGTTGTATGGGTAGGGAGATGATGGTTGTGAATATGATGAAGGGTTCGATGCCTCGGAGTTTGAAAACTGTACAGAATGGCATCCCTCATCTTCATCTATTGTTGATACATCAATGATAGCTTTTTGTATTAGACGTTTTAATTTGCGTCTGTAAGCTCTTAATTCTGATGCAACGAAGTCTCCGAACACTTGAAACTCGTCCGCAGGTCTCTGTAATTCTTGCATGGCTTGTTTAATAAGAAGGTTATCATTGGACACACATTTTTGTGTTTTATTATTTTTTTTAGATTTTGGTTCAATCGTTGTTGTTGGTGCTTCAGTCTGTGGTACTTCCAGTTAATTTGTTTCGATATTTTCTTTCTCCTAAAAACATACCAAGAGTTGAATTTAAAAGAAAAACATACATATGTTTATTTTTTAGGTGCCCACAACTAAAGAAGAATGGATGAAACATGCGCAGCACTTTGAGGAAAAATGGAATTTTCCTCAGTGCGTAGAGGAGTTAGATGGGAAACATATAGTAATGCAAGCACTTCCTGGAAGTGGAAGTTATTATTATAATTATAAAGGTACGAATAGCATTGTTTTAATGGCATTGGCTGATGCACAGTATAGAATTACTTATGCCAATATTGGCTGCAATGGCAGAGTGTCATATGGAGGAGTGTTTCATCAGTGTGCTCTGTCGTCGGCCCTCCAAGACAATTCAATACATTTACCTTCCCCAGAACCACTACATGGTCGCTCTAAAGCTGTGCCATTTGTAATCGTCGCCGATGATGCTTTCCCCTTCAAGCCTTACCTAATGAAGCCGTATCCATTTAAGAATCAGCCAGCCGCTAATCGTGTGTATAACTACCGCTTATCAAGAGAGAGAAGAATAGTGGAAAATGTATTCGGACTAATGGCTAACAGATTTCGGGTCTTAAGAAAACCCGTATGTCTTATGCCAGATAAAGTGAAAGGAATTGTTACAACAATATGTATGCTCCATAACTTTCTTATGACAAGTAAGAACTCTATACAAACATACGCCCCGTCGGGAACTTTTGATACCGAAAATGAAAATACAATTATCTTGGGAAGTTGGCGTGATGAAGGTATGCCTAAAGAAAATTTGTTGCCATTGCAAAATGAAAATGCGCACAACTACTCGATAGCTGCTAAAGAAGTCAGAGAAGAATTTAGAGATTATTTTGTTTCGCCTGAGGGAGAAGTACCTTGGCAGTACAAGCATATTTAGTTCTACAGTGTTAACTGAACTACCGTGCCTAAAAATGATATGTTCAATGTAGAACTGTTTAATTAAGTAAAATGTGTGTTTGTCTTAGCAAAGTAATTTTTCAGTCTAAAAATAAATTAAGTATAGTCGAACCCTAAACCAAAAGCTTTATTGTATGAAAATATATATTAGTACAAGAGATGTTTGAATTTTTGCTTACCATTAAATTATCTTCTGTCTGTACTTCTGGAATTTAATTTATTAAAAATTTTAGTGCATCGAAATACTCCCAAGAAGTTGTATACACTTCATCCGCACCTTCGCCTGTTCTTCTTTTTTTTATTTTTTTACATTCTTGATTGAACTGAGTGCGTAGGTTATGTAGTTTTCGCTGATTTTCCCCTGCGGTAGTGGTGTATTTTTCAGATAAAATTTTTAGAGCTTTTTGCTTCCTATTTCTATCCCCGTACTCTTTTGCTTTTATATTCCAGAGTTCTGGATATTCTTGAATTGATTCAATTATAGCATATGTCTCTTCTTTTGTCCCACAGCGTTTTGCTTTTGTATCCATTTTTTATTGTCTACTTGCACAAACACTATCTGCACACTTCCAGATCGGTTCGAAATTAATACTAACTTGTTAGATCACTATCGCAACACGTTTACACTTGCAAGTCGTTACTTGCGGCAAGAACTTGACGGAAGCGGTGGAGCTTGCCGCAATCTCACTTGCTGCAAGTGTTTACACCGACAAGTGTTGGTGAAAGCACTCTCAGCAAGTCACTTGCGATAGTTCTACTTGCTCGTGAACACGAGCCTTAAGACAGTCCTATGAAATATTTACTTTTTCAGAGGTTAATTAAAAATAAGTTGGCGCCCATGAGATCTTTTCTTTACCTTTCTTCCCGAGGATGATGGTGTTCTTTAATTTCAATTAAGGCGAAGATTCACCCCTGAGAATCTATAGAGTTCCGGCTATAGCTCTTATAAGTTGAGCTACCTAACGAGGGTTCATGTCATCTCACCAGGGGGTGAGGTTACAAATTGGAGCTACAAAACTTAATATGATTTTTCCATTTTATATTTTTATCTATAAAAACTTCCAAATATTTAATATGTAAAGTCATTCTTATGCTCTATTTGAATTATGAAATGGCAAATATGTTTTATTAAAATTTAGAGTGAGTAATTTATGATCAAACCAATCCTTAATTAATCTTAGATCATTTTCAACTATTTCAAATCATACCACTTTTCTTTTTCATAAATTATGGCTGTGTCGTCAGCAAATCTAATTGTATATCCAGTACTGCTCACTGAAAACAATTCAGTTATATAAAGATTGCCACTTGTTAGCCCGTCAATCTTTACTGCCTGTTGTCTATCAAATATTGCTTTGAAATAATCGTAAGAAATTGCTTTGTGTGCCCATACATTCTAACGTCTGTAAGAGATTCCCATAGCTAACAGTGTCAAACACTTTTTGCAAGATCCAGGAAGGCACATAAACACACCTTGTTCCTATTTACTGAATCATACATTTTTGATGTTAGTTTCAAGTCTTGGGTAGAACTTTTTTGTCCAAAATGGTTAGGTGAAATTAAATTATATTTATGGCATAAGAATCAAGTCTGTTTTTTATAATTTTCTCAAATACCTTATCAACTTTGAAATTCTTATTTTATCTTTGGATTTTTAGTAGTTAACGCGTTAATATCAAAAAATAAAAATAAATCTGATTAAACAATCATTGTTACATTATTATTAAAGAAATTTAAATGTTTACCAATATTAAAAAAATTATTCTAATAGCACTTAAAATTCTTATTCTTATTACAACTTTCCTGGGGTTGTTGGTTATGTTGATTGCACATTTTAGCAATATTTCACGCAAAAGTAGAGAATGAGGATTATCCCGAACATATTTATGTTAATCGTAAAACATATCATTCTATTAATATTCAATAGGTAAGTTCATCATTCAAATGAAAATTTAACTTGAAATGATCAATCATGATCCTCATCTTCATCCAATATTTGTTTTTCAGATGTGTGACAGTAGATTGAGAATTATAAATGTGAATGCAAGATACCTCTGCCCGCGTGGCGTTGGGTGGATCGAGTAGTCCAGTGTTCACGTTGCCGGTCCTAAGCCCGGATAAAGGAGGAAGGTTCTTGGGTGAGAAGAAAAAACATACTCACAGACCCGGAGAAGTGCCTCGGAACAGGAATGATTTAAAGATGACGAACTTGCAAGGAAAAAGTATATGAGTTGGATGAAGAAAAATATGATCAGAGTCGCAACGTGCAATATAGAATCAGGGAAAAATAGAGAACAAGAGATCGTTGAAGAACTACGACACGGAAAGATCGACATATGTGCACTCCAGGAGACAAAGAAGAAGGGAAATTAACAGAAACAATACAATGATTACAATCTAATGGTGTCAATAGAGAAGAAAAAGCTAAAGCAGGAGTGCGTATACTCACCCATCAAAAAATCAAAGACAGCATAGAGGATTGCCATTACGTCTCAGAAAGAATACTACACGTGAAACTAACAGCAGAATATAAAGAACTCCATATAGTATGTGTATAGAGTCCCGAAGACTGTAAGCCAAAGGCAGAAAAAGAGGCATTTTATGAGGAAATGCAAAAAACCCTAGATAATATCCCAAAAAATGATACTCTCTTATTGATGGGAGATTTTAATGCTCGAATCGGGAAGAACATCATACCAAGCATTAAACAGAGATATAATGAAGACGTTCTAAATGATAATGGGGAGTGAATGATCAATTTCTGCACATACAATGAACTACGCATCAATAACACCTACTTCCCACACAAGATACAACATAAATATACATTTCACAATACGAGGGGTCAAAAATCAACCATAGATTACATAACAACAAATAAGAAGATACATCCATCTCAAATATTAGACGTGACAACCTTGAATTCTGCGAACGTGGGAAGTGTTGTCTGCTTATCTGCAAAATAGGAATGGAAATCCGACGGAAAACAAGAAGATCGCAAACAGTCGAGGAAACACAAAGAATAAACATCGAAAGTATGTGGCAACCATCAATCAGATATCTATATCAGAAAAGATTAACTTCCAAAATATAAGCAAATAAAATCTTGGAGGAAGATAACATAGAGATAGCATGGAAAAAACTACAAAATAATCTGAACTCGGCGGCATGTGAAGCGTTAGGAAGAAGAACAGTAAATATAAACCTCAAGAAGCCTAACAAAACGCCTTGGTAACGACAAGAAATCAAAACAAAATGTAAAGAAAAACGAGAAGCCCACTTAAAGTACAGATCACAACAAACACCAGAAGCTTACAACAACTACAAAAGAATAAGAAATATGGAGATTTATTAGAACGTAGAGAAAAGAAATAAGCGAATTAACAGAAACCAATAAAATAGATGTCGACACCTGGACCTCCTATCTCACCCAACTGTTTGACAAGCGAAGACCAGACCCTACCAGAAACTCCAGATATAACAACCGAAAACGTAATCGTCACAACGGAGGAAATTACTAAAGCCTAAACGAAATGCTGAAATACGGTGGAAACACACTAACTGAACAACTAAGGATACTTGTACAGAAAATTATCTCGGGACATACAATACCAAATAGCTGGCACACTAGCACAACGATCTTGATGTTCAAAACCCAAGAACTAAAGAGGAATAAACCTGCTCAGCACCGCACTGAAACTGACTACAAAAGTCATAACCACCAAAATCACCAACGAAATAGATCTAGCAGATGAACAGCAAGGCTTCAGATCCGGACGATCCTGTAACGATGCAGTTTTTATCGTTAGACAAGTCATGGAAAAGTCACTGGAATACAAAGTCCCGGGCATCTGCTGCTATCCAATAAGGTGCAAGCTGGAAGTGGACAGAAAGATAATCCAGCAAGAAAAAAGCATCAAATACCTGGGAATACTAATGCACAGTTATGGAGATACAGAAGCGGAAGTTGCCCATCAAATATACAAAGCCAACAGAATAGCAGGATGTCTTAAACACACTATCTGGCGAAACAAACATTTACGGACAGAAACAAAGGCCAGGATTTATAAGACAGTAGTGAGGCCAATTATGACCTACACTGCGGAAACAATACCTGATACAACAAGGACAAAAAGACTGATAGAAACATGTGAAATGAAAATAGTCCGTGATATCACAGGAAAAGCACTATGGGACAGACAACGTAGCACAGACCTCAGGCAAAACTGTAATATAGAGAACAATGAGTGGACACTGAAAAGGAAAAAAGAATGGTATAGCCATATAAGTAGAATGGGAGAAAGAAGACTGGTAAAAATTGCACGAGACACATCCCCAAACGGCCGATGGAGTATTGGAAGGCCAAGGAAGAGATGGAGTGATAACCTGGATATATAGTGAGGAGGCACCCGAAGATGGAACAGGCGCGAGCCTATTAAGGAAGCAGGAAGAAGAAGATGAAAAATGCAAGATATCCAGGAAATGCATTTATTTGAGGGAATTCAAATAATTTGAATTTTTTTACCAATTTACTTGCTCAGGGACACACAAATTATTATCTATTAGGTAGGAATGGAGTTCTGGAAATGATTCAGATATTTATTAAAGCATAAATCACTGCATTAGAATAATAAATTCTTGTGTTGTACTTCACAACATTTGCATTGGATGCAACACCCCAATGACAGAAAACTAGGACAGAGGGGAAAACTATAATTTTGGCATAATTTTAAATAGAAATGGCATGGATAAAAATATTGAAGATCACGCAGCTGTGGCCGAGTGATCCTCAACTTACTGTAGGACGAAGAGCAAAAAGTCAATTAATAAATAATAATAATTATAATAATAGTTTTGCGAATAGTATGAATGGTAAATAGATCGTTTTAAAAATTTTGTATTTCATTTTCACAAAGGCGTACCATTATTTCACATGTGAAGAAATATACAAAAATTCAAAGTGTGCACGAAGCATTATTTGTAAAATTGGATTATACTTTAAGAATTCATTCGGCCTTTCAAAAGAATAACTGGGCCATATTTTTTGAAAAATTTGTATATTAAATTGGAAAAGTCGAAACCTTTGATAGATGAAAATGAGAAGAACCTACAGTTCAAAATGGAATCAGAAATATAGCTCTATTTATGTTCTTCCTATATGCTTCTATTCTAGAACTAGATAATTAATTTTTTTAAATAAAAGTCATGATGTATTCGAATAATCGTATATCACAGAAAAATAGACAAAATGAATAGAAATTTGAAGCACAAGTAAACAATAAACTTTAAACTCATAGAATAATAAATTACTCTGAATTAAATAAAAACGCTTTTCAACATTGCAACGTTAACTAAGAAATATAAAAATAATAGAAATTATATAATTCATGATAAAATTAGCCAACAGAAATTACGAATCGATCATAGTTAGGCGTATAGATAAGCGATTATACGCTTGACGACAAGGTTTATCACTTCGGTTTATCGGTGGGTCCAACAATGTGTGTTGCAATAGTAACCACCTTTTGAAGTTTCTCAAAAAGTCAGAAAACGTTTTAAAATCGCAATGAATCGCTTGATGATTTAGTCACTAAGTTAAATTGAAGTAATCATAAAAAGAGCACACTACATGAAAACATTCTATTTAAAGACGGAATAAAAGAACTTTGATCCCAGCGCTTCATTTAAAGAAGTGAACTTTATTCAAAACAAAACCACGGATGCCTCCACCAAATAATGTTGACATTGAAAGGATTGTAACAAAACCTGGTAAGTTGTCAGTAGAAAAAATTGTGGATTAGAAAAGTTAAATGCAATGGTATTATAACACCATTATAGCGGAACAGGAATCAAAGGCCCAATATTTTTCAAAAATAAATAGTATAAGTTAATAGTATATTACGTAACTTATGTTGTAAGAAGTATTTTACACACGAACGGAAAAGTTACGCACGAAGCCGCGTAGCGGCGTGTGCGTAATTCCGTGAGTGCGTAAAATGCGTTACAACACGTGTTACGTACTATACTTTAACTACGACCTACTTGTACCTGTATTGATAATCTTATTAAGGGATTCAAAGTACAAATAGAAACCTATATCATCGATGCCTAGCCAAGCATTTTAGAAGTCCGTTCCCGATGCCCAGCCAAGTTTCATAAAAGTCCCTCCTCGATGCCTAGCCAAGCATCTTAGAAGTCCATCCTCGATGTCCAGCCAAGTTTCGCCATGTCCATCCTAAGTAGTATTTATTTTTATTAAAAATGTATGTAGAAATACCGGAATTGCAAAAAATAGCGACTAAAGTGACATTAATCCCTTAGGTGGATTACTTCCCTCAGGAATCGAACACCACCCGCGGGATTAAATGGATCACTTTAGTCGCTTGGTGTATAATATATTGTTGTTTACTAATATGATACATTGACACAGCTAAAAGATGCGGATTTAATTAAACGGAACCAATTATCATATAATTCCAAATGACTCTTAGTATTAAATGCCATCTTATATCCAATAAATGTTATTTACCTTGTATATATAGAATAAAAGTCAACGTCTAATATCTGAATAATAATTTTTTTTAAAATGGCAACGTCTATTGACAGTTGCTAAGTGGTTGCTATGGAAGCCGTGCGATTTACTTTACAGCCGTGCGTTTTGTTTTACCGTGCGTAATAGACAGCCTACATTGATTGCCGACTGTATATTTTTGACTACTTACAGGGGTGGTCGTAGGTAATAGTATATTACGTAACGTGTGTTGTAAGAAGCATTTTACGCACGAACGGAAAAGTTATTCCGTGAGTGCGTAAAATGCGTTACAACACGAGTTACGTACTATACTTTACCTACGACCCACTTGTACTTGTGTTTATAATCTTTTTAAGGTATTTAAAGTACAAGTAAAAACGTACATCCTCGATACACAGCCAAGTTACATAAAAGTCGCTCCTCGATGCCCAGCCAAACATCTTAGAAGTTCACCCTCGATGCCCAGCCAAGTTTCGTAAAAGTCCGTCCTAGGTAGTATTTATTTTTATTAAAAATGTATGTAGAATTACCGGAATTGCATAAACTAGCGTATGCACCTCTCAACTAAAGTGACATTAATCCCTTAGGTGGATTACGTCCCTCAGGAATCAAACACCACCCGCTGGATTAAATGGGCCACTTTAGTCGCTTGGTGTATAATATACTATTGTTTACTAATATGAGATACATTCAGACAGCTAAAAGATGCGGATTGAATGAAACGGAACCAATTATCATATAATTCTAAACTCTTAGTATTAAATGCAATCTCATACCTAATAAATGTTATCTACCATTCATATATAGAATAAAATTCAACGTCAAATATCTAAGTAATACATTTTGAATAAAATGGCTACGTCTATTGACAGTTGCTAAGTGGTTGCTATGGAAGCCGTGCGATTTACTTTACAGCCGTGCGTTTTGTTTTACCGTGCGTAATAGACGTCTTACATTGATTGCCGACTGTGTGTTTTTGACTACTTATAGGGGTGGTCGTAGGTAAAGACATTTATCTACCTATGCTATTCATCTAATCTTATAATAAAGCCCTTCCAAAAAAACTTTCAGTACGAATACTCCCTTTTCCAATTAAGGCTGATCTGTTTCATGTAAAACAGAAGATATTACAAATACTTTTTTCTATTAACATATATTAACATATATTTAGTAATATCGAAACAATTGTCAATTTTTTTAAAATTTTAACATTTTTTAAATATATTGTGGAATTATCTAGAAACAGTAAGTTTCATTTAAAACACTAATATGAGTAGATTCCACGAAGTAAGGGTCGAGACAGTTAATTTCATCTCTTTTCTTTTCGCACTATACGGAACATCACCGTCATGTCATAGACCAGCAACGACACGGCAAAATAAGTCTGTGTATTTTGAGAAACTTCGACGTTATGTTACGTTGCCGGTCTGTGTGAATGGAACCATTTAAAATACAGTGTAGAATATTTTGACGGGATGTTGCCGGTCCGTGACGTGCACTTTACCCCTGAAAATTCTTCAGCATCATGTTTCGCTATATAAAAGTCATATAGCGAGTATCAATGCACGATGATTCCCGACAGCATGCGTAGCAAATGATTACCTGGATTAAGTCCAGATACAAGTCCCGAACAAGGTTTTGTGATCGAACCTGTACTGTTAAAAAAACTCCAGATAATTCAGCGTATAAAATAAACAGGTGAATGTCTTCGTTCAACACAAATTAAAATGTAGAGGGTTCAGGGCAACCAAGCGGCACACCACTGTCTCGTAGTTTAGTCATCACGTCGTTATTTTAGTCTTGGTTCGAATTTTTAACCGTCTCTTGTTGAGGAATTCTACTGGATGTGTATTTGAGTATAAACCCTTTCGATGAATGACTTCTTTATATGAATATAAACTATGATTCATTCATTTTATTATATAATAATGGGTATTGTAGATAATAAGAATACCTTGTTCAAAACGGATTACTAAATATTCTGTACCATTGCTATATGTTATGGATAACTTTATTTAAAGGATGATTAAAATTACAGTGGAATCCTTTTTTGACAATTTTTGAGCTAACACATTGTACATTCTTGAATATATTATCCTCTCTTCAAACCTAATAAACATAAAAGCAATATTCTACTTTTTTTACTAATCATTTTTTCCCTTTCGACAACAGATGTAAATCTGTTTTCTATTAAATAATAATGTGTTATTAATTTCTCTGTTATCATTTATCTTGATGTAGGGTCGTTATTGTATCAGTAACATTAATTTCCGTGTACAAATATTGACGATTTTTTACTATTAATTGTTGAAACTTTTTGTGAAAAGAAGTTATTTGTTTTTAGCTATTTAAAATAAACATGGCTACTGTCCATGATAATGTGAGAACGCGATACGCTTGCGGCAAATTGAATGCTATTGCAGACAACCAACAACGTATTATTCCGATATCAGCCAGCTAGTGACAGGCAGACAGGCAGCCATTTTTTGTAAATGTCAATTTTCAATAATTGTCCTATTTAACAAGTAATACAAGTTTGGTTGAAAACTGTTATTTCATTTTCATAGTGTTTTACAATTCACTAACTATTCACCAAATTATTAAACATTCATCATGCCCACATTCTTGCTGTCATTATTTGACGTGTGTCTCTCTAGATCTTCGATTACGAAATTTGTTTAACATATCTATTATTATCAATCTTTTGTAAGAGTTGCTTTTATTTCTTAACTTTCTTGTTGCCCATTCTTTTATTGATTCTTCCATTCCTTCTGATCTTGAATGCTATGTCTTAATTACTCCATCCTAAAGCTTTTCTGCCCTTGCGGGTCAAGAGTGTTAAGTTCAGCGAGTTGTGATTCCAAGCGTTTTTCCATTTCTTTCGATCCATTGCTTTCCTTTTGAATCCTGTTTTATTCGATGTTATGCTGAAATCTATGATTTTCTTGGTTTACCTTTCAGTTTATTTTTCACTGTTCTAATCATATACTTTTCTAACGATCTTCGCTTCTACCATGTTACAGCTGTATTTTTTAAAGTTTCCTACATTTTTGGGGATCAATCGATGTAGAAATTAATGCTCTATAACTTTGTTGTCTTAACAAATTTAAGCAAATAAATGAGTATATAGGTTGGTATACGTTTTATTGTATGGACGAACTTCTAAACGCCATTTCTTTCTTTCTTATTTAAGAGGGGCCTCGCGTTTTAGAAACCTGAAAACAGTTGGCACCCGTGACTTGCAACAAAATTTAGGTCCATTTGTAAACAACAAATCTAAAGAACGCAGTGAAATTAAGTATTGAAATTTTAACACAATATAACTTGGTCCTTTGTCAGGTATTTTAGTTAAGTTTTATATTGTTATTAAAAAGATATAAGCCATGAAGTGGTGGTGTGATTTTGACAGTTTTGACAATTTGCGGTCACCAATTTGAACGCCAAAACCTGATCCCTAAAAGGAAGTCTACATAATTCGATTCTGAAAATATGCAATCTCAAATGATTGTATTTTTTCAGATTTGTTGCACGCAAATTTTTGCAAACGAACAACTTTTTACTTTAGTTCAACCATTCCACCGTCTTGATGGATGGCGCTGTATAGAACTTCAATAACAGGTGACGACGGTCAAATCATAGACAAATAATATTAGTAATTCCTCTATGGGTCAAATGTTATTGTCATATGTTTTGTGTCCATAAAAATATCCCAAATCTATAGTTTAGGGTGTATTGTATTCTCCCATATTAGATGCGTTAGACGGAAAAGAAATAATACCAATAATGTATTATATAAAAACAAAAAAAATATTTACCATTCAGGCGATCAAACATATATGTATCTGCCATTTTATAGATGGAAAAAAGAGAATGTGCCAACTATTTTTTTTGTACAATGAAGGAAAAAAGTTTCAGTTCCAATCTCCACAACACACATGATTCATCTTTGCAAACAATGTAAAAACAAACTTATGTATGTTTGCTTTTGTACTGTATATATCGATCTCCCCATAATATATACATTATTATTTGTCATTACAGATCTTTCGCTTTTCATTTTTTATTAGTTGTTATAGTGGCTATGTAAGTTTTTTTAAACGTTTGCTATTTTAAATTGAGATTCCTCACTGTACCTTACTATTAAATGTAAAGCATTGTATTACAAGTAAATATTTTTCTGTATGATAAAGAAATTTGAAAACTTTTTGGTTATATTATTTGTTTTCAGATAAAATTTAACATATTTACACATGTAGTTGAAAAAAGAGCCTACATGTCAAATAAAATTTGAAAGCAATCAACAGAAACTCTGAAACTGATACAAATATGGTTACATTGAGGCAAAGTTGCGACACGACGTTCTGTGTTTTCACACTAAATGGCCTATTTTCAATCATGTAAATTTGCAACTTTTCCGCAATTTAATTTTCTTAGCAAGAAACAAAAATTTATAATTATGAAAACATTTTATTATGTTAATATAAATGGTACAATTTTTGAAAGGTAGAATGTTTTTAAAGTATGTATATTTTTCTTCCAGTGTTGATTTCTAGCAATTCCCACAATGCTGTCACTGCACAATGCACCTTGTATCAGGTGATAATAGTTATATTTTTCAATTATCACTATTATATTTTCATCAAAATGAATGATGTAATTCTTGTCTTTTGAGAGCGGTTTTAATTTTTCTTCATTCAGATACTTGAAAGGCCACTTCACTTCAATTAAGCATTTTTCGCTTTCCGCTAACAAACCCATATTATCATTAAAACAGGGTTTCAAGAGAATGAGAGAGAGAGAGAGAGAGAGACATAAGCTTTATTGTCATGAAAATTTTTACAATTTTATGGACAAAGCGAAATAATTTAAAAATAGATAAATATAAAAAAAGCATATAAAAAATAATATAAAGATATAAAAAATACTGACTATACTAATAATACAAAACATAATATATAAAAATACAAATTTAAATTAATAATTTTTTTTATTCAAACTAATCCGCATCCACCCAGGGTGATTGCGGTGTATAACAATATACAATATTAAATTTTGTTTAGTAAATTAATGTCCTTTAAGAATCCCATCAATTTTTCAACTGGGCAATTTACACCTAAGAGTATATTTAAATCTGTAGGTACTCTATATTTTAGCCGGTTCGTGTCAAACTTAGTGCAATTAATCAGGACATGTTTCACTGTTAAATGTTCTTGACATAGATCACATATAGGAGCATTGTCTTTATTGAAAAATTTTACAATTTTATGGACAAAGCGAAATAATTTAAAAATAGATAAATATAAAAAAAGTATATAAAAAATAATATAAAGATATAAAAAATACTGACTATACTAACAATAGAAAACATAATATATAAAAATACAAATTTAAATTAATAATTATAATACAATGTTACCATGTTACCATGTTGAAAGATGTATTGATGATACTAGAACAAACAATCAGTATTATGTATCTCATATTTTCACATTAATCAAATAATCCAGTAAACATAACCTCAAACATAGCTTTTAAAATAAAAAATACGGATTACAGGATAATTTACATTATCATAACTATAATTTTTGATATCGGGTCTATACGATTACTTACTTTTTAACAATTTATTCATTTCAAAAACATTTATGAAACAATTAAATAATCAAAAATCTACACTCAAATGGAAATAGTTGTCAGCAAGTTTTGTTTGGATGAAACCTAAGAAACAGAGGTAAGGTTTCTGTGCTCACAAAAAGTTCAAATATTTGAAAGCAAAACATCCGAACATCTGGTCCAGAGAAGCGTTTCTTTGAACCGTCAAGAGTGGAAAGAGAGAGAGAGAAAATATGTTGAATAAGTAAAAGCCGATTCAGTACTACTATCGACATATGTATGATATGATTCTATAAACTAGTAGAGGACTGTAGATTCTATGTATATTCTAAATGGAACACTTACCAAATATCTGGGTTTTGCCAAATAAAACTAGGGATTAAGGTACGGATAAAAGGGTAAATAGAGGAAATTGACAAACTCTCAGTTTACACAATGTTTCACCTAAATTTACTATTATTTTCGATTGAAAAATGCTTCTATATTGAATTATTATAGTATATTAAGTACCAAGTGTCAAAAAGGTTACTTTAGTCACGAGTTTTACTAGGCACGAGTGAAGCGAAGCGGAACGAGTTCCTTGTGAAACGAGTGACTAAAGACTTTTTAACACGAGGTACTTACTATACTTTTTCTTCGCCCGCGGGAATGAAAACATTATATTATATTTGAATTATATTCATTACATGACGGACGATGACTGACATCTGACTGATAAATCAAATGACGCAGAATAACAAAATTATCAAGGAGCATGAAATTTAACATACAAAAGATACACTTGATTTGACGTTTAAAAAACAAAAGATAAACGAGATGTGACTTATCGCACTAGTGTTTAAACAGTCGTTTTGTGCATGTTAAACCCGTGTTCAAAGTGCGGTTTTAGTAGCGGAAGTAGAAAAACGATATTTTTCGATGATGATGGCTTATTCAAGTGCTTTTATTCCAACTCACTATCTGAACTATTTTTTCTAATAATACTAATTATATCTACCGGACCGGTCCTTAATTTATATAAACAAGCAAGGTGTGTTGCCTATTACCAAGGAATCAACTAACCGTTCTTAAATATCACAAGACCACGAATCAGAATTTTAGTATTGGTGCAAACAACATATATCGTAAATATTTTGACCCAAATAATTACTAGATAAGTACTAGTACTGTGTAGGTTTTTAGGTTTATATACGTTTTTAATTATCTATAACTCTTTTTGTAGAAAACCGAATACAAACACTAATTCAGTACAAATAACGAATAAAAACCGTACAAAACGTGGTTTTGTTACAAATTAAGTGGAATCTAAGGAATATGAGGAACAAAATAAATCAAGCACAAAAAATATTCTGCTAGATATCCAATATAGGCCACTGTTTCGAGACTGTTTTCACTAATAACTTGTTTAGAAATAACGAGCACTCGGATTAAAGATTTGTTACTAACTTTGTATGTTTGTTATTACATCCAGCAATGTACTAGACATTGAAGCATCTGTGTAATGTTATCATATCTGTCAACAATCCAATTTACATTATATGCAGACGGTAGTTATGTTTCATTTTACCCTCACGAATGACTGCGCAAACATCTTACAGTTACTGAACAAAAGAATTGTATTATACTCTCTCCGTCGAATAGAACCGGAAGTAGCTCCTCGGCTCTTCCTGCCGAGGCAGGTGTAATAAAGTGTGCGTATCGTCTTAATACCCTTTCCCCTTCGGTGTTGGGGAGTTATAAGAAGCCATTATTCTTAATTTGCATTGTTTCTTGTCCTCAAAGGCATTATATCTTTTGTAATCCAATAATACGGAGAAATTAATTAATTACATAAAAATAAATACGGCCGTGATGTTGTGCGGATTTAATTTACTTGGATTTGAAGTAATATATTACATACAATGTGTTTCGTCTTTGGGTTTTATTAAGAAGGAAACTTTAGTCCTACAGTTAATATTGTAAGATTTTCAGTTTTATGCATTCTTATTTATTTGCCACCTCCACTAGAATTCACCCTAATACCCAATTTTGATGCTACTTGAAATAATTGACACTCGAAACCGTCTTCTCAGGACATTTGTCTTATTCCAATGCTTTACTTATGAATACTGTTCTGCATCATCCATCAGAATTACTCGTTTTTTTGGATAGGAATTAACATCATCTGTAGTTTATATATCACATTTTATTCTCAAGAAAAAGTCGTAACTGACAAAGAATTGGATTTTCAGATATTTGACATATATAAAGTAAATCTTGATGAACCAACTCAGAAAATCGTAACTAGAGTATAAATAGGTAAAATACCATAGAATATTTGTCGTATGTCTCAAATATTTAGCAATTACTTAATCAAAAAATCAAATCTGTTCTGTGCTAGATTAAATTATCCTAAATATTTACTGTCTCGGTCCTTACTCTGTGGAATCTACTCATATTACTTTTTAAAATCAAACTAACCGTTTCTAGATAATTCCACAATATATTGAAAAAATGTTAAAAACTCTAAGAAGTTGACAATTGTTGCAATGAGGTAAGGTGGGGCTATCAACTATCAAAATTGCTATAACTAAATTTAGGAGTTTTTGCGTGTTTGTCGTATCATTGTGATCATTTTTCTATGCAAAATTTTTTTTGACGTGCATATTACGCACTTGCCCCACTGGTGCCTCACTTCATGTCCCTTTTTATAGAATTCTGTTTTAATTTCTTCGGTCGGAATAGAATGGTGAGGATCTCGAAGTACGACTCTATACAATCTTCATTGTTTGATTTGGTATGTATGGTGTATAATGTTGTCATCTTTTAGATGTCTAATTAGTTTCCTCTATCCATCGATGGTGTGGGTAATAATTTTCCTCGGCGAAGTTATCTATCATGTTTTTTAAATTTTCAACACCATAGACAAATATTAGTGGGGGTCGGGGATTTTCGTTATTGCTTGGTTTATTCTGAGCAGATGTTTGATTGCTTTCTAAATCTGTAAGAACTTGAAATCTATTATATGTTTTGGTAGGTCCTTCATTATTATTTCTTTGTTTTTTGTGCGTTTTCTTTTGCGGTTAGAGACGTGCTGCCACTAAGGAGTTTGTTTATCTTTGTCATTAATGTCGTCTTCATCGCTTTCCGTTAATTCATCTGACGATGGTAGATCTGGATTTCCTTGAGTTGTATCGGCATCATTATGTTGAATCAGGTTTTGTTGGTGGTAGTGAGGGGCTGGATTTCGATTCTGGTTGTGAATATGTGTTGGTGGGGGATAAAGTGGGATAAAGGTAGTTCGGAAGAGGGGGGAATCGGTTTTGATAAGTTTGATAGTATTGGGGTTGTACTATATTGGCCTTAGGTATTTGGCTTGTTTATTGGAAGTGAAGTTGTTGACTTGGCACTATTGTCTCTACATTTGGATGTTGTATGTATATATGACTCGAACCAGATCCGTTTCCGGATGGAAGCATTTTAGCCACGTTGGATTATATTTTTCTTGGCTTGTGCAATTAGTTCACTTCCATTATTAACATTGTTAAAAACGGAATTCCGTTTAATTATCCATTTTGTTGTTACGAACAGTAAAAGAACTAATTTGTATTGAGGAGCGGAGGCATTAAAGTATAAGCTACTAACAATACCAGTGCAGTAGTTGTTACAATGAATCTGATGGTACATTTCCACTTTTTAACTTTGTTGTTTAACTAGTGAATTCGTAATTTCAACAGCGAAATATAATAATTGCTGATAGTTGGTTGATGGCTCAACTGCACCTGATCCGGACTACATGTTGGCCATTCTAATCGTTGGATGTCAACCTTATCAAATATGCAAGAGCATAATACGCGATTATATTTGCTGATAATACCTGGAGTTTAACGCGTGGTTAGTGCATAATTCCTATATGTTTGCACATTTTTTCGGCATGTTCAACTTTGAGTTATTATCGTGTAAAAAAAAGATACGAAATCTATTTTTGGAGGAAGTCGAATGTAGATGATTTTGTTTTACTGAAAAATTGTTTATTGAAAGGGCAAAACGTAAGTTTAAGAACTAAAACAACAAAACTCCATCCAAACTTTGAAAAAGTGAGATTTTCAAGCCTCAAATACTTCAGGAGCAGTCTCAAAAATATACTTCTCGTAATCAGCGGTTATCGACATTTTTGGTACAGGTATTTTTTTTTCTATGTCGGACAACAGTATGCTGCATACATCGTTCTCCTTTAAAATGAAGCGGCACTTATTTGTGAGCCTTTTTAGGCCTGTCACTTCTGCTTCTTCATCATTAATAAGTTGTTTCACTTGAATTTTGGAAAAACCAGGTTCCTCAGTAGAAGCTTCGTTTTATTCAAGCTCTTCCATATCACTTTTACTGAGATTATCAAACTCTCTTATTTCGTCTTCGCTTGAATCGCTGTGCCAAGATCTGTCATCGTCGGAGCTGCTCTCAGATACCTTTTGTTTAGTAACGTTCTTATTTTTTCTGGTCTTATTTTCTGGTTTACTCTTTTCCATTGATTTTTCATTCAATATTGTATCAACTTAGCTCTTGTGATTACCTCTGCTCCTAAACACACACGCTTTCTTTTTCTCAAATCAGGGTTATTTTCACGTTTGGTGGATTTCAACAAAAGCTCATCGAATGACACAACTGGAATCTCTGGTTCTTGTGGTGGAAAATAAACATTCTCTTGCGAGCTTGAGCTTTGCGTTGGTTCGATGGGCTCTGTTACTGCATTATTGTTTGTTGATGTGTTCTGCGTCGACTCGACAGGGTCATCCCTGCAAGCTGTTTTTTTGCCAACGTTGAAAAACTACTGGATCGAATGAGTATTGCTTCACAACATTCCGATTTAACGGGAATATCCCCGCTTTAGTGAAACCACTCACTGAAATTTCGGGTTTAGTTTCCGTCCATATCTCTCCTAACATCTTGGAGTACATACTTTTTGATATGTCAGCTCCTACGTTCTTTCTCTGCCATTCAACGAGTCTAGCATCCCAACGAGTCTTGAGTGATTTAAATACGCACAAGTCTAGTGGCTGCAGAATGTGGCTGGTATGGGGTGGAAGCTTAAGGATGGTTATATCGTTTTTCACTGCCAAATTTATGACATCCGCTCCAAGATGAGTAGCGTGCCCGTCATAAATGACTAATACAGGTCGTTCTGAACCAATGCTCTTCAGAAAACTGTTTTTAAAATAGTTTTTGAAAACAGTTGTCTCCATCATCCACCCTTTAGATGTAGCAGCGTAAGTAGTATTAGGGAATTCTGTACCCGGTGGAACAGTCCACTGTTCCCAAACATGCTTACCTTTAAAGATTATAAGCGGTGGAGCTTTTCCACCGCTCGCGATGCAGCACATTAGAACAGTTGTATTTTGCTTGCCAGTTCCACTTATGGTTCTTGTCGATGGCGCTCCCCTTTGACCGACAATTTTTGTTTTTGACGGATCCGTACAAAAGCTACTCTCATCCAATTTCCAGATTTGTGAAGGTTGTTCTTGCTAACCAAGCTGATTTATGGTTTTTTCAAGTAAGTCAAAGTAGTCGTATATTAAGAACGGATCAAGATTTTTTTTCTGGCGTATTCGACACTCAGATTTTTTAATCGAAAGGTTATGCCTACGCTTAAAATTAAGAAACTAGTCTTCCCCAGGCTCTCGATCTTTAAACTGCGTTTTAATGTTGTTTTCTTTGAAATAATCAGCTACTGTTTGCAATACTTCTTTTCGGGACAGGCCGAAGCCCCATTTCTCCATGACACGAAGACCTTTTGCTAGTTTTTCTTCTTCTTGTTGAGGAATGTCTTGGAGCCTGCCATAGCTAGAGCTTTTTTGCCCTCTTCTGCCTTTGAAGTGATCATGAAGTGTCGCTATTTTTAGCTCGGCATAACGTCATTTGGCCTGACTTTATTGCTGACAACGCAGCTTTAAGGCTCTCTGCGGTATATCCTTTGCATCGGTTACTTTTGCGGATATATTTTCTCACCATGATAAAACTGAAAATTTAAAAAGAAAAATTTCACTCAAAACGTTGGGGTAAGAGCGTAATACGTATCGCTCTTGCCCCAGGCCTGACTACGCACTAACCCCGAGTTCAGAAAAGGAAGGGGCAAGAGCGTTATAACCAAAAAAACTCTCATCAAGAAAAAATAACAACAAAATATGAAGCTAAACGTGAACTACTAGTGCTAATTTGTCTACTCAACAAAAAATCAGAGTTAAATCTCTTAGGATTGCCAACAAATATGTGGATCAATTATTATCGTTGAGCTTGATCCGTAGATGAAAAACACATGAGACACTTTCACTGCTGCATTATAAAGAAGACTGAACTATTCAACTCTGTAATCATTTAGTTCGATGGCAGACGTACCAGGAACACAAAAAAATAGATGGCAGCACCTGATTCAAAAGTAATATTAATATAACGAGTATATTACGCTCTTATCCTGTAACCGCTCTTGCCCGACCTTACCTTATTGCTATCATCGTCAGAATGACCGAAGTTACATTTCGTGTGATGCGTACCTGATGTTTAATAATTATTTTTGGCTAGACCAAGAAGTGACCCACCTTGTGATTGAGTTAATATATATGAATGGAAAAAAGAGAAAGATATGATATTACAAATATTAAAGCTTAGATATTATTAGCCCTATAGGAATATATTTCTCCCATTTAAGATCAATTTAACTGTCGCTAGTAATACTGAATCGGCTTTTACTTATACAACCTATTTTCTTCCTGTCTTTCCACTCTTGACGATTCAAACAAACGTATCTCTGGATCAGCTGTTTCGATGTTTTGATTTCAAATATTTCAACTCTTTTTGAGCACAGACCACTAACGTTATCTCTATTTTTGATGTCATAAGAATTTCCATTTGAGTGTAGATTTTCGATTATTTCAGCTGTGGTGATTAAAACGGCATGTGTTCGGCGTGTCCATTATACCATTATCGTTGAGTAAACACTTACCCTTAATCGGTGGGAATAAATAATACCATAGTTTATCAAAAATCACTGGGATAATATATTGAATATTATTTCTAACAAAGTTAATGACCACAGATAACTTATATACAAAATGCATTACTAACATGACACTAGTTAACAATGAACTCTCTTTTTCAACGTAAGGAATTCTTATATATATTATTAAAAACTAAACTGTCGATGATCTCCGTCGACCTAACCATACTTAAATTATTTTTATCGTTAAATCGTATTTATTATTATATTTACAAACAGTCGTGATTCCGTTTAGAACAATAACCTTCCTACAACTTGTTAACAACCTTCAAGTTCACTGGCCGCTGACAATCCTTAAAATAGAACTAACTGAATCTAATAGTGACTTTTCGGATCGTCACATCATCCCCTCTTACAAGAGAAAAACTATCTGGGATAGTTTTTCGATACTCAATATAACGTCTTGTTAATAGTTCTCTCGTTGTTTGTTTATTTACACTAACTGTCTGGTCCTATTTTCAAACACTGCATTTTTTGTTTACTATCTCACCTCACTTTGATTACAAATATTATCATTACTGTACTTATACAATCGGTTCTTATGAACGGTTTGTTTTATATTATTTTGAGATAAAATCTCACAGTTTACTCCTATTATTTTAGTTATTTTAAATGAACCTGAATAATAAGGATCGAGCTTAGTTCTTTCTTCATTTTTCAAAACTACTGAATCTCCTATCTTAAAATTTACGGATGAAGATTCCTTTTCGCTTTTATTTACTCCAATTAACTTATTTTTTATTAAAAACTGCCTAGCTCTGTCATGCACGTACTGTTATCTATATTTCAATTCTTTGTCATGTCTTTCAAAGTTGTAGCATGGTTCAATTTCTGAATTTAAACATTCTGGAATGTTGGGTTTCCTACCGTACAATAATTCGAATGGAGTGTATCCATGATACGTATTGGGTGTTGTATTATAACAATATGCAAACATTTTTACAAACTTACACCAGTTATCCCAAGAATCCTTGATAAAGTTTATTATGTACTCGTTGAACGTTATGTGCAGTGTTTCACAGCTGCCTATTGATTCGTGATGATATGCTGTTGAAAAATTGTGTTTTATTTTCAAAAGTTCTGCTAAATTCTTCATTATTTCGTTTTTATATTCCGTTCCTTGATCTGTCCTTATTTCCTTCATTAACGCATAAGTTGGTATAAAGTTGTCGAATATAGCTTTTGCAATTGTGGCTGCCTCTTTTTTACTGACTGGTATCGTGACCGCGTATTTTGTCAATTCACATAATATTGTAATACAATAACGATTCCCATTGTTACTTTCTACAAAAAGACCTATTGTGTCTATGTATATAATATCAAACGCTTTTATAGATGTGTCCGAGATGACAAATTTCTCCTTATGACTGGGTTTCGCTTTATTCACTTGACATTCATGGCAATTCTTTACATACTTCCGTACATCTTTCTCCATGTTTTTCCATCTAAAATTCGCTCTCAATTTCTTCAATAGTCTATTGTTTCCTACGTGTCCTCCAAACATTGGATTGTTATGATATCTTGAATCTCTTCTTTTCGCTGTACCGTCTTTGGTACTTCGCAGATACACACTTGGATGTTTTTCAACCTTTTATTCCCTTCTTCTATTGTGCACTGTTTGAATATACCATAATTTGCGTATATCTTCATTCTTTTTACTTCAAATTTTCCCGAAAGCTCATCAAGCTTTTCCAACGTTCGTTCTAAGTCGAAGTTGTGTATTCCGGTAGGTAAAGCTTCACTAAATTTCAATTTATTTTTGATTCGAATGCTCATCCTTAACGTTTATTTTCAAAATGTGAAATTGACAATTTATTTACCTCTTAGTTGTTTAAAACGTTTATCATTGAAGGTTGTATTAAAAGTTTTCCGATTGGTTTCGTTAATTTTCTTACATGTTGATTTATTCCATCCTGTATGTATTTCTAATTGATTTTTCCTGTCTTCTTGCTTCTTTTTGTCTATATACGTTGTCATTTATCATTAATGTATTATCGATTATATTAGCTTTGGCCCCATTTTCTCTCGCCTGTCTCATGTATCTTATTAGCTGTTTTCTCTGTTCAAGTATGTCTTTTGGGTAATCTTCATCAATATATATATTTTTGTGCCTTTTAATTTATCCCTTACTTCCAAAGTTTCTACTTTCTTATTCACGTCTTTCCTCATTATTAGTACTGGCCTAGTTTTGTTACTGCTTCTGTTCTTCTGTTTCCTATACTTTTACATTTCAAAATATCTGATTTAATACTGTGTTGTTAACCTTTTTCATTACATCTTCTAATTTATTTTCTGGTTGTTACTCATCTTCTTCTTGCCTTCTCCTATACCATGTATTATCAGATTCTTCTCTCTAAAATTTATCTGGGTCTGTGTCTCCGTCGACCTTACTATACTTAAATTATTTATATCGTTGAATCGCGTTTATTATTATATTTACAAACAGTCGTGATTCCGTTTAGAACAATAACCTTCTTACAACTTGTTAACGACCTTCAAGTTCACTGGTCGCTGACAATACTTAAAATTAAACTAACTAAATCTAATAGTGACTTTTCGGATCGTCACAAAGTGTTTCATAAGTGTTTTTGAAAGGAATAAATTGTCAAAAAGTGAGTTAATCGTATTTACCGATATCAAAAATAATAGTTATGATATTATCCTGCAATCCGTATTTTTGATTTTAAAAGCTATGTTTGAGGTTTTGTTTACTGGATTATTTGATTAATGTGAAAATATAAGATAAATAATACTGATTGTTTCTTCTAGTATAATCAAAACATATTTCAACATTCTCTTGAAACCCTTTTTAATGATAATATGGGTTTGTTAGCGAAAAATGCTTAATTGAAGTGAAGTGTCCTTTCAAGTATCCGAATTAGTGATGGGCAGAATCGAATACTTTTAAGAATCGGATACATGGTATTCGAATCATTTTAGGAATAGAATACTTATCCGAGTACTGAATTCTCGAGAACAACGATTGTATATGGATGAGGACGAATACGAACGAACACGAATACCGATACACCAACGCATCAACGGATACCGGTGCCTGAGCGAACTCGTTTTGTTTTCACTGTTCTTAGGTGGTAGGCAAATACATATTTCGATTATACTATACTCCAAAGGATAATCGAATATCGTCTATGCTCTTGTGATATTATAACTGATAATTACCACAAATGTAAGGAAATATATAAACGAATTGCAATATAATGATTCTAAATTAGCTTAACTTAAATTTTTAAAAAAACGGGTTTAAAGATTAAAACTAAGTTTTTCGCATCTGTGAGACGCCTTGATCAATATCATATCATGAAAGTGTCACTTATATACACTTCGGAGGCTGTATCGTGCTAACAAACCGAAATTTCATCAAAAATGACCAAAAATGTGGCACTACAAGTACCATAGCTCCCGTTGTACTAGCTCTAGTAAGCGGACAATCATCTATGAGACGCCCTGAAGAATATACAATCATAAAATTGTTAACTTGTAGACACTCCAGAGGCTGTATCGTGTTAACAAACTGAAACAAAATTTCACGTTTTCCATCAAGAACAACTCGAAAAAATGGTTCTTAAAAAAAAATCCTGTGTGTATGTCGTCGTCGGCCACTTTTCGTTACATGTCTTGTTAGCACGATACAGCCTCCTGAGTGCAACAAGTCACCAATTTTATGATTGAATATAGTTCAGGACATCTCACAAATGAACCCTATTGATTTTCAGCTCACCCGAGCCAGTACAGCGAACGCTATGGTACTTGAAGTACGAAATTTTTGTAATTTTTTGAGAAATTTCAGTTTGTTAGCATGATACAGCCTCCGGAGTGAAACAAGTCACTAATTTTATGATTCAATATTATTCATAACATCTGACAGATGAACCCTATTGATTTTCAGCTTACCTGAGCCAGTACAACAGGTGCTATAGTACTTAAAGTACGACATTTTTGTCATTTTTTGAGAAATTTCAGTTTGTTAGCACGATACAGCCTCCGGAGTATATACAAATGACCAATTTTATGATTGGATATTATTCAGGGCGTCTCAGGGCGTCTCAAAGATGAACCGTATTGATATTCAGCTCACTAAAGCCAGTACAACGAGTGCTATGGTACTTGAAGTACCAAATTTTTGTCATTTTGGAGAATTTTCAGATAGATTCAGATAGATAGATATAGATGAAGCTTATTGATTTTTAGCTCACCAGAGTTAGTACAACGGGTGCTATGGTACCTGATGTGCCACATTTTTGGTCCTTTTTGGAGAAATTTCGGGTTGTTAGTACGATACAGCCTCCGAAGTATATACAAGTGCGCAATTTTATAATTGGATATTTTTCAAGGTGTCTCACAGATTTTCAGCTGAGTAGAGCGATTACAGCGGGTCCTATAAATCCAGATATACTACATTTTTGGTTACTTTTTCGGTTTGTTAGCACGATACATACCCCGAAGTGTATAGAAGTGCCAATTTTATGATAGAATATTGTTCAGGGCATCTCACAGATGCGGAAAAGTTAGTTTTAATCTTTAAAACCGTTTATTTAATCTATAATTCCAAGCAAAAAATAAAATAAATGTAAATTTATTCAACAACCAAGTTGATCCATTAACAAACGTTTATAAATTTTATCAAAAAACTAAGTAACAAATGAAATTGACTGTCTCGACCCTTACTTCGTGGAATATGCTCATATTAGTGTTTTTAAATGAAACTCAAGGTCTCTAGTTAATTCCACAATATAATACAAGTTATTGAAAATTCTAAAAAATTGACAATTGTTTCGATAAATCAATATCATCGTCAGAATGACAGAAGTTACATTTCATTTTATGCCTACCTGATGTTTAGTAGTTATATTTGGCTAGACCAAGAAGTAACCTAACTTGTGATTGGCTTCATATATGTTTATAGAAAAAAGAAGAAGATGTGATATTACAAATATTGAAGCTTAGATATTATTAGCCCTATGGTGATATCCTGGATATCATTTTTCCAATTAAGATCAGTATAACTGTGCAATGATATAGAAAACCAGGAAAACTATATCTGCTGATCTGTACAATTATCACTTAAGAAGACAGTTTATTAGTGGAGAATTCCCTAGATTTAACTGTTCATTGACAACTTCATATTGTGGGTTTCTTAAATGTCTTCTAATTTCCAGTTCTTCAAGGAAATCCAGTTCTTGTTTCTTTTCACAAATATGCAGTACTTCTAGTTTTGTGTTAGGTGTCAATGAATGATTGGTGTCAAGTAGATGTTTTGCGTAGTGGGATTTATCTGGTTGTTTTAATCTGTATGCTCGTAAGTGCTCACTGTATCGTATTTCAAAATTCCTAAGGGTCTGACCCAAATAGACAGCATCACATTCTGGACATTTGAGCTTATATATACCTGACTTCTTTAATAGTGGTATTTTTGTTTTTACATTTAACAATTTTGTACTAACGTTACTTTCTGTTTTAAAAGAAATTGTTGTATTCGTTGCTGAAGATATTATCTTTGAAATATTATTAGAAATATTTCCTGCATATGTGATGGTTTTATAAGTTTTAATTTCATCAGCTTGTTTAGGATATATTAGTTGTAATGCCACTTTTTCCTCTTTTTTACTAATTAGCTTATCAATCATATCTAATGGATAACCGTTAGATGTTGCTATTTGTCTAATTGTATTAATCTCTCTATCAAAATTACATTTGTTCATAGGAACTGAAAAAGCTCTATGTATCATTGAATTATATGCTGCTAGTCTGTGTGACACAGGGTGGTTAGAATTGAATGCAATTGTTACATCAGTTTGTGTTGGTTTTCGGTAAATTGAATAATCAAGTACATTATTAACTCTTTGAATTTTTAAATCAAGAAAATTGATTGAGCTATTTTCTTCAATTTCTAATGTAAATTTAATTTTCGGGTGTAAATTATTGATGTGGTTGAAAAATACATCTAATTGTCGTTCACTACCCATAAAACAAGCTAATATGTCATCTACATATCTATACCAAAATAAAATATTTTTCGAAATATTACTTTCAAAGATCTTTCTTTCTAAATTGTCCATAAAAATATTTGCTAAAATAGGTGATATAGGGCTTCCCATTGGTAAACCTTCATTTTGAATATATATCTTATTGTCAAAAGTGAAATAATTCTGATTAATGCATACATCAAATAAATTAAGTATATCTGATATTATTAGAAGATAAAAATATTAATCCAGGACACAGAAAGTAACGTTAGTACAAAATTGTTAAATGTAAAAACAAAAATACCACTATTAAAGAAGTCAGGTATATATAAGCTCAAATGTCCAGAATGTGATGCTGTCTATTTGGGTCAGACCCTTAGGAATTTTGAAATACGATACAGTGAGCACTTACGAGCATACAGATTAAAACCACCAGATAAATCCCACTACGCAAAATATCTACTTGACACCAATCATTCATTGACACATAACACAAAACTAAAAGTACTGCATATTTGTGAAAAGAAACAAGAACTGGATTTCCTTGAAGAACTGGAAATTAGAAGACATTTAAGAAACCCACAATATGAAGTTGTCAATGAACAGTTAAATCTAGGGAATTCTCCACTAATAAACTGTCTTCTTAAGTGATAATTGTAAAGATCAGCAGTTATAGTTTTGCTGGTTTTCTATATCATTGCACAGTTATACTGATCTTAATTGGAAAAATGATATCCAGGATATCACCATAGGGCTAATAATATCTAAGCTTCAATATTTGTAATATCACATCTTCTTCTTTTTTCTATAAACATATATTAAGCCAATCACAAGTTAGGTTACTTCTTGGTCTAGCCAAAAATATAACTACTAAACATCAGGTAGGCATAAAATGAAATGAAACTTCTGTCATTCTGACGATGATATTGATTTATCGAAACAATTGTCAATTTTTTAGAATTTTCAATAACTTGTATTATATTGTGGAATTAACTAGAGACCTTGAGTTTCATTTAAAAACACTAATAAGTAACAAATGTTCAAAAAAGAACTTTTTGCGAAGGAAACTAATTCTCTGGCAATATGTGTGACTTTGGTCAACTTATAATGATTCGCAACCATTTGTCGATGCATATATATCCGAGGTAGTTGTTTTTTATTCAGAAAACGATGAAAATTTCAAAACAAAAGGTTTTTAGTTGGAATAATCAATCCAGAAGTACCTAAATCACAGCTCGAAAATAATAAACCCATTTTATCAAAGCAGCTGAATAAAGTTTAGTTTGCGTTATATCTAGGAAGATCTTTCGTGATCCTTCTGTATTTTCTATGGTTTTAATCAAGCCGAGTTATTAATGAATCTGAAAGATTTGTATACTGTCTTCATAATTATGAATAAAATTTATATCTACTTTAGAAAAATTTACTATTATCGGGAAAAATAAAACACTATGTTACTTCATAATATTTGTGATTCACCCTGCGTATCAGTTGCAGCGTTACTAAAACTTCTATCCATTTTGTTACAAACATCGACATAAATCATTTTCCAATAAAATTGTTATTATTAAGCTTGACCAATATTTTCTCACCCTGCTCAACAGAAAACATCTCTCGGTTCACATTCTCCAATATTCTGTTATAATAAAAGGAGAAAAGATATGAATTTTTATAGCGTTTCGTCTCGCCGTTTTCGTATCGACCAAAAAGGGCCTTGGGTGCCACTAGGGATTTCACTTCGACACTTCGCAGCCGCTACGTTCCCCTTACACTATTACCAAATTAAATTGGAAAAATATGCCAGACTGCCGGATAGGCGAAGCATTGGAAGTATAAATGTATATCTGAATAATTTTGAGTTTTATGTAAATATTAAAGATATTTATCTTGACATTATGATATTTTTCTATTGAGAACATTAAGAACTTTTTCAATTATTTTATCCAAGATCATATAAAAAATAGACGCCTTTTGCATCAATTTTCGTAGCAAAAGTGAGTTTTTAGAACACCCGTGTATTTTTATGTCAAATTGTTTTTAAGGCACGTTTTCGTCAATGCACTTTGGACAAAATATTGTTAATTGTATTCTTTGAATAATTAGCAGTAGCTAAATGACATTTGCAAAATATTATTCATATGAACAATTCCTTTGAAAATTGCTGCACGATCGATGATAAAATTTTGTAAGGAACACGTGTAAAACGTTTCTTTATTGCACTCCTGGCTTTCAAAACACTCGCTCGTTCCGCAATCTTAAATAACTATTAATAATATCAGTAGATAAATCCAAAATGAACAAAGTAAAATTTCAAACTTACCAGAATTAACAGGAACTTTGATTTTCTTGAAATACTGAAATAAAATAGAATTATATCAGATAAATTTTCTATATTTTATTATTATTATTATCTTTATTGCATTTAAGAAATTTACAAAATCATATTGCAAGGGACCTAACCACAAACAAAATTAATAAGTAAGTAATATTATTTCACATTTCTATATTTCAGGTTGTCACTCATCAAATATAAATGATCTAAGTATTAGGGCATTACTAATAAAATAAGCTACATTTGTCAATTGCCTGGAGGACCCAGTGTCAAGGATCTTAACCAGAAAGTCAATATTTGCAATATCTGTCAGATAGATCGTTCTGTACGGTTGGTATAGAGGGCATTCAAAAATATGTAGTAGCCGGACTCGGGCGCTTTTAGATTACATATTGTGCAGATTTCGTCGCTATTTATTATGTATGCTGAACCTTTATAAGTAAACTTAATCGTTTTTTTGCTACCCGTTCTGATTTGTGCTATAATTTTAAGGACATGTGATGGTAGGTTTCGTTTTAAGTAAGAGTTATTATTTAAAAATTCAAATAACCAGAGAGATTCATAAGAAGCCAGGCTATTAAGATCATCTGATCTTAGCTTATTTTCATATAAGGCAAGTATTTCATTACGGATTTTTAAAGATTTAGATCTGTCATTTATAAAAAGATTCCAAAGATCAATTCTGCTTAACAAAGTGTAGACAGATTTTACCTGTGCCACCCAGTTATAAGTATTATCACCACGATCATCGTCCGATAGTTGGAGTAGACGTAGAAAACAAATGTTTGGTAGACGTAAGTCGTCCATTGCTATACCTTTTGATAGCCAACATAAAGCGCTTTTAAAAACAGTGTAATCTAATTTTATTACTGAAGCTTCCAGTCTAACAACGTAATCCGGGGTACTTCGTAGCAAACCAAGTAGGTTTTTGAAAAAACCTACTTGGGCTCGTTCAAGGATATTTCCATATCTTAGACCCCAGACACCAACGCAATATGACAGCATGGATATTACAATAGAATTATATAATTTCATTTTTGACTCCCAAGAAGTCATTCTGGAGCGAACCATTATATCAGTGACGGCTGCAAAGGCTTGTTTCACTTTAGTCACTGTCATAGACATTTCAGAAAATAACGAGGACAAAGTAAAAAGTATCTCAAGATAAGAAAATTGTTTAACAATATCAAGTTTTCCATCACCATAATAGAAATTGTAATTATTATAATTATTTTGGAAGCCACCTCTCCCGAATATCATGATTTTAGTCTTTGAAATATTTACTGAAAGTTTGTTACGGACCGAGTATTGATGTAAAGTTTTAAGTTTCTTATTGAGATCAATCTGCGAATCACTAACGATCATCAGATCATCTGCGTACATGATCAGCATTAATGCTTTAGTATTGTTAATATTTAACCCTAGGTGACCCCGCTCTACGAAAAATTGCTCCATATCAGCCACAAAAATAGAGAACAATATTGGACTTAAAGTTTCGCCTTGTAAAGCACCTTTGTCTATCCCGTATGTTTTTGAATGCTGGCCATTTACTCTTAATAGTGCTATTCAATACTTCGATCTTGATTCCGATTTTGCTTATAATCGAAATAGAAAACGAATGGATGTTTGTTGAACGACCAAAAAAAATTGTCATTTGTCATGTCAGTTTACAAATCAAATAAATAAATTTTGGTTCATTTCACGTGTATTTCACACTTTTCACAAGTTCATTTAGTTTAATTACGTTTAATTTTATAGAAGCTGTTCTGTTAACTAAAAATGTAATATACAATTGCAAAATATCACCCTTGTTTATATATAAAGACAACGTTTGTCTTTCTTGATTCGCGCGAAACGTATTTATAGTAAAATATGAATTGATTTTATGAATGGGCACCTCAAAACCAAAACCCCCTCTATGAGCCAACTCCCTGAATTACTCTTCATTGAACAACTATAGCGTAGCGTTATATATAAACAAGGATATCACTCACATCACATAACCCATAGACAAACGGTAGTTTATTTAAATTTTTCGACCAATCACATGCTTTCGATTCATGATTGTTTTTAATAGCATCATAATTTCAGACCGATTATAATCAGAGTGATCGATTGATATCGAAGATGTATTGTTGAACATGTTGTTTTTTAAATGACAGGAAATGTTTGTAATCGATTGTCGCGTTGAATAGCACTATTGTCATGAAAGCCTTGTCATATATATTCTTTATCAAACGATTCATTTTTGAGCTGACAACCGACGTGAATAATTTACTAAACAAAATGTTATGATCTAAACAATCAAATGCCTTCCGAAAATCAACAAAGGCTACAAAAACTTTGCGTCTTTTGAGCCTAAGATGTATTTAAGTAACTGCATTCAGAATAAACACATTATCCATGCAATATCTGCCGACCCGGAAGCCAGACTGCGTCTCAGGGAGTATATTGCACGAATCACAAAATTTTTACAGTCTTTCTAAAATAAGAGATGTAAAAAGCTTGGTCATACAGTTAATAAGAGCAATTCCTCTGTAGTTTTCAGGGTCATCAATAGGTCCCTTTTTATGTAACATAGACATTATAATATTGTGCCATTCGGAGGGAATTTCTTCTGTTTCCAAAATAGTGTTAAACAATGAGCATATGTATAAAACCCAATTTTGTGGTAGATATTTATAAAATTCATATGAAATTCCATCACATCCAGACGCTTTATTATTTTTACATTTCTCAAGGCAATTTTTTAATTGAGTGAATGAAAACGACGAATACTCAGTGTGTATTAGTTTATTACTTTCCAGCTAAGCGTTTTCGGCTATTAAGCCATTATCAAAGCCGTCGTCATTTAAAAAAGTAGTTGTCAAAGCCATCAAGTTGATTAAAAACAATACTCAAGATAGAATCATCGTTATGATTGAGTCATTGGAATCAATGACTCAATCATAACGATTGTATTGTTTTTAATCAACTTGATGGCTTTGACAACTACTTTTTTAAATGACGACGGCTTTGATAATGGCTTAATAGCCGAAAGCGCTTAGCTGGAAAGTAATAAACTAATACACACTGAGTATTCGTCGTTTTCATTCACTCAATTTACATCTAGTGTGTACACCATATCCACAGGCATTTCTAATTTTTTAATTCATAGAAAGTAATCGGACAGTCGAGATCAGGATGTTGAGCATCGTAAAATTGAATATCCAGCTGTATCCTGGGTGTACTAAATTGATCATAATAATTCTCCCAAATCTCCAAAGGATTGGAGGAGGTTTTGGTCGAAAATTTGAAGCTATTTATCGCCTTCCAGAAGCCAGCTTGATCGCGTGTGTTAGAGATGGCGAGAATTAAATTTTGATCAAAATTTCTCTTTTTGTTTTTTATTAACTTCTTATACAACTTTTTTCCTTCATTATATTGACTTTTAAACGTATCTACAAAATTATTTTTACTGCATAATTTGAGTAATGATTTGAGATTGCGTTTAGAAGCAGCACACTCCGCGTCAAACCATCTGTTATTACGTATTTTAGTGGAGACTGAACTCTCATAAAGTAAATTTAAAGACTCAGCCTTATTTTTGATAGTGTTAACTATATTAGTATAGTTTAAATCAGTACTGTCAAACAAACCTACTGAAGAAGAAGTTCTCATTAATTTTTTATATTCCGACAACACAGAGTAGTTCCACCGAACTACATTATATGTTTGTGACTTTAGGCATTCTTGTTCATCAGTTTTAAACGAGATTTTCAGTAATAGAGGAAAGTGATCCGAGTTTGTTACTAGATTTAAAACGTCTAACCTCTCTATAACAGACAGGCAGGGATTATTACAAATAGCGAGATCTATGACACTGTCACCTCGAGGGCTTGAGTAAGTAAATTTAGCGGGTCTATCGCTAATGATGGATCCGTTCACTAATGGAAGATTGTGACTTGCCATAAAATGTAATAAGGACCGACCCTTATAGTTAATTGTTTTCTATAATAAAATACAGAGAATAGAAAATGTAATCCCCAATTTCTCAATGTTGTTTATACCCACCATAATGAAGAAACATATTTTTTATTTACTGCACAATTTTTGTAGCTAAAAGTATGGCAGGAGTAATTCAGATACAAACTGAGCTGTCAGTATATATAGCATACAAAACTTCAAGGCACTTTATAACTCAGATCAAGAGTGACCGCTCGTCACTTGCGCCATGTCATGTCTCCCCTTTGCCCTCCACCTCTTTTTGTCACTCTCTATCTCTCTCTCTCTCTCTCTCACCCTCTCTCTCTCTCTCTGACTGTTAATTTAGTAGGAATAGTAGAAAACAAATTTATGGAAGAAATTATAATACAAGATTCGAAAGTTAAGGTAATAGTTATTTGTGTACCTAGACGCGAAAGTGCTAGTTTTCCGGGCCGACAGAAAAAATGCTTCTGGAGGCCTGGAAAATCATTTTCGCGACGTGGAACACACAATAGTTTTTATCCTACACATGAAATGATTAGATTCTAAAATGACAAATAGAAAGGAGGGAAATATTTTGACTGTACCGTTTAGTGTTATGAGATAAACGAGTCATAAAAAATGGCAAATCATTTGTTGAAAATAACATTTTCGCTGTACCTTGCAATGCAATAAACACCAATCTTTAAAATGTTTATATCTTCCTTTTGACTTTTCAGGTTGCAACTTTAGTGTAGCCTATTTTGCTTTTTGCTTAATCCCTTCCGGTGTAGAATAACCGCCATCGGATTCGTCCATATTATATAATATACTATTTTCAATCTTAGTTTTAATAAAATTAATATCAACAAAATCCCTAAAGGTACAGTCACAATGAACAATTAGTAATTACAATTAGTCGTAGAACCTTGTAAGTTGTCTGTTCGAATTTGATTTAGTTAGCAAATTCTCCTGTGATTTTTATTTTCAACTTCCCCTGTATAACACAATTCAAATATTCTGCTCAAGACATATAACCTTTTCAGGCAACAAAAATCATCCTAACTGCAAATTTTCACTCGCTGTATCTGACCGTTACGTTTCAAATTCTATTTTTTTTCTCCTTCCTCGTAACCACGTTAACCGATATATACATATGTCAACTACGTTACATTTGTCTCATCATATTTAACTGTCGTACATAATGGTACTCACGTTATAAGAGCACCCGGCATTTGGTCTTGGTAAAAAACATGTGTAATTAATCATTAACCCTCAACTGGTAACATACGTCTGAGAGACGCAGCTAGTTACGAAATTTGCCACAGGTCGACTTAGCGCTGCAAGTGCAACCTCTCCTTCAGTGTATACCTTGTGTGTTTACCGGCAACAAGGACTCAAGTTGTTTGAGGTAAGTGCAATTTTTTTTGTAATTTTTATGATAAATTTACTAAAAACCACTACGTCTGTGAGATGCATGTTACATGTAATGTACTTAGTTGTGTTCGTCTCGGAGACGTATGTTACTAGTAGTCGGGATATTTATACACGTCTTTGAGACGTGTGTTACCAATAACGTTATATTATTTGTTTTAGATTCTCGAAATACTATATTGGAATCATTGCTAGACTTGGTATTTTAGTTTTTTCTTCCTTTCTTGAACTTTATATTTACAATTTCAATCCTGTCCTTCTGTTTTTTATATTTGAAAAATATTTTAACCGATTTAGTGTTGATAATTCATATTTTGTATTATAATTTTATATTGTAAAATTTATAAACTTTTTCTTTAGATCTATCTTAGTATTGTTGTTTTTTGTCTACTGTGTTTCAGCAATGTTTTCTGCTAGAACAAAGAAAATTATGGCAATGGTCCTCCTGCCACAAGAGGAAGAACCACCAAGTGACGAAGACTTTGGTTCAGATGATTCTTTTAGAGTTGACGATCATATAGAAGTCTCTGAACATGAAACTGACACTGAAGACGATCCACAAATTTCAGACGAAGACGAAAGAGAAGTTTTAGAAGAAGTCAATGAAATTTCAGAGGTTAATGTTCAATCCCCACCTGCAAGAAGGGTGACTAGGAAAAGAAAAAAATGCAGGGATGAGAATCTGATTGACGATGAAGAGGAATCTGAAGATGTCGAAGAAGAACCAAATTATTTTTACGGGAAAAAAAGATGTTACACCTGGAGTTCCGAAGAACCAAAATCAACAAAAACTCCCGTACGAAATTTAATGAAAATGAAACTTCCAGCTTTGAGGCCAAGTTCAAAATCCCTTGGCAAAAATCCTCAAATTGAAGAAGTTTGGCGACTTTTGTTCGATGAAGATATCATCAAAGAAGTGGTCATTTGGACTAATAAAAAGTTGGAAAAAATGCGGGAGAAAATAAAGGAGAAACAATCCCCGAACTATAAAGACACTGATGTGATTGAAATAGAGGCTCTTATTGGACTAATGATGTTGTGCGCAATATTTAAATCTGGGAAGGAAGACCTTTCTTCGCTTTTCTCAACTGGGCCTTCAGGTCGTCCAATTTTTCGAGGAGTTATGTCGCTCAAGAGGTGTCTTACACTTCTTCTGGCACTACGATTCGATGATGTAACATCAAGAAAAGAACGAAGCAAGACTGATCCCGCTGCTCCCATTTCTTCTTTGTTCTATAAATTTATAGACAACTGCCAGAAAGCATTTGAAATAGGGAACCACGCCTGCATCGATGAAATGCTTGTCCCATTTCGAGGAAGATGTCAGTTCCGCATATACATGCCAAACAAACCGGCTAAATATGGTTTGAAAATTATGTGCCTAACTGACGCCCATACATCTTACCTTTATAATGCATACCTATACATGGGCAAAGGCAGTGACGGACAAACTTTGTCTCCAGAAGAAAGACAACTTGCAAAACCGACGCAAAGTGTCATTCGGCTTTGCAAACCGATCGCGAAATCGAGACGTAACGTAACTGCGGACAATTGGTTCTCCTCGTTAGAGGTTATAAGAGAACTGGAAAAAATGGAATTAACATACGTTGGTACATTGAGATCCAACAAAAAAGAAATTCCACCGGAATTCAAGGCAGACAAGAAGCGACAAGTAGGATCCAGCCTATACGGGTTTTCAGAAGAGGCTACACTACTTTCATATGTTCCGAAGCCCAACAAAGCTGTCATCCTGACATCATCGATGCATAGATCAAAGTACACTGACACCAGTAACAATAAGCCTGAAATAATAAGCTTTTATAGTTCCACGAAATCTGGTGTGGATAATTTAGATAAAATAATTGCGAATTGCTCGCCAAATAGGCGTTCCAGACGTTGGCCTCTTACTATATTTTATAACATGATCGCAGTGAGCCTCGTCAACGCAGGAATTATATATGCAAGTTACGATGATACGCCCGTGATCAAGAGGTTTGATTTTATCCACAACCTCGCGAATGTATTGATCAGAAAACAACTTGAGCGAAGACTCACAATTCTGAACCTTCCAGATTGCCTAACGAAAATTGTTAAGGAAATTTTGGGCGTTGAAGACCAAGTGCCAGCCGGAACGAGGGAAATAACGGATAGGCTTCCCAAAAGGAAAACTTGTAGGTACTGCTCATACGAAAAAAGAAGGCAAACCGCGTATAAGTGTATCAAGTGTGAGAACCCAGTTTGCCTAGAGTGTTCAAAAAAAGTTTGCAACGAATGTGCACCAAGTGTAATTTAAAGTGTGTTGTGCCTTTTGTTTACCGATTAAATTTAACTTTTTATTGAAATTTTAAAATAAGTAAATTGTAAAAGAAGCTAAAGAGTAATCCCCATAATGTGTGCAAAGTAAGGTTCACAGCCTCATGTTATTTTTTTTTTCCTATTTTAATTATTACTTTTGCATTTTTACAAATAATTATTATACCTATATATTTTAACTTTTATTACTTTGTTTTTTAAATTCGATGTTTATAGTTTTTAACTTTTAAGTTTTATTTAATTTTTTTGATGTTTTTTTAAAGAAATGAAACAAATGTATGACGAATATTTTAAGAACTATATTGTAACCTCTGTATATTTTTTATAATTAGGTTATCAGATCTTTGTGTGTAAACAATATTACAAGTAATTCTTAAAATATCATTATTAATTGTAGTAAATGAATAAAACTGTTTATAGACACTTAATCTTTTTAAAGATGCCCTAAAATAACCAATTTTCCTGGGTTGCGCCCGGGTTAAACATTCATTACTCCTGCAGATTATGTGCTAAATAATCAAAATGTAACGCGTATGATCAAGTGAATTTCTTAATTGTCTACGCAAAAGAAAAAGTTATAAATTCCTGCAATATAGCAACATAAAAGTGAAATAAGTGTTTAAATTCTTCGAGAAAACATTTAATCAAACATCCTACAACAGTGAATACAATATACGGTCTTTCGAGAAAAACTTTTAACAATAAAAAACTTACTGTTCCATCTAATAACCCAAGTGAAAAAAGGGTTAATTAGAATATGGCCCTTCTGTAGCCGTATCGAACCAAATAAAGTTCATAGAAGACAAATAAGTTCATAGAATATGGTCCTGAATTGAGAGCAGTGTTGGCAGTTCAAATCCAAGAGGAAATTGAAATTCTTCGACACAGACAGCAGATTAGCAGTGAAAACGAACAAGACAAATAAGGTACATATGACGGATAAAATTTATTACATTTTTATTACATGTTATAATTTCAAATTTAGTTTGGACATTTGATAACATTATCTCATATCAATTTTGGAAAACAATAATTTACATCATAAAATATTACTTAAATACCTAACATGACACATTCATTTGAATTTTATGTCAAATAATTGATATAATTGATAAAATGGATTCTTTAAAAACACAACGTGCTAGTTGTAAGGCAGCAGTTACTCGTATTCATAACTGGTTTCATAACAATTTGGACGAGTCAGACAAGTATGCTTTCAAATTCCGAATAGATATATTTTCCTGAAGATAATTCACAATAGGATATTTAAACTGTGTGAGGAACATGTCTGAGACTCAATTCGGCTTTAGAAGTGCTGTGGGGACTAGGGAAGCTCTATTTTCGGTCCAGGTGCTGTTTCAGCGATGCAGGGATGTCAACTGCGATGTTTACGCATGTTTTATAGATTATAGGAAGGCGTTTGATCAAGTACGGCACACGAAAATGATGGAAGTTCTGTAAAAAGCTGGCCTGGACGGGAAGGACCTTAAAAGCATCAGAAATCTTTATTGGAATCAGAGGGCTTGTGTCAGGGTAGAGAAAGAGACAACAGAAGAGATACAAATATTACGTGGAGTAAGGCAGGGATGCATACTGTCTCCTGTAATTATCAACCTGAACTCTAAATGCATTTTAGGGAAGCCCTGCAAGACATTGAAGCTGGAATCCTGCTAAACGGAGAACGACTGTATAATATAAGGTATGCAGATGATACCTTTATTTTTGCGGACAACCTAGCTTCCTTACAACTCCTTATGTACAGTGTTACAACATACAGACGAAATATGGTTTGGAAATAAACACCAACATAGTGATGGACAGAATCGAATACTTTTAAGAATCGGATACATGGTATTCAAATCATTTTAGGAATCGAATACTTATCCGAGTACTGAGTTCTCGAGAACAAAGATTGTATATGGATGAGTACGAACGAACACGAATACCGATACACCAATGCATCAACGGATACCGGTACCTGAGCGAACTCGTTTTGTTTTCACTGTTTTTAGGTGATTATTTGTTAATCTCTGTTTTCTCTAAGGTAGAAGTTTAAGATATTGGTTTCTTCGTTAGACAAGAGATTATAGAACACTTGACTGTAATATAAATATTTTGAAGAAATCAAAACAAAAAAAATTGGTCGTGTATTTTAATTTGAAATAAAAGGTCATTTCTCTTGAAATGTTTTTAAAGAAAATATAAAATATTTAACAGGATAGTGTACATGTTTCGATAAATGTAAAAATAATAAAGATTCTAATAAAAGAACAAAAATAAATTCTTTAAAAAATGAAAACGAAAATCAATAAAATTAAAAAAATAGAAAATATTAAATAGATTTTATAAATGTAAAAATAATAAAGATTCTAATAAAAAAGCAAAAATAAATTCTTTACAAAATATAGGCCTATTTACAGAAACTGTTTAAAAATATAATCCAAATTTTTTGGAGATAACATTTGTTAGTTGTCCGGCTTTGTAAAATATTTGGTTGCCAATTCATAGAGTTCTGGAAACATTGGATTGTGTTTTTTCAAAAAATCTAAGGGATTGATGAGTCTTTCTACGTGCGAAAGTTCCAAATACTGTCTAATTGAGAGTATCGATGTTGTTCTGGGAGTAGTATGTGACTTAACTTTTAACACTTTATTATCAACGAATGCCCATATGTCATCTACTTTTCTAATATCAGTGTTGATGTCGAAGGAACTGTTGTTGACGTACTCGCAGATGGAATTTCATTGAGATCCTATTGAGCTGCATGTTTCAAGTTAATTAAATACGTTAATTCGTCTGTTATCCATTTTTGAGCATTATTAGCATTATCCTCCAATCCGAAACCAGCTTTTTTAAATCTAGGGTCCAAAAAAGTGACTTTAGCGACTATTTCATTTTCTTCTAAACATCCATGCCGACGAGAAAAATTTTCTAAGAGCTTCAATTTCAGTAGTTCGCCACATGGAATTTTAATTTCCATGCTCCGAAGCGAATGTTGGAAGCCCCTGACTAATGCAATAATGATGGATACGGTAGGGTATTGCTCCCAGAGAGTATTGATGTTAAAACCTCTGCTGGTTTTAAAACCTAAGTACAATCTTCTAGAATTATCCATTCGGAAGCATCTAGGCACTCAGGAGCCTTTGGCAATTTGGCCGCACAAATTACTAGGCTGTCTTTAATTTGTAAGAGTCTTTCCATCATAATTAAACTGGAATTCCACCGCGTGGAAACATCCTGTTTCACTTTCAATATATTCAATATATATTTCATTTGTATTTGAGTGTTTTTTAACGTTTCTGTCGCAAGACACTATATTTGAAATACGTCACCAAAGCCTTGCACTTTTTTAACAGAAGGGATAATATTTCGTTTGAAGATATGGCGTCGATTACACATAAATTTAGTGTATGTGCCACACACGGATGATGATGTTTTTTCAAATGTTCATTTATTGCGTTTTTCATATTAGCTGCATTATCTGATACAACAGTAAACACTTTATCAAATAAATTCCATTCATCTAAAATTGTCCTATGAACTGTATGCCTGTATGGCTTCCCAATATTTCCCTGGTGGCGATATTATATGAATGCAATTTATGATTAAATATAAAATGAGCTGTTACAGAAATATATGCCCTAGCCCTATCGGATGTCCAAATGTCAGTTGTAATAGATGCATGATTAATTGCATCGAACATACTTCGCAAATATGAGACCGATTCTTTATTTAAATTAGGTATCATAGTCTGTGATAAGACTTTTCTGCTCAGTATTTTATACTGACTGTTAAGATTTTGTGTATATTACCGGAATCCTTCATTCTCCACAATCGATAATGGTTGATAATCTATTACAATCAGTTTTATTAACTTGCTGTCTATTTCCGTTTTCTTGGCATTGTACATTTCATTTTCACTTGCACCAAATAACTTTAGTTGGCGAGGACGCTTAACAGCAAGTGGTCCTATAAGTAACTTATCTTGTCTCTGCTCTTCTACGTCTAGTGTCATTTTGGGTGTCAAATTTACCAATTCCTTAGAAGTTGAAACACCTGCAGTTTGAATTGGTGCGTTATTTTCATCGACACTTTTTTCTTCGTCTGGGAGATTAACACTTTCAGAAAATTGTATAGGATGTATTCTCATCAGCTGTTTTTTCATATTTGTAGTATTTCCAAAATATTTTAATTCTTTGTTGCACAGTGAACATCGCACTACTTTGTTGTCCTTCTCCTTTTTAAAATATTGTCACACAACATACTTAACGCAACCCGGCCTCATCTTTTTATTATTAAAAACTGCTATCTCAAAAAATTCTAAAACAGCACTCTGTAATTTACCGTATAAAACAGTGTTGGATATACGAGTATATTATAAATCCCACCGCATGTATTTTGTGAATGTGAATCCCGCGATTCCCACGAACCTACCTTACAACTAAATGCATGCGTGATATGAGTTCTCAATTCGTCCGAGCCGAGCAATCCGTCCGAGTCCTCAATCGGAATCTGCTGACAGTGCTGACTATTATTTTCGAGTTTATGCGATCAGCCATGCCGAGATCCGAGAACAGCCGGTATTTGAATACTTGGATAAAAGAATCGAATACACCGAGTACTGTTAAGAATCGAATACTTTCCGATTCTTAGTATTCGAATTCCCCATCACTACACCAACAAGACAAAGTTCATGACAATCAGTAAAAACCAAAACACCCGCGGTATTTTGTTGGTGGACGAAACTCCTTTAGAAAGAGTCAACAAATACGCCTACTTGGGCACGAACATAAATGATAACTGGGACCATTCTGTGAAGATCAGATCGCGTATTGAAAAAGACAGAACAGCATTCATCAGGATGAAGAAAGTCTTTACCAGTCAGTGTTTTCGATCCTTTTCTATGGGATCGAATCATGGACGCTTACGCAGGTCTCCTCCAAAAAACTTGAGGCATTTGAAATGTGGCTGTACCGAAGAATTCAACGAATACCTTGGACGGAGAAAATAACCAACATGGAAGTAATGAGAAGGATGGGAAAGGAAAAAGAAGCCCTAAACACAGTCAAGACCCGAAAGCTACAATATCTTGGACATATAATGCGTAAAGAGAGCCGATATACCCTTTTTTCAGAAGATTCTCCAAATCGAGGTATGGGGAGCTAGAGGAGCGGGAAGAAGGATGGTTGAAAAATTCAAGAACGTGGTTCAACAAATCAACCACTCAACTATTCCGAGCTGCTGTTAACAAAGTTCGAATAGCCAAGATGATAGCCAACATCCGGAGCGGATAGCCACTTTAAGAAGAAGAAGATACCTTCTACAAGCTCCCAGAATGCCAAAAAACTTTCATATAGCGTGTCGTATACTTTTTCTTCATCAGAAGCCGAAAGTAGATTAGCCGACTTTTGCGAAATAGAGGCGAAGCCGCGGTTGTTGCTTGTTGACAACGAGTAGGTAGCAAAAACCACTGTTCAAGAAGCGAAATGTTGCCGGGAAAAGCGTACTTTCGAGTAGGAGAAGAAGAAAAAGAGCTTTCAGTTCCTAATAACTACGACTCAATTAGTATCATAGAAAAGACGAGAGAAAAATTATAAATCTCTCTAGATATAGCAGGCGCGACTCACATAAAACATAAATTGTTTCAACAGTATGTATAGGACTTCCAGATTCTTTAATAACTCAGATTAATTAATGTCATTGAAAAACCCGAAGAAAGAGAAAAATAGTTCTAAATATACGTAGCAAACATTTAACAAAGTGAGACAGCCGTTATAAAAAATGAAGTAACAATGTCTAAACAGTATACAAAACTTCTAAATATTTTAGCCCATTCCGGCAATAGGCAAATATAAAGAAATAGAGAACTATTGTATATTTTAATTTATGATTATTCTTTTATAAGTGAATTAATGAATCAAACTTGATGACAAATTAGTAATCGACATTCATTTCGTTGGTATTTTTTCCCAAAATAGTTCTGAAAATAAGATACATTTTCTTAATAGACAACTTAAAAGGATGAAACTTCATTTAAACAAGATTTAAAACATTCTTCACATGATTTTTATTGTAGGTACTCTAGTTTACATATATAGTAAAGGATTAAGAGTACTATAAATTACATAATTCTACTTAAAACCTAACCTAACGAAAATGTATTACAAACATTTACACTTTCAGACAGTATTATCAGAACACCTTGTTTTAAAAATATTCATGACTTTTCAGGTATGAAATCATTCAGAGAATGCAGTAGCAAATCGTATTTGAATACCTAAAATGTTTGAATCACATAACGTTTCTAGATATTACAATCCCCATTCCTTCGAAAACAGTTGGAATACTTAATGTAAATTCTGATGTTTGTTATACGAATGTAAATATATTTTCCCTCTTTTTATTTTTATTTTCAACAGTTATTTTCTTTGTCAAATAATTTATCTAAACAGCTTTTGTTGGAACTTCAAGCTTCGTTACAAATCATAAATTTCAGCGTTACGTTTGGTACCATAGTTTAAAACTATGAAGGGATAATTATTTTAATTTAGTGCCACCTGTAGTTTTAGACCACAGTAGACTGATAAAAATCATTTAATTACTGGAAGATATTTTCATTAACAATATATTCGAAGAAATATGTATGAGAATCACAACGACTTTTTAGAACACCGCCCTGATGGGTAAGATAGTTTTATCTCTGTTATGTTTTATGTGGAGTAGTAATAAAACAGGTTTCTTATTACAGGCGAAAAATCTTGGCTCTTCTATTTTTCGTTGTATTGTCTTTGCTGTCCTTCCAAGTCACCTGTCAAAACCCTGTTTCACGTTTAGCCACAAGCTCTACATGGAAACTAAGTTGGACAAACGACAGGGCAGCTTACTTAGAACATACATAACAATCTCTATTTTTTTTTTTATAAAAGAGCTAGTATAAATAAAAAAGTTTTTGGAGCACACTGGAATAACTATAAAGGATGGGTACAGGCATTAGATAATATAAATAATCCTACAACCGATTAGTTTATGAAGAATGAGAAAAAAAAGAAGAATTTCTGTTGGAAAAAGATTGGAAGGTGACTTCGAATACCTAAAAAAATACTCTATGTCTTTGTCTTATGTTGTCATGAAACTTAAAAAATGTTTAGCTTAAGCTGACCATTTTTTATTCTTTGTCGTCTTCCAGCGAATGTCGTTGTTAGCAGTTGAATTTGTAATGTTCAAAATGGTTATTGTGGATAGTTGCAGTATTAAACTTCATGATTGACAGTTTTTAATAAAGTCCTACTATAAGTTCAAGTCTGGCAATTCTATTTTTATATTTTAGAACCTTTTAAAACAACACGCGTATATTTTCGTTATATGACGTTTTACTTCAGTTAAATTTATAATTCTATTTGTTTTCTGCAATACACTTATAAAATAGTTATTTGTAAAACAAGTGTCAGAATGACTCGTTTTGTAGTACGAGTGAAGTTTGCACAACGAACCGCGAAGCGGTGAGTTGTGCAAATCACGAGACTACAGAAAGTCATTGTGGCACAAGTTTTACACAATATTTTTTATAATTCGCGTTTATTTAATCATTTAAATAAAATATAATTTCATATAATCCCTCTTTTTAAACTAGGAGGTGTGGTTTGAATTTAAGTTGGCAATTCTGTAGATTCCTAATTGGTCAGATCACAGATGGTTTTATTCAGCACTTCTGACTGTTGACATATTATAACCGAATAATTGTGTAAATTGTAAACAAACTTTCATTTAAGTAAAAAGAGGATGATTATTTGTTTAAAAAAGAGCTACGAAATATGCTCTTGCGATCTATTTATATTATATCATGAACAGAATTATTTCTGTAATACATCTTCACATAGATATCTGGTAATTTATCCCAAAAATCGTACGTTTTATATATCTATATATTGATCCTATACAATATAAAAAAAACAATTGACAAATCATTGATAAATAAACTTTAGCGTACTTTATTCGTTATTATTTTTAATATATAAATCATTCTAATTTACCTTTAGTATAATAATTTGCTAACTAGAACAACGCTAGACCATTTTATTTATAATCTGTGTCAAGGTTAAAGTCAAATGTCAAATAAAAATATAACTAAATACAATAACCAACTGTACTCTAAAAATTACTATTACAGTGTTCAAAGAGCTTCATTGTGACACTGTAAACAATGTTATAATGAAGTCTCTTTTATACGCGAATTATAAAAAATCATATTGAACCCGTCCCTGCTTTACATAAAAAACACTCTTGAGCATATAACGACATTTACTTAAGAAGTTTATAGACCGTACATTCAACATGGATCTTTTTTCTTGTCAACGAACGCTGTAGCGATAAAAAGGGGTTCACATATTTCAGAGGCACACGCTTGAGATATTCGGTGATTTACGAGGTGTTATATTAATTTCATATTCTTCCACTTTCTCTTTAATTTGTTAGATAACTGAGTCGTCGACAAATTTATATCCTGCAGTGTATTTATATCATTTTGATATTATTTTCAGTTGGCGTAACGTTTGGAAAGTGTAGTATATTCCAATTAACGTTCTTCAAGTTCTATTGTTTTTCATGCAACTTCATATCATTGATTGTAAATAATAACTGTCATTCAAAAATAAACCTATCATTGAGTTGACATCTGTGCATTTTACTCTTACATACACAATAAAGTGGTCTCGAAAATACGCCAATTACTTGATTTCCTATATTCTACTACAATAACGAGCAGAGAGAAATAGTGAAAAGTGCATATTTTCATTACAAATCAACATAACCATGTCGGACAGACAGGAACCTTCTACTACATTGATTGCTGCTGTGACGAAGGCGTTGGCGGATGCTCTGAGGATTACTATTCCACAAGTTACTACTTCTGTTACAAACCAAGCCACACCTGAATCTACTTCTCAAGCTCAACCCAAAGCTCCTCCGTTCAAGTATCAAGAATATCGTTCGTCCGACGGAACAACAGTCGACGATTATTTCAAGAGATTCGAGTGGGCATTACAACTGAGTAAAATTTCGGAAGAAGAATACGGTAATTTCGCTCGTGTATATATGGGAGTAGAACTTAATAATGCTCTCAAAATTCTTGTTGCTCCTGATACACCGGAAAATTGTACGTATCAACAAATTCGCACTGTTTTAATTGCACATTTCGACGTCGAGGAAAATAAATATGCAGAAAGTGTTAAGTTCCGACAAATTGTACAGCTACAGAATGAACCCATTGCTAATTTCTCACTACGATTAAAGCAAGGAGCTACGTTCTGCGAATACGGTACATTCCTCGACAGGATGTTGATTGAGCAGCTCCTACATGGTCTCACCGATCGTGATATGCGCGACGAAATAATCGCCAAGAAATCTACTACATTCAAGGACGCTTACGAAATAGCACATACATTGGAGTCAACTCGTCAAACAGCGGATGAGGTTACCTCTACTTCTAAGAAGATACATGCACTATCTTATACAACGACGCAATTCAAACATAAACGGAATGCTTCACATACATCGCACAATGCTTCTCGGAAGCCAGATCATGGCGAAAAACAAGGTCAGCACGCTTGTTATGGATGCGGAGAACGTCACAAATACAGTGAGTGTCCATTTCGTACTTCCGAGTGCTATACTTCTCATATACAAAGTTCTGAAGAACCTACACAGCAAATAGACACATTGAAATGTTTCAACGCAGTCGAAGAAACCCACGTTATTGATTCTTCTGGTAAGAAAATACTTCAAGCACTCATTGAAGGCCATAAATTGAATATGGAATTATATTCTGGTGCACCATATGGTTTAATTGGTAGCGATACACTACGTAACCTCAAACCTAATTTTCAATTGCAGCCAACGTCTAAGAAATTCATGAGTTATTCGCAACATCAGTACTTCCTCTGTTAATGTCTTATTTGGTTCTACATCTCGACAACTTCCGGTCTACGTTATTCAAGGCTCTTACGATTCCTTATTTGGCCGTGAATGGATCGCAAAATTCAGTCACGAAATTGATTGGACCGAACTTTTTTCTCCAATCAAGGTTAATGCGTTATCTACTCTTCCACCTTCATTAACTCGTGATCAACAAGCACAGCTGTATCAACTTTTGACAAGATACACTGAAGTTTTCAGTGAAACAGCTGGAAAACTTACTGGACCTCCAGTTAAGGTACATTTTAAACATGGAACTTCTCCTGTTTTTGCTCGTGCTCAAGATATAGCATATACATTAGGCGACAAATATTCTAAAGCAGTTGTAGCGTCAACTGCTTTAGAATATTTTACAAAAAAGTTGATTTTTCCGAGTGGGCTTCATCTACACACGTCGTTATTAAAAAAAAATTGTGATATTCGTATAACTGGAAATTATAAACCTACGTTGAATCCACTTCTAATAATAGATGAATGCCCTATTCCAAAACCTAATGACATTTTCTACAAAGTAAAAGGAGCCAAAATTTACGCACATCTTGATATTACAGATGCTTATACGCATCTTCCTACTGACGACGAGTACAGCCATGCTTTAACTCCTACACATGGGTTAGTTCGCCCTACACGAGCTGTTTACGGCGCAGCTAACGTTCCTGCAGTTTGGCAACGTCGATTAAAATAAATCTTACAAGGTCTAAAAAACGTTGAAAATTTTTTCGACGACATCATTGTTTGGGCTGGAAGTTTCGAAGAATTGTTGTTTATTCTGGAAACATGTTTGATCCGTCTTCTTGAAAATGGTGTTCGTCTCAATCGACGTAAATGTGTTTTCGCTACAAATTCTGTAGAATTTTTGTGTCATAAACTAGATACATAAGGCATTCATAAATCGGATTCTCACATCAAGGCTATTCGTGATGCACCTAAACCTTCCACACCTCAAGAATTAGAATTGTTTATTGGTATAGCTACGTAATACAATTCATTCATTACTGACTTAGCTACAAAAGCGCGACCACTTCGGGACATGCTTCTTACAACATCTTTCCAATGGTCGTCAACTGCTAATAAAGCATACGAAGATCTTAAAAATATTCTCATTTCTCCTCAAGTTTTGATACCATACGACCCATCCTTATCTCTCATACTCGCCACTGATGCAAGCAAAATAGGACTTGGAGCTGTTTTATCACATAAACTTAGCAACGGAATCGAAAAACCAATTGCTTATGCGAGCCGTACATTAACTGCTACTGAACAGCGCTATCCCCAAATCGACAAGGAAGCTTTAGCTATTGTTTGGGCTTGTCAAAAAAATTTCAATTATTTATACGCTCGTCATTTTACGCTGTTTACAGATCACAAGCCATTGACACAGATATTTCATCCTGAAAAATCACTTCCTATTCTGTGTATCAGTCGACTGGCTAATTATGCTGATTACTTAGCTCATTTCAACTATGATATTAAGTTCAAGCCAACTAAAGCTAATGCCAATGCAGATTATTGTTCACGTGCTCCAATTCCTTCAACGGTTGACGCTATTGAAGAAATTACAGAACTTTTGTCACATTTATTGTCAACCAGATCAATCAGTTTCCTGTACGAGCAGATCAGATTGCAAAGGAAACTCTTAAAGATTCTAACCTAGGTAAAATTGTTCAACTACTCGAAGCTGGTCAAAATCTATCTCGTCATGGCTACAAAGCGCATGAGTCTTCTTATAGTCTATCTTCAAATTGCTTGATTTTTGAACATCGAGTTGTGATTCCATCGTCTATTCGTCAAGCAATTTTAAACGACATTCATTCGGCGCATTTGGGCATTGTCAAAATGAAAGGTTAGGCACGATCATTTGTTTACTAGCCAGGAATCGATGCAGATATTGAACTTATTGCTAAATCTTGTGCTGAGTGTGCCAAATATACTCATGCTCCTTCTAAATTCAACACACATCATTGGGAATATCCTACAGGTCCATGGGAACATATCCATATAGACTACGCTGGACCAGTAGATGGTAAGATGCTTTTAGTTATCACTGATGCTTATAGTAAATGGCTTGAAGTTAAGGTCACAAGTTCCAGTACTAGCACTGCTACAATCGATATTCTCGATCAGTTATTCGCTACTTATGGTGTACCTAGCATTGTTGTTTCAGATTGTAACGACACAGTCGTTCTGAACATAAAATAACCCCAATAAATAATCAGAAAACAGAACTCTACGCGAAGCAAACTAGACGGAGTTGGGCACCCAGCACCGAGAGGGCAGCACCTTCGCCTTTCTGCTAATAACTTGACCGATACTACCAAAGCATACGTTCTGCGATATACCAGGCAAGCTCTACCTTACGTAGTATAACGATAGGAAGCTTCAACTGAAAATAACCGAAGTGTTGCACTATATTCCGGAGCGTGTTGAGCTCGGAATTGTGAACACATAAATATCCCGCTTCTCGTTGACCCCTCGATGTGCGTTGAACTCGAGGCTAGACGCTAAGCGAACCTGCATATCGGACGAAGTCCTAAAGCGTGTTGAGCTTAGGACGGACGCCAACTATCCTAGGTCAAGCCCTGCAGCGTGGTGAGCGCAGGACCGAGGCCTTTCCCGATTAGCCGAAATTCCGGAGCGCCTTGAGCCCGGGACGAAAGCAAACTCCCGACCTCCGAGATCACGTTGTGCGTTGATCGCGGGATCTCGACCCTGACACACACCCCTTCTGGTTATAAGAACCTGACGTCCCCGTGAGGAAGTTGGACGGCCGAGAAATATATTCCGACGACCACCCTAGAGGGATTGCCAGCCTCCAGGACCAATAAGCTTTGTGTATATATCTTTATGGCCGTCAATTCGTTTCAGATGAGTTTGAAACATTTCTCAACTTAAGTGAAGTGAAATATCACAAACTCACTGCTTCTTATCCCCCGTAGACAAACGGTCAAGCAGAAAAATGCGTAGGTACAACAAAAAGAGCCTTACTTAAAATGGATACGACCCAATGTTGTTTACAACGAAAATTGAATGAGTTCTTGAAACAATATAGAAAAGCTCCTCATTCAACTGCTCTATTATTTTTAAAACGAAACATTCGCACTCGATTAGATCTTGTTCGACCCGAACCTATCAACGAGAAGATTTCTGAGAAACATCAAGCTGGTTTTATAAATACGTACCGAGAATTTAAACCACATGAACATGTATATTTTCATTCCGGTAATCCAAAATTAGATAAATGGGTTCCAGGACAAATTAAATCTCGTCTAGGAGATCTACATTATGAAATCAGTTACAATAAAAAGTATAAACGTCACGTCGATCAAATTCATGCTTTTACAAAGAAATCAGAAGAAGGGGAAGAAACAAGAAAGAAACCAGAAAGAGTAAGCACACGACGTCGTACTCGATTTTACAAAAATAACGTAACTCTAAGATCTATGAGTGCACAACAAGAAATTAATACTGAAGTAATTACACCTTCATCTAATGCTCCTTTGACTACGTCAACTCAAGAATCTGTAATTTCAAAATCTTTACAAAGTGTTGAGAAGTCTACGTCTACATCAGAAGTTCAATTCTCAACGTCTCACACATCTTTTTCACCTATTGTAAATGATTCATTCCAAAATCCATCTACCTCTGCAACTTTTCAAGAAGAATTTCCGTTTCAAAATCAATATCAACGTACTGTACGTTTACCTCAAGAACAGTCATTTTTCAATCCAAACACACCGCGGATTTGACGATCATCTCGGATACGCAAATCACGAACTATTTACTCTCGACCTTGATAATTCAAGAAATCTTTGTAAATGTTCTTTTAAGTTCTATTGTTTTTCATGCAACTTCATATCTTTTATTGTAAATAATAACTGTCATTTAAAAATAAACCTATCATTGAATTGACATCTGTGCAATTTACTCTCACATACACAATAGAAAGTAATTAAAGTTGCTACATTTACAAAAATCGTCTTCTTTAATTCAACTCATTTTTTTTATTGAAAATTTCTTCTAACACTAAGATTATTATTACATGGCAAATACACTAACTACAAGTAATGTTGCTGACGCTTGTTAAATGTAAAAAGTTTATTATTGATATTGAAGTATTGGGTATCTTGTCTTTCAAATGTTCGATGTTTATTTCGAAAAATATTCTGAACGAGGATCGAGGTTAAACAAATAATTGTATTTTAGTGTGTTCTATAGTTAATAATTATATTATAACCTCTCAGCTTAAATTTCCTCTTCTTTTACGGTGGAAATGTATCCATAGAGACTGAAATGTCTCTAGATTCTGCTGACAAATTATGAGTTCTGCGCTGATGGACAGAAGTGTAGTGTGTTGATATAATTAAGAGTGCACTAAGAGAGTTTGAAGAGTCCGGGCATCTTTTTACTTCTACTTCTTAAGTTCACTATTTATACAAATTTGAGTATATTTTCAGTTCGATCCTAATATATACAGAACATTTCAATGAAAAATACTGACCCTACACAAATCTGAATGCGCCACTTTTATGAAAAAATTATTTTTCTACGCCCTATCTTTAAAGTACCTTGTATTTCATCGGTTTGTAGCACTTAAAGTGGTTGTTTATGGTTAGAGTGAAAAAAGTAAAAAAAGCGTTAAAAAAAAGTGCCATAACGTTAACTTTATTTCACGCTTCCCATAAGCTAACACAATGAATCTTGGCTGAGCATCGAGGATGAACTTTCATAAAACTTGGAAAACATATAATTGTAATTTACCGCAGGAACTTAATTAAAATATCCCAAATTTCTATTTGAATTTAATTTTTTTATATAGGGCTGTAGAAAAAATAATGTATGCAACATGTGCATAAAGTGTCTTTTTTTCACTCATGGAATTGCCGCACTCGCCTGTTCCATTCGAGAAAAAAGTACCACTTTATGCACTTGTTGCATAAATTACTATTATCCTATCCACTTTTTTTTTCAATTTAAAGGTTAAAATTACATTAAGAATAGTTCTTCATTTTTTCAAAGTGTGTCAATAACGTTGAAAGACGTAAAACCCAGCGCAAATTAAAAAAATAAAACAGAATATGATGATTTTTCGAAACTTAAACAAAATTGCAGGTTATAGGAATATCCGCAGGACGTTCTACAGATAATTAAAATAATACATGCCTTGTTATTATTACAGTCATTAGTGCTTGCTTTCGTCTGAATATCCGTACTAAGTTAATATTTCAAGAAAAATAGCTTACATCCACTGCTGAGCTACGTACACATAATACAACGAAGGAAAAATGTTCTTTGTATATCAGGTTGGTTGGTACACGGTGACCTTGTATATAATTGTGTAGATAGTACAGGTAAGATTGTGTTGGATATATGTAATAGCTTCAGTTTATCACAGCATTCGATTCATATTTTTATATTAATTTGTAAAAAAAACCAGTTTGTCAATCTGCGAGTATTATTACTTACATTATTCTGTTCTTAAACTTTTTATTTATTTTCTACCAATATACAAGGAGTGTGTAAGAGAAAAAGAAATTTCCACATACCTCTTTATTATGCTAATGTTTCCTTAAAAACATTAAATACTATGTGACGTTCGTCCAACCCTTTGAAGACACTGGTATTTTATTGGTTACTGGTCTTTTTGATCGAAGTTGATTAAAAGTGAAAAGTGATGAATTTCGATCAACATTTGCTAGCCCGATTTGATACTACACTCTTACTACTTTGAGTTAGTTAAAGTTGACATTTTGCAAGGAAACGGTCTACTATGTACCCAATAAAAAACAATTTAAAACAACCAGTCTAGAACATAAGGTTCACACAAGTTTAAAAATAGTAAAATGTACTTCGTAAGAAGATTTTGTAATTTTCCTTCCAACTGCTCAATCATACGACCTCTTCGTCCATGTCCAGTGGATATGTACGCTTCATAAAGAACTCCAAACAGCTCTACATCAAAACATAATACCTTAAGAGGGGCCTCCTCACAGGTATATAAACCTAAAAACCTACACAATACTAGTTACTAATTTAGTAATTATTATCTAAGTAAAAATATTATTTATTTAAAGAAAATGTTCAAAGTATATTTTTTCAGTCTTTATAACTACGTAGATCCAGACTTCAATAATGTGGATGGGGGGTCACCACCCCTTTGTGAGTATAGAATCGTAAAAAATGGATATTTTTATAAACTTTTTCTTTTCTTTTTGTTATGAGGAGAAATGGTAGAGAAGAAGATGAACTTCAGTTGCCATGTATTAATAAATATGAAGACAAATACATTAAATTTGTAATAATAATTTTATTGATATTTTTATAAAATATTTTTTATTTGTTTCTTTTCAATAAAAACATACACCAATTTTTCCTTTAATTTTTTTGAATAATTAGTAAGGGTCAATGAAAAAGCGGACATGTCTGTTTATTGCTATAATAAACATTTCTATAGTTTACCTAATTAATTGGCATTTCTTTGCTACTATTCATATGAATTATTAAGAGGGGTCAGTGGAAAAGCAGACATTCTGTATTATAATAAATATAAAAACTACCTACTTACTTTCTTTGTACTTCAAATTTGTAATACTACAATTAAACAAACATATTGCATAATTGATTTGATTTTGTTTTCAATAAAAGAAAACACTTTTCCTACAATTTACTTGAATAATTGAGAAGAGTCAATGGAAAAACAGGCATGCCCGTTTATTACAAACTAGAGGAAAATGCAAAAAGTATAACATTTCAATACATAACCTGGAAAAATTGAAGATAAAAAAATATATAACATTTTTATTCCTGCATTTCGAAAATAAAAGATTACATATTGTGTTACTTTTTCAATAAGAAATGTCTATTTTGCTAAATTAGTAGAAAGCAATTAATACTATTACCAATGTAGTTTTTTTCACTAACTCAGAAGGCTGTGGCAGTGTACAGGTTCTTGGAGGAACCAAAAGGGCCTGATATGGGGATCAATAAATATAATGCACTTGCGGAATCACTAGCAACAGCTAAAAATATTTGTGGATTATTTTATGTCTAGGCTACACTAAACACAATCTTGTGGAGTAAATATAAATAGCATTTACGAAGCACAAGTTTACTTATTAAGCATGAAAATTACTTAATTATAATCACTTACAAATACAATACACACTAAACTATAAATTTGGGATATTTATATGAACACAATATATATGAGAGCAGCATTTGACCCATAGAGAAAGTTATAATATTATTTGTCTATGAATTGACCGTCGTCTTCTGTCATTGTTCGATACAGCGCCATGCATCAAGACGGTGGAGCGGTTGAACTAAAGTAAAAAGATGTTCGTTTGTAAAAATTTGCGCACAACAAATCTCAAAAAATACAATGATTTGAGATTTCATATTTTCAGAATCGAATTCTCTAAGCTTCCTTTTGGGGATCAGGTTTTGGTGTCCAGATTGGTGACCAGAAATTGTCAAAACTGTCAAAATCACACCATCACTTAATGGCTTATATCTTTTTTATAACAATATAAAACTCAACCAAAATACTTGATCCCCAAGACAAAGGTCCAAGTTATATTGTGTTAAAATTTCAACACTTAATTTCCCTGCGTTCTTTAGATTTGTTGTGTACAAAATGACCTAAATTTTGTTGCAAATCACGGGTGCCAACTGTTTTCAGGTTCCTAAAACGTGAGGCCCCTCTTAAGATTTCTTGGTCTATGACAAGGTGTATTACTTATGTAATACTGTTTACTTCAATAATGTCATGTCGTCTTAAAAACCTGAGAGCATTACTTTCTTTTTCACTCAATGTTTTTAGATATTTAACCTTTTGAATGTAACTATCGTATTTGAATTTGGTTAATGTAAGTAAATTTACTTTGGAACTCCATCGTTCTGGCTTAACTTTTTCACGAAACAGTTGTTCCTTGGAGTCTGCCACAATTATTAAACACTTGAAGTAATCTTTAAAATGTAAAACTAATTAATAAACATCACTGGTCACTGATGAAAATTACAAGAAATAGACGAGTGATCAAAGAAAACAAGAGCTGCGTGTGGAATTCACTTTTACTAAACCACAGCAGCATAGTTTTAACTCTTCCTAGGAAAAGTTGTTTTGTTTATTTTCAATCAATTTTAACTGATACTTTTAGTAAGAGTTGATTCTTCGTAGGCAGAGAGATAACTGAGATACGATGGGTGCCTGAAAAGTAATACTTTGCAATTCCACCCTGTATCTCAAAAAACAAAAGAGCTATCAAAATGCCTTTTGCGCCATTTTTAATTTCATAACAAAGGAGCAAACTATCGCGAAAACCGCAATCCTCTATCTTTAAAGATATGGGAAATACCCCGCAAAAGTGCCCAAAATGGGGTACACTGTACAGTCCTATAGTAATCCAAACCATTAATCTATAAAATCATAACAAAAAAATGATTTTTCTTACAGCGGGAAGAACATTCAAATAACAAAAGCATGAATAGGTAGAAGTAAGATTATCTGTTATGTTTCATACTGTGTAAGTCGTTCTTCTTCTTCATACATTAAGAATAGTGATTTCTTCAAGGATCCCATAGAAGCAGTTGTCATGATGAAGACCAGTTTTCATCCCATCTAATAGGTGGTCTTCCAGACTGTCGAGGTGAGTTTGGTCGTTTCTCTTCAGCAATTTTCACTAACCGGTCATTTAGCATTCTGTCCACATGGTTTCTCCACTCTCTTCGCCGTTCTTTGCTTCAGAGACTCTGAGGATCATATACTTATTTCCCTAAATTATATCCCTTCGCCAAATGACGTTAAAAATGTTGGGCTAACGTAAAGGGAGTTTTTAAAAACTCAAACGAAAAATATCTCCAAAATGATAAATTCACAACAAAGAATGAATTGAAGAACCGAGAAATATTAGAACTAATGAAGGAACAAAGAAAATGTAAAATTCTAAATGACAATAAATCATATCGACCTACAAAAAAGAATCAGAAACTCAATTAGTAGGGCGAAGGAAAAATGGCTTACCGGGAGATGTGAAGAAGCTGAACATCTCAACCGTCTTAATGATACTTTCAACCTACATAAGAAAGTTAAGGAAATAGCTGGGATTTACCGCAAAAATCCAATGCACGTTAAAAGAGATAAAAATAATACAATTATAGCAGATGCATACAGAATTTCGGAAATCTGGAAGGAATACGCGACTAAGCTTTCAAATAAGAGAACTAACAGGACCACAAATATTAGAAAGTGAAATCAGATATGCAATGAAGCTTAAGAAAGATAACAAAACTCCAGAACCTGACAATATGTTTTCTGAGACGTTCCAATTTATTAATGAACAGAATATAAAAATAATTATTAAACTCTTTAACAACATTTATGATACTGGACATTTTCCGGAAGACTGGCTTCGCTCTACCTTCATCACTTTACCAAAATCAAGTAGTGCAAAAACCTTAAAAGATTACCGTCTTATAAGTTTAATAGGTCATCTCTTGAAACTCTTTTTGCGAATTTTACATGCAATGATATATAAAAAATACGAAGAAGCTAGCGACAACAATCGGTTTGGGTTTAAGAACGGTTTCGGAACAAGGGAAGCAATATTCAATATACAAATCTTGGTACAAAATTGCCACTATCGAAGAAAATAAGTTTTCATTTGTTTTATTGACTATGAAAAAGCTTTCGATAATGTTAAACAAAGCGTTTTAATATCGTAACTAGAAGATTTGGGACTAAATGGTAAAGACATACGATTAATTGGCAATTTGTACTATAACCAGGCAGCAAATATTCGACTGAGCAACTTGTCAGGAGACTTTAATGCCCAGGTAGGAAAAGAAGAGAATAATCAAGAAATAGCTGGAAAAGAAACCATACACGAGATCACAAACGATGACGGCAAAATAATGTGCAACCTAGCTGCGGAGACAAATACATTCATAATCAGTACAACATTTAAGCATAAAAAGGATTACCAGAGAACGTGGTTATTCCCAGGAAAGAGAAACGGCAACCAAATCGATCATGTTTTGATATCAAAGAAATGGTTGAAGACTCAAGGTCATACCGAGGAAGAAATGCAGATACGGACCACATATTACCAATAGAGAATATGAACTTAAAAATATCAAGATGTGAACCTCGCAAACACAACAAAAGAAAGTGGAACTTAAAAAAGCTGGAAAGAGAGAAAGGTGGAAATAATTATACGGAAACCTTAACAAATAAAATGAGAACTCATAATAAAAAAGCCAATATAGGCAGTGAATGGAACTAAAAATAGCATTATAGACTTTGCAGAGAAAGAAATTGGATAACAACAAATCAGAGCATCCAAAGAATGGTTCGACGAAGATTGTAAGCTGGCAAGCGTAGGGAAAAAACAAGCAAGAAGTAAATGGTTGAAAACGGGAAAATATGAAAAGCTTGACGAATACAGAAAGATAAAGCAAAAAGCAGAAAAAATCTACAGAATGATATGAATTCTACACCCCGTGGATTCCAGTCCGGAATTCACGGCCTGCCAGCCAATCATATCCTTCGTATTTTTGGAATTTACGGGCCTTCTACGGGCAGATCGTCAGAATTAGCTTGTAAACAGAAAATCACGCATCGCATAGCAACCGCTAGTCACACAAGTCACAAATTGAAACGTCAAATATTAATTGCTGATATCTTATAAATGCATGTGGAGATATTTCTGCTCTTAAGCGACACTGTGGCTGGAAGAGCACGTCGGTAGCATAAGTCTACGTGAATGATTTAGAATCTGTTCAATTATTTATTCAAAGAGCATTTTTTTCTTTGTATAGTCGTGTAGAAAGTATAGTCTTCTACTTGCGAATAAAGGCTATTATTCACTCGGATGATTACAACACTCGTCAATAATAGCCATCATTATACGCTCGTTGAAGAATATACCACCCTTGATATAGAATATACTATTTTTATGGTTCGCTGTATATGATTCTCGCTATGCATTAATTGAAAGCATTCAACAAATAAAAATGGACTTCAATGTTAATGCAATAAACTTTTGTTTTTTAAAACAATCATTAGTAGTAAAAACCGGTAATATGCATATGATATAAACAGTTATTATTTACTACATGCGAAACTTTTTTTATTACAAATTAATTCCATGTAAAAGTTAAATAAACATAATTAGAATATACGGGGAAATGAGCAATATGTTTTTTATACCGATATATCAAAAGGTGCGTCTACATATAGCCAGTCGACGCCCTTCGGCATTAATAAACGTCGACCAACACGTCTACACTATTTAAGTTGTGTAGACGTATCGTTCTGCGTCGATAGACGATTCAAATTAGCAACATTTCACTTAGTTTTATGTGTACTTCTGTAAATGATACGTATTAATTTGTTTTACCTTCTTTTTCACATTTCCTTTTTCTATTGCGAAGACCACCGCTATTTCCTTCAGCATGTCATGCCTTCTTATTTTTTTCTATATATCATATTATTAGTGTCCCGATAAGCGGTATTGTTTGTTCATTCTGAAGTTAAAGAGCTAATTTGTTGACTGTTATGGAGCAACGCGTCCACACATCATTCAATCGATCGATTCCCTTTGACAAAAATCGACATATTACTTCTTCTCCCCAACACTTCTTATCATAAAATATTTACATTCCTAATCCTCAATTTTACAATCTTTAGCAAACTAAAAACACATTTTTCAAAATTTTTATCTCATACGTGACAGTTCCCAACCTTCTGACATTTCTCTCTCGAATTTTTAACTTCATGTCACCAATGTATATTTTTGGTTATGGAACTGTCACATTATACATCATCATGATATTAAAAGTTTTATTTGAAATAATGAATTATAACAGTACTTAATATGCTACTTACAACTCTTGATACGTAATATACTATATTATACATTGAAAATATCACAAAACATACTTGATTAATTAACAAAATGGGGCACTGTAAACGAAGTGAATACAGTTAATGCTGAAACTCAGTGTTCGTTTAGAGGAAAGAAAGCGATAGAAAGAATTGCGATAATCCTTTTAAGCGATAATTAACTCATTCTTTTTAATAATCATAAACAAACAAAAAATCATTAATTCAAATAACAAATTATTAAGTTAGCAAGGTTAACGTCAAACAATACATGAATGTTTTTAGTTAATTTGCATGACATTTCGGAAAATCCGTTAATACTCGTATATGACATACCCAAATTCGAGCTAATAATTGGTTAATCGGTTTTAGAAATACTAATAATGTCATAACTCAATAGAAGAGTCATTGAACTAAAAGATAGCCGTAAAGTCGATTAAATGATGGCCGAAGCCTTTCAATGTGTTCTTGCAAGTCTTCGATGTATGGCTAGTGGGGAAGCCGTGGTTTTATAATATATAGGATGGAGACAGGTGGATAAATAATTATTTTATTGACTCTTTGCACAACAGTACGGGTGATTACTCAAATTAAAGAAAAATATGAATAACGCACATATCAAATGTCCCAATAAAGCGACACAAATCTAATGAGAAATCAGTTAGATTCCTTTGCATACGCAAAAAAAACAATATTACCTAATATAATGAAGCTGAACACTAAGAACTAGTAAGAACCTGTAAATTTGTTTACAGGTTTAAAATCTATAGTTTTACAGATTTGCTTGTTATTTGGAATTATTATTATTATTGTTATTATTATTATTATTATTAATATTATTATTATCTCTAAGTTCTCGCTTTATATGCGGTTTTTCAAGGGCCATCGGCGGGCAGCAAGATGGCTCTCACTATTGCAGACTTAGGGCCTTCCTTACCATATTGCAGATAGACAAGATGACAGATTTCTGCATTGTAGTTATAATGTTTGGGTGCAGTCCAAGTGATTTGAGGTGGGCCGGTAACATTCTAGGTACAACCCCCGTGGATGAAATTACAAGTGGGACTATAATAACATTTTCTTGACGCCATTCCTGTTTTATTTCATAGGCCAGATCTGCATACTTTGTGAGTTTATTCGTCATTGTGTTTTGTAAGTTGTTACTGTTAGGAATGGCGATATCAATCAGCCAAGTCTTCTTTTTCAGCTTGTCTCTTCAAACAATGTCCGGTCTATTCGCGGGTATTGTTCTGTCCGTAATAATGCTCCTATCCCAATAAAGACGGTGATTTCCATTTTCCAGCACAGCCTCTGGGTTGTACTGATAATACGGTGTGACAGTGTCAATTAGGTTAAGATTATGAGCCAGCCCCTGGTGGATGATCTTAGCCACACAGTTATGACGATGAAGATATTCGGTGTGGGCAAGTGTCCAGCATCCTGCAGTGATATGTTGGATTGTCTCCGGGTCAGACAGACATTTGCGGCATTTGTCATCCATCACGGTTCGATCTTTTACTACATATTTCAGATAATTTTTGGTGGGGATTACCTGGTCCTGGATAGCACACATAAATCCTTCTGTTTCTGGGAATAGATCCCCATGAGTCAGCCAATAGTTCGACGCTAGTGTATCGACATTTTCAGAACTAAGCTCATGTGGGTGTCTTCCATGAAGAGTTTTTTGCTTCCAGATGTCCATTTTTTTGTCCATGTATTCTGACTTCGTTTCTCCTACTCTATTCGGAGGACTACTCAGATTTAAGGGCTTATATCCTTTGTCAGCAAGAGTGACCGCTTTATGAAGTGGGGAAACGTCGGCTTTCTCGAGAAAGTACTTTCGTAAATTGAGAATTTGGTTTTCAAGCAAAAGGTTCAAATCTGTAATTCCTCTGCCACCATGCATTCTTGGCAAAGTCATCCTTTCGATTGCTGACTTGGGATGATGAGTTCTAAACTTTGTCATGGTCGTCCTGGTGCTTCTCCCTATTCGCTCAATATCTGTCTTTGTCCACTTCACAATTCCAAATGTATAGGAGAGAGCTGGTATGGCATATTTGTTAAGCGCACTGATCATGTTCTTACCGCACAGCTGGGTTTTGAGGATAGATGTTAGTCGGCTGATGTATTTCTTAATAGCTTGGTCTTTAATCTCGCTGTGTTCAGTGTGGATGGATTGCTGTAGGCCAAGATACTTATATGTCTCGCCATCTTCCATAGGGTCAATTGATTCACCGTTGTCTAGCTCGAAAAGACCAGCCACCGTATGTATTCCACGTACTACAGTCTGAGTTTTACATTTTTCAAGGCCGAATTGCATTCCTATATCCCTCGAGAAAACTTCTGTGGTCTTTAGCAAAGCCTTGCTATGCGACGGTGTGTATTATTATTATTATTATTATGGATCGTTACACAATAAATTACTGGTTTCGTATAATGACCAGGTGTCCTCCCGACACCTCAAGTTGAGTCGTACTCAACGTACTTTTCTTAAAATATGTGCTGTGCCATTCAATGCTATTCTTTGGATCAGTTCTACATTTAGTGTCGTTGGGATTTTCTTCGTGAGATTGAAGAAGTTACTCGTCACAGTCCCCAATGCTCCGACTACTACCGGTATTATTTCCACCTTGAGATGCCACATTCGATTAATTTCGATGGACAGGTCTTTATATTTCAAAAGTTTTTCGGCTTCTTTGTGAACAACATTGTTATCACAAGGTACAGCCACATCTATTATTAAACATGTTTTAGTTTCTTGATTTTTTATGATTATATCAGGTTTATTTGCTGGTATGTGTCTGTCTGTGTGAACCTGTTGGTCATATAGTATTGTTATGTGCTCCTTGTTAACAACGTCTGGAGGTTGGTGTTTATACCAGTTTTCCACGCACTCAACTTCTATTGAGTTAAGTTTCCATTGTATGTATCGGCAAATGTTGTTATGTCTTTCGATATACTCTTTTTTGGCCAATTCACGGCAGCATCCCACTATATGTGTTATGTGTTCTTCTTCTTTATTACATAGACGACATTTGCTATTGATATTTAATTTCGTAATATCTGGTTCTAAGTGCTTGATCTTGAGCCGCTATTATTAATGCCTCTTTAGTGTGCCATTCTACAATACCGAAGCTATATTCTAAGGTAGGTATTGCCAGGGATGAAATGGCCAGAAATTTATTTTTGGCAGTGAGCTCGGTTTGTAATATTTTCCTGACTCTTCTGAAGTATTCTTTTTTGAGAATATCCTTCATCCGTTGATGTTCGATTTGAGCTCTTTCTTGTATCCCAAGGTATTTGTATATGTTCCCTGGCTCTAAACTTTGTATTTCTAATTCATCTGTGATTTTAATACTCATTTTGTTAGTTATTTCACCTCGGAGATATGTTACTGTAGCACATTTATCTAGTCCAAACTCCATTTTTATTGTTTTGCTGAATTCATGGACCGTTGCGATGAGATTTTGCAAATCTTTTTCGTTTCTCGCAAATAATTTAAGATCATCCATATAGAACATGTGAGAGATTCTATGTGAATTTGCAGCAGTGTAGCCAAACTTCATGTGATTTAGTTCATTGGTTAGAGGGATCAAACACATGCAGAATATCAAAGGCGTAAGAGAGTCCCCCTGGAATATCCCTCGTCTTATTATTATTATTATTATTATTACAAATTGATGAGGGCAGAGGAGCTGGCTCCTATTATGCCCAAAAAAATACATTTCAAAAGAAATACCTACTAGTAGTGAACAAACAAATAAGAGGAAGAGGAAATTACGATTAAGCTCTAAAAGTTATTAAATACGTTACACTGATCTAGTCTATTTTTGAATATGTTGATACTTGCTGCTGAGACAATTTCACTGTCCAAATCATTCCAAATATTAAAAATTCTGTTTGGTAAAAAGTTTTGTCTCGATCTAAATGCAAAATTTTCCTTTTTTAACTGGAACTGGTGTCCTCGAAGTCTCGTGTCCGTATTTAGGGTGAAAACTGTATTTAGATCACCAAAATAATATTTAAGAATTCGAAAGGCTACAATAAGATCGCCTCGTAACATACGAAGCTCAAACGTGGTAAGATTTGCCATAGATAATATTTCTTCATATGAAGGTCTTACAGGTCCAAAAGTAACTCTGGTAGCCTTCCGCTGTACACTTTCCAGCAACGTTCTATCACGAGTTAAGTCCGGGTACCAGACAGGGCCGGCGTATTCAAGGATAGATCTGACGTAAGTAGCATACAATTTGCAGAAGCTCTGAAAGGATACTTTTGAGAAGCATTTCCTAATGAGATAAATGTTTTAAATGTAACTTCTGTCATTCTGACGATGATATTGATTTATCGAAACAATTGCCAATTTTTTAGAATTTTCAATAATTTTTATTATATTGTGGAATTAGCTAGAAACAGTGAGTTTCATTTAAAACACTAATATGAGTAGATTACACGAAGTAAAAGTCGAGACAGTTAATTTAATAAGATAAAGTCTGGTATTTGCATGTTTGGATACTGAGAGCATATGATCGGACCACGATTGTTCACTATTCACGATAACACCCAGGTCATTATGAGAGGTCACTGTGATTAGAATTTGACCGTCAATAAAATAATCAAAATGTGGGTTTTGTTTTTACCGACGTGAAGCACTACACATTTTTCAGTGTTCAATGGAAATAACCATTCCGAAGACCACTGATGTATTGACATTAGGTCGTTTTGAATAGATAGATGACTTGTGATGGGATTGTCATATATTTTTGAGTCGTCGGCATATTGCGATATTTTGCTGGAAACGTGAAACGGTAAATCACTAGTGCACACTGTAAACAAAAGTGGGCCCAAAACTGAGCCCTGCGTAACTCCACTTTTAACTGGTTTTTTATGAGAAAAGGAGTCACCAACTCGAACCTTGTAGAAACGATCCGTCAAAAAGTTTTCAATCCATAGTTTTAAGTTTCCTCTAATACCGAAATGTTCTAACTTGGACAGGAGTCTTCGCTTGGGAACCCGGTCGAAAGCCTTGGAAAAATCTAAATACACTATATCAATATGTTCTCTATTATTCAAGAATTATGTCCAGTCATTCACACAATGAAGTAAGTTGGTAAGTGTTGACCGCCCTGGAATAAATCCGTGTTGTTGTTTTGGAATATGTTGTTCTAGGAGGAAATCCATCATAGTCTCGGAAATAACGGATTCCATTACTTTACTGACGACGGATAATAAACTTATTGGGCGATAATTGTGGGTATCGAGCTTATTGTCCTTCTTAAAAATGGGGGTGACAGAAGCTAGTTTCCAACTAGAGGGCAGAGAGCTGTTTGTGAAGGACGATTGCATTATTAAGCATGCGTAGCGGAGTAGCGAGAGCGTCGGAACATCTTTTAAGAAAGTAGGGTGTCAGACCATCTAAGCCAGGTGAGGCGTTAGTACGCAGGTTTAGCAAATGCTATTTGATTTTATCATTTTTGAACAGAATATTGTCAAGAGTGGCGAAGAGACGGGGGGATATGAAGTCAGACATATTGTCATTAGGAAGTTCGTTTGTAAAAACTTTTGAGAATGTCTGTGAGAATGTTTCGGAAGTCTCTTTATTTGACGAGCAAAGGCTACCGTCATCTTTTAGAAGCAGAGCAATAGCGACTTTAGATGATAGTGGGGAACGAAAGTATTTCAAATTTTTTTTTGAGTTTCCGCTGGCTATAATTGATTATTCAAAGTTGTGCCTGAGATTATCAAGTAGTACATTGACTCGATTAGAAAAATTGCGATGGTTACTGAAATCTATAGTAAGCCTTGTTTGTTTATATTTTCGCCAGAGGTGTCGCTTGTGTCTGATTAAATATATTGCTTGGTCATTTATCTAAGGTTTTAGGTTATTTTTAGAAATTTTACGTTGAGTTGTATTCTCACCAATTGTTTTACTGGTGATTTGAAGGATGGTATTCCACATTGTCGAAGGATCAATACACAAATTCAACACAGAATGCCAATCGAGCTGCGATAAGTCGTCGTTAACTTTGTTAAAGTTAGTATAATTGAAAGTGAGTGTGTTACTCAAACTTGGAGAGGAGTTTACATTAAACTGAATGTGAGTTGTTATGACTGCGTGATCAGATTTACCTATTGGGGAACTAATTTCGGGAGTTTTTAGTAGATTGTCATCATTGGTAAGAATAAGGTTCAGATTAGACGATTGGTTGTTGATTCTAAATCTGGTGGGTTCTTCTATAAGTTGGGATAGGTTGGAGTTTAAAATAAAATTTTGAAAAAGATTATGCGAACTAACACCATCAGATGTAGATGTAGTTTTCTAAACAATTTTAGGAATGTTGAAGTCACCGACTAGTATAAGATTATCAAGCTCCGACATTTCCCACAGTTTATCGATCAACTAGATGTCATTTTCACGGTGGGTGTCTGGTGGTCGATATAAGCAAACGAGATTAATTGAAAATAAGTGTTTAGCAATGCACAGCTGGATGACATCTATACCTGGAATATCAAAGTCATCCACCGTGACTGAGAATGAAGAAGTAATGACATCAACCAAGTACAAGCACACACCTCCACCTACATGGTGTTCTCTATCTTTACGAAATAATGTGTATCCATTTATATGGATTATAGAGTCGAGTATGGTTGGTTTAAGCCAGCTTTCCGATATCATAATAATATGTGGTTTCAACAATTGCACAGTGCATAATAATTCATTAAATTTGGCGGTCAGGGAATCAAGATTGGTATAAAAAAGTAGCCAGTCGTTAAAGTTTGAAGAATGAGAATTATTGACGAAATTTCTTTATCTTTGAAGTAACTTGAATATATTTGATTGTCAAGTCATGTTCACCATTGTTTTTTCTAGTTTCCAATTCATTGCGAAGATCTTTGAGTCGCTGCTGTTGGATAGGTGTCTTATCATCTATTATGGAGAAAGATTCAGTGGCTTGGTTTTCCAACAGTTTTGATTTATTTCTTAGTGTCTGTTTAGTTTAGATTAACAACATTTCACCATTTACTGTGTTTGCTTTCGATTTATCTTAGATCAATTTATTTTCTTGCAACTATCACGTTTAGCCCTAAACAATATAACCTAAGTATATAGAATGGCTCATTTGAAATAACACAAACCGTCAATACAAATATTATAAATAGGTCAAAATAAGAGGATTTCGAATTAATTGAAACCATCTTTACTTTAGTCTCATTCTGTATGAATAACACAGAATCCGAAACCAGATGGTCACGTACGATATTTGAGATTATGTTCTCAAAACTAATGTTTTTGGCTACTTTTCAGGTTACGCACAGAAGGCACAATATTTTAAGGTCTTCTATTTAGTTATATCATCAAGTATTCATTACTCTATAATTCAAGAGTCGCCGAGTTCAACTCAATTATCTAATTTGAGTTTATAAGATATGGCCCAATAATGTCATGACCATTTGTATTAAATACTTTGGGGCAAACTGTTTTACTTGGCATTTCGTTTTGAAAATTTGTTCTGATAGGTATTTGGGATGGATTTGTACAAGCTCTGCTAGACTGCAACAAAATATTTAAAATATGAAACTTGAATTACCGAAGAAACGGTTTACTGGATATGAAAAAAGGGTTTGGAGAATAAAAGTACCAGTTTGAGATGGTAGAACTCAAAAATTTGATATAATAGATCAATTCTGAGGCTGGATACGAATTCTGAGTAGAAAATTGCGCCAAAAAAATAACTACGCCCTCTTTTTGCAGAGCTGTGTAAGTGTACAAGTGTATAATTATCGCTTTTAAAACGGTTAATACCATTATAAGGTCTTGGAATTCAAATAAAAAGACGTATCAAGCTAAAGAGATTGTATATTGGTGATTATGTTGGTGTATTTTCGTATTTTTTTAAACAGGAAATGTTAAAACTTTAACAACCTGTCAATAAATCACGGACTATTTCTTTTCTATTGTTTAACATTCCACATCGAAGTTATCTATTTTTGAAACAAAACGAAATAAAATTTTGTAAATAACAAACTCTTGATATTCTGCCAACAAATATTTAACTTGTTAGTAGCAATAAAATGTAAATATCTATGAACATATATTATTATCATAAGAATCCGAAATAACGAACTCAACAACTTCATCTAAAATATTTAAAATCGAACGATGTTATTAAAAAATTGTACATTCAAATGATTGGGAATCTCTGGTTATATTAATTTTTTTTTCGATGAAATTAACTGTCTCGACCCTTACCTCCTGGAATCTGCTCATATTAGTGTTTTAAATGAAACTCACGGTTTCTAGTTAATTCCACAATATAATAAAAGTTATTGAAAATTCTAAAAAATTGACAATTGTTTCGATAAATGAATATCGTCGTCAGAATGACAGAAGTTACATATCATTTGATGCCTACCTGATGTTTAGTGGTTATTTTTGGCTAGACCAAGAAGTGACCTAACTTGTGATTGACTTAATATATGTTAATAGAAAAAAGAAGAAGATGTGATATTACATTTATTGAAGCTTAGATATTATTAGCCCACTAATAAACTATCTTCTTAAGTGATAATTGTAAAGATCAGCAGATATAGTTTTCCTGGTTTTCTATATCATTGCACAGTTATACTGATCTTAATTGGAAAAATGATATCCAGGATATCACCATAGGGCTAATAATATCTAAGCTTCAATATTTGTAATATCACATCTTCTTCTTTTTTCTATTAACATATATTAAGTCAATCACAAGTTAGGTCACTTCTTGGTCTAGCCAAAAATAACCACTAAACATCAGGTAGGCATCAAATGAAATGTAACTTCTGTCATTCTGACGATGATATTCATTTATCGAAACAATTGTCAATTTTTTAAAGTTTTCAATAACTTTTATTATATTGTGGAATTAACTAGAGACCGTGAGTTTCATTTAAAACACTAATATGAGCAGATTCCACGAAGTAAGTGTCGAGACAGTTAATTTCATTAAAAAATCTTCGAGAGAAGATTTGACCCGACTGTACCAGAAGTTACTACAAAAACGTTACAAAACATCACAAAACATTTGGTTTAACCAATAATGCCGTAGGAAAAAGGTAATACCAAATTATGTGAATATAAAATGTCACACTAAAACACCACAAGCACAAAAAGCTATAAAAGGTGCTCAACGAGTTTGGATAAAAGGAGAATGGAAGAAATGGTTCAAAGTTAGAGACGCCTTAGACAACTACATAAAAGTTGTACATTCAGAACTCACATTCCAATTACATCCAGTAGAATTTGACTGTTTGGATGACAAAATTAGAGAAAGTGTCAGCACGATGAAGCATAAGAAATTTAAGAAACAAGAAAAGAAGCTACAGAATCTTGAACACACACAACATAAATTCAATACTCAAAACATCATGAAACTGTAAGTACCTACATACCAACACAGTTTGCACCACGATTTGAAAACCTTTCAGACACTAATTTTACATATAGTGAAATAGAATTTTGAAATAAAAGTTTAAAGTACAGCATACCACCAAAATTTACGAATAATATTAAACAAATTATAGCTACAGAGTCAGAAATAGCTTTAAAATCTAATTCAAATGATTTTCTTTATGAGAAACTAAAAATTGCCAATTTAATCAAAAGTATTGAACCTTCAAAAGTTGAACGTCAAAAACAAGATATTAAAATTTTAAATGCAATCAAAAAGAAGGTAGAAGATAATGACCTAACAGTTACAAAATCTGATAAGGGAACACAACTGTCATTTTGACAACTGAAAATTACAATTCCAAAATATATAACTTTATAGAATCTAGCGATGTAAAAGTTCTTAAATCAGACCCAACAAAAAAGTTTTCTAATAATGTAAGGGATATTGTTAATAATTCAAATTATCTTTTAAGTGATTACGAAAAGAGGTCTATCATATATAAGAATCCTCATTGACCACAATTATATGGAATCGTTAAATTACATAAAATAACGAAACCAATTAGACCTGTAGTTTCTTATGTTAATGCTCCTAATAATATATTGGCAAAGAGGCTCAACAATATACTCAATAGTTACGGATATGAATCTCAGTACTCAATTAGAAATTCAATAGAACTAATCAAAAAGTTGAAAGCAATCCACTTGCAAGATAACTATAAACTCATTTCGTTCGATGTAACTAATATGTTCACTAAAATTCCTCCTAAAGAATGTCTAATACTTGTAAGAAAATTACTAGAAGATAAAAATATTAATCTAGGAATAATATCAGATATACTTAATTTATTTGATGTATGAATTAATCAGAATTATTTCACTTTTGACAATAAGATATATATTCAAAATGAAGGTTTGCCAATGGGAAAGCCCTATAACACCTATTTTAGCAGACATTTTTATGAACAATTAAGAAAGAGAGATCTTTGAAAGTAATATTTTGAAAAATGTTTTATTTTGGTATAGATATGTAGATGACATATTAGCTTGTTTTATGGGTAGTGAACGACAATTAGATGTATTTTTCAACCACATCAATAATTTACACCCAAAAATTAAATTTACATTAGAAATTGAAGAAAATAGCTCAATCAATTTTCTTGATTTAAAAATTCAATGAGTTAATAATGTACTTGATTATTCAATTTACCGAAAACCAACAAAGACTGATGTGACAATTCCATTCAATTCCAATCACCCTATGTCACACAGACTAGCGGCATATAATTCAATGATACATAGAGGTTTTTCAGTTCCTATGAACAAATGTAATTTTGATAGAGACAAATAGCAACATCCAACGGTTATCCATTAGATATGATAAATAAGTTAATTAGTAAAAAAGAGGAAATAGTGGCATTACAACTAATATTTCCTGAACAAGCTGATGAAATAAAAACTTATAAAACCATCACATATGCAGGAAATATTTCTAATAATATTTCAAAGATAATATCTTCAGCAACGAATACAATAATTTCTTTTAAAACAGAAAGTAACGTTAGTACAAAATTGTTAAATGTAAAAACAAAAATACCACTATTAAAGAAGTCGGGTATATATAAACTCAAATGTCCAGAATGTAATGCTGTCTATTTGGGTCAGACCTTTAGGAATTTTGAAATCCGATACAGTGAACACTTACGAGCATACAGATTAAAACAACCAGATAAATCCCACTACGCAAAACATCTACTTGACACCAATCATTCATTGACACCTAACACAAAACTAGAAGTGTTGCATATTTGTAAAAAGAAACATGAACTGGATTTCCTTGAAGAATTGGAAATTAGAAGACATTTAAGAAACCCACAATATGAGTTCTCCACTAATAAACTGTCTTCTTAAGTGATAATTGTAAAGATCACCAGATATAGTTTTCCTGGTTTCCTATATCATTGCACAGTTATACTGATCTTAATTGGAAAAATGATATCCAGGATATCACCATAGGGCTAATAATATCTAAGCTTCAATATTTGTAATATCACATCTACTTCTTTTTTCTATTAACATATATTAAGTCAATCACAAGTTAGGTCACTTCTTGGTCTAGCCAAAAATAACCACTAAACATCAGGTAGGCATCAAATGAAATGTAACTTCTGTCATTCTAACGATGATATTCATTTATCGAAACAATTGTCAATTTTTTAGAATTTTCAATAACTTTTATTATATTGTGGAATTAACTAGAAACCGTGAGTTTCATTTAAAACACTAATTTTTTTTCATTTATATTATGTGCATACTATTTTAACGAGATTTGAAACATTGACATCCGCAGTAAATACTAGAAAAATGTAAAGGCGCATCAACACTTACTAAATATGTTGTATAACATGTTATTTAACATTGTTTTAATAACGCCGTTATAAAACAGGAGAGCATCCACACTACAATGGATGTATTAAAATATCAATTGGAAAAGATGACGAACAAGATGTTCTTCTGGTTGCTAGCGCATGTGTTATTTTATGCGATAAAGACAACAGAAAAAGAAGATTTTGGATACGACCATACAATTTCTTTTAAAACAGAAAGTAATGTGAGTACAAAATCGTTAAATGTAAACAAAAATATCCCTATTAAAGAAGTCTGGTATATATAAACTTAAATGTCCAGAATGTAATGCTGTCTATTTGGGTCAAACCCATGAAATCACATACAGTGAACACTTACGAGCATACAGATTAAACCAATTAGAGAAATCCCCCTACGAAAAACATCTACTTGACACCTAACACAGAACTAGAAGTACTACATATTTGTGATAAGAAATAAGAACTGGATTTCCTTGAAGAATTAGAAAATAGATGACACTTAAGACACCCACAATATGAAATCGTCAATGAATAGATAAATCTAGGGAGTTATCCACTTTTAAACTGTCTTCTTAAATAATAATTGTTAAGATCAGTAGATATAGTTTTCCATATCATTGCACAGTTATACTGATCTTAAATGGGAAAAGGATATCCCCATAGGGCTGATTATATCTAAGCTTTAATATTTGTAATATCATAACTACTTCTTTTTTCTATTAATAGGTCACTTCTTGGTCTAGCCAAAAGGTAGGCATCACATGAAATGTAACTTCTGTCATTCTGACGATGATATTTAATATCGAAACAATTGTCAATTTCTTAGAATTTTTCACTTTTTTCAACATATTGTGGAATTATCTAGAAACAGTTAGTCTCATTTAAAACAGTAATATAGTAGATTCCATATAGTAAGGGTCGAAACAGTAAATTTGAATCGCATTCTTTATGTAAGTTGGCATTTCACTCCTTCCTTAAAGCCTAAAGCTCTCAGTTTTTATTTCTTTCTTTTGCCCCATTTCTGTTTTCATTTCCCTTAATTACTTTACCAGGATATCTATTCTGACATTCATACTTTTACTTGTCTTAGCTATACCATGGGTCGGAAATAATAGTCAGTGACAAGAGAAGAGAGAAGCAATTCCAGTGACGGAAAGCGGAAACAATTCATTTTTAAATAAATAATGTGTAATAACTATAATGGAATATTAGTGTTTTTAAATGAAACTCAAGGTCTCTAGTTAATTCCACAATATAATGCAAGTTATTGAAAATTCTAAAAAATTGACATTTGTTTCGATAAATCAATATCATCGTCAGAATGACAGAAGTTACATTTCATTTTATGCCTACCTGATGTTTAGTAGTTATTTTTGGCTAGACCAAGAAGTAACCTAACTTGAGATTGGCTTAATATATGTTTATAGAAAAAAGAAGAAGATGTGATATTACAAATATTGAAGCTTAGATATTATTAGCCCTATGGTGATATCCTGGATATCATTTTTCCAATTAAGATCAGTATAACTGTGCAATGATATAGAAAACCAGGAAAACTATATCTGTTGATCTTTATAATTATCACTTAAGAAGACAGTTTATTAGTGGAGAATTCCCTAGATTTAACTGTTCATTGACAACTTCATATTGTGGGTTTCTTAAATGTCTTCTAATTTCCAGTTCTTCAAGGAAATTCAGTTCTTGTTTCTTTTCACAAATATGCAGTACTTCTAGTTCTGTGTTAGGTGTCAATGAATGATTGGTGTCAAGTAGATGTTTTGCGTAGTGGGATTTATCTGGTTGTTTCAATCTGTATGCTCGTAAGTGCTCACTGTATCGTATTTCAAAATTCCTAAGGGTCTGGCCCAAATAGACAGCATTACATTCTGGACATTTGAGTTTATATATACCTGACTTCTTTAATAGTGGTATTTTTGTTTTTACATTTAACAATTTTGTACTAACGTTACTTTCTGTTTTAAAAGAAATTGTTGTATTCGTTGCTGAAGATATTATTTTTGAAATATTATTAGAAATATTTCCTGCATATGTGATAGTTTTATAAGTTTTAATTTCATCAGCTTGTTCAGGAAATATTAGTTGTAATGCCACTATTTCCTCTTTTTTACTAATTAACTTATTTATCATATCTAATGGATAACCGTTAGATGTTGCTATTTGTCTAATTGTATTAATCTCTCTATCAAAATTACATTTGTTCATAGGAACTGAAAAAGCTCTATGTATCATTGAATTATATGCTGCTAGTCTGTGTGACACAGGGTGGTTAGAATTGAATGGAATTGTTACATCAGTTTGTGTTGGTTTTCGGTAAATTGAATAATCAAGTACATTATTAACTCTTTGAGCAGCATATAATTCAATGATACATAGAGCTACTAAACATCAGGTAGGCATAAAATGAAATGTAACTTCTGTCATTCTGACGATGATATTGATTTATCGAAACAATTGTCAATTGAGTTTCATTTAAAAACACTAATATGAGCATATTCCACGAAGTAAGGGTCGAGACAGTCAATTTTATAATGGAATAGTAATAAGTAATATTTACTTTGCATATTTAGCATATTTTATACAAAAATATTGCATTTTTTCGAAGATATAGACATATTATTCATAACAATTTCTTTTTAGACAATAATTTTATTTTAGGGTAGATTTACCAATAGATAATCAGTATCGAAAACCGGAAAATTTCTTCAGGTAGGTAGGTATTGTTTGCAGTTTAAGGTAAACATGAATATTTTCGGATATATCCATTAATGTTTAGGTAGGTTTTATGTAATTTAGTTTTACAAACGACAGGAAATTGGTATTTGGGATTTTTATAATTGTAAAAAACATATTTTTCTGTAAAATGTTTCAAATATAACGGGCAATTTTAAACTATATTTCGTATTTGTTATTTTCTATTATCAAAATATAAAAGGAATCTATGAGTTTCGAAAGATTTAATAACATGAAAGACATATTAAATGCAGAAGGATGTGTTTAGTTTGAAAACCGTAAACAGACTGAATTATATGTTGCTGTTAATTTTAGTTACTCTCTTAGAAATCGATACCACAGGTAGAAGGGGTTCTGTTCAAACCGGAAGCTAGACAATAGGCACTCTGTTACTTTTGTGCCTTATGGATTTTTAAACTCTGGTAAATGAAAAATAAACATCACCACAAACCTTTAGGTTCATTACTCTTTATCTGAGGTTTCATCGGAATTTGTCTCCGAATCGCCAATATCACTATTTTCGGAACCAGGAGTGATAATAAGAGGTTCAACCATAATTTCGACGTGAGTATCCAAGTCCCACATTTTTTGCTCTTTTATAAATATGTCCAATACACTTATCCAGCTATCTGCTATCCCGCCATTAATAGCTTCGTCTAAGAAAAGTTTAACGTCATTTAATTTAAATGTTGTGTTTTTTCTGGCAACTGCTCCTTTTATCTGAGCCCATATAAGTTCTGTCGGATTTAGCTCACAGTGATATGGAGGTAATCGCAATAGAGTTATCCCATAGTTATTCGCCATTCCATCGACAACATACTTAAAATATACCGGTCTTTATGTACACCGACAATATCAAGCAATTGTACTTTAAGCATATTTTCTTTTATGTAAATCTTTTGATTTTATCCAATCTATATATTATGTCGGCTTTTCGCCAAGTAGAAGTGGGTAATTTTTCTACTCGCCGACTGTGGTAGGGCGCATTGTCTATAACTATTATCGAACCGGGCTTCACGCGCACCAATACTCAAGAAAACCACTTTTCAAAAACTTCAGCGTACATATCTTCATGATAGTTGTCAGTCTTCTTAGATTCGAAAACGTTAAGACCACCATCCAAAAATCCAGAGCTACTACTTATGTGGGTAATAATCAGTCAACGGCCTTTACCGGATGGAGATTTCAAACCTGTCGATAACCCGTCAAGAAATACTTGCCGTGGACTTCTTACATTTAAGTTCTGTCATATTTTTGAGAGCGTGTGTCCCTTATTTACCAAGTCTCGTCAGTATAATATATTTATTTCTTTACCTTTAAGCCTATGGTCACGTATTGCTTTTAAAAACTTTCTTCGCCACAACACAATCTCATATTTTTCGATTAAAAAGCTTTTGCGATTTCGCTTTAAATACCGAAAGTTTAAATCTCGTAATGTTCGCTTTAAAACTCCAAATGATATTTTGGGTAAAGAATTATCAGCATCTAATTCGGCCTTGATTTTCTTCAGGGATGGCATGTCATTTAAAAAAACGTGCACTTTCCGGCGAATTACATATTTTATATCATCATCTAAAATAATGTTCTTTCTACCTCTTGTTTCCTTTTTTGGTTTGTTGAAAAGTGTCCGAGAACACGTTTTTGTTAAACTCCCGCACAATTCTGCTGCGCCCTCCGCACACAAATCGGAATTTCGGGCACGAACACTTTCATATAAAGTTTTTGACATTGTTTGTTCGCCCACATTAAATAGAATGCAACAACAAGCCAATATTCCCGCAAGCACCACTACGAACAACAAAAATGCTGAGAATGAAATGAATCCATCCTCCAGTGTTGCAAGCTCCACGCCGCCGTCGATAAATATCAATATAGTTACGGACGTCGAACACTAACTTTCTTTGATTAAAGAATGTGCTTCAAATACTCCTACGCTCTATTTCACGGGTCCAAATAAATTTTGCACCAGTGCGCATTTTGTCTTAGTAAGCTGTGCCACCAGTTAGAAGAGCCGTGCATTTCGAGAGTATAAATTCGAAATACATATATTTTAGTGTAGAATATTAAATATTATTTTGGCCGCTTTTATTGTACTGTTTCTGAACTAGTGCTGACGTCAGTGACTATTATAACCAACTCCTGGTATAGTGTACTATTTGTTCGTTAACTCTTTTCCAAAATTTCCATTTCCTCCCCTTGCCTCTTGCTTTTTATTAAATCATCGGTAGAGTTGCCGATACTACCTCGATCTTCTCCATACATTTATATTTGATTGTTACTTTGGGACTATGAAAGCTTCAAAATTAATTTGTTCAATTCTTTATTAACTATTTGCACTTCTTCACTTTTTCCGATATTATCACGTCGCAATAAAATACAGTTTGATGTTTACCAAATTTCTGGACTAATAGCATATCCTTTGTTTAAACACGTTAACCAATCTTTTTTTAATGTGTTGGCTCTTTTTGTCCCGTAAAATTGGAACAACTGAATGAATATTATCAAATAATGGCTTTGTTAACGATTTCACTACTTCCTTTCACCAGTAGGTGTAATTATTCAAGTTTGATTGATTTATAAATCGGCAGTAAAACTTTCATGCCATCATACCATTTTGCTTTACTATAATACCACGGTACTAATGGAGACCAATGAATTTATAGTCGTGTTCCTTTATAAAGGAATTCCCACTTGCAATATGGTGATCATCATTAATAAAATTAAAAACTTTCTTTCGTTTACATGTATCATTTATTACATTGACTGAGCGTATTATTCATGATTAAGATTATTACTGTTAGTAAAAGTATAAAAAAAACTAGTAAAAAGCTACAGGATGCAATAGTGCAACATTTCGAAAAATGGCTATTTAATTATAATAATACACTTCATTATTATAGCAGACTTTTTGTGTTTATTCAAAAAAATTGGACATCTTCATCTCACTCTCGTGCCGATAGGTAAGATCAGTTAGCTGCATGACTCAGAAATTACTTTATAGAAAGATTTATTTTGAGAAACATAATATTTCTGAGTCTAGCGATAAATTTATTAGTGTAGGTGCTACAAGAAGATGTGAAACGGGTGTTAACGTCTGAAAAGGTATACGGAAGTAGGAAATAAGAAGTGTCTTAATTTAGAATTGTTATGATTAGAATGGAAAATGATATGTTCAATGCGGTTGTATTGTTCATAGTTGATCTATTAATTTCCATCGAATAAAATATAAGTTTGACAATACATGACATTGATTAAAATAAAAAATAAAATTATCTGAACAAGCCTTTAAGGAAACTAAGGAGAGAAGTTGTTGAAACGGGAGACTATTCACTTGACATTTTGGTGACGGGTTTATTATTTTCGAGAGAAAGAAACCTAACAATAAGATAATTTTAAGACGATTCAGAGATTGAATATTAACAAGAATATAATCAAAACGAGGAATATAATAAATAATTTGAAAACTAAAACATTATATGGAAAAACAGAGAGCAAATATTATAGAATGATTCGAGACTGGTGAAACAACACGTGAAATTAATAGAACACAATTAATATACATAAATAAAAACATATAGAAGATACTGAACAAAACAAATCATTTGAGACTCTAATAGATAATTTGAAAATTAAACATTAAATGAAAAAACAGAGAGCAAATATTATGGAATGATTCGAGACTGGTGAAACAACACGTGAGATTAATAGAACACAATTAATATACATAAATAAAAACATATATGGAAGATACTGAATAAAACAAATAATTTGAGACTATAATAAATAATTTGAAAATCGAACATTATATAAACAGAAGTAGAATAATTTTTTTTAAAGAAGCTCAAGGTAATTTTATGGTAGTTTATTCAAAGTTAAATAATTATTGAATTTTGTTAATTATTGGATCATTAGATATTGAAATTTTGTTTAGTTAATTGTAATTTTAATAGATTTTCTTAATAAGGTATTGGAATTATCAAGAACAAAGATCTTTGTTTGAGGAATTCAAAAGTAGCAGTCCTGTATGAAAAAAGGTAAGCGTTTTTATTATTAAATTTAGAAATTGTGTTGGTATAATTTTGAATATAATAAATTTAGGTCAAATTAGAGAAAATTTACATACAGGGTGTTTCTTGAATTGAAAATTAGAATATGTATATCTAATTGTAGAACTGTATAAATGTTGATTTTATTTTTTAAAAAAAAAAGAAATATATAAATATAAAAAATATAAAACAAAAGATATATTTGACATTGCAATTTTTTTTCTAAGAATCGACTCCCTGAAAATAGGAGTTCTTATATATAGCCGGAGCATATAGATTTCCATTATTTTTCTTATGATAATTTTAATTAAGTCAGAATAATTATATTAAATTTTATTTACCTATTGATGGTAAATTGGCGTCCAAAAAACTTATTGAATAAATACCAATACACTTCAAATATCAATAGTTATTTTAAAATAAATTGTGTACATATAAATTATCACAATCATAATAGAATTTGTCGCTTTAAAGTGTTAATCATAATAATATATATATATATATATATATATATATATATATATATATATACATATATATATATATATATATATATATATATATATATATATATATATATATACATTTATACATTCTATTATTATTATTTATAAATAAAATCGTTATCTGTTTCGGAATAAATATGTATTACGTGAATTTACGAGACTATCGATCTTCCGTTTAATAATAAAATTATAACCGTAACAGTTGTTGTGTTAGCTTCCTCATATAAAACAACTAAACATTCTAAACACGCACGCACGTCTAAAATACGGCAAAAATTCATAGAATTAATTAGTTGTTACAAATCATGATCTGATATATACAGATTTGTTATTAATTAGAAAAATTAAATACAGTAATAAAACAGGAATAACTATTGTTTGATTTTTATTGTTTATTATATGAAAGTAAACAATTTAAAAAAAATTATAACGAATAATTAATAATGAAACTGTATGGAAGTGGAAGATGTAAAATCCATAAGGTAATATTGAAATTCTTGTCCCTTTCTGATATGTTGAGTGCCTGATAAAAGTCACCGTCTCCTTCAGGTTTTCCTCTCCAACATTTCCTGTTTCTGACATCTCTTTTAAATTCCTTGCTCTTAGAAACCAGTTTCGTTGTTAAATTGTACAGCATTGTTTGAAACTATCAATCAGAAAAGTTTGAATTACTAGTTGCTCCTCCTTTCATAACTATAAAATAACACAGGATATTAGATCCACTAGTTACAAATACTACAGCGGGGTTATTAATTGGGCGTTCAATAGGTCCATATTTTTTTTAAGAATAGATATTTGAACTTACTGGACTACCTTTGTTTATGGAGAATATGCCTTTAAATAAAATGGTACCGCAAGTGAGCAATAGAATATATTCTTGTTACATTACTCCTAAGTGCTTCTATAATATAAAAAATTTCTAAGAAAGGCAATATATGAATTAGATAATTTGGTTACTTATATGCCTAACTTAAGTTCGGACATATTTAACTGAAAAACTACAACTTATACGCTGGAAAGAGTGTTTAGTTCCTGAAAGAAGAAAATAAGAAGAGCGTGCACAGTATGCCCAAATAAAAGAAGCTGACGATCGAGAATCAACATGAAAAGAGAAAAAGGAAAAAAAAAGTTTTAACTTATTGCTCAGACTGCAAAAAATAGCATTTTTATTGCTTAGAATGTTTTGGATCACATAATAAGTCAGTGTAATTTCTTGTATCTAAATAGACATAAACGGTTCTAAAGATTGAAGCTAACTTTCTCGCACTCTGTAGGCTGTATCGTGCTGAGGTACCAAAAATGACAAAAAATATGGTACATCTGGATTTATAGTACCCGTTCTACTGGCTCTGGTGGGCTGAAAATCAATAGGGTTCATTTGTGAGACGCCCTGAGCAATGCCCAATCATACAATTGGTAACTTGTATACACTCCGGAGGCTGTATCGTACTAACAAACCGAATTTTTTGCAAAAATGTAATATATCAGGATTTATAGAACCGGTTGTACCGGCTCTGGTGAGCTGAAAATCGATAGGGTTCATCTGTGAGATGCCCTGAAGAAGAAGAAGATATGATATTACAAATATTAAGGCTTAGATATTATTTCCCATTTAAGATCAGTATATATAACTGTGCAATGATGTAGAAAACCGGGAAAACTATATCTGCTGATATTTACAATTATCACATAAGAAGACATTTTAAAAGTGGAGGACTCCCTAAATTTATTTATTTATTCATTAGATATGATTAATAAATTAATCAATAAAAAAGAGGAAAACACACTACAACTAATATTTCCTAAACAAACTAAAGAAATAAAAAATCATAAAACCATCACATATGCAGGTAATATTTCTAATAATATTTCAAAGATAATATCTTTAGCAACAAATACAACAATTTCATTTAAAACAGAGAGTAATGTGAATACAAAATTGTAAAAACAAAAATATCTCCATTAAAGAAGTCTGGCATATATAAGAATGCAATGCTGTCTATTTGGGTCAAACCCTTAGACATTTTGAAATCAGATACATGGAACACTTATGAGCATACAGATTGAAACAACCACAGAAATCCTACTACGCAAAACATCTACTTGACACTAAATATTCATTGACACCTAAAACAGTACTAGAATGTAATTTTCCAATAGTAACAATCTAGCATTATAGAATTAAGTCTATTTTATTTATTTTTCCGTAGTAAGCGAAGCAATTTTCAGCTTTTGCTTCTGGTAGGCTAAGATCTTGAAAGATACAGCAAATTTATAGTTTGCGTCGGATATGAGTGACTGACGTGCAAGTATTACCATGATGTTATACAAACTAATCCTATGAAAGAAAACGAACATGAGAATGACATAATACTTTATTATTGAAAAATATTTTATAAACTATAACTATAAACTAAGTATTATAGACTCTATTAAGAATAAGAAAATCTATTCGTACTCATCGTCATCTGAATCACAATTCAAGCAAATGAATGATGTAATATCACCCTTGATGCACCCAGCTTGCGCCCATTCTTTACAAGAGATACATTGTATCCAATCACCACCTAATAAATCATCCTTATACAACATACCACAAAAAATGCAAAATCATTCATCCTCTTCATCAGAATCATTGCTTTCGTTTATTCCTTTCTTTACCTTTTCTCGTCTTTCTTCCCCTTTCCTTTACCTTTTCCCTTTTCTTTCTTCCATTTTCCTCTTTTTCAGTTCTCTGATGTGTTTTTCTTCTTCCAACTCATTTTTTCCGGTGTATCGGTGAGAATGGCAGATTTTTTAGCCCGTTTACGGTTGGATGGAGCTCGTGGTTAAGCTTTTGGCAGAGGTCTTACAGTTTTAATTGAGAAATCACTAGAATCACTCTGCAAACCTGATGGTCCAGCTACTGGCCCATAAAACACGTGCGCAGTAACTACAGTTGAGCTGTCCAAATTGGGCATATCGTTAAGTAGTTCAGAATTAATTGAATTTGATGACAGATCTTGATTCGTCGGGTCCGGACGGTCCGTTACATATGATGGTGCAAAGTCCGAATCTTGGAAGACTTCGTCGTTAAATGGCCAGATACCAGATTTCCTGAATGCGTTTATCACATTCCTCGGATTCAATGCCAGAGGTAATGCATCTTTAGCAATACCAGGGAGATCATATCTGTGGTAAGAAGCCACAACTTGATAAGTCGACTTTTTATCAAAACTAAGGTATCAACACCACTGTGTTCGTCTCGTCGAGATCTACAAGATGGTGTAACTTGATAATTCGAATTCCTAATAATAACGGTTATAGAAGGGATACCCAAACCTGATATGTTTAAAGTGGATATAACAGACGAGGTAAAAACTTGATAAGTTGACATAACAATGTATGCCTCTAATTAAATGGTTTTAAAAAAGATGTCAACACTTGATATGTCGATTTATCTAATTCTTTTCCACTTTCAAAAACAGCTAATTCTTATAGATTTTAAAGAAGACATAACTTGATATGTTGACATATCAAATTGTACCTTCCTTAAAAATATCCTCTATTCTGTAATTATATCAATGCGGAATCTGTTATGTGAACATATCAAGTTTTCGCGTCTGAGAAAAGATGACTGCACTACAGTGATGTCGCTTGTCAAGCTGTGTTATCAAGTTTTGTCATATTATTCATTATTATCGATTTTAAAATAGGTGCTGTTGTGAAAAAAGTGTGTTTTATGTACCAACAATGACTTATTCTTGTACTAACTGTAATAAAATTTGTGTAACTCGAAGTGAATTGATGGTACATTCCGGAAAATGTGGAGATAAACTACTACAATGCGGTACAAGGTTTTCGGTTAAAAGTGAGGTTAGTGTTACTAAAAATGATTGTACCTTTGACGAAAAAAATGCAGCTACTGGCGTAATCTCTATGCCACATAATACATTGATGTGTAAACCTTCAACTAGTAGCCTGAACTCAACATATGAACCCCAGGTAAATATTATAATATTATTAACGTGGACCTAATGTCGTTAAAACTAATAGTAGGTCTACGTGAAACTAATGTTTGTACGTTGTTGTAGGACTCTTTCGAAGAAGATTCCCATGACTCAGCTGCAGACACACAATGGACTCCTGATATCCTTAAAGACCACTCCACGAAACGAAAACTATTTAGTCTAGTGCCAGTAAAGGGGAAAAAGACAAGATCGGAAAGTGATATTGAAGGTTATTTTTTTTATTGTGTATATGATGATTTATATTAAAGATTACAGAGTTTACACTTTTTTTTAGTTTGAGTAGGGAATTTTAAAGATTGAAGAACTTAAAGATTTGGATGGATGTACCTGTTGTACACATCCGTGAAAAAAAATTAAGATCTTAATAGTATTGTTTGTTTTTCAGATGAGGTTATGTTGGATAATGAACTTAATATACGTAGCAGTCCACTAATAGTTTCCGAAAGCAATGTATCATTGGAACCATCTCAGTTACAAGATAATAATCAGAATAAAGGTAGAAACAAACATTCAACTACAACCAAACTACTTACTTTTACTTCCTCTAAACCAAAAAGAAAGAAAGGTGTTAGAGCACGTGAACAAGAAAAAAATAAAAAAAGATCACGGTTTGGCCTACAAAAAAAGAAAAGGTGAAGTTGAAGGTCCCGTCGAGTTCAAGTCTATTGAGAGATGTTGTCAGAGGAAAAAGTGTGGAGATAATAACTCCAGAAATACAAAATCAAATATTTAAAAATATTTATTCTTTGCCAATGAAAGTAAGAGATCAAACATTGTGTGAAAGAATTGAAATTTCAAATACAAAGTATAGTGCAAAAGGTAGAGGTAAGAGTGCTCTTACTCACGACCGGCTTGTGACTGTCAGTTATAGTATAATTGTTGAAAATAAAAAACACAATGTTTGCAAATTAATGTTCATGAGTGCGTATGGGGTAACCAGAGGGAAATTGGACATATTAATAGAAAAGAAAACGGCCTCTTCCTATGGCATTATTGATGTTGATATGAGGGGTAAGAAGACACCACCCAATAAAACAAGTGACGAAGAAATAAATTTTATTCACCAGTTTATAGAGAAATACCCAAGACATGGTCATTACGCTAGGCGAGATAACTCATCAGAAAAGATATTTTTGCCTAGTCACTTGAGTATTAAAATAATGTACAAAGAGTACTTACAATGGAGAGAAGAAAATGGTCTCGAAAAATCGGTTGGCAACGACACTTTTAGAAAAAAATTTAATACAAAGGGCTATAAGTTTAACCCCTTACCGCATGATTTTTTTTTGCTTGAAAAAAATATTAAGGACCGGAAATAATATATATAAAACAGGAAAAATAGAAAAAAAAATTATTTTGATTTTAAAAAGATATGGATATGAAATAAGGGTATGTGCCATTTATGGCACAACATGTGATTAAGAAATGGTAAATTACTAATCATTATGAAATGCAAAAAAACAATTTCGGTCTTTGTTTAGACAAAGAAAAGCTTGACATTTCCCGCATTGTATGAAACTTTTTCCAGTACATCCAGGGTATTTGCACCTTTGTCTCTGATTTTGCCAATGCCCCCAGTGGTCAAGCTTATCGGTTCTAACTTCTTGAATTGGGAAATCTGTGGTTGGACCACGATGCTTTTTTGCCTGTAGCTCACCTTCAATCGGTAGTTTTGGTCGACCTCTTGGTTTAGTAAGGGATTTATTTGCTTCAGTTAGGCATTCAGCAAGAGCTAATTTAAAATCCTTCAAAGCCAACGGGACATTTGGATGTGTTCGCTTCCAAAGAATCCAAGCGTTGACACATGCCAGATCGATTAGGTGAAAAAATATTCGCATATACCACTTCTTTGATCGTAGTTTTATTCTATAATAACCCAACATTGAGTCAAGAAGGTCCACTCCTCCCATATATTGGTATATATGGAAACTGCCTTGGGACGTGGTATAGTTATATATGTCTTATCTTTTTTGCTAAATCGTTGCACCTCACTGACAGGAGTACTACCAACATAAGTCGACATCATAGTCACAACTTTGTTATCATACCAAGAAGTGACGGATACGGGAACACCATCTACATCTGCAACCTTTTCAATTATAGCACCACGACCACTTTTCTTCATCACCGATTCCTTTGGTATTTTCAAGTTTGGTACTCGGTCCTTTCTTACTGTTCCTAAAAGAAAAAGAAGCCAACCTTCTTTATGGAGATAGGTCATAAGCGGGACACTGTTGAACCAGTTATCAGCAAATATTTAATAATTTTTATACCTTGGTACAGTCTTTGTAAGCCGAACAACTACATTCGAACTAACTCCTAAATCAGGAAAATTATTTTCTACTATATTACTTTGTGCTCTAGCGTAAATTTCATAGTCATATGAGAACCCACTAATACCACTAAGCACAAAAGCTTTATAACCCCATTTATGGGGTTTCTTCGGGTTATATTGTTTGATGTTGGATCTTGCTTTTGTTGGAATTATCTATTCATCTACAGCCATAAATTCCACTTTAGGAACTTTCAACAATCGTTCACGGAGTTTACTTAGTAGGGGCCTTATTTTGAACAATTTGTCATGTCCATTGTTACCAGCTGGTATAAAATCGTAATTGTTATTGAAATGTGAAAATCTCTTAATTTTTTCAAATTTATTACATGACATTACATCTGCGACTAACGTGTGCTTCAAAGCTGTACTCCAATACATCCTCGTAGCTGGTAAATGTGCAACAGACATATAAATAACGATACCAATAAACTGCTCTAAATCTTCCACTGTTAGAGCAAGTGGTTTTGTTGGGCATTGTTGGGTGGAGTATACACATGACTGGTCAACTATGTAGTCTAAAATTTCATTTGTTATAAAAAACTCAAAAAATTGAATAGGAGAATCCAATTCAGTTATTTCTGGAGGCAGGTCCAAATTACCTAAAAATGCAGTGTCTGCATCAGAAAATTTTAGTTCTTCATTATGCCAATCTAATAATTTTTTTTCTTTTTCTTTTCCTTTAGTCTCTCTAGTCTTTCACTGAGAGGCATATCATCCTATCACTATCACTCATTTCAGGAATAGGTATATCGGTAGTATTTTCATTTTCCTCAGTATAGTCGTCATGTGATTCAGTATCAGGAACTACTTCAAAAGTTTCATCATCAGAATCTGACATGTCATCCTCACTATTATCTGGAATATCACGAAGGGTTGACTCATATCCGCCATAAAATAATTTTGGGTCCATTATGTACCTAAAAACCAAATAGAAAAAAATGTGTTGGTTCAGTCATATTCATGTCATAATTGCATACTGTGACATATATGGCACAGAGAAAATATTGGCAATAACTAGTATCTAATATATAAAAAAACACAAACTCACCTCAAGAATCTATCACCAAAGCCACACTTTCAACTTACAATATTTTTTCAAACAATAAACTTCAATAATATTCACAATACACAACTTGTAATTGTCAATTTCTCAAACGATCATCAGCTGTTGTGCGCCATTAAAAAAATTTATTGTAACTTTCGAATGTATCCACTAGATATCGCTACAATGCTATTGTACCATGCCATAGTTTATCAAAGTAATATCTGTGCGTCACAGAGTGTGTTTATAAACACAGACATATTTATAAATAGACTAAACACGCTTTGTGCCATAAATGGGCCAGTATGCGGTAAGGGGTTAAAGAGCCATCCATTGACACGTGCAAAACTTGCGACGAGTTTAATGTCTTTAAGAGACATGCTACTAGTAAAGATGACCGTGATGAAATCGATAAAAATCATAATGTTCACGTTCAAGAGGCATAAGAGGGTTATGACCGTAAACGTGAAGACAAAGAAAATGCAAAGAACACTGTTTACCAAAGAATTTTGGTTTTTGACTTACAACAATTTTTGCCTGTGCCGTACCTCACAACCAATATTGCATATTACAAAAGACTATTAACTATGTACAAACTAACCATCCGTGATTGTTCACAAGATAAAGAATCGTCAGGCTGTTGTATGTGGATTGAGCTTCAAGGAGGGACAGGATCAGATCAGATTGCCTCTTGTATTTTAAAAAAGCTTCTTCAGTTACCAACAAGTGTAGAGCAGGTAATTACGTACTCAGATACATGTGGCGGCCAGAACAGAAACATTAATATGGCAGTTATGTTTATGTATGCTCTGACAAAAAACGAGAATTTGAAGGTCATTGATCAAAAATTTCTCCTACCAGGTCACACACGTCTAGAATGTGACAGTGACCATGCACGTATTGAGCGGGCAAAAAAAAAGACTTGGGTCATCAGGATCTTCCAGCAGTGGGGGAGAAAATTATAGGATTATGGTTCCTCGTGATTAGTGTCAGTTTGTAAGAGCTATCCTTGGAAAAAAAAGCTTTAATGTGATTGAGATGAACTTACCAGATTTTAAAGCGTTTTCATCTCTTTTAGCTAGGAATAACGTTTTAGTTCATCGCAATCAGGACACTGAGAAAAAGCCAGTCGAGTGGCTAAAAATAAAATGGCTAAGATACACTAAGGATTTCATTCACTTCAAATATGATCTGAATCCATTTTCTCCATTTCGAACCCTAAACCTTATTCGTGACAGAAAAGGCCGCAAAACCTCTGCTACTAATCTTCAAGTTGGTAACTCGTATGGGGGTACCATTGGGATAAATCCTTTGAAAAAGAAGGACCTGTTATCAATACTAAGTTTAATAGATGCAGAGTTCCACAACTTATACAAGAAGCTCCCAACAACATCAGCAGCTCAGGAGTTCGATGAGTTGAGCGATACGCAGGAAGACTCGGAGTCTGAACACTAGTTTTTTTTTGTATATTAAAGAAAAATTAATTTCATAAGATGTTGAATTTTTTTCCTTGAGTACCTATATTGATATCAAAACTTAAAAATGTAAATATTTGCACAAAAATAACATGTTTTGTGATATTTTTAGTTCTGTTATCGATTTGCCAATTAAAAAAATATACCGGAGTAAAAGATGTAAAACCTGTTATGTTCAAAAACCTTAAATAACTCCGATATTTTGATATACTTCACTTTCATACTTGAAACTCCCAATATTTGGTGTTGAAGCTCTACAAAAAGTATTAACTATAAAATGTATGTTGAAGTATAGATTTGACTCATACAGTTTATCTTAAAATGGCTCTCCTGTAAAGTTACCGAAAGTCGACATATCAAGTTATGGCTTCTTTTCACAGATATATGGTCATAGTTTCTCCGGGATTACTACTCATCCAATAAGTTTGCGCTTTATTTAGATAATTTTTAAGTGGACCATAGACTCCAACATCAAGAGGCTGCAGGTGATGGGAGCAATGAGGTGGGAATTACAATAAAATAATATTATTTTCCTTGGCTTTGTTAACCACTTCTATATTCACATGTGAGATGTGGTTGTCCAGTAAGAGTAAGACGGGATCTTCTTTCGAAGGCTTCACATGATGAATAAAATGATCAATTAATTTTCCAAACTCTTTTTTAGTCATCCAGCCCGATTGATTTCCAACTCCTATGCATTCTGGTGGTACATTCCTAACAAATATGTCATTGTAACGAGTACGAGGAAAGACAAACATACAGGATATGGCATTGCCAATAGCATTTGTTGCTACTGCAAGTGTAACTAGTACACCTCGTTAAGCAGATGTTACTGCACCGACCTGCTTTATGCCTTTTCCTGCAACAATCTTCTTCGGCTTTTGCACGGTTGTGATACCTAGAAAATGAATATTTTTTACTTATTATCAAGCAGCCACAGACTGATTACGCAGTTGGAACTTCATACAATTTCTTGTTTTCGGACCACGTATGTCTCATAAACAGGCACAAGTAATTATAATTAGAAAACGTAATTGTACTTATACATGTAATTGTAATTAGAAAAGTATTTGTAATTTGAAAAGAAATTATACTTATAAGAAATAATTGCAATTTAAATAATATAATTATAAATTACAGTACCAACACAGATTTTTCTGCAATTACAAGTCCAAATTACTTTAACAAGAAAGTACTCAAATACAATCACAGATTACACAATAAAATATTATTATTGATTAATTTTTAACTAGGAATTACCCTGCTGTGCCTTGAACTAATTTCCAACATAAAGAATTTGATATTATTATTAAAATAAACGGTTTTAAGGATTAAAACTAACTTTTCCGCATCTGTGGCCCTGAACAATATTCTATCATAAAATTGTTACTTGTATACACTTCGGGGGATGTATCGTGCTAACAAACCGAAATTTCTCCAAAAATAACCAAAAATTCAGTATATCTGGATTTATAGGACCCCCTGTACTCTATCTAGTCAACTGAAAATCAATAGGGTACATCTGTGAGACACCTTGAACAATATTCAATCATAAAATTGATCAATCGTATACTCTCTGGAGGCTGTATCGTGCTAACAAACTGAAAATTCTCCAAAAATGATAAAAATGTGGTACTTCAAGTACCATAGCAGCCGTTGTACTAGCTTTAATGAGCTGAATATCAATAGGGTTCATCTTGGAGATGCTCTGAATAATATCCAATTATAAAATTGGTCACTTGTATATACTCCGGAGGCTGTATCGTGCTAACAAATTGAAGCTTCTCCAAAAATGACAAGAATATCGTACTTAAAGTACTGTAGCACTTGTTGTATTGGCTCCGGTGGGCTGAAAATCAAAAGGGTTCATCAGTGAGATGTCCTGAATAATATTCCATCATAAAATTGGTGACTTGTTGAACTCCGGAGGCTGTATCGTGTTAACAAACTGCAATTTCTCAAAAAAATGCAAAATGTCGTACTTCAAGTACCATAGCACCCGTGGTACTGGCTCTGGTGAATTTAAAATCAATAGGGATCATCTGTGACATGTCCTTAACAATATTCAATCATAAAATTGCTGACTTATTGCACTCCGGAGGCTGTATCGTGCTAACAAGACATATAAGGAAAAGTGGCCGACGACAACGACGACGACGACGACATACACACAGGATCTTTTTTCTAAAAACCGTTTTTTCGGGTTGTTGTTGATGGAAAACGTGAAAATAACTCAAAAAAACATTTCAAAATTCCAACTTTTTTTGGGGTAAACCAATACTTTTCTCGCATATAGAAAGGTTGGGCGGAAAAGTAATATTATAGTAAATTTTTATTACTTTGTATTTTTATAATATTGGGCAGGTTTTTCCGGGTTCCTTGTACCTCTCGCCCACATAGTATATTCGTCAGTAAATCGCCTAAGGCGCCATTATAATTAGCGATGTTATAAATTAATTTATTATTCATTATTATTGTCAATGTCAATGATCATATTTTAAATTCAGTAAAAATATTTAGTTTCATAAATTTTAATTAAATTAAATTAACTCTTGAATAATGTAACGTATACTTGAACAAAATTAGTGGAGTCCAATGTGGTCTAAAAATGTTAAGCAGACTGACTCACAGCTTAAATTATGCAGATCAATATCCCTCGGTAGCTCATTATTTCTTTTTAAAAAACCACGTAAATAAATTCATTTTTGTTTAAATTATATTATGTATCACATCTAAACTGATGCATTATAGAATTTATTTCATTTGATTGGTACACATTGTATAAATATAAAAAATAATGGAAGTAAATCAGACGAATGGTAGATCGTTGTAAAATATTTAGAATACCTTAATACAATATTTCTCTAACCTTGTTAGTTTTTGAGATAAAGTCTGAAAAAGTGCGCTGAAGATATACTTATTATATTGCATATCTTCTCGTGGTTTAGAAAAACATCCATATGTGTCTGACATTAGTAACAAGAAGTTCCACATGAGCCAAGAGATTTATTAGAACGCCACGTCAGTCACTGATATCCGACGCAAACGATAAATTTGCTGTATCTTTCAAGATCTTAGCCTACCAGGAGCAAAATCTGAAAATTGCTTCGCTTACTACGGAAAAATAAATAAAATAGACTTAGTTCTATAATGCTAGATTGTTACTATTGGAAAATTAAATTCTAGTGCTGTGTTAGGAGTCAATGAATATTTAGTGCCAAGTAGATGTTTTGCGTAGTAGCATTTATGTGGTTGTTTATCTGTATGCTCGTAAGTGTTCACTGTATCTGATTTCAACATTTCTAAGGGTTTGACCCAAATAGACAGCATTACATTCTTATATATACCAGACTTCTTTAACGGAGATATTTTACTTTTCCGCCCAACCTATCTAATATGCGAGAAAAGTATTGATTTACCCCAAAAAAAGTTGGAAAAATTGTATTGTGGTATTTTAAATATTTCTTCCAGTTTACTGGTTTATTGTATAATTAAATCAGTAAATTAAATTATACGTTTTCAAAAGTCTCTTAAAAATTTCGAGTCTTTTTTTTTCAGAGATAAATAATGAGCCATTGAGAGAGTTTAGTTTTTTTTTCAATATCGACTGAATGAGTCACTGCCCTGTAAACATTTCCGTTCTAATGTTTCTTCTGCGAACCGCATTACACGTCTTCGTGTAACATAAAGATGACCAATTTTTGTAGTTAATTATGCAAGACGACTACTATAGCTGTACATTGAATGTTACCTTTTTTCATTACGGATTTGTTTCATAATGTTATAATCCTCGTTTTTCCAATAATTACTCAATAATAGTCAAAATGTGATTTGTTTGATGCAGGAATCCAATACTAGAAGACATGAAAATACCTAAAGGTCTAAATACAGGCTACTAAGAAGAACGAATAAGATAGTAAGGACTAGGATACAAATTGCAGAGCAGACATCAGAGGAGTTTATAATGGGCAGAGGAATAAAGGGACAGTTAAAGCCCGTTACTGTTTATACTTATTATGGACAAGAACATTAAAAGACAATGTGAACATCTGAGTACAATAAATGGATACAGAAACATGGGACTAGTAAAAATGAGTAGCTTACTATATGCCAACGATGTGGTTTTAATAGCGAATTGCAAAAATCAAATTCCAAATTAAATATAGAACAATACTTTAGAAAGGGTAACGACATGAATATCTTGGAAAGAATGATGAAAGAAGACGAGTATAGATGTAGAGATATCTAACAGGGCAAATAAATCAACAAAAATTTACTATGCACTAGATAAAACAATCGGGGGAAACATTTTGATGTGAAAATGAAAATATGTAACGTAATAGCAGTACTAACTATAATATGTGCATCAGAAAATTGGACAATTGGGGGAAAAATAAGACAAAAATAATCGCAATGGAAACGCAACAACTAAGAGACTAGCGGAATGAAGGATAAAGAATGAAGGCATAAGAAAAGTTACAAAGCAAGAACCAATAATTAACAAGAAACAAATGAATGGGGTATGGACATCGTATAAATAAAGTGAGATAGATTAACGAGAAAAATAATGAAGGCAGGAAACACTATTAAAAACGAAGGGGGAGACCAAGGAAGAAAATAGATAGACCAGAATGGATAGGAGAAGGAGATGGAGAAGTAGAAGGAGACGAAGGATAAGGAAAAAGAAAAAGAGAAGGAGGAGGAGAAGGAGGAGGAGAAGAAGGAGACGGAGAAGAAGTAGTATTTCATTGTATTAAACAATATTCATATTTATTTTGTTGGTGTAATTAATATAGTTAAAAATTGGTGTATTGGAATGAGGAGTCGGGTCACATTCTGTGAGATCCGGATTGGTTGCCAGAAGATCTGGAAGAATATTGAATTAGTATCAGCAGTTATGGAGAAACTTGAAACAGTGTCTGAAATTTGGGAAGAAAAAATGTAGGGATTCTTACAAATGATATTCATATGCCACCATTGATGAACAGCTGGTTGGGTTTCGCGGTTGCTATCCCTTCAGGATGTATATGTCTAGTAAGCCTGCCACGTATGGTATAAAATTTACTATTCTATGTGGTGTTTCCACTAAGTACCTCATGGGCAATTGGTTTTTGAGCATGCCCCTTGCAAATGAGTTTCTTGAAATATAAGCTGACTGTCGTTGGTACCCTGAAGAAAAATAAAACAGTGATTCCAGCACAGTTTATAGAGAATAACATGCGGAATATGCAAACATCATTGTTTGCATTTGATGCTAGTAATAATATATCGCAGGTGTTATATAAGACAAAACCAAATAAACTGGTACTTCTATTGTCTTCTATGCATTCCAAAGTGCAATAAATGATTCTACGTATAAACAAACCAGAAATTATCCAGACTTACAACGCTACAAAAGGCGCAGTGGATACTTCTGAACAGATGTGTATAACACAAGCTGCAATAGAAAAACAAAAAGGTGCCCACTTTGCGTATTTCACAAGATGATCAACATGACATGTATAAACGCCTTTATTATTTATTTACATAATGTTATATCCCATGAAGAAATGCCCTTGCCCAGAAATTTGTTTCTACTTGAAATGATAAAAGACTAACTGAAGATTGGCAGTTTCGACGTCTTGAGCAACGCAATCTGAGATCACTGTAAAATAACTGGGGCTGTGATCGTCCTTAGACCTTCTAATAGCTAGTTGAGAGAAAATGGATTGTATCACGCGAATGAATAATCTTTATGAGATTAGTAACTAAGCCCTTATCTTACCTTGCGTGCCTGATCTGCGGTCTTCTAGGTGGATGCAGAAGTCTGGGGCTTCTTTCTTTCAGGTAGATTGGAGACACCACATACACAACTCAAAATCTCGTTATAACCTCTCGATTCGATTTCAGCTTAACAATTCAATCTATCGTTTCTGCTTCTCGTCGACTTCGCACGACAAGGGCCGAGAAGTTACGAAGAAGCAAATTATATTTAAAGACAATTGATAAAAAAAGAAATAAAAGAATAATAATAGAAAAAAAAGACAATTATATACACAACACAAAGTAGCGGCGACGCGACAGTCACTACTGACGAACATGCTAGTAGAAGACAGCATGTAGACTTAGACTAACAGGATCAAAAGGGTCGAAGGACATATTGTTCTACTACATAAATATTGCCTTGGATGAATAAAACCGATTTGTGGGGAGCATCAGCTAAAAATATGTTTTCTTGTTCAGTTTAATATGTTTGACATTTAATGTAACCTTTTTTACTTCCATTTGATTTTGAATGTTTTATTATCACTACTTTTCAATTTTTCCGTACTTAAATATTCTTAAAGAGTTCTATATGTTACATGCGTCAATTTTACGTCCAATGCCAGTAACAGCCGAAAAAGGCACCATTCCATTCTAGGGTTAAAAGAATTATCAGCCAATATTTTTATTTCCAAAATTGTCATTTCATAACATGCATTAAAAAAGTTGATTTAATAAAAGTTTGAGATGTTTTATTAATGTAACTTCTTCGCAGTCATCTGCTGAACCTGATGGGAACACAATTATACTTTCAAAGTAATACACAAGTACAGTTTTCAAGCAGGACACAATTGTGATTAAAAAAGTTTTTCATGATACATTGGTTATATAAAAAATAAAATAAACTGTGCCTCCTCTGTTATTCTGACGAATAATTTATTATCTAATCTGGGTATGACCTAAATATGCTTTAGAGATCAATACATTTGGGTTTGGTTTATAGTATTTTTATTTTATCTTTTATTTACACATCCTACCTTATGTAAATAAATTTTACTAAATGGCAGGATTAAAAAATCATGAAATATATATTTGAGCGGTTTTTTCTGTTGAACATAAAAATACTGAATGTGTCAAGTTGAAAGATTCTAGGTCTGTTCCAACCAACACAAAAACCGTATAATTACGATACAAACCCAGTTGACCTGCTGATTAGTGAATATAATACGTCTGTGTAATTTACATCAAATTTGCTGCGTTACTGAGATTGTACAGTACTAGAACGGTATTTACTTCGGTTGGAACAGACCTAAATTCTTCTTCTTTTGGAAGCCGTGAAGGTTTTAAAAATAACTATTTGAAGATAAACATGAGACGGCAGGTAAATCAAACCGAAAGAAGAATATATACCTAAATATGAGAGAAGGAACCAATAGACCCGAATTTTCAACAATAATTAATTTTTGAGTAATATATGGTAACCAGGCGATATATTTTCCCGGCGATCGGAATCTTTCGCCGAGAAATATTGCAGACCTACGAGAAACAATACACTTTTCATAAATATATTTAGTAATTTACATAATCGATACAAAGTTTGTTTGTGCCCTAATTATAGAGATTGACCAATTTATATAATTTTTTTGATACTGATTATTCTGGCATCTGGCAACTTTCGGGCCATTTTGGCCTCATATGAAGGTAAAATGGGACAATGATAAGGCAAAAAAGACCAGTATACAGCAAAGCAACTAAAGACACAGATAAAAACAACTGCAACGTCCTGATCTTCAACACCAGTGCAGGGATAATCTGTCCATTAGTTACATTTAGTGTAATGTGGAATCTGAGGACAAACAATGACAATACAAACACTCCAAGTCAATATCTTCTTTGGCAGAACAGGCGTCTGTTTTTATAAAGTTGCGGGTATTTTTATTCTTGTTATTTTTATTCCTTTACTGTCTTTCTTCTCTTCAGCATCATCAAAACGAATTTTTCTTTTACTAGGTTGACTAGATCGTACACCAAAGACTTGAAATCCTTCCATATTTTTCATATAAGCTGCAAGTTATTTTATCTGCTCCTTATTAAAAATTGCAGTGAACCTCCCCATCTTCTTGATGCTGATTTATAAAACTTTTGATTTTTAGTTGTATAAATATGTAACCGCCATTTTAATGTCGTTTTTGGATTTTCTGTAGCCTTTCTGAGCCTCATCACTCTGGTGCAAATCGCTTGAATCACCTGTTTTATAGGTTCTTCTGTCGGTCTCACTTTCTTTTGTAGTTATTAACTATCTGTAAACAACAACTTACACACACTACACCTAAAATGCATTGTAGAGACGCCTCATGATAGTCTCTACAACAACCCCATTTTATTCTGAAATTAGTCTAAAACCAAGCAAGAATTGAATGATAAAAAAACAGAGGAAAATAAGTGGTACAAAGAAAAACAGAAGCTGTTGCTGGATGCGCTGTTGACGGAACTACAATCAAATAGTCAAAAATGCGGTAACCTCAAAAACATTCACCTAAAGATAGACGAACTAAGTCACTCATAAATCCATAGTAAACACGATCAATCGTTAGGCATTTTCATGTATAAAACAGAAAAAGAAATGACAATAATAAGTAATAATAATTTTATTTGTATGTATGTTTATAAAAATATAATTTCTTCCGGGTAAATAATTCTCAGTAATAATTAATGTTTCTTAAAAAAAATGTAAATAACTCAATTTGAGAAATTTTTACTATGAAGACATTTTTTGTTTCTTTGATAAAGACGGTTCTCTGTAATTCATTTTTCTTCTCGAGTACACCCTGCAAAACTGGCAGTTGCGGTATTATTATCTGCTGTATTAAAGACACGCCGCTAATAATCTTTTTTTTCTCTCAACAAGACATCCTTTGAAAATACGCAAATTGCCTGAATTAAGTGGATTTCTTTGTGTGACGTGATATAAAAACTTGCATTTAGACACAGGGAGCAAAATCTTATTATAAAAGACAATAATACAGCGTTGTCGGGTATGTAGATAAATAGCGATAGTCTGAAATATATACATTAGATCTATATTACATTTACATTTACCTAACAGTTAAGTTTGTATTCCGATAATAATTGTGTTTGCGCATCAGTCACTATTTTAGTAATCTCCACATATCTAGCGTACTCAAAAATTGATATTTTGTCCTTTTTAATCCAACGACTTACACTTTCACGGGCTGTTTGTTGTCGCTGGTATGTAGGGGAGACCGGGGACAATTGTAATATGTTAAATTTCGACCTTCGTTGGCGTTAGAGGTGCGTGTCGATGTAGTTTCAGCTAGAAATGTTATGTAACAGGTAAAATTTGAGAACAAGTTCTTACTGTTTGGCCAGTAATTTAAAAAAATCTAGTCTCTCCAGCTGATCTGCGTTGGAACAAGGTTGATGAATGATATAAGCATTCACTGAAAACATCCACAATTCTGTAAAACTGAGCCATTGGCCAGCGTTGCGTCCTTCTACTATAGAAATATTTAGTGGTTTTCTCGTCTACAGCATCCACACCAGATTTTGTGTTATTATAATATGCATTAATTTCAGGCAAATCGCCATCATCCTGATTGCAGTGATGCATCGAAGAAATAAGGATAACAGCTTTATTTTTCTTTAGTACTCTGGAAATTAACGTTTTATTACTTGTAAAGCAATATAATGTAGAGAGTTCGGCTCTGACAGAACAAGTGACTAGTCTAGTTTTGTGCAGTTCTCGAAACATTACAAATTTAGTTAGTTTAAACCTTTTTTTATTAGTTTTGATCAGTGAGAAGTACTTTCAGAAACTGTAAGTTCACTTTACTTATATTGTTCTTCAAATTATTTAAACTTCGTAAATTCTACATCATAAACACGGTCAATTCAAGTAATACATCACCTATAAAAAGCAACAAACTAGTTTCGCATGCTACTATTTACTAATAGCGGCCAGGGACGTATTCCAAATTCCGGCCAAATAAAATCAAATTTTAATTATGTCTTCTATCAATGATTCACAGTCAAATACTCCCACAACAGTTATTAAAAGTTATTCATCAGCAGTCAACCAAGCTGTTTTTCCAAGCAAGCAACAAGCAATCGTTTTTTGCGCTATCAACAATGCCAAATTACAGGATTACCTTATCCCATTAGGATCAATCATTCAACCAAAAAATATTATTTTTTCATCAAGGCTTTCGAACAATCGTGTTTGTATGTACTTAGCAAACAAATCAGTAGTTGATAACTTCATGAACAATTATGGCTCCATAACCGTCAACGGCGAAAAACTAGTAGCTCGTCGACTCAAACTCCGGCTGATAGAATCATACTTTCCAATGTAAGTCCAACCATCCCACATCAGCTGCTAACAGATTAAATATCAAAAATAGGTCTAAATCCAGTTCCTCCCATGACGTTTCTAAGAATATATATATATATATATATATATATATATATATATATATATATATATATATAATGTAGATCCCACCTGTCTTAGTTTGGAGGGAAGAAATTCTTTAGGTATTTCTCGTTTGTTTTTGTTCATGGTTCCAACGTAAGTAAGCTTATTTTGCAAAAGATAATCAGAGAGCTCTATTGAAGAGTACCAGTTATCACCCCTAATATTTCGGTTGCTTCCAAATTGTGGTTTGGAGAGGCGAACAACAGCTTGCCTTGGAATAGCAAACCGTTTTTCTTCATTTGTAATATCTTTTAAGGAGTCAGTACCCTTGCCACAATAAATATATGTATTGTATATATAGTGGGCTCGGGCATCAACAAGGCATTGGACTTCCAGGCCATATTTTACAGGTTTTCTAGGTAAATACATCTTAAATTTGCACCTGCCTCTAAAGCCGATCAGCATTTCATCGACAGTTGCATTGGCTCCTAAAGCGTAACTTGATTGAGAGTTTTGGTTAAATTTTTGAAATATATGTGATATCGCTGCAGCCGGGTCAGTTTTTACTCTTAGGATTCTCTCTTCATGAGTGTCGAACCTCACTCAGGCAAGCTAATAAAACAGCAAATTTTTTCGTCGACATTACCAGTTGAACAATTTCACGACCAGTCCCGTCTGTTGAAAAGATTGATTTAATGGCCTCATTATTAGACTTAAAGGCAGCAGTTAATAGCAGAAGTCCAAGAAAACCATTTATTTCAATGGAATTTGTTTCTCGGTACTCTGTGCGATTCTGATTGCCTGGTTTATTACGAAATCCCGGAATTTTTAAAATTGTGTATTACACAACAATATCTATGATATCTTGAGAGAATATTTGCCTCCATATTTACCCTACACAGTGTAACGCGAAAAATTCGCCGAGTTGTCGGAGGTTTAACGATTGGCAAGCTTGTTGACGAAGATAATCCAAAGCACTGTATGCGCGAAGTGGTCAGTCCTTCATTTGCCGTCAACGTGTAAACACACACTTCCAACATAAAAATTTTGCATGTGCTCTGGAAGCCATAAAGTAATTTGCGAAAAACCTGACAATCCTTACGTAGGGGAAGAAAATAGGGCTTAAACCAACAGCTGGCAGCTCTGACCCGTTAACCTACTGGTCCAGAAAGGGCCGATGACTGAGAATACCAGTAGAAATTAGTGGAATTGCGTAATTCTTGGTAAATTTCCGTAGACAGCGTTGGTTAGAAGGATTCATTATCAAGGTAAATGGTTGAAAATACTTTCTCGGAATTAACAGTTTTATAGGTATATTAACGTAGGAATTTTAGCTTTGAATCGTAGTTTATTGGAGTATGTAATCTGGATCTCATGAGATAGTTTCGATATATTTCACAAATTCTTATTAGTTCATTTTCGTTATTGCTTTATATTTTTTTTGAAATAAGAATATATCACGGGGGCTGTATAAATATTCAGGGATGTGTCCAACGACATAGTTTTTTTTTTATTTACAAGCAAGTCGCATCTACCACTGGGGTAATTAGCGACACAAATATGGGTTGTTTATAGTTTAGTTAATATGTTAATGTCACTTAGATATTTAAAAAGGTTCTGTGTATTACAGTTTTCGCCAAGAACTTGATCTAAATTGTTGCTGAGGTTGTTATCTTGTCTTGATTGTTGGAATTTTGGGCAATAGGTTATTAAATGTTTGACAGTAAGCTGGATCTTACATAATTCACATTTTGGGGGTTCACTTTTAGTAATCAAGTAACTATGAGTAAGTTTGGTGTGGCCTATTCGTAACCTAGTCAGTTTAACTTGAAGCGATCTTTTGTTTGTTGGCTGCGCTCGAGGTTTCACTTCCGGTTTCACGTCGCGTAGTTTCGATTGGGACGATTGCCACTCGATTTGCCACAATTTTAGCACTTTTGATTTAAGTAGCGGTTTTATGTCGTTATACACTACCGTTTGCACTTCACTCACGGTTTCACTAATTGCTGCTTGTCGTGATTTGCGGTCGGCTTCTTCGTTTCCTTGAAGGCCAGTATGAGAAGGAACCCAAAGTATTTCCACAAAGTTATTGGAATGTTGCAACTGCGATAATTCGACTTTAATTTGGAGGGCTATTGGATATGTAGGATAAAGTTGATTGATAATATGGATTGAGTTAAGAGAGTCTGTTATTATGAGGGATCTTGAAGTATTTTTTGTTTTTATGTGAATAAGTGCTTGAAGAATGGCGTATAGTTCTCCAGTGCAGACGCTGCTTATTTCGGGTAACTTGAATTGTAGTGTACTGTTTTGCATGATCACTGCCGCGCCTACGCCATCAGAGGTTTTGGATGCGTCTGTATATGCGAGGTGAAATTGTGGATATTTGTCAAGTATGGAGGCAAATGTTTTCCTAATTAGGGTATGGGGGGTTTCTAATTTGTTAAATTTGCACAGTGAAGTGTCGCTGGGAGGGATATTGATCGACCATGGAGAGGGAGTTTTAATTTTGTTGGAAAGGAAGCGGGGACGTTTGATTTGGAGTTCTGTGAGAATTTTACTAGCTCTTGCATAGAATGGTGGGTCTGTTTTGATATTTGCCGAATGTAAAGTTTTGTAGTGCTTGGTCAGTATGCTAATGTAGACTGGATTCTGCTGGTTTGTGCTGATGGATAGTGCGTATGAAGCGGCAAGGTATTTTCTCCGGAGTTGTAGAGAAGGTTCCCCGGTTTCGCACTGTAGGCTTTTTATTGGACTTGAACAGAATGCTCCTGTTGCTATTATTAGTGCTGTGTTTTGAATGGTTTCGAGTTGGTTTAGAGTAGTTTTTTAGCTGTTGCGTATACTATAGAGCCGTAGTCTATCTTTGAGCGAATGAGTGTTTTATATATGTGCATTAGACAGGTATAGTCAGATCCCCAGGATTTGCTTGAGAGTGTTTTCATAAGGTTTATACCGTTTTGGCATGATTTTTTAATATGTAGTATGTGTTTCTTCCAGCTGAGTTTTTTGTCAACAATCATTCCAAGAAATCTGATGTTATCGACATAGTTTAGGGAAATGTTGTTAAGTTTGAGTTCAGGAGACACAGGATTGTGTTTTCTAGAAAATAATATGCATTTGGTCTTCTCTGTTGAAAATTGCAGTCCCGTGAGTTTAGACCAGTTTTGAAGTTGGTTTAATGTTTCTTGGATGTGTTTCTGAAATGAGTCGATGTTCTTACCTTTGGAGAATATTACCAAATCGTCAGCATATAACCTGCCTTTGACTAGTTTGGAATGATGGTTTAATATGTCGTTGACCGCGATCAGGAAAAGTGTTGAACTAATGACTGATCCTTGGGGAGTCCTGTTAGTTTGTTGTTTTAGAGTTGAAGTTGTGTTATTGGTACGAACACGAAAGAAACGATTATTAAGAAAATTTTGTATGAATTTTAGGATGTTTCCTTTGATGCCCCATGAATGAAGAGTTTTGATAATGCCATGACGCCACGCTGTATCGAAGGCTTTTCTGATATCGATGAAAACTGCAAGGCAATCTTGTTTATTCGAGAAAGATTCGTGGATTTCGGATTCCAAATCAATGAGATTGTCTAATGTTGACCTGTTTTGACGGAAAACGCTTTGTTCTTGTATTAAAAGGTTTCTGTCTTCTAATGTCCACAATAGTCTTTTGTTTATGATTTTTTCCATTATTTTGCTTATTGCGTTGGTAAGAGATATTGGTCGGTATGAAGTTAACTTAGTTCTTGGGTAGTTTGCCTTTGGTATGGGTATGACGATTGCCTGTGACCACGTGGATGGGAAAATATTTTTTGTCCAGATTAGGTTGAATATTTGGAGAAGGTATGACTTGGCAATATGAGGGAGTTTTTGGAGAAAGATTAATGGAATATTATCAGGTCCTGGGACAGAATTTTTGGTTGTGCCTAAGGAAAAATTAAGTTCGTCTATAGTTAACGGGATATTAAGTATGTTGTTGTCATGGTCATCGTAATCTAAGAATTCGGCTTCTTTAGTAGTTTTAAATTCCAGAAATTCTTGTGAGTAGTTTGAGTTGCTCGAGTTGTGCTCAAAATGTGTTGCAAATAATTCGGTCATGTCTTCGTTAGTTGAGACTATGCTATTGTTGTGAGCTATAAAAGGAATTTTTGTAAATTTGTTTTTTCCTAATATTTTTCTTAGATTTTGCCACACGGTACTTAAAGGTGTAGAGCTGTTTATGTTGGATGCGAACGCTTTCCAGGAGTTTTTTCTAGCATTCTTTGTGATGTATCTTGCTTGGGCTCTTCTTCTCTTATAGTCTACTAGGTTCCCCAGTGATTTATTTCGTTTTAATTTATTAAATGACGCTTTGTATTGTTTAATAGCTTTATCGCATTCAGTATTCCACCACGGCAATGGTGTATGTTTTTTTAGTGCTTTTGTTTTTCCTATAAATTTTTCTGCTGCATCTGTGATAATTTTTGTGAATGAGTTCAAAATGTTGTCGATGTTATGGTTTTCTAGATTAACGGGAAGTAGAGCGACGTTTTCTTCAATGTAATTACTGAAATTTGGCCAATCAGCACGTTTTATTTTCCATTTTGAAACAGTAGGGTATGTAGTGACGGAGTTTTAATCGGAGATCGTGATTTTGATTGGATAATGGTCGCTTCCATATAAATATGGTATAGTGTCCCAGGAAATTAGAGGTGAGATAGTTGGATGGCATATTGATAAATCGATTGCTGATTTCGTGCTTGTGTGAACATTAACTCTTGTAGGCCTACCGTCATTTAAAATATTTAGATTATGTGCATCTAGGATGTTTCCGATTGTTCTGCCTTTTGCGTTAAAACCTGTTGATCCCCAAATAGGATTGTGGCTATTAAAATCACCCAGTAAAATTAGAGGTGATGGAACTTGTGACAAAATGTTAGTGATGTCTTGTGAGGTAATTACTTGATCAGGAGGGATATATATGTTGCAGATATTAATTGTTTGAGGAATTTTGATAGAAATTGATATTGCTTCTAAGTTTGTATTAAGTGTTATATTGTGTGCTTCGTATGAAGTATTTACATAGATGGCTACGCCTCCGCTTGCTTTTCCCGCGTTGTTTCTGTTTCTGTAAAAACAGGAATAATTGTTGAAGTTGTGATTGTGTTGTCCTTTGAAATTAGTTTCTTGAAGACAAATAATTGATGGTGAAGTTTCGTGTATAAGTATTTTGAGCATTTCATAATGGGTGTAAAACCCATTTATGTTCCATTGCAATAAATTGAAGATAATATTATGCAAGTTCTGTTAGGGATTCCTGAGATGTGGCAAGGGAAACGTCAGATTCGGCATCTTCACCTGATTTTAAAAGCTTCAGTTGTTTCATAATTCTCTTTTTTGTTTTAGTGCATTTGGTCTTTATTTGGCGGTCAGAGGTATATGAATGTATTTTGGTTAAGAGTTGTAATAGTTCTAGTATATCAGAGGTATAATCTTTTGCTGTACTGAGAGGGTCCACTGATCCTTGTACGTTCTCAAAAAAATCGATTGTTTGTTCGAAAGATATTATTTGAGTTTCATTGTCGAATAATTCTTTGATAGGTGCCATTTGATTTTCCAGTATGATAGTTGATTTAGAAGTGGATTTCGCTTTTTTGAGTTTTGCATCTGGTTTACTGAAGCTTGTGTAAGATGTTGTAGTATCGGAAGGAGGTGTTATGATTTCGGTAATATTTCTTTTCGAAGCTGCTTTATTTTTTGGGTTTTCGATGTCAGTAGCCGTCGATGTTTGTGGAGAATTTGATATTATTTCTAGGGATCTTTTGATGCTATGTGTTTCAGCAAGGTGAGTGATATTCGAAGCTGTGGTAGCTGTTGTTATATTTGCTTCGATGGGCATGGTGGTTGAAATTGAAGATATATCTGTTAGTGGCTCAGCGCTTTGCTCGTTTACTGAGTTTAGAGTAGATTGACTGGTTGTAGTTGTTGAGTTTGGTGAAGAAGTGTCGTCTGTTGGTTGGGGAGGTAACTTTGAAGTGCAAGTGCTAGGTAAGTGACCATGTTGTTTGCAATGATAACACAAATTATCTACAGCGAGAAAAATACGGTATGTGGTGTCATCATAAGTTATCAAAACTGAGTCTGGTATTGGAATTGTGGGAGGTACAATGTATACTTGCCTCCTGAAACTGAATATGTGTTTATAGTTGGGGTTGGTGGTGCCTATTCTTCAAAAGGAAATTGCAGAAGACAGCTTGAAGCCGAGTTGTTGAAGTTCCCTCTGTAGTACGTCGTGTGGAATGGTGGGACATACATTGGATAAAAGTAGCCTTTCGTTTGGTGTGATAAGTCTGCGTGCTTGTATCACTTCGTTATTGATCTTTATGCGCCCATCATGTTTAATGATAAAATCATCTACGATTTCCTTACTTGAGAGGTAAATACATATCCGATTGTTTGAAATTCTAGATGTGAATAATATGTTTTTCGGACTTATCGTGGAGCCAATAGCCAGGAGATATTCTTCTAATTTAATATTGTTTAGAGAACTAAAAACGATGGCTTGAAGTTTAGATGGGAAAGTGGGTATGGTAGGTTGTTGAGGTTGGCTAGCTACTTTGGAGTACGAAGGTTGAGATGAAGGTGGAGGTTGAGGTAAGACTTGTTGTTTTGGTATCGTTGAATGTTGAGTTGGAATTGAGCGTTGAGCTGAAGGTACATGTTGAGATAAAGGTGACTGATTATTGATGTTGTCGCTGGTTATAATATTGTCGGTTTCCATGTTCCGCTAAGGTTCGTTTTGCCTGAATACGGCTCTGTCCCGCATCGGACCCAACTGATAAGGCTGGTAAATGGTAGGATACCGGTTTTAATTGTTATTGAATGAATGTGTTTATGTTGAAATATAACACAATTTCTTAATAAAAAAGCAAATTTAGGCTTACTTTGTTAGTCCGTGTCATTCACTATGTAGTTATGATCACTTGTATACTGTTTTTATTTAAATTATTTATGATATTTCACTGTGATGTACGAATTTCTCGGAGCTGATTTTAAAAACACGTTGTGTAGTTTTCGATCAGGGCCGACCACATAGTTTTTATATTATGGTTTTTTTGATATCGTAGTTTTTTTTGCTAAGCGGAAAAAAACCAGTCAGATAGTTTTCTCAGTGTAAATGGCTTTTATACAGTTAAAAGTCAGGATGTATGATTATTTGCGAATTTCGGGTGTTGTTAATATAGGCAGTATAATGGGATATTACGGGGGGACGTCGAAAATTTTACCGGGGTAAAATGTAAACCCTATGTAGAGGCTAATTCGTTTCTCTATTTTAGGGTTTTTATGGATATTAAATCACTGATTGGAGATTAATGAGTCAGTGAGACCAGTTCCAGGAGAGCTGGAATATTCTGGAGCGACTTCAGTTCCTGTTCTGGGTCCGGAAAAAGGATAAGTGAACAGTTTTCCTTTTTATTCTGCATTCATTTGTAAATTCACCTTTATGCGTCACATTTCACAGTTTTTTTATGTAAAGTTTTATTTCTCTTTTTGCGGCAATTACTATAGTTTCGCTTTACACTTGTATTTAAAATTTGTAATCTTTGCTTATAGTTTAAAATATTGGGCTGTTGGCTCTGAACTCTAGGATACTACGGTACGTACCTGGGTACTGCGTTATTTAGTGGATTTTTCAAATTCTGACGATTTTATGTAACGCTAAGCTCGTTTGCTATTTAAATTTTATGCTTATGCATTTATTTATGTTTATATTCTTATTGGTATAAATTGCGGAAGTGTGAACCCTTGTAACTTGTACATTGTTAATTTTTGGTATATATTATCATTGTATTTTGAGATATTGTACATGAACCATTTGGTCGTTTCTCTATAATTATAGAATTGAGTCATCGGTGTAGTTTGGAGCCCTCAGCTCTTCTGCACCCTGAGTTTGAAGCCTTCAGCTCTGCTCAGCATTTATAGAACCTGCTTGTCAGTTATTTACTTGAGTCGTAACTGACAATTTAGTTAGCAATTCTAGGATTTATGTAGATTCCGGCCTTCAACCTATCAATATTCTGAATCTACAGCCTTCAGCTCAGTTCAGACATTATTTGGGACATTATTGTAGTAAAATTGTAATAAATATTTGAAAAGAGACCTTTGGTCCAAAGTGACTAATTAAAACTTTAATCAGGGGATACTTGCTGACTTTTATTTTCTTATGATAACTTACCTTTCAGTTTAACCTTTGGAGTGTGTAGTGAGTGTTGTTAACCCACTGAGGAGTTGTGGGCTAATTAAAGAAGTCTTGGGTGCTTGCCAAAACTTCTCTGGCGCCCTTTTTGTAAACTTAATAATAATTTTTTTGAAGAATCCACCCCTTCTTCGACTCGAAGCTAGTCGACTGGCGAGCACGGGTTGTACCACGTGAGACAACCCGCATACCTATAACGAGCACTGAGAGGGTTGGTAGGTTTTCTCGTTATAACAGATATACAAAAAAAGTTAAAAGTGGTAATGAAAAGCCCAAAGATGGCTACAATTTTCATAATAAAATATTGCCCTCAGAAGACGAGGTAATATTTTGTGATTACATTCGCAATTCAGCTGACACGAACTTCGGCCTTAGACCTTCTGATATTCGTTCTCATAAATTACAGCCCTTAGATCGGAGTGTTTATGGGGCACTAAAATCATATTTGAACATGGATAAAAAATAATCCCGGCCAAACTATGAGTATTTATGACTTACCGGGAATTGTTGCTGAAGCACTACCAAAAGCTACTGCACCAGTCTATAAAATAAATTGATTAAAAATGAGTGGAATCTATCCTTTTAACTGGGATGTCTTTCAGGATCATGAGTTTGTTCCGTCTTTACCAACTGACAGGCCGTTGGATCATATTGATGATGGTTTAGTAGCAGAACCGAACAGAAACAGAACACCTCCAGATATTATTTCTGAAGAAGTATAGATACTATCTACGTCCAAAAAACCTGACGAAGACATGATGTGTTGCCCGGAACTGGAATTGTTCAAATAAATAACGATTCGAAGCCATCAACTTCTATTCAAACTGATGAATTAAATGCTAACAAGGAATTGTTAGAACACATTCAACCCTTTCCAAAAGCTCCTATGACTGCCACGAAAAATGTCAGCAAAAGAAAGAAAAGGTATCAACAGAAACTCGAGAGAGAAACGGAGAAGATTGCACTAGAAAAGGAGGCAGCAAAACCAAAAAAGAGGGATTGTAAAAAAGAAAAAGGGCATTGAGTTGGGCTCCTCAGATAATAACGACGCCTTGTGATTGTATTGCTTAGAGGCATGATCTAATGATAAGGAGAATAATGGGTGAAATGCTAAAGTGTAAAGGATGGGCTCATTCCGAATGCAGAGACGATGATAGTGCTTTTTTTCTTTTATATTGATTGTAGGGAATAAGTTTATCATTGAACTGCCGTTTACGTTTTATTTTATTATGTTATAGTTTTAAAGGTTTGTTTTATTTTTATTTGTGTTTTTATATTCAAAACGAATATATTTTGATTTTTTATTGATGTTTCTATGTTATATTATGATGTTGTTAAATTGTCACGCAGTCGGTTACATTTCTCTCCAGGGGTGGTACAATTGAATCGCTGATTTCAGAAAGGGTACATGTTATGTTTTCTGTCATTTTGTGATTATGAGGTCATTCGAAAGTTCAGACCAAGGCGCATCGTTGGGTGTAAAAAGGATGTATGTACTAAAATTCCTTATGGACAATAATAATCATATTAAAAACCGTTGAGTGCAGAAAAGGTCTAAGTCATTGCCTTGTACCCTTTCTGCATTCAATTTTTTCTTGAGAATAAGTAAACAGGTGGCGTGTTTATGATAAGTGTGGCTGTCGTCACGTTGTCGAGAGTGAGGTTATAACTACTGCAAAACCTAAACTCGAAGGCATGGCAGACTTAACTAATAACAAGCGTAAGAAAGGTGTTGTTAATTGTGATGATTATAAAAGGAACGTCATAAAAAAATGCCGGTAAGTTTGGTATATCTGAATCAGGAGCAATACATATTTCATAACATCATTTTGTGCTTTCTAGGGTTAAAGGCCAGGAGTATACAAATTATAAAGGGAACAATGTGGCTGCTAAATCTATTGGAGCTCCATGTAACTGCAGATTAAAATGCTTCGAGAATATTACTGTTGAGAAACAGGGTGAAGCATTTGAAATATTGTATGGCTTAGCAACAAAAGATGAACAAGACTTGTACTTGCAAGGATTGGTTCAAGCTGAAAGTGTTAAAACCCGTCGGCGTCGTCGTTCCCGGACACCACGAATGGAAGACTCTAGGCGAGATACCACGTTTAAATATTACATTCTGGTTGGAAGTGAACGGCAAACGATATGTAAGGCATTCTTATCTCTTCATTCCATAAGTAATAAGCGATTACAACGCATTCAGCAGTTGTTGAAAGCAGGTGTCACCCCTACTGATAGAAGAGGGAAACAGGTAAGCGCTAATGCTATGCCTGCCACAGAAAAAATACGCATTCATGAACATATTGCTACATTTCCGGTTAAATCATCCCATTATTCCTCAAGAGAGTATCATTATCTTGACTCTAATTTGACTGTCAGCTTAATGTACTCAATGTTTATGGAAAAATATCCAGGTTCAAAGATTAAGTATGAATTCTACAACAAAATTTTCAAGGAGGAGTTTGATTTGAAGTTTGGTAGGCCGCAAGTTGATACATGCTGCATGTGTGAGAGCCTCTCACTCAAAATTAAAAGTAAGGACTTAAACGAAAATGCTAACAGGGTGGCCACTGCTGAAATGTTGGTACACAAGAGGCGTAGCAAGAAGTTTTATACTGCTTTGCAAGAGTCGACACAGAAAAGCAAAAAATATGACAACGTGGTAAGCCTTAGCGCTTGACTATATGCAAAATCTACAGCTACCAAAAATTCCGGTGCAAGACTTGTTTTATTTAAGACAATTAATAGTTAGTGTCTTCTGTATTCAGAACATGAAGACCGATGAAGTCGTTTATTTCATTTACCATGAAGGTACCGCCAAGAAAGGTCCTAATGAAGTGTGTTCTTTCCTTTACCAGTACATAAGAGACTACATACCTGATAATGTAAGGGAACTGCATCTCTTTAGCGACAACTGTCCAGGCCAAAACAAAAACAATACATTGATAAGAATGTGTCTGTTTTTGAAAGATTCAGGTCGGTTTGAAAACATACAGCAATATTTTCCAATCAGGGGGCACTCGTTTTTACCTTGCGATAGAGACTTTGGTGTTCTTAAACGCAAGCTAAAGAAAATCGATCGTGTTTATACTTTACACCAGTATGTAGAGATTATAGCTAATGCGAGCAGCAAACACAGATTTTTTATTCATGTGGTAGATGGCAGGAGTGTAATAAATTTTAAGGACTGGTGGCCAAGGATATACAAGAAAACTTCTGTATCAGTCGAAATCTCACAAAGAGGTATACTAAGGGACAGAAAAGTTGCATTTAATATCAACAGTTTCAATCACTTTACTTACTGCAAAACTAATGGAAAAGGTGTGGTGGTTGCAAAAGACTATATCAACGGTTTTGTAATAAATACATTTCGTCTAGGGCTTTCTGAAAATGAAGGTCCACCTCAAGAAATTTGTTATCCAACAGGAAAAATTCCTATAAAATCGGACAAAATGGATCGCATTTAAAAATCTGCTAAATATGTGGAAGATTCTACCGAAACAAAGGAATTTTGGGATGAAATTTTCGAATGGCCCATTGTAGAATAACAGAACTTGTAAAATTTGTGTAGTTTGATTTTATTTTTCCGTGTATTTTGTGCTAATAAACTGTTACTCACATATTACGTAGCTAATTTTTTTGGTATTTACCATTGATTGCAGGAACGGTATATGTTTGTCAACTTTGAAGGTCTGTAAGTCTAAAGTGATCAAAGCAAAATATTCAAAAATTTTTTGAAAAAGACAGTGTTCCAATATATTTTTGATTTGTGCTTCAATTTTTTTCTAATTACTATACACAAGTCCCAAAAACAGTTTTTTTATTTTTCTCGAAACTTCAGTTTACTGACTTGTACCCTTTCTGCAATCAGCGATTCAATTGTAACAGGTGATATTACTGTGATATTTTTTTATTTACTAAATGAAACCATCAGCACCTCTGGTAAGAAAAAGGCTAATTTTAGGTTAATATATTGCCGAAACCTTAGAGCATTATGTTCAATATGCATTAAGTGATGTCGTCATATATAAAAATTGTTACAATTGTCCCCGATCTCCCCTACTATATTTCATGAGAGTATTTCAAAGCTGAAGTCTGGCAACATTGGAAATTGTTTAATATCAGGTTCTTATTTGAAACATCCTATTTAATTCAAGAGAACCATTCGAGAAAATAGGTAAATCTAAACGGGGTGAAAAACATCGCATTTTGACGGTTTTTATCTCTCACGAGAATGTCGTAACGGTGAAAAGATGATGAAGAAATCAGCAATCTCATGGAATTGGCAAACTGTATTTTTCTCCTCTCTTTTTATTACTATTACATTACTTCTACTGGAACTCATTTTCGTATGAATACTTGAAACGTTATAATGTGCACATTTTTTACGATCTCCTTGTAAATGAAAAAGGTATCTTATTTAAAAAACAAAGGTTTCACGTTCAGAACGAGGTTAAGCACCTATACAAGGTAGCAACACTTATAGCTATTGACACTCAAGTATTATTTTGCTTACAAGCTATTTTGTGGAGTGTTTCGAGGTGGTTTCACCTATATGATGCTTTTAAAATCTGGAGTACCTAGGTATGCATAAAGGATTTATTGAGTGTGCAATTGAATTTTCAACTTAAAACCCCATGAACTTTGTGATACTTGAATTCACTCTAGACCATTTATTAATAATCGTAATAAATTTTCTAAGAATCTATAATTTTAGTCATTCATTGGGTCTATTGAATAAAAAAAAGTATTGGCTTCTACTTCCTCTTATTTAAGTATTTTCTTAGTATAAATTGAATAAAAGTTCAGTGACTACTTCATGTAAAAGGGATTACTTATGGCCATAAGCAAACTCTTCTGGTTTGAAGTAGTTACTTAAAATATAAGGATTTTTCCAGTACTGGCTTATTTTTATTTGAATAAAAATAAGATCTGTCTTAAATTAGTAAGTTATAACTTGACGACTTTTAAGGTACCTATAAAGCATCTTTTTTTCCTACGGTAGTTGCCAGTGTTCAACATGGTGGATTTCATAAATGTTCGTAACAGGAAGAACTATAGGAAGAGAAGAAGCATCAGCCCAAGCAAATCTAAGCTCTTGTTGCGTTTTGGAAGTGAAAGTGTAGACTATATTTCGGATTATTTTTTACCAGAGAAAGATTAATCCAGAGGAGGTGCACTTGCATCTCGGCAAAAGATGGAGATATTTCTACGATATGTTAGTGATACCGGATTTCAAACAGGTATTGGTGAAGATTTTGGCGTTCATCATACTACAGTATGCAAAACCATAAGTGAAGTAGTTGATTGTATTGTTACGACAGTGTTACAGCACCCTGGTATAGTCCCTAAAACCGACTCTGTCTAAGTCAGGTATAGAAGTTAAAATTATTGCGGCCCTTGAATATGAAGCAGCAACGAAGGCTTCAGGATATAACAAAATCAGGACCATCCAAGAAGAAGGTGACGAAGACAGATTTGACCAGTTCGTCAGTTTAATGAAAAATATGATGGACAAGAAGCCGAGAAAGATCAGATGCTGGAATTGTGGCGAGCTAGGGCATGTACGTAGTTCATGTAAGCGCCCCAAGACTCCTGCAAACCAAGAACCCCAGTCACAGGAAAACTAGAACGGGTCGGCTACGAGGGGGCAGCACCGACCCATGATCGTTCCAAAGACCCTCTCATACTGATAGCTTCTCTCAGATGTCGCAACGACAGTGTATATGTGGATGGCGAAGTAAATGGCAAGAAATATGCTCTGCTGGTTGACACTGGAGCAACTAGAACCAGAAAGAAGCTTTTACCAACGAGACTGCGACTGCGGACCGCCACAGGTGAGAGTGCCAACGTTTACGGTGAGACACAAATCCAATTGGGAATTGGCGCAGAAAAGTTCACGCATACGGTAATCGTAGCTGACATTGAGGAAGACGTGATTCTGGGAATGGACGTAATGAATGTACATGGTTTCCAATTAGACTTCAGAAACAGAACCATTAAAGTGGGTTCCGAGGAGGTATTCCTGCATCCATATGAAGGCAGCGCGGTGTTGGCAGCTGTACAGGAAGATACCGTTCTACCTGCACGAAGCGAAACCATGATAGTAGCACGGCTACAGGGAATCATGGAGGAAGGTACACCGGTTATGATGGAGCCAAGGAACCACGACGAAGAAGTTGGCAAAGGAGTACTAATTGGAAAAGGATTGGTTACATCGGCGAAAGAGATCCCAGTACGTGTGATAAACGTGAATGATTACCCAATTACCATCAAGAATGAAACCAAGATTGGATCCTGCGTACCAGTGACGTCTATAGTTCGTCAAACAACGACCACTGACAACTCCAATGCCAGATTCGAACAAATGTTATCAGTAGCTGGTCAATCTTTGGATCGAGCTGAAAAAAAGAGAATTTCTCTTGCAGTATCGGGACTTATTCGCACCAAAAGGAGGAAAGACAGGCAGAACATCAGCCGTCAAATACAAAATCGATACTGGTAATGCTAAGCCAATTAGACAATCAGCTCGAAGACTTCCACGAGCGAAGAGAGAGGAAGCTGAAAGAATAATTCGAGAGATGGCAGAAGAAAAAGTAATAGAACCATCTACTAGTCCATGGGTGTCTCCAGTAGTGCTCGTCAAGGAAAAGGATGGAACTACGAGATTCTGCGTGGATTATCGCCAGCTTAACAACGTGACGAAGAAAAACAGCTATCCTCTGCCTCGAATTGACGATACGCTAGACACTTTGGCCGGCAGCAAACTGTTTTCCACCTTGGACCTGAAGTCTGGTTATTGGCAAGTGGAAATGGACCCAGAAGATAAAGTGAAGACTGCATTTACCACCGGATCTGGATTATGAAAATTCAACGTCATGCCATTCGGGCTCTGTAATGCGCCTGCGACATTTGAAAGACTCATGGAAAATGTCTTGAGAGGGTTGTCTTGGAAGACATGCCTGGTCTATTTGGACGACATCGTAGTACTGGGGAAGACAATTGACGAACATCTGAAGAATTTGGAAGACGTATTCAAACGACTCCAAGCTGCCCAGCGCATGTTAAACCCGAAGAAATGTCAGCTGTTCCAAAACCGAGTCAATTATCTACGTCATATAGTGAGCAATGAAGGAGTGGCGGTGGATCCAGAGAAAATTGCTTCCATTCAGCAATGGCCGCAACCAACCGACAAACATCAAATTAGGAGTTTCCTTGGACTTTGCACGTATTATAGAAGATTTATCAGGAAGTTTGGAGATATTGCCAAGCCTCTAACGCGACTTACAGAAGAAGCAAGAGCTTTCCAATGGGATGAAGACTGTCAAACGGCTTTTGAAACTTTGAAGAGGCATTTAACCTCGGCGCCGATATTAGGATATCCATTACCAGAGGGAGACTTTATTCTTGACACTGACGCAAGCAACGTAGGAATTGGTGGAGTGCTCTCACAGATCCAAGGAGGGCAAGAAAGAGTGCTGGGATATTTCAGTAAAGTCCTTTCCAACCCAGAACGAAACTACTGCGTCACAAGAAGAGAACTTTTGGCGGTAGTGAAGTCCGTGGAACACTTTTACCAGTATCTCTATGGTAGGAAGTTTTTAATCCGGACTGATCATGCAGCACTCAAGTGGTTGATGCAGTTCAAGAATACCGAGGGCCAGATCGCTAGATGGATTGAACGACTTCAAGAATATGATTTCAACATCGAACATCGAGCCGGTGTGAGTCACCGAAATGCCGACTTCCTGTCCAGACGGACGTGCCCAACAGACTGCTCCCACTGCAACAAGGTGGAATCTAGGGAAGCTGCAGTTTCAAGAACTACTGTAGTCAACGAGGAATGGTCACCCACCAGGATCAGAGAAGAGCAGGAGAATGATCCTCACCTGAAGATGATCCGGCAATGGAAGAAAGAAAATCGGCGACCTACGTGGCAAGAAGTGTCAAAATTTTTACCGAAACTCAAGGCGTATTGGGCTCAGTGGGACTCTCTTGTCCTGGAAGAAGGACTGTTGAAAAGAGTCCTTGAAAACGATTATGGTTCCGAGATGAGGAGACAGCTAGTTATCCCGAGAACAAGAGTAGCTGAGGTACTGAAGAAGTTACACGATAGTCCATCGGGAGGTCATCTGGGAGTGAAGAAAACCCTTCAGCGAGTCCGTGAAAGGTTTTATTGGATTAACAGCTCCGACGATGTGAAGGACTGATGTAAGAAATGTACGACTTGTGCTACGAGTAATGGACCACATCGCAAGAGAAAAGCACCTATGAAACAATATAATGTTGGAAGCCCCTTCGAAAGGATTGCTTTAGATATCGCTGGACCATTTCCGACGACAGAAAATGGTAGCAAATACATACTGGTTGTAATGGATTATTTCACAAAGTGGGTGGAAATTTACGCTATCCCGAACCAAGAGGCCGCAACTGTCGCGGATGTATTGGTGAAAGAATTTATCAGCCGATATGGAGTTCCCTTGGAAGTCCACAGTGACCAGGGAAGAAATTTTGAAAGCCATCTATTCCAGGAGATTTGCGACAAGCTGGGAATGAAGAAGACCAGGACAACAGCTTTACATCCACAGTCAGATGGAATGGTCGAGAGAATGAACAGGACTATTGGAAAATACCTGTCCAAAGTAGTATCCAGCCATCAGAGAGATTGGGACCAGTATCTTTCCCTATTCGCATTGGCTTATCGATCTGCCGTCAATGAGCCCACGGGTGAAACACCGGCGAAAATCCTGTTTGGACGTGAAATGAGGCTTCCTTGTGACCTGGAATTTGGCTGTAGGCCTGGAGAAGATCTAGCAGGCGAAGACTACGCGATCCAATTGAGAAGAAGGCTGGACGATATTCATGAATTAGTTCGAACAAATCTTCAAGTTGCCAGCGACAGAATGAAAAGTCGGTACGACACGCAGGCCACAGAAGGCGGTTTTAAAGAAGGAGACAAAGTATGGTTACACAACATGACGAGGAGATAAGGATTTTCTCCAAAATTACAAAAATCCTGGGAAGGTCCATACTTAATCAAGAAAAGGATCAATGATGTTATATATCGAATAAGCAAGATCCCCAACGGAAAACCAAAAGTAGTTCACCAAAACCGACTAGCGCCATTCGAAGGAGACCATGACCTGGAGGAAGGAGTAAACCTTATTCGAGATGTGTCTGACCCTACCTTCGAGGAATTTATGAGCACGCATGGAGGTACCGGGAAAGCTAGATATGGAGTCACTTCGGAACAACAACAAGATCTGTTCACTCTCTCGGAAGATTATTCACTGGCATACAACATCCCCGCCCGTATCAAGAACGCACGACGATTGGCAACCGTCTTACGAGGGTTGACAACCGTCTTTCGAAAGAAGTTCGGGCAATTAGAAAAACTTGAAGACCAGATTCCAGCCGCTGGCAAGACACTGAAACATAATTCGCGGTACGTCTTCTACGTGGTAACTAAAAATGAATTCCAAGATCGATCTACCTAACGCGATGTATGGGAAGCACTTCGAAACCTCCGAGACCATGTGTTGGAATCCAACGTGAAGAAACTGGCTATGCCTAAGATAGCGAGTAACCAGTTGGATTGGCGAATCATCAGGAACATGGTAGAGATTATTTTTCAAGATACCGGTGTCCAGATATTAATTTGCAGCTACAACCCCCGTTATCAGTATCCGATGAAGACGGTGCCCTGCTATTTCTATAAGATCGGAAAGTGTAGAAATGGGGCCAGTTGCCGATTTAAACATCCAGTCTCGGCTACACAAAAGTTCCAGGAGGAACTTCCATTTAAGGAGGGGGCAATGTTACGAAACAGCACCCTGGTATAGTCCCTAAAACCGACTCTGTCTAAGCCAGGTATAAAAGTTAAAATTATGGCGGGTACGCACTGTTTTTTTATAACTGTTTACGACTTATCTTATGTAAACATTGTTTTTGTGACCAGAGTTATCTAGAAAAGGCCAGAAAAATTATTTGTGTCTGTGTAAGCCGCGGCCCGGAATTTTCTAGTAAGAAAGGAATTAATATAAATAAGGACCGATCAGCGGAGGAGTTAGTTCATAAAGTGATCTCGTGAAATAAGTAAACCGAAATATCGATCAGTAAAGTGTTTATGTAAATTAATAATAATTAAGTTTGTGTACATATAAATTAAATTTAAGTGACTAGTTGAGTATATATAAATTAAGTGTTAGTGATTAGTTAAGTGTTTAAATAAAATTAGTAAGTAGCCATACCGTGTGTTTAAAATTTATCCCACCCGTTTACAGTATAAATAAATTAGAAAAACATTACAGTATATTAGAAAAGGCCCACCATTGGATAAAATTTCCATCTAATCTAGATGCCACGGAAGAAGCAAGAATTAAATGGTCGAATCGATTCCAAATTCCTACAGTCATTGGTGCTGTAGATTGCACTCATGTTCAAATTAAAAAACCACCAGAATTTGGCGATGATTTTATTAACAGAAAAGGATTTGCTAGCATAAATGTGCAAGTAACTTGTGATGTTAATGAATTGATTACAAGTGTAGACGCTCAATGGCCTGGAAGTGTTCACGATTCCAGAATTTGGAAACAAAGTTCCGTATATGAATATGTGGCAAGATTTCGGTGTAATTTCTGCCTTCTCGAAGATAGTGGATATGGAATTGCTCCTTGGCTATTAACACCTTTTAAAAATCCTCAAAACCGAATTGAAGAATTATTCAATATCACTCACTCCAAGGAAAGAGTTGTAATTGAGAGAGTTTTTGGACAAGTAAAGCAAAGGTTTCCCATTCTAGGACACAAGGTTAAAACATCTTTGTCAAAAGTTCCAAAAATTATTGTTTGCTGTGCTGTTTTACATAACATTAGCAAGCATTTACGAGATGATTTTGAGTTTGCATTAGATGAAATGGAATGTCCTGGAGACTCCGATTGCGTGTGTGATGAAACTGAAAATAGTACTACTATCCATCAGATAGGCACTAAGAAATGTCAAGCAATACTGGAGACAATGTTCGGTGATAATATTTAAATACTAACCCAAGTTAAAGCTGGATGTTAAATGTAAACTGTCATACTGAGTGTGTTTAAATAAAGCAGTTTTCTGATTTTTATAATTATTTCATTAACAATTTTCCGTTTTTTTTGTATTTTATTAAATTACAAAGTGCAAACACAAAATTTTATTACACAAAGTTCCTAATGTAAAAACACAAAACAGAAATGCATATTTTTTAGTTACAGGTTTGACAGGTTTCTGATTCACTACAAGTCTATATATTCTCGCAATTCTGATAGAATGCCGCTTGAACTTCCCTCTTGTCTCCCTAAGTTACTTTCGGGATCATGGTTTGGCTGATTTGTCGGTCTGTCTATCATGCGTTGTTCTTTTTTGGCTTGCAATCTAGCGAGATTTAATTGCTCAAGTAGAACAAGGCGTTGCAGTTCTTGCGTTGACAAGTGTTTTGTTTCTTCAGTTTCTTGTTTCATTCTTTTCTGTGGCCGCTTTTGTACAATGCTTGTAGGTGAAGGCAAATAACTGTGTATCCATATTAATATCCGTAGAATTGTGTGGAGTATTTCCTTTATCATTCTCTGTTCCAATAGAACATGCACCAGGAATTTTTACAAAAACTGGATTTTTTTCATAATTCAAAAGTTTTATAAACTCTTCTTCCCATTCTTGTAGTTTAATTTTTTTGTTCCCGGTTAGATTTTTATCAGTTTTTTTCTTCACGTCTGTTTTCATATTATTGAGGATTTTCTTCGATTTTCAACAGTAGTATTTGTGCCAGACATTTTGATAAATTCGTCTTTGAAATCTTTCCATGCCTTTTCTTTAGCTTGAACAATAGTAGGAATCATTGATTTATTCAAAAGAACCTTATACTTTTTTAGCAATTTGACAAACATAAGTCTGTAACCGCCAATTTTTACCGGCAATTCTTCCTCACTCGAAGACATGATTGCGACGAATAGACCTATACAACGCTTAAACTTGAAAACAAATGCTTACTTGCGGTTGCACACATGTCACGACTTGTTTAGTCTGAATGTTTATTTACGCAACGAAAAAAGTAAACACTTGTAAATATAGTACTTATAAGTTATCACTCAAAATTCAAAAGATTTTTCCAGTATTTACTTTCGAGAGAGTTCTAGTTTTTATTCAAATAAAAGTAAGTATTAGCTTCTACTTAGAAGTTTTAGCCTTTTCTTATAAGTTATGACTTGCAAGTTAATACTTTTTTTATTCAATAGACTCATTATAACCTATCAATAAAGTATCCGGATAAATGAAATTGAATTATTTCGAACTATGATGAATTAAATTATACAAATTAAGTGCAAACACCATGTTTATTCATTTACTACTGTGACAAAAAGAACCCGAAAATTTGAAATAAAATGGGTAATTTTTAATTACATCAATATATTGATTCACCTTCAATATAGGCTCAATTCGAAACGATACACCTGTGCTACTGCCGTTTCCAAACTTAAAACATTTTTATAGGCACTATCCGGGATGGCGTTCAGCTTCCTCAGCGAATTTTCTTTGGTGTCATCAATGGAGTCAAAACGGGTTCCTCGAAAAGGCAGTTTGATGAACAAAAATAGTCGCACAGAGCAAGATTAGGTGAATAAGGTGGCAGGTCGATGACATTTATTGCGTACTTGGCCTTAAATTCGTGGATAATGCCGGGCTCTCACAAAACTTTCACATGGTCACCTCAACAAATCTTTGTTACTCATTAATAATAATCAATTGTTTTTTTCTTTTCCTTAGATACAATTTGTCACTTGATCCGTTTGCATATCACCACAAGTGTTACAAAGAAATAGAATTGGTGGAGGCTATGTGGAATAATTTTTTTATTTACTGTTAGTTTTTCCACATTTTTCTGTATTATTATTTTTGTTCTATCTTCAATAGATTCTGTGTCATCGAATTTACTAATTAATTTGTTAATCCATTCCGAGTAACTGGTATTACATCATTGTATTTTTCATTAAATAAATTGTAATTGTATGAAACGGCTCCAATAGCACTTTATAAGATATATTATCTGTTGAAGAGTGAGCATTGATAAAAAAACGACAATTTGAAAATTATTCACCGAAATTGACAGTTACCTAGGATCACCGCAAACGTCACTAACTAGATTATTATATTTCATATGGTTTTACATTGAATTGAATATAAAATGAAGCAGGTTTTGAAAAACTTGAATTTTATTCCATATTATGGGATTTTGGAACAAGCAGGACCTTTTATCAAGAATATCGCTAAAACTAAAAATACACTGTATAAACAAAGTTTCTTAAACAAACATATTTACCATTTGTAAATGGTAAAGACGTTGGCGTTGAAATTATTGAAATCGATTACTTACTTTTTTTTCATACTTTAAAACAGGATATTCTTAAAGTACCAGTGTCAATCTCAATATCACAATTACGTATCCTTACATTGCAAAATCTTTAATCGTACCCGTCCATAATTATAAATAATATTAAACTATGTATGGCTAATGTATAATTACACTTTAATTCTCTATTTGATTCCAACTGTTTGTTATATAAAAAAGATGTTAATCATCGTATCTGTTTTATTACAACAGTTATTCATTCAGAGTAAAAAAAAAGTTACTGAAAGTAGGCTGCTATTGTAACTAATATATCGAAAAAATATTGGGAATATCCAGTGCTATTCAAAAGTCCCTTCCCCCCCTCGTATCTTTTGAACGGCTACACTTGCATTAATAAAATTTGGAGGATGAAAATAAAGTGTTGTAAACTTCTCTACGAATGGCAACAGGTGATGTAATAGTAATAGATGACGTCACAGTGCCACTCTGGCCAATAAATTTAAATAGGACCTTATGGCAAGTGATATCTCGTTTGAAAGGCATTGACATTGGCTACATAGCCATATTAATTTTGTTTGGGTTTAATTTAATTTTGACGGATAAATTAAATAAATACCAAAATTATTGAAATTATTTTTTTAAATTTAATTAATCAAATATCAACAGTGGATTCTTATAGCAAGTGTTCGAAATGTGCTCCGTCTACTTCCTGACAGTAATACATCCTATTAGTAAACTCTTGTCGTACTCGTTCGAATGTGTCGGCTGAAATAGCATTACATTCTTCAGTAAATCTTTCTTTCAAAACGCCAATGCTATCTGGTGCCGTAGTATAAACCTTGGATTTTAAGTAACCCCATAGAAAATAAACGGTTTTAAAGATTAAAACTAACTTTTCCGCATTTGTGGCCTCGAACAATATTCTATGATAAAATTGTTACGTGTATACACTTCGGGGGATGTATCGTGCTAACAAACCGAATTTCTTCAAAAATAACCAAAAATTTAGTATATATGGATTTATAGGACTCGCTGTACTCGCTCTAGTCAACTGAAAATCAGTAGGGTACATCTGTGAGACACCTTGAACAATATTCAATCATAAAATTGATCAATCGAATACTCTCTGGAGGCTGCATCGTGCTAACAAACTGAAAATTCTCCAAAAATGACAAAAATTTGGTACTTCAAGTACCATAGCAGCCGTTGTACTAGCTTTAATGAGCTGAATATCAATAGGGTTCATCTTGGAGATGCTCTGAATAATATCCAATTATAAAATTGGTCACTTGTATATACTCCGGAGGCTGTATCGTGCTAACAAACTGAAGCTTATCCAAAAATGACAAAAATATCGTACTTAAAGTACTGTAGCACCTGTTGTAGTGGATCTGGTGAGCTGAAAATCAATAAGGATCATCTTGGAGATGCTCTGAATAATATCCAATTATAAAATTGGTCACTTGTATATACTCCGGAGGCTGTATCGTGCTAACAAATTGAAGCTTCTCCAAAAATGACAAAAATATCGTACTTAAAGTACTGTAGCACCTGTTGTAGTGGATCTGGTGACCTGAAAATCAATAGGGATCATCAGCAAGATGTCCGCAATAATATTCAATCATACAATTGGTGACTTGTTGAACTACGGAGGCTGTATCGTGCTAACAAACTGAAATTTCTCAAAAAATTACAAAATGTCGTACTTCAAGTACCATAGCACCCGTTGTACTGGCTCTGGTGAGCTGAAAATCAATAGGGTTCATCTGTGACATGTCCTTGACAATATTCAATCATAAAATTGCTGACTTATTGCACTCCGTAGGCAGTATCGTGTTAACAAGACATGTAAGGAAAAGTGGCCGACGACAACGACGACGCCGACGACAACGACGACGACGACGACAACGACGACGACGACGCCGACGACATACACACAGGATTTTTTTTCTAAAAACCGTTTTTTCGTGTTGTCGTTGATGGAAAACGTAAAAATAACTCAAAAAAAAATTTCAAAATTCCAACTTTTTTGGGGTAAACCAATACTTTTCTCGCATATAAATAGGTTGACGGAAAAGTAAAAATCTAATGGTGTCAGATCTGTTGACCGAGGTGGCCATTCTATAGGACCTCGCCGGCCGATCCATCTACCTCAATATTCTTCATCCAGATAACGTCTTACTGCACCATAATAATGTGCAGGAGCACCATCTTGTTGAAATGTTATTTCCAGATGGCCGAATTCATCTTCTTCTTCCAGAATTTCAATAATTAACGGCTCAATTGCATTTTGTAACATCTCCACATACACTTCACCGCTTAAATTTGAATTTAGGAAAACAGGACCAACTATGTGGTTTCCCAAAATACCTGCCCGAACATTGACTTTTTCTGGAAATTGGGTATGTTGTTCACGACAGGTGTGAGGATTTGTGTCACTCCAATACCTTACATGTTGTGTATTAACATTTCCATTGAGGCAAAAAGTACTTTCGTCACTAAAACAAATTGTTTTTGTGTAATGTGGGTTTTGACTAATTTTATTTGTCATACATTCACAGAATTCGAGTCTTCTGTTGGGGTCGTCATCCGAAAGGTGGTGCACCATTTTTAACTTATATGGTATGGATGAAATTTATTTTCAGCCAACACTCTCTGTACTGTACTTTTACTTACTTCACAGATAGACGCAACTTTAGTTGAAGAGGAAGTAGGGTTTACTACCATTTCAGCAACTATATCAATTTTTTTATCATCACTAAATGTTGGTCGACCAGATCGTTTGGCATCTTGAGCACTACCTGTTGCTTCAAACTTGTGAAGAAGCTTCCTCAAATAAGTTCTCTAGATAAGGCGATCTGGGTATCTCTCATTAAATAAATGTTCCGCTTCATGGAGATTCTTTCTAGATTCACCAATTATTAAGATAGCTGCTACTTTGTCGGCTTGAGTACGTACCATTTTGCCTATGTAAACTCTTAAACGTCTCGTTAAACAATAATAAAATTAAATATTTAAGCTATTCAGGAAAACTTTGCAAAGCAACAAATACTATTAAATTAAAAACGTCAATTTTTTTGACAACTAACTAGAGGCGGACTGAAAAATCTTCAATATTTAAATGTGAAATAATAATTTTGGTATTTATTTAATTTATCCGTCAAAATTAATTTAAACCCAAACAAAATTAATATGGCTATGTAGCCAATGTCAATGCCTTTCAAACGAGATATCACTTGCCATATTTAAAATTATTGGCCAGAGTGGCACTGTGACGTCATCTATTACTATTACGTCACCTGTTACCATTCGTAGAGAAGTTTACAACACTTTATTTTCACCCTCCAAATTTTATTAATGTAAGTGTAGCCGTTCAAAAGATACGAGGGGGGAGGGGAATTTTTAATAGCACTGTATAAACGAAACAGAACCTTAGTGTTATTATTCGCTTTCGAAGCAGGCCAATTCCTAAATAAAATAATTACGCCCACGATTATTTTGTTTACTCATCAAAACATTTTGTAAACTCTTGTTTAAGAATATCAGTACTTCCCTCTGGCCATTCTGGCTGAAAGAGTGTGCCTCCAAGTGGTAATTTGAGTTTGAGTAAGAGAAAAAGTCGGTCGGAGCCTTATTAGGGAAAGAGATTTGTTTTTTGGTAAGGTTTTCTGATTTTTAAGCCGAAATTCGTTTACAATGAGATGGTAAGTTAATGTGGTTCTCAAAAAATCGTTTGAAATGTTACGAATTGATCCGTCAGACAATTTCAATTGCTATCTCTCAAACTTGAACAACAATTTTACTTCACTTTACCGATGTTGAGGTCAGTTGTGGACGTTTGCGGCCGGTCGGAACAAAGTGAATCTTATCTTGACCGCTTTTGAATAAACTCATTTCTACTGTTTCTGCAAACGAACTCCATTTGCAAAGCAAAATTTATTACAGGCTCTTTGTCCGATCAATTTTATTGTAAAAATTAAAAGTCACGCCTGAGGTGGACTAATATAACAGAGCATTATGAACAAACTAAATAACAGATGACGCTCAAACTCCTCGTGAGCAATAAGGACAGTTGTATAGTTCACGTAAGAGATATAGTGCGAACTTTAAAGTTTCGGCTTATCCTTGATTTGAATACTGTCATAGTCCAGTCAATATTATAATTTAAAATGCTTATTAGACGATATATTCATTTAATGTTATAATTTCAACTAACAATCGTTAAAATGTATGTAATTTTATAATTATTAAATACATCTTAAACATAACACCAGACAATTGACACTACCTTATATCTCGTTTTATTAACAAGAATTAATAATAACTAACTTATTTTTCCCATATTTTACTGAACTATAAGTATATTTTGAGATAGCAATTTTTACGAACACAGCAGGTGTACACCAGCGATAAGCAACGCTCACTATTTAGTTGGTAGGCTAGGATCAAGATAGAGTGTAGTGTATTGGTAAAAGTAAACAAAATATTAATACCTTTCAGAGTCTAGCTCCGCAACATAACTTAAAGGGGATGTACCATTCCATTTCAGCACTATATGTTTTGCGCGTACTATAACAAAAAGAGTTTCCACACTCCTTTTAAGCGGCTTTTTTAAAGGCTTTTCAAATTACCTAACTGACATCATTAATTTGTTAACACAGTTTATCATATCATTCAAGTTTTAACGTGTTGATAACATTTAATGCCAATAGCTGACTTCTCACCTCATGTCGATATTTAATCGTTCAATATAACGCTATAGATAAGGCATAAAAGAATCTAATTCAAATTCTAAATCACAGAATAATCAATAAAGTAAACAAAACTTGACTTTATTTACATTCCACTGCGATAAAATTCTTCGTTATCTATTATATTGATACCTGAACATTATTATTATTACTTCCCCAGGAACAGGTAGAAATATATTATATCAATTTTAAAGTTAAACAAACTTATTTCGCAGTGTGTGATAGAGATATTCATTTTCTTTAAAATTCAAGAAATTTAAAGTACCAAAGCGTGAAGTTACATACATTAATATAATCTGATGATAAAATAAACGATCCAACGAAACCAAACAGCTATTAACCTTTCGGCACTGCCGTAACGATTTTGTTACCGATCACTGCCGCCGGACTGAGAGTCCGCACTCCAAAATGGGCCTCAAAAATTCTTTATTTTGAATAATTGAGAAAATTTATAAAACTCGAAACAAATAAAATGTTTGAATACAAAACAAAAGAAAGAAATAATGCAGAAAACTCGTTATGGAATACATAAAACTAATTTAAAAATACCTATCTATATCATTAACATGTAATTTTAATGTAAATAGCAATCTGCACATACGCAAGTAACATGTTCCAAACAGATAAACTTTCCACATGTTTTACATGAGAATCGTGTCGGCCTGTTCTTTCTTCTGTCACAGTATTCGCACCTTCCTCTCACATTTACCGGATCTGCAGCTGGAGGTTGTGGTAATCCCTCGGGTGTTCCAAACATTTCTGAAATTCTAAGTCTTATGCTTTTTGGAATATTGACCTGTAATCCACGATTACGGATATGATCTTCTACTAGCTCCGAAGCAAGCATATGTAAAAATTTACGACGACGCATGTTTTTGCCTGGATTTTGCAAGGAAAACAACACCATAGAATTAATTCCTGCAATGTTCAACATTGAATAAAAAATCATCATCGGCCAACGTCTGGTATTCCTGGTGCAATCGCAAGCTGCACACATCTTATCTAGTGTGTCTACGCCACCCTTGGTGCTGTTGTAGTCGATTATCATCTCGGGTTTTCCCGTGGCTCCATCAATTCGGTCGTCGTGGTGTAGACTTGAAACTAGCAGTACGTTTTTGTTTTTTTTCGGGATATATGAAACCAATGTCATTATGTTTTCGAAGGCGAACATACTTGTCCCAAGTGGCCTTTTGACTGGGTTCGAAAGTTCTAAGGGGATTTCCCGCTTATTTTTTCTGATCGTTCCCAAAAAAGTGAGTTTATAATTCGAATATAAATTGCGTACTAACGGAATGCTAGTGAACCAGTTATCACAGGTCAAGTTTCTTTTTGAATTTCTAAGCGGTTCAACAAGTCTTTCAACAACGGCTGAAGCAGAAGTATCCTGAACATATGGTCCTGGGGGTTGAGATCCCACATATACTTCCAAATTACAAGCGTAGTATGTTTTAGAATCCACCAGTGCATATACTTTTAGGCCATACTTGTTAGGCTTACTCGGAATGTATACGCGAAAGCCACATCTCCCGCGAAATGCCTCCAACTTTTCATCTATAGTGACATTCTCAAAAGGCGTATACGCAGATTTGCATTTTTCAACGAACAAATCAAATATAGATCTAATTGGGGCCAATTTATCAACTTTGTGTCTTTCCTTTCTGGTATCCATATCGTCGAATCGCAAATGCTGTAGTAGGAAAGAAAAACGAAATTTTGACATACCAATTCGAAAAATTTCTACTCCAGTTCCATCGTTATTCCATAACTCATCAATGTTGACCCGACCAGACTTTAACACGCCAGCTATATATAGCAGTCCAATAAAACAATGCATCTCAGAAAGATTTGTGCCTGGCTCTCGCAACAATCTGTCGCCAAACTTAGGTCTTTGCTTGTCGATATGTTGGTTAGTATAGCGGACAATTTGTTCTATAATCTCCAAATCAAAGAAATACTTCCATATATTTATAGCAGACTTCAAGCCTCGTACAGCCATTTTTGGTCCCGGGAGATGAATTATCAAATTCTCTGCACGTGTTCTGGACGAAGGAGGGGCACATTTTGACCATTTTGTTTTTTTATCTTTCCCAAGAAAGCATGGAAGATAAGCCGTTGGTTCTATTTCAGTATCGGATATTTCCTGTTCTGTGTCTGAGTTATCTTCCTGTACTTCTATGTTATCTTCTTCCAAATCGTCGTCCGAATCATCTACTTTCTCTTCTTCTGATTCCTCTTCTAAACACTCTAACATGAGTTTGTTTAACCTTTCTAATTCCTTCTCGTAGCTACCCATCTGTAAAATTTTAATAAACTTTAAAACTTCAAAAACTAAAAAAAACAATTGTAGAATACCTTTCTTCTAGTCAAAAATGCAACTAAAAATCTGAATGTTGAAATTAGAATGCGTTACTGCCGTGGGACTGTCACTCCGCAAAAGCCTATAATTCGTAACGTAACATACCTTTGCGCACCCGGCAACACACTGATATTCGAGGAATGCCGCTTGAGGATTACTGAGACAGAGATGGTCAGGTAGTGGGGGAATTCCAAATAATCTGGAATTCTCGGGAGCTTCGGAGTCTGAGTCCGCGCGGCAGTGGCGGAAGGTTAAAGACAAGAACAATTATAAGATAAAAATCGAATAAGAGGCTATTGTGCCCCCTTTTTGATTTATTATCTATACAGAATAAAGAGTGACTAGAAAAATAAATGGTTTTAAAGACTAAAACTAACTTTTTCTAGAACTGCTATGAAAAGTAGTGTATTTCTCATAGCTGACTTAATTTCAAAACCATATAGGGTAAATGTAGGATAAATGCTCTAGGAGGATATGTGCCCGAGCACGTTTTCGCAAAATATACGCATATGGTCGCTCTTTCTTCGTTCTCGCAGCAGTGTGGGTGATCTGTTGTGCGATATCCATCGTTAGTCAACGCTCCATTAGGATTTAGCAAAATATCACTGGAATCAAGGTCCGTCAAGCTGCCCCCCCCGGTTAGATTTTTTTTACCAAAATGCTAGCACACTTAAAGGGTACCTAGCACACCTACAGCTCACAATAAAAATGCATTTGAATTCGGGTGGGGCCAGGTTAACGCTAGCTCCACCCCGGTTGGAATTTTTTCGCCAAAATGCTAGCACAGATAAAGGACACCTAGCACAACCTAGCACAACAATTTTTATAGCTAGCACACCAACTGCTTACAATGAAAATGCTTTTGAATTCGGGTGGGGCCAGGTTAACGCTAGCTCCCTCCGGTAGGAATTTTTCCGCCAAAATGCTAGCACAAATGAAAGACACCTAGCACAATCTAGCACACCATTTTTTATAGCTAGCCCACCAACTACACTTTTGATTCTGGGGAGTGGGACGGAGGTCAGTGAAATAACGCTATACTTACTCGATGAATAAATTAATAGGTTGAATATATATATATATATATATATATATATATATATATATATATATATATATATATATATATATATATGTAAATCGGCTGGTTTAATTGTTTCTTACTGTAGTTACGATAAATTTTCAGAACAGTCCACTCATATGGTAAAAAGTCCAAATGAAGCAAGATCTTTTCGGAGATAACTCTCCGACAGGGCCGATAATTTCCCTTTTAAGTCCGTATCTAAGTAACGTCTAAGTAACAATAGTTGTTATTATCATAATTTTAATTTAAAATATCATAAAAATGTCACGGTTTGAAAACGATTCTACAAGTTTAATCCAAAAATAAGTGACTGAAAATGAACCAAAAAGGGTGATTAAATACCATGTAATGTTGTTTAAATAATATAAATTTCGCATTAATACAGTTTTATGTCGTCTAATCGAGAAATATTCTATCGAATTACACTCGTGAAAATAGTTAGATCATTAGTTTTACTTATATAGTCCATGTCGCTTGTAATATTATTAGAAAGAATACATATTATTACAACCATCAGCCCCTCGGAGAAACCCTTTCTTAACCTAAACATCTGAATCGGCCGGTTTGGATGTATGTACCTACAAGAATTTTATTTACTCTTAAGACCCATAAAAACGGCATTATAAAAATGATTCAAATTTTAATGATAAGCTTGGTTTAAGACCCTTTTAAAAAGTCCGATGAGAACTTCAAATGGATTATACCTAGTTTTTAGAAAAATAGAAATACCTATGTCATCAATTTTGCTGTCTTCCATTTCATACCCATATTGTAAGAAAGCATAAAAAAATTAGTCCACTTTCTTTAGTCCGCCAACATTGGTGACCTGCCATGTTGAATTTAGAATGACGTTACATACCTAATCATGGATTGGCATGCAAACTACACGTATATACAGGATTTCAGCTCAATCGGTTGAAGATAACTGCTTCAAAACTGAGTTGCAAGATTGCAACCGAACAAACATACATTTACATACTAAAAACACAGAAATATTTGAAGCTCTGATTAACCGGCTCTAAGAATTAAAAACTGCACGTTCTAAGTAAACTTGGGAATTTAAAAAAAATCTGATAGTGAAATGCAATATTTATGTTATCATTACAATGGTTAATTAACCATCAACTTCGGCAATAAATATTCTGGCAAATTTAAATATAAAGTTTGAGTGTTTCTTTTAAACAAGGACTACAGTGAACCACGATCAGTCCAAAACATGTATTCTCAATATATTGGAATATTTTTAGGGATCTCAGCCGCCCCTTCCCAGATTGCACAACTTTGTCCAAAGGACATATCCAACGGCTTCTCTTTTTTGGACATTTATTTATACAACATGTCTGTACGCAAACGTTTGTCGTTGCCTTTTTTATAGTGTGACGTAATTTGCAACTTATTTGTGCACGGATTGTTTCTGATTCCGTGACTAAATGGTTCAATATAATTATTTTGTTCTAATAAAAATATGTAGAATTTTAACCAAATTATTTTTAAAAGTGAAGGTTTTTTGCAATCTTTCGTTTTTTAGCATTAATTGAAAACAAATAGATAATTATTAATTAAATAATAGTTAATTATTAATTAATCAAATACCCTGCTAGATGAGAAATAATTGATATCACGCACAATCCGGCAACAGCTGACAACAATAATGCTGTTTAGGGACCATTTTTTATAGGAAAATGATGTTTAGGGACAAATACATCCAACATTTTCATCCATTCGTGTAACCATAGCGTTAATTTACAGACACCCTCCACCTCCTGAATTCAAAAGCATTGTTGATGTACTAGCTATAAAAATGTTTGTGCTAGGTGTCTTTTATTTGTGTTAGCATTTTGGCGTAAAAATTCCAACCGGAGGGGGCCAGCGTTAACCTGGCCCCACCCTAATTACAAAGCATTTTTAGTGTAAGCTGTTGGTGTGCTAGCTATAAAAAATGGTGTGCTAGGTGTCCTTTATCTGTGCTAGCATTTTGGCGAAAAAATTCCAACCGAGGGGGGGCTAGCGTTAACATGGCCCCATCCGAATTCAAAAGCATTTTCATTGTAATGTGTTGGTGTGCTAGCTATAAAAATTGTTGTGCTAGGTGCCCTTTATGTGTGCTAGCATTTTGGCAAAAAAATCTTACCGGGGGGGGGGCAGCTTGACGGACTTCTGGAATCAATTAGTAACGTAAGGTCTTAGTAAATTCTGATCATGCATGACTACTGAAATATTAGTTTTCTGAAGAATTACAACATTCCATCTATCGGATCTTTCGTCTCTAATGTTGATATAAGTTGGGAATTGGTTTTCTAGGTTAGAATTAGTAGAATAGATCAATTATATCAAGAACATTCGCTAGGGCAACAATTCTAAACGCCAGTAGTGAAATAATGAATGAATTTCAAAAAGTGGAGATGGTATTGTAGATACATGGCCTTCGTCATTTCGCCTGTTTTCCTGACAAAATTGGCACCGACGAACCATGATAATCCAAAAACATTAAATTAATTGAGTTAAAAGTTTATTTTGTCAGTAAAAGTCTTGAAAAACAGATCAAAACAAAAGAACTAAATGTTTACTCTCTAGTCGTATTGGCGCTAGTATAAACAAACCACGTTTGACATTATTTACTACAATACTATGGCGTATTGGAAATGATCGTCGATCACACTCTGACGATTTTTGCATCTCTCTTTATATGGTAATGAAACAAGGACAAAAGTACTAAATATATTACTATTGACACATTAATCAGCTACTGAAATTTTGAGTAATGTTGCCACTTTTAGTTATAACTATAAAGGTATCTAAGGATACAACAAATACTTGTTTAACATTTATAGAAGAATATGCCTTTATTAAGTAAAATTCTAGTATTATTAATTAATTTTAAAAAATAATTTTAAAAGCAGCGACTCAAATGCACAAAATAGTATGACTTTTTTATTTGCATAACATTTTAACACATTTTCAATTAAACTTCTAATTTCATTTTTCCTGCAACTGAAGAGAATTTGTAAATATGGCAAAGCAGTGGAAGTGTCCGCAAGTGAGCTTAGAATGTGACTCAATGTTTGGGGCAGGAAAAAATCAAAACAAACATATCTATTTTATTTGTTAATCTGAGACGAATTCCTACTAATGACTCAATTTTTTCAGATTCCAGGAAAATATATTAGAAAGCAGAATATCAAACCACGTGTTTTGTGGTCTGAACAGAACTTGAGGGAAGCTATCGAAAATGTGAAATCGGGAAATATGGGCATCAATGAATCCAGTAGGAAATTTAATATACCTTCTAGAACTCCCAGAAGAAGATTGACTTCTTATAACTCCAAAAAAGTTCCTCTAGGAAAGCCTCCTGCTCTTGGAGTATCAAACGAAATTCGTTTAGTAAATCATATTAAAAGATTACAGCAGACAGGATTCGCTCCTACAAGAACAACTGTCGGATCAATTTCTTTCAGTTTTGCGAAAAAACTACGCCTAGGAAACGTATTCTCATAGCGACGCGAAATGACAGAAACAGCAGAGATGCATTGGTTTTATTCATTTATGGAAAGACACCCGGAACTTACCATAAGAAAAAGTATCACTTGTCAGAGCAAAAGGAATGAATAGAGCAGAAGTTGATGAGTTTTACGAATTATTGAAAATAACTCTAGAGAAGTATGACCTGGTGCAGAAACCATAGGCCATCTTCAATATGGATGAGAGTGGCATACAAATAAATAATAAACCCGATAAAGTAGTGGCTAAGAAAGGAATCAAATGTGTTCATGTTCTCACTTCCAAAGAAAAGAGAGAAAACGTGTCCTTGATGGCATGTGCAAGTGCTGAAGGAATTTTTTTACCACCAGTTCTGATTCTAAAAGAGGTTCGAAAAATCTGATGACCTTGAAAGGAATGCCTGCTGGATCTGATCTCTACATGAATAAGCAATCTTCTTTCATTAATTCAGAATTATTTTTCAAATGGTTAAATGAAGTTTTCGCTCCTAGGAAACCAGATGGCCCAGTTATCTTGATACTTAATGGTCATCCATCTCATTGCAACAATTTCGACATGCTGGAATTCACCGAAAAAATTATTATTTTGTTATGTCTCCCAAGTCATACAACCACTCGATGGATCATTTTTCAAACCTCTTAAATCTTTTTTTAAGAGGGAATCTGATTCCTACATTTTCCAGAGTAAGGATAAGAATATTAACAGGAACATTATCGGAAAACTAATCGGCCCTGCTTGGAATGCAGCTGCAACTATAATGCTACTTCTGGATTCATGGCTAGTGGAATCTACCCATTCAATGAGAATGCAATACCTGACTATTTCTTTCAAAATTCTGACCATTATCAGTCAAATAACCAACTATAGAAACTGAAAAAGGAAACCGACGAAGAATTGGAGAAAAATCAGTTGATACTAGATTAAAATTTCCTTCTAGATGATCATAACTACGTGTTCGAAGTCGAGGATTTGCTTGTTCTAGAACCTAGTACAGTAGCAGACATGTTGACAAAAATAATAGTTCTATGCATGATGAATCTCCAATTCCTGACACCAAGGAAGTTGCAAGTTGTTCCAAATCTAACTCACAGTCTCAGATGAAGAGCCGCAATTCACCAGTGCACAATCAAATATCAGGAGATACGGACGAAACACCATCTAAACATTTGCATGAAATTGCTCCATTGCAAATAATTTGTAACAAAAAAAAATGCAAGGTAAAGAGAAAAGGAAGAGAATATGAACAGAACGTACCTACATGTTCGAGTAGAGCCAAAATGGTAAAAACAACAAAATTAATAAAAACTCTGATATTAAACGAATCAAACCCTTAAAAAAATGATGACAGCTCATCAGGTGAAGAACAACGTGATTATGATGCAGATTGCGTAGAATGTTTAGAAAACTACTATGACACAAAAGAACCTGTGGACTGGATGCGTTGTATCGACTGCCAAAAATGGTTGCACGAAACCTGTACCATGTATGGCAACAGTTGCAATAACTGTGGTCGATTGAAGAAGAAAAATGTTAAAAAAACCATCGATTTGTAATAGATTTAGTGCTGTTCGAAATATTGAATAATAAATGTTGATTTCTCAACCCTCGATTTTTCATCAACAGTTGATTTAGTATCTATCATCGAAGGAAAAAAATTATATCCTCTAACTGAACTGTGTCCAGGGCATATATCCCTATGAGAGGCATTAATCCTCAGCTCATGGGGCATAAATCCCATCAAGAGAGCGTTTATCCCAATTTGTAAAATTTTTCAATTATTTTTTTCAGTCATTTTTCGACTTAACTAACCTGTTTCCAATTATATCATTTTGTCGTGAACATCAATTCATTGCAATCATAACATAATCCAGTGACTAATTGTCAATATATTCAATGATATAGTGGCATCAATTAAGGTCGGGCATATATCCCAAATTTACCCCATTGCCCACACTGTGAGAAATATCATTTCTCACGGCACTTTGTCCACACTACATACATTTATATGGAGAATCCAGTAGGGAATATTCGATGCCCAGCCGATTTCAGCAGGGTATACTCGATGCCCAGCCGTTTTGGTGGATGGCCCTCGATGCTTAGACTTTTTCTACAAAACGATTTACTTGTATTCTTTAAATTTGTGCAGTTGTAGAAAAAGTATAGTGTGCAACATGCGGGAAAAGTACTTTTCTCACTCGTGTGTTTGGGGCACTCGCCCTTGGCTTGTGCCACAAACTTCCACACTCGTGGGAAAAGTTGAACTTTTCCCACTTGTTGCACAATATTATTTCTCACTCGCCCTTGGCTTGTGTCACAAACTTCCACACTCGTGGGAAAAGTTGAACTTTCCCCACTTGTTGCACAATATAGTATTTCCGCACTTATACTCTCCGCAGGCTGTATCTTGCTAATAAACCGAACTTTCTCCAAAAATGACAAAAAATTTATATTTTATAGGACCCGTTGTTCTGTCTCTGGTGAGCTGAAAATCAATAGGGTTAATTTTTGACATGCTCTGAACAATACCCAATCATAAAATTGGTGACTTTATGCAGTCCTCACAAGACATGATACAAAAAGTCGACGACTACAACGACATACACACAGTATTTTTTCTAAAAACCCGTCTTTCGGGTTTTCTCACTGAAAAACCTAAAAATTATTTTTAAAAATATTAAAAAATTCCAGCTTTTTTTGAGGTTAACCAATAGTTTTCACGCATCGTAGATAGGGTTGGCGGAAAAGTAATAACAATGCAAGACGTCTAAATTAACTTAGTAAACAACAAAGAAATAAAGATATATGCCACTCAGAATTCACGGAGGAAATACTGGTAGTGAAATATAATGAAATAATGACGTTATTTCGCCCTTATATTAGGTCCGCAGGTGTGTCAATTATAAAATTCCAGCTGAAAAATAAACTAATCTATGTCTTCCTTATACATTGCAGTACACTTAATGTACTAAATAAAAGTTTTCCAAACTAAAAACGATGAAAATTCTATTTTGCCCTTCATGTAATGTCACCACTGTTGAAACAGGTGTCAGATGTCGCTGAATCTACCAGCTGGCGTTAAATTAGAATGCTTTTGAATGTTTTAACCAACGACGAATACGTCTCAGACTTAAAAAATAACAAGGAACAATTCTTGAGCATATCGAAACAGGTATGTGCGTAAATTTATACTTTTTAAAACTTGTTTCTGAAGGGAAAACTAAGGCTTACCCGAAACGAATTGAATTGTATCATTTTGAGATCAGTAGGTACTGAACTTATACGGCAGAAGAAATATTAAAATAATATAAGTAGATGGCTGCGGCTGATTTTTGTATTAAGTCTTCATGCGATTTAATAACAATATCACAATTAACATAGTTTTTAAAAGGCCAATTGGATGAGTAAAGTGTGAGTTACTCTTTAAGGACAATAAACACTAGTTGTTCAATGGTTATTGGCAAAAAAAGTTAAACCATAAAATGTCATACCGGAAATATCAATTTTCTTGTTGCACTAAAATAAGCAATTTTTAGCCCTAAATACGGAGTGGAATTTGTGTCCTACCCTTCCGTTACACATTGTATTAACGTCAAAAAATATATTGCATCCATCCATCCATCCATTTTTTAAATGTTAACAGGCAGATACGATGATTGAAAAAAGAAATATTTAATAATTTGTGATGTTATTAACCCTTAACTGGTATCCTGGGGTATTTCAATACCCACTAGTGATAATTCCGCGATAATAACATACTTTCAATTATCCTGGTGATTTGTTGTTTCAGGAATTCTCCTAAGTTGTTGATATCTCGGCAATCATAGTGAATTTTATTGCAAATGCGTACTAGTTTCGAAAATAAAGCGTGTGTGGGATGTGCTAGATACATTTGCCGCCAGGTGTGGTGAAAGTGAAAGCGAGGATGAGGTAGTAGATGATTTCAGAGAAGAAGGCAGGGATCTCAGTGATGTTCCTAGTGAACACATCGATCATGAATCAAAATCGGAAATTGAACTTGGCTCTGGTGCAGAAATGGGACAAGAGCCAGGTGATGTAGAAATGGAACAAGAGTCAGATGATGCAGAAATGGAACAAGATCACGAATCAGGTGCTGAAAACTACTACTATGGTTGTAATAGATAAAAATGGTCAAAGGATCCACCAGCATTATCTCGAATTAGACGAACTAATATTATTCATTTACCTGGTACTAGAGGAGCAGCACTTGCAACCAAACCTAAAACACCTTTGTAAGCCTGGTCCCTTTTGTTCACCCAACGTCTTATCGACTTGATTGTAGACCATACCAACCAGAAAATAACGGACTTATGCCTGAACTACGGAAGTACGGCAAATTTTATGAATCAGTAGATAAGACTGAAATGAAAGCACTCCTTTAACTGATGCCAATCAGGACATGAATATATTGCTAGATTATTTGCAACCGACGGTACAGGCCGACACATATTTCTAGCAACCATCAGCGAAAAAGGTGCCTAATTCTATTATCGGCTTTACGTTTTGACGACTATGATATAAGATATGCTCGGAAAGATGCTGGAGATAAGCTTGCTGCCTTATCAGAAATTCTCAAAATTCTGAATTAGAACTGCAAGAACAACTATAAGTGTAGTGAATACGCAGTTGTTGATGATATGCTTGTGGGATTCAGCGGTCGATGCTCTTTCCGGCAGTATATAAAAAGCCAGCCAGAAAAATATGGTATAAAGATAATGTGCCTTTGCGATGCCAAACCTCATCCTTTTATTTATAGTGAACAAACGAAGCAACCTAATCCTCGCAATAATGGATTGCATTCGAAATGTAGCCGGAATCAATTGGTTCTCTTAAGTACAACTTACCAGTGAGTTGATTAGAAATTGCCTCTCATATGTAGGAACAATGCGAAAAATAAAGCTAATATTTGTGCTAAAAGGAACTCTTTCTTCATTATTCTGAGTTTGCTTTTACCCGTTATAAGACATTGGTACCGTATGTACCGAAAAAAAACAGGAGTATTATTTTGATTTCGTCCTTGCATAACGATAAATCATTGACCAAGATCAAAAGCAAACCTGGGTACATAGAGTTTTATAACTCTACTATAGGTGGTGTGGATTCATTAGACGAAAAATGTGCTGTTTACTCCTGTCAGAGGCGAACCAGACGATGGCCTATGGAAATATTTGTTGCGATGTTGAATATATGACGAATAAATAGTTATGTTCTTCTGAAGGCGTCAATGTCGAACCTAAAAATGACAGAGAGGAAATTTATCATTACTTTGGGAAAATAATTCTTCCATGAACACTTAAAGCGAAGGCTTCAAGTCACAAAACTCTCTAGGGACTTGCGGAACACTATATACTATATTGGGTGAAAAACTTAGCAACGATTATGGACAGCAATCAGCAGGAGACGAGAGAAGATACGAGCGATGCAGTTTCTGCCCTAGAAAAAAGCGAACACGGCCAATCATCTCGGCGCCGCTTACTCGGTGATGGTTAAGTCGTCGTCAAGACAATTCGGCACCTGGACAACTCGGCGCCAGGACAACTCGGCACCGGAATAGGATAGCTCGGCACTCAGAATTTGGGTTAAAAATTCATATGATTGCAACCTACTATAACAAAGTACTTGTGAGGGGTTTATGAATTTATTACTGACAACGAATGATGGTAAAGTACTTCATTAGTAGGGGATATTTTAGAAATGTTCGAATTTGGTTTTTAATTACCAAATTCTCCCGTGATTTTATTTCAACTTCCCCTGTATACTACAAATCGAATATTATGCTCAAAACATATAACTAAATATATCCTTATTTTCAACAGTTAATATTTCTTTACTTCACTAAAAAAGTCATTTAAATTTACTAACACCTAAGAAAAACAGATAAATATCGTTTTCTGAAATTCCACTGAATATATCAAAATCTCCGACATCTTATCGCTTCATAAAAACTCTCTTCCAAACTCTGTTATCTGTATCTACGAAACCGTTGAAAACCCCAAAAAAAAACATATCTCTAACTGGCAATTTCACCTGTGTTTGAACATTACATTTTAAAATACTCGTATCCCATTGGTTAGACCCGAACAAGTGGACCCTACGTCATACCACGTATAAGTACGAACATAACCTCATTCTCACTCACTTCCCAGACAGACTTCCCAAACACACTTTCCTCTTTTCATCCTTGAACGTGGTACACACAGGTACTGAGTTTAGAAGAGCACCCGGCGATTACATACCGGGAATAAACATGTGTCTTTAAGGTTTAGTTATTTCATAAAACGTCATAGCATTCATCGCGTGAATATCAAGTGACTTCTTAATTGTCGACGCAAACAAATAAACTTATAAGTTCATGATAATATAAAATCTAAAGTGACATAAGTGTTTCATTGCATCGTACAGTACATCATTTACATCATACCTAAAGTGAAAAATACCCATTTGGTCCTTCGAGTACATCGCATAACAACAAAGAAACTACATTCCCTCTAATTAACCCAAAGTAAAAAGGGTTAATTTAGAACAAGAATATATACGACATAATATCAACTGCTGTGTATTAGCTTGCGCATACAAATACATTCTCTTTTAACTGGTGATATTAAATTCATAGATAACTGAGGTCAATTTAAAGTGAAGAACTATCTGTCAATAGATGTGTTAGACTATTTGCGACTGCGTGATTTGCAACTACCTATTTACATAGTTGAAAAACGCGACAGTTACCGATGTCAAAATATGGTAATTAATTTTTAATTTCGCCGTCAAAGGTGAGGTTAATAGTATAATTGTGATCATGTCATTAGGCAAATAATTACGTTTTGAGAACCTCTAAAGATGTTTATGAATTTTTAACTCATGTATGCCGTTATGTGTATGATAATAAACATATTTTAATGGTCGTTGAAGGTTTATATTTTTTTGGAGTTTATGTATTTTTTAGATGTCTCTGTTACTTGTACGGATTTAGGAAAATGCGTAAAATCTTTCCTTTTAAATGTTTGCTACACATTTTTAGGAACGAAAATGGTTTATTTATCGATTTATTGAAATCTGCAATGCGAAATTTTTAGAATAACTATTACTTAATATGACAAAAAGAAGAAAGGTGGAGTATTTTGCCCACGTAATGAGATATCCGAAATATGAATTGTTCCACATTATTATTCAAGAAAAAATTGAGAGAAAGCGTGGTCCTGGTTGAGAGAATCACAGATTGAATCCGATATATCTCTCTATCGAATAAACATTTGGAAAACTGTAAATCTGTAGATTTCATACTAAATTTCAACATAGATAGGTAGAGCTACAGAATGTAACTAAGTTTCATACTTGAAAATGGGGATTCATTTACCTACCTACCGATTCCTTTTTTCCATTGATATTTGTGGAGACCAGACACTGGAATGATAACCGACACTGGGAATGATACCCGACACTGAGAATGATTGAATCATTGAGAAGTTATGCTGACTTTAAGAAATATATAAAGATACACATCATGATACAACCGGGAAATCGTCGTCGGAGCTACTATTAAACAGAAAAATCAGATATAAGTTACCAGGTATAGATAATATGGTATTGGAAACATTAGATGATAAAGTATATGATCGAGACCTTATTAACAAAGAGAAAGGGAAAGGAAAACAGTAGGAAGAGGGCCACAATAGACCAAATTAAGAAAGGCGATCGAGTTGTGGTAAAGAATACTAGTTTCCCGAAGAAAATAACCCCTAACTTCAATAATGCAGAATACGAAGTACTAAATAGAAATGAATTAACTCTTTTAAGAAGCGGAAAAATCATTAAACGAAATGTAGCACACGTAAAGAAATTACCAAATATTCTACTGGAAGCTGCTTCAACGTGTTCACCACTAGACGGCACGAGACCAACCATGGACAATACTCAGCAACATTATCAAGGAGAGTTGGATACTTCGCCACCCCAGATACCCCCTCTCGGACTCATGAAAGAAGGAGGGATGTGGAGACCCGACACTGGAATGATACCCGACACTGGGAATGATTGAATCATTGAGAAGTTATGCTGACTTTAAGAAATATATAAAGATACGAAGTTTAGTTTTCTAGTTACTGATTTGTAAAACAGATGTATAAATTATTCTGTGAAATAAAATATAGTGTTTTATAATAAAGAGGTTTATTAAAAGATTAGCTGTTTTTTAGTGATACTTAGGGCACTACAAATTGGCGACGAGGTAAATATGTACTTAAATTATGTTATATTCTTGTTGATTAGTGAGATTAAACAAATTAAGTGTAAGCAAAAATAGAAACGAATGAAAAAAAAAAACTAAGAATAAAAATTGATTCACGAAAAAAAATTATAAAACTGAAAAAAAGGAGTACTAGTTAAATTTGAAAAGTTGTAAAAACTACTAGGGTGGATTAAATTCTACCAAGTTGTTGAGTGGATTAAATTCTACCAACTTGTTGAGTGGATTAAATTCTACTGGGTTACTAGGACATACGAAAACAGCTCTGTTGTTTTAGGGGAGTCAGTGAGTACATTCAATTCTACTGTTGGAACTCAGAAACGTGGGTGGATTCAATTCTACCGAGAAAGGAAGAAAAGCTAGAGAAACGGAAAAAGAATGGACTCATCAATTAAACATTTCTCTTGTGACATCATAGATAAAGCGCTATTGGCTAATGAAAGGAGAAAATAGGTACGATCCGTGAAATTATATCTAGATGCCGAAGATATTACTAATGTAGTAAAAATAAAAACAAACTTTTACGTTTGCGGAGGCCACAGCTACAGGAAATTGCATTTGAGCTGCCAGGAGCAATTGTAGAATACGATGCTGAAATAAACAATGACTTATTTAAAATTCTAGTAGATAATCTTGAAAATCACTTTTCACCCCAACAAAATTCGTGTTTTGAAAGGCACGGTTTTCGTAATATGAACCCCGAAGAAGGCGAAAATTTTAACAAATTCCTACTAAGGATTAGATCACAAGCAAATAAGTGTTCATTTGGAAAAACTGAACAGGAATCTCGCGAGATAAACATTAAGGATAAATCAATTGACACATGGGCACCATTCAATTTATAAAGGAAACTTTTGGAAAAAGAATTACCATAGGATGAAGTTATAGCACAGTGTCAAATATACGAACAAACTAGAAATCAAAGTAGTATCATGTAAAATAAAGTGATTTCTCAACCAGAGGCAATCACACCACACATCAACCGCGTTGAAAATCCAAGAAAACGGAAATATGGAGGAAACACAAACGAATTAGATTGTATCCGATGTGGAAATAACCATCATCCTTCCGAGAAGAAGAATTTCCTGCATTAAATATTAAATGTCATCAATGTGGTCGCGTAGGACATTATGCAAGAAGATGTAAAACTGGAAAAGGTGATCGCCCCATCTATTCCAACACGTCGAAATTTCGATCCAATTATAGAATGGGAAAGGGAAAAAGAGTTCAACTCATTGAAGACGCAGATGCCAGCGATGAGTCACCTTCAACTAGTGGCAGAAATTTTGAATGCTTTAGAATAGGAAATTCCACAATTCCTAGCGAAGGTAACAGAGAGAAAATAATAAACGTTAAAATTGGTGGTATTCCCATAGACATGTTAATTGACTCAGGTGCCTCGTGTAATGTAATTAGCGGACAATATTGGGAAATGGTTAACGTCGAGAAAGAAGTGAAAAGTAATATAAAGGCTTATGCTTCAAATGAACCATTAGTAATCAAATGTAAATTCACAGCTCCCATATGTGTTGGAACTAATAGAGAAGCCTTACAGACTTTTGTGGTGGTAGAACATGGAACAATTTCCTTACTGAGATAAGATGTAGCGATTTCCCTAGGAGTACTGAAACTAGGGTTAATAAATAACATCAAACAGGCGATCTCACAGAACCACACCGACATCTTTTGAGAAAAGAAACTAAATTTCAGTGGGGACAAAAATAACACGAGAACTTTGAGAAACTTTAGAAAGAATTGGCAAGGCTACCGACTTTGGCATACTTTAGTCCACAGAAACGTACACAATTAGTGGCGGATGCAAGTCCTATTGCACTGGGAGCAGTATTATTACAATTCGATGAAAACAACGAGCCCCACGTAATTTAATTTGCATGTAAAAGCCTCACGCATGTGGAATGTAGATATTCACAAACGGAGAAAGAAAGTCTGGCGTTAGTGTGGGCAACCTAAAGATTTTACTTTTATTTAGCTGGGATAGAATTCGAGTTAGTAACTGACCATAAACCATTGGAAGCCATATTTAAACCTACATCAAAACCTCCAGTTAGAATAGATAGGTGGCTATTGAGGCTACAATCATTTAAATTCCGGGTTAAATATAAATCTGGAAAATATGACATTACCGACTCTGTATCACGACTGTGTAAGCTTGGATTCGACAAAACTTTTGATGAGCCAAATGAACAACATGTGCAAAGCATTATATAAGAAGTTATCCTCAAAGCCCTTTCGATTTCAGAGGTACTAAATGAAAGCCGGAAGGACCCAGAAATTATAGATACTATAAGTTAACTTGCAGATAATACATGGGAAACAAATGATACAAATCCTTACTATCCCTTTCGACTCGAACTTACCTTTATGGGACCAATTCTTCTACGAGAAAATAAAATAGTAATCCCGCAAGTCTTCCGAAATCGAGTATTGCAACTTGCACATGAAGGACATCCATGAGAGACTGTGATGAAAAGGAGAATTGGATCTAAGATTTGGTGACCAAGAATAGACAAAGAATGTGAAAAACATGTCAAGAACTGTCGTGAATGTTTATTAGTTGGACAACCAATTAAGCCAGCACCGATGTCAAGACAAAAGTTGCCAGCAGGTCCATTGCAATACTTGGCTCTTGACTATATGTCAGAAGAACAGTACGAAGAACACTTACTAGTGCTAATAGACTACTACTCTCGTTAAGTTGAGGCCATATTCTCGAAATCCACCTCTTCAACAACGGTTATTCGGGCCTTAGAAGAGGTATTTTGTAGGCTAGGCCTACCGAAAATGATAAAAGTTGAAAACTCCACCAGTCAACAGTCAAGAATTCAGAAAAATATTGCGAGATAAATAACATTGAAATAGTCAACTCACCCCCGTATTGGCCACAAGCAAATAGTGAAGTTGAAAATATAAACAAATCTCTAAAAAAACGTTTATAGATTAGCTATGTGAAAAACGATCGGGATTATAAAAAGGAAATAATGGCATATCTCATGATGTATAATGCTACACCTCATGATACAACCGGGAAATCGTCGTCGGAGCTACTATTAAACAGAAGAATCAGATATAAGTTACCAGGTATAGATGATATGGTATTGGAAACATTAGATGATAAAGTATATGATCGAGACCTTATTAACAAAGAGAAAGGGAAAGGAAAGGAAAACAGTAGGAAGAGGGCCACAATAGACCAAATTAAGAAAGGCGATCGAGTTGTGGTAAAGAATACTAGTTTCCCGAATAAACTAAACCCTAACTTCAATAATGCAGAATACGAAGTACTAAATAGAAATGAGTTAACTCTTTTAAGAAGCGGAAAAATCATTAAACGAAATGTAGAGATAAAGAAATTACCAAATATTCCACTGGAAGCTGCTTCAACGTGTTCACCACTAGACGGCACGAGACCAACTATGGACAATACTCAGCAACATTATCAAGGAGAGTTGGATACTTCGCCACCCCAGATACCCCCTCTCGGACTCATGAAAGAAGGAGGGATGTGGAGACCCGACACTGGAATGATACCCGACACTGGGAATGATTGAATCATTGAGAAGTTATGCTGACTTTAAGAAATATATAAAGATACGAAGTTTAGTTTTCTAGTTACTGATTTGTAAAACAGATGTATAAATTATTCTGTGAAATAAAATATAGTGTTTTATAATAAAGAGGTTTATTAAAAGATTAGCTGTGTTTTAGTGACACTTAGGGCACTACAATATTATAAAGTCTAATTTAAATTTGAATTTTCTTACTGATTAAAATCGTATAATTCGTTGAACGGTCCAACAACCTAATGTTTGGTGCAAACAGTGCGTAATTGCTTTTTCGTAAACGACTTCATGCTACTCGAACGCATAAGTTATTTTATAAACATTTTGTCTGCAAAGCATGAAAATATATTTTACTGCTACTCTAAACATAATTGTACTGTATCCGATTTGAAGAAACTGGTTGAGTTGACAAAAAGAAACTAGTTTCCAGTGACATACTCTTATAATCTGTAATAAAGCCGGCAAATTTTGTTTACGAAATAATAGGAGCATATCGCAAAATGCCAAAACGTTATTTTAAGTACTAAAATACGAGAATAAAATGGATAAAATACTCAATTCAATTTTATTTGTCTGAATTATAATCAACCATATCTAATAATTATATCATCTAAAATAATTATAAAATAAACGAAAAAGGAAACGGATGTCTGAGACAAATTAATTGGATAAAATATTTAACAATCGTAACACACATTTAAAAGAGCGTCAATTTTCTTTGACATACTATTTGAGATAAATCTATCAAGAAAACTATTGATGGAATATACAGAAGATAAAAACAATAATGAAAGCAAACGAGTTGGTCATAATTTGATTTTCAATAAAAAATAAGAAGAATTTGAACCTGGGTCTCTTTCAATAAATATGGATAAAACATAATATTTATGAATCGGACAACAGATTACAGATTTAAATCTGGAAGATACAAGTATCAAAACTTGCCAAACTTTTAAATATTTGGATCAGTTCACCGGGATGGTACTTTTTAACGGATATAGACCCCAATAAAAATTGCGCGTATAAAACAAGCTACAAAAAAATTACATGGATTGATATGGAATAACGCCATTAGAAAAGAAAACAAAAAATAATTTTTCAAAGAATACTCCAAAATATAGTTATATATGGAGCAGAATTATGGCCAATGGCAACGACCATCAGAAATGAGAACCGTGGAACTAGACTATTTTAGAAGATGTTTAAAACTTACAAGAACCAAAAGAATAAGAACGAAAGAAATATGGCAAAGAATGGACGTTACATGTTTTATGACAAGGATGCTAGAAAATAGAGCATTAAATTGAGGGAATCCCCAGGGAAGAGACATAGAGGAAGACCGGCTTTAAGATGAGAAGCCTACATCGGACAAGCGATGGCACATAAAGATCTGGGAGAAGGAGATTGGAACGTAATAGAAGTGTGGTGAGAAGAACCGAGAACTCATAATGGAAAATGCCGAAGAAGTAGCATGATTCTTTGATTTTTATATTTCAATTAAAAAATTGATTTTGTCGCTTTTTTCAACTTAATATGAATTATTTCAAAAATAATCAAAGGAAGTACAATTTATTACAAGAATATTTTACTTTCTGCAAAAAATCATGTGTACCTATCCTGCTTGTCCTAAACAAACTTGTTTCTTGTGACCCAATAGGTCTCAAATGTTTTATTAGTATGTTAGTTTTATAGTAGTATTAGATATTGAACATTAAGAGACAATATGATTAGAAAATGCTGGAAGAAACGCAGTCAACGTATGACAGCTTTATAATAAAAAAACAAATTGTTTGTCCAACATAATATATACTAAATTATCCTCAGCAATGTAACTCTTCTCGCGTGAAACAATTCTAGCGGGAAGACCTACCTCAGCGGGAAAATTTCATATTAAACTTCCATCTAATAAACTTTAGAGGAATTTGTCCTTTATCTTATTTAAACTATTTTTACATCTAACTATTTCAAAACTTTCAAATGCATCCAACAATTTATTGGCGGATAATTTTTTTTACAATTTTACCTGTACTTATTTTATATCAATACTAGATTTATCGGTTCGTCCATATTTTAAATGAGTTGGTTGCCCCTTACACCGACCGTTAACAGATCTCTTAGTTTGCCCAATATACTTTCCGTCACAATCGTTACAGTTAAATTCGTAAATACATCCAAATCCAGTATTTTATTTTTAGGATTACCTAACAAATATTTCAAAGTATTACTTAACTAACTAAGCCCGTTGAAAATATTTTTTAAATCCATTGTATAAGTAGGATAATAAAATACTGGATTTGGAAAAGAGTTGTATTTACGAAATTAGCTGCAATTATTGAAACGGAAAGTATGTTGGGCAGAATAGATTTGTAAAGGTTCGGTTTATGGAGCATCAAGTTCATTTAAAATATGGACGTACAGATAAATCGAGTATTTCCGAGCATTCTATCAGTCATAATCATACAAGCTTTCACATGGGATTAAAATATATACAGAGTGTTTTGAACAAATTTATAGTATTCACATTTCAAAAAGACCAACCCTCTACAAAATATCACTGAATTTTATAGTATTTATAAGTTAACAAGTACGTGACGTACAGTGTAAATAGCTTCTTATATTACTACATTTATAAACATAAGAAGAGCGAATTACTTAAGTCCAAGGTTGAGGTCAATGGCAATTAAATAAGAAAATGACTAAATTTTGAATTATACACCATGTTATTATAAACGTAATGGTGAATTTACCTCAGCGTTTCAGCAATAAGAAAACGAAAAAAGCTGTCAAACCGCTTTTAATGGAATCGTTGAGATGCTATAATATATATTTTGCGAGCCGATCTGAAACAAATAAAATTTACTCGTATTAGTTAGCAATTTATAGATAGAATATTAAACTACCAACTTAAATAAAGAATTTGATCGTAAATATTTGTTACTCTTTATTTTATCACTAAAGCTAAAAGAATCTATAAAAGCTATGAATGTATAGTTTGGCGATAAATTTATTGTTTTGAAACAGTAGATTCTCTTCTGGTTCACAAGTGTTGCGAAAGGTTTTCGAAGAAAAGATAGAAATTCGGTAAAATATGCTACTATACCAACGTTGTCAATGCCATATTCAACAGACATTCCAGAACCATGAAAAAATTTTAGTTTGAAGACAATGAAACCATGCTCTTAGAGTGGAGAGGGTATGCTTAGATCAAACAATGACAGATCAACGTTTGATCGGTCAATCAGAACAATATTATCAAAGGTTTGAATTCATCAAAGCAAAAAAGAACTATTATATTTTAGTGAAATTAACTGTCTCGACCCTTACTTCGTGGAATCTACTCATATTAGTGTTTTAAATGAAACTCACTGTTTCTAGCTAATTCCACAATATAATGAAAATTGTTGAAAATTCTAAAAAATTTACAATTGTTTCGATAACTGAATATCATCGTCCGAATGACAGAAGTTACATTTCATTTGATGCCTACCTGGTGTTTCGTAGTTATTTTTGGCTAGACCAAGAAGTGACCTACCTTGTGATTGACTTAATATATGTTAATAGAAAAAAGAAGAGGATGTGATATTACAAATATTGAAGCTTAGATATTATTAGCCCTATGGTGATATGCTGGATATCATTTTTCCAATTAAGATCAGTATAACTGTGCAATGATATAGAGAACCAGGAAAACTATATCCGCTGATCTTTATAATTATCACTTAAGAAGACAGTTTATTAGTGGAGAACTTCCTAGATTTATCTGTTCATTGACAACTTCATATTGTGTGTTTCTTAAATATCTTCTAATTTCCAATTCTTCAATTGTAAAGATCAGCAGATATAGTTTTCCTGGTTTTCTATATCATTGCACAGTTATACTGATCTTAATTGGAAAAATGATATCCAGGATATCACTAAGAATATCTAAGGTTCAATATTTGTAATATCACATCTTCTTCTTTTTTCTTTTAACATATATTAAGTCAATCACAAGTTAGGTCACTTCTTGGTCTAGCCAAAAATAACTACTAAACATCAGGTAGGCATCAAATGACATGTAACTTCTGTCATTCTGACGATGATATTGATTTATCGAAACAATTGTCAATTTTTTTAGAATTTTCAACCATTTTCATTATACTGTGGAATTAGCTAGAAACAGTGAGTTTCATTTAAAACACTATTATATTTTAGTTTTCTTTAAAAGAAGATGGATTAGTGATATTTCAGCACTGTTATTGTTGGAGATGAAACAAAGTATGCCATTATATCATAGAAATTGTAAGATTATGTTTTATTATATCCAAGGACCAAACAAAGAGAAACCCGAAATAAAGATGCCTAACAAAAAATTGAACCGCTGGAAGCTAGCAGCAAATTTTCTCACAACATATACTGGATATTGTTGATAATTAAACAAATTTGAAAATTCTCATACAAATACCCAGAAACCAACTCCGTTGAAATAAATAATTTTCTAGGACTTCTGCTGCTTCTAAGTCTAACGATGAGTCCAATCAATTTTTCAACATATGGCACTGGTCTACAAATTTTTCGGTTGGTAATGTCCCTAAAAACGTCTGGTGTTCTACTGGTTTGCCAGATATTCGATAATCATGAACAAATAATGTCAAGAGTAAAAATTGATCCAGCTGCAGCGAAAAATTTAATAAAAATTCACAATCAGCTCACTAATTAGGAGCTAATGCAACTGTCTATGAGAGCCTTGTCGGTTTTAAAGGCAGGTGCAAATTTAAGATGTATTTACAGAGTCTTGTTAAATATGGTTTGAAAGTTGAATGCTTTGTGGCTGATGTTAAAATGCATCGGATTTATCGCTAAACATGATTTCTTTGTCTTGTTATTTTGTCTGCTTGGACTCGACTCGGCATTATAATAGCAAATATACTTCAAGAATTGTGTTGCCAAGCTTATCTCAATTTGATTTTAATGATTTACAGTGAAAAGTATCAAATATTATATTGCTTCCTACACCAAGTAAGCCATTAGAAAAATCAACTTTCAATAATTAGCAAGCTACTAGAAAAACTAGTCATCGAAAGAATAAAACCAACTGCATATTAACCAAATATACTACCAAATTAACAATTCGGATCCAGACATGAGGAGGCAAAAAGTAAACAATGTCTAGCTAAAAAATGTTTGAAAACAAAAAGCATTCCTTGACATACGTAGGTATTTAAAACAGTCTTTTTGACAAAATCAGAAAATCATTGTCCATTAATTATTGACTCATACTTCAAGCTTATCTTAAAAACCGTTATTTCTTTATTAAATACGTTGAAGAAATATCTCTGCTCGATATAAATTCTGAAGTTTCTCAAGGCAGTGTTCTGGGGCAGCTATACTCTATATCCTTTATACAATTGATTGACCAACTCTGATTAGCAGCTAAACTGTCATACTAGCATCACACGGCAATGCTTTTCGAACACTAAAACTTCAAATTCATAAGGTAAAATGAATTTAATATAACGTTTACCAATCAGAAATACAAATGCCAGAAGTCACTGTAAACAACCAAGTTAGATTTACAAACTCATATTTGAATGTGAACTATTTCAAATTGTTCCATTTTAAGTAAACAGCTTTAACATTAACTTTAAAAATGACAACAAATATGTTTCAGTTTAAAAATAAATCACAATACATTTTCGGCATTTTCGTTTATTCTACTTTGGCAGATAGTCATTCTTCCTCACCATGTCTTATTTAGATCGAGACAAGGCTAGTTTTTAATGTCACAAACTCATCCTAATATCGTTAGGTGCGGAGCACACTGGGGAAACTCGTTTCATGAAATGAGTTTCATAAAATCAGTTGCATAAGACCATGCATACTGGAGAAACAGGTTTCCATCAGTTTCATGATGGATTTCCATGATGACGTGGTTATTTTGTTGTGTTGGCTAAGAAAGAAGAAAAATTATACTCGATTCACCCGCTGATCAGAGATCGGCAACACAATTCTTCTCACGTTGTAGCTCAAAAACTCAGTAGTCAGTCAATTTTAACGATTTTTTTAGTATGTCGAAGACATTTTTTTGATCGTCTGGTTGCATTAGTTGGTCCAAAAATTAATAAAAAAGCAGGACACCCACTTGAAGTTAACGCAGAAGAAAAATTGACGATTATTCTGACGTAAGTGAAAATCGTGTTAGCTTCAACAATAATTTGGGGAAATGGAGAATAATTGAGGATTTCCTTGAAAGAAAGGGTTGCAGTTCTTGATGGAGTTCATTATTTTGTGTTGTATTGAAGTATTCGTAAACAGGTGGCCCATTGGTAGTACATGCTGCTGCTGATCAGAAGTGTGTAGATATTGGATTGACAGTCGGCAGCTGTTGGTAGACAGCTTCTGTCAGCATCACTTGGAAATGAATTTCTGTCATAATTATGCGAAAATAACGACAAGAAACCTGAAACTGGAGCTACCGGAAAGCCTTCCATGAAACGCAGTCTGAACTGCTTTGCGTAATACTAACTGTATGTTGCGAGCAACTTTAGTTTCAGGCATCATGAAAGCGGTTTTTTGCAACGTGTTTCTTCAGTGTGCGCTGCACCTTAATCTTTATAATAATGATTCCAGAGTTTATGAATAATATTTTATATAACAGTAATTTCGTACGAGTACTAATAGTTGGTTTTATTAGTAATACCTGTTTATATAATAAATAAAAGTTAATGTTATTTTCCATTGCTTTGCAGAACTTATGTATTCTAAATAAAGTAATATGCAGTATCAAGAAAGAATTAGGTACTTTGGAAATTGTTTACAAAATTGTTCGATCATGTGTCCAAAATAATGCGTGAAAGTGAAAACTCCACCGCCTAGTTAAAAAACTGAGTAAAGCTATAATTTTGTTTTGATTAGTTCTTCGATAAGAACGTTCTTCTACTCTTCTTCTTCTTCTGCTGATCACAGTATGCTCCTTCAGAGGTTTCATTGTTAAAATCCTTCTACCATTTTAACTGTTGCTCACTGCTCTTTGTAATTGTATGTATTATTTTTCCAATTTCACCCCAATTTAAACAATTCTATTTATCCAATTATTTGGACTTGCTTCTTTTATTTTAATGTACCTTTAATTTGTCATTTTGGTCCATTCTTTCCACATGTTCAAACCAGTTAAATTGTCTATTCTCATAGTTCTAGCCCCTTTCCAATTTCCTTGTTTTTGATTCTATCACCTTTTGCCACGTTTAGTGTTTTCCTGTATTAATTTCGGTAGCATTGGTGGGGTATTTTTGTTTTTTGTATCACTCCAGTGTCGTTCTATTTGTAGCATAGTAAATTTTTTTAGATTTCTGTAATTTATACTTCGGTTACTATATTTCCTCAATAGATATTCAAATCTATAGTCTATTTCTTAATGTCTGACAGCACAGTAGCCTCATTACATATTCAAATAGAAAATTATCTCTTACAGAGTGATCCTAAGAATTTTACAAGTAAATACTAAAATTCTAATGCAAAACAAGTAGGTGTCTGTATTGGTTATCTGTACATCCCTGTTTCAGCTCAAAATACAATATGGTAGTAAAACTGAACAATGCCAGCAAAAGGATAAACAGTGCGGCAGTGGCGGAGATTGCGATATTAGTTCATTTTGCTTATTTAATTAGATTCGGTCAACATTACAGTTGAAATAAAATTCATTCGTTTAGGCCTATTAACAAGTTACATTTTCATTTTTATTAAATTAAATTAATTACAGAAAATATAGTTTAATTCTCATAATTCAAATTTATTGATAATTAATTAGTGTATATTAAGTAAAGTAAACATACCATTTATAGGAAATATAAAATTCAATCTATAGTATCATCCTCTTCGCTGGCCATACAAGAATCATCGGAAGACTCGTCGAGAGAGATCACTATCGGTTCTATAAGGTATTTTTTGGCGTACCACTGTTTTAAAATTATTGGGTCTTTTTTAAAAACATTTCATTTGAGCGTTGAAACAATGACGTCGTAGACGGAATGTTTCAAAACATTTTGCATTATTTTGAACCAAAGAATAAAGAGCGGTTCAAAGCTGTAAGTTGTAATTGTCTTTTGTTTAGATACTTAAAATTGCATAATTATCAAAGAAAAGAATATATTCTTTGATATTATGGTGAAATTGACTCCGCAAGGAGACAGAAAACCAAATACAACATAGAAATAATTGCATATTCTTTTTTTTTGTAAAAAATGTTTCAAGTGACGATTGATGATATGCTATTAACAGTGGATGAAAAGACTGCTACATTGAACCTATCGGACACAGATATCAATGTATCACCTTTTCCTAGCCACCAAAGAAACATCAAAACAAATTTCTCCATGGAAACAGGATGCTGGCCACCAACAAATTGTTTTTCAGTGAAATTTATAGCACCCAGAAGATTCACAAAGGTATCTATTCAATAGAAAACGATTGAAAAAATCTCTCCCGAGATACTGTGGCAACCAATCTTCATAATAATTTGGTGAGCGTGTATGCACCAAATTAGTGGAGAGAAATGTTGGAAGAGGTACTTTCACCAGGGTATCATCCCTCAAATATTTGTAAATACGATATCTTTGGAGATACTGCTCATAATGAATATCGTTAATGAGTGCTAATATCATGCAATTCATTATAAATTTGAATCAACACATTAACCCACACAAAATTGATAAATGGAACAAAATAACAAAAACTTTCAAAATAATCGACTTGTTTCTTCGCGCCTCGCTCAATGACAAATGATGACGTTTTAAAAATATTTCGTTTTCGGGGCAACGGTCAGTAGCGCGCAGCGGTCAGAAATGTTTTCAGGTAGTTGAAATTCTATGGGTCAATAGCGCGCGGTATACAATCGGTAAACCGGTCAATTGCGCGAACGGTTCCTTTATAGAAATATGCTCGTCTTAAACAATTTTTTTAACACGTAACATGCCATAGGAAAACACCTGAAAAGAAAACTATATAAAATAGTGATTATAAGATATATTTTTTTTTATTTTTTTGCAAAATTAAAACAAACACTTTTAATTAAATTAAATCTTTCAATATGGTTATTTACATATAAATTAATTAAATTTGTTACATAATCTTTGCGTTTTTTATACCTAATATTATTACAAGCTTTAGGCAAATGTACACTATTTATTTTAATATATGTATTAATTTGTACATCTTTTAAAACATTAATAAATTTAAAAATATCTGGATGCGCTACATAAAAACTGGAGTTAAAATGACTGTGGAATGATTCACAAGCATTTGTTGTACGTTCTTGATCACTATTACAAGAAGCCCACATTTTTGGAGGAAAAACGGAATCATCAGATATATAATTATCAACTAAATAATCAGCATATTCAATTAGTTTAGCATTCTGAGGTATATCTGAGTAAAGGTCTTCTACAAAACAATCCCCTACTTCGTTAGGATTTAGAAATAATAATCCAAAAGTGTAATGCAACCAAAGACCTATTGCTGAATTAGAATCCCTGTACTCAGATACCAACCCAAGATTTTGAATTTTACGATACCAGGACTGGGTCAAATGAAACCTACATCCTATTATATTTATGTCTGGCCAAATTTTCTTAACTCCAACGTGTATCGCTTTTTCAAAATCACTAACGATTTCTTTGGGCTCAAACCTTAAATTTATACTAGCACAATACCTTTTTAAAAGCTTAAATGCCTCAAAGTAAGTATTAGATTGTTTGTTTGGCAGTAAAATAAATACTAAAGGTATATAATGTCCGTTTTCTACTGTATGTATCGTAAATAACTGAGTTAAAAATTTCGGGCAATAACTGAAAGTTCCGTCTACATAAATTTTAGGTCGTGAACACAGATACTGTAAATTTGTTTGACAGGAAAATATTATTACATTTAAGTTCGTGTTATTTACCAATAAAAATTCTTCGTCCTTATTTGTTTTAATAACAATAGATTCTAGAGCTTCTTGGAGGTCTTCTAATGATTGAGGTAAAACTGGCAAAACGCTTCGTCTTGATCGATATACACTTTTTCTTATATTATCAAGGTCCCGTGTTGTGAGATTCACTTCTGCGAGAGCTTCTTTAAGCTCAGTATTGATGATCTTAGAAGGTCTTTGCGATATGTCTTCTACAGCCTTCCTTTTAATTCCGTTTTGTAATTTCTGTGAAACAACATTAAAATATATAAATAATATATATCTACTATAATTTTTGAGGTTTATAAGAGTGAGTATTTTTGAAAAATAACAAATTTAAGAAATTAGATGAATATCCGAAATATTTAACTTATACGAATAAAATTAATCATATTATATTATATACGTAGGTCGAGTAGTGAGCCATTATTAACCGAGGAGTTGTACTAATATTTTAAAATTTTATTTAATTAGATTTTGATAAAGGCAGAAATGATGCTAATTTCAAATAAGTTTTTATAATTTTATCATACCAATTAAGTGTACCTACTAGTGCTGAATTTGCGAGTTTGATTTTGTTTAGAATTAGAAATAAGAGTTTCTGTTTATATTTCATTGAAAATATAAAAAAAGTTCATTATTTACCTAGGGAGAGAAATATTATTTCTCATTCGAGCTTTGGAGTTAATAATGACGATTTCTAAGGTTAGTAGTAAGAAATATAATTATTAAACACTTACCTTAACGTGTAAATTTTCATCAAATGCGTGACTGTGATTGTCTTTTTGCTGTAACAACACCTCTTCTGATTTATCCACAGAAATCGAAGCTGGACATCCTCGCTTTGTATAGCGATATGAAACACCTAATATAGTTTCTCTATCTTTGCGAAAAGTATAACTTTTAACTATTAATAATTTTTTTCCGCGCTCACTTAACATGGTCTCCATTTCGGTATCTTTACACGTAAACTTCTTCTGAATAATGTAAGTGAGTAAATGTAATTTAATGTGTACAATCATAAGACTGAAAGACCCCTTGCTATTAGGGACAGGTACTAATATCATGTCTGCGCGCAATCGACCTGTCCCTTTTAGAACCCTCTTATAATCTGTAAGGATTAAACTGACCGCTGCGCGCTATCGGAATACACCCCGTTTTCGCCATCGTCAAATCTATGACGTAAAATTGAATATGTTTTTAAAACATAATTGAATACGGTTCAACGCCAAAAAATAGCTATAGTTTGTTCTATGAGGTTATCTAAAACCCACATTTTCTCTTCCTCTTTAATTACATGATTCACAGCATATCTCCAGTTCTCTTCAGTTATTGTTGTCAACGAGTACTACATGAGTTCACGAACATCTTTCATTTTGAATGTTTTATTATGACTATAATCTTTCATTTGGGCCCATATTAACTCTATCGCATTTAATTCACAATGGTATGGCGGCAAACGAAGCACTGTTATCCCACGATTCTTGGCTATTTCATCAATAACAAACTTTTTAAATTATAGCTTGTGATCTGAACCAACCTTTAAAAGTTCTTTTTTCAACATATCATCTTCAAATGGTATATCTTTAACGATTAACCAGTTTCTAATATCAGCTTTACTCCAAGAGGTAGATGGAAGATTTTCTGTTAATCGTTAAAGGAGTTTTCAATCCAGTAAATAAACCTCCTATGAAAGCTTGACGACTGGTTTGAATACTTATGTCTTGCCATATTTTTTTCACTGAATCTCCTTCATTGAGCCATGTCTCATCTAGATAATAGATTTGTCTTCCCTCCTGTCTGTATTTTCGGATATCTCGTAAATACTGGCGTCTCCAACATATTATTTCTTCGTTGTCGATTAGCACTGATTTCCGACTTTGCTTCTCCCAACTAAAATTTAATTTGTGTAATATTTTCCACAAAGTTTTTCGCCCTATGCCAGGCTAATTCTCGTCCTCCTTCACCATTCTTAGAATTCTGTCAAGGGTTGGGATCTATTTTTTAAAATATAATTCATGTAGTTTTCGTCTTATTGTATTTTGCATATGTTCATCAAGATCAAATGGTTTTCTTCCAGTTGACTTTTTAGGTGGAGATATATTTCCATTTTTCCTCTCTCTTAGAAGCCTGTAAATAGTAGATTCACTAACTCCTGTCATATTGGAACATGTCGAAACTATATTTCTAACAGTAGTAGCCGGCATTTCATGTACAACAGCATCATGCACATTTAACACTACAGTCTTCGTATGTAAGCTAATCACGCTCTTACATTTTACTGGGGTAAAACTTGAAGACATTTTTCACAACATAGTTAACACTTATGGAACATAAGCGACTCTAAGCAAAACAAATTATACAAATTTGGGCGAGACCAAGTTTCACCGTATATACCTGCATAATTTCTAAGTAGTCATTGGGACAATCCCTAGTAGGCTATTGTAATGTTTCTTGGAAATGTTATTATCAACATTTCGAAAATCAGAAAGTAATTATCTGGAGAATGAATTGATAAATGGTTTGTTAATATGTCTCCCAAGAATTGACCTGCTTCAAATTCTCAAGATAATTAATGAAATATTCAGTCAGAATAGTTGCGTTACAAGATTATTTCAAAAATAATTTATTGTTTTAACTGTATGTACTCTACAAATGTACGAATGTCAGTTAGTTGTTTTAACTAACCGAATTTACATTTATATTACCTTTATATATCAGATCGGGTATAAAATTAAATAGTAAATAAATTCCTTAGATGAACTGTGACGCTTATGCTTTACTACCTGACTAGCATTTGTGACCTTTTCGCGTGCTGTCAGTCAATAAGAAACAGACTATAGAGAAACTTTTCGATGTTCTTGGTTCTGATTTATTTTAACTATCATGTAATTTGTTTTATTAGAGTTTGAATTCATTACCAGTGTATTAATTTTTTGATACAAAATTACGGTTATTTTTTGTATCCTTTTGGGAGACTCTTAGGTTTATATATTCTGCTAAACTTCGGTTTTAACTTCATCCCTTTTTGATATATTCTATTCGTGATACTTTATTACGTATTTGTTTATTCTTTTAGTATTTTCATTAGATCTCTTTTGATTTACTTCTATTATACTTTATCCAAATATCTGTTTCTTCTTGTTTCTACTATTGTTTGTTCAAATGTTCTCCAAAGTCCTTCTCGTTCTTACATTTCTGCAGATTTTCTAATGCACTGTCTACTTTATCCTGATATATCTAATATATTCGAGAAAATTCGTTTTTTTATTTAAATAAGCGAATTTCGTTTGTTCGAGAAACTTCACTGAGACACAACTCGTAACTATTGTTTATTCGAACGAAATTGTAAATAACTGAATATATTTTCCGGCGTATTACCTGCGAAGAATACAATAACTGAAAGTATTTTTATATCATTGCGTAGGATACTTCCTGTCGATTTTAGACGTTTTTATAATTTTCTCATTAATTTTATAAGTTAATGATTTGAGACAAATAGTTGTAACAATGATTATAATGTTTCGAATAAAATTATAACCAAGGTAAAATGAATAATAGAACAGCGGCGGGTATTTATATTAAGACATTGTTTGCTTTCGCTTCATCAGGAATCAATGTGAACTCAGCAAGAAGATTCACAATATCTCTCTTATTATAATAATGAAGAGTACTGATTCATACATTTCTTGAATACAGTCAAACCTGGATAAGTGGAAAACGGATAATTCAGAAAACTCTGTAAGCATATAAATAGTCATGTCCTGTCATTTTTTCCCGAAAACCTCTATGAGTGACAGTGTAGAAACCTCTTCTAGAGAGAGTCATATTCAACAAGTAGATCTCTATAAATGAGTCACGGATATAGGAAAACAAAATGGATTGCCGGCCCTTATGGAAAATATTTACTAAAATGACTGTGGCATAAAAGTCGCCATCGCGTGACTATTTACGTTGGCTACATTGAATTTACCAAAAAATAAACGGTTTTAAACGTTAAAACTAACTTTTTCGCATCTGTGAGATGCCCTGAACAATATTCTATCATAAAATTGTCACTTATACACACTTCGGGGGATGTATCGTGCTAAGAAACCGAAATTCCTCCAAAAATGTAGTATATCTGTATCCCGCTGTACTTGCTCTAGCCAACTAAAAATCAATAAGGTACATCTGTGAGACATCTTGAAAAATATCCAATTATAAGATTGGTTACTTATACACTCCGGAGGCTGTATCACGCTAACAACCCGAAATTTCTGCAAAAAGGACCAAAAATGTGACACTTCAGGTACCATAGCACCCGTTGTACTAGCTCTGCTGGGCCTATAAGACACCCTGAACAATATTCAATCATAAAATTGGTCAGTTGTATACAGTCTGGAGGCAGTATCGTGCTAACAACCTGAAAATTCTCCAAAAATGACAAAAAATTGGTACTTGAAGTACCGTAGCACCAGTTGTACTTGCTTTAGTGTACTGAATATCAATATGGTTCACCTTTGAGACGCCCTGAATAATATCCAATCATAAAATTGGTCACTTGTAGATACTCCGGAAGCTAACAAACTGAAATTTCTCCAAAAATGACAAAAATGTCGTACTTAAAGTACTATTGCACCTGTTGTACTGGCTATGGTGAGCTGAATATCAATAGGGTTCATCCGTGAGACGTCCTGAATTATATTCTATCATTAAATTGGTGACTTGTTGCAGTCCGAAGGCTGTATCGTGCTAACAAACTGAAATTTCTCAAAAAATTACAAAAATGTCGTACTTCAAGTACCACAGCACCCGTTGTACTGGCTCTGGTGAGCTGAAAATCAATAGGGTTCATCTGTGAGATGTCCTGACCAATATTCAATTATGAAATTACTAACTTGTTGCACTCCGGAGGCTGTATCGTGCTAACAAGACATGTAACGAAAAGTGGCCGACGACGACGACATACACACAGTATTTTTTTTTCTACATTTATGCAAAAAACAACACTTTTGTGAAACACATTTAATGGAAAAAGTGGTTCTTTTTTGCACTAGTGCCAGTGTCAGTTTTGTGATGATTTATGACAAACATAAACATTTAAATAAAATAAAAATGCAGAGCAAGTATCTGATCCTGCTCTAATACAGCAATAACACCGCCCTACAAAATTTAAAAAAAATTTGTTGCCAAGTATTTTTGAACGAATTTAGGGTAATTCAGGTCTGCTGAATTCAAAAATAAAAGCAGTTTTTCCTAATTGGCTCTAGTTTTTGAGGTAATGGATACATAATGTTTTAAGGAATTTAGCTATAACATATGCTTTTTATTTTTTAACAATAATTTACGAACAAGAAATTTACGCAGAAACGAGAATTCGACCCTGTTTAGTGAGCGTACCACGTGCCGACTGCTGATCACGTGATCAGTGCGTGCACTTGTTTGTCTTGTGACTCTTGATTTTAACTGTGAGTTCAGCGTAAGCAGTTGTTCTACTAAAACTTAGCGTCGCGGTTATTGTGCTTTTCTTACGTATTTTGTGTATTTAGTTCTTATTGCCTACCTAGTGAAGTTATTTAAATTTAATAGACGTCAAGTGGAAGGAAGGAGTACATGTGACGAATATTTGTACCTATATTTTTAACTAAAGTTACTCTTTTTTCAGAGGAATGAGTTCTTCACGCAGAAGCTGTTTGAACAGCCATAATGTCTTCTGCTACATTTGTGGCGAATATACTGTAGCAAAACAAATAAAAAATATCTCAGATTTTGTTAGATAGCTTACCAAGCTTATTTCGGCGTACAGCTTCGAGACCAAGACAAGTCCTGGGCTCCCCATATAGTGTGCAAAACGTGTGTCAAATGTTTACGACAGTGATCAAACGAAAAAATAAACAGTTTGAAATTTGGTGTGCCCATGGTGTGGAGAGAACCTAAAAACCACCATGATGATTGTTATTTTTGTTTAGTTAATGTAATAGTATATTACGTAACAAGAGTTGTAAGTAACCCTTTACGCACGAAATGAAAAAGTTTATGCACGAAGCCGCGCAGCGGCGAGTGCATAAATTTCATGAGTGCGTAATGGGCTTACAACTAGTGTAACGTACTATACTTTTTCTACGCCCATTCATTTTGTTCCATTAAATAAAAAACATCGCAATCATTTAAACTTTATTATAATAGTTGTTAATAACAATTGAACAATTATTGTAAATCGATTGTGCCTTATTATTTAATGGTGATGAACGGTTATTTATAATTGTATTATATTTTGTTCAAAAAATCGACAATATAAATGATATTACATTTATTTTCATAGCATGCTATTTAAGAAAACGTGTCCTATTTTTAAAGAAATTGTATAATGTGCTGTCTACATTTAGGAGCATCACTCTTTCAATCCTAAATATCCCTCGCTAATGCTAAAAGTTTCTATGTTTTTTAATTGACTAAATTTGTGTAAATAGACCAAATAAAGTCTTACGTAAATAAAAATTTGATTGTAATTTAATTAAACCAAGAATTTTAAGTTTTCTTCTCAAAACGCACGTGTATGTTATGAGATCTCATTACGTGCATGTTATTGTTAAATGTCATTTACAAGGAATGTTGACAGTGCGATTTTTGACGTTTACAGACATGGGCGTAGAAAAAAGGTTTTAACAAATACAAGAAAGGCAAATGGGATTATCCTGATGTAGAATCAGCACGAAGACCTGTGCCACATAGCGAAGAGATTCCCGTACCAGTATATACAACACTGCCAGATGTTCTGATGGCGGAAGAAGAAGAAGAAGAAATTAAGGACCAGTACAGTAGCAGTGAAAGTGAATATGAGCAGGAAATACAATCAACAGCACAGCAGTTCTCTCAAGAAGAACTGAACCTTATACGGGATCTCGGTCTATGAAAGCAAGCATCTGAGCTTCTGGCATCCAGAATAAAAGAAAAAAAACTGTCTACAACCAGATATAAAAATAACCATTTATAGAACACGAGAGGTGAAACTTGTTTCTTACTTTAGCCAAGATGAAGATCTTATTTATTGCAACAACATTCCCGGACTTTTTCGTCAAATGGAAATACAATTTGTTCCAGGTGATTGGCGACTATTCATAGACAGTTCCAGTAGAAGCTTAAAGTGTGCTTTGCTACACAATGGCAACCGATATGCGTCAATTTCTATCGCCCACTCAACAAAACTTAAGGAAGAATATCAAAACATCAAGTTGGTATTACAGAAACTATCCTATGAAGAACATCAGTTTTTCATTTGTGTTGATCTAAAAATGGTCAACTTCTTGCTTGGACAGCAAGGTGGGTACACAAAATACCCTTGTTTTATCTGTTTGTGGGATAGTAGGGCGAAGCAAGATCATTGGAATATGGTTAATTGGCCAATAAGACTAAATATGACTGTAGGAACAGCAAATATCATAAACGAACCATTGGTTGACCGTGAAAAAATCATTCTCTCACTGCTCCACATCAAATTAGGACTAATGAAACAATTTGTTAAGGCTTTGAGTAAAGATGGCGAGTGCTTCAAATACATTTGTAGATTGTTTCCTAGGCTAAGTATGGAAAAGCTAAAAGCGGGTATTTTTGCAAACTTATTAAGGACTCTAATTTTACAAATCACATGACGACACTTGAAGCTGCTGCTTGGTGTAGCTTTGTTATGGTATTTAAACATTTCTTGGGTAATCACAAAGCGGACAATTACGAGGAATTAGTGCAACAGATGTTATTAAACTTTAAAAACTTGGGTACACTTTCTTCACAGCCACTTGGATAAATTTCCCGACAATCTTGGCAATTTCAGTGAGGAACAAGGGGAACGGTTCCACAAGGATATAAAGGAGATGGAGATAAGGTATCAGGGCAGATGGTATCATCATATGATGGCAGACTATTGTTGGAGTCTCCAACGTGATGTACCTGACGGTCATCATAAAAGAAAATCCTATAAAAAGAGCTTCTTTCCTACGAATTAGATGTAATTTTTTAAATTAAATTATTTCTTTGCTGTTATACCTAATCAATAAATGAATTTTTTTCGTTTCTCTTTTTTTGAAACAACTTTAATATTTTTTACTAAAAGTTGCTTATAAGGGCCATTGGTCTATTAAATTGATATTTTTCTCTATCTTATCATATTTTGATAATATATCTCTAAAATTAGAGCAAATTCACCTAAATGGACTTCAAATTCATGATCAGCACCACGAAATTACCTAGAAATCGCCCAAATATTGTTGACAATAAAATTAGTGTTGATCAGTGTAATATATGTATATCTTATTACTTAGTCTCAACGAGTTACAATTATTGCAAAAATCTTTGATTATTTAAAATTTAAATGGTCAAAGCGAAAACCAGCTATGATTAAGTACTGACAAGGTGGAGGCCATAAAGATACAAAAAAAAGAAGTTTGAGTTCGTAACATATCATATTCTAATTTTCCAGTTTTTGCATGAATGTAGAAAAAATATTGTATGCAACTCGTGCAAAACGTGTTTTTTGCACTCGACGTGTTGTCCAACTCGGCCTAAAGGCCTTGTTGGACAATTTCACGTCGCGTGCAAAAAACAATCACTTTTTGCACTGGTTGCATAAATAACTATTCTAAAAACCGTTTTTTCGTGTGGTTCATGATGGAAAACGTGGAAATGACTCAAAAATTTCTATTTTTTTGGGGTAAACCAATACTTTTCTCGCATATTAGAAAGGTTGGGCGGAAAAGTAATACTAAGTTGCTGACACTGAATAAGAGCATATGGTTGATAAAGATTGGGTGAATTTTGATTGTTACTTTTCCGCCCAACCTATCTAATATGTGAGAAAAGTATTGGTTTACCCCCAAAAAAGTTTAAATTATTTTTACGTTTTCCATCAACAACAACACGAAAAAACGGTTTCTAGAAAAAAAATCCTGTGTGTATGTCGTCCTCGGCCACTTTTCGTTACATGTTTTGTTAGCACGATACAGCCTCCGGAGTGCAACAAGTCACCAATTTTATAATTGGGTATTATTAAGGGCATGTCACAGATGAACCTTATTGATTTTCAGCCCACCAGAGCCAGTACAACGTGTGCTATGGTACTTGAAGTACGACATTTTTGTAATTTTTTGAGAAAATTCACTTTGTTAGCACGATACTGCCTCCGGAATTCAACAAGTCACCAATTTTATGATTGAATATTATTTAGGACATCTTACAGATGAACCCTATTGATTTTCAGCTCACCAGAGTCAGTGCAACAGGTGCTATAGTACTTTAAGAACGACATTTTTGTCATTTTTGGAGAAATTCCAGTTTGTTAGGACGATACAGCCTCCGGAGTATATACAAGTGACCAATTTTATGATTGGATATTATTCAGAGCGTATCAAAGATGAACCCTATCGGTGTTCAGCACACTAAAGCCAGTACAACGGGTGCTATGTTACTTGAAGTACCAAATTTTTGTCATTTTTGGAGAATATTCAGTTTGTTAGCACAATACAGCCTCCAGAGTGTATACAAGTGACCAATTTTATGATTGAATATTGTTCAAAGTGTCTCACGGATGTACCCTATTGATTTTCAGCTGACTAGAGCGAGTACAGCGGGTCCTATAAATCCAGATATACTACATTTTTGGTTATTTTTGGAGAGATTTCGGTTTTTTAGCACGATATATCCTCCGAAGTGTATACAAGTGACAATGTTATGATAGAATATTGTTCAGGGCCACAGATGCGGATAAGTTAGATTTAATCTTTAAAACCGTGTACTTCTTAATAATTTCGTGTTTGTTTTGCAAAAACTGATAGTTTTAATTTAAAACAAAGAAAGCTGTGGTTTAAAGTACATATTAGATTTCTATTTTAAAATTTGGATTTTTACTTCTAGCACGACAAATTAAGATAATTTCGAGTTTCCCCAAGCCGTGGTATACGAACATAAAAAATTAAAAATCAGAAGTAACTTCTTAAGGAACTGTTTAACTTTAGGATGTGAATGAAATAAACATTATTTGGTTGATGAATTTCGGAATAGCTCTGAATAATTAAGTTTGAGAGTAGGGGTGCTTGCTACCTACTGGATATACAATGTATGAGACAGTTTAGCTATATAAATTACATAGTATGTTCATATTCTCTTTACTTTACATTTTATTAACAACTGTGTAGTAGGTATATGGAATAATAAAAAATAAAACTTGCATCGAGTAAAAATATACGTATATTTTTATATTGATATTTCAAAGCAACTGATATATAACAATATAAACTTAATTAATTCTAATACATTTATTTGAAATGGGAAAATACCAAAGACTCTTAAGATTTTTATTTATTTTTATCCAATATTAGTTTCTCTAGAAAAGGAATTTTTGGGATGTAAGGGATCGGACACAACAACTTACCAATCCAAATGTCAACCTCTCCTGCACGTGTGATGACAACTGTCATTCGGCGCACCCTGCTAGACAGCTAACGAGGCTCTGACGACCCGAGTATTAGCGTTATAACTAAAAGAACTAGAATTCAGAAAATGTAATTCTACAAGTCGAAAGGAAAGGGGTACGACATGACTGTATAATATCCTTATATTCCCCTGGAAAATCATTCCACTAATGGTCTAATGTATTTTTATTATGTCAGGAAAACAGAAAAAAATGGCCCTCAGTCCCGGGCAGGTGTTAAATCACCCAAAGGGTGCGAAGAATCTCCCGGCTTGAAATGATAAAGCTGAAGATAGGATTGGTACATGGAATATACGTACCTTGTACGAAGCTGGAAAACTAGACAACGCTATAAAGGAAATGTTACGACTCGACATAGACATCATAGGCATCGCAGAAACTAGATGGCCTGAAAACGGAATATGTCAAAAAGAAGATGCAACAATATACTACTCCGGAGCACCGACCAATGACCCTTATCACAGACACGGAGTTGGCATCTTAATAAGAAACAGCTTAAAGAGCTCCGTGAGAAACATAATCAATTATTCAGAAAGAATCCTGGTGTTGCAGCTTTCAGCTAAACCACTCAATATAAATATTGTGCAAACATACGCCCCAACGGCAGATAAACCCGATCAAGAGATCGAAATAATCTACGATCAACTACACGAAATCCTAACATCACTAAAGTCCCAAGAGATAACAATAGTATTAGGGGATTTCAATGCAAAAGTGGAACATGGGGAAGTAATAGAAGGCGTTATGGGCCAATTTGGATTGGGTGAAAGAAATGATCTAGGATGATCAATTTTGCAAAGAAGAGAATCTAACAATCAAAAACACATTTTACGATCTTCACCCAAGACGCTTATACACATGGAAATCTCCTCAGGATAACCCCTTTAGAGTAGTAAGAAATCAAATAAATTATATATTGATGAAAAGACGATTTCAAACAACATTACAAGAATCTAGGAGCGGATATTGGATCCGACCACAATCCCCTAATAAGGGACTTCAATAACATGTTGTCAATAAGTACACACAACCGCTGTCGCCTGGTGAATCTTGGAAACTGGTAGTTCCCAAAGCTGGTAGGTCGCGTATTATCATGGAAGCTCATGTCTCTCCCACATCTGGGCATACGGGTATTTTTTAAAATTACTAAAATGTCGTACTTCTTGTATCATAGCACCCGTTGTGCTGGCTCTGGTGAGCTGAAAATCAATAGGATTCATCTGTTACATGTCCTTAACAATATTCATTTATAAAATTGGTGACTTGTTGCAGTCCGGAGGCTGTATCGTGCTAACAAGACATGTAACGAAAACCGTTTTTTTCGGGTTGTTGTTGATGGAAAACGTAAAAATAACTAAAAAAATATTTTTGATTTCCAACTTTTTCTGGGGTAAACCAATACTTTTCTCGCATATTAGATAGGTTGGGCGGGAAAGTAATAGTGCCTTCTGGTGGAAAATAATATGATCAAACTGGAGTGGACTTTATAAGGCAGTAAAAGAACTGTTACCTTACACCATTGAAAAATAAACGGTTTTGAGGATTAAAACTAACTTTTCCGCATCCGTGGCCCTGAACAATATTCTATCATAAAACTGTTACTTGTATACACTTCGGGGGATGTATCGTGCTAACAAACCGAAATTTCTCCAAAAATAACCAAAAATTCAGTATATCTGGATTTATAGGACCCGCTATACTCGCTCTAGTTAACTGAAAATCAATAGGGTACATCTGTGAGACACCTTGAACAATATTCAATCATAAAATTGATCAATCTTATACTCTCTGGAGGCTGTATCGTGCTAACAAACTGAAACTTCTCCAAAAATGACAAAAATATCGTACTTAAAGTACTGTAGCACCTGCTGTATTGGCCCCGGTGAGCTGAAAATCAATAGGGTTCATAAGTGAGATGCCTTGAATAATATTCAATCATAAAATTGGTGACTTGTTGAACTGCGGAGGCTGTATCGTGCTAACAAACTGAAATTTCTCAAAAAATTACAAAATGTCGTACTTCAAGTACCATAGCACCCGTTGTACTGGCTCTGGTGAACTGAAAATCAATAGGAATCATCTGTGACATGTCCTGAACAATATCCAATTATAAAATTGCTGACTTATCGCACTCCGGAGGCTGTATCGTGCTAACAAGACATGTAAGGAAAAGTGGCCGACGACAACGACGACCACGACATACACACAGGATTTTTTTTCTAAAAACCGTTTTTTCGTGTGGTTGTTGATGGAAAACGTGAAAATAACACAAAAAAAATTTCAAAATTCCAACTTTTTTTGGGGTAAACCAATACTTTTCTCGCATATAGAAAGGTTGGGCGGAAAAGTAATAACTCCAAATGATCTTGGCTGAATTTGTACGTTAATAAGTATCTTAGGTTCTTTCCTTCTTTATATTGGGATTCAAATATAGCAAATAAAGAGTGTAGAAACCAAAAAGTCCAGAACAGGTGTTTTCCTCTTTGTCTTAGGCAAAACTCATTTTAGTATTGCAGATTATTAATGTAGTTCAGTGTATTTAAAACAATTGGCTTCCAGTAAGATTCGTTTTTCTTTCATTGGAGTGTTCATACCTGTTCCAAAAGGGTTTCTTGAATTTGAAATATCAAATAAATCATTGAGAAAAAGAAGTAACATCAAGTATTGGTTACTGTTATTTATGGAAGACTTTAAAATAAATGTAGGTTTAAGAAGCACTTTGATACTAGACATAATTTAAATTTTAGGTGCATGTCTACTATAGATTTATATTTATACTCTAAACAGTGTAAATCTTTCTAAAGAATTTTTTCTGGGAATAATATATTAAAATAACGTTTTGACCTACAACTAAACTAGAATTATAGTGCTATGAAAGTGCTACTTATATTTTTTGGAACTATAAACTAATTAAATACAATAATACAACAAGTAGATAAAATTATAACCAACTGCTCTCTAATGTGCTCCGACTATAAAATTAATTTCATTTAATAATATTTGGATATAATAATGATATATCCACAAAAAATTGGAAAAATTGAAGTTATTTTCAGAAACTAAATATAAACACAACCTTTAAAGGCCGATTGTTCTGACATTCAGTGTCGCCAACAGAAATTGTCACGTGATGGCGGGACGCATGCTACAGTCATTTACCGAACAGTGGTCTAGCAATTCATTTTGTTTTCCTATATCCGTGGTGTCAGTTCCTTAATTTAGATATCTGGGTAAATTATAAACTGTTGCGACTAGCCTTATCATTTTTCCCTGGATCCACGTTGCTTTTGGTCAGTTCATTAGGGGTTTCCAATTTAACATCTCTTTAGGATATGTACATACCATCTAAGTTGTGCTCTTTTTATGTCGTCTATTATGATTGTTTCTGCACCCATGATTTCCCTTATTTGTATCTGTATGACTTATTCTTAAGTGGTAGGAAAATGTACGTGTAATGTCAGAAAAAACACTGTAACTTCTATATGCCTGAACTGATTTTCACAAGCTGTAACGTTTACGTTTTTATTTTTCTTATATTTCGCCCTACGAAATCGAATAATTTATATCCCAGTGCGGCCCTGGCGTAACAATATTTTCTTCGAACTGTGTAGAATATAGTTTCATACGACCAATGAACATAAAATTACAGGAGTATAATACATCTTTGAACGCCGAAAAAGGTTTATTACGGCTCAATCGGGATTTTCAATTGAACGAAGTGACAATTTAATGTACTTAAAAAAGTTGCGATGTGGACACAATAGTTTTAGTATCACCTTCGGAGAAGAAAGGTACCTTTTATGAAATTCTGGGTAGACAGCGTAATTTGTGCATTAACTGCCCGATTCTTTTTATATGGCTGTTATATGGCTTTTTAGAACTAATTTTACAGTTATTTTTCGGAAAGAATTAAAAAAAAAGGCTACCGATCCCCAAAAATCTAGTCACGAGAGTGAGTCAGCGACCGATTCTCAACGCAAGTAGTTGAAAAAGTGCTTGTAGTGTCAGCGTGAATTATCGTATCATTATTTAGTGCCGCTATCGAGATTGAGTCTACGAAGATTACTTCACCGAAGCGGTGGTGATTTTCTTAGTTATCAAAATTAAGTTATCGTATCGTACTAAAGTATCGGTATTTCCTGTGCTCAGTCGTCGAATTAAAATTACCGAAGTATATGTTTATTGTGTTTATTACCGACATTAAATTACCGAAGATTTCCGAGTGTCTGTGATCTGTTCCATCACGCGGTGAGGGTAGATTACTTATCACAAGTACCTACTATCCTATATTTTTAAATCGACCTAATCGAGAAACCACGCTTCCGGCGTTGATGCAAGTATCTTCACCTGAGTAGTAATGTGGTGATTGGATGGAAACAATTGGACTCAGGTATCGTAAATGATTATTTAGTATCTCTCCTACCTGGAGTAATCGCACCCGTTCTTAGTCGATGGTGGAAAGATTAATTTAGTGTCACGCTATTTCTTTAGCGAAAGATCCATACGGTCACAACTATTTTATTACGATAACCAGTTTATTGATTACTAATATTGCCATTGTTTTAGAGAACCTTTGTTTATGTTTTATAGAATAATCGTTAGGAAATTCGGCGTGCACGTCAAATCTAAATTAAATTATTTTCCCCATATTGACATAACTTTCACAAAGCCTATGTATTTTTTGTTTCCATGTAATTTAATAATATAATATCCTACATTTTCTTTTTTGAATAAACGGAAAATAATTTCGTTAATAATTTAATTTTTTAGTTCGCATACTCTGCGACATTTATCGTTTGTGTTTAGTGATAATTTATTTTATTGTTTTTATGTATATATTAATTTTGTTTGCGGTACCAGGTTATGCATGTACCCATCTTGTAAATATTTTTGATGTTTTGTTCACTGACGCTGGTAAAACCTGTTAATAAACTGGTTAACATAATAAACCGCGTTTTAGTGAGTACTTCCCAAACCTCCACAGATACACTACCAAAAATGGCTCACTTTTTATAATTTCTCTCGCTTATCGCAGTTTTTGAAATTTTTCCTGTGAATTAAAATTTTTTGGCGCCCTTCAATTACCTTTCCGGTCGATTAACGTTCCGAAAATAAGCCCACGACTCTTAGCTCTCCAACCAAAACAAGAGTGCCGGTCGCATACGTCCTAATTGTTTATGGCCCAGTATCGTTCCAAATAATAATACGTTATCTTGGTCCCATCCGAGGAAACTTGGAGAAATTGGTACCGAACAATTAAGACGGCAATAAAGCTTATGTTCAAAAAGCGTTAACGGTAAATTTCAGAAACAAATTTGGTATTCCCACTGGAGACTAGATGGCGTTATGTAAAAACTGACTATTTGTGATTTTTTCTGGAAGATTGCAATGCTGCAACTCTATCCAGCATATAAAAAAGATTGAAATTTTTAACCAACGTTAATTAGGATATAATTTGTAAATGGTATATAATAGCATCGTCTCAGGAATACAAATAATTAAAAACAAACAAATAACGTAACAGATGATATACAAAGAGCACAACTTAGTTGGTATGGGCATTTACAGCCTCTCCTGATATAAATGGAGGGGATAGATTTTTTATATATATTTTTTCAAGCATTCTGGGAACCATACACATTATCCCCAATTAACAAAAAATGTCTTTCAAGGAAAATTCTTTTTGACACTTAAAGGGTTAGGGCCAGAAAACTGATCAGACGTACAACGATGTAACCTAGGAAACGGAAGGCAGAAAACTCTATAAATCCGGATATAAAACAATTGACTTAACAATAATTTAGTTAGTCACAAAAAAATCCATTTTCGAATAACACCAGTCATAAAATTAATAAATCAATTCTTTTGTCTACGCCACTGTTAACAGAACATAATAAAATAAGTTACCTCACATGTAAACAGGTTTCAGAAGAAAAAGTTCAAGAAATCCAAACATTCGTTCACGAAAGCCTTCTCACGCTATACATATAAGTGCTATAAAAAATAAGATGGACCAAAGAATAGGGATATAAAAGAACAGGTGGTAAAAAAATTGTGGTAAAATTGAAAATAATATCTTTCCACGCCGGTCTAAACATCTGTGGATTAATGTCAAAATCTCGAAACTGTAAAAAACGTTTTAAGATGTACCTCGTTGTGAAATTTTAAAAGGGTTATAATCCGGATATATATTGTTCTACAAACTTGAAATTAACTGTGGGTGCGCGAAAGCGTAGCTCATTGTCTGTGGCGCCGGTAGCTGAAGAATTTAATGGCGAGGCCAAATTACGTTTCTTAATAAAATTAATACCATGTCAATTCCCGTAGTACATATAATTCATCTTTTAAATTATCTTTGATAAAAATGTTTGCACCCTAGTATATTTTCTAGCATTTATAACTAGTTAAAAAAGCAAAATATTTCATATTCATCAAATTTTCTCAAACGACCGTTCGTTTCTGAGTTATAGGGCTCTAAAATTGCGAAATCAGAACTTACATGTAAGTATATTTTCTAAATTATACTTTGGAACATTATGAATTTTTAATGGAAGATTACGTATGTCCATGTAGTGTGTTTGGCCGAATAAATAATTCTACACTACCATCTGAAGGCCAGTGGCGGCTCATGCCCAATGGTTAACAATCAGTAACTTTTACAGGGACAACCTGTACAATCTAAAGATAGCAAAAATGAATTTTTCAATCGATTTTTCAACAAAAAGGTACTATTTGTTTAACTCGATATCATTTATGGTTTAGGAGATATGTATATTTTTAGATCGATGTACATGCCAAGGAAACCGTTCGCCATAAAGAGACATTCTGAAGAAAATTATCATTAATTGTAATTCTTTGTTGAAAATACTTACATGAGGTGTTAAAACACAATCAAACATTTCTAAATGAACTGCATACTGTCGACCATCGTGTTATTTACATAAGGAAAAATTGCAATGTAGAAAAATTTAGTTGGTTAGACTACAACTCATCAAATAAAAAAAGCTATAATAAATGTTCGAAGTGGACACCTTGCATTTCTACACACTTTCGGAGTCTACGGAGGATATTTCTTTGAACTTGGAAGAGCATTCCAAAATTCTGTCTCATAGCGTCACAGTGGAAGTTTATGCTATCATTCCTATGCTAATTCTCAACCTTGTTGGTTCGATTATTGGATATCATTTGTGAATAAAGTGTTTTTCATATTTTACTAAGTTTATATAAAGTTTACAGTGTTTTGTATAAGTACCCATTGATACTCTAACCATTCCTTCACCTCCATCAACGGGAACAATCCCGTACGAGAGTGAATAGACTCGCAGGCACATAGCAAAAATCCATGCTCTCAATGTAGTAAACCCCACATTCTTTACCTGTAAAAACCTAATAAAAGACAATACCGTTCGCGTTCTTAAAAACAAAGGTACGTTAAACACAAGTATAATAAAAAAAAGCCGGTAGCAATCCACAAATTTCCACTGGGAAAGAAAGTTCTTCAATAAAAAAAGTGACACGAATACTGACACTAGTGGCGAACAAGGGCAATCAGCCAAGCCAGAAATTAACATTAATTCAAATAATTAGAGTGAAGCATTATATAGAAACAAAAATAAAACTCGGAAAGACCGCTCTTACGAATCACGTTTCTGAACACAAACACACCTTTGACTATGAAAACCCAAAAATACTACTAACCGAAAGCCATCAAAAAAAGGGAGTTCTACGAAATGATAGAAATCCAAAAAAAAACAAACATTCTATAAATGCAAAGTCAGATACAAAAAACTTATCGAAGATTTATTTTAATTTAATAAAATGAGTATCAACTTCAAAAATTGTTATAAGTTGGAAATACAGACGTTAACATGATAAGCACCTTTTGCCAAAAGCATAGTAATATGAACATTAAGGTCAAGTAGGTTTGTTTTGTTCCTCTTTTCAAATCTTAATTAATGTATACGATACAAATTCTAGTTGTTCTTACAATCGATAAATGTTGGTTTACTTCTAAAATTTGTGACGGTTTAACACAATATATGTATCGTCATTAGTGAGAGTGGTTATTTTGTTGAAAATATTTTTAATTAAAATGTTATTTTATCATATATGATGACATTGCACTTGCAAGCGTTTATTTTATGGTAAGTTTTTAAAAAGAAGTTTATCTTGTATAATCTGTTGATTGTAAACGTTCTGTTTGTAGAATAAGTTTCTGATGGACACTGACAGTCCGATACGTCAAACAAAAATGTAAATAAAAAACTCACCAAACTTCGTATTGAACGATATAATCCCAAGAACAGCTTCACTTTAAATGATGAAATTTAACTAACTAGGGGTAGGGGGATTTTGTTTTTGTTAGTGGTGCATATGAGTGCATTAGAAGTGGATTACGATTCAAGTTTTTTTTAATTATGTTTCTGGGTCAAAAGGTATGTTTGTATATAAAGATACAACATCCAATGATAACAGTGTGTAATTATCTTGTAATATTAAATTTTTAATTTTGTTCTTAAAATTAAATGAATCTTTTATGTAATATTTGTTTTGGCTTATAATACAAAACGTTGTTGAGGTTTAACTAAGAATTGGGAGGGAGGATTATCTTTTTATTGGTGGTGCATTTGAGTGCATTAGAAGTAGATTCCGATGCAACTTGTTTTTTTTTGAAAATTATCATTGGGAGGGGGCAACTTCACTCTATATATTGAGGTTTAACTAAGTAGGGGGAGGGCGGATTTTCTTTTTCTTGGTGGTGCTAGCGTATATTTGACCGCCCCCCCCATAAACAAAATAAATCATTCATGGAGCATATTGGTGCATTAGGAGTACATTACGACCATATATGTTTTTGTTGAAAATTTCGATTGGGGGGGGGCACTTCACTGAGCTCTCATTTTCCCGTGTTTGAATCTCAGTTTATTACTGTTGTTTACCTTTTGCAAATTTCATATAATACAGTTAATCTATTTTTGTTTGTTTTCTTTTGTTTGTTTTCTCTAAGCTGCATTGTTTCATATACATTTTAAAATTTAGAAAAATATTCAGTGAGCAAATGTTTGGCGAATAAGGCATGACATGAAGGACGAGATCAAATCTCTCGTTGATAAACACAACTGAAATGAACTGATTCATCACATAACTGCGAGGGGATCCTAGTGCAGTGTTCTTGCCATATTTAAGTTTTCTCAAATCATCGCACATTTGTATTCTTTCGATAGGATTTTGGAACGAAGTGAGCTGAGAACATATCTAATTGATCTGACTCTATTAGATTAGATTTCATATCTCTTACATACAAATGTGTAAGATGGAATAAAGGAGAGCACTCTGGAATAGTATGCTTGGCCGAGACGCAAATACATAGAGCATCGTTTTGAGCAGTGTTGAAAAGTTTCTGATGTCTTGGCTGTTAACGTGTAGTTTGTAACATGTCGTAGTGACATGTTTCAATTTTCATTAGTTATTTAGGAACGTTACTTATTCTTCAGCTACTCTCACCTCTAATTCAAAATAATTTTATTTCAAATGTTAAGAACGCGTCGAATGACCGTTTTTACACACGTAAAAATATCTTTTTACACAACGATTCGAATCGAATCGGTCTCTTTACCATTCTTCGCTGAGAAACAAATAAATATTCAATTTCCAAATAATATTTTGTGTGCGGTGTTAATTTTTCCTGCTGCTCTGCAGCCCGTACCATACCATACCGTACCCGTAAGTGGACATCAACCAGGCCCCTTAAGCGGACATCAACCAGGCCCCTTAAGCGGACATCAACCAGGCCGATTAAACCCAGAAGTCGCCCTCGCCAGTCCAGAGTCCAAACCACCAACGGCTCAAGAACCGGTCGATACCGCTGAGAGCTGTACGTCCCTAGTCTCTAGTCCCTAACTTATTTTCGGTAGATCTTGAGTTGGACATTTTTATTGTGATACTGATTTTTATTCGTAATGTATTGTGAATATTCGGTGTTTTGCGTTCTCATCTTTAATAATGGAACAGCAAAATGCGGGAAGTCGTATTTACTTGTATGTTTAATGAGCTCTGAAGGACCAACCGTATATTAAATTAAATTCGATGATCACATGCACTTTTTTATATTTGCATTATTATACGTTTTTGTTAATATTGCGTCACAACTGCTTATGGTGCAATGCAATTGATATTTTTTTGACTTTTTCGTGATTAATTCATGACAAGATGTGACATTAGATTTTTTTAATGCTTTTTTTTGTTACTTGATTAACGGTGTTTTTTGTATGATGATGAAATTAAGTTAAAAATGGGTTGTTATGGATATTTTATATGTCGTTCGAAGAGGGTGGTAACAAGGAGAGTTATGTGAGGATGTAGCCAATGGGGAATATGGATTTAAATGAAACCGTCATACGACTGTTGAAAACTTAGCCGATGCATGTATTTTTTGTGGACAAAAGAAATTGTTATATAGTTATCTGTGGTTTTTATATGGAAGGAAGTTTGAAATGGGTTTTGTATGGTTAAATACATATTAAATATGTGGGAAGAATGATATTTTTATTTTATGATATATACGGATTATATAAATTTTGATATACAGGGTGAAGACAAAGTAATAATTTACAGTAGGAATTTGAGTGTTAATTCAAATTCGTACACATACGGTTTATGTGAATTTATTTTTTTGTTAAATAAATCCATTTGTCCCGAAATTTTTGTTATTGATTCACCAATCCCAGTTAACATAATAAAAAATAAACGGTTTTAAAGATTAAAACTAACTTTTCCGCATATGTGAGATGTCCTGAAAAATATTTTATCCACAAAATTGTCACTTGTATACACTTCGGGGGGTGTATCGTGCTAACAAACCGCAATTTCTCCAAAAATAACCAAAAATGTAGTATATCTAGATTATAGGACCCGCTGTACTCGCTCTAGTCAGCTGAAAATCAATAGGATACATCTGTGAGACACCTTACAAAATATCCAATTATAAAATTGGTCACTTGTGTACACTCCGAAAGCTGTATCGTGCTAACAACCCGAAATTTCCTCAAAAATTACCGAAAATGTGGCATTCCAGGTACCATAGCACTCGTTGTACTAGCTCTGATGATCTGAAAATCAGTAAAGTTCATCAATAAGACGCCCTGAACAATATTTCATCATAAAATTGGTCACTTGTATACACTCTGGATGGTGTATCGTGCTAATTCTCCAAAAAATGACAAAAATTTGGTACTTCAAGTACCATAGCATCCGTTGTACTTGCGTTAGTGAGCTGAATATCAATAGGGTTCATCTCTGAGACGCTCTGAATAATATTCAATCATAAAGTTGGTCACTTGTATATACTCCAGAGGCTGTATCGTGCTAAAAAACTAAAATTTCTCCAAAAATGACAAAAATGTCGTACTTAAAGTACTATAGCACCTGTTGTACTTGCTCTGATGAGCTGAAACGCGATAGGGATCATTTGTGAGATGTCCTGAATAATATTCAATCATAAAATTGGTGACTTGTTGCACTCCGGAGGCTGTATCGTGCTAAAAACTGAAATTTCTCAAAAAATTACAGAAATGTTGTACTTCAAGTACCATAGCACCCATTATACCATTGTAGTGGCTCTGATGAGCTGAAAATCAATAGGGTTCATCTGTGAGATGTCCTAAACAATGTTCAATCATAAAATTGGTGACTTGTTACACTGTGGAGGCTGTATCGTGCTAACAAGACCATGTTACGAAAAGTGGCCGACGACAACGAAGACGACGACATACACACATGATTTTTTTTCTAAAAACCGTTTTTTCGTGTTGTTATTGGCGGAAAACATTTTCTGGGGTGAACCAATACTTTTCTCGCATATTAGATAGGTTGGGCGGAAAAGTAATAGTGTAACTGAGGCCGAATTCACCACCTGAGTAGAGTCCTAAGGCCTAGTAAAGCTCATATGACACGTTCATTTTATAAATTATGAGTGATTATGTAGAGCCTGAAGTATATTTTATAGTAAAATATATGAACTGGGTATAATAATTGAGAATTTTGCAATATTACGGAAGCTTTTTACAAATATTTGTACATGGGATGTCATTTATTAATTGTTTTAAGAAAATTGGTTGCTGCAAACAATGTATGTTTATGCTCGATTTATGTAATATCCAAAAATAAAAGTACACGTAAATACATCAACAACAGAACATTAGTTTTTGTTATATCAAGTTTCACAACTACTCCATCTGGATTTTATCATAAAAGCTGACGTGATGCCAAGAAAAGGAACTGTCGCTATATTTAGGTATTTAGTTATATTTCGATAGTAAATTATGAAATGTTTGCATTTTTACAAAAAAGAAAACGTATAATTTGCACTTTGATTGTACCATTGTTTCAGAAATACAATGGTAAACACAATCAATTACAAGCTAACAAATGGAAGTAGTATATTAAACAAGTTAAGAAAAGTTTAGATATACGAGTTTAATGAAACTGTTAGCAAAGATCGTAGAATTGAAGCCATTGCAAATTTCGAAATTAATTAATATCGTCAGGATGTCCGTAGCTTATGAATCTGGCTCAACATGGCATCAGTAAACTATTTCTTTATTATAATTCGAATTGAGTTCAAGTTGCACTGAACAGCCCTCACCACAAGAATATACAAATCAAAGTGTTGGGCTGTCCGCATAGTGGCGCGGCAATATGAAAGACGATAAGTGCGAAGAGAAAAGAGTTTTGACCTGTTGACTAGTGCCTACGTATTTTTTGTTCACCCACATAATGAATTTTTCACCGGAAAATTCCTCATTGAAAATATGGTACGTTATACAACGGAATAAAACTACAAGAAAGAATAATGTTCATACCATGAAATGTTTATGAAAAGTTTCATAATTTATTTCCTCAATTCCAATAGTTAGTCAGTTTTTGCTAATTATTTCAACTCACAGAAATTAGTAGTACAACTTCCTGCGGTTTCCCTCTAACCAGGTAAACTCGTTTACCAACCAAATGGTCGACGGCAGGGAATAATACAGCCGCAGCTGTACCCGAATTCCATTTGCTCGATGATTATTAATTCATTAATACATTAACTCAATTATTAATCTAATCTTCAACACTTCAATCAAATAACTATCTCTCACTTCTCCTTTAAGCACTTAAACCACCCTCCACCACATTTTCTCGTCTAAAAACTCCAAAAATCGTTTCTAAATTGATTTTCAATCACCCTCTCATAACCAGTATTCGACCATTATTCTACTCACATACTCAATCCTCCACCGAGCGTCACACTGAATGAAATAACCCCTATCTAAAAACAACCAACTCCTGCCCTGCAGAGGAACTGTATCCTATATCAGGGCCCTATTATCTAAATATCCAGCCCTCATTAGAACAAACAAACCCAAAAACCAAAATTTTTCGAACACATCTCTCTCTCTCGTACAACTTCTAGAAATACTTATTAAATTAGGGGAAAATAAAATGTATTATCTTTTGAAACAATTACTAAAACGTTGGTCCTTCTTGAAAATGCGGGGCTGAAAAATCGCTGAAGGGCATATCGACCAGCAAGATGTTTGCTTCACTCTTATCGCTTATAACAGCGTTCATTGTCGCACTGCACTTGTCTCCACTATCCGATATTCTATTGAAATGTGTGTGTTTGTATTCATCGCTCGTCTCTTTCCTTTTATCGTAGCTTATATCCTTATATCGTTGCTTAGCCTTATAGAGAGCATCCGGAGATTAGGTAGCATAATAATATACTTGATATAACGCCTGCTATCCGACAATGCTGAAAAGACATTAACGTATATTTTGTAATTATTGGTCCGATTTACTTGGGAAAAAGGGTACTATGGAAGAGGCGTGATGCAAAATATTGATTGGTTTTTTCCCCTTTTCCTTTTTTTCACATGAAAATCAAATAAGTCTTTAAATTGAATTCCATACACCCGAAAACCTCCAAAATAACACATTCGATGTTTTATGAAATTTTCAACGATTTTATCACCTTCACTTCAACCGCCCCCGTGTTAAGTGGGAACCCATAAAACATTTTATGCGATTTAACTTCGTTATACATAAAAGCTGAATAAACAAATCCTGAAAAGACGTTCAAACTTTTTTCAATATTACCAACTCATATGTCAAGTGATCCTGAATGCAATTCTGTCAAGTATGGAATCAAGTTGTTTGACAAGTCCTCACTGCTAGATTTAAGCTTTGCTAAGTTGAGTTTAGTATAAATATGGAAACAGACCAACGATGTCTTTCAATAATAGTCTCAAAACGTACTCGTATAATCATTTATAAGGGACCCGAATAAAGAGGCTACCACGGACCTGCATGGTGCTTGTAATTTATATAATTGTATCTTGATACAGAATAGTAGGTATTTTTTTCACACTTTACCCACACTAAGGAGTGGATACAAATAACGATTTATTTATGGTCTGAAATAAATAAAAATATGACTTCTCATTTATAAAATTGAAATCACAAAAATGGAGTATTGTCGAGTTTATTCACACCCACGCCCCTAATAGTCACGTTTATTATAACACAGGTAAAACAAATTAAATCGAATACCTGGTTACCTGATCTGGAATCACCAATATTTATTAACCGAATTTAAAACCGTAATCTATTGAAATGTTATTTTTAGTTCGCCCAAAATACAATAAAGTGTTTACATGTTGTTATTAAGTGTTTGGATGAAAGCTTTCTAATACGGTAACGAAACCAGTGAATGACATCTGAAGAAATAAAAACAAAACTAATTTTAGTGCGGACTGTACACCATTACTCTTTAAAAATACATACAGGATGAAATTGATACTGTTTGATAATACAAAAATCCAGTAGATAACTGTTCGGAATAGCTGGTACGTTCTTACCTAGCAGTTGGTTGCTTCGGTGAAATTAATTCATAGATGCCAGTTTCCATTAATATTGAATGTGTTTTTCCATCCAATACAAAGCAAAACCTTTTAAAAATAAACGGTTTTAATGATTAAAACTAACTTTTCCGCAACTGTGAGATGCCCTGAACAGTATTCTATCATAAAATTGTCACTTGCATATACTTCGGGGGAAGTATCGTGCTAACAAACCGAAATGTCTCCACAAATAACCAAAAATGAAGTATATGTGGATTTATAGGACCCGCTGTACTCCCTCTAGTCAGCTGAATATACCTTGAAGAATATCCAATCATAAAATTGGTTACTTGTATATACTCCGGAGGATGTATCGTGCTAACAAACTGAAATTTCTCAAAAAATTACAAAAATGTCGTACTTCAAGTACCATAGCACCCGTTGTACTATCTCAGGTGAGCTGAAAACCAATAGGGTTCATCTGTGAGATGTCCTGAATAATATTCAATCATAAAATTGCTGACTTGTTGCACTATGGAGGCTGTATTGTGCTTACACACTGAAATTTCTCAAAAAATGACAAAAATGTACTTCAAGTACCATTGCACCCGTTGTGCTAGCTCTGGTGAGATGAAAACCAATAGGGTTCATCCGTAAGATGACCTGAATAATATTCAATCATAAAATTGGTGACTTGTTGAATTGCGGAGGCAGTATCGTGCTAACAAACTAAAATTTCTCAAAAAATTACAAAAATGTGGTACTTCAAGTACCATAGCACCCGTTGTACTAGCTATGGTGAGCTGAAAATCAATAGGGTGAGATGTCCTGAACAATATCCATTCATAAAATTGGCGACTTGTTGTGCTCTGGAGACTGTATGGTGTTAACAAGACATGTAACGAAAAGTGGCTGACGATAACGACGAAGACATACATACAGTATTTTTTTTTCTGAAAACCGTTTTTTCGTGTTGTTTTTAATGAAAAATGTAAAAATATCTCGCAATTTTTTTTCAAAATTCCAACTTTTTTTTGGGGTAAACCAATACTTTTCTCGCATATTAGTTAGGTTGGACGGAAAAGTAATAACACAAATAAATTCACCAAAAGTTAACAACACGAGCGATAAAATTTTATGACGATTCTCATTAAACAGGAAAGGTTCATAACCTTCGTAATACTAGCAAACAAAATAGTTTTTTATAACTTAAATTATATTATAATAGAATTAACCTGACTAAATAGGAAAATTGTAACAAGACAAGTTTTGTTATGGTATAATTTCAAACTCTGTTTATCGACCGAACCTATAATTTATATTAGGTTGACATTTAAGCGTGTCATTACACTAGAGTAACAAATATGGGCCACGCAATCAATATACGAAATCATATGAGGATTATCATGCTGAGCTACAGTTGCAGCCTGAGCTTGTTACTCCCTTTAGTTGGCACAAACTAGCGGACATTGTTAGTCATATAGCTTCCGGGTCCACATCAGTAGGTATGTACGTTGTTAGTTGCTGTTCATCGGGGTATTTATTGATATGGAGAGGGTGAAGCACCAACCCGGCGTGTCTCCAGGTGGCGGATAGCAGAAGGGGCTCTGAGATGATTTTATATGAGGAGGCGGTCTGCGGGGAAATACCTGGGGACTCGTTGTGTTTAAAAACTCAACTGGCAGCCCTCGAGTACCCTGCCGCGGACCAACATAACCTGTCCCAGCTGTAGTATAGTGGCTAAGGGCTTGCACACAGGGTTACGATGTCGGGTGAAATTTCGAGGTTACCTCGAAATCACCTCTTATACCAATATCTCCTGGCTATCTGTGGTCAAGTCTAGCAGGCCAGTGGGATGGGGGAGGGTCAGTGGGGGGTTGGCTTTAATGCCCGGACCAAGAGAAGACAACCTCATTAAAAACCTAGTCAAGGTGGGAAACCAGGTCGAAGAATGCGTGGCTATATAGAAGAATAGTCATTACTGGTTTCGACCTTGGAGCACCGGGGGCAACTCCATTGTATTGAACCCCTACCTCTGCATGCGGGGCTCTGCAGCGGTGGACCGTAATGACCCTAGATTCTCGTGAGATCATTTATGGACAGATAATGTAAAACTTGCACCGGAAAAATAGTGGAGAAAACTTCCACCTCTTCATCCGGACACCTCACAGAGGGAAAAAAGGCCAAACGGCACAAAGGTCATATGCCGTTCGACCTCTCAAAACTGGAAGAACTGGGCGGCATAGACGACCCACTGAGAAAAGGCCTCAGTGGAGCAGGGGTGCGAAAATACCTGCGAGTCCTCAATCAGGGAATATCCCCTGAAGAGGCCAGGAAGCAGGCTATTCAGCGCCCAACCCACGCTAAACTTCCGTTTTGGGCGTATCCCTGTCTCAGGGCTGGAAAAGAAAAGAACCCCGCGGAGGATCCAAAGAACATGGAGATACCCTCCATATCCGGAACCTCTGGAAAAGGGCTAAAGCTTGACCTTGGGTCAGCACGAGATCTCCTTCGGCTTTTCTGGGGTAACTGGGGATGCGGAGATCGCCTTTGCATCCCGGGAAACTGGGCGGAGCAGCCTGGGGGTCGAGAGTCTGACTTCAGATCAAGAAACCTGCTCTAACTCCGAGGAAAATATTGCCATGGTGGCCGAGGAGGGTCAGGGAGACACAAATGAGAGGAATGAATAGAGGCTGAGTAACTCGGCCTCTTTCATCCATAATAATTCACCTCCACGTTCACGAATGTAGCTCATATTAACCTGTATCACGCGAAGGGAGCTTCAGCCGTGATTGCAAGGTTGTTCGCTAGACTACAACTGGATATTGTACTGTTCCAAGAATCATGGATCAACAAATAAGGCCAAATCAAAGGTTTGGCATGCAAGGAGTCTAAATTGATTTATGATCAAAGGCAAGTATCTCCGCGTGCCTGTGTAATCATAAGAAATAACATAAAATATATTTGTGTTTCAGAATACGTGTTACTGAACCTTGTTCCAATTATGGTTCACCTCAACATTGGGGGTATCGACCGAGACATCGTCATTGCCTTTGCCTACTTCGCTGGAGACGGGGCGATGACATCGCCAGAAGAAGTACAAGAGCTAGTGAGACACTGCAATAGCAGACGACTGCCAATTATAATGGGTTGTGATGCCAACGCACACAATACCGTGTGGGGAAGCACTAATAACAACGCAAAAGGTGAGTGTTTATTAGAATATCTCTTAGCAAATAACCTTGAGACCTTAAATGTGGGACAACCACCACCTTTGTCACGAGAGCGAAGAGGTCCTGGACGTAACAATTGTTAATGTTGCTTCTAGGAAAAATGTAAAAGATTGGAGGGTGATTAACGAGCCTTCACTTTCCGACCATAGGATCATCGAATTTAGGTTAGAGGGAAGTAACACCTCGATTCCTACAATCCGAGATCCTAGAAATACTGATTGGTCTCTTTACAAGACCAATCTGAAGGACAATTTGGATCAAGTCGAAGTGAATGGGGTAAATCATCCGCACTACATCCTGGAACAAAGAGTCGAACAGATCAGTGAGGCAATAATGGAAGCTTTTCATTCCAGTTGTCCACTGCCAAAAGCTAGTTCAGAAAGCGAGGCTCCTTAGTGGAATGAAAACCTGTCAAACCTCAGAAGAGGTCCGTCGGCTCTTTAATAAAGCCAAACGTGACGGTAATTGGCAGAGGTACACTGAGAAGCTTACTCAGTACAATAAAGAGATTAGGAAGGCCAAAAGGCTTAATTTTCAAGCCTTTTGCGAAAAGATCACTTCAACTCACACAGCGGCCAGACTACAAAAGGTCATGGCAAATGGGGGAACTAACCCCACAATGTCGCTGAAAAAGCCAGACGGATCACACACGGAAGGTGAAGAGGAACGATCGATTCTTCTTCTTAGAACCCACTTTCCAGGTAGGGAACCAGCAACAAGCATTGAAATAGCAATGAATTACACCAAAAAATCCCGCAAGGAAGATTGTAACATTGCTAAGAAAATCTAGTTAATTCCACAATATAATAAAAGTTATTGAAAATTCTAAAAAATTGACAATTGTTTCGATAAATCAATATCATCGACGATGATATTGATTTATCGAAACAATTGTCAATTTTTTAGAATTTTCAATAACTTTTATTATATTGTGGAATTAACTAGAAACCGTGAGTGTCATTTAAAACACTATTTCCTAATCTCTTTATGTGACAAATTATACATAACATTTTACAATAAATTTAGATTGAGCTTTCCTACCATTAACTTTCTTAATGTGGGTTCTGACAGCGACAAACTTCATTATGCTGGTTCTCTACTTTATTTTGGTCCTATATCCTATAAATTTGGTAATATTTTTAAGAAACATAACATTAACTTTGGCTTTAGAACTAATAACAATTTGAGATCATTATTGGTTAACACTAAAGACTGCATGCCATATCTTCATTCCCCTGGCGTTTACAAACTTTGTTGTCAGGACTGTGATCCTCTCAACGTGGGCCAGTCTGGACGTTTGTTGGACATCAGGATAAAATAATATCTTTGTTGTATCAAAAGGTATCAGAATACTGACCCTCCTGCTTCCCCTTAGATTTTACATATCACATTATTTCTGAGATCCATAATTTTTCATTGTATGATGCTCGTAGACTACATAAGTGTTTTAAAGGTCCTAGGATGAATGTTCTTGAGATGTTTGAAATTAACCAGATTAGCTCTGATTGTTGTTCAGTTCAGTAAAATAAAGTTTCATTTAAAAAAGCTTATTTAATTAATCAAACATGGTAGCAGAGCGTGCTTCTTAAGAAGAATGTTGAATTGAATACAAATAAAGGAGAAATAAAGTAAAAAAAAATGTCAGATGTTACGATACCAGTGTTTGATGTCGAAGATTACGGAAATTGGAAAAAACGTATTATTATGTATTTAAAAATTAAAAAATGTGATATAGTGATCACAAGAGATAAACTAGTTACAGACAAAGAAGAATGGGAAGAAAAAAATAAACAGCTTGAATTTGATTGCGACAAAGAAACAGCGTACGAAATTATAAAGAAGTTCGACGAATTGTATTCCAAGGAATTAACAGCACTACAGATAGTATGTAGAAATAAATTAGATAAATTGAGATTAAATCACTTCAGTGATACAGCAGTATTTTTCAATGAATTTAAGAAAGGGTAAATGAGTTGAAAAGCGCTGGTGCTAAAATAACTGAAAAGGAAAAAATGAACTATATGTTAAGAACGCTACCAGAACCGTTAAGTCATATTGGAGACTTGATAGACGTACTAAAAGAAGATGATAAAACAATAGAGTTTGTAAAAAGTAAAATACGAATGATAAATGTTTTTAAATGAAACTGAAGGTCTCTAGTTAATTCCACAATATAATACAAGTTATTGAAAATTCTAAAAAATTGACAATTGTTTCGATAAATCAATATCATCGTCAGAATGACAGAAGTTACATTTCATTTTATGCCTACCTGATGTTTAGTAGTTATATTTGGCTAGACCAAGAAGTAACCTAACTTGTGATTGGCTTAATATATGTTTATAGAAAAAAGAAGAAGATCTGATATTACAAATATTGAAGCTTTATTAGCCCTATGATGATATCCTGGATATAATTTTTCCAATTAAGATCAGTATAACTGTGCAATGATATAGAAAACCAGGAAAACTATATCTGCTGATCTTTACAATTATCACTTAAGAAGACAGTTTATTAGTGGAGAATTCCCTAGATTCAACTGTTCATTGACAACTTCATATTGTGGGTTTCTTAAATGTCTTCTAATTTCCAGTTCTTCAAGGAAATCCAGTTCTTGTTTCTTTTCACAAATATGTAGTACTTCTAGTTTTGTGTTAGGTGTCAATGAATGATTGGTGTCAAGTAGATGTTTTGCGTAGTGGGATTTATCTGGTTGTTTTAATCTGTATGCTCGTAAGTGCTCACTGTATCGTATTTCAATATTCCTAAGGGTCTGACCCAAATAGACAGCATTACATTCTGGACATTTGAGTTTATATATACCTGACTTCTTTAATAGTGGTATTTTTGTTTTTACATTTAACAATTTTGTACTAACGTTACTTTCTGTTTTAAAAGAAATTGTTGTATTCGTTGCTGAAGATATTATCTTTGAAATATTATTAGAAATATTTCCTGCATATGTGATGGTTTTATAAGTTTTAATTTCATCAGCTTGTTTAGGATATATTAGTTGTAATGCCACTTTTTTCTCTTTTTTACTAATTAGCTTATTTATCATATCTAATGGATAACCGTTAGTACAAAATTGTTAAATGTAAAAACAAAAATACCACTATTAAAGAAGTCAGGTATATATAAACTCAAATGTCCAGAATGTAATGCTGTCTATTTGGGTCAGACCCTTAGGAATTTTGAAATACGATACAGTGAGCACTTACGAGCATACAGATTAAAACCACTAGATAAATCCCACTACGCAAAACATCTACTTGACACCAATCATTCATTGACACCTAACACAAAACTAGAAGTACTACATATTTGTGAAAAGAAACAAGAACTGGATTTCCTTGAAGAACTGGAAATTAGAAGACATTTAAGAAACCCACAATATGAAGTTGTCAATGAACAGTTAAATCTAGGGAATTCTCCACTAATAAACTGTCTTCTTAAGTGATAATTGTAAAGATCAGCAGATATAGTTTTCCTGGTTTTCTATATCATTGCACAGTTATACTGATCTTAATTGGAAAAATGATATCCAGGATATCACCATAGGGCTAATAATATCTAAGCTTCAATATTTGTAATATCACATCTTCTTTTTTATATAAACATATATTAAGCCAATCACAAGTTAGGTCACTTCTTGGTCTAGCCAAATATAACTACTAAACATCAGGTAGGCATAAAATGAAATGTAACTTCTGTCATTCTGACGATGATATTGATTTATCGAAACAATTGTCAATTTTTTAGAATTTTCAATAACTTGTATTATATTGTGGAATTAACTAGAGACCTTGAGTTTCATTTAAAAACACTGATATGAGCATATTCCACGAAGTAAGGGTCGAGACAGTCAATTTCACGAATGATAAAGTTGAGAGACAAAACTGAAAACAAAAATGTAGATGTGAATTCGAATGCCTTTTAGATTTACAAAATATTGGATTCCCATATAATCTAATAACATAACCAGTTGTAGACTTATGATCTACGACATCACCTGCCCAATCCGCATCCACGTAGCAATCTAGAATATCATTTTGTTTGCTACTGGTATAAGTTAATTTCAAATTTTTTGTCAAATATAAATACTTCAATACTCTCAAATCATACTTAAAATGTGTAAAATCAAAGCAATTTTGAAATCTACTTAAATAATTAACACTATAACTTATATCTGGTCGCGTTCCCGAACTAATATATAAAAGAGCACCTATTAAGTTTCTATAACCAATATCGTGGCATAAAACTAAAGCTGGTTCCAATTTTAAATTCACTTCCATAGGTTTATTGAACAATTTCGAGTTTTCTATTTTATATTTCCTAGCTAAAGATTCAATATACTTTTCTTGACTTAGATTCATTACATTTGCTCTATAATTATAATCAATATTAATTCCCAAATAATTTTTAACTTCGCCCAAATCTTTCATTCGAAATTGCTTCGACAATAGATTTTTAATGTTATCAATTTTGCTTTTACTTTTACAACAAATTAACAAGTCGTCAACATACATAATCAAATAAATCACATCTTTTCCGTCTTTCATTGCATAAAGACAATAGTCATATTCACTTCTTTTAAAACCCAATTTTTCTAAAAACGTGTCAAAACAATCATACCATGCTCTGGGACTTTCTCTGAATCCATATAATGCTTTTTCTAATTTACACACTATAACTAATAACCTTGAAGTTGTTTTACATATATTTCTGACATAATTTTCCCATTCAGAAACGCTGTTTCTACATCCATTTGTTCAATAATTAATCTTTCTTGACAACAATATGTACCTGTTGAAAACCTCTTGCTACTAACCTAGGTTTATATTTTGTTTCTGATTTGAATTCGAATGCCTTTTTCACCGAGAACAGAACGCGTACAAAGAAGCAGGAGAAAAATTGTTAAAACTGCGGAAAACCTGGACACTTTAAAAAAGATTGTCATCAATCGAGAACTGGCAGAGGCTATTGGACACAAAGCGGACAATATCAAGAAAACAATAGAGGAATTTTAAGCCAACGTGGAGGTCAGAAGGAGGTAAATTATAACAATTATATCAAAGGAGTAGAGGGTATCATTATAATTTCAGAAGTAGTCGGTATTCAGAGGAAAGAGGTTACCAGCAGAACAGACAGAATATGAGCAGCTTTACAACAGAAGTTGCGTATAATGAGGAGTTGTTAGGTAACAAAAATGAAGTAAAAATTAATTGGTTGTTAGATAGTGGCTGTACGGATCATGTTATAAATAATGATGAATATTTTTCAGATTTTATCATTTTAAAAGAGGCGATTAATGTTAAAATTGCAGATGGAAAAATTTTAAAAGCCACTAAAGTAGGCAATGTGATTAGTAATTTTTTAGTTTACGATAAAAGAGTTCCTATTAATTTACGCAATGTATATTATGTTAAAGATATGGATAAAAAATTAGTCAGTTATGCAAGAATCACAGATTATCATAAAATTGTATCTGTAGGAGATAATTCAAAAGTTTTTGACAAAAATAATAATTTGATAGCAATTGCCTGGAAAGTAGATAGATTGTATAAAATGACTAGTTTCATTTGTTTTGAAGATAATGATAATGCTAATGCAAACGTTGTCAGCAAGGGTGGGAATTTCATGACATCAAAAGAGAAATGGCACCGTGTACTAGGTCATGTGAATTTTAAATATTTGAGTATATTGAGTAGAGATAAATTGTTAGAAGGCATACCTGAAAAATTAGAGACAGAATTTATGAAATGTAAAACATGTATTGAAAACAAAATGCATAATCAACCTTTTGAAAATCAAAGATATAGAGCTAAAGAGGTTTTAGAAATTATTCATACTGATTTAAATGGGCCACATAGAATGATAAATTTTGGCCAGAAGTAGTATGTGCAACTGCATACCTTAAAAATAGAACAGTAGCTAATATAATTGAGAAGAAAACACCTTTTGGAATTAAACCGAACGTTAAACATTTATGATTGTATGGGAATAGAGTTTTCGTACGTGTACCAGAATATTTGAGAAAATCTAAGTGGGATCGGAAAGCAGAATTAAGAATTTTATTGGGATATACTGAAGTCGGGTATAGGGTACTGATTAATAATAGAGTTATCGTTGCAAGACATGTTGATATAATAGAAGAAGGTATTGAATGTATTGGGTTTAATACTAAGGAGTCAGAGAGTAAATCTTTAGATAACCCTGAAAATGAAATTGAGGAGAATGAATACAATAATACAGTAAACGAGGAAGCAGAAGAAACTGAACAAATAAATTTACAAGAATTAAGAAGGTCAAAAAGAGATAATCAAAGGTTTGATGTTTATAGCAACATTATTTACGTGAATTTTTGTAGCGCTGGTACTCCTGTTAATTTTGAGGAGGCGCTAAAGAGTAGTGAGGCAGAGTATTAGAAACAAGCGATGAATAAAAATATTAAAAGTGTAATATAAATGTATGGAGGCGTGTTAGATATTATACATTTATATCACAACTGGTATTTCAGAAAATCAAGTGGTATTAAATAATATATATTGTAGTGTTTAAAATATAAAATAGCTTTCATTTCAGTAAAATAAAGTTTCATTTAAAAGAGCTTATTTAATTAATCAAACACTGATACTAACGTTTTTTGTCTAAATGAACAATTAGTACCTTCTGAGCCATACATGTTCCTCAATCTTCCTTTTCAGGGGTGTTAAACTTTACTTTCTCTCAACCTTTAATCTAATGTTAACAGTTTTTTTTTGTAGTATACCTTTAAACCCATTATTATTGCTATCCATCAACTTGTAATCTGTATTATTTTCTTACTACTCAATATTAGTTTATTGTTATATATTAAGTTTTTGGTTTGTTTTTGACATGTTAACAATAACTCTTCTTCTTTTTTAAGATTTGTACTAATGTTGACATTTACAACTATCCTTTTTATCTATGAATTGTACAGGCTCATTCTCATTTGTATAACTTGATAAGAACCATTTCATTTTAACTTAGGTTTCAATAACTTTCATTAACTATTTTGATTATATTGTTATTATCTATTTTTTCAGTGAATTTGTATTAATATTGTTCATATACTATTCTTTATTCGTGGGTGACACATATCCTTCTCATGGTTCTTTATTGGTTTCTAACCAATTCAATCTTTTAATTAAATTTGTATGTTTGCCATTAACTACTTCCAAGGAGTAAATTTATTTTCTTTTAATTCGATTATATATATATATAGGCATAAGACAGACCCTAGGGCCTATAGCCGTGTAAGAATTTTCCATCTGTATCTATCGCTTGCTACGCTTTTCCAGTTCCGTATTCCCTTTTCCGCGACGTCCTGCATTACGGCTTCTTCCCACTTTCTTCTGGGCCTACCTCTCTTCTTCTTTCCCTCTGGTCTTTTCCATGCTACTTCTTTTACATCTCTTGACTGTTCCATCCGTTCTAAGTGACCTAACCACTGCAATATTTTTGATTGGATTACTTCAATTATTGTTGAGTCATTGTATAGATCATACAACTCCTTATTTGTGCGCCTCTCCCATCCTTCTTCTGTTTTTTTCCGCCATAAATTTTCCTTAATATCTTCCTCTCCCAGATTTCGAGTTTGGATTTCTGCTTCTTATTCATAATCCATGTCATAGGCTGCCTTAAAGTCGATAAACAGCATATATGTAGGAATCTCGTATTCGTAACAGTGTGTTAATACTTGTTTTAGTAAGAAAATTTGGTCTGTTGTTCCTCTAGCCTTACGAAATCCACACTGGTACTCGCCGGTTATCTTTTCTGTATAAGTTTCTAATCGTCTTTTTATTAGTGTGGCTAGTACTTTGTACATGCAATCAAGTAGTGCTATTCCTCTGTAATTGTTGCAATGTGAAATGTCACCTTTCTTGTATATCGATAGAATTACTGCTTTTTTCCACCCTTCTGGCATATGTTCAGTCCGCCAAACCTCTTGTATTAACTTAGTAATTTCTCTTTTTAATACAATACCTCCGTATTTCAAGTTTTCTGCTGTAATACTATTGGATCCTGGGGCTTTATTATTTTTCATATTGTGGATAATTTCTTCTATTTCTGCTAGTGTAGGTTCTTCATCTTTGGAACGGTTTTCTTCTCCCAATGGAACGTCTTCTCTTTCTTCTGTTTCTAGTTCTGCATTTACTTTTAATAGCTCTTCAAAATGGCTTTTCCATCTTCTTATTATTTCAGTTTTTGCTCCTAGCAGTTTACCGTTTCCATCTTTGATGTATGGTGTTTTTGGCCTGTGTCCATTATTTATTTCTTTCACATCCTTGTAGAAATTTCTAATTTCTTGTCTCCAGTATTTTTCTTCCATTATTTTTATTCTGTTTTCATCGTGTTCTCTTTTCTTAGTTCTGCAAATCTTTTTTGCAATTTTCGTCTGTTCAATATATTCCCGTTTGTACTGTTCTTTCCCGGTCTGTAGATATTTTTCCTTTAAACTTCTTTTCTTACTTATTTCTTCCATACATTCGTCGTCAAGCCAGATCTTCCTTTTGGTAGCCTTTATGGCGTTTAAGCTTTCGTCTGACGCTTTCATCCGTGATAATTTCTTTTCTACACCCTGTTCTAATTCTGTTGCCCTAGTTTGTTCTAAGTATTTCTCGATTTTAGATCTGTATTTACCGGCTACTTGCGGATGTTGCAATTCTTCCATGTAATATTTCACCGTTCTTCTGTTTTTTCTAATTTTTCTTTTATCTGTTTCTGTTAGTTTAAATTTAGCCATTACTAGAATATGGTCAGAGTCTATATCGGCACCCCTATATGATTTTACATTTTTTATTGATTTGGCATCTTTTTCCCCTATTAGCACGTGATCAATTTGGTTTGATTCGTTAGTGCCTGGAATTATCCAAGTTCCTTTGTGTATATTCTTCCTTTTAAAATGTGTACTCATAATCTTCATTTGCTTTTCTATAGCCATATTGATTAATCTAAAACCATTATCGTTACTCGTATTATGTTTGCTTTCGCCTCCCGTTATAGTTCTAAATATGTCTTCATTTCCTACTTTTGCATTTGCATCTCCCATTATTATTTTTACATTGCCGTTTGGTATTCTGTCAATAATTTCTTCCAGTTGTTCATAGAATGCATCTTTATCTTCATCAGTTTTCTCTTCTGTAGGTGCATGAAAGTTAACGATTGTTATGTTTTTGTCACTTCCAGTAAACTGTAGTTTGCATATCCTGTCTGAGATCGCTTGGAAGTGTGTGATTTGTCCTTTCATATTTTTACTGACTACAAAGCCTGTACCATATCGTCTTTTTTCATTTCCACTTGTAAATATAATATAATATAATATAATAAGTTTATTCATCATCATAAACAATTACAAAATAATTATAGAAACAGGATTACAAAGACAAAATAAAATAATTTTATGAAAATATATCTGGCTGACAAACAAACCGATTTACCCACTAAGGCAATGCCTGAGTGTGGGGAAACTAAGGCATGGTTAGCTCGGTGTTCGTAACAGTAAGTACATACAATGAGTAAAACAAACAGTGTCAAATAAAAAACAAAACAGACAAGAAAAGTGACAGATACAATTTGAAAATGTAAAAATCCCAGAGATTATGATTTGAAAACATTGAACAAAAAGACTAAAACTAAAATATGACGAAAATAAATACATTTAATAATTTTACATTACAATATTTTCAACTCATATTAGGTTCAATTAAATCTTTAATTGCAGATCTTTCTTTTAACCAAAGGTAATTTTTAACTTTCTTTTTAAAAGAAAAAACACTTTTTACATCCTTTATTTCTTTTGGGAGGTAGTTGTAGACTCTATTGGCCAAGTATTCAAGAGATCTCATTGTAGCAGTTTTTAGAGTAAATACTGTTTCTAGGGGTGTCTCTTTTTTGTATCTGGTATTATGTGCATGATCTACATAAACCAGAAATCCCCTTCTCTTGAACTGCTGTACTGCAATGTTAAAAAAATATAGCTGCCGCATATCCATTACTTTATTATCTTTATATAATACATCAGATGGAAATAATCTTGGTTTTTTAAAAACTATTTTTAAAAACTGTTTTTGTAGGACTTCTACTTTCTTAAGGTGAGTATTTGCAATACCTCCCCAAGCCAATATCCCATATCTCAGACGAGATTCTATAAGCGCAAAGTATAGTTTTCTTAACTGATGAGTGTCTAAAATATTCGCTAAGTTTTTAAATTTAAACAACATACTGCGTAGTGTTTTTTGTATTTGATTACTATGAAAATTCCATCGTAAATGACTGTCAATTGTTACTCCCAAATATTTAATGTTATTTGATGAATGCAATACAATATTTTCATTGTGACCTTGTATAGTTAAAAAGTTATACGGAGGTAAAAAAGAAGCTAGGCATGTAAAAGGTAAGTAACAAGTTTTATCGTAGTTTATGGATAACTTTTTTTGTTTAAAGCAATCAAAAATTTTTACAAGATCACTTTCTGCTTTTTCTTTTAGTTGCATCCAAGTATCTGCACTATACACTATTGCAGTATCATCAGCAAAGGAGATCATCTCACCACTAGATTGAAATGCCAGTAAATTGTTTAAATATATTACAAACAAAATTGGTCCTAACACTGTCCCTTGCGGAACTCCACATTCTACTAATTTCTTTTTACTAATAGAGTTGTTGATTTTAACATATTGATAACGGTCAGTCAGATAGCTTTTTATTAAGTTGTAGGTATTTCCTCTGAATCCTAGATCTTCCAAAGTTTCCAAAAGATTTGTGTGATCCACAGAATCAAAAGCTTTAGCTAGATCAAGAAATACACATAAAGCTGGTTTGGTTTGGTCTATATATTTACACAATTTAGAGGTTAGAGCACAAATTGCATCCTGCGTAGATGTACCTTCTCTAAAGCCATATTGATTGCAAGAAATTAGTGTATTTTTATTTATGTACTGAATAATTCTTTTTTTAAGGATTTTTTCAAAAATTTTGGCTATATTTGAGATTAACGATATGGGTCTGTAGTTAATTACCTCAGATTTAGAACCCTTTTTAAATAGAGGCTTTATTAAACCAATTTTGAAATTAGTGGGACAGTATCCGGACTCTATTATTTTATTTATTAAGTGAGAAAGTGGTTGAGCTATTTCGTTTCTTATTTCTTTCAAAGTTTCAGCTTTTATTCCGTCAATACCTGGCGCTTTTTTGGATTTTAATGAGTCTATAATTTCTAGTACTTCATATTTGGTTGTAGGTGCAAGGAACAGGGACGACTGATACGGCTTTCTTTGTAGATGATAAACAGATGGTGTTGGGATATTACTTGCCATATTTTTACCTATTGAAGCATAGTGATTATTAAAACAGTTCGCGATTTCTTCGTCTTCTTTTATAAGTTGTCCGTTTTCATTTCTAATTTGTTTGATCATTGTTTCTTGTTTGCTCGGAAATATTTCATTTACCACCTGCCAAAGAGCTTTTGAGTCATTACCTAAATTATTAATTTTGTCCTTATAGAAATTTGTTTTCACTTGTTTTATTAAGTTATTTAGTGTATTTCTGTATTTAGTATATAGGACATATTCCTCCATTTCTTTTATATTATTATTTTTTAAATGTGTCTCCTGCAGAGCTAGAATTTCTATATTGCATCTTTTTGCTTCCTTTACTAAATTTGTTATGTCCCCGTCTCCGTATATTCCTCGCACGTTCCATGTTCCTATATTTATAACTTTATTTTCTTTTTTAATTATTTATTTTTTGCGGTTCTTTTCTTTACCTCTTTTCTTGTAATCCTGTACCTTGTTCATTGTTTGAGTCGATGCCGGAATCGTATTGTCACGTGTGTCTACTAGTTTTTTTGGTTGAACTGTAACTGTTTTTGTTCATCATTCCATTTCCATACTAAGTATACCATTTACTATTAATTTCTTGTAACCTACTTTTGTTTGTTTGCCCTTATCTTTTTCTTCCTTAGCCCTTCCTCTGATTATTTTTTGTACTTCCTGTTCCTTCTTGGTAAGATCCGACTCAATGAAAATTTTTTCCCGGAGATGTCTCAGTCTGCTTTTATTTTTCAAGATGTCAATTTTATCTGTTTCCATTTCAATTAAGTACATCTTTTCCCCTATTTTCTGAGCGCTTCTTATTTTAACGTCCACTTGTATTTCTTTTGCTATGAATGTTTCTATTTTTTGCTTTAGAGAAAAATCTTCATTTGTATTCACTTCTATTCCAGTAATGATCAGGTTTTTCTTTTTAGAAATTCGATTATACTTCAATGATTTCTCTTGTCATTTTGAAGTATGATATTTCTCCCATTGACAGTTTCCGCTATGATATACTTCCATATTGTTCTTTACTATTAAAAGTCACATGTTGTGAGTGAAGTGCCTTTCTTTTTGTTTTAGTTTGCCGTGAATGGACTATTTATTCAAGCATTATGGATCCTTCTTCAGTTTCTTGTTCATAACATTGTGCTTATTACTTATCTTCTCTTATAAGATTTTCCTACACACAGTAGAAACTTTCTTCCAGAGGTTATCACCTTCATTTTCTGCCCTCCATTCAGATGACCAATATGGTCTCTTCCCTATGGAATAACTTTTCCGGACTCTTCCTTCTAGGAATCGAATATGAAGTTGTTGTACACTTCCCTCTGAGAATGGAAGTTATTAATGGCCAAATAGTATATAGAAGAAATTCCCTTCTTTAATATCATACTCATTTTTTCATCCACACAAGTGGAAACATTTCAAGTTATTAAAATTTTTCAATTTTTTATCTTTCAACTTTTCACGCTCATTTCTGAGGATTAACGTGTGTTATCCACTGAAAAAGTATTTGGATCAGGTAATGATGGAGACATTTGTAATTGTTCCCTTTATTATATAAAAAAATTTTGTAACCTGAAGATGGCCCTTATGTAGGCCGAAACTAGTAGCTATGCTGTTGTCAACTATTAAAAAATGCTGTGACATTGACTTTTAGTTTCATTCAGAAAAAAATATAATAGTGATTTATTTAAATTTAAAAATGAAAGAAATGTTTGAAGATTTCGATTTGATTCAAGAAATGAATGATGAATCATAATCGAGAATATCACATACGGACCCCGTACCTCGTCAAGAGGTTTTTGGCCTGATATTAATCCCCATTGATCCCAAATATCGTTAAGCTTGGCAATTTTAAATATGAACTTCAAAATATGTAAGATTATGTGAAGATAATTAAATTCATTTTTTTGATGTTAATTATTTGTTTTTAAGATATATTTACGGTTGATAAATAAATATACATAATGTATGTAAAAAACGTAGTGAATATTAATAAACAGGGCCATTTATAGTATACTTTACATTTCATCAAGATATTATATTGATAGGTCAAATTACTGAGATTTATTTTAAAAATACACGACGAGACATAAATACATTTTAAATATTTAACTTAAAGTCGGGAAAAGGTAACAGGTAGATAGATAGATATCTTACTAACGATTCGTTGCAGGTGAACCAACAAAAGTTTTATCTTTTACATCACAACCATTCCGGGCTATTCAAGCATGGAAACAAAAATTGTTTGACTTTATATTGCGCCGAATATACCACTTTTAAAATATCAATTCGAGTATTGATGTAATTATAATGTATAACAAAGAGTTCCAATAACTAGGTTGAAATTTTAATAGGGAATATACAGGTAGTTTTAATTTACTTAATTTTTCTTTTTTTTTCTTCTAGTCATTGTCCTGACATTATACTAAAACCATTCTTATTTAGTTTGTTTTTAACTGAATAACTTGGTAACTAAAGACAGCAAAATAAGCGAGTCAAATTCAAATTTGCGAAACGCATCACCATTAGTCGAAACTAAACGTGACGTCAAATGTCATCCTATCGGATTTATCGACATCCAGGTAAAAATTCATATTGTGGCAGTAGTGTTTGATAAAAAAATATTGTTTATTTGAATTCCTGTAGTGTTTTCTGATAGCTAGTGCAATTTAACATTCTGGTGACATTAGTAATCATCTACGACGATGGCTGAAAGTGATTTTGTGAATGCACAATCGGATAATCTAAGAAAATAGATATTTTGCATCAAATCAAGATTTTACGTCTTCTAAGGTCAAAGTGGAAGCTGCAATCTAATTGTTATAATGCATTATATATTACACAGGTTTTTATGCATACATGCACTCAGCTGTACTTACATGAACATAACCTATAAATAATCTTGGTATATTACCTAAATCTGCTGTAGTATTGTCGTTATAGTGGCTTATGAGTAATTATATGTAATATTATTAGCATTCACTTGTGTTTATTATGTGTCTGTGAATTCTAAGAACCGAGAAGTATTGTATGGAGAAGTAGATATCGATTTAAATGAACAATCTCTATTATATACTTATTGTTTGTTACAGATCTGAACGAGAATCTTATGGCATTCAGTTTTTAGTTTGGTTCACAAGTCCCATTTTCCTCAGAACCTAAATCGGACCACCGAAAATTATGATTTTGGTCTCATTCGATTCGTAATGGCATCTAGAACATTCTATCAAAGTTGCAAGAGGGGCTCAAAAAAAGTTATAGACAATAAAGTAAAATAAAAAGTAAGGGTTTGGTTTTTTGAAATATGTCAAAAACTGTTTGAGATAATCGAAATTTGAAAAAAGATCCTTAAAGAGCAGGAAATTTCCTAAAAAAAGTCCTACCTCCCGGAACTGTACCGACAATTTTATATATTTCATAATTTTATATATTTTATAATTTTAATTTAGCGGCGAAAATAACGGTAAAAACGCGTGGTTCGGCTGCCGCGCGCATCGCCCCATTCTGACACATGAACTAAAACAATTATTTTAACTGATTAAATATTAATATTAAGGAATAAAAAATTTGGGTACTAAGTAGACATATGAATAAACAATAATCCGTAAAAAAATTTGTATAACAATTTTTTTATTAATTATACTTTTGTTAATTAGTTAATTTTCATAATTTATTGTTAACATAAAAACACTGATTATTTCAAAACAAGAAATCTAGAATTTTTTTCGATTTTTTGGAGCTAATTTTAAAAGGGTTTAGATGAGATCCCCGTTGGAAAAATTCAAAAATTTTGATTTTTCACTTTTTTATTAACAATGAAAAGCATTAAAAAATTAATTATATAAATAAAGCCATCAGGAATTTTTTTTCCCAATTATTGTTAATATTTTGTTTTCTCATTAATGAAAGCCATGACAATAATTTTTTTTTTATTTTTAAATAATTGTTATAAACAAATGCATTGTATATAAGATTTTTGAAAACTTTTTTTTGGAATTTCATCCTTAGTGAAAATGATGATTTTAAAAAAATCGTTTCTTAAAAAAATTTTTTATTAACAAAAAACGCACTTGTTAATTAAGAATTTTTTTTTGTTACTAAATATTAATATTAAGGAACCATTTTTTTAAAAAATCATTATTTATTATGTTCTTTCGTATTATAACAAAAATAATTTTTTTATTAATTTTTTATTTGTTTATTAAACAAATAATTTGTTATAAACAAATGCATTTATACGAAATATTTTTTAAATACTAAAAAATATTACAAAAACAACCATAAAAACAGAAAGGAAACTACAGACCAAAAGTACAACATATTTAAAAATTATATAAAAAATATAAAAACATTTTTCGTATAAGAAATTATATATGGTTGTTTTTGTAATATTTGAAAAAAATATAACGTATAAATGCATTTGTTTATAACAAATTGTTTCTTTAATAAACAAATGAAAAATTAATAAAAAAATTATTTTTTTTATAATACGAAAGAACATAATAAATAATGTTTTCTAAAAAAATGGTTCCTTAATATTAATATTTAATAACGAAAAAAAATGTTAATTAAAAAGTGCGTTTTTTGAAAATAAAAAAAATTTTTTCAAGAAACGTTTTTCCTTAGAAATCATTATTTTCATCAAGGATGAAATTCCAAAAAAAAGTTTTCAAAAATCTTATAAACAATGCATTTGTTTATAACAATTATTTAAATAATGTTAGTTAAAATAAAAAAAAAATATTGTCATATGGCTTTCATCAATAAGAAAACAAAATATTAACAATAATTGGAAAACAAATTTTCATGATGGCTTTATTCATATAATTAATTTTTTAATGCCTTTCATTGTTAATAAAAAAGTGAAAAATCAAAATTTTTGTATTTTTCCAACGGGGATCTCTTCTAAACCCTTTTAGGATCAGCTCCAAAAAAAACAAAAAAAATTCTAGATTTCTTGTTTTGAAATAATCAGCGTTTTATGTTAACAATAAAATGGTGAAAATTAACTAACTATCAAAAGCATAATTAATAAAAAAAATTGCGATAAAAATTTTTTTTACGGATTATTGTTTATTCATATGTCTACTTAGTACACACATTTTTTTATTCCTCAATATTAATATTTAATCAGTTATAATAATTTTTTTTTGTTCATGTGTCAGATTGGGGAGATGCGCGGGGCAGCCGAACCACACGTTTTTACAGTTTTTTTTTCGCCGCTAAATTAAAGTTATAAGGATTGTCGGTACAGTTCCGGGAGGTAGGACATTTTTTAGGAAGTTTCCTGCTCTTTAAGGATATTTTTTTAAATTTCGATTAATTCAAATAGTTTTTGAAATATTTCAAAAAAACCCAACCAATTTTACTTTATTGTTTATAACTTTTGTATTTTTTTCAGCCCCTCTTGCAACTTTGATTAGAATGTTTTAGATGCCATTCCGAATCGAATGAGGCCAAAATCATAATTTTCGGTGTTCCGGTGTAGGTTCTGAGGAAAATGGGACTTGTGAACCAGACTATTTGGAATGGAGTAAATTAAATTAAACAAATGGAAAATCCATTCATTTTTTCATTAAAACATCCTGCAAACTTATCAAACCACAAGCTATTATTATTACTTCATCTACGGTAGGAATTATAGTCTATACAAGGATGAAAAAGCAAGACCTGAAACTCTTTTAGTGTATTTATCACTCATTCATCATGTATTCTTAATGCTGCTATCTGCTTTGATTGCGTTACTTCATATTTAGTACTGGAAGAGGACTTAGAAACAGAAGGTGATCGTATGAGAACTGGAAAAAACACTTTATCGGGTGTAGTACTTCTAATTATAACAATCGCATCTAAAGAGCTAAAAATTCATCGAGAGAAACTTGGTCTGTTATCAATGATTTAAGGAACAAAACTCGTTCCTCAAACTTTATTGACCTCGACCCAGACGAACTTAACAATTATTTCGTAAACGTTAGTAAGAATATTAGCTCTAAAATATCTCCAAGTCGTGATGATATTTCTTTCCTCCTTCCTTCTAAAAGAATCACTGATAGTTTCTTCCTTAGACCAATAGATAAATTTGAGCTAGTGCAAACCATACTCAGCATTCAAAACAAAACTTCCTGTGACATTGATGGGTTATCAGCTGTTATTTTTAAATATTCCAGATGCGGTGATTAACGTTCTATGTTCTGTAATCAATGAATACTTTGAAAAAGGTCTCTTTCCTAATTGCCTGAAAACAGCTATAATTGTTCCCCTCCACAAGGGTGGCGAGAAACATAATACTAGTAACTATCGTCCTATTGCCTTATTACCAATCTTATCGAAGATAATCGAAAGACTAATGAAAAACTGTCTATTGGCTTTTCTTTTCAAACATAAAATATTGATACACCATCAATTCGGTTTCCTACATAATAAATGTACTAATGACGCTACGTTTTCTGTTCTTAATGAAATATATACCTCACTTAATAATAAACTTTTTGCGGCCAAGTTAAGTCCTTTGTCTTATACTCAATTCACGGAAATCTAGAATTGGAGATTTTTATTGTATAACGGCGTTCGTATTCATCTTGTATTTTGGATATGCAGTTAATGTGAATTATCTATTGATTTATGAATAAATAGAATTTGCTGAATCCTTTGATATTTGATTTTCAGCAACTTGGACCATCGCGTTAAAATATTTTCAGTATTTTGTTTTGTTGAGTTAAAGTAAATGTAAGGTTTTCCAATTTTTAACCTTTTTAGTTTTTTTGTTTAATTAAAGTATCGCTTAAAAACTGGTGGCGTCCAATTTAATATGGATTGTTCACCCCATCCCAGTGTTAGTGATGAAAATACATTAACTGTGGTCGAATACCACTACCTGAGGAAGAGTGCCAAGCCGGGGAAGAAATATATGTGACACAGTTAATTTTTACTAAACTAGAAACCTAATTTTTTTTACTTTTTGGAGCTATTCTTAAAAGGGTGTAGAAAAAATCCTAGATGGAAAAATTCTGAAATTGTTATTTTTCACTTTTCTATTAACAATCAACGGTATTAAAAAATTAATAATGTAAATAAAGCAATCAGGAAGGATTATTTTAAAATGATTGTTATTATTTGGTTTTCTTATTGCTCAAAGCTATATAACAATAATTCTTTCAAATTTTAAACTTTCATTATTTAAATAATTGGTATCAACAAATGCATTATGCATTGAAAATTGTGTTTTGAGAATTTAATCCCTAATGAAAACAATGATTTTTAAGAAAAAATCGTTTCTTAAAAAAATTTTTTATAGACAAAAAATGCACTTGTTAATTAACAATTTTTTGTGCGACTAAATATTAATATTAAAGAAACATTTTTTAAAATCATTATTCATCACGAATTTTTGAAAAACATATGGTTTTCAGACGAGAGTCACGTTCATCTTAGCGGCTATATTAATCGACAAACAACCAGATACCTTGGATTTGAACGTCCTGATGTCAATGTAGAGAAACCACTCCACAGTCTTTGAGTTACCGTTTGGTGCGCGGTATCTGGTCATGGAATGATTGGTCCTTATTTCGTTGAAGATGATAATCAGAATCCACTTACTGTCAACCAAGAGCGTTATAGAGAGAAAATTATTATACCTTTTGTAAGAGATCTAAATAACTTTTGCCGTGCACGAAATCTACAGTTTCGCACACAATGGTTCCAACAAGATGGTGCAACGAGCCATACAGCTGTGCGCACCTTAGACTTACTCCGTCAGTATTTCGATAATAGAATAATTTCTCGGGGAACAGACTTCGAATATCCTTCTCATTCACCTGATCTGACGCCACCTGACGCATACATTTGGGGCATAATCAAGGACAAAATATTTCACTCGGAAAATCCGCCGGCGAATATTGCCGAACTACGGGAAAGAATACAAAATATTTTTCGGCAGTTACATCAACCACTTTTTATAAATATGTTTATTGACTTACAAAATCGATATGAAGCTTGTTTGCGTCGAAATGGTGAACATTTTGAACACTTACATTACAGAAATTAAAAACTAATTTTTATTTTTATTTTCGGTACTGTTTATTTTGGCGGATACTGTATTAAAATGCACAGATAAGATATTAAGGGCTAGAACACAAATTGCAGGGCAGACATGAGAAGAGCTAATAATGGACAGAGGAATAAAGCAAGAGGACAATTTAAGAGCATAAATTGACAAACTGAACATTTGACTACAATAATTGGATACAGAACATGGAACCCGTAAAAATGAGTAGCTTATTTTATGCTGATGATGTGGTTTTAATAGCGAATTTTAAAAATAAAATTCAGAAATTAATAAACATCTGGTCTGAGGAGATAGAAATGGAGGATAAATATTATGATAATAAATTAAAATCAAAACGACCAAAACAAAGAAATAAAATATAACAACAAGACATTGGAAAGGGTAAGACATACGAATATGCTGACGAGTATGATGACAGAAGACGGGAAAATAGATGCAGATATAACAGGGCAAATATCAACAAAAATCTACTACTCACTAAATCAGACAATATTGGGAAACATAAATTTTGATATTGATGTGAAAATGAAAATATATAACGCAGTAGCAGTACCAACTATAACATATGCAGCAGAAAATTGGACAATTAGGGGGAAAGATGGGACAAAAAAAACGCAATGGAAATTAAACACCTGAGAGGAATAGCAGGAAAAACTAAGTGGGACAGGATAAAGAACGAAGACATTAGAAAAGTAGTACAACAAGAACCAATAATAGAAAAAATAAACAAAAAACATCTGAACTGTTATGGACACATCGTAATAATGAAGACAGATATATTAACAAGAAAAATAATGGTGGCAGGAAATACTATTAACAAACGAAGGAAGAAATCGATACATCAAATAAAGGAACTAGGAGCAAAAAGAGAAAAAATTTGGGAGGAAATGAGGAGGATGGCGAAACACAGAAGACAGTGGAAGAAATGGGTACAAAAGGTACCGGAACCTCTATCCGGCACCTGAAAGGGTAAAAGGAATTAAAAGGAGAAAAAGAGTTTTTAATACTGAAAGTGCCGGTATTGGAGCAATATCTATGCACAAGATATCTGCGATTTAGAGGCATCTAGATCTACATAATTTGATATAATCTATGGTTGGACGTCTAGCCAGTAGTTAAGTTCAAAAAGTCTACCATCCTTTGGGGTCCATATTTATACCACTGCGAAAATATGGCATAAAGAATATAACTGTCTCAAAAAAAGTTTTATCTCTCTAAGCACCAAAATTACATGATTACTTTTGAATAAATTACACTATTGTACAATGTAATTGTTTCATATACCTTGAAAATATTTATTTGGCATGTCAGGAGTGCTTTGAGGAATAGAAGAATGGCAACATTAAAGATAATGAGATATATACAAAGTATTGACGACATTATCTTTAGAAAGACCTTGGAATAATAAAAAAGAGTATAAAGCTCGTACAAAGGACGAGAAAACGCCATTTCAGGCTTTATATCTTTGAAAAATATGAGCAGAACATAGAAAATATATTCAGATAGTAAAAAATAGTGTATTCACATATTTATCAGAAATTCCTCTAATACATCGACAACCGTTTTCATTGCAATCCTTTTTTTTCTTTCAATGTCCCAAGGGATGTGTAAAAACTGATTTATTGCTTGCTTTGTAATCTGGTAGAATGAACCAGTCGCTTTTTTACGATTTCCAACTGAGTTCAGAATTTTTTTTATATTCATAAAGTCTCGTTTGGTTTTCTATTCAATTTTTTATGGTATAGACGATTGCTAGTCAATCAGTGAGAGTTAAATTAAAAATTAAATTTGTCTGAATAAGAGTATTCTTCAGAATATATTTAACGAAATCAGTGGCTCCAATTATAAATGTATTGATTAAAACATAGAAATAAGGCAGAAATGTAAATATATGTAATCAAATAAAAGCTTATTCTAGAAAAGACTAGTATCTATCAAATATTCCATTTAAAACAGGAAATTAGAATACATATATTATCTATATATATAAAAATGAATTGCTGTTCGTTAGTCTCACTAAAACTCGAGAACGGTTGAACGGATTTATCTTATCTTAGTCTTGAAATGTTCGTGGAGGTCTAGGGAAGGATTAAAAGGCGAGAAAAAATAGAATAATTTCCGGGAAAACCCTAAAAACAGCCCTTTTCTATTTCCCATACAAACTAGAGTCAATTTGAACTTTATTGCTATTCAATAAAGTTCATATTAAATTATAATCACTCACTGTTGTCTAAGCAATTTAGGTGTGTTCCTAACGTCAAAGAGTCAATTTGCAATTTATTACCGCAGCATAAAGTTAAAACTCAATCATATCTATGAAAATAGTCTTCGCGTGCGCTTTGGAGGATCTAATGTCGCGTTCAAAAGTGAATCGCGAACGCGACAAAAAATGTAATAAACTATTAGTAGTCGTAGGATACTAGTATTATCAGGTAATACGCATGAATCATATGTATTACAGATATCCAGCAACCACTCTCTCTTGTTGACTCAAATCAAATCGAAAATCTATAATCCTCTAGATTTTTCATTATTAGTTTTCATTGCCGTAAAGAGAAAAATACTACTGCAATGTCACTAAAACGAATCCGCTCAAGTTTGAGACCATTCAAAACATTTCTTGTCTAATTTATCTACATTATTCAAATAAAGCATAGGACGCCCACAGAAGAGATGGGTAGACGACATTAAGAAGGTGGCAGGCAAGAACTGGTTAAGTACAACTAGGAACAGGGAGACATGGAAACAAATGAGAGATGCCTATATCCAGGAATGAACAACTATAGGTTGAGGAAGAAGAAGAAGAAGAAGGAGAAGAGATTCAAATAAATACTCACATCAGTTGGGAAATTAAAACCATCAAACTTCTCCACTTCATTGCATACTTTCTATCGATCGCAAAATAGGAACTCGTGTTTCACATCAGTCGTTAATACATTCGAATAATTATACAAACAGTGGAAATCCGTTTTTATTTTCTGCTCGCAAATGTAGCACACCAAGCTACGTATATGGCTAGTTTTTTTCATTAATCTCTGTATATTGTTTATTTTGGTATCAACATTTTAATTTGGATATTGTTGACTACCAGGAGAATTCTTACTCAGATATACGGAATGGTAGTGGGAACTCCCAGCTCATATTAGAATAATCTTATATATTGGATAAGTACCAGAGATATTGTGAGATGAGTCTGGGAATATAATTAGGTATGAGACTTAAAGAAATGTCTAATGAATATATATGCGGGATGTCTCCTAAATTCTTCCTTGGTAAGATATCCTGAGAATGTTGTGAGGATACCGTATGTAGATACTAAGAGATGAGACTTTGGTGAATGACCTATAGATGGAATCAGTTAGTATATATTTATACATATACAATACATATACATTAATTGATAGAAGTTCAATATTATCTCCTCTATACAAACGAATTGTGACTCTAGGAATAACATTTCGATCACAAACATAGCAACTCACTCTATTTGCGAAGGCTATATTGTTCAGCAAAATAGAACAAACACTGAAAATCACATAAACTTGAACAGTACAAAAAAAATTTCAATTAGTCTAATAATTCAGAAATAGTTCTTGAGCTTTATGACATCAACAAGAAAACTACTATTGACATTAGAATTTTATTGATTTTACCCTATTTGAATTGTTCTCCATGCCTACCACGAGATAACAGAGATACTATGTGGGTATATGAAGATGATTCAGATAACGTTTGAAATTCAAGAGAAAGGAAGAGAAACGTTCTCGAAAAGGTGGAAATATACAAACATATATACGATTCGAAGATACAAAAACGTAATTGAAAAATAAAACGTTCCTTTGGTGAAGAAATATGTCGTGAATTTGAATTATTATAATATATACTCTATATAAACCGATAGAAATACGTACACATTATGATTTTATCCTGAATTACCCTATGTGGTATTTTTCTTGTGTGACAAATTCATGAAAAATTCATTTTCAAATATTTTCGTATTACAGGGCGATTCCCTTTGATAATAATGCTATTTTGAAACAAACTTTTATTGTTTTATAGAGTGAAAATTAGAAATAAGAAACTTCTGCGAATGTAACAAGTATAATATGACTTTTGAGAAACACTAAGAATGAAAAAATAACTTCTCCATTGAATCGCCTTCTAGGCGATGCTGCAAATTATAATTCGAGTCGTGGCTTTTTTCGAGGGATACGGTGAACTATGGTAAGGTATTATTACTTATCTAGACAAGACCGCCGAAAACTGGAGTGAAAATATAGCAATGGGGAAATGTATAGATCTTAGCTTTTTTTCACAAATTGTTCGCCTTGTATATGAAAACCATGTCATAGGATTCCATTGAACATTTTGTACGATATGAATGAAAGTATTTCGAGTTCTCCCATGAAAAAATATCGCTACCTCATGAGATATAGTGTGATGAAAAAAATCAAGGTTTTTATTTAATAAAGTAAATTTTCAAATTGACATCATTCGACTCTGTATACGATGAAACACATCATTTAACATCCTTCACGAGAATTTTGTCATTTTCGGTGGGTTTATTACTACAAGGTGTCCGAAAACCCAAAATTCGTTATTTTTCTATATTCGTGAATCACCTTGTATAAATTGTATGAACTGTGATGAAAGATGAAATGCATTTATAATATTATGTGATAATTCAACCGTTTTTCGCATTTTCTTTTCATAAAACAACAAATTTATGAGTCTCAAAATAGCATTATTATCAAGTGAAATCGCCCTGTAATACGTAAAGATTTGAAAATAAATTTCTCATACAAAGATGTGATTATAATACGACCAAATATAAATCAGAACTAAATCATAACATGGGAGATACGGAGTGATGAAAAGTGAATATTTCTCATATTCAACACCCTGTATCTCGAAAACTAGTCATAGGATCGTGTTGCGCCCAGTGTAACATTTCACCAGAATGATCAATTCTACAACATATCAAAAATACTGTGTAAATATTGCAATGAATTGAAAATATTTGGCTGACCAGTAAAGCATAAATGCACGATTTAGGTATTTCATAATGTTAAAATGCATAGCTTTTAACTTTGATAGTCATTTAATACGTAGATGCACCTATATAAACGACACTGGTTATTAAAAAAAGGAGATGAAATGCAAATGTCAACTTACCGATTAAAAGAAATATTTTGGTTGAAATTACCCAATTTTTTGCAAATATAACACGGACGAACCATGTTTTTGAGTTATAATACACTTACGAAGTCTGTAATAGTACAATAACCACTTAAATAACCGAATAATGGCAACTATGCGATGATTGGTTATGTTTGTCAATGGATGAGGTCCTACAGTGTTGTCGTGTAGTGCAGAATAATTTTATTGTTGGAAGCATGTATATCAACACAATCGCAAATCCCATGAAAATTTGTTCGCTGTACCTATGTCCTTAGTTGTTATCTTTCAATAATATCATATGCCTCACGATTATTACTTTTTTGCAAATCATATTATTTATTTATTATTTTACTTCAATTTGTTATTTATTTTTCGATCAGTTTTCATAAATAAAGCACATTATGACAACAATGCACGTTGATGGTTAGCGTATAGTCCATCTTATTGTTTTTGCAATTTTAGTTTCAGTATTTAAGGTAAATAAACGAATTAAACGGGTTTATATTTTTCTACGTCATTGGTCACAACTAAGATGGTTTCAAGTTAAGTTAGGTTTAGGTTAACTTAGAGTTAAAACACTTTTGACTAGACCAGGGGGGGAGGGGCGACCACACAAAATTTTTCTTTACAATATTCAGGAGAGCATTTATAAGAAAATCCCTCCACCTCAACTTAAGCGTAAAAATGTTGAAAAATGCTCTACTTTATCGCCCGGTTTCTAATTTCAAAACCCTATAACTTGTTTTTAGGGGATGGAAATCAAAATCCCCCGAGGGTAAATCATTAGTTATGATGTTTATGCAAAAAATGTCCGATATTTCTTGGGAAAAGTCATTAAACTAAAGAATTGCCGTTTTAAATAAATAGTTTACAGGTCAATGCATATATTTTACCTTTTTGAAAATTAATAATGTCACAAAAACCATATAACTTGATTTGAAAAAGCACCCAAAAAAATAACGGACAAAACGAATTTCAATCACTATTCCCTGGTCAACTTTTTGCAGTTAATAAATGTAGATTATTTCAAATTTACAAGTATGCGTGTTGCGTGTTTGTATGGTAAATTAACAAACAGGTTTATACGTTAGTCTCTAGAGGCCAGCAGGTGTGTATATAAAACTGAATATCATTCGCAACTATTCAAAATACTTGTTAGAAAAAGCCACCGATAAAAGTGCATAACGTAGTTTCGAAATCACCTGGTATCAACTTTTATTGCAGAATATTTAAATAGTTGAATATGTTTTGAGAAGTATAAATATTATGTAAGATTTGTCAAATTATTGTACAAAATAAGGGGTTGGCTCCAGGTAAAAGTCAATGACGTGTCGAGTTAATCTTTCATTTTTGAGAAAGTTTTAAAAACAGTTATTTATTTTAGCTCGAGGTTGTATGCGAAGCGGAGGGAGACAAAAATCGAGAGCTAAAATCTAATATTTTTCCCTCGTACACTATTTTTACTGTGACGGGAACAACGGCGATTTAATTTTGAAAAAATATTATAAGTCAGAAAACTATCGATATGAAATTTGAAGTTTTAAACTGGTTGGATATTGTATTTATAGCCAACAATTAGACCTGTTTAGCTAAGGAAACATTTAAAGTAATCAAATATCTGTCAATTTAATTCTGTGATTTGATTTAAAAATTGGGATCGTAGTGGTTGTTTAGTAGTTATTTTGAATAATATATAGTTAAAAAAATGTCTGATTTCGAGTTTTCCCTGACTCCACCGGAGTTAATAAAAGCAGCGAAAGTATAGTCACAAACATTATTGCCAGCTAAATGGCGGAAAGTTTACGAAACTGCGTATTCAAGATTTATGAAATGGCGTATGAAAACGACGTGCTGTTTTTTTCTCGGAGACAGTGTTATTAGCTTATTTTTCGGAACTGGCACAACAACAAAAGCCATCAACTGTGTGGTCGAATTATTCAATGATTAAAAGTAAGTTACAATGCAATAATAATGTAGACATTTAAAACTAATTACATTTTTAAAAGAAAATGAGGAAAGTTACACGTCGCTGCGATTTTTACGAGTACACAACTTCAAGATTTTTTAAACAATACTCCCGATGAAGTTTATTTATTGTTTTCAAGGTTGTTGTTGTACTTGGGATTACAGAAACTTGTCAAATGTGTAAAATCAACAAGTTAACATTAGGTGATATTGTAGATTCGGGAACGTTATTAATTTTGAAACTTAAGCAAACAAAGAATTATGTAAACAGGAGATTTGTAGTTACTGAAGAATATATTAAGCAAAGGATCGCCGCCTGTTTTATACATATCGCAATGGAAAATGTATCAATCAGGTTGAGGGTAAAAATCAGTTTTATAAGTTACCTGAAATACTGGCTAAGTAATTTTCCTCACCTTGAAAATGCTAACTTGTATACAAGTCATTCCCTTCGAAGATCGTCTGCTATACTTTTTGTTGAATCTGGGGGAGAATTGATGACACCAAAGAAACATGGCGGTTGGAAGTTATCAACGGTCGCTGAGGGTATGTTGATGAATCGGTAACACACAGGACAGAAATAACTAATAAAGTATTTATAACGTGTGGCAGTGCTGAAATAACACCCGATTTGCGATCAGATCAACGGCAGTTGTGTCCTTGGCAGAAAAAAATATAATTTTAATACAAGAAAATTTTACTGCTGTGCCGAGTAGATCAAGGAATATTTCGTGCATGCAATGTACATTAGGGATGTACCGGATCGAGTATTTGGCCGGACCGGTCGAAAACGGAATCCCGGCCGGTAGTCGGACCGGCCCGTCGGAATTCCGGCAGGATCGGGATTTATATGAAAATATTTCAAATTCCTGCAGTTTAATGATATTTTACAGGTTCTATCTATCTAAAGGATAAAACTCTATATTTTTTTTTTTTTTTGTATACACAGGTCCTTAATTTATTCCGTTCCGCGTTGTGAATTACAAATAAATAAAAAAATTAAATATCATTGCTTTGTATCTAATAAAGCACACACACTACTGGCTTCCAGTAAATAGGGGAATCCCAAAATCGCGAGTCGTTCTTTCTATCTCTTTCTCTGCACTATTAAGCTAGCCTAATTCAGCATATTTTCGGTCCTAACATAACACGGTTTTCAGTCAGTGTTGTGTAGTTGCATTTTGTGATTGTGTGTAAGTACAATCATCGAATTATATAATATATAGCCATATAATAAGTTGGTTCTTTTTTGTAATCCAGCTAATAGTTGTTTATTTTTTATACACATCTTCTAACCTAAAAATGTCAAACGTTTGGAAGTTTTTTGAAGTCCATAAAGAGGACAAAAATAATACTGTTTGCAATTTATGTGAAACGATTGTTTCAAGGGGAGGCTGTGGAAAATCTGCTTCGGCAAGTCCATTAATAACACACTTGAAGATGCATTCATAGCCGAGCTATTAGCTAGGTCTAGAAATCCAAGTCTTCTACATTATGATCCAGCTATTGTAAACTAAAACCAATCTTAATTATTAATGATACGGTAGATATAAGTAAATGTTCTAAACTAATAGCATTTTTGAAATGAAAATAGGTTACGTACAAACCTAAGAAATCTAAGTAATACATTTTCAAGGTAGGAAATGAACTTGTTTTATTTAAGACAACAAATATTTAATGTTTAAGGTAAACGTTTTAAATAGTTAATTTGTTTTTTCTTACTTTATCCATAAATTTGTAGGTAACGTTAATACTGGGAATAGCCGGAGGTTGTCGAAGAGACGAGTTGTATAAAATGAAAATTGATGACATTGAAAATAAGGCGGAATTTCTACTCATCCCGAATCCAGATTCAAAAACACACAAGTCAGCGTTTCACAGTTATTGGAAAATCCAGTACAAACATTAATTTAATACATTTAGGTACCTATATCAAAAGGATGCTAATTTGTGACCCAAAAACGCTACCAGCAACCATTTCTTTTTAACATATAGACATGGCAAATATACAACCTCTGTGAAGCTGGCAGAACTATTTCGACAGAATCAAATAAAACCTATTACGATTTTTAGTACTCATTTTGTACTAATTTGTACCACAAAAAATAATTTTGTACCTTTACCCATTAAAAAAAATATGGCGCTGCTAGCTTCATGTTAACCTAGAAAGCCCAAATTAAGAATAATTTGAAAAAAATGAAATTTAATACAGGAAATTGAAGAACTGAATTTGTACTAATTTGTACTACAAAAAAAATTAACGTCAATCCCCTCTAACAACGCCTGTTGTGATAAATTGAAATGCAAGCCCATACTTCTCCGATCTTTTCAACATTTCTTGAAAATTGAAATATTAAAGTCGATTCTATTAGTACTAAATTTGTACTAATTTCTACCAATAAGAATATTCCAAAATATTAAAGTCAACCCACTTAAACAACCCCTGCTTTGATAAATTGAATAGCAAGCCCATTATCCTCAGATCTTTTCATAATTTCTTGAAAAAAAAAATATAAAAGTCCACTCCATTAATACTGAATTTGTACTAATTTGTACCACAAAAAATATTAACGTCAACCCCCTCAAACAACCCCTGTTGCGATAAATGGAATAGCAAGCCCATTATTCACCGATCTTTTCATAATATCTTGAAAAACGAAATATATAAGTAGATTCCATTAAAACTGAATTTGTACCACAAAATATTTTATACAAAGATTTAGACTGAAATACCAAAAAAGAAAATAATCCCCTTTGGCGTTTTGTGCACTGCTTAATTACTCCAAAAAATCCATGCTAACATTTTTCCTACCACTACAAAAATGATTAAGAATTATTAAATAAAAGCATCAATCAACAATAGATCAATAGGAGCGTTAGATCAGACGCCTCTCATCTGAAAAACAAAACAAAAAAATCACCATACTGACTCCTATCGGTTTTTGCTACAGTGTAAACAATCTTTACTAAACCACCAAGTAGTCAAAAAAAGTGATAACACCAGAGTATGATGCCATTCTTATCTTCTAACAGCCTAGAACTATTTGCGCCTTATCATGCACCTGCAGAAGGGAAAGAAAACTTAATTTTTTTGTCTCGTCAAAGAATTGCCGCGATTACCCCAAAAGACCTCATTGAAAATAAGAGTGTGTATCTATAACAAAAAATATGGATTTCAAATTGTAATTATAACAATATATTTATTATAGAGGCAAAACAATACACACATCAAAACAAAACGGACTGGGAAGTAGGTAGGTGACAAGGTTTCATGAAACACTTCATGTAAACAGTTTATCTAGATTTTGGTCCATTTTTAACTTACATCAGATCGACTGTGAGGTGAAAACACTACATTAAAAAATCTTTTTAAGGGAAAACTGTATGGGTACAAATTGGTCCTATATTCTCAAATAAACATTATTTAGTTACGTTTGATACTTTCAAATTTCTTAACGATTTACTTGGAAATTAATAAAACACGTGGCCTAATATATTATATTTTATAAACAAAATAATATAATAATTAAAAAAAGTTTTTGGGTACAAATTAGTCCCAAATTCAAAGTTTAAAGCCATACTGTTACTTGTTTTTATAAAAGCCTTTTACCGGGAAAACTGAGTGGGTAAAAATTCTATTTTTTGGGTACAAATTAGTCCTACATTCAAAGTTTTAATGTATGCTATTAAAATTTGATTTTGTAATGGCAGGGTGCTTAGCTTCAGCTCAAACTATCACCCCCACATTAAATAGCGGGTTCTCAGAAAAAACTGAGGAGGTACAAATTCTAATTTTTGGGGTACAAATTCAAATTTTTGCGTTACAAATTAGTCCTAAAATATACATCAATTTATTTTTAATTTGAAATAGGGGGGGTCCTAGCAATAATAACACGTGTAAGTTACTTGGAATTGTCATTAAAAAACCTTTATTGACAAGAACTACACAATCAATAGGACATTATACGGCAATGTGTTTGAGATCCAGTGTTTGGAATTAATATAACGATCTCGAAGAAAGAAAAAACTGGTTAAGGAAACATTTAAAATAATACCAGAATCGACTTTAATATTTCGTTTTTCAAGAAATATTGAAAAGATCGGAGAAGTATGGGCTTGCTATTCAGTTTATCGCAACAGGGGTTGTTAAAGGAGGTTGACGTTAATATTTTTTCTGGTACAAATTAGTACAAATTCAGTTTTAATGGAGTCGACTTTTATATTTCGTTTTTCAAGAAATTTTGAAGAGATCTGAGGATAATGGGCTTGATATTCAATTTATCAAAGCAGGGGTTGTTTAAGTGGGTTGACTTTAATATTTTGGAATATTCTTATTGGTAGAAATTAGTACAAATTTAGTACTAATAGAATCGACTTTAATATTTCGTTTTTCAAGAAAAATTGAAAAGATCGTAGTAGTATGGGCTTGCTATTCAATTTAACGCAACAGGGGTTGTTTTAGGGGGTTGACGTAAATTTTTTTTGTGGTGCAAATTAGTACAAATTCAGTTCTTCAATTTCCTGTATTAATTTTCATTTTTTTCAAATTATTGTTAATTTGGACTTTCCAGGTTAACATGAAGCTAGCAGCGCCATGTTTTTTTCTTTAATGGGTGAAGGTACCAAATTATTTTTTGTGGTACAAATTAGTACAAAATGAGTACTAAAAATCGTAATAGGTTTTATTTGATTCTGCCGAAATGGTTCTGCCAGCTTCACAGAGGTCAAACAGACGCACACAGTAAGAAGAAAAATCGCCAGACCATCTGCACACATTTTTGCATTTTTCCAATTACTGTACAAGGGAACTTAAATATTCGACTAGGCAAATTAGCACGAAAAATGGGCTAACGTCAAACTAATTGCAATACAATTTCCGTGAGTGGTTTCCTATTGGAAATTTTCTGTAGAAAACGATGGTGAGAAGTCTACCACTCTATGACGACACGTTTATCCAATATGGCGGATTTTCCAAAATGGCTCACCATTAATTGATACATTGTATATTAGAACTTGAAATCAAAATTCCAGTCCGTGAACGAATAACTCAATAAACAATTATGATTATATGAAAGTAGGCTGGCTACACACAGTTTAAACATTTTTGGGGGATTAAGCGCGCGCGATGCATGGATTTTGGGGAAGCTATGACACTTGTAGCTTGTTTCCTGGCAGCATGTTTTACAAAATACCAGAAACTTATTACATAGTGCCCCAGAAAACAAGTTACTTGAGTCATAGCTTCCCCAAATTCCATGCACCGAAGGCCCCTATGGAGGATATAGAGAAACAGTATACAATTTGTGAGTAATAATTGAGGCTTTTGCGGGAAAAACTATAAAGGTACATTTTTTTCCGAAATTGAATTAGATGGTGCAATCGGCAGCTGATGGTTTGTTATTGCGCCATCTAACTCAATTTCGAAAAAAAAATGTAGCGTTGTCGTTTTTCCCGCAAACTCCTCAATTGTGAAAGAAAGCATTTACTTAAAGTTTATTCAATTAAAATACTTTTGAGTTCAAAATAATCGTTTATTCATTATTTTATATACAATAATAGTTTCATCTCAATCATCGTCCATGTCCACTTCCATAGAATTGCAGCAGCTTATACCTCTACAAACTGTGCATGCATCTGTGCACAGTATACACTGTCGTTTGCATGTACATTGAAGAGTTGCACATTGACCTTTGATACAGCCACATTTTACGAATTTCAATAAATGGGCTGGTGCTAGTGGTTGACTCATTCTAATAGGAGTCAATCTTTCATCCGTCACTTTAAATCCCCACTGGAATGGATTCATAGCATTACCCATCCACTGTTGCACCTGATGATATACTCTGAAAGAATGAAATCTGCTTGCATCCTCTGTAGGAGGCAAAACTTCCGGTTTCACATGGATTCTTGATTTTGTTGCCTTTGAAGTGAAAGTTCGAAGTCTCATATCATGTAATGTGCTGTCTCCTGTTTTTCCTCCATACAAAGATATAATGGCATTCAGACCAGCATTTAAGATTTCTTCTGTGGATTTTTCAGAAGTTTGGAAAATGGCAGCAATTTCTTTGAAGATATCTAATTTTCTGAACAGTTTTATGGAGTCACTTTTCCCTAATCCAAATGGTTTCGAGGTGGTATCACATTCTAATATGGCATGAGCAAATAAGATGTGAGAACACACGTCACTACCCAATGCGTTTACAATTTTTCTAATATCATCGACAGTTATGGTTTTGTTAGGTTCTGGGCGAAGAAAAATATCACATAAATTTTCTCAAAAATGATGAAGAAGTATGAGAAGATCGGTGTCTTCTCCAACAATGGCTGTAGGATGAGTTTTTGCCGACTCTATAGCTTCCATAACGAGCAAGACGTCTGCATCACTATGACATTGCTTTGTTTTACATCCAGCTTAGTGTAATTTTTCTGATAATTGAGCAATGAAAGCTTGTTTAATTTCTTTATTACTCAAAAATAATTCTTTCTTGATGGCAATGGAGGTTGAAGTAGTGAAATTAATTTTAGGTTCTACCCCAACAAACCAAACGCCATCGGAAAACATACGGCCGCCAGTCGGCACGCACGGTACTCTGGTGGCTGAAGTAGCCATTATCTGGACCTCCGTCGGCCCAGTTCGGATATACCGCTCCTAATGTACAAATAATCGGCTTTTACTCGGCAACTTAACGGCAAGCCGAGAGCGGCTGTTATGTTTTCGGGCCGGAACTGGCTACTCCTCGGACACTCGCTACCGGGAGACCATATTTCGTGCCAAAACTGATCCGCAGGATGTTTTGCTCGCTATATCCGACTCCGGGCCGCGTTCGGTTAGCAAGCCGTAAAGTGGTACTAAATCATCGTGTTTAAATTTCGCGCCGCATCATTTGACGGCCATTTTGCTAATATTTTGTATTTTTGTGAGGTTATTGTTTATTGTTGTGTTGTGTTACTCAACTCTTACTCTTAAACTAGGAAAAAAGTGTCTTGTTTTATGTTGTTTTTATATTTGGTGCTGATTTGGATATAGTATCGTGAATCGTGCTGCCGTGATAATACTCGTAGATTATCAATTATATTTGATCATTTTTGTTTTTCTCCGCTGCCAGTTAATTTATCGTTATTTCAAGAAAGTGTAGACAGAGGACAAGTGTAAAAATAAGTAATGTCTCAGTCGCATTTACATGATGGGCAAAATAATTTGTAAGTACAAGTGTGAAGGATCTTATGGTACAAGTGATTAATGTAACAATCTCAAGCAAATGTTATTTAGCTTAAATTTTAAAAGATGTTAGTTTGCTGAATTCTATTTTAACCTATCTAATTATGGCGTCTGTACATAAAATAAGTAAGAGACAAGAGCGGCGTTTGATTGCCACGCAAATGCGATTTAATTTCTATAAACGAGGCTTTGAGATCTGAATGTTCAGAGCCCTAGACAGAATCTTCAATCTGTGCATCTCATTTCGAACAAGATGTTATCTATAACTCCCCAAGTAATTCCCAATATGATCCTAATTTGGAGACACAATCTAAAACTTCCAGCATCACTTCTAACATTTCTAACTCCAGTTTCATTGATAGTCACCGATTAGCGAAATCCAGTGACTGTATTGAAGGACAGGCAGGGCCTTCAACACAAAGTGTGTTATCAGAGACAGAGTTTGATTACATATTTAGCTCAGATTCGAACTCTGATATCGAGAAATCTAACAATGAGCATGGCAAAACAGATAAGAATAAAACTGACCCAATTGGCTCAAAAATGCTCCAGATAGAGCAGGAGGAAGAGCCAATCGAAAAAGTAAAAAATAAGAGATTTATTGTATTTATAGATTTTTATTTCAGGCGATTAGTCTATTTTAATTTGTTACCTTACTTAATTATAAATTAGGGTATTTTGTTTTAGTTGTTCAAAACTGCGCCGTTTAATTCTTACTATTAAAATCTTGTTTGTTTTATATATCTACATTCTGTCATATGATATGGGAACTATGAAAAATATGTATAACTATTTTTTGTTGTTATTTTAATGTATATAATTTCCTAGCCGATTATTCTATAATAATTTGTTGCTGATTTTAATATAAATAAGATGGTTTTTTCGTTAAGTTTCTTGTAACTGCGTATTTTATGTATAATATGTACACATTTTCCGTTCCTTATTACTTATATATTGGGAAAACTTATTTTTTGCATTTGTTGTAAAAGAATGTTGATATATTGACATTACTTTTTTGTTGTGTAACTAATAAATGGTCTAATGTTCTTTTAAAAAGTGTTTTATTATACAAAGTACAAGTTTAGATTTTATTATGAAAAACTTTTAGACATCTTTTTTTATCAATACCATAGCAGGGGATATTTCCCTGAATCTCTGTCATGCATTTTTAAATGTTTTTTTTCACAATTGCTAAAATAATTTCTCTGTTAATATAAAATTCCAATTTTTATTTGATGCATCTATATACAAAAACCATTATTATAATCTTTCACGTGTTGTTTTTCATATGAGATATTTTGCTGATTTCCAATATGAACATATTTAAGCTAGAAATATCAATTTTATACATAATAAAATACAATTATCATTTCTTTCGCTTAATAAAGGGTATTCAATAATTATCACATGGTCACAGTCGCCTATGGATTACAAACCATATTTTATTGAACAGCGGATATAAAGTTTATCATAAGAAAAAACATTTCTCAATCAAATACAAATATTTTGGGCGTCTGCGCATATTCGTCTGGACGATAAATAGTGGCTTACAAGAGGATTGCCCATTTGCGAGCCACCGATGGACTGCCGTGCACTTACCGGCTATCTACTATCGGCCCGTCGTCGGTTATTCAAAGGCGTTGCCGAGGTTGAATGGTTGGCTAGCCTACTCTTAGCCACCTTACGGCCTGGCGGACATGCCCTACCTACACGCCGAGCCGGGAGCTGTAAGCGGGCCGAATGCGGCAGTTCGGCAAACCACTTTCGTCCCATTATCGGACCAGCCAGTCTGTGTTTGTTGGGACAATACCTCGGTTTCTTTTTAAATGAGCTTCTGATTTTGTGGAAAACGTATCTTCATATCCGTCGAACACAATTGTAGCCTGGCCATACTTTGTAAGCACATATCTCACATAGGCACATAACAGTTCATCGAATGTATCTTTCTGACTCCAAGGAAGGCGATGTAATAACCAACCACCATCTCTCACGAATTGCAAATTTTCAGGCAAATTATCAACACCTGGCATTTGCTCTTTAATATAATTGGCAAGCTGAGACTTCCCAGATTCCCTCATAAACCCATGTTTATCGAATAGACCAGCTGGATATGAGCAAAGCTCGTAACGGAAAACCTCATGCAAATCGACACCACCAGTGTAAGCACAAAGCATGGTCAGCCATTTTGGAAAATCTGCCATATTGGATAAAAGCGTCGTCATAGAGTGGTAGACTTTTCACCATCGTTTTCTACAGAAAATTTCCATTAATTCCACATCAATTTTACTAGACTATATGTAATAAAGAATATTTAAAAAAAATCGTGGCGATATGGTTATAGTTAACCTTCCAGTTACAAAAACCAAGAAAAACGCACATTTATTGTCTCTGATGACATAATAAACGGAATATCCGCCTTGGCTTTTTATACCGAAAACATAAAAATTCCAGACATCCCAAAACATCGCACTCCAGATTTTTTGTTAATTATTATAAAGGAACATCAACTGTCAATGTAATCGGAAAGAATATAATGGCAAAAATTCCATTTAAATTGCAACATTTTTAAAATTAAGAAATTCCGAAAGTTTTACCGGCCATTGTTTCCGAATAACTTTGGCTACTCTGCTCTTCAATGCAGGTGGTGACTTGGTGATACTTAAGCAGCATGAGGTTGGGAGTCTGGGAAGATTGCTGAGGGATATGTCGCAGAATTATTGACAAGAAAAAGAGAAATTGTAAGTAAAATCATTACTGGTCGGGAATTCTTCAATGCAAAGTTCTTCTAGGCGTCACGTGGATAACTTTGTATCAATAGCTTTCCCTTCATTGGAAAGCAATCTTGCAAGCAGCTATACTTCGTCAATAAGTAATCATCAAGAAGGAGTTTAATGTTTCAGTGGAAAATGGCTTTTCAGGAGGGATTAATTTCAATAATTTAACAAACAGTACAATTAATTTATGTCGTTAAGTTTTTCATTTCATGTATTAAGTATATTGTTGTTTAATTAAACAAATAGACGCTTATATGTAATTTTTATTTTATTTTCATAAATCTTAAAGGAACATTTTTGTTCCCAAGGTGGAAACATGTTTTCTTCCCGGCGGTAGGAAAAGTTTCATTTTCTTCCCTTCGTTAGGGGTCAAAAATGAAGTTTTCTAGTAAGGTAGTAGAAAAAATTTATTAAAGATAACTACAATAGCCGATGGAGGAACGAATGGGTAAAGACATATGTTTAGTTAAGTTTTTTTAATGTATCAACTGCAAATTTTGATTTTGTCTATCCCATAACAATATGTTTTTTACAAATAACTACTTATACCAGAAGCTAAGAAGTTAAAGTGCAACTTATTATCAAAAACAAGCAGACGCCTGTAAAATGGACACTTGTGCTAAGCTTTTCCAGAAAAAAATTGTATAGCTGTCTAGACATTTTAGAATTTATTATATTCACAACCATTGGTTGTACATTATTTCAGTGTATAAAAAACGTTCTCATCTTTTTCTGAAAAATAATAAATTAATTCTTGTGAATAATTTCAAAAAGCTGTTTAATTGCAGATATTTAATTAAAAGATCAAAAACCTCAACAGGTTTGTAATAATTTATCTTATTATCAACTTTATGAACTTATTTCTAACCTCAAATATCATTGCACCACTATTTTATTTCAGGGCACATAAAGATGAATAGTACGTTAGGAGGTACCCATTCAGCAATATTTTACTGCAAATTTTCCAGCTAAAACCTGTCGTTAAACTTACAGTCTCTGTATAAAATATAACTATTGAAAAATATCTAATTTCGTATGCTAATTTATAATGGTGAACTCGATTACCACAGTAGATTGTGACTAGAATACTGTTAATAATATATTTATATGAGTATACTTTATTACAAATTTATTGACAATTGCCGGAAGTAAAATTCAATATTAAACCTTATCAAAATTTATAGTCAGTAAATCATTCACTTTTATTTGTTATCACAGAAACTACTGTGGATTTTGTGTTTCCAATATTTCTTTACAGTTTAAAATCACAAAATTTTTTATTTGGTAGGTTCCTATTATCCAGAATACTATCGTTTAATAATTGAATTGAACAAAGACTGATCATAAAATAATACTGTAACCTGTAACTTATTAATTATGTAAATAAAAACTATAGGACAAATTATTAATGCAGTCAGTAACCAATAAATTTACATAATAAAAGCTGTTAAATTTGTCACACAACCTTAGTTGCACCTTACACAACCAAAACAAAAACTTGTATCAAGTTTATATAACTTTTGATGAGTGAAAGCTTACCTTTGGATCGTGTTTGATGTTAATAAATCCTTTTTGGACACTTAAAAACACCAAAATATTCATAAACAAACCGCCAAAAACGAATAACAACACATTCGCGGTAGCACGCCAAACTAACAGGTATCGTGCACTCTCACTATTTCCTTACAAACACACCGCGTTCAGCGTCAGCGTTCAAGGTAAACTAAAGCGCTGAACGGCTGAAAATTAGATCCCGAACTTAGTGAGCATACGGTGAGCGTACTTTAGACAATGGCGCAACTGTCAAGTTTTTATAATACAATAAAAAACAATATGTAAAAAATTGTAGTAATTATTACTGATAGTGATCGATTTAAAAATAGTTCAAATTTAAAAATAAATGTATAATATACCATGTAACAAAAAGGTATAATTGAACTACAAGCTAAAACCAAAATTAGCTTGCAATAAAAATTAAAATTATAGTCTTCTAAGTCCCCAAATTTGTGATTATGCAATAATTAAATCAGTGACGAAACTAGGATGAAGTTCTGTGGGGGAGTTGGATGAACTATCGGGGGATCTGGGTACGGGATATTTTTTTAAATTTTAAGCCAATAAAACTGTATTTTATCTTTTCTTATAAAATTATAGCCTACAGTTCCCAGCTTTTAGTACATTTCAATCAAGTAATCAAGTGGGCTTACTGTGATTATGTTTTATTTTTTTTTATTTTTAGGGTTTGGGTGCGGGGGGGTCTATCCGTTCTATAGTTAGTTACGCTGCTGAATTGAACTATTTTGTAGCATAGTTATCGTACTACAGTAAAATTTTGCGCCATGTACACGTCTCAAGTGACTCTAGAAAGAATAAAATGTCCATTTAATAATAATACCTTTGAAGATGACAATAAAGCAACACTGTTCAAGTTGATAAAATCTTATGATGATTATTTTATGCCTAAGAAGATTATTCTAATGGAAACTTTCAAATTTCATTCCCTTGTCCAAAATGACAGTAACACCATTGACCAATACCTCACAGAACTTAAAAAACAAGCAAAATTCTGCAGTTTTGTATGTGAAAATCCAGAATGTGGTCAATCTTATAGAGACAGACTGATAGTAGGTAGTAAATGCAAAGAAAGTCAATCAAGATTGCTACGGGAATCCGATTTGTCAATCAAACATATTACTGATTATTGTAAGAGTGTTGAATTAAGCAAACAGCATGCCAAGACACTAAACCCGGCTAACGAAGATTTTGCAGCAAGAGAAATGAAAAAAATCAAATGCAGGAAGTGCTTATATAAGCATCCCCCAAACAAATGTCCAGCCTTTAGAAAAACTTGTGCTCTATGTCAAAGAATTGAGCATTTTGCCAAAGCTTGTTTAAGTACCAGGAAGACCCGATTAACATAGTTGGACTGACAAATTATCAGAAAAGTACTGAGAGAAAGGTTAATGAAGTGTATCAAGAAGATGATGTTCTTTTACCACCAGAAATATATATAGATCTGGTTAAAAGCCCTTGGATGAGTACATTGAGTGTAGAAAACATTCAAGTAAAATTTAAGCTAGATACTGGCGCAGATTGCAGTATCTTGCCAATAAATATTTAAAAAAAATGTATTAAACCTTTAATTGATTGTTCAGTTACTCTTGTCACATATGGTAATTTTAGAATGAAGCCTATTGGCAGAATCAAATTAGCTCGTAATCATAAAGATGTAAGCAGAATTATCAATTTCATAGTAGTAGATGCTGATACAGAAGCATTGCTTGGACTTAATGATTGCAGTAAATTTAGTATTTCACTCATTTCCTATTACTAAAGATGATGTTTATAACACATATAAATATGTTTTTGAAGGTGTTGGTAAAATTTCTGAGTTTTGCTCAATTGAACTTGATGAAAATGCTAAACCAGTCCTTCAGTACCAACGTAAAGTTCCATTTTCACTGCATGAAAAACTAAAATCCGCATTAGACAATCTTGAACAAAAACCAATTATTAAAAAAGTGAATTACCCTACTAGTTGGGTAAACAGTTTAATAATAATCGAAAAGAAAGATGAAATCTTTAAGGATCTGTATAGATCCAAAACCTTTAAATCAGTACATACGCTGTGAGCATTATTTAATCCCCACTGCTAATGATATTTTAAGTAGGCTTTCAGGCAAACGAATATTTATAGTTATTGATATGAAGGATGGCTTCCATCAATTACAACTTGATGACACAAATGCTGATTTGTGTACATTCAATTCCCCATTTGGTAGGTATAGGTTTAACAGAGTCCCATTTGGTATATCCAGTGCACCAGAGCTGTTTCAAAAAAAGTGCTATGAAATATTTGGAGATATACCTGGTGTGGGAATATACTTTGATGATCTAATTATTTCAGGAGACAATGAAACCAATCATCATTTAACGTTTAGAGAAGTATCACATAGAGCTGAACAAAATAATGTCAAGTTTAATTTTAACAAACTCCAATATAAGTTGGATCAAGTTATCTTTATGGGCCACATCATTTCTGGCGAGGAAATAAAATCTGACTCTAACAATATTAAAGCTATTTCTACGATTTCTAGCCCAGTGAATAGAACTGTGGTATTGCGAGTACTAGGCCTATTAAAATTCTTTTCCAAATTAATTCCTAATGTATCAGAACTAACAGCTAATATGCGAAATCTTACTAAGAAAAAATGTTTCTTTCTTTTGGACACCTAAGCATGAAGCTGAATTGTATCATCTTAAAGGATTAATTTCAACACTTCCTATCCTTAATTTTTGACCCTAAAAAAACTATTGTTATTCAATGTGATGCATCAAGTGAAGGACTAGGATGCTGCTTACTACAAGAAGGCCATCCTATTGCATTTGCATCTAGGTGCTTAACAAATTCAGAGAAGAAATGGGCACAAATTGAAAAAGAACTTGGTGCAATTGTATTTGCGTTTCAAAAATTTCACTATTATGTCTATGGCTATAATGTGCTTGTTCAAACTGACCATAAACCATTAATCCCCATATTTTCAAAACATCTTGATAAAGTGATCGCTCGACTTCAAAGAATGTTGTTAAAGTTGTTAAAATACCACATTAACATTACTTATCTTCCTTGTTGATAGCCGACATTTTATCTCGAAGCTGCAGCAAAGAGAAGATGAAGAGAAGATGACCGCAAAATGGAGTATGTGATTCATGCCTTATCCAACAATATACCCATGTCAGAAGAGAAAAAGCAAATTTTTAGTAATGCCATAGACAACGACCCAGGTTTATGTGAAGTAAAGCAATTTTGTTTAAGTACATGGCAATGTGATGACAAAAATTTAAGCCATGATTTGAAAACTTATTTTAAATTAAAATACGACATTTATTTATCGAATAATCTATTATTTTTGGGATACAAGATAATTGTTCCAAATCTGTTGAGAAAGGAAATGTTTTCTCTATTGCATGAGACTCACTTTGGGATTCAGAAGACCAAACTCAGAGCTAGGCAACTATTTTATTAGAAATGCCTGTGGATATGGTGTACACACTAGATGTAAATTGAGTGAATGAAAACGACGAATACTCAGTGTGTATTAGTTTATTACTTTCAGGCTAAGCGCTTTCGGCCGAAAGCGCTTAGCCTGAAAGTAATAAACTAATACACACTGAGTATTCGTCGTTTTCATTCACTCAACTATTTTATTGACCTGGTTTGTCAAAAGATCTAGAAAACTTCGTATCACAGTGTGACATTTGTCAAAGAAACGAAAATTCCAACCAAAAAGAAAGCTTACTCTCTCACTCAGTACCTAACAGGCCTTCGCACTATTTGTTTTCCGATTTTTTTGAATTCAATGGAATAACATATCTTCTGATTGTTGATTCATATTCCAATTAGATTGAGGTTATCCAAAGTAGTACAAAGTATTTTCCCAATTTGGCATTCCAGATAAATTATATGCTGACAATGTTCCATACAATTCACAAAACTTCATAAATTTTGCTAAAGACTGGAATTTTGAGGTAGCATTCAGCAGCCCTCATCATCGCCAGTCGAATGGCCTCGCAGAAAGGTCTGTGGGAATCGTGAAGCAAATGCTAAGAAAAGCAAAATCTGAAGCAGACTTAGCACTATTTTTAATGGAATATCGCAGTACCCCATTACCCAATATGGAATATTCCCCGGCTCAGTTGCTATTTGATAGATCCATCAAGACAAGAATACCAATTTCAGAAAGAAACCTCCTACCCCTCCATTTAAATCATACGTAGGTTCAAAATAAATTATTAGAAAAACAACAAAGACGGGCTTCATATTATAACAGAAATGCTAAAGACTTGGAAAAACTCACTGAAGGTGAGAATATCTTAATTGGATCAAGAAAAGGTATGTATTTCGTGCAGAGTTTTCATTTATAAAATCAGAGCAGAGCGCTTTCGACTATAAAGTCATCATCAATGCGTACCTGTAAGTAAGTAACATTGAATTGAATTTAAGAAATTTTGATAATGAGAACTTTGAAAATTGAAAAAACTACTTATTCGTCAGGTGTACAAGAGCCAGACCATCAAAATACCATGTGTCCAGAGGACCATGTAAATATTTAAAAAAGGGACATCATATGAACAACATTTTAAAATATCCTTATTCCAGGATTAACCTGGATAAAAGTTTCAAAAGGCGCAACACATGTCTTCTGAAACTTAGTCCGCTCTATAACTAAATAAACAAATGAAAATTGACATTGTGTCAAAAGCTGACAATGAAGTTTGGCATAGAACATGACATATAAAAATAATGATCTGCGTTTTGAAAATTGATAATATACAAATTAGTCAAATTGATCTTTCTATTTTAAACGTCTATGAAGGGGAGAATGTACGGTAGATTTAAATTAACTTGAGTGTTGAGACAAAGGTTATTATTCAGTAATTTCCTGTTAATATGTAAATCTTGAAGAAAATCTAATCTATTGTAATTTTTGGAACTCACCTCCTGTAAAATTTTTGAATTCCTATTTGGACTAAAGTTGTGGTTGTTAAACCTTAAATGTTGACCAAAACCTGAAATTTTGTTGGGATTTGAATGTTCCGTTATACGGACCTTCAAAAGTCTGCAAGTTTTTCCAATGTAGGCCGCATCACAATCATCACAATTTAACCTGTATATGCTTTGAACCCTTTGAAAATTTATCAATTTTATCTTTTGTGTTGACCAGGTATCTGTTGAGGCTGTGGTTGGTTTTAATAGAAATTTTATTGTTATCTATGTTGCTTTTAATGCAACCAGCTATTTTATTAGAAATATTGTCATTTAAGAAAGGAAGTGAAACAAATTGTGCTATTGAATCAACTTTAGGGTAGGCTGCATTAAGTCCTTTTTTGTTTTTGATTTTTTGGATCATACTATTAATAATATTCGGGTTATAATTATTATTTGAAGCTATTTGTTTAATGATATTCAATTCATTCTGATAATCAACTGGAGAAAGGGGCACATTCAAAAGTCTATGAATGTAACAATTGAAGGCTGCCATTTTGTGTTGATGAGGATGGTTAGATAAGCTGGGTATAACGTGATCGGTTTGTATGGGTTTTCTAAATATGCTAAACTTTAAAAGATTGTTAGTTTTATGGATTGTCAAGTCTAAGAAATTTAATTTATTATTTGATTCTAATCCAAGTGTGAATTTTATACTTGGTTGAACTTTGTTTATTTTTGCTAGAAGATTGTTGACAATGCCAATGTCACCATCCACAAATATCAAACAATCATCAACATATCTAAACCAATGTAAAATTTCTGGATTATTTGCAGTGGTAATGAATTTGTTTTCTAAATTATTCATGAAAATATCTGCCAAAAAAGTTGATAAACAACTACCCATGGCAAGTCCATCTGGTTGTTAATATCATTTATCATTAAAAACAAAAAAGTCCTGTGAAAGGCAAAAGTTTAACAAGGTCAAAATGTAAGTTATGGAATTGGCATCAACTTAAGCAAGGTGTACAAGTGGTAAGGTTTCTGTATTCGGAACTGAAGTGAATAGATTACTTACATCAAGGCTTTCTTGAGGTAAATTTAAATTATTCAATTTGTTAATCAAATCTAAAGAGTTAATTACTGCATATTTTGGAGTGAAGTGTGTTAGGTCTTTTATAAGCCTGTAAATAAATGAAGCTACAATTGAAACTAACTACTGGTCTTATTGGTATGTCGATCTTGTGGATCTTTGGAAGTCCATACAAGCGAGGAATGACTGGGTTGCTGCTAATGAGAGAATAAGGGGCTGAATGTTCGATGAAAAAATCTTTATGGATATTTAACTGAGTTTTCAATTTTCTAATAAAATTATTGAATGGATTTGATGATAAAAGTTTGAAATTATGTTCAGAAAGGAAATTCTCCACTTTATCAATGTAATCTGACTTGTTTGAAATGACTAAACAATTACCCTTGTCTGCTTTTGAAAATATGAGGTTATGGTCTTTGATTTTGATTTTCTTTAGAATAGAATGAAAATGTTTGTGAGGATGAATCTGAAAGTGTTGTTTACTACGTTTAATTTTATATAAAAAGTTATGAATATCATTACGAATGATCTTTTTAATATTATAATCTCTAGAGAGCTGTTCAATAACAACAACAACCTCCACTGTGAACTCCAAGAGGTTTCTCTCAGAAACTTGAGAGCCCAAAGAAAATTTGAGTCCCAACTTCAACAGGTCCATTTCGTCATCATCGAACACAATGTCAGAAAGATTTTTGACTCTATCATGAAAAGTGAAATCTGAAAATTTCTTATTATTTCTTTGTTTATTTTTCCAAAAATCATATTTCAGTTTAATCAAATATTTGAGCTTTTTATCAACTTTTTCAAATTTAATCCTCTTGGCTATGTCCACTTCAGTGTTTACTTCGTTAAAGAAATCATGTAAAAAGGCAACATTGATTGATCTGACAAAATTATCATAACTATTTTTGAGTTCACAATTAATTAAGTTGAGTTTAGAATAGTGTTTACAGATAGTTATCTTAATTCAAAAAGGGAAATTTTGGGAAAAGGTGACTGGTATAGTAAACGACCGATCCTATTTAGTAAAATACTGTAATGGCACTACTTATAGAAGGAATAGGAAGTATCTTAATAAAACTAATCCCTATGTTTCTAATTTTTTATTATATGACTATGATCTAGATTCACTCGGAGGTGGGACAGAACCACTTAATAATAATAATGAAATCCCAGCGACTCTTCATCAATTTGAAAACCAAAGTGTTCAAGATGAGGATAATACATTACAATATATTGCGGGTATGTTTAATAGTCAGGACAACATCCTGATAGTGCGGGATGACAACCAAAATACTAATGAAAGTGATATTCCTGACAGCGATAACAATGTACCTAGTGATGTAAGTTTCGATGACTTGCTAGTATACGACGAATCACACGTAAATACGAGGCCAAGAAGACCTCCTAAGCATTTAGAAGATTACCATCTAGATTTTCTTCTTAATGATAAAAATTAATTGTTGTAAATGATATTTTAAAAAAAAGGGAACATGTTATGTATGTCAGTGTGCGGAACACAGCCCATGCGGGGTTGACTTTGACAGATTTAAAAATAAAGACATATAAACATCACCACACATGTTATTGCTCCCCCAATATGACAGAAATATTCTTCCAAATAATTCTCTATTTATTAACTGAAACTTATTCAGATAACATTTTTATATATATAATTATTTTCCAACTAATTTTAGGCTGATATAAAAACTCATTTGGCAAGAAAGAAAATGTATAAAACTTTACCCAATTTTTGGTATAAGTGGGCAATTTTATCTGAATAAATTTCTCTCAAATTGAGAATTATTTGGAGGAATGTTTCTTTATAAGTATCAATTGAAAATAGAAAAAGTTGAATAAATTTAATTAACGACATGGGAGTTTTGGTAGGATTTCAATTATTTTTGTCGTTTAATCTTTTAATTCGCTCTATTGTTCATTTAGGAATTATTTTTTTCTACATGTGACAAGAATATTCTCCTTAATCGAAAAGAGTAGTAGTTATTATGAAATCAATATTTAAAAAGGGAAGGGAATTTGAGTTAAATCAGAATAATGGACTTTTTACTTACTTCTAAATCAACATGGATACTTATACATTTACTACACAGGTAGACAACAACAGAAAAAAATATTTTTGTTCAATAATTAAAGTGTACAATAAATCATCAAAGAATATAATAAAAACAAAAGATTTTAATAAATGCAAAAAAATTATACATGATTTCCCATACACATATTATTACTTTTCCACCCAACCTATCTAATATGCGAGGAAAGTATTGGTTTACCCCAAAAAAAGTTGGAATTTTGAAAAAAATTTTGGGTTATTTTCACGTTTTCCATCAACAACAACACGAAAAAACGGGTTTTAGAAAAAAATCCTGTGTGTATGTCGTCGTCGTCGTTGTCGTCGGCCACTTTCCCTTACATGTCTTGTTAGCACGATACAGCCTCCGGAGTGCAATAAGTCACCAATTTTATGATGGGATATTGTTAAAAACATGTCACATATGAACGCTATTGATTTTCAGCTCACCAGAGCCAGTACAACGCGTGCTATGGTAATTGAAGTACAACATTTTGTCATTTTTTGAGAAATTTCAGTTTGTTAGCACGATACAGCATCTGGAGTTCAACAAGTCACCAATTTCATGAATGAATATTATTCAAGACTTCACACAGATGAACTCTATTGATATTCAGCTCACCAGAGCCAGTACAACAGGTGCTATAGTACGATATTTTTGTCATTTTTTTGGGAATTTGAGTTTGTTAGTACGATACAGCCTCCGAAGTATAGACAAGTGACCAATTTTATGATTGGATATTATTCAGAGCATCTCAAAGATGAACCCTATTGACATTCAGCTCACTAACGCCTGTACAACGAATACTATGGTACTTTTTGTTCAAAAGAAGTACAATTCGAAGCTACCAATAGATCAAGGAAAGCTGGAGCATGTTTTGACTCTGTTGGATTCCTTCTGTTCATCATCCATTTTATACGAACCTGCAATCAAAATAGCCTACCATATTCATTCACAAGTTAGTTTAAGTTTAATATGTATGTTTTAAGATGATATGTGTTTTTCTGAATAAATATTTTTTGTAAGTGAATAATGTTATCTGCATACTTTTTTCAAAATAAACTTAGTTTTTTCGAAACAAAAAAGTCTATATTTACACTGCCGTCCTAAGAAAAAACGCAGTAAGTGCAAAAAAGTCGAAAATCAGTTTTTTATCTACACCTATGTATTCGAATATGCAAGAGAAAATGCAGTATGTATAATGATTGCTGAGATATCGTCGTGGAAATGATCACAGTAAGTGCAGGAATCGTTCCTTTTGTACCTCAAAATATAGTATCTGCATCTGAGTAAGAAAGAAAGCAGTATCTGAAAGTAGACACTGTGTTTTAACTTACAATTCGTAGATACCACATTTTAACTTACTGTCTTAAGTGTACGGACAAGAATCAACAAGTAGATTCTTTCAACTCACTGAGCTCAGCTCAGTTGTCTCCGTCGATTACAGAGAGTTAGTAGGTTCATTTATACGCTGAAATGTTTGTAAGTAGATCAACAAAAATAATGGCGATGGTGCGCGATAAAGAATCACAGAAAGTGTTGCAGCAGCAAGCAGAGGCATTACCAGAAGTAGAAATGGCTAATCAGGAAATATATTGTTTGCAGAGAACTGAAAATATCGAAAGTGGGAATGTTCTTATTCCTAAAACTAGTGCAGGACGGAGTGAACTGGTAGAAATACCAGTTGTTATTCAAGAACTTGTTCAATTAGATGCCCATGAAAGTATTCTCATTATGCCAGAACTAGCGATTGAAAGTCACAAAGAAATAGACGACATAGCAATTATATTTCAAGAAGATCTTGAAAACGAGAATAGTACTATTATAGACTTTGTCAGCCTAGCAGAAGGTTGGTAATCTTCTTCACATATTACCAAGGTAATTAATTAACGAAATATTACCATTTTCAGACCCAAACCAGCAATTATCACAATTGGAAGAAGTATTGCTCGAATACGAATCAACGTAGAACTAATCCAGATATTACAAGCAGATATACAAGAAACAACTGTCCAGTCAAATGAAAGAGGTTAGTATAAGTTGCAATATTCAGAGTATTAATTAGCTCATACTATAATAATGTTTCAGAGTATACAAAGAAAGGAACAGTGAGAAAAAGAAAAATCAAACGGCCCAAAATTGAAAAATTACAGGAAAAACGATTCAAATTGCAAGAAAATCATAGAGTTTTAAAAGGATGTAATGTCGATAAGTGTAAATTGAAATGTGTTGACAAGTTTGATGATGAGCAAAGGTATAAAATCAATAGCGAGTACTGGAAGTTAAATTGGTAACAACAGAAATCTTTCATTCTACATCAGTGTTCGAGGAATACTGTTAAACGCAGAACGCTCAAAACAGAATCATCTCAACGAAATGTAACTATACAATATCATCTCCATAGTAAAGAAGGTTCAAAGCGGCACGTTTGTAAACTATTTTTATTGACGACTCTCGGTTACAAACCCAAGAACGACGGCATTGTTTCCCGTGCTTTATCAACAGTTGCGAGGTCTCAAGCACCCCTGCACCCGATCGTCGTGGGCATCATCCAAATAAATTGACAGAGATCAAATACATTTGCACATTGAGTCCTTCCATCCGGAAACCTCTCATTATAGGAGGAAACACGCTCCCAACGTTAGATAACTACCGGATGATGTCACAATTAACTTCATGTTCAGCGATTTTTGTCGTAAGTACACGAATACAAAAATTTCATATGAACGATACCGAAAAGTAGTGGGCGAAATTAACATTAATTTCACAAAACTTGGTCACGAACAGTGTGAACATTGTGAGACGTTTCGTTTACACAATTCAGAACATACCAAGAACAATTTAGACACAAAATGTGAAATATGCAGTAAATGGTCTGCAGATAATTCCAAATTTGTAGAAAGTAGGAAACGTTACAAAAACATGCAGATACGATATTTGATGAAAACACCCTATGCATATCAGCTAACTTACAGAAGATAATTATGTTACCCCGTATGGATATGTTCAAGGCAGTTATTTTTATCAGACGCCTCACATCTTACAACGAAAGTTTCGTACCGGTGGGAAGAGTGGAGAAATCTCGACGACCATTCGCAGTTTTGTGGCACGAAGCAATAGCTTCTCGAAAAAAGGAGGATATTATAAGCACCTTTTACCAATTATTCTTGCATAATAGGGATACCAAGAATATAATCTTTTGGCTAGATAATTGTTCCGCTCAGAACAAAAACTGGTGTATGCTCAGTTTTTTTGTGCATATTGTGAATTCTAGCATGGTGTCACTTGAAAGTTTGGAAGTTAATTATTTCGAACCAGGACACACTTTCATGAGTGCCGACAGCTTTCACCACCAAGTCGAATTAAGTTTAAAAAAGAAAAATAAAACATATGATTTCCTGGACTTTGTAGATTCAGTTTCAAAATCCAGTTCTGGAAAAGTTGATGTAAAATCCATGCAGATCAACGATTTTTTCCAATGGAAAGACCATCATTCCGTGGCACAGACTAATAATACAAAACTTAATAATCCTAAGCCATATTTGAGTGATATTGTACAGATCCGCGCAGAGCGAGGAAACTTCACATTGAAGTACAAAACAGATTTCAGTTCCGGAACAGAACTTGAGCTGAATTTCATCAAAAACGCTTCAATGAAAACGATTGGTGCTGAACCCACTGCTCTGAGTGTGGAAGACGGCATCGAGAAAAAGTAAAAAGGAGGCTTTATTGAAAGTAGTTGGACCATTGATGGACAAAACTCGTTTACAGTTCTGGAAAAACCTCCCAGTCAAAAAAAATTAATTTTACTTAAAATTAGTGTTTTTAAATGAAACTCAAGGTCTCTAGTTAATTCCACAATATAATACAAGTTATTGAAAATTCTAAAAAATTGACAATTGTTTCAATAAATCAATATCATCGTCAGAATGACAGAAGTTACAAATCATTTTATGCCTACCTGATGTTTAGTAGTTATTTTTGGCTAGACCAAGAAGTAACCTAACTTGTGTTGGCTTAATATATGTTTATAGAAAAAAGAAGAAGATGTGATATTATAAATATTGAAGCTTAGATATTATTAGCCCTATGGTGATATCCTGGATATCATTTTTCCAATTAAGATCAGTATAACTGTGCAATGATATAGAAAACCAGGAAAACTATATCTGCTGATCTTTACAATTATCACTTAAGAAGACAGTTTATTAGTGGAGAATTCCCTAGATTTAATTGTTCATTGACAACTTCATATTGTGGGTTTCTTAAATGTTTTCTAATTTCCAGTTCTTCAAGGAAATCCAGTTCTTGTTTCTTTTCACAAATATGTAGTACTTCTAGTTTTGTGTTAGGTGTCAATGAATGATTGGTGTCAAGTAGATGTTTTGCGTAGTGGTATTTATCTGGTTGTTTTAATCTGTGTGCCGTAAGTGCTCACTGTATCGTATTTCAAAATTCCTAAGGGACTGACCCAAATAGACAGCATTACATTCTGGACATTTGAGTTTATATATACCTGACTTCTTTAATAGTGGTATTTTTGTTTTTACATTTAACAATTTTGTACTAACGTTACTTTCTGTTTTAAAAGAAATTGTTGTATTCGTTGCTGAAGATATTATCTTTGAAATATTATTAGAAATATTTCCTGCATATGTGATGGTTTTATAAGTTTTAATTTCATCAGCTTGTTTAGGATATATTAGTTGTAATGCCACTTTTTCCTCTTTTTTACTAATTAGCTTATTTATCATATCTAATGGATAACCGTTAGATGTTGCTATTTGTCTAATTGTATTAATCTCTCTATCAAAATTACATTTGTTCATAGGAACTGAAAAAGCTCTATGTATCATTGAATTATATGCTGCTAGTCTGTGTGACACAGGGTGGTTAGAATTGAATGGAATTGTTACATCAGTTTGTGTTGGTTTTCGGTAAATTGAATAATCAAGTACATTATTAACTCTTTGAATTTTTAAATCAAGAAAATTGATTGAGCTATTTTCTTCAATTTCTAATGTAAATTTAATTTTCGGGTGTAAATTATTGATGTGGTTGAAAAATACATCTAATTGTCGTTCATTACCCATAAAACAAGCTAATATGTTATCTACATATCTATACCAAAATTAAATATTTTTCGAAATATTACTTTCAAAGATCTTTCTTTCTAGCTAAAAATAACTACTAAACATCAGGTAGGCATAAAGTGAAATGTAACTTCTGTCATTCTGACGATGATATTGATTTATCGAAACAATTGTCAATTTTTTAGAATTTTCAATAACTTGTATTATATTGTGGAATTAACTAGAGACCTTGAGTTTCATTTAAAAACACTAATATGAGCATATTCCAGGAAGTAAGGGTCGAGACAGTCAATTTCATCTACTTAAAATACTCATTTATTTGTTCTTACAGTTGATATTTCGTATCCATTATTATTTTATATGTTACCTATTGATAATTCGTTTCGTGTGTTTTTATTTACCAATGCGGCATTGCAGTTGTGATCTCAGTTTGTGAATAGTAAGAAAAGTTGAATAAAAAATTATTAAAAACACATACTGTTTCATGGTTATCAAGATATGAATTTTTTTCATAAATTAAAATACAGTAAGTAGTTACTTACTACGTTTTATTTTATGGAAACGGCTCAACCTCGTGTTCATAATCACAGTAATTGATATATTTTTTGAAATATTCTTCGAATTGTTTCAAAATTCATAAAACATGAAACTGGAACAAGAATACTCAGTTGAACTGAATTTCATGAATATATCTTGAATTGAACGACCTCAAATGGTCTTTCAATTTGTGTACGTGTTTAACTGCCATTTTACTTTTTTGTACTTACTGTGTTTTTCCTTGGCATGGCAGTACATCCTTCATATCAGATGCTTAAGATATATTGCTAGTTACCAAATTCAGTTAGAATACATTTCAAAAACTTAGAACTATTGAGAGATGATTTTCTAAACTTTTGAAAAGCTATATCTCAGAATCTCAAAAATGTTTCTTCCCATTTTTTACTCCCGAGGCCTTCAAATAATGTAGGTAAAGATTACAACCTATATTATTTAATTAGGTTTGAAACTAAGGGCTACTAGGTAGGGAATATCAATTACCTGTTAAAAACAAAGTACTTACTATCTACAAACCAATCTTCAAGTTCATTTGGACACGGAGTTAAATTATGGGAATCGGCAGCCAATTCCTATATTGAAATCTTTCAGCGATTCTTGAACTTCCTAATAATTACCGTATAGTTACACCATTTTGTATCAAAGTATGTTATAACTCGTGACCCAAGAGTCATCGTTTATAGCGGAGATAAAAACTTATCCATAAGTTATAAAAATAGCCTTCATCTAAACAGACTGGTATCCTAACATCTTGGTACAACCAACACTTCAGCGCACACTTAAACGACACGACCTAATTAATAGATTTTAATGTGTGTTCCCAATAGTCAAATCTAGTTATTAATTTTATAGATGTAAAAAAAGTAATCAATGGTTTTTTTTTCGATCATGCCAAGTTGTATTGATTGGTTGCATGATTTGCCTACTCTAATAATTGATGAATAGAAAGCAAATAAATGAAGAGAATGATAAAATATTGTTTAATACATCTTAGGTAGTTTCTTCTCCACCTTTTAATATCAATACATTCGTCTGTGTCTATAGAATTGCGACCATAAATTAATTCTGTAATGCAACTTACACAACAAACATTTTCATTTTTTAGCATGGAAATCAACAGCTTAAACTAATTATCATTGATAAGGGAAAGTTTTTAATAAAATTTTATAGATATAGTTTGATAAGTTTCAATCCTCAGAAATCAAAAAGTTATCTAATGGTAATTTAGTTTTATGTTTCTATCAGTTACATTTTGGTTTTTGACCTTTTGTGTTAATCATTCGTGGTCCAATTTAACGCCCATATATGTTAGAACTGTTACATTACATTAATTGTAAATAAACATTTTGTTTTCTATTGACTATCTTGCCTAACAGAGATTGGTATTATCTCGTGACACGTGTAGTATTTGAACAACAATTTCCCAATTTTATTTTCGTCAATTATTACGTGCATGTAATACCTTCAATAATTTCCATTAGTTGTGCAAACAAATCACCGACAAAAGCACATTCTGATCATTCTGTTGCTAACCCCTATTTTCAATTTTGTCTCACCCACTGTAGCATATTAATATCGTGTTTACGTATAAATATATTATTTTTGATACCCATTTGGAAGTACCTACCTGTTTGTGACTCAGCATGTGTATCTTTTTGAACACAGGGCCGGCCCGTGCATAATTGGCGCCTGAAGCAAAACCTTCCCTTTGAAAAGAAATTAAAATAGAATTCAATAAAATAAAAATTTATTATACTAAAATATACAGATTCCCAAGAACAAGGTATTGATAAATGAAAATAAAACATAAAATATTGCTAAAAAATAAAACAATATTGTTATGAAACATCACACTGGTATAGTCCCTAAACCCGACTCTGTCTAAGACAGGTATAAAAGTTAAAATTATGGCGGATACGCAGGTTTTTTTATTACTGTTTACGACTATCTTATCTAAACATTGTTTTTGTGACCTGTCTTATCTAGAAAATACCAGAAAACCAATTGTTTTTGAGTAAGCCGCAGTCCGGAATTTTCTAGTAAAAAACGGCATTATTATATATATAATGGACCGATCAGCGGATAAGTTAGTTGATAATTTGACATCGTGAGATAAACAAGTGAATAAGTGAATATAAATCAGTTAAGCGTTTATATAAATTAGTTTAAGTGAATATACTGAGTATATATAAATTAAGTGTTAGTGATGAGTTTAGTGTTTAAATAAATTAAGTAAGTGAACCTACCGTGTGTTTAAAATTTATCCCACCCATTTGCTGTTTAAATAAATAAGAAAAACATTACATTGGTGTCAGGTGTGGGGTAATATAAATGACCTCAAAGTCGCGGAACTAAGAGCAGAATTGGAAGATCGTGAGTTGTAAACGTCCGGTAAGAAAAGTGAATTAATAGAAAGACTCAAAATGGTACTGGTAAGTGAAGGCTTGGATGCAGAAACATTCTTATTCAAAGACGAGGCTTCCACCTTAATCTCGTCAATTTCTGATATGAGGAATGATTTTTCTGTAATAAAGAACGATTTTTCTGCCATGGACGAGAAGATTTCAACCATGAAGAAGATATTTCTGCTAACATGGACAAGGTTTCTACTAATATGGACGAGAAGATTTCTGCTATGAAGAATGACATGGAGAATAAGATGACAACGATGGAAAATCGGATGGACGAGAAGTTAAAGACAAAGATTGCCGATTTAAGAACACAAGACACTTCAGCAGAAGCAAAGAAGATCGAGATCTGTAAGCCAGAAAAACAACCCAAGACAGATGATATTGGCAGTTTTACCCGAGTCAAGGATTCGATAGGAAAATGTCGTGGGCCAATTATGTGAAACAGTTTGAAGCAGCCGCTAGAGTGAATAATTGGTCCGATAAGGAGAAAGCAGTAAACCTAACTATAGCACTTCGGGGAGATGCCTTAGATGTACTTCAGACGATACCGCTTGAAGAAACGGATGACTTCGAGCTGCTGAAGAAGAGGTTGGACATGCGATACATTCACGAACGTCTAGAACATTTGTACCAATCCCAGCTGAAGAACCGAAGGCAGAAACGTGACGAAGAACTTCAAGGATATGAAGTGGATATTGCCCGACTCGTTCGATTTGCTTATCCATCAGCAGCAGAGAACATGACGGAATGTCTGGGCATACAGGCGTTTATTGATGGCTTACGTGACCCCGATATGCAGAGGAAACTTCGCTTAGCCCATCCCAAAACATTAGTTGACGCATTGACAGCTGCTCTTGAATATGAAGCAGCAACGAAGGCTTCGAGTTACAACAGAGTTAGGACCATCCAAGAAGAAGGCGACGAAGACAAGTTTAACCAGATCGTCAGCTTAATCAAAAGTATGATGGACAAGAAGTCGAGAAAGATCAGATGCTGGAATTGTGGCGAGCTGGGGAATGTACGCAGTTCATGTAAGCGCCCGAAGACTCCTGCAAACCAAGAACCCTAGTCACAGGAAAACTAGAACGGGTCAGCTACGAGGGGGCAGCACCGACCCATGATCGTTCCAAAGACCCTCTCATACTGATTGCTTCTCTCAGATGCCGCAACGACAGTGTATATGTAGATGGAGAAGTGAATGGCAAGAGATATACTCTGCTGGTAGACACTGGAATAACTAGAACCATTATACGACCAGAAATAATAAACCCCAAGAAGAAGTTTCTACCAACGAGACTGCGACTGCGGACCGCCACAGGCGAGAGTGCCAACATTCACGGCGAAACACAAATCTAATTGGGAATTGGCGCAGAAAAGTTCACGCATACGAAAATCGTAGCTGACATTGAAGAAGACGCGATTCTGGGAATGGACGTAATGAATGTACATGGTTTCCAATTAAACTTTAGAAACAGAACCATTAAAGTGGGTTCCGAGGAGGTATTCCTTTATCCACATGAAGGCAGCGAGGTGTTGGCAGCTGTACAGGAAGATACCGTTCTACCTGCACGAAGCGAAACCATGATAGTAGCACGGCTACAGGGAATCATGGAGGAAGGTACACCGGTTATGATGGAACCAAGGAACCACAACGACGAGGTTGGCAAAGGAGTACTAATTGGAAAAGGTTTGTTTACGTCGGCGAAGGAGATCCCTGTACGATTGATAAACGTGAACGATTACCCAATTACCATCAAGGAGGAAACCAAGATTGGATCCTGCGTACCAGTGACGTCTATAGTTCGTCAAACAACGACCACTGACAATTCTAATGCCAGATTCGAACAAATGTTATCAGTAGCTGGTCAATCTTTGGATCGAGCTGAAAAAAAAGAGAATGAGAGAATTTCTCTTGCAGTATCGAGACTTACTCGTACCAAAAGGAGGAAAGACTGGCAGGACATCAGCCGTCAAACACAAAATCGATACTGGTAATGCTAAGCCAATTAGACAATCAGCTCAAAGACTTCCACGGGCGAAGAGAGAGCAAGTTGAAAGAATAATTCGAGAGATGGCAGAAGAAAAAGTAATAGAACCATCTACCAGTCCATGGTAGTCTCCAGTAGTGCTCGTAAAGAAAAAGGATGGAACTACGAGATTCTTCGTGGATTATAGCAAGCTTAACAACGTGACGAAGAAAGACAGCTATCCTCTGCCTCGAATTTACAATACGCTAGACACTTTGGCTGGCAGCGAACTGTTTTCCACCTTGGACCTGAAGTCTGGTTATTGGCAAGTGGAAATGACCCCAGAAGACAAAGAGAAGACTGCTTTTACCACCGGATCTGGATTATGGCAATTCAACCTCATGCCATTCGGGCTCTGTAATGCGCCTGCGACATTTGAAAGACTCATGGAAAATGTCTTGAGAGGGTTGTCTTGGAAGACATGCCTGGCCTATTTGGACGACATTGTAGTACTGGGAAAGACATTTGACGAACACTTGAAGAATTTGGAAGACGTATTCAAACGATTCCAAGCTACCAGGCTCATGTTAAATCCGAAGAAATGTCAGCTGTTCCAAAACCGAGTCAACTATCTAGGTCATATAGTGAGCAATGAAGGAGTGGCGTTGGATCCAGAGAGAATTGCTTCCATTCAGCAATGACCGCAACCAACCGACGAACATCAAATTAGGAGTTTCCTTGGACTTTGCACGTATTATAGAAGATTTATCAGGAAGTTTGGAGATATTGCCAAGCCTCTAACTCGACTTACAGAAGAATCAAGAGCTTTCCAATGGGACGAAGACTGTCAAACGGGTTTTGACGCGCCGATATTAGGATATCCATTACCAGAGGGAGACTTTATTCTTGACACTGACGCAAGCAACGTAGGAATTGGTGGAGTGCTCTCACAGATCCAAGGAGGGCACGAAAGAGTGCTGGGATATTTCAGTAAAGTCCTCTCCAAACCAGAACGAAACTACTGCGTCACAAGAAGAGAACTTTTGGCGGTAGTGAAGTCCGTGGAACACTTTTACCAGTATCTCTATGGTAGGAAGTTTTTAATTCGGACTTATCATGCAGCACTCAAGTGGTTGATGCAGTTCAAGAATCCTGAGGGCCAGATCGCTAGATGGATTGAACGACTTCAAGAGTACGATTTCAACTTCGAACATCGAGCTGGTGTGAGTCATCGAAATGCCGACTCCCTGTCCAGACGGCCGTGCCCAACAGACTGCTCCCACTGCAACAAGGCGGAATCTAGGGAAGCTGCAGTTTCAAGAACTACTGTAGTCAATGAAGAATGGTCACCCACCAGGATCAGAGAAACTCAGGAGAATGATACTCACCTGATGATGATCCGGCAATGTAAGAAAGAAAATCGGCGACCTACCTGGCAAGATGTGTCAAAATTTTCACCGAAACTCAAGGCGTATTGGGCTCAGTGGGACTCCCTTGTCCAGGAAGAAGGGCTGTTGAAAAGAGTCCTTGAAAACGATGATGGTTCTGTGATGAGGAGACAGCTAGTTATCCCGAGAACAAGAGTAGCTGAGGTACTGAAGAAGTTACACGACAGTCTATCGGGAGGTGATCTGGGAGTGAAGAGAACCCTTCAGCGAGTCCGTGAAAGGTTTTATTGGATGAACAGCTCCGAAGATGTGAAGCACTGGTGTAAGAAATGTACGACTTGTGCTACGAGTAATGGACCACATCGCAAGAGAAAGGCACCTATGAAACAATATAATGTTGGAAGCCTTTTCGAAATGATTGCTTTAGATATCGCTGGACCATTTTCGACGACAGAAAATGGTGGTAAATACATCCTGGTTGTAATGGATTATTTCACAAAGTGGGTGGAAATTTACGCGATCCCGAATCAAGAGGCCACAACTGTCGCGGAAGTATTGGTGAAAGAATTCATCAGCCGATATGGAGTGCCCTTGGAAGTCCACAGTGACCAGGGAAGAAATTTTGAAAGCCATCTATTCCAGGAGATTTGCAAGAAGCTGGGAATGAAGAAGACCAGGACAACAGCGTTCCATCCACAGATGGAATGGTCGAGAGAATGAACAGAACTATTGGAAAATACCTGTCCAAAGTAGTATCCAGCCATCAGAGAGATTGGGACCAATATATTTCCCTATTCGCATTGGCTTATCGATCTGCCGTCAATGAGTCCACGGGTGAAACCGGCGAAAATCCTGTTTGTACGTGAAATGAGGCTCCTTGTGACCTGGAATTTGGCTGCCGGCCTGGAGAAGATCTAGCAGGCGAAGACAACGCGATCCAGTTGAGAAGAAGGCTGGACTATATTCATGAATTAGTTCGAACAAACTTCAAGTTGCCAGCGACAGAATGAAAAGTCGGTACGACACGCAGGTCACAGAAGGCGGTTTTAAAGAAGGGGACAAAGTATGGTTACACAACCCGACGAGGAGAAAAGGATTTTCTCCAAAATTACAAAAATCCTGGGAAGGTCTATACTTAATCAAGAAAAGGATCAATGATGTTATATATCGCATAAGCAAGATACCCAACGGAAAACCAAAAGTAGTTCACCAAAACCGACTAGCGTCATTCGAAGGAGACCATGACCTGGAGGAAGGAGAGATGTGTCTGACCCTACCTTCGAGGAATTTATGGGCACGTATGGAGGTACGGGGAAAGCTAGATATGGAGTCACTTCGGAACAACAACAAGATTTGATCACTCTCCCGTAAAATTATTCACTGGCATCCAACATCCCCGCCCGTATCAAGAACGCACGAGGGTTGGCAACCGTCTTTCGAAAGAAGTTCTGGCAATTAGAAAAACTTGAAGACCAGATTCCAGCCCCTGGCAAGACGCTGAAACTGAAACATAATTCGCGGTACGTCTTCTACGTGGTAGCTAAAAATGAATTTCAAGATCGATCTACCTACCGCGATGTGTGGGAAGCACTTCGAAACCTACGAGACCATGTGTTGGAATCCAGAGTGAAGAAACTGGCTATGCCTAAGATAGCGAGTAACCAGTTGGATTGGCGAATCATCAGGAACATGGTAGATATTATCTTTCAAGATACCGGTGTACCATATATTAATTTGCAGCTACAACCCCCATTATCAGTATCCGAGGAAGACGGTGCCCTGCTATTTCCATAATATCGGAAAGTGTAGAAAGGGGATATAGTCCCTAAACCCTTCTCTGTCTAAGCCAGGTATAAAAGCTAAAATTATGGCGCATACGCAGGTTTTTTTATAACTGTTTACGACTATCTTATCTAAACATTGTTTTTGTGACCAGTCTTATCTAGAAAATGCCAGAAAACCAATTGTTTTTGAGTAAGCCGCAGTCCGTAAAAAAAGGCATTATTATATATATAATGGACCGATCAGCGGATAAGTTAGTTGATAATTTGACATCGTGAGATAAACAAGTGAATATAAATCAGTTAAGCGTTTATATAAATTAGTTTAAGTGAATATACTGAGTATATATAAGTTAAGTGTTAGTGACTAGTTTAGTGTTTAAATAAATTAAGTAAGTGAACCTACCGTGTGTTTAAAATTTATCCCACCCGTTTGCTGTTTAAATAAATAAGAAAAACATTACAATATTTATCATTTTATAAGAAAACTTTTCTGTATTTTTCATTGGCAAAATTATCAATAATATCGTCGTATTCTATATTTACACATACTCGTATATCGTTCTCAATGATAAGTATGGCCAGATCTGTTAATCTGTCCTGCGTTATTGTTGAACGTAAATAATTTTTTATTAATTTAAGTTTAGAAAAGGAGCGTTCTCCACTTGCCACAGATACAGTAATGGTAAGAAGAATTCTTAACGAAACAGCTACATTGGGAAATTTTCCAGTCACTGTTTTTCTCCAAATAGTTTTTAAAACTTCTAAAGGCTTTGTGCATTTATTATCCTGCATTATTTCGCTCAAAATGAAAAGCTCATTAAGCAATTCATTTGGATCTATGTCATCAGTTAACTCAATGTAAATCTTGACACCTTTTCAAAACATTTTTTGAGTCCATTTGTGTCAGGGAAGGAATATCATATAAAAATTCGAAAGTTGACTATGAGATTTCAGCTGATTGAATCTCTGCTCAACTGAATTAATGGTGATATCCATTAAACAGTTAAAAAACGATACTGCTAATTGTTTTAGTGGATTTTCTATAGGATCATCTTCTCTCTCATATTCAAAGAGTTTCGTCTTGCGCCGAATTCTAAAAGGAAGAGGTACAGTACTTGTAAATTCTGGCGTGATCTCCATATCCTCAGCAATTTCTCTAGTCGTGCATAACATTTGATTAAAACCATTCAAACGAAACGCTTTCAAAAATAAAGTTATATTTTTTAGAATAGCGGTTCAAATTGAACATATCAGTGCAGTTAGTTAAGGAACTTAACATGTCTAATGTTTTTTTAGTATATTGGAGCTACAAAACTTTTATTTCTTTTCTAAATAATTTACTATATTAAGTGTTAGGTACTAATGATATTAGATATATTTATGTTATAAGGATACCTTGGAGTAGACGTGTGTATTTATTTTACAAGATGCATTGGGTGCATCATAACCACGGAAAAGTGCCTAATATTTCACAAAAGTCAATGATATATTTAACACAAGTAGGTAAGCGGCATATACGAAGACTTCTGAAAAGTAATTTCAGTTTATTGAACATATAAATTACCGAATTCGTCTAATAATAATTAATACAATAACAAAACAATTAAACATAAACACTCTTTATCCAACAAAAATTTTGGCTGAAAATGTCAGTGACAATAAGTTTAAAAAACGACAGCTGTCAGACGTCAAAATATATCCTTATGTATATATCTCAACGTTGTTTGTCGCTGTCTCTTTTCAATATTATTTGGTCATAATAATTTATCTTTAATGCATTTGAAAAAGGGCATTAATAGGTAGAAATAGGTTTAACAACCAAAACTATCCTAAAACAAAACCAGTGACAAATAACCTGATGTTGACATCATATAGAAATGGATTGAGCGATATTCTCACAATAGTGACCACTCTCTAAATAGAGAAAAAGCGACTACGATGCCAATACCTGCCAATACAACGGTTTGCCTCTCTCGCACTTTTTGGTCTGTTTTCACTGCACACCTGAATACGGATCGCTCAGACCATTTATATATGTCCATGTTTTATGATTTAAACAATGTTACAGTCCACTTCAGTTTGCCCTAAACGTCTACCTAAAGGCTTGGCAGAATACTTACTTAATTATGGTTAGTTGTAAAGTAAATTGAGCAATGAGGTTCGTGTATCCCAATTAACACAATTGTTGGACTACATTCATTTATTCGGGTAGATAGTTCTGTTTGATACAAACGAGAATATTTGACCTGGTAAGTAGAATTAACATTTAGTGGTATTATGTTTTTGTTTTTAAAATACTTGAATTCACTACTTAAACACTTAAACTTAGTCTAGAGCCACAGATCTTACTAATTGACTCTATTTGGTTACAGGAGGATAAGTGATATGTGAACTTAGTATACTTTATTTACGATAAAAAGACGATGGTGACATTTTTAGTTACTTTCCTGCTTATCAGAATAAATATTAATTTACCAACCGTGAATACAATTTATCCTCAACAGCCAGGGCAAGACGTTGTCAAATCAACTGGTAAAATAACCCACTTTGTTTTGACGTTTATTGACATTCGATCATCGTCTAATATTTACAAGTTTTTTTGGTGCTTTTAAATTCATTGCTTCTTTAAGATTAAAAAAACAGTTATTTGCATAACTGATTATTTAGGCAAATCTGCAGTGTGTGTTTAATAAAATGCCGAAGAGCTGAACAGAAAATGTCAAGAGATGGTAAAATCTTTGTTGAGCTATTTTGAACGAGAATGCCGAAATGGGGGCCCGCTTCTCCCGCTTACTGCTGTAAGAGACGTAAGTAATATTATTCGCTATTTGTATTCATCATTATTAGTATTATTGTTACATATTTAAATGTAAATGATTAAATGTTTTTAATGTTAGGTTAGGTTAATTTAACTTGATAATATATTATTCTTTCATAAATTGAAGTAATTATATTGTAGAGAGTTGCAGAAACTTTACAACTTAGCGTTACCACTGTTAACCGTATTGCCGCCAAGCATAATAGAGGTGAACAGCCTAAAAGCCCACCTAAAAAGAGACAACGCATAAAACCTACTGTTGAAATTGATAAGTTTGATCAAAATGCTTTCCGAAATGTGTTATACGAAATGTATGGAAACAGTGAGTATATTGAATTTACTGTTTTATTTCATTCACAGTTAACTAACACAATATTTTTTCAGAGTAACACATAACCTTGAAAACTTTAAGAGACAAACTCCAAGAGCTTTAATGGTTGTTTAACATCACGCTGGAAGATAGTGAAAAATATTGGTTTCAAATCCCAAAAAGATGATCCTCGTCGTGGTTTAATGGAGTTGCCACATATTGCATTAAAACGTGTACATTTTCTACATGAATATGTCAAGATAAAAAGGGAAGGTTTCTATCAATTTGTGTTTTTGGATGAGACCTGGATATTTAAAGACGGTACTGTTGGACGTTCTTGGCAAGATTCTAATCATAGAAGCGTGAAAAAAACCAAAATTGGTGGTCCAAAGTAATTGAATAATAAAATTTAGCAATTAATTTATGATGTACTAACATTCCTGCCATTTTAAGACCTTTTCAAATATTTACTAGTCACACTATTTTATTTAAATCTATATAATTATTAATAGTTATTTTGAGCTATGCAGTCTATCTAAGAAACCTGGTAGTAATTTGTTATTTCCTTATTGTGGGGATGCTGGTTTTTCTTCCAAAAAACAAGATGGTGATTACCACGGTGAAATGAACCGAGAAAATTGTTTGCATTGGTTTGAATACCAGCTTTTAGTGGACTTGCAAGAACCTGCCACAATTGTAATGGATAATGCAAGTTATCACAGTACAGTGATCAATAAAGTACCAACAACAGCTACCAAAGAGGCTGATATACAGAACTGGTTGATACAAAATGATATTCCTCAAAACCCAATTATTGAATTTAGTACAACGGTAAGTTGATATAAACATTTTTCAATATATTATGGTAATACTTAGATAACTTATTTTGTTTAAATATATGCATTTTTGTAGGAATAAAAAACCAACAGTATATGAAGCTAACATATAATTTGAAAAATATGGTCACAAAGTGCTTCGACTTCCCCCTTACCACTGTATGTTCAACCCAATTGAACATATTTGGGGCATGGTTAAAATTTTTTATAGAGATCATGTGGGAACTGATGGTTCTTCAACAGAACAAGCAATATGTGTATGGAAAAAGTCTTTAGAAAAAGTGACTCCTGATATTTGGCCAAAGACAGTAGAGCACACTGAAGAAATTATACAAGATGGGTGGCATAGAGAAGTAGTACTTGATAGACAGGATGTGCCTCCACTTATTATTAGTTTTGACAGTGACGATGAAAATAGTGATGATTTTGTAGTGGAGTAGTGGAAACCTTGTGTTTTATTTTTTGTATATTTTTATTCAATTTGCTTTATTTCTACCTTATCAAAATCACTAATAACTATTATTAAATTAATTAGGTACAGTTATTTTATAATACACAAATTAAAACAACGACCGCAGTATCTCTACATAAATAATACTGATAAAATGGGAGATTTTTTATTTCTATATCTTGTAACAAAATTTTATTTTGTGTATCTATATTTTTCTTTGACATTCTATTTTTATTATAATAAATATAATAGATATTGAATAAAGAAACAATATTTAAATTTGCATGAAGGTGATTACAGCTTGTATTGATTCATTTTAGCGTAAACACTTGCAGTGCTCTTGAAGATGGTTCTATGAAGCATTGAATAAGGTATAAGAACTTACAGTTCGTCATTTAACCCTCTTCTATGTAAAATAATTAAATGTTAATTCGAATATAGAATGACTGGTTACTGTTTCTTGTATCTTATCCATAGTTTTTCATGAATAAATATTTATATTAAATTAATCAAGCCTATCATACAAGCCTTTTATTTTTAAATAAATATTTTTTACTTACGCCGTACAAGGCACGGAACAATGAAAAAGAAAAACTGTCAATCTAACATCAGATTGACTTTTCTAGTTTTCGTTAAGTTGAGGAAAAAACTACAGTTTGGCAACATCACAATATTTTGTTTTGCAACGTCATCGTCTTCTTTTCGTAAATAAACTATAGCTATTCCACTATTAGTAGTTGCCCCAATTGGACCAATTGGTTTACATAAATTGTAAGTACTATTCTCTATATTCTAAATTACAAAATGAGGAATCAATAATTGAATAGATACAAGGGGTAGTACTATTACTACGGTGTTTCTTTTTTACAGGGTCAGCAGGTGATATTTATTAAAATGGACAGCTCTTACTTGGGTAGGTACAAAGCCAAATCTACGTTGCAGGAAAAAACGTGCATCAGCAGGTACAAAGCAGGTGGTGAAGTCTACGGGTGTAACTCTAGGGATGCAATCACCAGACTAAGAACTATCATGTATAAAACTACAATACTGGATGCGAAGGTCGAGCAATGTACTATAAACTCCTTACACGTAATAGGTGCAAGTGAAACTTAAGGCAAGAAGGCCTAAAAACAATGATACGATGAGTTGAATAAAATTTTAAGTACTTGATGTACATTTGAACACTTACTGATGGTGAAGGGTGGCCTTATTGCTTATATTTCAGGTTTCTTATTGAATTATTATTGAATCCACTTAAAGTGCAATTTCACCAGAAATATATAGTAATAATACAACATTAACCAGCAATTATTTCCTTGGTTTCAAGATATAAAATCCATAAAGTACGAAAAGGTATGAAATATGGATGGAAATCAGAAACGTAAAATTTCCTCTCTTCATGTCAGACTATCATTTTACCTCCATAGGACAGGTAGCCACTTCTCAGGTAACTGATAAATATACTTAGGTACTCAGCACTAATCAGAAAGAAGAAGTACTTGCAGATTAAGTTGACATTTATAAACTAACCTAGAATAATTACTTTGTAAACAAAGAATTTTCATGATATCCAATAAATGAATCAATTAATAAATAGTTTTCAACTGCTGGGTAAGTAATTTATTACATTATTTGTTTAGGTTGTCATAAATCCGAATAAAACATTATTTCGGTGGAACCGTAACAATAAACATTTCAATAAATAAATAAATAAATAAATAAATAAATAAATAAATAAATAAATAAATAAATAAATAAATAAATAAATAAATAAATAAATAAATAAATAAATAAATAAATAAATAAATAAATAAATAAATAAATAAATAAATAAATAAATAAATAAATAAATAAATAAATAAATAAATAAATAAATAAAAGAATAAATAAATAAGTAAATAAGTAAATGAATAAATAAATAAATAAATAAATAAAGGTCAGAGATTAAAAATTTTCTCCATTGAAGGGGTTTCAGAGTATGCTGATTGCAAATTAGTTTATACCTAAGCTCTAGCACTTACCGTTCGTCCGCTAATGCTTAAAACGGACGGACGGTCGGACACCAGAAGCCAGAATATAAGACTTCGATTTTCTGGTCGACCTAATCGACTCGTGTTTAGAAGTCTAAAATTGTATCAAATAGTGTTACCGTACCTACAGGGGCTGGTTGTAATTTTGGCCATTGCTTGTTGCTATAGTGCATGCTGTACTGCTTAGCCGCTTTGTAGCTTGTATGTGAGTACACGTAGTGGAGAAATGCAACCATCGGGTTTCTACCTCCTCGTGGTACCACTGGATGTTGTAAGCAAGTCTTACTTTGGGAATAAGCTTGTTTACTAGCCTAATGACATCGCAGCGAGGGCTTAGTTCAAGGTGTTACGCGACCCGTGCCGAGAAAATTCACATGTGCCCTAAAACAGGTATCGGGAGCGGAGCCTCCGACACCTGACGACTTTCCGGAGTAACTAGTCTTACATCTACACAGGGGGTACCGTAGATGTGTACCACCCCTTCCCACATACTCGTGGGATCAGAATGGAAGATGAAAAATCGAATAAAGACGTATTACTGACTCTGATTCCTCCAGGGAGGGATTGAAAAACCTCACTATGGTGGAGGCAGGGATAGAATCTCAACCAGGATATATGTATAACCAGTTCTTTTTTCTTTTTGTATAAATGTTTGCTGCATTCCTTTTTAATTCATAGTTAATTCTATCATGTTGTTTTTTTGTCGCAGTTCATTTTTTAATTCTTGCCATGATTTTCTATTTCCTAATTCCCTCACTTTCATTATCAAACCAATCCGAAACAACGACGAGAAAAGAGATTAAAAAAATTGCATGATTTAAGATTCACGGACTATCTTATTCGTTAAATAGAGGTAGTTCACTTAGGATTATCTACAACTCTTTTTAATGGTTCCTAATGAGGGAAGAAGTTACTTTGTGTTTATAAAGCTTGTTCGAACTTTAAATTATAAAATCTTTCATCGTTTCGATGCGTCGTGAAGGTTCGTTATTCTAACATCTAACGTCTTTTAATTAGCACCAGTCTCAAACATTTGTTTTGTATTCGATGTCTTTTCAAAAACATCGTGTCGGGAGCCGAGTAGGACGCTTGATATACATACGTTATAAATGGTTAAATAGCTTGTATAGATATTATATACTTTATTTTCTTTATCTTAACAATGTTTATTATTATAAACTGAATAAAGTGTTCTAATAGCGTTGTTGTTAGCTTAGCCTTTGAAACCAAATTTTTTAAATATGCGAGAAAAACTAAATAAGTGCCCAATTGAAAACACTGTCATTATTAATTCTTAGCTCTGATTTTATCTTATCATTGGTGTGTTTTCGAATCCAGAGTCTAGGTTCTATTCACTGAGCCACCAATATCCATGACCAATTATGAATTTCTTTTTGATACAACTGTAATTTGATAACTATATTTGTTAATACAGCTGTGTAACAAATATTAATTATAAAATATAATATCCTGTCTGCCAACTTTCTGCTACGTCATTGTTACGGTGGAAACCCGTTGAGTCGGTTGGACGTAAAAATTCTCTATTGGTTGGAGGTCGTAACAACACTGTGGATGTGTATAACCGTATGACATACTCTATACTCAGCGATCAATTTTGCTTTTTTATGAATGATGGTACTCGAGGAGGGCATTTTGTTTGTATTTGCGTTTCTTTGACGTTGGGGTCCCCTTCAGTTTTTAGCGGTTAATTAGAAAGGGTTGAGGGCCGGTGTTAGTATCGTTTCCGGTTTGGTAGGATTTTAATGATAGGCGAGACAAAAATTTCGTATTCAATTAATTCAGTGGTACCCTTTTTAGTAGAATAATTTAAAGAAATTATCGGTGTGAGAAGAATTATGTTTATAAACGTTTTCAAAATAATGTAATATTATTCAATTTTCAAATTAATTCAAGCGAGCAATAAGAAATTATTTACTTAAATATCCTCCGTCTTTCGCGCTTTATTTATAAAATAGGGGTAGACAGTAGAGTAGAGTAATAATTAAACATCAAAATATATACATTTTATCCAGTTTAATAGTAAATATAGTAGTACTCTCTAGAAATGAATAACACTTTATCGAGCCAAACAGATAATTAGAATAACAATTACATAAATATTAAAATACTAAAATACAATATTAAAACACAATAGTAAAATATAACATGTCATGTGACCAGACCAGAACTAGACAATACGCAATAATATCGCTATGAATAGTACTAAATTGCAAATGTTTTTGTTTCCACCAGATCATGAATTTTCTTTCTCGGTAAACTTAGAATAAATTGTTTCAACTGACGTTTATATAAAAAGGTGTTTTTTATTTTTTTAATTATAATCGAAATTGAGTTGTACATTGTTGGAGCCAGGAATAAGTATGACCTCAGCGTAAGCATCATCTGCATACGTAGCGGTCTTAAATTTTTGTTTTGTCGTGTATCATAATTCCAAAAAGGAATTATATGATTTATGATATTTTATATAAACGTTATAATAATATAGTTGTCTTATATCTAATGCTTTGGTTTCTGTAAATAACTCATCGGTTGGATATTTTAACGGTTTTCTAATTATTAACTTTAGAATTATGTTTTGTAAGATCTCGAGTCGTTCTATGTGTGACTTTAAGGCAGCACCCATAGAGAAAGTAATAAGAGAGTGTTCGTTCCTGTATAAACAGCTGGCATCGCGTTGATCTGAGCGCACCCCTTGCGGGTCGCAGAGCTAATTCTTAGAGGCGGGATATTTAAATTTGGTAGTTTGGATTAAGGGTAGGTAAATTTTACAGTTTGTCTTAAAATTGTTTATTATATAATTATTTCATTCCAAAAAATAACATTATATTTCATTTGTTTGTAATGATATGATTATAATAAACAATTTTGAGACAAATAATTTAGGTAATAAATATTAATTAAAACAGCACATATTTAAATTGTTTATTAACCTGCACATAATATAAAAACAAATTAATAAAACATTTCTTTATAATACATAAGTCTGTTATTTATACATGGTATTATAATGGATATTTTTGTGGGGATGTGGCACAAAAATATCCATTACGAATAAGTTGGCAAATATCTCTCTTCAAATTACATGGTATTATATATACAATATTAACTTTAAAATTCTTATTCTAGTAGTTAACGATATCAAAATACAAAAAAAAATGTGATAAGATTATCAGTTACATTATTATTAAAATTTTTTAAATTTTTACTAATGTTTCCTATTATTGAAAAAAATATTCTAATATCACTTAACAGGGTTACCACACAATTTTCAGTCATTTTTCCTGACAATTCCTGAACAAAAAAACATAATTTTTTCTGATACACTCACTATAAATAGACATTTATACAACAGTACATTTTTCAAAAAAATTCTACTGCAGCCTTCACCTTCTCCATAGCTGCCCAAGTCTCACCTTTTTTTAATTATTTTATTCCAGAAAACAATAAAATTTACATAACTTGTACATTTAGTTTTTTTAAATTAATTAAAAGGACAAAACATGTGAAACAGAGAAAAACCCACAGTTGTATAAATACACAATGAACCCATTGCGACCGACAGCTGCTGATGATAATAGCCATAGAAAGTAATCCTTCAACAATACCAGCTGAACTTTGCTAAAACCTAAGTCGCCACCTACGACCGTAGGAGTTGCCGCCAGCTCTCGCGGAGATGGGAGGGGTTCAAAATTGTGTTCAAATAAAAATAATGATCTTAATAAGGGCGTCAGGTAAGTTTGCCCAGGGCAACTACCTGATTTTCATCCAACAAAAAGAATAAAAGTCTTGAATCTCTTAACTACGTTTATTCGACAGCAGCAGTAGTCAATAATGCATGTGAAATAACTAAAAGTCATGAGCGATAGTAAGAAATTAAAAAAAATGAGCGATAACACTTACTATTAAGCAATTATGGAACCCAGATAATGTTACACAAGAAAAAAAGAAAATAGTAGCTGTTCCCAAATAGAAAGCATAATATCGTAAGTCAAACAATATCAGTTCAGTCTATAAAAATTCGATAAAGCATCTACAAGCATGTACTTGACTTTACAGACTAATTATAAGTTATAAATTATTGGTTATAATTATAAATTATAGTTCAACAAAGATCAAGCAACTCTACAATTACGAAACTACTAACCAATTCACTACAGGCGATATTAATGCATGCTTTAAAAAAAATAAAAAAATAAAACAATGTCGCTTGAGCTCAGGCGCATGCGCAAAATCTATGTAATCATCGGTATGTGGAGTAATATTTTAATTGATTAGAAAAGAAATCCGTAGCATGAATTAACGCTTAATAATTAATAAAAGTATACACCCTAGAACGCAGAAATAATTAAAAACCTATATGTTTATTTCTTAGAATTAAGAGTTTCTTTTGATAGTTCAGTTTAATCAAATAAAGAATTGACCGTACTATGCTTGGTAATAAAAGAAAATAATGAAAACTTGTGTAATGATGATCCCTGACGAAGTACTCTACTGATTCCTCGTGTTCAACTTCCAATCTTTGGAACACCACTCCAAGTAGTAAGAACTAGGTATGCCAACAGGAACAGCCCCTTACATGAACCCTAAAGAAAATGTTTTATTTTTTTCAGGTATTCAAAAGACAACAACAAAAATTATAATTCCCAGTTTGACAATTAGCTAGCACTTTATGCTACGCCATTAAAACTTAAATCTAGAATAATTATTTACTAATTACTTATCAATAACTAAAATGTTAGAATTATATCAAAATTAATGTGAAACTTTGCTAATTTCTCCCAGTATTTAAATCTAAGTACAAATGAATATCAATATCACTTAAAATCGAATTAAACTCTAATTAAACGCATGGATTGACCTTTTTTCCTATTTTTAACTCAATAAAAATGTAAAAAAAGGATAGGAATAAAACGGATAACAACAAAACATGTATTTGCTGTTGAAACGAAAGATATGAATAATAAACAATCACTTATCCTTATGCACGGGGTTACTTGTGTAAGACAATCTAAAGTGACTCCAATTACCAGGTCTGATGTAACTGACAGCGACTACTATACTTCAAAGACCGTTCGCTCCTTTAGAGAATCTATTTGTGATAAAAAAAAATGGAAAAATGAGCCGAACAATTTTTCTAGAGTTAGTAATAAACTTTATAGCCAAAGAAAGATAGTTTTGGTAGCAGAAAAAAAAAAGAATAAGACAACCAGTACATACCTATTAAGAACAGTTCTGATCCAAAATGGTGGTTGAAAAAGTAGATATCCAAAATCCCTTAAAACAGGTTTATAAGTCTGACCCACCAAAAATATACAATTTATCGAAAACTACGATGGTCAGACTTATCAAAAGTGGTTTCAAAATAATTCCCACGAATGGATGATTCTTCAAAATCAAAAGTTTAAAACCACAACGGGTGTTACACACCATCTACTCCCAACTACCATTGAGAATGCGTCACGGATGGGTGTCTTCTGCCCTCACGCGAAAGATTTGGTAGGTACTGCCTAGTATTATGCTTCGAGGTAGCTACAAGCGAGCTTTCAGTTTTAGTAGATCGATTCTACTAATTAGTTATCTTGGCCCAAGGTAGTAAGTATAGGAAAAATAAATAAATGATAATAATTAAATTACAATATTTATAACAACTGAAGATAATTTAATATTTGTTACCAAAGAAAGGTCTCGATTAAAAATAAACCGTTGCACCATGAACATATACTTAACAAAAACTAAAAGTAAAAAATGGCACACTAGCTTGAATATTAAATAATGTTTTAAATTGGTATCACAAAACATGAAAAAATTATCTATATAATTAATTTATCATACAGTTACATCTTATTATGAATCACAAAATTACATATTTCTACTAAAGTTAATCTAATATTACATATTAAATTGTACATTAAGTTATTTTAAAATTATCGACAACAAATATTTTAATAAAAAGGATTTAAAAAGTAGATTCCCCATTTCCACGAAGACAGGAACAGGTCTGAAACAAAAAATATTGAACGCAGTACATTGTTACCAAAAAAAAAAATTTTCTTTGTAAGTCCTCTTACTATCATTATAATATTTTTTAATTAATAAGGGGACACAAACTTCCATGATTTGAGAAAATACGTATGTTTTATGTTCTCGACAAGTGAACCGATCAAAATTTATATGATCTTTTGCAAAGAGTTCTGTTTTTTCGGTAATATTTTCTACATGACCTAAAAGTGGTAAAAAATGATAAAAAATGTCATGAGAATGGAAAGAAATTTTACGACTTCTCTTTGTACATAAATCAGACGTGTTTTATCATATTTTTCTTTGAAGGAAGTGAAAGTATGGTGAACATCTAAAATATCTGTCTGCAAATTAGCCTTACATGCTTCTCAATTAAAAGTTGTAATTTTTTTAACAACGAAACCAGAAACATAGCTTATTGCCTGACTGTCAAAATTTGAATCATTTAATTCTGTATCTGTAAACGGGAAATCAATATTTTCCAATTCATTAATAATATTAGAAGTCAATGGTTTTGGTTTATTATGAAAATTTAAAAAAGAATTCAAGTTGTCTAATAAACTGCAGTCATCTGCTTCACAATTGTTGTTGTAGTTCTTGGCAGTAATTAAACTATTTGAAATTGACGTTTTTCAAGCTGTTATAAATTGATAACAATTTGGAGAGGTATTGGCAGCACCATATTGCCGAATTGCCCCAAACATATTTTCAACTGGGTCCTGATTTAAAGAATGTGTTCTTATGAATTTGAATCCTAATTTCCAACATTCTCTTGTTAACAATTTGACACCCATAATAGTAGTTTACCAAGATGTTTTAAAAGGCATTTTGGTTTTCATAGCCTTCCCATTTTTCGGTAAAAACTGCCAAGATTTTATTTTTGGCAGCATAGAATTCCAAAAAATCAGATGGTTTGACTTTTTTGAAACACACCGTCTAAGAGCTTTACCAGCATCAAAGGTTGATTTCCTACCATTAAGACTGTCAAATAAATATCAATGTCCTCAATAAATTCGGCAGTATAGATAGCTTCAGATGGTAATTTACCAGGAACAATTAAACTTTCAATGGTAGCAGCGACAGTGTGGCTCATTATTTTTGCAACTTTCATTTTAATTTTACTGTTTTTACGAAAATCAAAAAATGATTCTTCAATTTTATGCAAAGCCTGAAATTTTTTCGTTTTATCAATATAAAAAGCGTTTTTAATATGTTGTAACTTTGCACATTTATAGTTATCAAAATAAATATCATAATTAAATAAAGCATTTCTCGAACATTTCAAAAGATGAGGAGGGTCATATAAAGTTATTATTTTCTTTCCATTAACAAAAAAATAAGGATCAGGCTATTCAATTTTCCAATGTCTACTTAATTGTCTCAAAGCTGCTCGATTTGTATTTCCTAGATCGCACAGTTGCCATTACATTTAATCCTACATCTTGTAGTGCTGAAATTACCTCTACAATAAGTAATCTCAAATCTTCAGTTTTAACCTGATCCTTAGTAAAATAATAAGCCACCGGCTGCTTCTAAGCTTTATGTAATCCATTAATTACAAACACTAATGCATGATTGGCAGGTTGTAACTTCCTGCCTAAATTACTACCAAGATCTACGAATCCAACAATTTTGTCATTAGCCACATCCAAAGTCAATTGTTCTTTTAATGCTATTTCATCAAATAAGAGGACACACTTTTTATCTATCTGCTTCATTTTAACAACCCTTTCTTTAAGCCTATCAAAAATTGCTTTATTAATTCCAGTATCAAATGGCACTGATCTTAGAAGTGACTGTAAAGTAGATTTACTGGGCAAAGCTATAAAACGTTTTAAAAAGTTATATGCTCGTGGTCCCTTTTTATAAATGGCTAATGAAAGGACCTTATCTTTTATTGACTATGAAGGTTTATGTTTCTTAGAGTTGGCAGTACTACTTTTTAAAAAGTCCATGCCTGCTAGATCTAATTTTGAATTAAAATTTTGAAATAACTTTGATTCAGACAATTTAACTGCTTTTTTAATTTTGTTATTACTACGAATAAGTGCCTTTTTTAATTTACAAATTCTATTTCTCTGATCTTTATATATGTAATACATTTTCTTCTCCTTGGGAGATACATTACTGACTCTAGTTTCATTTATTTTACTTAAAATACAAGATTCCAAACATTGCTTTTTAGGTAAATGTTCTGATTGAGTTTCTTGGCTATCATTATTGTTACAAAAAATAAGCTTTCTTTTTACAGGCAATATTGTACTTTCAAAAGATTTAGTATTACTGCTGTGTTCAGCTACTTTTGGTGGTGTATGATGTAATAAGGGTTGCGAAGGTGAAGCAAATTTAGTGAGTCTTTGGCGTAATGAACTTGTAAATGCAGTATCATCAAAATGATCTTCACACAACCTTTGATCTCTGGATGTATAAGGCAGTTCTAAAATGTTGTACCACTGTTTCCTTCGATTAATGTCAGATGGAAATTTGAAAAATGTTATGTTAAACTCTAAATTGCGAAGTGATCTGAAATATTTATTATTACAATTTTTTGCAATACAACTATAAGAAATTTTACCTGATGATGTCATTTTAAAGGTTCACTTACTTTGATTTACTTTCGTAGAATCAATGCTAAATAAATTTAAAAAATATTTACCCTTGTAACGGCTAATTTTTCGCAATTGTTATTTTTGACATTGTCACTTTGAATTTGACAAACACAAGCCAGATTCACACCAACCAATGTAAGATTGATTTTGGATATTTTCATTTTTAATGACTTAAAAGTTAAGGCTCTTGGATATTTCATAATATTTATCGATAGTAAAGACAATATGTTAAAATTTATTTTCGTTTGTATAGTTTTAAATTATTTTATTCTATTTTGCTTATGTAAAATAGTCTTGTAGTTCGCGCGACTACAGAGACTCCATGCGCGGGTGGCGGCGCAGAAACGTTGTACCACTTGTCGCCTATCCATCAAACCGTCACTTATATTATTTGTCTATGGCAGCACCCCTGTAGATAATTCCATAGCGTAAGTGAATCTCAACGGGAAAATTATATAATATGAATAAATTATCCCTACATAGTATCTTTGAGAGATACCTGAACTTATACAATAGCTATTGTAATTTTTTAATTAGGTGTTTTATATGTCCAATCCTTTTAAGATTACAGTCTAATATAATTCCTAGATATTTAATGGTTTTTATTGATTTCATTATATATCTTCCGTCCCCATAGAGAATAATGAGGTCGAAAGCTGAACATCCACTGGTTGAGTCTGCTTTAGTCTATACCAACCCTTTACTTCGTAGACGATCGCTGTATCATCAGCGAATCCAACAATTTCACCATGGCAATCCAAAGAAAATAGACTATTTATGTAGGGTTAAACAGGGAAACATGATGCGGCGGGAGAGACGACGTAATCTGATAATTCACGATTTCAGAGCACGCGGCGCCAGTTGCCCAAGATGGGTGCATGCAGACGGTTTACTCTTGCCGTTCGTGGAAAATCGTGTTGAAAGTGTGGTATATATATATATATATATATATATATATATATATATATATATTAAACTGAAAATTATCTATCAAGATAAATTAAAACAGAGATATCACTAAGTTAATGTGAATCTTAGTAATAGATGACGATAAACCCAATAAATTGCATAATAGTCCATAAGATAACAATTTAAATATGAGTATAAATATGTGAAGAAACACTTACAAACAAGATACAACTAATATTGCATATAAAAATTGTTATTTAAGTTTGCAATTATTTTTCTTCAAATTATATTTCATGACAAAAAACACAGACGTAACAAATAAATTACGTAAACATTAATTTGGTACATAACAATGATTATCACGGTATAATATTGCATGAATTTCAAAATAAAATTCCATAATTGTAATTTATATATTATAGACACTTTTCAGAAACCCTGTATGTTATGTAAATTATTGATTATTTTGGTATAAACTTCAAGGTCAAAATGTCATCGTAAAATGACGTTCGGTTAATAGTTCGAACGGTGTAATTTCGGAGTGACATTAGGAATGCATAAGAACAAAGTGAACTTATCTACAATAACATAGAAAACAGATATTTGGATTTGAAAACAATGATGTTTATTTATAAACAATTGAAAAATGAAACAAAAAATTGAAAACAACTAAAAGTTGTTGATTGAGAGCTGGGAGAGACGCGGTGTAGATTCAATAATGTGAGGACACATTAAAATTTCTCTCCTCTAAATTTTTGTAAATCTCAAACATTTGATATATTTTAAGTTTAAAGAATTAATCATAGTATTTGGAAACAATGATGCTATAAAATAACAGAAACTTTCTATCGAATACATAATAAAAAGTGAAAAGTTAGTGAAACGCCGAGAATTGGTAAGGTGAACAATTTACCTTTATTAATCTGCTTTTCGTTTGCTCATTCACGTATCTTCCGTGAATAAATTGTTGCTCCTGGCGAAATAAATCACGTCACATCATTTTAATATCAAGATTTCGCTTTTATGATCATAGGTGATCGTATTTCTTCCAAATGTTTCATCCCAGAGACAAGAAGATGCCAAGCATAGACTTTTCCTTTCGTGTGTAACATATTTGTCCTATAAAACATCGTTCATAATTTTCATTTGTTAGGTTATATTGTGTAAAAATTTATTCGTTGGTAAAATTATTAGATATAGATATTCAATCTCCACTAGATCGGGTTGGAACATTGAAATTACATTAAAGGAAATAATAAAGGAAATAATACTCACCAAATCATTGCGATAAATCATCAGTTTGCCTCACAAACACACTTGGTTTTCATTCTTTATTTAATAACTGAATTATCATTACCATAGAATAACTCAACGTCACGTCAACATTAACAAATTATTAGAGTAGAGATTGAATGGTTTGTGGAAGCTTTCAAAAACATATAGAGATAAGTATAGGAAGCGAAATTTATTTGATATGTTTCATATTTAATAGTATTCATAAAAATAAAAAAAAACGTACTTACGCAAAGGTTTAATTAATATGATTATACAATTATGATTCAGAAAATGTTCATTATTCAAACAACTATTCACAATTAAAATCTATTTATCTATGTTTTTCCTTTCTTTTCTTTGATATCTTACCTTTCAGTTTCTTATTACTACCGATCGCCAAGTGCCGAATCTCATCCCTGAGGTATAGTGTCATAAAGTTACATAACTCATAATTTTGTTACTAAATAAAATTTTGAATTGGAAATTAGCGTTTAGCTAAACCAATTCTGGCGCCCACAATCATTAAAGAAAAAAAATATTTAAAGTCAAATCAATTATAAATACATACTCATAAATATAAGATCCATAATAAAGTAGCATCCCAATATAGGATCATTAATAAATAAATAAATGTTATTACTCTAATATTTAAATACAAGATAATATATATATATATATATAGTTATATTTTGTGATATATGGTAGGTAAGTACTGAAGAAGTTTGCAAGGTGTTTAGTTTGATCCACTGTTTATTAGAATTCCGCTAAAAGTCGACGTTCTGACGAATGAAGTTAGAAGTTGGATTATTATAAAAGCTATTTTCACTAAGCTAACGCCATATCCCTGAATATGTTGTAACCTAAACAGGTGCGTCATCTATCCCATGGGCTTGGGTTAGATGACGCATGACGTTTCGGGACAGATGACGCACAATAGTTTTTTTTAATTTCAGACCCAAAATGCTGACTTTTTACACTAGTCGTAAGAGTACAAGGGGGCAATAGATACAGGAGGATTTGGCGAGAGCAGTGAACGCTGTGCTTCAAGATAAGGTGCCCATCCGTCAAGCTGCTCGCAATAACAACATCTCTGATAGGACACTACGTGCACGCTTAGACAAACGAAAATTCATCGAAGGTAGCAGTATGGGAGGGACATGCTTTTTAGGTGAAGATGCAGACAGAAAGCTGTGTAACCATATTCAAAATCTACAGGCCTCAGGTTTTGCGCCTACGTCCAAAAATATGAGGGTGATAGTTTATAATCTAGCACAATCTATGGGTCAACAAAATCGATTTAATGAAGATAAAAAGATGGCTGGTGCTGATTGGCTTAAGTTATTTTTAAAAAGGAATCCCACTTTAGGCATTCGAAAGGCCGAAGGTGTGTCCATGTTCCGAGCCGAAGGTATGAACAAAGGAGAGGTGCAAAAATATTTTGAGCTTTTGACGAAAATATTCACAGAGAATGACCTTCTTGATAAACCTCTAAACATTTTAAGTATGGACGAGTCAGGCTTCAAGTAAACAGTGTACCTGGTAAAGTTGTAGCTGTGAAAGGCAGTAAAGACGTCCATGTAGTTACATCGCAAGAACGAGGTGAGACCATAACAGTAGTGGCATGTTGCAACGCGGAGGGAAATTTTATGCCGCCGTACTGCATCTTCAAGGGTGTCAACTTGCAACAAATTTCGCAAGAGAACATGCCACCAGGATCGGTGATTAAAATGAGACGGGAGTCAGCTTACATTTGCGAAGATCTATTTATGGACTGGTTTCTAGCCCATTGTTTACCAAGAAAGCCTGCTGGAAAATGCCTCTTAATCTTAGATGGCCATGGATGGCATATGGACTCTTACGAGATGTTGGAGACTGCGGTTCAAAATGACGTTATATTGCTGTGTTTGCCCAGTCACACCACGAACTTTCTTCAACCGTTAGACCGTGCGTTTTTTAAGCCTCTCAAAACATATTTTAAAAATGCATGTGATGAATTCATTAGAGCCAATCCCCAAAAGAAGATTGAACGTAGACATTTTGGTACCCTGCTTGCTACAGCGTAGACTTGCGCAGCAACTAGCCAGACTGGAGCTTCGGGGTTTTCCGCAACTTGAATTTTTCCTTTGAAACCCTCAGCAGTTCCTGAATATGCCATTCTAACATCAAATAATCTTAACCAAAATCCAGAAAGCGTGACAGAATAAGATTAAATAGCAGAGCTTTTCCGGGAATCAGAGGAACAAGGATGCGCACCTTCACCAACTCGTTTTGAACCTGGACCTTCGACAAGCACTTGTTCGTTTGGTGTGGATGTTTGGACACCTAGTAAAATTCTGGATAAAAAACCAACAAGCAAACTAAACGAAGAAAACAGTCTGCACAAAACTTGACTGATTCATCATTTATTGTAGATCAGAAAGAAAAAAGAAGGAAAAAGTAGAAAATCGTAAGAAAAATAAAATGTCGGAAAAAACAATTAGAAAATCATCACAGAAGACAGTCAAAAACATACCCAAGAAGTTGATGACAAACAACCTTGTTAGAATAAACTCTGCAAAACGACGTTTGGTAAGTTCCTCCTCTGAAGAAAATGTTACGTTTTCTACAAACGATTCCACAGACGACGAAAATTAATGCGTAGGATGTTTGGAGCGCTACGAAAATACCAAATCGACAGCGGATTGGCTTCATGACACGTGCACATTCTTTAAAAACTACTGTATGCCCTGTGGGAAGAAAACAATTGTCGAAAAGTAACCATGTTATCAGAAGCGTAGCGTGCCTTGGCGGGGCCCCGTATAAAAATTTATTTGGGGGCCTTTAGGAAGGGTAAAGAACACAAAAGAAAAAAAATGTTTGCATAAAATCAAAAGAAATATTTAATCATCATAATTAATATCTCTCACTTTTTTCAAAATTTTTACAAACAATTCAAATCAAATATACACCCTCCTTGCCTTTTTTTCGGCAAACTGATTTATTAAATCATTTATAGCTAATGATGACTTTAGTTTTTCTAAAGTTCCTCCCTCTATGGACAATAGTGACAGGCGTTCCTATCCCATTGAAGTTCTTAGGTAATTTTTTATCAGTTTTAATTTTGAAAAACTTCTTTCAGCAGTTGCGGTTGTAACTGGAAGGGTCAAGAATAAAAAGCATGCTGTTATTACCTCCGGAAAACTGGATCCAAGACTATTCAATATTATCAGCAATAATTCAATGAGTTCCTTAATGGAATGCATTTTTCGAATTTCAGATTTTAGGCATGTTTTAAGAGCCTTTAATTAATAAAGATTAACTGAGATGTCTTTACTGTATTCAGATTCAGCCGACAGTTTTCCGGAAGCGTTTAATATCTCGTCGTTTGAAGAAGACAGGAGTTTCTCCGGTTGTAATATTTCGAACATACTGCTCAGGTTGCAAAGGCTCTGAAATATTTGTTTAGTTTGAGAAATTAATATATTTACACAGCAATAGTAGACATTGACTTTGAAATAGGATTCCGGGTCTGAAATTATCTCATCTTGTGACAACTCATCAAAAAAACGTTTCGTTATCTTTCGCCTTTTGTTTTTAAAAACCGTTGTCACCCTCCACTCTTTTGCTAAATCTTTGGACACATTTATCAAACTATTGAATGAATTTTGATTTCTTAATTCGCACAGTCTATTCAAAAGATTACTTAGTAAAATAATAGTTTTTTGTAGGTAATTATTTTCATGCTGTAAAGCTTTAGAAACAGGATTAATGATTTCAAATAGCGAAGAAAAAAATGTGACAAGCACTAAGAAATCATAACTCTCTAAAATGTTAATTATATTTTTACATTCTTCACGTTCATCTTTTTTTTTTTCGAAATCAAATTTAGTTGGTACAAAAATTTCATGATTAATAAATAATTTTTCTTTACCGCTAATAAAGCGTCGTTCCTTGAAGACCATCTGGTGGGACATACCTTTTTAAGGGTAATTAAATATTTTTCAGATGAATCGTCACTTAACATTGCCCAGCGTTGTATACTATTGCCAAAAAAAGTATATATTTTTTCTAAATTATCGAGATGAGTAACTATTCAAAAAGTGTCTCATTGTGTATCACCCTTCCCTAATCCAACCACTCTTGATCTTTCAAAAAGTGAGGAAGTGAAACCTGTCGATCCTATAGTGGGAAGTGTTTACTTCTCAGCATTTTTCTCAATTATTACACTAATTGAAATCGTCCATTCATGATAACCATCACAACTGTTTTGACAAAATCTAAATTAAAAGGCAACACAATGAAACTGAGGCAACAGAATTATATCTTAAGCTTTAACTTATTTAACATCATCTAAATAAATACTTATAAATATTTTTTTTTATTTTTCACCCATTTCATCACGACTTGAATCACTTTTAGAAATCCTTTTAAAAACTTACAACTAATTCAACCACTTTATCCAAGTCCCAGTATGTGTTTTGGTAGTTGTATGGTTTGTCTTTGGATTGACATCAACATTGACGTACTATGAAAATAAAAGATAATAAATATTATTCCAAATACTCATTGTAAATAATGATCTTCATACATAATTAAATTTTGATATGCGAATTATCATTCTGTGTACATAAACTTTTTAAATGGTCTCATCAATTTGAAAATGCTATGAATAATGTACAAATATTCATTTTAAGAGGCAGATTCCATAAATGCCATAGTGGAAATTGTTATTTTACAGATGACGCTCGAATTCAGCGAGTGTGTAGAAAATAGTTCTTAAATTATCAGTTTGCTTTATTGATCGCACAGGTATCTCGTGTATGAATATAAGAGAAATTGTGGAAAGTCTCGAACATGCCCTACGATCTTTTATAGCCACTGCTAAACTGCATTTTTAACGCCATCTATTCGCTTGGAAGGTTACTAACGACATCAAAATGTCAGGAGTAAAACAATAACAAATGGATCAGTATATTAGAGACTTTGACAGAGTTTTATGGTATTTGTCATTTTTTAAAGAGAAATAATTTTTTAACTTGTAGATGACTTTACTGTAGCACAAAGAAAAGCCAAAGAGATTTTAATTACAACAGACCTTTCGTCTAGTTCCGATATTTACAAAGGACGGGGATCAAGGATACGGAAAAAAAAATAAACAAGGTATATGTCCCATCTCTCTAGTTCTGATTCAGACGAGAGTCCCTCGTTAAATCGTAACCTTTATCCTGTTTTTAAACCTACACCACAAACAAATTGTAAGTATTTAATGAAATTAATTAGAATGTTTTGTGCAAATAATATATTTTTCAGTATTGTATAAAAAGTCGGGGAATTATAAATCGGGTAGTACTTCTCCAGAGATTCAAGTGGAATCTATTGCCGAAACTATGAGGTCTGAAACTGAAGGAATTTCCCTTGAGAATAAAGAATCAAATGATATGGCGAGATTTGCTGTTTCTAGAGGTAATTTGTTTCTTAAGTTAAATCATAATTTATGCATGCATATTAAATTTAACTTTTAGTATAAAAATACTTAATTTTATAATGTACATTTTTTTAGTTTTTTTAGAGTCAAAACCTTGTGGTAGTGGAATCAGATGAATACTTCACAAAAGAGATAAATCATCACCACAAATAGATACACTTGATGATCAAGGTGACTAAACTAAATAGTTTTAATTAATTTTTATATTTAATCTTATTTTAAATTTATTTTAGAATTTAAAAGGTTGATGATAGATGAAATATCTCAATTAAATTTAAAAATCAACACTTTAATTGAAAGCGTTGGCACTCTCTTGAAAACACAAAGAATTCCGAGTAACCTGCAAGTGACATCGTTTGAAAATAATGTGAAAACGTTTTATAAAAAAATTCCAGTAATTCGACATTCGACGCATATTTTTAAAATCCAAATTCAACGTACTCGATCAAATACTGTCCCTAGTATTGTAAACCGACATTACAGATCAAATGCTCCAAGGAACGAGGAATAGTGAAATACATAGATGAAACAAAACTTAAAAATCTAGGGATTTCTTATACTTGAATTCAGATCTTAACTATGTAACAAATACTTTCATTGAAACATATATAGACGACTGTACATATACAAAAAAATGTAAAAGGAAAAACACGAAGATCGCCCCTTGGATGACAAATACACAATGTATATCGGAAAAAAATTAGTGTTTGAAAAACATTGGAATCCATTATATTGTATCATATGTGTGATATTTGTTGGCACATGCTATTATCAATAAAGTATTCTTATCTTAAGTTTGGGAAGAAAATAAAGAAAATCACCTGTACTATTTTAGAAACAAAATTTTATATTAAATTTTTGAAACTATTTGTCGACATTCGTCTTTTAATAAACTATCCTGGTTAATAAAAACGGATGGAAGCTTTAAACAACTTTTTGAAACAACCTATCCTACTTTTAAGCCAAAATAAAATAACAGGTTGTTTCAAAAAGTCTTAAAACTTTGTGTGACTGTTTTTATTTGTTTATTTAAGAAAAAATAATATAGGCATAATTCAAAAAACCTTCAGTATTTGCTTGGCATGGCATCTAGTAGTAGCTAGTAAACTGTGACTAATCATGCAGGTCTCTTCCTTTTTTTCCCTGTTGGTGAATAGTAGTAACCTTCCACCTCAATAGATGGCGCAGCACTCGAAAAAACTTTGTGGCTTCGGACTTACTACACGAGATTCCATTCTTTCCCGTATTAAAAGTATTTATCTATGGTCTCGAACGACTTTTTTGAGAAAGTTATTCCATGTTATTATAGTCAGTGACATTTTTCATGTCTGTGGTTTTCCAAGTTTAAAATTTTGGCAATTTACTGTTTTAAATGACACTGTTTCCAGATAATTCCACAATATAATGAAAAAAATGTTAAGAAATTTGACAATTGTTTCAATATTAAATGTCATCATCAGAATGATAGAAGTTACATTTCATTTGCTGCCAACCTGATGTATAATAATTGTTTTTGACTTCTGACTGACTTAATATATGTTAATAAAAAAAAGAAGTAGATATGATATTGCAAATATTAAAGCTTAGATATTACTAGCCCTATGAGGATATCCTGGATATCTTTTTCCCAATTAAGATCAGTATAACTGTGCAATGATATAGAAAACCAGGAAAACTATATCTGCTGATCTTTACAATTATCACTTAAGAAGGCAGCTTAAAAGTGGATAACTCACTAGATTTATCTGTTCATTGACAACTGAATATTGTGGATTTCTTAAGTGTCTTGTAATTTCCAATTTTTCAAGGAAATACAGTTCTTGTTTCTTATCATAAATATGTAGTACTTCTAGTTCTGTTTAGGTATCAATGAATGTTTGGTGTCAAGTATATGTTTTGCGTAGTGGGATTTATCTGGTTGTTTTAATCTGTATGCTCGTAAGTGTTCACTGTATCTGATTTCAAAATTTCTAAGGGTTTGACCCAAATAGACAGCATTACATTCTGGATATATAAGTTTATATATACCAGACATCTTTAATGGGGATATTTTAGATTTTACATTTAACAATTTTGTACTCATATTACTTTCTGTTTTAAAGGAAATGTTGTATTTGTAGCTAAAGATATTATCTTAGTTTGTTCAGGAAATATTAGTTGCAATGCCACCTTTTCCTCTTTTTTATTAATTTATTTATTTATCATATGTAATGGACAACCGTTGGATGTTGCTATTTGTTTAATTGTATTAATTTCTCTATTGAAATTACATTTGTTCATAGGAACTGAAAAGCTCTATGTATCATATGCTGCTAATTTATGTGACATGGGATGATCGGAATGATATGGAATAGAAGAAGAAGAGTGAACATTTTTTTCGACGAAATGAGTTTCGATGATTTGATGGAGAAAGCTGAAGCTTTATCATCATTTTGTACTGCCGATCTATCGACCGACTTTGCCAAACAACTGATTTCCTTAAGAATCAGGGATGATTTGAGTGCAACAATCTCTGTAATATATTTAACATAACTGTTAATTTCTGAACGCAAATCGTTATTAAGTTGTCTACTAAAAGTGCTCATAGCACTAACACTTTTTACAACTCTTCCTGTCACTCTTGCCAGTGTGGAAAGATCTTTTTCCAAGCTTCAGATAATCAAGAAGTATCTATGGAATTCAATATCGCACACACGTCTATTAGAGTTGAGCCTACTCAGCATTGAACAAGAAGTGGCAAGAAATTTGAACATAGACAAACTGAAATACAGTGTGTCCCGCATAAGAACCGACACAGAGCAAAGGCGTATAGGGGAGCCCAAAATATAACGATTGGGGGCAGTTTACCTCTATACCAAGTTGCATCCCTAAGGAGTTGTAAGGCCTCAAAGTAGGGCCCAAAATTTCTAAAAAAATTTATTTCTTCGCAAAAATACCAAATTTGGTACACTATATGAGACTGTTAATGGCATTAAGTAATGGTAAGTAGAAGGCGATCGAACCATTCCGAGGGGCTAATTTGGGGTGACCTAACCTTAAAATTTCACAGAAATTTTTTATCTGTCAGTTGATTTGAAATATTTTATTTTCATTCCATGTATAAGTTAATTCTAAAACTTTTTTTACTCTTATAATTTTGCTTAAATAAAAGATCAAATAACATATAATAAAATTGGAACATGGAATATCAGAGGGTCATATGAAGAAGGAAAATTAAAACAGTTGGACCAGGAATCTCGAAAATATAATTTTGATATCATAGCATTACAAGAAACTAAACAACTAGGGCAAGGCTCACAAGAAATGGCAAATTATGTATTCTTTAATAGCGGAGGTGAAAACAGAATGTTAGGGACTGGTTTTATAGTTGAGAAAAAACTAAAATGGATGGTCATGGACTTTAAACCCATCCTAGAAAGATTGTGCACTTTAAGAATAAGAGGAAAGTATCACAAAATCACACTTGTAAACATACATGCACCATCAGAAGAGAAGGATATAGAAGTGAAAGAAGAATTCTATAGTAATCTTGACAGAGTATTTGAGGCTATCCCCAATTATGATTTGAAAATCGTACTGGGAGACGCCAACGCCAAGATAGGTAAAAAGGAGACGTATATGCCAACAATTGGAAGATATAGTCTGCATGAGAAAACAAATGAAAATGGCCAATTGTTGATAGATTTTGCGAAAGAACACAACCTCAGAATCAAAAGCACATATTTTCAGCGTAAAAATATTCATAAAGGTACGTGGATATCGCCAGACGGAAAAAAACAATGAACCAAATCGACCATATTTTAATTGAACTCGAAGAAGACCAATGCATCACCAATATACGAATGTATAGAGGACCCGATCTGGACTTATTTCATGGTGGTAGTCACATTAAAGCAACTCATACCAATAAACAAAAATGAAAAGAGGAAACGAATGGAAGATTGCAAGGTTATTAACAAATGAGGAGAAAGAAGGATATGAAAAAGTAATCAGCGAGGAAATGGATGACATAACGGAAAGAGATATAGAGCATCATTGGGAAACAATAAAGAAAATAATGAATACTGCAGCCAAAAAAACGAGTAAAGATGAAAGAAAGAAACTGAAACCATGGTTTGATGATGAATGCTTGCACGAAATAGAAAAAAGAAATAAATTAAGATTAAAGACTCTAACAACAGAAGTACACGATGCTAAAGAAAAATACAGCGAACAAAAGAAAAGAACAAAGAGATTATTGAGAAGGAAGAAGAGGGAGTACAATGAGCGACTACTGCAAAATGTAGAAGATAACTACAAAAACAAAGATCTGAGAAACCTGTATCAAGGAGAGAAAAAGGAGGAGAAATTCTACTGGGCGAAAAAGAAATTTTAGAGCGATGGAAAACATACTTCGAACATCTTTTAAATGGGCGAAGAAATGAGGATGAAGAACTGAATAATGAAGAGAATGTAGGAACAAATTTCGAGCTGCACTCGAAAGAACCTCCTCCGAGTAGAGATGAAATAAATTATATTATAGCTAATCTAAAGAACAATACAAGTCCGGGAAGTGACCACATAACAGCGGAAATGTTCAAATTTGGAGGAACGCGATTAGGTGATGAAATAGAAAAACTACTGCAAAATATATGGGAAGAAGAACGAATACCGACAGAGTGAACCAACGCTATAATATTTCCTATACATAAAAAAGGGAATAAAAATGAATGCCACAACTATAGAGGAATAGCACTATTAAATGTGGCATACAAGATACTTGCCACTTATATCAAGGATATTTTAAAGGAAAATTTGGAAAATATAATCGGAGTATACCAATGTGGATTTAGACGAGGTAGGAGCACAGTGGAGCAAATCTTCATGCTACGAAAAATACAGGTTGAGAGCTATCAATTTGGAAAACAGACAATGGTGCTTTTCGTCGACTTCAAACAAGCATTCGATAAAGTAAAAAGAAAGGAACTGTACAAAGCTCTGGAAGACCTAGGAATAAGCGGGAAACTGATCAGAATGATTCGGCTAACACTACAAAGTACCGAAAATGAAGTAAGAATAAATAACGGTGTGTCAGAGAAATTCATCGTCACTGAAGGCGTAAGACAAGGCGATCCACTGTCATCTATTCTCTTTAGTCTGTTATTGGAAAAAGTAATTCAAGAAGCAGGCATAAATAGGTCTGGACTTCTATATCATAAGAGACATCAATGTTTAGCATTAGCAGTATTAGCAAGAAGTAAAGAGGAAATAAGACAGGTAATAAAAAATATTGCAGATAAAGCAGAAAAAAAGGGCTCTATATCAATGAACTGAAAACATAATACATGGAATGGACAGATCGAGACTTTATAAAAGGGAATTATTTAACAGTAGAAACAGCCAAAGGAAAGATATATAAATTTGAAGAAATAGATCGATTCGAGTACCTTGGAACAATAATCACACGAAAACCCAATATAGGGGAGGAAATCCAAAACAGAATAATGCGTGGCAATGAATAGATTATTGAAAAGCAAAAATATATCAAGAAGTGCGAAAATCAGGATTTACAAGACTGTGATTAGGCCTATAGTTACATATGCCTCAGAAACATGGACATTAAACCAAAAAGAACAAGGAATGCTACAAAAATGGGAAAGAAAACTATTGAGGAAGATATTTGGGGAAAATTAGAAAATGGAATATGGATGAGGAGGACAAACAAAGAGCTCGAAGAATTATATAAAAATCCGGGTATTATTGGAATGATAAAATCTCAAAGACTAAGATGGTTAGGACATATAGAAATAATGGGAACGGGAAGGCTACCGAAAATATTGATATATAGTTCTATAAGAGGAAGGCGAAGGAGAGGTAGACCCAGAACAAGATGGAAAGCGCAGGTTGAAGAGGACCTACGAAGACTTAATGTCAGAAATTGGAGAATTAAGACGAATGACAAGATGGGATGGAGGCAAGTCGTTATCCAAGCCATGGAAGAGATAAGTTATTAATGTGCAAATTTGAAATAGGCGCAGAGCACAAGAAATTTTGGAACGAACCGAAGTAGTGGGCATTCGGTTAGTCTGTGCGAAAGTGGCAATTGAACTTAGTAGATTGTCGCAGAAGAGTTTCGTATGGAACTCCGAGCACCCACCGCTAGTGTTGAAACATCAGCCATGGACCTACACGGTCTGTAGTGCTAGTATACATACAATTTTGCTTAAAACTAATTTTCAAGGAAAAGTCGAACAATCAAAGACATGTTTTCAACAATGTTATTTAAAAAGTTACAAAAAAGTCAAGAGTTGGCTATGAATTTATACATCAAATTTGACAATTTGGAATTCATTTCTTGTAGTAACTAAATTTTTTAAAATGAGTGGAAAATTCTCATTTAGCGAACAAGTGTTATGTTATTGGTGTTCGGTTTTTGTGAAGGAAACTGTAGAAGATGCGTGGAAGAATATCGGAGGAGGCTTCCTAATCGGATGGTTCTTCACAGAGAAACATTTTCTAATATTGAAAGACGGGCTCGAGAAACAGGAAAGTTTTATAGTGTTAATCGAGCACGGACTGTTCAAATGAGTGTGCGAGATGAAGAACTTATTTTGGATACCATTGACGATCAACGGCATATTAGCACTAGAACTTCATCTAGATAGAGTGGCATGTCAAGATCATCTGTACACCGAACTATTAGACGTAATTTACTCCATCCATATCATGCCCAAAAAGTGCAAGAATTGTTACCATAAGACTTGGTACAGCGAGTGAATTTCTGTCGATTTATTTTACGTCAGGAAATTCACTTTCAAAAGAAGATTCTTTTTACTGATGAGGATTGCTTTACTCGTAGGGGTATTACAAATATGCATAACTATCATGAGTATTCAGATGAAAATCCTCATGTAATAACTCCTCGACGTTCCCAACGTGAGTTTAAGATTAATATATGCGCCGGCTAACTGGCGAAACATATTTTAGAGAGATTTTGTTGTTAATGGATGTCGAAAACACAAAAATAAAACAGACAGCAACGTATACAAAGATATTCAAAGAGGCATAAGATCAAAGATTAGAATAGCAAAAAATGAATGGATTCATCGTGAATGCTCAGAAATAGCACAGCTGCAAAATCAACACGACGATTTTAAACTGCACAAAAAGCCGAAGGAGATTGCTGGCATACATAAAAAGATTAGACCCACTATAACAGTCAATAATAACAATATTTGGGAAAAGTATATTGAAGAACTTTTCGACGACGATAGACCCTTAGCTGGTATCAATCACTCTCTAACCGACCCATCGATCACTAAGGACGAAATTGAAAACGCCATACGAAACTAAAAAAATAACAAAGCGGCTGGCCCAGATGGAATTCCTTCAGAAATACTTAAGCTCCTAGATGAAAGAGGTATCACGTCACTACATAGAGTGTTCAACACTATATATGAGACAGGTCACTACCCCAAATAGTGGTTGTGCTCTACTTTTATCCCCTTGCCTGAGAAGACCAATGCAAGACAATGTGAAGATCATAGACTTATTAGCCTGATGATCCATACTTTAAAAATATTTCTTAAGTTCATACACCAAAGAATTTACAAAAAGTGTGAAAGAGACATAAGCGACTACCAATTTGGGTTTAAACAAGGGTTTAGACGTGTAGCGGGAGGAAAATTTATAAATATTTTTAACCCATATTTCATTTATTTTCCTGTGAAATATGTCTAAACTATAAAGAAAAATCAACATGTACTATTTGGTATTTATTAAAGTGGAAACTACTAGATTTTTGGAGTTTTATTGTGGTACATTAAAAAGTAAAGAAAAGAAAATTACCTACCTATAAGTTATATACAAATTCTCTTGGCAGTGTGTTGCTTCCTTATAACTCTCTACAAGAAAAACATATAAGTACATTTATTTTAGTCCACAACAATTTATTAGTTTTAAAAATGATTTTCTGCAACGCTACTTTGAAATAAATAATATAGATTAATATTTTTGAAGAAAAAATACATTTCTGTTCTGTGCGAGAAATTTTAGTTATTTCAAATTTGGTTGCTTAGTCTGAGTTGAAGAGAAAAATTGTTTGTATTTACAACTTTAAAACAATTGAATTTAAATAGAAATGAAATTAACTGTATCGACCCTTACTTCGTGGAATCTGCTCATATTAGTGTTTTAAATGAAACTCACGGTTTCTAGTTAATTCCACAATATAATAAAAATTATTGAAAATTCTAAAAAATTGACAATTGTTTCGATAAATCAATATCATCGTCAGAATGATAGAAGTTACATTTCATTTGATGCCTACCTGAGGTTTAGTAGTTATTTTTGGCTAGACCAAGAAGTGACCTAACTTGTGATTGACTTAATATATGTTAATAGAAAAAAGAAGAAGATGTGATATTACAAATATTGCAGCTTAGATATTATTAGCCCTATGGTGATATCCTGGATATCATTTTTCCAATTAAGATCAGTATAACTGTGCAATGCTATAGAAAACCAGGAAATCTATATCTGCTGATCTTTACAATTATCACTTAAGAAGACAGTTTATTAGTGGAGAACTCCCTAGATTTAACTGTTCATTGACAACTTCATATTGTGGGTTTCTTAAATGTCTTCTAATTTCCAGTTCTTCGAGGAAATCCAGTTCATGTTTCTTTTCACAAATATGCAGCACTACTAGTTTTGTGTTAGGTGTCAATGAATGATTGGTGTCAAGTAGATGTTTTGCATAGTGGGATTTATCTGGTTGTTTTAATCTGTATACTCGTAAGTGTTCACTGTATCGGATTTCAAAATTCCTAAGGGTCTGACCCAAATAGACAGCATTACATTCTGGACATTTGAGTTTATATATACCTGACTTCTTTAACCCTTTCTTTACCAGTGACGTATAAATGCGGCGAAACATACTTTGTCTCTCAGCCCCACTGCCGTATATATACGTTCACCGTTGAAATGTCTCCGAACCCTCCGCCTCATATATATGACACTTATTTATTTTTTTACATGCTTTCCGACCCACCGTCTCATTTATACGACAGTCTAATCGTGTTTATAGGCCCAGTGTCGTATTAATACATTTATAAATAAGTGACCTTCGAACCATATATACGATATCAACGAAAAATTCCGAAATATCGCGTGACCTCTAGACGGCAGGGGAAACCCGGCAGAGCACCGTTCAGTCGCTTAGCAGAAAGAACGCCCTTCAGTTGCACTTCGCAGTTATTTCCGTTACGAACAACTAGTACGACGTGAGATACGCAAGTAAAATGGCGTCAAGAGATCCGGGTCAGTCGCGAAAACGAAAACGAGTTGAGAGTTATGGTGGTGTATGCAGCCAGACGGATGACGATCTAAATAACATTTTGGGATGTTTCGATTCCGATGAAGATCCTTACGTTGACAGTGGAAGTGAGTATCAGCCTGACTCGACAGATAGTGGGGCAGGTAGTGAAGATCACGAAATTGACGGTTTTTTGTGCCCCAAAAAAGAGTGTCTTAGCGAGACAGAAAATGATATAAATGAGGCGGTGAGCAAAAACGAAAGTGAAGCGGCGAAAAAGCCAAAAAATGCTTTGAATGAGAATTTTTCTATAGAGTGGAGGAAGCGCCAATTTACCCCTGTAATACATAACTATGATGACTCAAACTCTGGAGCACGTGTAGAGAACATAGAAAAGCCTTCTAAAGAAATGGATTATTTCCTTTTATTTATGAACGACGAAGTAGTGGAAATGATTATAAGCGAGACCAATAAATATGCCTCAGAACAGACACGTTTAAATAAAAATATTATTTGGAGCCCAATTACTAACGAAGATTTTTTCAATTTTATTGCTGTACTTCTACTTGCTGCTCGCCATAGAAAAAATAAACTTGTGGAAAATTGGTCAACAGATGAATTACTTCACACTCCTATATTCGGGAAAGTGATGTCAAGGAATCGCTTTCAAACGATATTGCGTATGTTACATTTCGCAGATAATGCAGAACAAATTCGAGGTGTCTCTTTCCATAAACTACGAGGAGTTTTTGAAAAAATTAAAACCGCATTTGCTCATAAATTTTCGCCGTTCCAGAACTTTCAAAGGGAGGCTACCCTCTTAATTATTAAAATGTTCTGCAATCAAAATTTGCATATTCTATATGAACGAAAAACCCTTTGTTACAGATACAATGTACCAAGACGTTCACAAACCAAGTTTACTGCATCAAATCTACATCGCCTTACTGCACGGCATTTTCTGGCTACCGTACCAAATAACAAAGTACGAAGATGCATTGTTTGCATCAAAAATTCGCGACAAAAAGAAGAGACGAGATTCCAGATATATGTGCAGCGAATGCAACGTGGGACTGTGTGTTTCTCCCTGTTTTGGCGAATATCACACAAAAGAAGTTTACTAAAATGTTATATTCTTGGAAAATGTATTTTTACATTAATAAAGTTAGTGAAAGTCAATGAAGTTTGTAGTAGGTTATTTGCGCTTGCTTAAATTCTGATATGCCGTATATATACGTCACTGGGTTTGATTGTACTTCAAAAAGTCCGGGAATAGAGACACTGCATATGCATTTGTGCCCGGTAAAGAAAGGGTTAATGGTGGTATTTTTGTTTTTACATTTAACAATTTTGTACTAACGTTACTTTTTGTTTTAAAAGAAATTGTTGTATTCGTTGCTGAAGTTATTATCTTTGAAATATTATTAGAAATATTTCCTGCATATGTGATGGTTTTATAAGTTTTTATTTCAGTTTGTTTAGGAAATATTAGTTGTAATGCCACTTTTTCCTCTTTTTTACTAATTAGCTTATTTATCGTATCTAATGGATAACCGTTGGATGTTGCTATTTGTCTAATTGTATTAATCTCTCTATCAAAATTACATTTGTTCACAGGAACTGAAAAAGCTCTATGTATCATTGAATTATATGCCGCTAGTCTGTGTGACATGGGGTGATTGGAATTAAATGAAATTGTCACATCAGTCTAATAATATGTAAGCTTCAATATTTGTAATATCACATCATCTTCTTTTTTCTATTAACATATATTAAGTCAATCACAAGTTAGGTCACTTCTTGGTCTAGCCAAGAATAACTACTAAACATCAGGTAGGCATCAAATGAAATGTAACTTCTGTCATTCTGACGATGATATTGATTTATCGAAACAATTGTCAATTTTTTAGAATTTTCAACAATTTTTATTATATTGTGGAATTAACTAGAAACCGTGAGTTTCATTTAAAACATTAACATTAAATAAAAATTGCAGAAAATCGTTTTATGACTTATTATCAGTTTATTTACAAAAGTATATTTACCATAATAATTTTCAAGAAAATTTACAATCGGTTTTCATATTATTCTCACTTATAACGTATTATTTTTAAACGTATTGCTTGACGTTATTGAAGAATTCGATTCTGGTTGCTTGGATTTTGGATTTTAGATATCCCCAGAAGAATTTGTCGAGTAAATCTGAAAATCAAGGCCAAAACCAAGAAGCCTCAATAAGGTTCGATACTAGTGAAAACTCTGCAGACAAAGCGAACAAAACTCAGACAAATAACCATCCACTTAAATTGACAATAACACAAACACAAGTACACAACAATCCAATTTATCATGGGCACAAGATATTGAGGAAAATTATAACTCTGTTACGAAACTAACCACTGACAAATTTACTTCTCAATATGAAATAGAATAATAGACCCATAACAGCAAGACAGTTAGATACAGATGGAAGTAACATAAATTAGAGCCCCTCTCCCCCCCCCGGAATTTGTAAAACCCAAAAAGTTTACCACTCTAAATGCAATAATTAAACAAGTGAATAGACAACAATAAACCACAATAACTCATAATAAACACTTCTCATTTTCCAGTTTCAGATGACGACTTACACTCAAAAGAAGGAAAATTTAATTTAATTTAAAAAATGTAATGTCTGATCCGCCAGTTCTGATGAAGACAGAATAAGCATAATAATAAAAGGGTTAAGACGAAAGTACCGACGAACGCTGTAAATAAATAAACGGTTTTAAAGATTAAAACTAACTTTTCCGCATCTGTGGCGCTGAACAATATTCTATCATTAAATTGTTACTTGTATACACTCCGGGGGATGTATCGTGCTAACAAACCGAAATTTCTCCAAAAATGTAGTGTATCTGGATTTATAGGACCCGCTTTACTCGCACTATTCAACTGAATATCAATAGGGTACATCTGTGAGAAATCCTGAATAATATTCAATCATTAAATTGATCAATCGTATACTCTCTGGAGGCTCTATCGTGCTAACAAACTGAAAATTCTCCAAAAATGAGAAAAATTTGGTACTTCAAGTACCATAGCACCCGTTGTACTGGCTTTAGTGAGCTGAATATCAATAGGGTTCATCTTTGAGACGCTCTGAATAATATCCAATCATAAAATTGGTCACTTGTATATACTCCGGAGGCTGTATCGTGCTAACAAACTGAAACTTCTCAAAAAATGACAAAAATATCGTACTTAAAGTACTGTAGTACCTGTTGTATTGGCTCTGGTGAGCTGAAAATCAATAGGGTTTATCTGTGAGATGACCTGAATAATATTCAATCATAAAATTGTTGACTTTTTGAACTCCGGTGGCTGTATCATGCTAACAAACTGAAACTTCTCCAAAAATTACAAAAATATCGTGCTTAAAGTACTGTAGTACCTGTTGTATTGGCTCTGGTGAGCTGAAAATCAATAGGGTTCATCTGTTTGATGAGCTGAATAATATTCAATCATAAAATTGGTGACTTGTTGAACTCCGGAGGCTGTATCGTGCTAACATACTGAAATTTCTCCAAAAATGACTAAACATCGTACTTAAAGTACTGTAGTACCTGTTGTATTGGCTCTGGTGAGCTGAAAATCAATAAGGTTCATCTGTGACATGTCCTTAACAATATTCAATCATAAAATTGGTGACTTATTGCACTCCGGAGGCTGTATCGTGCTAACAAGACATGTAAGGAAAAGTGGCCGACAACAACGACGACGATATACACACAGGATTTTTTTTCTAAAAATCGATTTTTCGTGTTGTTGTTGATGGACAACGTAAAAATAACTGAAATATTTTTTTCAAAATTCCAACTTATTTTGGGGTAAACCAATACTTTTCTCGTATATTAGATAGATTGGGCGGAAAAGTAAAAAAGCACCTGAACATTCCCTCCCCATTGTTATTGACGATAATGTCTCAGCCCATAGAAATATGGTGAACATACTGAAAGAGGATATAAAGAATAACTTCGGAGTTACATTCCCGGCTAATACATCAATAATTTTCATGAAAGATTTGATGCACTTCGAAAAACTAAACAAGATTCTACGGGTAAAAAAGTCCCTTTCCACACATATTCGAGAAGAGAGAAGAGAACACACACATTCATCCTTCGAGGATTAGCCGAAGGATTACAAATCACCGAAGTATATAAAATCCTTATCAATGACACCTACCGAATGATATCCAGCGACAGGCCGCTATGTTTAGGTATAATGGATTCTAAAACTACGCTCGATTACTTAAACAAAAAAATGTTAAAGTAATCGAACACACCAGAATACAGTGGGAACACAGAAGGCAGACAGAAGCCTTTTAAACAATGTCATATCTATCAACTTTCGGGCTATGCCGCATCAACCTACGACAGAGCCTCAAGATGTCTCAAATGTGCGACCTTTCATCTTACTCCGGAATGTCCTAAGGACATATCAAAGTCAGCCAATTGTGCCAATTGTAAAGGTGACTACTCGGCCAATGCTGACATATGTCCCATATATATCCAAAGAAGAGAATGGCTCGAGGTTAGAAGCACAACAAATCCTAACTCCAAACCAACTGCCACAAACTATATTTCGGCTTCCATCCCCACACTCAGACCCAAAAATCATAATCCAATAAACACTATTTTCCTTGTTTACCAACCAAATCAACACCTAGATCAACCCACCACAATATTACCACCAATAACAGCACCCATTAAACCTCTACGATGGACACAACCAATGACATAAGCAAATTCACACAGCTGAACAATATGTTCAGGAGCTCCGTTCTGTAGTCAACTCACCACAGCTCTAGCTGACCTTCTTCATGGAATGGAGCCCGCCACAATCAAATTACATACTCTACAATATACAACAACGTTGTCGCCGGTAGAGATAAGTACTGTGAAACCTGGTTAAGTCGGACCTGGATAAGTGAGAAACCTCTATTATTGAGAGTTGCAATGAGGCCCCGGTTCTTTTTCATTAAATTACCTCTGTTAATGGGACTTTTTGAACCTGGTTAAATGAGATCTGAATTCTAAGACTTTTTCGATGTAGCTCAATTACCTGTATAAGTGAGACAAATTAATCAGTTTTTAACACATTTTGACGTTTGTTTACATACATTTCGCGTCGTCTTTCGCGCATGCTTTGTTTGTCAGTACTAATATATAAAAGTGTACAAAATGTCCAAACGTAAATATAAAACGTTATCAGTATCTGAAAAATTACATCTTTTATCAGATTATGATTGTGGAAAGTCGCGCGATGATCTGTGTAGGGAGAATAACATACCAAAGTCAACCCTGTGTAGAATTATCAATAACAACGAGAAAATTCGGTATCAGTGTATTGATGGAAAAGGAAAACTCAAACGAATACGAGCAGCAGAGTATCCTGAAGTTGAAAAGTGTCTCTGTACATGGATAAAGCAGGTACGAAATAATAACATTCCAATAAGCGGACCAATGATTAAAGAGAAACCTCAGGAATTTGCAAGTAAGCTCCATATTGATAATTTTTCTGGCAGTAATTGGTGGTTGGAGGGATTTAAGAAAAGAAACGATATCGCATTCAAAAATATTTGTGGTGAGAGAAATTCTGTGGACAATAACGAATGTAATGAGTGGATTAAAAACATTCCAGCTTTATTACACGATTATTCCCCCGATGACGTATGCAACGTCGATGAAGCGGGCTTATTCTACAAGTGCCTACCGGATAAAACATTTTCGTTCAAAGGTCAGCCTTGCCATGATGGTAAATTGAGTAAAGATCCGGTCACTGTACTTGTAAGTGCGAATATGTCTGGAACTGAAAAACTGCCACTTCTTTTAATTGGAAAATCTAAGAGGCCAAGATGCTTCAAGGGTATTAAAACGTTGCCTGTTAATTATCAAAACAATAAAAAGGCCTGGATGCCTTCTGCATTATTTGCAGATTGGTTAAAAAAAGTGAACGCCGATATGAGGGCCCAAAAACGAAAAATCATTATGTTTGTCGACAACTGCACAGCTCACAAGAATGTGCTCAAATTAGACTATGTTACATTATTGTACTTACCCGCCAATACCACAAGTAAATTGCAGCACATAGATCAGGGTATTATCAACAACTTTAAGGTTTACTACAGGAAGGAAAATGTTCAGTATGTTCTCAAATCTATAGAAGAGGATAAAAGCCCAGAAATCAACATCTTCCAGGCCATGAGATTTGCAAGAAAAGCTTGATTTTCTGTTAGTAAAACCACAATTACTCGTTGCTTCCAAAAAGCTGGATTCAATGTGACGAATGTATCTGAACCTGAGAGCCTACAAGAGGAGCTGCAGATCTGTGCAACGTTTCCAGAATGGGATAGAATATTTACCACATGTAGGAATGACTTAAATAAGGAGCAGGCGACTTTTCAGGACTTCGTTTCTATGGATGACAATGTACTCATTTCAGAGGAGCTCAATGATGGTGACATAGTTGCTATGTATTCTTCTTTGGACACAGAAGAAGGAGAAGAAGAAGAAGACTGTGAAGAGACTCCAGTGAAAATTTCAAAGCGTGAGGCAATGGAATCTATAGGAACTTTACACAAGTATTTCGAAATGTCAAATATTGATAATTCTAATATATTAGATCAAATTTATTTTAACGAGAAACAGGTTTCAGCAACTAGCAATCAAGTACAAACAAACATAACCGACTACTTTAAGTTATAAACTTTACCGTATTGTTTTTTTTTTCGACGCAATACATTCATACCTACATTAAATTCATAACAACAGAAATACGCACTTTTATTAACATTCCCACCTCTAAAAATGCAATAACGGCACATATCGACCTCTGTAAGCAGGGGCCTCTGTAAACGAGACAATTATAATTTCAAACCTGTTTAATTGGAAAACTGGATTATTGGAAACCCTCAATAATTGGTACATATGTCTTGGTCCCTTGAGATCCCAATTAACCAGATTTCACTGTATATCTAAGCAAGTTGGTGGTAAAACAGGACTTCACAACGAAATCATCGTAAAATAATATATTGCAATGTACAAGGAGTAAGTATTTAACAAACTCCATCTTATCAGATACAATATCGGCCATTATAGACCAGATATTTTCTTTCTAATCGAAACGTTCCTTTTATCTAACAAAACAGTTAAGTTTAGAAACCCCGAATATAATCCCTTTAGATAGGATCGCCCCGCTGATGCTAGCGGAGGTGGTATCGCAGTGTTAATAAAAAAAGGCACAACGTTCCAACTCCTGCAACCAAATAACTCTTCTATTGAGCAGTCTCTACATTTTATGCTGTCAACATACTAACTTTTTGATAAACACCATTTCTGTTGTTCCAAACGAATAAGCGTACACATCAGTTTTCACATCTTTTTAAAATCTAGCACGAGAGGGGAATTAAGCACTTTTTAAATTTTTTGTCGTTTTAAATATATTTACATATACACCTTATACCAATTCATTTGCAAAATCTTATACTTACGAAACTGAGATGGTATTATAAAACCATTCTCTCCAAGTAACTTTAGAAGTAGAATCTATTCTCGACTCAATACTTTCACATAAATTTTTTCTATCATGTGATCTACCAGAGTGTAGATCACATAAAATCTTCTTTTTACACGCAATATCGCAACTCGGTCTTACGGGACTTGCTTTGTAATAATACCTAAAAAAAGTGTTTAACTAACGTTCTCCGAGAACTATAATGTAACAAATTTGAGGAAAAATGACTCTTGATAAAATTCAAATGTAAACATAACAATGTTAAATGGATACTTTTAGTAGGTTATTATGCTCAATAATGTTTTTTTGTCGTTATTGACACTTTTTCTTAAAAATACTTACTTATAAAATAATTCAAATAATTTAGGATCATTGGTCATTTTGGTAATAAGTTCGTCCCAATCTTGGGGTCTCAAAGCTTCTAAACCAAAAGCTTGTTTGGCAGTGTAAAGCTTATACCACAATGGATATCCATAAACGTTCGCTTCTTGTAGATCCATTGTCCACGTTTCGTGGTCCACAACAGCCTAAATAAAAATGAAATTTAGTAAGTAAATAATTTGTTTATATAAACTGAGTTTAAAAATGATAATAAAGATGTCAAAAAGTTTTGTGAATGCCCTTCAACTGACATGGCGTTATTAATGAAAATGGGATCATGATCTGACGACACCAAATGTTAGTTGTAACGAGTATTCTAACCTTCAATTAGACTACCTCGTTAACGTTATTGTTTATTGTATTGCCTAACTATTTTTGTATGTACTTGATTTCACCTTAATATTTAGAAGAGAAATTCCGAATATGGGCCACATTTTGTTTTACGATCATGTTTTATTGTATCTGTATCTGTGGACTAATTAACCTGCAATTTGAGAAAACAAGGAGTATCTACTTTAAACTTATATCACCGTACATAAACAAGAATAGTAGGTTCCTTCCACGTCGGCACTTCCATGTAGCGCTGCTAAAGACTTGCCGAGAAACGATCGTAAAAGCAAATGTGTCTCGTATATATGTACAGGGGTGGCGCGAATTACTTCCGACATTCCATCATAGCTTGTTGATTTGCGTGTTGGTACGAGGGCTGATAAAAATGTACGATATTAGAAAACTATTTCAAAAAACGATAGGTGTTGTTTTGCTATGCAGGGTACGTTCTAGTATTTAACCGGGAATATGAAATTACTCATAAGAAATAAACTAGAATCATTGATTATGATAGCTTTTACTACATTAGATAAATAAAATAAATCGTCAAAAATGTACAAATATATATATATATATATATATATATATATATATATATATATTGTATATATATATATATATATATATATATATATATATATATATATATATATATTAAACAAGGTTTTTATTTAATTATTTATAATTTTAATTGTTTAGATAGATACTTATTTACATTTGTTTGAATTTTTGTGTTGCTACCTCCCTCTCTATGTTGACCAGAGAGGGTATCAGGAAGAGGTGGTTTTAATACGGTATAGTCAACTTTGTGCTCCGGGCTACTCGACTGTGGAGAGTGGGTGGGTCAAGACCACCTCTTATTGTACTAATGTACCGCACTAATAGTTCCAAGTTTCAAAAAAAATAAAAATTCAATTATTAATCGGTATAGGAGGAACTATATTTAATAATTTACCGTATGATACTAATTTGTCAGACAATAAAACTGATAAAAAAAAGAGTGAATGAATTTATAAAGCTATTAAAACAGATATTCCGCCGAAGTATACTTCACGGATTACAGGTGTTTAATTGTACGTATAAACGTTGATTTTATGAACAAAATTAAATTTAACAAATATATCCGGATCTCTATACACCAGGTACGATTCCCTATCAATTGACACTAATGGTTCCCAAATGGTAGTTCTCAACGATATAATTAACTGGACTGATCTTACTTGATTTTGTGGTGGTGGTGGTGGTGGTGAAACAGCGAATTATGCCAATATCAGCAAGCCAATAACATAATATAAAATGGGAATAGAAGGTCTGAAAAGAAATTATGATTTATAAGTGCGATTGGAACATTCTTGAGGGGGGGGGGGAAGATAATTACTTGATCAAAGACTTACCTTAGATAATGGGTGACCTCATATGGGGTTTGACAAATCAGTGACTACGTCCATGAACCATCATGTAATCTTACACCAGATTATCACTGATCCGTTTTATAGTTACTCGAAGACCGCAGAGCCGTAAAACAACGAAATAAATACCTATAGTATTACTATGTGGATTTCGAGTTCATAACCAAAAAAACCCATTCTCGAGGAATCTCCCACAAAAACCTGTTCCAATCGTTTATAAACGAAGAAGAGGACTTGACCATTCGGACAAATAAAATCAAAGTCAGGAAGGTTGACTGGATCTTTCACGAACATTCTTAATAAGGAGGCCAGAGTGATAGTACCAATATAAACATAGCCGTACCGTTTAAGGTGGAAAAGTTGTTCGATATAATTCGATCCACTTACTGATGTATGTTTAATAGTTTAAGTTTCAATATGTATTGAGGTGATAAATAAATCTTTTATGTTTCCACTTTATAAACAGCGTACAAGTGAACCCCAATAAATATTAAATATTGACAAATACTTAAATGAAAAAAAGGAAGTTTGTTGAATATGAATGGAAGAGATCTGCGACCTGTAACAGTGTGGCTAGCTCAGTTATTAATTATTTGACATATTTTATTATTTATATGATATTGATTCGGGAGCATGAGACTTTCTCTACTCTTTGAGTCCTAGCTTTGTTTGGATATATTTTGCTCATTCAGAATAAAAAGAAACACAAAACACAATATTTTCAATCATTTAATTTTATAATGAAATTTTTTATTTAAATATATTTTTTAATTAATGTGGTTACGCCTATGGAATTTACCAACACAGAATTATAACGAATATACACTATCTTATGCGCATGTCCAACTAACAACGAACATATTCGAGACGGAACGAACGTTTCTTAACGACGCTCTGCACCTGCGTGAATATTAGATACATAGCATCATTTCCTTTATAACAATGCTGATGGATTCGCATAAAAGAATTTACGTTGAGAATTATATACATATACTAAATAAATTGTTGGAAGAAATAAGTTACAAAATTTATATATACAACGTATTATGTGAATGAAATAAGATGCATCTTTCTTATATGATTTGAAAATATGTAAGTACAAGCATTATTATATCATAGAATAGGCCTTTTTTAATAATATTTAGAATTTGTCTAGTGAATAAAATACATAAAGTCTTTTTTTCTTTTTTATAGATCGATCATAAAGACGCAAGAATTCTTATATATATACATGAAAATAGTCACTGAATTAATACTCAAAAGTTATTATTTTTATTATTGGCCAATAATATCTAAAGAAGCACTGACCTGATGCCTGGATACTGGATATATCCCGTCTGGATACAGGACTACGCCTTCCGAAGTTCTAGCTGCTTGATTTGTTGAGAAATTTGGATATTCTCACGGGAAAAACTGGTTACAAATACATGTAAGTGTTCTAGGTTTTATATTTGTGAAGAATCTGTAGCTTTTATCATAAAAATTTGTATTGTTTCTAAGCTCACTAATTATCAATAAGTTTTTTGTTAAATTTTAGTTGATCGAAATTTGTCATGTCACTTTCCACCAATCACATTGTTTCTGTAGATGTCGAACTATTTTCACAATTGCTACACTTTAGGAAGTTTTTTGGAAACATATATAAATGCAAATTCCACCCGAAAAGTACCAGATTTCTCTTACTGTTCAACTAATTTCAACAGAACAAATCCTTTACTGATAGTGAAATTCCTTTTATATGTCAACATGGCAATATCTAATTTTGTTTTGACATATATATATATATATATATATATATATATATATATATACGATAATTTGAAAACAATATTTATATTTATGAACATAAATTCTTTTATAATATCTTTTGCTCTGATTATTTATACTATTTAAATTCTCTAGTAGCAAATATTTCTTTGAATCCATCATCATTTAATATTCATTAATTTCATAAAATTTTATATACATTATGACATATAAATTATCTTTATGTCTTGATATTTTTCTATTATAAATTTATCTATTTCTTAATACTAAATATGAAATTGATTTATATTATTACTGTTTCAACTATCTACTTATTAAATTAGATAACTAAACTTGTTTAATTTCAGATGAAACAGCTGATTTTTTCATGACAACTAAACATCCATATTTGGGCAGATTTCATGTTCTCCATTATACTTGTTAAGCATTTTCTAACTTTAGACAATTATTCAGGTAATTTCTTTATTTTTATTGTTGTTCTTTTAATTATTATAAAAAATGATTTAATATATTCTGATTTTATATGCATTTTTACTTATGATTGTGTTTTTCTTAATATGTTTTTAACTACATGGTTTCAATTCATTTCAAATAATAAGCAAAATATTTTCAAACAGCTGATACTCTTTCGTATATAAGATATATGATTCAATATATATTCATATATTTTCGAAAAGTGTTCTTGAACCATTACTATATATTCATTTATGTAACTTTCTTGGGATAGTTTCATTAATATACTACTAATTTTCTTTAGTCATTCTTGACGTTTCGCCTTAATTACAAGGCTTTATCAAAAGATTTTAATCTGTCTACAATAAAAATACAACATTGGATAACACTGACAAACAATTTACATTGAGAATAGCACACAAAAGTAAGGGTACATGTGAATATAAAAGAGTACGTACCTTGACAACCATCTTCTTTGATCGATCATCAATGTTTGGTTCAAGTATTTGACTTTTTTTTGTTTTTTTATTTTCACTGAACAGCTAATTGGTGTTTAAGTTAATTTTATACACTGTGTCTTGGCATTGTTTGAGTATTGTCAATATATAGGGTGTCCGATAATATTAACGGAGACATATTATTTTTTTGTTGGTTTATTATGCACAAATCATGAGGCTGCATGTAAAAGGTTATGGTATATTTTACTCAAGTTCTCTATGTCTTTCTTGTCATTTAGTGCTTCGGGTTCATTCTTAATGGCAATCATTTCTTTGATTTTAAGTTTAGTAATATTTTGATCTTTATATATAATTTTTGTGTTTGGAAAATCGAATTCATGTTTTTTGTTTATTTCATGCTTATGGAGTGCAGCCGACGCATTTTCGTGTATTTGTGACTGTTTATTCTATTTTCCAAGTATTGTGTTGTCATTCCTATATATTTTTTCGGATAATTAAGACAAGAGACCGAGTATACCAAGTTTGATTGTTTTTTAGTTGAGTTTTTGCATTTCAAACATGTGAAGGCTGTTGATATACGATATTGTGACTTATGGCATACTTTAATATTTTGTTTTTTTAGAATAGATTTTAATTTTTCTGATAGTCCATTTGCGTAACGCAATGCTATATATTTTTGTGGGGTAGTGTCTAATTTGTTGAAACAGATGTAATTTTCTTCAAACTCTACGTAGATGACTGTATATTAGTTGTACCGGAAGATCAAATAACCAAGATACTTCAAGAAATTAATAACTTTAATTCCAAGCTTCAATTCACGCATGAGATAGAGGAGAATGGTTGGTTGTATTACTTTTTTAGATTTGACACTAATTAGAAACCAAAAGAATTATAACATAAAAACTAAACTTTACAACAAACATACATGGTCAGGTAGGTGATTAAATTTTGGTTCTTATCACACTAAGAGTCAAAAAGAGAGCGTACTTATTGGCTTAACAGATCGGGCCATAAATTTAACTTCTCCTGATTATCGGCCAGAAATTTAAAAAAAGTGGAAGAGATACTCATACAAAATGGTTATAGTCAAAACCTCATTAGAAAAATTCAAAGACAACGAACAATAAAATATTACAATAATTTGAAATTTAAAACCAACAAAATAGAAACTATCCCACGAAAATATATAGCATTGCCTTACGCAAATGGACTATCAGAAAAATTAAAATACATTCTTAAAAAACAAAATATTAAAGTATGCCATAAGTCACACTATCGTATATAACAGCCTTCACATGTTTGAAATGCAAAAACTCAACAATAAAAACAATCAAACTTGGTATACTCGGTCTCTTGTCTTAATTGTTCGAAAAAATATATAGGAATGACAACACAATACTTGGAAAATAGAATAAACGGTCACAAATACACGAAAAATGCGTCGACTGCACTCCGTAAGCATGAAATAAACAAAAAACATGAATTCGATTTTCCAAACACAAAAATTATATATAGAGATCAAAATATTACTAAACTTAAAATCAAAGAAATGATTGCCATTAAGAATGAACCCGAAGCACTAAATGACAAGAAAGTCATAGAGAACTTGAGTAAAATTTACCATAACCTTTCACATGCAGCCTCATGATTTGTGCATAATAAACCAACAAAAAAATTCATATGTCTCCGTTAATATTATCGGACACCCTGTAAATGCCAAGACACAGTGTATAAAATAAACTTAAACGCCAATTAGCTGTTATCAGTGAAAATAATAAAAAAACAGAAAAAAGTCAAATACTTGAACCAAACATTGATGATCGATCAAAGAATATGGTTGTCAAGTTACGCACTCTTTTATATTCACATGTACCCTTACTTTTGTGTGCTATTCTCAATGTAAATTGTTTGTCAGTGTTATCCAATGTTGTATTTTTATGGTAGACAGATTAAAATCTTTTAATAAAGCCTTGTAATTAAGGCGAAACGTCAAGAATGACTAAAGAAAATTAGTAGTATATTAATGAACCTATCCCAAGAAAGTTACATAAATGAATATATATATATATATATATATTATATATGCAATGTTCTTTAATTATATTATATTATATTTATATATGAATATGAATTTATATGATGCTGAATTTTATTTGTAGCTGTCATCACAATTTGTGATAATAACTACACTATTGTGAAAATACCTTTATCTCTAAATATAACCTATAAAATTTTTAATGACAGCAGTTGTCAAATTAATATGCCCGGCTAAATGAATATTAAATTTTGTATTATGAAAGATAAATCAATACAACACCAATCAACTCACTCTTTTCTCAGGGAGGGATCAAAGATTTCAACTAATAATTCAAATTTGTAAATTTCCAAATAATATTCTAAATTACGTATCACACTATTCAAATCTACAGTAACTGTTTATCCAATACACTATAAGACAATTTAAACTATCTTATGACATATATGAATTTACTGTCAGGAGAATAACTAAATGTCACTTATTATACTAAATTTTCTATAGTATAAAAATTATCAAATATAATGAAAATGACTATGAAAAGAGAGCCAAAGAGATTTGGAATTCAAATTTATATAATATATTATCAAAATAACACTTACAAAAATTAAAACTCTTCAAAAATATCACAAACGCATAAACAAAGATAGAATTTTCTATCAAACCTTAATATTAAAAACAATCTATATTAGAAATTTCCTATCTAAATAATTTTAACCGAAAGTTTAGAATGTTTAAATTTATACTTGATATCTGTCAATGTAAAATACGTAAATTTTCTTGTAAATTGTCTGTTCCCAAAATTGTCTGCACTTGACGTAAAAATTTATATAAGTAACGTTACCATAATTTAATCATAAGATGCATCTATTTTCGAAATAATTTTGATCAAGGGCCTATTAATTATCGAGAATAATATATAATATGGACTGGACTCACCAAACTGGATACTAGAAGATCTCGTACGTATTCTAAAACGTATTTTTAGAATTTCCGGAACAAACGTTTCCAAATCAATAATTTAGAAAACGCAAAAAAACACTTGCACTTTAGCGGTAATTCTTTGTGAATAGTACACTTACTGGCTTTACAAAAGGCAAGATATGTTGAACTGATAACGATTATATAAATACCCTAATATTCAAAATTAAATTTGAGACAACTCTTATTATGATGTTGTCTCATGGGGATTTCAAATTCAACTAACTAAAATGTTTAAATAAATAATTCTCCTCTCCTTTGGTTACCAAGAATTCTTTTTTTTTTAAAAAATACAAATTTACGTTTTTATATACCAAGAGAGATTTTCATTATTTTATTTATAAGTGCCATTTGCTAATAGAGACATCTGTATTCTGCTTTTTCAAATCGTTTTAAAATCTATCTGTCATTAAGTCTATTCTGCAGTAATGTCATATGAAATTGAAATGTCAAATTTTATTGGTATATTGAACCTTTCAAATTATTGATAATACAGTGTGTATCACTAGTATTACATGTACATATGCATATTTTCTTTATTTCAATGTTTTCTATAGAATTTAGATAGAGGATATGTATTAATATATATTAAATATGATTGTATTTTAATATTATAATATGTTTTATTTATTTATGATGTTGTTTATTTATTTATGAAATTGTTTGAATACTATAATTTATTTGTTTCACGTTTGGGAGATAAATTGTATATGATTGGACTTTATATATATGAGAATTATTATTTTAGTTGTGAATTTAAATTGAATATTAAATGTATTAATATTTGTTACTATTGAAATATTACACTCTTGGGCTAGCTAATATATATATATATATATATATATATATATATATATATATATATATATATATATATATATATTTTACCTTTAATTCCTCCTATTCATTAGGCTATTAATTATCATGTGGTTTCATTTAATTCCTAAATTTTATTACCTCGGCTGCTCTTATTTATACTCTTTAACTCAGTAGGGTTCTGGGCATATCATAATAAAATCAACATTACTCATCAATGTAATTTATTTTATGTTATTTATGAAAAGATAAAAAAAATTTGAAACACTGAAATATTACTTATATGTATAAAATATAGTTGGCGCTTCATTATATTTATTTGAAAAGAAAGAACACCTGCGTTTAAAGTTGTTCAACTATTTGTAACTTTTTTCTTCTTGTTCTTATAAATAGGATTATTGGAAATATTTAAAAACTACTTTAGTTTTATTCGGTTCGTGACATGGAAAGGATATTTGAAATATTTATCTCCTTAATTTCAATCTTTTTAAAAAGTTATTTTAACGTATTATAACAATTGTGCATGTGATAAAAAGAACTGAAATTAGTTATGGTTTGTTGTTTCGTGGAAAGTTTTATGTATATGTAACTGGAGAAAATTCAACATGACAGAAATTAATACATATATCTACAAATTAGATGATGGTAAGTTGTTTTTACGTTTCCTGGTTCATTATATTCATTTTAAAACTTTTATTACCAGGTGTTATGATTTAAATTTCACTTTTTTATTATTTGGTACCAAATATTACTAATTAAAACACACCACAGACCTTGTTCTTTTCGCCAAACGACGCCTTCAGTTGTGTCCATCCATGACGCTTTCCCGCTTCAGGTGGCAATCTCCCTTCTTATTATTATCGGGTGATAACTATATTACTTGGCTTGACTTTGTTTCAACACAGATTTGTCTTTACACTTATTTTAATTATAATTTACTTTTTTATATTTCTTATTTGTATGTATTTACACTTATTACTTGTAAATTTTATAACAAAGAACTGGATCACATTCAATTTACCTCTTGCTTCTTTAGTTGCCAACGCTTAACTGCCTATCGCGAGTCTTTTTTTCCGCCAAAACCCTTTCTATAGTTTATAACTGGAAGCTGGCAATGTTCTAGAAAAATCTTTGATTATTGTTCACCTGTCACTTTGTTTATTAATGTTTTTTTGTTTTTCTGACTTAAACTTGTTATAAAATATTGTTTTTTATTCACTATAACCTTATCGTCATTGATTTAATTCACTAACATCACATTACTATTGTTTTTGCATGTTATTGATTATTTGAGATCTTCCGATTGGTCAATGCAAATATATCATTTTTATACTTCCTACAACCTAAATATTTACATAATATGCATGGATACAGTTCATTTCTTATTTTGTTTTATATTATTACATCGATACACATAAATTAGGTCGGCAATCATTTATTTTTATTCTTATATTTCATATTCAATTACATTTTATGTTGGTATACTTGTCTCAAATGTTATATTTCGTATTGGTTTTTGACATTTCCTGTAATTACAGTTTTCTACTTATATTATTATGTTTCCTATTAACTTCTATGATTAAATATTAACTAACATATCTTATATATATTTTTACTAATTCTAAATGTCATTTATTGATCAATCATCGTAGCATTGTTGATTTTATTATTACCATCATATTTATTCTTTAAATATAAGCAGATGCTTTGGGTGTCTAAAATTCCGCGTGGCGTTACGTTATTTTATTGATCTTCGTTTGCTTGTTAAGTTCTGTCTATGGTTGTTTTTTGAAATACAGAATTATTTTAAAACTGTTTTATGAATAGTTGTTTATGAATTCTTTTTATTTTTATTTATTTTCTCTATGATTATGCCCATTGATTGTAATTAATTATGTTGTTATATAGATATTTTATTAAATTTGGTACTTTATTTACAAATTATCTTGATTGATAGATATTATTACTTTATCCTTTATTGGGATTCTATGCATGTTATATGCTCGTTCTATCTACAACAATATATATATATATATATATATATATATATATATATATATATATAATAATACAAATCCCTATGTATACCTTACAATATAAAAATAGAAAGCATGAACAACTATATATTTTAAATGGTTAAAAATTATACCAGATTCTATAACATACTTTAGAATTCGTTTTGCATATAAAAACAATGCTGAATAATTCCATTTAGTAAAGAATGTAATCCTAAACCAAACTTATAAAGCAATGCAAAAAGGAATTAATTACAAATTTTGTAATATTTGTAATTTTGTATTAGGGATATAAGGTTTTTAAGTTTCATTTCACGATTTGCGATTTTAATTGTTTAATATAAACGCACTCTTGTATAACGAGATAAGAAATAACTAGAAGGAACATTTTTTACAAGGATGCGTAAATGATACATTTTCAAAAAGATCTGTAACTGGTAACCGGTAACATATTCAGCAAAATTCAGGCTAGGTACATTGAGCCCACCAAATGGAAAATTTGTATTGCTTACATAGGTTTTTGTCTGAGAAAGAATTGTTGTTTCTTTTCTTAAGGTATTTCGTTAATTAACAGCAATACATATGTCGCAGGAATGTTGCTGCATACATTTTTTTAATAAATAACCAGTAACGTAAACTAACGCGTTGCCATCGGTACTGTTAAGATTCCTGTAATCAGTTGTAAGGACTTATAAGGATTTGATGGTTCTATTGACAGTAAAATGAGATCTTTACAGTTTTCTACCAAGTCTGGAGTAATATTTAACAACAATTAATTAATGTCATTAATGCAGTTGGCGTCGTCAACATGGTCAAGATACTTCAGAGTAAACAACTTTTTGAATGCTCTAGAAAACTGTATATGCGTAGGGTTTATTGAATTACCATAACTTGCCCAAAAAAGTTTTCAAGATAGCCTTGGTTTAAATTTCTTGTCAGTAAAAATGTGTAGCCATTTGATTTTAATATACCCCAAAGAGCTTTAACTGATTTTAATGTAAGCTGCCACCCAAATATAAATTTCATTTTATTAGTTAATTTTTTTCCTTCACTGTTAACCACACTCAAATTTTTCGGTAAAGTTTTAAATTCTTCGCTTAGCTGAAACTGTTGTTGGGTACCCATGAATGCATTAAAATTATTTAAATGGCACGAATTTTATAAATCGAAAACATCATTCATTGTTTTAATGAATTTAGTAGTTACTTTGGCATCTGCAGGCAAAACTTCAAAATCAATGTAAGTGTTAAGAATAACTGCAACAGAATGACTAAAAAACTGAAAAATATTTGGAAACTTATTATGCTCCTCAGTTAATTTTGGGCAACGTCCAAATTCCTTTTTTTCATAATTGTAAAATGTATCCAAATACATTTTATTGGTAGTACCTTCCGGTAATTCAAACCAGTGAAAAAAAATTGTTCCTAGTAGATTTAAGTAAGTGTGGCACATCAAAAAAGTAAACAAGCTTGATATTATCTACGTAAAAAAATATTGTCTGTGCTCATTTTAAGGCCGCTTTTAACTAATTTTTGGAAGTTAGAAACCTGATCAGACCATACCAACACATTTAGACTGATATCACGTAACTTTCTAACTATTTTAAAGAAAATGTCTTTCATTTCATTTGAAGACGCCGTTGATTTATAAATGAAGTAGGCAAGCGGTTGTTTCCAGTTGCTTGATACACCCTGTGCCATAACAACGAATGCACTAGTTGTTGGTTGGGATTCGTTGTCTGATGAAAGTGATTCTTGGAAGCCTACTATTTTATCCTTCGATAAATCCTAAAATAAATGAGTTTCCAATGACATCTCATCAAGGCAAATAATGCAATCTTTATTTTTACCACTTAATAGTCGAGACCTAAGATCAATAAGACGAAAAATAAATTCGTTAAAGCCTGGGTTTACTACACAACGACGGGTAAAACAGTTGACGGTGCTTTTGGAAGGTAACCGATACAAAGTAGAAAATTTTTTGTAGGCTTTAGGTCCTAAAAAGTAAACGCTCAATGCAAACTTCTTAAAATCGTCTGTGTACCTACAACCTTTAGGTGATTTATTTAATCAACTTCTCTGAGTAGTTAGTTTCTTGAATATTGAGCAGGCAAAGTAGATTTTTTCAAACACTTTATCTCCTCTCTCAACACTTTTTTTCGAGGAGTATTGACCGTTAGCGTCATTGAGGTCTGTAAATATTGATCTAAAACAAATCAAAAATTCTATAAAGGATAAAAGTTTCGCCACTACGTTTAAATGAGTTTTATTAACCACGAAATCATAATAGACATAAAAATAAAAGATATTTATTTAAAATCATTCATAGCGTAGCTGTTAGAAATGTATCTAGCTATAAAAAACATTAAATACCTCTGGCAACCACAGAAGCTTGAATAGAAACAACGTCCCACTTTTAACATTTTCTGAAAAAAAACGCCTTCTGTTTGAACATAAACATCTTGATATGTCATATCGTCTGAAGAATAAAATTGCTATAGTATATACCTAACCTACATATATCTATTTTATTCAAAACACACCATCGTTAAGTATAATTATATACCTTCATTGGAAAGCATTGTCTCAAAATCGGTGTGAACTGCGACTTCTTTTAAAGTTGTACCGTCGTCTAAAAAATTTGAAAATTATTTGAAATACCTACTAAAAATATAACAGACATAATTCTATTATCAGAAGTATTGTTTAGGTACCAAACATTTTGGGAACTTACTATTTTTTTGCAAATTCAAGGACTGCATTATATTGCAGATTTGTTCTGCTACTACTGCACATATAATATTATTGGGAAATTTGTCAAGCAGACTCTTAATGTTTTGTTGCATTGTTCTGCCTCCAAGTTGGCATACCTGTGACAATCAACAAAACCTAAGGCCTGTTTCCAACGTTGACATCTGAAAAGATATATTGGTAATATTTTATTTTGAAACAATAACATCTACTACACTGCTTTTTATAACAAAATTACTAATATCCTTTGCTAAATAATATTGTAAAATTTACCTAGCTTAGTATCATCCTTGGGAAATCTGAAGGAAGATATTTTTGCCCCATCTTTACTCCTACAACCGTCCATTCAACATATTCGTGGCGTTTTCTTTTTAATAAATATCCCGTAATAATAATTAAATAATTCACTGAAAAGACAGTCCACCCGGTATACTATCAACTCCGCTCTTACCTTCAACTACAAAAGACACACGGTATCCTGTCTATCGCTCGATTCGGAGCTTCAGGATACCGAAAAAGAGTAGCATCGGAGACCGAGTGAGATAGACATCGCGCTGGGAGGAGCTTGGAGTGAACCCACTATTCTTGTTTATGTACGGTGGTTATATACAGTGTCAAACAGCCAAATGGAATAAAAATGGAATAAATTCGATAACGAATAAATGAGAGCGTGTTGGGAAAAACGCTTGGACACGACGATTTGTATTTTTAGATGCGCATTTTTTTCAAAAAAAAAATAATAATATAGGGTGTGTCATGAGACAGTGACCGATTCCAACTTTCTTATTTTAAATACGACCCCCTGTATATTATTGGTTTTTTGGATTCTTCAGAAAATTCTAGACACAATTCATGTACAATATCCCATACCTATCTTCAACTGTTTCGGAAATATTAAGTGTTTTCAGATGTATTACAAAAATTAACATTAACAAAAGATTATTTTATTTCACAAATTCACTACATTACACTCAATACTTATTTCCCATTTAGCTCTCAATATTGAGAAAATAAGCAAAAACCATTAATGCGTTCCTTTTTTCTGATATGAAATAAAAAAAATACAAAAACAGTTTTCTTTATTTTCGTATAAAACTCATAGCCTTAGCAACTTGTTGTCTGTGTGCATGACAGTAGTGATCAGTGTCAGTGCTACTGTTTGAATTTCGTTAACTGTACGTAATAATATCAGAAAAATGGTTCATTCAACAGAAATGCACAAAATAACCATTCTACAAATGATTGGTTATGGAGATAACACACGGACACAAACGGAAGTTTCTCGCTTATTTCACGAAAAATTTCCAAATTTACCGCCTATATCCCAAGGAACAATTAGCAAAATAGAAAAACAGTTTCGCGAGCTTGGTCATGTAAGACAGTCAAAAAAAGTAGTTGCCAACGAACTAAGCGATGATACGAAATTGGATGTTATGCTTGAGTTTCAAGAAAACTCACATAATTTTGGTCGAAAATCAGCCTCACTGTTCAACATTAGCCACACATCAAATTTTCGAATATTAAAGGAAAGTAAAATGCATCCCTATAAAATGATACCAATTCAGAAGCTAATGGAAGACGTTTTCGATAGGAGAACGTATATTTGTGAACAAATGATGGAAATGTTAGATAACAATATGATCCAATTAGAAGATGTTTTGTTTTCTGATGAGAGCACATTTACACTTCACGGTCATTTAATTGTCAATATTGCCGCTATTGGTCTAATGAGAATCCTCACTGGATGAGAGAGGAACGTACGCAATATCCTGAAAAAGTTAATGTTTGGGCAGGAATTGTTGGAAATCATATCGTAGGTCCCTTTATCATTGATGGCAACTTGAATGGAGATAAATATTTAGAACTGCTCCAAAATAATGTCGTGCCAACTTTGACAAACTTATATCCTGATCCAGCAAACCCACAAGTTCCTGCCAATATACTATGGTTTCAGTAAGATGGAGCACCGCCCCATTACCAAATCAATGTCCGGCAGTACCTGAACCAAAATTTTCCAAATCGGTGGATAGGGAGGCGCGGATCGATAGAATGGCCAGCACGATCTCCTGATCTGACGCCATTAGACTTCTTTTTGTGGGGATATGTCAAAAGTATTGTATACCAAACTAAACCAATCAACTTAGATGACTTAAAAAGACGAATCACGCTTGCGATTAGATCAGTCACGCCTGAGATGTTGAGTAACGTTAGAAGACATTTCTATACCAGATTAGCATGTTGCCAAGACGTTCGCGGCGAACATTTTGAACATCGAACATCTCTTACATTGAAATTAATGTTTTTTTGTTTTTATACATTATTTGTGAAATAAAATAATTTTCTTTTTTTAATGTTAATTTTGTAATACATCTGAAAACGTTTAATATTTCCGAAACAGTTGAAGATAGGTATGTACATGAATTATGTTTAGCATTTTCCGAAGAATCCAAAATACTAATAATATACAGGGGGTTGTATTTAAAATAAGAAAGTTGGTATCGGCCACTGTCCACCCATTTGTGTCCGTGTGTTATCTCCATAACCAATCATTTGTAGAATGGTTATTTTGTGCATTTCTGTTGAATGAACCATTTTTCTGATATTATTACGTACAGTTAACGAAATTCAACCGACAATAGCACTGACACTGATCACTACTGTCATGCACACAGACAACAAGTTGCTAAGGCTATGAGTTTTATACGAAAATAAACAAAACTGTTTTTGTATTTTTTTTATTTCATATCAGAAAAAAGGAACGCATTAATGGTTTTTGCTTATTTTCTCAATATTGAGAGCTAAATGGGAAATAAGTATTGAGTGTAATGTAGTGAATTTGTGAAATAAAATAATTTTCTTTTTTTAATGTTAATTTTTGTAATACATCTGAAAACACTTAATATTTCCGAAACAGTTGAAGATAGGTATGGGACATTGTACATGAATTATGTCTAGAATTTTCTGAAGAATCCAAAAAACCAATAATATACAGGGGGTCGTATTTAAAATAAGAAAGTTGGTATCGGCCACTGTCTCATGACACACCCTATATAATTATTTTTTTTTGAAAAAAATGCGCATCTAAAAATACAAATCGTCGTGTCCAATCGTTTTTCCCAACACGCTCTCATTTATTCGTTATCGAATTTATTCCATTTGGCTGTCCTACACTGTATACTTATACTTTTTTTTTAAATCCTTAACATTATTTGTGTGTTTTTCAACGTACAAAAAGTGTCAATTTTTAGGATTTATGACAAGTGTTTGAAATATGGGCCACCCTATAAAAGTAACAAAAATTCATATTAAATCCTAAAAATATATGAAAGAATGAATGAAACTTTTTTGTAAAAGTTGCAAATATATTCGCCGCGTTCAGTGTCCGTACAAGCGACATATGACACATAAAACAACACACCCACAACTCGCCCTTAACGTCATTAGAGAAAAGTCCTTCACAATAAATGCACGTTGCATCTTCATTTTCAGGACGGGTTCCGAATTCTTCCATGTCATTATTTTCAGCGTTAGACGATTCAACAGACATCTTCCGTTTTTGAGTTATTGATTGGGCTTTCGGTTTCCTTTTGCACTATTTCCAATTTTTTCGCGTTTGTACAAAACGAAGTTATTATTTCAGACTTAGAAGACTTTCACCCACGATTAGCTACTTTCCTTTGTATGTGAGGGACCGAGGAAATGGTAATGAGCGACACAAACCTGGGTGATTTTAACGGTCCAGAAGGAGTATGGGAGAGAATACGCTTTGGAGCATCCAGGCTGTATATTGGTATTTTCGTGAGACGTAGGAAGGTCAGCAGATTTTAAGTTGCTGGACTAGACACAGGAGAGTTTGAGACGTATAGCTGTCGTTTAATAATTCCTTAGAATTGCTGCATCTTTTAACTGCTTCAGCTTCTTCAGTAATAATATCAGTATAACAAAACATATCGTCGGTCTAAGATGCAAATGGCCTAAGTCCACTTTTGGGTCAAATTCTGTTTTTGGTGACATCTGACGACCGGTAGTCAAACCTACCACCTGTTAGTTTCCTAAGTCCATATAAAAAATTTTCGCGCCATAAATGCTTTAAACGCAATTTGCTGAAGTCCAACGTGTCTAAAACAAAGAACGAATTTTGCCGAAGTCCCAGTTACAGTGTATAATTTACTGGTAAACAGTGTAGTAAAAAAACGTGGCGTTATATTTTGTGCTTTTTTGAGGAATTTGGGAACAAGAACGTAAGTAAATACTTTCTATATATTAATTGAAATGTTGTTGAGTAAACGGTACATAAATTTTATTAATTTGTGAAAAAATATAAACAGAATAAAGCTATTTTGATTAGGTATGGAGTTGGGCCAATTTCTCATTCAAATTACTGCTGCTAGGTTAATGTCTTAGGCAATTTTCTTAGAATAGTGTAGTGATGTATTTTAATTTTCTTAGTAAAGCATATAATTTTAACACTAAAAATGAACTTTTTATGGATTGATTTCGACTTTCTCGGCGCAAGGAAAAGTATTGTAAATGCAGTAACATGGCAACATTTTTTTTATATTAGGCCGGGAAAGTTTTGGGTGACACATACGATTTTTTAGGTTTTGGCTTTTAACGGATTACTTTATTTTTTTTCAGAATGAATTATAGTGGGCGAATCTCGAAAATAATAAGCTTGCTAAATTCTAAGAAACAAGAAGTTAATACTTCGTCAGTACCTTCAGTTGATGATCAGGATCAAGAAGGTTCGCTTCCTAGGGAGATGGATTTCGAAACTATACCAAATAGTGATGAGCAATTACTTGAAATGGCCGACAGAACACTTTTGGAAGTACAGAAAAATTTGGAGAAAGTTGATCCATTCGAGGATCCATTACCAAGTTGCAGTAAAGGAGTGCCAAACAAAACTAGAGATGTCTCAGAGGGTGTCTCCTTTTGCCTCACTGAAAGTAATTTTTCTACAACAGAGTTACATTTTCAAAATGACTACGAAAAATCTGGGAGTGAAGAAGAAGAAGACAATTCTAAAGATCAGACATACATTCAAGATGAAAATGAAACCGATTCATCTAGTGATGATACGATTGAAAATGTCCTGCCACAGGAAGCTCCATTACAGAATCCTAATCTTGGCGAGAATGGAATACCCGAACTTGTAAGTAGGAGCCGAAAAAAAAGACGGCACATGAATCAAAGTGAATGGATAAAAAATTCTGAAAAATTGAAGAGGCAATCTGGACAGCAGTACTTTGGAAAGCGTAAATTAGAAGGTGAATGGAATTATCATATTATAAAGAAACCCAAAACTATGAAAGCCAGCTGCAAATGTAATAATAAAAAAGCTGGACCAAAGTGCGAAGATGTCTTGGAAGAAGAAAGAACTAAACTGTTTGAAAAGTTTTGGAAGCTTTCATGGACTGAAAAGCAACTATACGTCAGAACTTTGGTTGAAAAGAATCCAGTTAAAAGGATTAGAAACAGAAAAGTAGAAAATCAGTCAAGGAGAGAATTTTCATATTCTTATTACCTAGATACATCAAAATGCAGGATAAGAGTTTGTAAGACGATGCTCTGTCATACTTTTAGCATTTCCGAAAGAACTATTGGAAACTGGCTTCATGAGAAATGTAAGAATCTTGCATTGACTAATGACGACAGGAGAAATATTGTAAACCTAAGACAAGCAAAAATAAACCAAGATAAGGAAAACTTAAAGATGTTCTTTGAAAGTTTACCAAAAGTAGAGTCCCACTACTGTCGCAAATCGACAAGCAAACTTTATTTAGAACCTGCCTGGAGCTCAAAATTGGAACTGTACAGGCTTTACAAAGATGAATGGTGCACTAGAAATAATTTACGGCCCATGTCTAGTGCTTCATTTGCAAATATGATGGACGATCAGAACATAGCGCTATTTGCTCCAAAAAAAGACGAATGTGTTGCCCATAAAACCGGAAATCTAAGCGATCAAGATTATCAACAACACCAGTTAAAAAAAGAAGAAGCTCGCCACGAAAAAGATTCCGATAAAAATAGCCCAGATAATTGTGATGTTTATACAATGGATATGCAGTATGTGTTGTTATGTCCAAAATCAAACGTTTCTCTCCTTTACTATAAAACAAAGTTGATAGTCCACAATTTTACAATTTTCAACCTAAAGACAAAAGATGGGTATTGTTATCTATGGCATGAAGGCAACGCTGGCCTTACAGCCAATACATTTGCTTCAATACTGAACAGTTTTTTCAGAAACCATGTAAATGAAGGGGTAAATAAGGTCATTCTGTATAGTGACGGTTGTACTGCTCAAAACCGAAATGCATTACTCTCAAGTGTCCTTTCAAAATTATCTGAAGTAATGCAAATCACCATCGAGCAAAAATATCTGGAGAAAGGGCACACACAAATGGAATGCGATTCAATGCATTCCGCAATTGAGAGAAAATTAAGGAAAAAAATTATTAATGTCCCAGCGGACTATGTTGACGTGTGTGAGTCAGCACGTTTACATCCAAAGCCATATTTAGTAGAATATCTGGATCATATTTTTTTTTAAATTTTGAACCCATGCAAGTCATTAATTCAATAAGGCCTGGTAGAACTTCAAATGACCCGACTGTAACTGACATCAGGGGTCTTAGGTACAACACCGATGGGTCAATAATGTTTAAACTTCGTCATCCCGAGGAATGGTCGCCACTACCATGTCGCCTTAATAAAAAGGTTGCAATTCCTTTCGATAAACTGCCTAAACTTTACAAAAGTCCTATACTAATCAAGAAGGATAAATATCAGCACCTGATGGATATAAAAATGTCTTTAAAGCAAGACTATCATGGCTTTTATGATAGCTTGGTGCATTTATAACAAGGATGGGTATTCTTTTATACCTATTTGAATATCTACCTGATTCTACCTATATTTCGTTGTCATTATTTTTGTAATAAATTTTCAGTTTCTAACAAATTGTAGTTTCAATTTCTCGGTAACAGAAATTTGCCGAAGTCCATAATTATAAGAATGGGAACATCGCAAATAGCCTATGTCCGTTTTTTCGAAGAAAAAAGAAAAAATTACTAGAAACTATTAAATATTTACAGTTTACCATAAAATAAAATCATAAATGCGAAAAAAATATATATTTTTTTATTTATTATTGATCAGCTACATTTTTTGCCTCTCCTGTAAAATTTTCATTTTGTGAGTTAGGCCATTTGCATCTTAGACCGACGATATGCCTATTAAAGGGATAGATTCCTTTCACTCGAAAACCATTGATCGTAATTTGTGTGGTCTGTGATTCTTGAAATGCTTTTCCCAATAACTCTACCTATTTCAAAAACTGAAACATAACGCAGGCTAACACTTATCCAATTTCTTATTTCTTCGCTATACTAGTCCTTAAACGGACCCATCAAACTTTTATCTAAGGGCTGCAACTTATACGTAGAATGAGGTGGTAGTGACACTATTGAAATGTGATTATCCCTGGCTAAGCTAATAATTTCCAAATTGCGAGCTATAATGTCCGTCCAATATTAACAAAACATGATCGATCATATTTAGATGGTTTAAGAAACTGTATAAAATGATGAAACCACTTTGTGAATAATTTTTGTTGAATCCATCCACTGGGATGTACGTCATCAATTGTTCCTGGGGGAGCTCAACGAATTAACAGGTCACATCTATTTTTCCGGGGAAATATTAATAATGGTGGTATAACTTGTACTCCGGTGCTCATACAGGCAACGAATGTCACAAGTGATCCTCGTTCTGCTGAATTGATAGCAACAATCTGTCGTTTACCTTTATGACTTTGCTTTGTACTATAAATAAACCAGTCTCATCTACGTTAAATATTCTGTGTGGTGAGAAATTGTAATTATTGTACTCGTGTTCCAGATTATCGTTAAATCGTGATGCGTTTTCGGTGTAAAACCAAGAGTTCTTGCAAAAGGCGTACCTGTTGGCTTTCTTAGCGAAAGTATTTCCTTATGACGAAGTAAAAATTCATCGAGCCAGCTTCTTCCTGCAATTTCTTTTCTAAAGGTATTATTCTTACCATTTTCTTTAGCTAGTTTATACGCCATAATTCGAATGTCTCGTCTGGTGAGACCATGAAATTTTGCCTCCATTGTGAGAATATAGTTAACAAGTTAATTTTCAAATTATTCACCTAATACTATTCTTTTTCCAAGAGTAGTTCCTGTTATGTATTCAGGATCTCCATTAACTTTCAACAACCTTTGTAAAGTAGGTTGAAACGCGATAAACTGCGTTTCTGTTAAAATACTTAGCACCGGTAAGGTAGACACATCCTAAAACATTTTTACATAGCGGAGTTGATTTTGGATCTATGAATTGAGAATTCACTCTCAGTTTGTGTACGCTTTCTCTCCCAGAGACTTTATTATTGTCAAGTAATTTTTGATGCCTCTGTTTTGGATATTAAATGTATTTAATATTGCAACGAAGCTCAAAAAGCTCTTTTCCATCGAGCAACATTATTGATAGATTCTAAATAAATTTAGTTCCTCCCGTTTTCGATTTAAAAAGTGCATTCAATTGAATGGTAAGTTTATATATCGTTAAATCTATTTTAATAATTCGTTTCCTTCAGTATCTCGCTTGTATATCTTTTGTATTGGTTTTTTACTAGTGTTGGAAAGTTCTAGTAGGTACGAAGAACGCTTTTTCTGTTTTTTGTGTTTTTATTTTATAGTTTATCAGAAGTGATTTCTTTCTACTTAAGGAATTTCTACCAATCTAACTTTATAGTTAGAAGTTTACAATAATTATTTCATTTATACATTCGTTTCTTTACATAGAATTTAATTTTTCACTTTTAATTAAATATCTCATTTGCATAAAAGTGCTTGAATGAAATTCTGTTTAATTTATTGTTCAATTATCGTTCATATAGTGAAATACAGGATGATTCTTTAAATGTATGAACCACGTATTTAAATATTTGTCTACGCTTGAATTCCTGCATTACATTTTAGAATTCCTGCAATTTACTAAATTATACTTTTATTAGTTTCTTACACAATTGTAATTTTTAGCACTTTACGGTAGATTAAAATTGCCAGATAAACTTTATGGTGATTCAACTTTCCATTTCATATAACCGTATGCTGTACTGGTTAACTTCCTGTTCCCAAGGGAAGACTGTGAACACCAGCGAGCAGGAAATTTGAGGAAAGTAACAGTTAACACATACTGAATAGTTTGAATTGCTTTTCCATCGTCATTTCATTCTAACTTATATTATGGGTTTTTTTTCCTTATTGCAATTTATTCTAACTCCAGTTAATTTTTCCATTTCAACTTTTTAACCATTAACTTTGATTATATTTTGTAGTTTTTGCTTATTGTAATTTATTTCAACTCTAGTTAAGTTTTTATTCCAGTTTATTGAAATTTATTTCAACTCTAGTTAAGTTTTTATTTCAATTTAGATAAAACTTATTTGTTAAACGTATTTTTACTGTTATGAAATCATATTTGTAAATTCAATAACGTAGTTCGTATTTATATTCCTTCCAACCCTCTTCACAAGTTTATTGATGTTGATGTGTACCAACTAAACAAGCTGATAATATTCTAGGTGACGCTCACTTATCGTATCTTGTCTAACTTAATTTTTTCCCTTTCTCTACAAAAACGTATCTTCGGGATTACAAAAGGTTTTAGCATTTGTAATAAATCAAAGTAGTATTACGCGCGAACCGGTAAGATCTACTCCTAGATTATTATTTAGCTGGTAAAAGAATCCCCCCCGAGATGCTCTGTAACTGAGTAGCCGCTACGAAAAAGTTAGTAACAGAACAACAGGTTACAAAGTAAAAGTTTTGTGGTTGCTAGATCTTGGTACACTAAATATTGTTGCAGTCTACAAGTTAATGTGTTTTCTTTAACAGAAATAATTGCTTTAGTCATATTCTTGGGATCCCACTGCTTTCTTATATTACTTTTCCGCCCAACCTATCTTATGCGAGAAAAGTAATGGTTTACCCACAAAAAAGTTGAAATTTTGAAAAAAAAATTTTGAGTTATTTTCACGTTTTCCATCCAGAACAACACGAAAAAATGGTTCTTAGAAAAAAAATCCTGTGCGTATGTCGTCGTCATCGTCGTTGTCGTCGGCCACTTTTCGTTACATGTCTTGTTAGCACGATACAGCCACCGGAGTGCAAGAAATTACCAATTTTATCATTGAATATTGTTCAGGACATCTCACAGATGAACCCTAATGATTATCCACTCACAATAGCCAGTACAACGGATGCTATGGTACTTGAAGTACGACTTTTTGGTAATTTTTTGAGAAATTTCAGTTTGTTAGCACGATACAGCCTCTGGAGTGCAAAAAGTCACCAATTTTATGATAGAATATTATTCAGAATATCTCACAGATGAACCCTATTAATATTGAGCTCACCACAGCCAGTACAACAGGTGCTATAGTACTTTAAGTACGATATTTTTGTCATTTTTGGAGAAATTTCAGTTTGTTAGCACGATACAGCCTCTGGAGTATATACAAGTGACCGATTTTATAATTGGATATTATTCAGGCCGTCTCAAAAATGAACCCTATTGAGATTCAGCTGACTAAAGCCAGAACAACGAGTGCTATGGTACTTGAGGTACCAAATTTTTGCCATTTTTGGAGAATTTTCAATTTGTTAGCACGATACAGCGTCCAGCGTGTATACAAGTGACCCATTTTATTATTGAATATTGTTCAGGGTGTCTTATAAATGAACCTTATTGATTTTTAGCGTACCAGAGCTTGTACAAGGGGTGCTATAGTATCTGAAGTGTCACATTTTTGTCCTTTTTGGAGAAATTTCGGGTTTAGTACGATACAGCCTCCGGAGTGTATACAAGTGGCCAATTTCATAATTGGATATTTTTCAAGATGTCTCACAGATGTATCCTATTGATTTCCATCTGACTATAGCGAGTACAGCGGGTCCTATAAATCCAAATATACTGCATTTTTGGTTACTTTTGGAGAAATTTCGGTTTGATAACTCGATACATATCCCGAAGTGTATACAAGTGACAATTTTATGATAGAATACTAATCAGGGCATCTCACAGATGCGGAAAACTTAGTTTTACCTTTAAACCAACCTATCTAATACGCGAGAAAAGTATTGGTTTACCCCAAAAAAAGTTGGAATTTCGAAATTTTTTTTTGAGTTATTTTTACGTATTCCAACAACAACAATACGATAAAACGGTTTTTAGAAAAAAAATCCTGTGTGTATGTCGTCGTCGTCGTTGTCGTCGGCCACTTTTCCTTACATGTCTTGTTAGCACTATACAGCCTCCGGAGAGCAATAAGCCACCAATTTTATGATGGTATATTGTTAAAGATATGTGACAGATGAACCCTATTGATATTCAGCTCACGAGAGCCAGTACAACGGGTGCTATGGTACTTGAAGTACGACATTTTGTAATTTTTTGAGAAATTTCAGTTTGTTAGCACGATACAGCCTCCGGAGTTGAACAACTCACCAATTTTATGATTGAATATTATTCAGGACATCTTACTGATGAACCCTATTGATTTTCAGCTCACCACAGCCAATACAGCAGGTGCTACAGTACTTTAAGTACGATATTTTTGTCATTATTGGAGAAGTTTCAGTTTGTTAGCACGATACAGCCTCCGGAGTATATACAAGTGACCAATTTTATGATTGGATATTATTCAGAGCGTCTCAAAGATGAATCCTATGGATTTTCAGCTCACGGCAGCCAGTACAACGGGTGATGTGGTACTGTAAGTACGACATTTTGTCATTTTTTAGAAATTTCAGTTTGTTAGCACGATACAGCCTCCGGAGTTCAACAAGTCACCAATTTTATGATTGGATATTATTCAGGACCTCTCACTGATGAACCCTATTGATTTTCAGCTTACGAGAGCCAATACAACAGGTGCTACAGTACTTTAAGTACGATATTTTTGTCATTTTTGGAGAAGTTTCAATTTGTTAGCACGATACAGCCTCCAGAGAGTATGCGATTGATCAATTTTATGATTGAATATTGTTCAAGTTGTCTCACAGATGTACCCTATTGATTTTCAGTTGACTAGAGCGAGTACAGTGGGTCCTATAAAACCAGATATCCTAAATGGTTATTTTTGGAGATATTTCGGTTTGTTAGCACGATACATCCCCCGAAGTGTAAACAAGTAACAATTTTATAATAGAATATTGTTCAGAACCACAGATGCGGAAAAGTTAGTTTTAATCTTTAAAACCGTTTATTTTTAAACAAATTTTGCCTTTTATCGGGGCATTTGGTACATAAAAAAATATTAGCGAAATTTTTTACAACCCTTTACTAAATGTGGTCCGAATATGGGCCAGGCTTATTTCGAACGAAAACATTGTCCATATTACAAAAATAATCTTAAATTTCTCTACATATAAAGTAAGAATTTAAATGGCATTTTGAACAAAACCTAGTAAGAAATCTTAAAGAGAAACATTTCTAGTACACACTTACAAATTTTTTACTTAAAAAATAAACAATTATCGACGAAAAGACAAAATGTTTATGTGCTTGAATAAATATTTCCAATCAACAGAATATCAATATGAGAACTGCTTCTCTACGCCATTTATATTTGAAAAGCTGAAGTTAGCGATTTCTTTGCAGATCAGTAGTGTACAGGTACTCGCTATTCGGACATTTTCCTGTACTCATTGGCTATAATCGATATATATGATTATGAATTTTCTGTGGGCACATATGTTTAAATATCAATGTGTTAGAAAGAAATAAATACATATAAATTCAGTGCAATATTCTTTTTCGTTAACAGGATATCATAAAGTGGAAAACGTGCAATATGTACATCTCCATAACGTCAATGTGTTACAAATTCTTTGTAGGTACTAACAGGATAACAGAAACAGTGTTGCCAACTTTCATGATATATTTATATTAATTGTAAAATGCATTGTTCTAACCCTGGAGTGAACGGGTGAAATATGAAACACAACGGGACGGGTTGGGTATGGTATACACGTAACCAATGATTGGTAATTTTTCGAAGTAAATATTTTTATTTACAATAAATTTAAGCTTCTAAGAACAAAACAAATCAATTTCTTATGAAAAGTAATCAAAAAACTTAAGAAAAAGTCATTACGGCAATAAATACAAACAATTACGCACTCTTATAAAACTAGGCTAAATCAAGATAAAACTACAAGTGAAACAAAAATTTACTTTCTTACGCAGTCAGGACAGCTTGGAGTAGAGTGTTCCATACAAATCATTTTTTTGTATAGACAACAGGAGTATCGGGTTTTTCGATTTCGAGATAATGCGCATCTTCGATAACTACAATTGGGATTGACAACTTCTGCTTGTACTAGACATACCATACGTTGCAGCTTTTAGTCTTGTATCTCTAGAAATGTGCTGATGATGTGTCCGCCTTTTTAGTTGTTCTTTCAAATATTCTCTTCTTAGTATTTTAGAGACACTTTGGTTCGAATTGTAGGCGTTATTAGGGGAGGCTGGGGTAATGTGAAATATCTAAGATAAAAAATTGTATAGCCTCATTATTAAAATGAAATTTGAAATTGTAATGAACTCACATTGTTCAGTGTACCTTGTACTATCATTATGAACTTACCAGACTTCATTTTTAAAACTTGCTTGTTAAAAAAAAATCTGAACACATGTCTGAAGTTCATATTGCCCCATGGGGTGGGGCAATATGGACCACAAAAAGGAAATTCAAAATTAAATCTTTATTTAGGTATAGAACATAAAAATAATGGTACTACCAACTTAAAAATACGAGTACTTGAAATATTAACATTCTGCACAAAATTCAGGGTCCAATCGTGCGCAGGCTTCATGAGCCCATCTTAAACATCCGCAGCAGCGCACCCAACCTTCTTCGGCCATTGATGTTGAGTACAACTCATTACAATAAAAACATTATGCATCATGGTCTCCCTCGTCTGCATCTTCATCTACAAATTTTTTTTCTGCTTTCCTTTATCTGATTTAGAAAGACTGTTCTTAGACTCTACTTTTTGTTTCTTTGGTTCATTTTCTTGATTATTAATTTTTCTTTTAACTGTTTCCTTTTTCTTTGCTTCTTTTTCCTCTTTTATTTTTAGTTCAGCTTCTAACTCCAATTTATAAGGACTAGATGTTAGTATTGCTGCTTTGCCCTTTTTATTTTTCCGTAATGGTTTATTATTTGATTTAGTAGTCTTTGGAAGTGGACGAATGTCGATAGGACTTTCTGACCCAAAACTACTTTTCCTTTGGTTTTATGTAGAGCGAAGACATGCTGATGCTGAAGGAACTTCTTTTTCCAGCTTAGATTGTATGGGCTGTGATAGAGTCGTGCCGGCAGTAGATATTGAAGCCGTTGCTTCTTTATCGTTACAATGTGAAGGATCGTTTGAAGTAGATTCTGTAGGAGGCGCTTCATCCAACTTACATTGTGTGAGCTTCGATAAGGTGCTCCCTGCAGTAAAGATTGGAGAAATTATTTCCTCCTTTTCAGATTGTGGCAGTTCGTTTGTCGCTAGATTTTTGTCAGTAACAGCAGACGGGGCAAAGTCTAAATCTGTGAAAATATTTGGATCATAGGGGACTAATCCACACTTTTTAAAAGCGTTAATAGCCATTAAGGGGGTTGCTGCTTGTAAGTACGCATCACCAAAAATTTTGGCGATCTGAAAGACCGTGACAACTCTGCCTGAATGATTATTCAAAAACTTTTCCAGAGCCATATCGTAGTAGCGTGCTAATGGGGCCATGAAACCGACATCTGTTGGCTGCATACGATCAGTGCTGTGGGGCGGCAAGCAAATAATATGTACATGTTTAGTTCTGGCTATATCAATCACATCAATATTTTTTGTGTGGCTACTATGCCCATCTAAAATTAGTAAGACGGGATCATCGTCGGTGGGTTTCACCTGTTGAACGAAATGCTTAAACCAGACTAAAAAATGTCGGTATTAATCCAGCCACTTTCACTGCATGCGAATATTATTCCAGGTGGTGCGCCATCTTGGAGTTCGACCTTCATCCTTTTCCTTGCAAAAATTAATTATGGTGGTACAAAGTTTCCTGATGACGACATACAAATAACTGCTGTGGTGGTTCCACTTCTATCTGCAGAGGTGAGACGGCCAACTTGCTTCCTTCCTTTTTTAGCTAATATTTTCCTGTTACATTTTGGAACAGTGCCTAGCCCGGTTTCATCACAATTGAATATTCTGGTTAATGCGATATTTTTAGAATCCAAAACGTTTTTGTATAGGTCAAAAAATTGCTTGACATTATGGCTTGACATTACGGCCCTTGCAGCAGAAGTCGACTCGGGGTTGCGCAACGAAATGTTTGGATGACGGTTACGAAATCCATAAGTCCAATCAAGGCCAGCTAGTCTTTTGGTGTTATTAAATGTATGCTCTATCTGATTTTTTTCTGCTAACTGAAAAGCAAGACAACGAAGGTCAAGCAATGTAATGCCAAAGAACCTGGTTTCCATATCCAGAATATAATTTTCCAATTCTTCCTCCTGTTATTTGGTAAACACAGGTTTATAAAACCCCAAACCTTTTTCGTTGGGTAAAATTCTTTTATTTTGTTCCTTACATCGTCGAATTAATGTTGCTTTTGGAATATTAAAACATTTACTTGCCTTCAAATAGCCCATTTGTCCGCTTTTAACTGCTTTAATAGTATTTTCCATTGCAACAAGTGACCATGTTTGTTTCTCCGTTTTTCGTCTATAATTACGGACCATCTTGACTAGGCACCTGAAAACAAGGAAAATAAAATTAGATATATAAAAATGTACTTGGGGTAATGGGGACCACTAACGGTTCAATTTGCCCCACATAGACAATAAATTGAACACGTGTAGTTTATATTCAATGTTTATAAAAAATCGTAACATTGCCGTTTGGCATATATTAAGCACACTCTAAACAACGTATGGAGACTAAAAAATAGATAAAAATACATTTACTTACCAAGTAATTCTGATATAAAGTCAACACTTTTGTTAGATCGACGCTTCCGCAAATCACGTTTTGGCTCTAAACTCTGATAAATAATCCTCTGCCAAGTTCTTACTGAGTATCGGTAGGACCCGTATGCACATAAGTAGAATCGAATCTGTTGCATTGCTGCCGCGTTATGAAAAAAACCTAGGTGGTTTACATTGCCCCCGTAGTCCACATTGCCCCAACCTCCCCTACTTTTGAATATCACGCACCCATTGATTGCACTAACATTGAGTAATCCATAAAAAATAGTCACATCGACCATCTTTTCGTGTTTCTGGGAACATTATACAGAGATGACAATTGGTCAACATAGTCTACCCCTGCCTTCGTTACATTATATAAAGTAATCACTGCGGGTTTATTAGCGTCCCCAGTGCAGGTACATCTTTCATCATCGAGATGTAGCGTAGAAAGTAATGGAATTATTTTGCTTCGTTCAACTTTATATGCTACTAATGTCATATCTTTTCTAAATGTAAGCATGCTGGTTTTTACAGGTCTTCGTAAAGTCAACAGTTCTCTGGAAATTTGTGTTTTATTTCTACGTATAGTGCCCACTAAAGTCAAGTTATATTCATCTAGTAGTAGTTGAGCCAGACGAATTTAATTAAACCAATTATCAACTGTTACATTTTTGCCTGATACATGGATTGGTTTTGTAATTCTTATTACGACGGCTGCAGCAGCATTGCTTTGATGAAAGAGTCCTTGGAGTTGTCTCCTGCATATACTTCCAAATTAACTGTGTAAAATGATCTTGCGTCAACTAAAGAGTATACATTTATTCCGTATTTGGCTGGCTTATTTGGTATGTACATTCTAAAAGAACAGCGGCCACGAAAAGCAAGCAACATTTCGTCAACAGTTGTGTATTCACCGGGGCGATAATGCTTTTGAAATGTATTATTTATATCTTCGAAAACTTCCCTAATAGGTGCTAAGTTATCCAATTTTTTTCTTTCTTCGCGTGTACCAATCTTATCGAAACGTAACCACCGTAACAAAGAACGAAATCGTCTTAGAGCCATTACCGCTGGAAATATGTCTAAACCAGTGCCAGCAGTAGCCCATAATTCGTAAATAGAAGTTCGACCCTGCTTATGGACACCGGCTAAATAAAGCAATCCTATCAAAGCGGATATCTCCACAACATCAGTCTTTTGCACATCACTTTTATCTCGGAATGAATCAGAAATATTTTCTATATAAATATTATAGAGAGAAAACGCTACTAACCCTCTCAGTGCTCGTTATATATATGCGAGTTGTCTCACGTGGTACAACCCGTGCTCGCCAGTCGACTAGCTTCGAGTCGAAGAAGGGGTGGATTCTTCAAAAAAATTATTAAGTTTTCAAAAAGGGTGACAGAGAAGTTTTGGCAAGCACCCAAGACTTCTTAAGTTAGCCCACAACTCCTCTTTGGGTTAACGACACTCACTACACACTCCAAAGGTTAAACTGATAGGTAAATTATCATAAGAAAATAAAAGTCAGCAAGTATCCCCTGATTGAAGTTTTAATCAATCACTTTCGAACAAAGGTCTCTTTTCAAAATATATATTACAATTTTACAACAACAATGTCCCAAATAATGTCTGAACTCAGCTGAAGGCTGTAGACTCAGAATGTAGTTAGGCTGAAGGCTAGAATCTACATAAATCTTAAATCGCAAACTAAATTATCAGTTATAACGAAGTCGCAGCTTAAATAAATAACTGACAAGCAGGTTCTATAAACTCTGAGCAGAGCTGAAGGCTTCAAACTCAGGGTGCAGAAGAGCTGAGGGCCCCAAACTACACCAATGTCTCAATTCTACAATTATAGAGAAACGACCAAATGGTTCATGTACAATTTCTCAAAATACAATGAAAATATATACCAAAATTACCAATGTCACAGTTACATGGGTTCACACTTCCGCAATTTAACAAATATGAATATAAATATAAATAAATGCATAGGCATAAAATTTAAATAGCAAACGAGCTTAGCGTTGCTAAAAGAAAATATAAATCGAAATTATATACGGCGCAAAATTATTTTCATAAACTCCACTAAATAACGCAGTACCCAGGTACGTACCGTAGTATCCTAGCGTTCAGAGCCAACAGCCCAATATTTTAAACTATAAGCGAATTATTACAATTTTAAATACGAAGTGCAAATAAATTTATAATAATTGCCGCAAAAAGAGAGAAATAAAAAACTTTACATGAAAAAATTATGAAATGTGACGGTTAAAGGTGAATGTACAAATGTAAGAAGAGTAAAGAAAGGAAAACTGTTCACTTATCCTGCTTCCGGACCCAGAACAGCAACTGAAGTCGCTCCAGAATATTCCAGCTCTCCTGGAACTGGTCTCACTGATCATCAAGCTTCAATCAGCGAATTTAATATCCACATAAAAAAACGCCTAAAATAGAGAAACGAATTAGCCTATACATAGGGTTTACATTTTACCCCGGTCAAATTTTCGACGTCCCCCCGTAATATCCTATTATACTGACTATATTAACATCACCCGAAATTCGCAAATGATCATACATCCTGACTTTTAACTGTATAAAAGCCATTTAAACTGAGATTAAAAACTATATGACTGGTTTTTTCCGCTTAGCAAAAAAGACTACGATATCAAAAAAATCCATAATATAAAAACACATCCCTGAATATTATACAACCCCCGTGATATATTCTTATTTCAAAAAATATATAAAACAATAACGAAAATGAACTAATAAGAATTTGTGAAATGTATCGAAACTATCTCATGAAATCCACATTACATACTCCAATAAAGTACGATTCAAAGCTAAAATTCCTACGTTAATATACCTATAGAACTGTTAATTCCGAGAAAGTAAATTCAACAATTTACCTTGTTAATGAACCCTACAAACTAACGCCGTCTACGGAAGTTTACCATGTGTTACCCAATTCCACCAATTCTACTGGAATCCTTGGTCATCGGCCCTTCCTAGACCAGTAGATTAACGGGTCAGAGCTGCCAGTTGTTGACTTAAGTCGTATTTTCTTCCCCTTTGTAGGAAATGTGAGGTTTTATCGTAAAATACGTTATGGCTCCCGGAGCACATGCAAAAATTTTTACATTAGAAATGTGTGTTTACACGTTGACGGCAAATGGAGGACTGAATTTTAACTTCGCACAGTTAGCGCTCTCTGAATTCTCTCCGTCGACAGGCTTGCCAATATTAAATCTCCGACAGCTCGGCGAATTTTCGCGTTACAATATTCGTAGAGTCTACAATTTTCTGCAACGTTTCCATGTTTCTAGTACACTTTTGCAATTTGCTTCCTGACTAACTACACCCGGAAGTTAACTTATCAAGTTATGTTTCCTGGTTCGACCTCTGCGGAAACGAATGTTTATTCCATTGAAACACATCTTTTTCAAAATATCTAAGATTATGATTCCCGTTCTCTGGACTACTTTGTGTCATATCATCTTCGAATCGGTCTCATGTGCACTGGATATTTCCATATCGCCGTCACTGCCAGATTCTTCGCCGGAATAAAATTCTTGGTCACTAGGAACTTCGTCATACATATCTTGCAAAAGGCGAATACTTTTTTCGGATGGGTCGTTTATTTTAACACCTACAAGTACAAAATAATAAGAAAAAATATAAATTTGGCTCACAAAAAAAACTTACGCAAAGGAACGGGACGTGTATCTCATACACCAAACTCTTAATAAGAAAAACTAACGAACTTTCTTCATTCACACGTGTTGATCGACTAAACTCAGGAGACTACTGCAAGCGCCAATGACCAGAGCCAAGCGCTCATGGAAATCTAACGAGAATTTTATGCACCGGTGTATCTCATACCCCACTCCAGGGTTACGAGAACAAGTTATATAACAAGCTTTTAATTATGATAATTCGAGAGGTTGTAAGAGATCAGGATAATTAATTCGATTTATTTGTTGAACATTTTATTGTAATGCTGGAAATTGTTCTAGTTTGCAAGCCGTTAAAACTTTTACTTTTTTCAGATTTGGCAACGTGAAAGTTGTCGCTGAACCTTTAGTTCGATTTTAGTATGTATAAATAAAAAAGGTTTTAGAGTTTTTACCTACGACGACCCCTGTAAGTAGTCAAAAACACACAGTCTGCAATCAATGCAAGACGTCTATTACGCACTACAAAACAAAACGCACGGCTGTAAAGTAAAACGCACGGCTTCCATAGCAACCACTTAGCAACTGTCAATAGACGTAGCCATTTTATTAAAAATTCATTATTTCGATATTAGACGTTGAATTTTATTCTATCTGTAAATGTTAGATAACGTTTATTAGATATGAGATTGCATTTAATACTAAGAGTTATTTGGAATTATATAATTGGTTCCGTTTCATTCAATCCGCATCTTTTAGCTGTCTGAATGTATCTCATATTAGTAAACAATTAGTATATTATACACCAAGCGACTAAAGTGGCCCATTTAATCCCACCTAAGCGATTAATGTCACTTTAGTTGAGAGGTGTATACGCTATTTTATGCAATTCCGGTACTTCTACATACATTTTTAATAAAAATTAATACTACTTAGGACGGACTTTTACGAAACTTGGCTGGGCATCGAGGGTGAACTTCTAAGATGCATCGAGGATGTACGTTTTTGCTTGTACTTTAAATACCTCAATAAGATTATGAACACAAGTACGAGTGGGTCGTAGGTAAAGTATAGTATATAACTCGTGTTCACGCACTCACGGAATTACGCACTCGCCGCTACGCGGCTTCGTGCGTAACATTTCCGTTCGTGCGTAAAATGCTTCTTACAATACACGTTACGTAATATACTATTACGTTTGTTTACAAATGAGAAACGAACTCTTTGTGTACACACAGTACAAATTGAAAAACGCTTTCGATATCAAACATAAAAATAGAGGATTCTAATGAAAGTACCTATTATTTTTAAATAGAAGTAATATTCTGATAGGTAATAAATAAAAAATAAAAATGAAATTTCTTAATTCTTCAATGAATTTAAATCAAATGTTAGAATAAACCCCCGTTTTGAGCTAACCAGTAACCGAGCCGGTTATAAAATTCTTGACGAACATGTGTGAGCATTTGAGGTGTTATTTCCATACAGGCTTGTAGAATTTGCTCCCTAACTTCATTCAGAGAACTGGCCCTGGTCTCCTGGAATCCATGAATTCTCGATTTCACATAACCCCAGAAAAATAAATCGTTGGGTGCCAAATATGGAGATCTAGCAGGCCATCTAAAGTTACCATTCGTGGAGATTATCCAATTGGGGAATTGTGTAATTAAAAAATGTATTGCTAATCGGTAATCATGTGATGCACAACCGTCCTGTTGGTACCAAATATAATTGGAGTTGGCACCTAATTGTATAAGGGCAGGAGTAATTTGATTTTGCAGTGTATTCAAATATTTTTGTCCGGTTAAATTGCCGTTATTAAAAAATGGTTCAATTAAATGTTCACCTAATATTCCAGCCCAAACTTTTGGGGATATTGAAATCTATTATTGTAGTGTTTGTGTAGGTTTGTCCTAATCCAATATCGCATAACGGATGAATTATGTGCACCGTGTATGGGAAAATTCGATTCATCTGAAAACAAAATATTTTTCGAAAAGCTTGCGTCCAATTGTATATTTTCCATAGCCACTTCACTGAATTCCATTGTACGAAATTGATCGTCTGGAAATATTTCATGGCTTTTTTTTAGTCTAAAACTACGATAGCCATTTTTTAATACAGTCCGAATCGTTTTCGGATCAACATCAAAATCCTTGGCTAAATGAGTGGACGACTGTAGAGGATAATTTTCCACGCTTGCACAGATTAAAATATTTCTTTCTTCTTTTTCGGGTTGGGTTCGACGATTTTGTGTACGCGGTCCATGTTTTGTAAGAGTGACACAACCATGCTCTTCAAAAATTTTTATAACCGTTCTAATTGGTTGGGTGTTTTCGAATGCCACATTAAACACATTTACTGCTACTTCTCGATAAGAATTATCCTGATAATACCATTTTACAATTTGCACTTTTTGGTGTATCTGCATACTCATTTTATAAGATTTACAAAGATCGTTACTCATTCGCAAACAAACAGATAGTGTCGTACCCAGACGTACAATTAAACATCCTCAAGAGGCGCACGCGCGATTCGTATAACCTAGTATCCTTATTTTAACTGTAATAATCTACGCTGACTTTTGATCGTCTATCTCACTATTGTGTCTCTCTAACACACTGGTAATGCCATGGAACCCTTATATTTTCCCGTTGACTATGAGATGATTATCGTTTTACGTTGAAATTTAATGAATAGTACTTTCTGTTATTAATAAAAAGGAATATTATATGGGCACTTACACTTCCAACGTGTATATTGAAACTGAAGAGAGGGGATAGATAAAAAGGATGAATTACGGCTGTAGACGAAATCGTTTTATCAGAAGCGTAGGAATTACAGGCGGTTTATCATTGAGATATTTGTAAATACATTAACAGTTGCAACGATATTTACTTCGCATGTTATGATACCCTGTTAAAGAAAATAGGTGATACACTGGACTCTATTGAAAACCTTATGTTGCCATATAATATTCTTAACACTGTATAGTACTCGTAGGTGGTATTTAAGGATTAAAGTGTGTCATCGTTAAATTTAAACCTAAGAACTTATCATACTAATCAATGGCAATGGCTATTGAACATATAGCAAACATTGTCCAACATAGAATTGAACTTCTGATTGTTTCTCCAATATGAATGTTTTTGATTATTAGTTAGTTGAATCTTGTCGACTGTATAAGACATATTCAACTATATTAGGGACCTTGATTTCACAACAAATTTACAAATGAATCGTACAAATTGATTATTGTGTGAACTTCGACGGCTCGACCTTGGCCATTTCACGTTCCAGAAGGGAAGTATAAACATTTAATATAATTAGCTTACCATGAGCGTGTAACATTTGTCGACTAGTGGTACTACGACAATCAGTTGAAGTACTAGATTCATAATGAGCACATGGATGCCACATGTTTCACGATACCAAAATCGAATAGACACTTTAAAATATACGCAACTGACACAATGGAATATTAAGTAGGTAATGACTAAATGTTGTTTAGCTTTTCCCCTTTTATTTCTGAAATTGGAAAGCGATCAGTTCTCAAAACAGTCTTGTTTTCCAAATCTGGTAGGTAATTTATTTTGTAGCAGTCAATAGTCCATTAGTACTGAAAGTCTGGTGTCCAGGTAAGTAAAATTTATTATTTACACAATTATTTCAAGGGACACGCACTTTTATTGCTTGACTATATTTGGAACAGTAAGAAAGAAAGAGTGTCGTCGGCTAATATTAATTTACAACCTTCTTAGATTTCTGGTTTTACTTAAAGATATTTGCAACATATGTTGCGAGTATTAGACCAAACTTACTCTTGTAGATTTGTCATGATCACCATCTACGTAATATATTCTGTATCCTGGATTCAAATCAGGATAAGTTGTAACCGAAGGTCCCACGTAAGCAATACTGATTGCTCTGGCTAAAAAACACATACGGACTCAATTAATTATTTCAATTATTAGGTGAAAATCAATCTTACATAAATCTTTTCTGTCGTAAAAAACTTCGAATTCATCGTTATGAGTGTGTCCGAAAAATTGGGCAGTTATAGTTGCTTCGTATCTGTTGATAATATCATAGTAGTTACTTGACCAGACTTTTAGACACCAGGGATGACCTGGTGGGATATGACCTGAAATTAAAAAAAAAATATTGACGGAAATGGGAAGAATTTGTTTTAATTTACACAAAAGAATCGTTCACATAATTCAGGGAATCGAGCTGTGGGGCTTCAGCAAACCATCAAACATAAAAATACTACAGTTAATCTAGTCCAAATCCATTCGAATATTTGATAAAGCTACTTGGTACGTTTCAAGCCAAACCCTACCCACTAAACAAGAAAAATATTTTGGAGATAATTGGATTAGTACCAACGGGCCAAAAAGATGGCCTCCTCGATCCCCATGTCTTAACCCCATATATTATTTTGTATGGGGCTTCATAAAAAACGAAGTTTAAAGCAAAAATCTGCCAATTAATATACTAGAACTGCGTCAACGAATAGTAGATACATTTCGAAAAATTACTCCCGAAATGGTTGATGCAACTACATCTCATAAATATGTCAAGGAGAATCGAACTATGTATTGCACAGAATGGACGTCATTTTGAACAAGCTTTATAACTGGTTTTTGATTGAAGTTTTTAATTTATGTTTAACTTATTATTAACTTGGAGTGTCAGTTGTAAATACATCATTATTTATCCATTGTCATTAAGTTTCAAAATAAATTGTTGAATTTAATCATTTTATTTTAAAATTCTTATTCAATGCCCAATATTTAAAAGTATTAATTTGACTTTAGTAAAGAAGAGCGGATTTAAAAAAAATGATGATTTTTGAAAGACGAAACGTGGTAGAATCATCAAGTATGCTATATCATTGTATGTATCTATTCAAAACGTAAAAAATATTGCAATAAAAAATCCAGGTCTGTATTTAAAAGAATGAAGTTGATGGTGATCCTGTAAATACGAAACGTCGTATAGAAATTTTTGGTATGGTAATTTATGGAAAACCTCGTTTATTAAAAAAAGTTGGGAATTATTTTTTTGATATCTTTTATAATAACAACGGCACATTCAAAAAACAAAAAGGACCATTTTCGGATTTTGTCGGAAATAGTCGAGATATTTCAAATACTTTTGAAACATCTAATTCCCCATAAGTATACCAAACTTTTTCTCAATTTAATCGATATTGTATCTATTGCGGTTTACGAGATTTCTGTATACGTCAATAAAATCCGGTCCACCCTGTATATAAGGATAGAGAAATGTAGTTTATTCTAGATTTTAGTTCGACATTAATTGTATTTGTAATTTTTTGATGGAAAAGCAAAATTGCGGAATGTCGTTTTCACTTTTATTGTACTATTGTACACGTATATGAATTAATTGTTATATTAAATGATAATCGATGATTACATGCACCTTTACTATATATTTGTATAGTTTTACATTTTGTTCATATTGCGTCACAAATAAGAATATCACAACTGCTTATTATATAATGCAATCGATATCTTTTACTTTTTTATGATTAATTCATGACAAGATGTGTGTTATGTCTCTCTATGCTTTTTTGTTACTTGACTAACAACGGTTTTTTGTATGATGATGAAAAATTGAATATGTGTTGTTATGGATATTTTTATGTGTCGTTTTAAGTGGGTGATAACAAGGAAAGTAATGTGAGAATGTAACCAATGGGAGATATAGAGATTTAAATGAAACTGTCATATGACTGTTGAAACTCAGCCGACGCATGTAGTTTCGTGGATAAAAGAAATTGTTATACAATTATCTGTGGTTTTTTTTATATGGAATGAAGTTTGAATTGTGTTATATAGGAGAAGTTGAAAATAAAGAATCACAGGAGAATTTTGTAATTAAATCAAATTCGAACACTCATATTTTAACAAATTTTTTGTTAATAAATTTCTTTTTAAAAAGTATTTTCGTGACAATTTAACTCATGTATAAACAATCGCATATACCACAGTGCAATTGTCACTTTGACAGCGGCAAAAGTTAGCTTTAACTTCTACAGCGACAAATACACTAGTGGTTTTTTCACTTATTCATTTGTTCATCAATTATCGCGGTATTGGTTACCAGAATAAATAGTTTGGCATGTTTGTCAACAATTTTGAAGGACTAACAATGAGTCGATTCGGTGTGTCTACAAACGCCGAAATTAGTCAAATTGTTAATACCTGTGTGCCTACTAATACAGTTGCGACGCAATCATCAATCTGGCGACAATTTTCTACGTTTTGCGATGCAAAAAGATACGCATTTGAGCCAGGTACTTCCATCGAGAAATTGAATGTAATATTGCAAGATATGTTTCCAAATTTCTCATTCATTAAATTGTCCTGCCGAATTACACTCGAGGTTTGTATTGATATTGGGTAAATTTGTGTTGTTCAAATTTTAAACTGTTTCCTTTAGCAATTTGACTCGAATAACTGTCAACCTAAAAACACTCCACCTTCGGTGTCGTGTTTTTAATAGTTGACAGTTATTCTCGTCAAATTGCTAGGAAACAGTTTCTCATTAAACAACCCAAATTTACCCGATAAAATACAAACCACTTGTGCAATTAAAAGTGAGTAAAATACGTATTTCAGATCATAATCTGAAAAAGGAATTAACCGAAAGAGTAGGAGTAACTCCAAGACATCTCCTATAATACACACACTTTCACATAAGGCGTAATACTTTTTAAATGTTTGAACAGATTCTCCATCATTGATAAATAACAAAAACTGTAATTTTTTTTGTTTCATTCATTCTCTCAGACTCTTGCTGTAAGTTTTGTTATGTTATGAAGCATTAGATATTTCATTTGTTTATTTACTTACCTATTACATGTACTTTTTCTCCATTGAATTCCGCTGATTGAAGCTCGTATATGAACCATTGAAGTTCCGTTGCTGGGTCTGTGCTGTTTAAAAGTAACCACCTACAAAATAATGACTATATATTCACAAGTATATCATTTAATATAAAATTTCTGTTATCTAACATTTTGGTCAATAATGTGTGTGAAATTCAATATAAAATGATTTCATGTAGGGCAAAAGTGAAATTTTAAACTTTTCAGAGATCAAAATACGAAAAGGTTATATTTAATTTGTCGAGTGTTAGTGAACTTTCTATTTTGAATTAAACACGACTGGTATAATCCAGTCAATACAAAATTCAGCTCTCTAGTCGAAAACTGATTCGCGGTTTTAAGATCTCATACAAAACTTTCCAGAAAACATTGCCAAAAAATTTTGTAATTCATAGAAAAAGATGTTCTAAATAACGCTGGACGTTCCACAGCTTTGAGACAAATATATTAAAATATTGACAGTAATTATGTATTTGGTATTAAAAACGTTTCAGAAGCTATAGTTTCAACACATTTTGTCAACAGAGTTCGGGGAGTACTGTAGATTTGGGATCTGGGCTTTATACCCAAGTAAATACCAAAAATAATGTTTTAGCTTGGATTGTGGTTGGAAAACATAAATTTGTTTCCTCAAATACCTTAACTTAGTTGATATACTATTCGCCCGAAGATTATTCAACATATGATGTGATACTCAAGTATATCCATGCATTTAATAGAGTAATAGATACTAAAAGATCTTTTGTGTACTATTACTTGGTAAAGTACTAATTTTTCCCTATAGCTGTTCTAATTCTGCACCTTGCAACATGTTAAGAATCTAATATGTCAAGTTTGAAGTTTCTTTCATGACTTCAAGATATCTATCTACTTATCATATTACTCCAAGTTTTATAAGTGAATACCCCTGCAATTACTAGTAATTTGTTTGGATTTCTTGTGGTTGTGATTTCTTAGCGATATTTTTGCCTTTAGCAAAGTTGGAAATTAGTTTTAGTAGTAGATTTTACTTTCTTCATCTTCTCTTTTGGGCTTTTAAAGGATCCTTCTGTTTACAATTCTACAAAATGGTTTTAGTTCTGGATTTTTAGTTTCCTTTCTAGCAAACTACTCATTAATGTTTTCAATTTCCTACGCACTTTGAAGGCTGCTTCACTATCCTATAAGTATTCCTTTTACAAGATTCTAAAAGACTCTGATAGTGAGTATCGAGTATATGTATACTTGACGTAAAATATATAGTGCGAACTTTAAGCTGTCGGTTGTTCGTTTGACTGGAATACGAGGATATAGTCATAGTCCAGTCAATATTATAATTAAAAATGCTTAGTTGACGATAAATTCATTTAACATTATAATTTCAACGAATAATCGTTAAAATGTATTTAATAATTTTATAACTATAATTACAATTTTATAATTATTAAATAATTTTATAATTATTAAATACATTTATCGATTGTCTAATGATTATTTTTAACCCGCAATTATGGAGTGCCATCCTGGTTTAGCGTTAATGTATAGAACAAAAGTGTAGTATTTTCTGAGGAATTTGGGTAAGTATAGCAATTATATTTTTAGATAAAAATTTAATATTTACAATGTAGCGTCCTTGGGAAATATCGACTTCGGTCCAAAATATTCTGTATTCAAAGGACGAAAATTTAAATATATGTGATGGAAATGAAAACAGGATTCGACGACATTTAAAATTGGAAGCACCGGAAATATGTTTCAATGTGTATAAAAATCTACGGAAAAAGTTTGGTTTCGATAAAGAAACAGAATGAATGCAAGCAGTATCTGATTTAACAGAAGTTCCCTTGTCAACTTTACGTAAAATAGTCAAAAATGGACCTTATGAACGCAAGAAGCAATGTGATAAGGAATTGGTCCAAACTATAGATGTGTATTTAATTAAATTATGTATTAATTTGGGTACTTTCTATTCTGCAACCTCGTATCTGGAAAACTGCTGTCTGAAGAATAATCGAGCCAACCCCGGAAAACCGCTGTCACCAGATGTGATAAATAGACGCAGTAACAATCTCATGGTGAAGCAGTTATCAACTCAGTTGATTTATTTGAGTAGGGTTATTTTTTCGACCTTGTCTGGTCTAGATCCAGTGTGTTTTGCAGTAGCTGTGCTACACGTCAGGCAGGGTGTGATTCTTCATCATGCACACTGGTCTCGGTCTAGCTGATGCTGTGGTCCTTTAAGGTACTGTATTGCGCAATTACTAGACCCTGGTTAAAGAAAACTCCGTTGTCACTCCTTCGTTGACAAAAAGTATTCCACCTTTACGCCATTTGGCATGTTCACCTCAGGTAGTTTCTTCGCCTTGCCTGAGTATGGATTTTTTCTCGACCTTCTCTGGTCTAGATCCAGTGTGTTCTGTGCAGCAGTAACACCTCGTGCAGGATGTGTTCTTCACTACGCACACTGGTCTTGATCTAGTAGAAGCTCTGGTCCCGAAGCCTCTATGTTGCATTATACTAGACCCTGGTTGTGAACCGTCGTTTCCCCTCCTGGGTATGGTTGTTGAACCGCTTGTGACCGCTCGTAGGGTTGTGGTTCCAGACAACCGGTTTTACCTCTCGGGAGAAATGGTTTTGGACAACCGCTGTCACCAGTGTAACAATTTGGCACTTTTACAGGGTCTTTTTTTACAGTGTAATTACTGTCACTAGTGTAATAACCAACGCTGTCTTATAGCTTGAATTTAGTTGCAATGATTGCTGTCACCAGTGCCCTAGAGCACGAGAGAGCAGGATCCTCCCCCTTTCTTGAGCCTTAAGAGAGGGCAGCTGTTTCCTGGCTCGAGCGGAAGGGTGTCGTGGGCCCTCTTGAGGTTAAACGATATACCAATCCTGATCTCTGAGGTTCACCGTGTCGTCAGGACCCCCGTACGTCCACGGGTCCAGTCCACCTGTACCTAGGGGGGATTGTCGGGAGTAAGGTAAACAGAATAGGTAGATAACAAATAAATATGCCTATATTACAATCAGATAAATAACACAAAAAAATCAACAAACAAAGAACTGAAAATAATAACTTGAGATACAGTTTCGACACCTATGGTATGCAATGATAGCGCAATAAAATTTAATTCGTATCGGAAAATGGAAATCGCTAGGATTTCGTTATGTGTTAATTCTTTATCTTGAACAATCGTTTGGTTTTGCCCTTAACTCCAGTTTCTTTATGTATTTCGATTCAACTCTCAGTTAGTGTCTGGTACGGATAACGGAGTTCACTGCGTCAGCGAAAAGTGAGCGGGGTTCTACTTTTTTTAAAGGTAAATTCAGCCGCCCTGCTAGAGACTGTGACCTAGCTGATGGTCACTTTATTGAATCCCTTGATATGGATTCTCCTACTGGCAGTTTCGTCTACACTGCAGAAAAATCAGTTCGTAACCGGACGTTTTCTGCTGACATGGGTGACCTTCGACGTCCGATCAAATTTTAATAAATAACGAGATCTAGTTTTCCAAGCGGACACAATTAATTCGATAAATATAAGTGCATTTGCACTTTCTAGATATCAGATGTATAAACCGGTATCTCTAAGTAAAATATAATAAGCCAGTGTACTATTTCCTGAAAGGAACAAAATCGAATGTGATATAACTATGTATTTCAAAACCACTATCTATGACTTACAAAAGTAATGAGTTACCTACGATTGAAACTATTGAAAACTGGATTAAAAAATTTGGATTCAAATTCAAAACAAACGATTAATAAACGTCAAACAGTCATGGAAAGCAGAAAAATAGTGGATATGCGATATACTTACTTGGGGCAAGTAACTAAGTATAGAGAAGAAAACCGGCCAATTGTATATTTGGACGAAACTTGGTATGATACACACGACACGGTTAAGAAAGAATGGACTGATGGGTCAAACATTTGTATGCCTGCAAACAAAGGATTCAGACTTATTAATGTGCATTGCGCTGGAAATGAAGGATGGACTCCAAATGCCTTAAAAATATATGGAAAAAAATGGAACATTGCAACGTTGACATGATTTCAATTCACATTGATCCCAAACTTACAGCCAAATAGTGTTGTAGTTCTTGCCAACGCTTCTTATCATTCACGAGAGCTCAATAAAATACCAAATAAAAGTTACAAGAAGACCATATTACAAAATTTTTAATGGATAATAATTTGTACTTTGAAGATTCTTATGCAAAACAACAACTGGTTGAAGTTTTACAGACAAAGAAATTTAAGAAATGATACGCCCTAGACAGTATTGCTGAAAAACATGGACACTCTATAATGAGATTTCCTCCTTATATTTATATTTTCAATTCCATCGCGTTAATTTGGGCACAATTAAAACAGAGACTAAAAAAGTAATCAAAATTGAAGATGAATATAAGAATATTGGGAAGTCCATATTAATGGGAGAAATAAATTTATTATTGATTTACAAGACGATAGTGATAGTGAAGCAGATGATATGGGAGAAGGATTAAAAGAATTTTTGGAAGAAGGAAATTAATTAAGTTTAATATATTTTTTCTACGCCCATATCTGTAAACGTCAAAAATTGCACTGTCAACATTCCTTGTAAATGACATTTAACAATAACATGCACGTAATGAGATCTCATAACATACACGTGCGTTCTGAGAAGAAAACTTAAAATTCTTGATTTAATGAAATTACAATCAAATTTTTATTTACGTAAGACTTTATTTGGTCTATTTACACAAATTAAGTCAATTAAAAAACATAAAAACTTTTAGCATTAGCGAGATATATTTAGGATTGAAAGAGTGATGCCCCTAAATGTAGGCAGCACATTATGCAATTTCTTTAAAAATAGGACACGTTTTCTTAAGTAGCACGCTATGAAAATGAATGTCATGTCATTTATATTGTCAATTTCTTGAACAAAATATAATACAATTATAAATAACCGTTAATCAGTATTAAATAATGAGGCACAATCGATTTACAATAATTGTTCAATTGTTATTAACAAATATTATAGTAAATTTTAAATGATTGCGATGTTTTTTATTTAATAGGAGAAAATGAATGGGCGTAGAAAAAGTATAGTACGTTACACGAGTTGTAAACCCATTACGCACTCATGAAATTTATGCACTCGCTGCTGCGCGGCTTCGTGCATAAACTTTTTCATTTCGTGCGTAATGGGCTACTTACAACTCTTGTTACGTAATATACTATTACATGTTACTTATACAGGGTGAATCACGACCAACAGGATGGAGGTTTATAGCGAACCGGTAAAAGTTTTAAAATGTTTGTCACTTTTGTAGTTTGTACATTCATATAGACTACATTTCAAAATTATTTTGAAATATACAGGTTGTTACAATAAAGTGTGGCGTATCAAAGTTATATTTTTTCTTATGGGACACTCCATATTTTATTGCATTTTCTGATTGCCCCTAAAAAATAAAATACTCCTTCATAATGGTTACCTTTACCTAAATAGAGAGGGTTCCGAGTTATGCTGACTTTTTTTAAAATGAGAACATTTCGAAAAAAATTAATAACTCATTGATATAACAAATTCTACCAAATTTTCTCTTACATCCAAATAGTTGGACATTCGTTGAATGTATTCCACGATTGACTACTAAACATCTCTTTACAGGGTGTTCAGAATTTTCAGTTTCATTATTAGAGCATTCAATGTGTAATATCGGGCTTATTTGAAATAGAACACCCTGTATTTCAATAATTCTCCATGTTCACAAAAATGTCCTCTTTCGAATGGTATAAGGGTATCCTATACTTAGGTATTATACTTTTCGTGCAATTTACAATTATCTTAAATTGTATAATAAATCGATTTTAAAACATCTGCAATTCACATTAAATTTTAAACTAATGATCTTGGCATAGTTGTTGTTAAAAAAACCGTGAAGTTGCTAATAAATATGCACACTTATAGTTTCTGAGGTACACTAGCTGTTTTTTTACCGATAAGTATTTGAGTAGGTACATAATAAAACAAAAACCCATTTTTAATAAAGCAAATACATAAATACTACAAAACGAACAACAAACAATTTTAAACCAACCACCAACAACAATATTGACCAGTAGCAGCATTCAAAACATCGATGAGAATATTGCCAGTAATATCACGTCGTCATCTATGCAATCACCTATAACTTTTACAAACTGCCAGGGTAATTATTTTACGTTTAATTTTTATGCCGCTCCAGAAAAAAAATAACATACCTAATATCGATTTCATGAGTTTAATTTTTATATTCTTGCAATAAGTTTACATCGGTTGTGCTTAGTTTTATTTCTAATAAATTTCTCGTTTCGTTACTCTAGTTTTTATTTTATTATACAATTATTAGATATGATTTGACTCTAGTGTCATATGCGAACACAAAAACCTAAGGTACTTTTTAAATATTTATGGCCGTTGGAAAAATAGTGTACATAACTCGTTGGAAAGTGAATTTCACTCATTTCATTTCCGCACTCACCGATGTCAACATTATTTTTAAAAAACCATCACATTAAACAATACTTATTTGTTACAATTATTATCGCATGGTCTTAGCAAAAATAGTGTACATTACTTGTGCGAAAGTTATTTTTCCCACTCGTGGGAGTATCTCACTCGGCTTGCGCCTCGTGAGACAATACTTCCCACTAGTGTGAAAAATGTCACTCGCCGCACTCGTTACGTAATATACTAAATCCCAATGGCACAGGACCAATTGGACAGGCATATTTCAGTAACATTTTTGCATAAAACCCAAAATAAAAAATTAGATACAAAAGTAATAGAATGTTTTGAGAGGTACAAAAACCCAAAGTAACATTTTGACATCAAATTACAAACAAGAAAAAAAATTCTGTTGAATTTGTGAATTTTCTCAAATAAATGTTTTAATGTACGATTTAGAGAAAAACGGTAGATACAAAAGTTGTAGAACGTGTTAAGGTCTATGAAAAAGCTCAGTAACTTTCTTGCGTCAAATGAAAAACAAAGGAAATACGATTTTTTTTCAACTTTGACAGGCCGCCATTTTGTTTTCACTGGGCTGATTTGGCTCATTAACGAACTCGTCCAAGATTTTGGCCTAACCGATTTTTGTTGCGAGTTTGGTTTCGATCCGTCAAAAAATACGCCTTATATCGTGCTTACAAATTCCGTTATAACACATACATATAAGCCTATTCTGAAATAAGCCTAAAAAAGACTAAAATTTTGTCGTCATTTCAACAGTGCATCTACTATTATAAGTAGACTCTTCGTCAAAATTTATCAAATCGTCCATGCAACCCGTGCGATATTATATCACACTCTAATGTGATATTAGATATTTTCCAAATATCAAGACAGTGGTTTTATGTGTAGTTTTCGTAGGTGGTCGTAGGAAAAATGATTTTATGTAATAATTACACCCTCTCATACATAGTCTATCGTAATGCTGCGAGGCAGCACGGGTCCTCTAGTACAATTAAAGAAAATTGCAAATTGCACGTAGGACACCCTTATACCATTCGAAAGAGGATATATTTATGAACATGGTGAATTATTAAAATGCAGGGTTTTCTATTTAAAATAAGCCCGATATTACACATTGAATTATCTAATAATGAAACTGAAAATTCTGAACACCCTGTAAAGAGATGTTTAGTACTCAATCGTGAAATACGTTCAACGTATGTCCAACTATTTGAATGTAAGAGAAAATTTGCTAGAATTTGTTATATCAATGAGTTATTAATTTATTTTTATTGATGCCTCATATTACCTATTTAAAGCACGCCTCAGCGTGTTTAAATCGAACTTTCAAACACGCGCGTTTTTTAAAGTCCCTATGGTAACGACAACAACTTGAGAAACGGAAGTATCAATGACAACTTTTACTTTTCCGCGAGAAAAGTATTGGTTTACCCCAAAAAAAGTTGGAATTTTGAAATTTTTTTTTGAGTTAATTTTACGTTTTCCATCAACAACAACCCGAAAAAACGGTTTTTAGAATAAAAATCCTGTGTGTATGTCGTCGTCGTCGTTGTCGTCGGCCACTTTTCCTTATATGTCTTGTTAGCACGATACAGCCTCCGGAGTGCAATAAGTCAGCAATTTTATGATCGAATATTGTTAAGGACATGTCACATATGATCCCTATTGATTTTCAATTCACCAGAGCCAGTACCACGGGTACTATGGTACTTGAAGTACGACATTTTGTATTTTTTTGAGAAATTGCAGTTTGTTAACACGATACAGCCTCCGGAGTTCAACAAGTCACCAATTTTATGATTGAATATTATTCAGGGCATCTCACTGATGAACCCTATTGATTTTCAGCTCACCGGAGCCAATACAACAAGTGCTACAGTACTTTAAGTACGATATTTTTGTCATTTTTGGAGAAGTTTCAGTTTGTTAGCACGTTACAGCCTCCGGAGTATATACAAGTGACCAATTTTATGATTGGATATTATTCAGAGCGTCTAAAAGATGAACCCTATTGATATTCAATTCAGTAAAGCCAGTACAACGGGTGATATGGTACTTGAAGTACCAAACTTTCGTCATTTTTGGAGAATTTTCAGTTTGTTAGCACGATACAGCCTCCAGAGAGTATGCGATTGATCAATTTTATGATTGAATATTGTTCAAGGTGTCTCACGAATCTACCCTATTGATTTTCAGTTGATTAGAGCGAGTACAGGGGTTCCTATAAATCCAGATATACTGAATTTTTGGTTATTTTTGGAGAAATTCCGGTTTGTTAGCATGATACATCCCCCGAAGTGTATACAAGTAGCAATTTTATGATAGAATATTGTTCAGGGCCACAGATGCGGAAAAGTTAGTTTTAATCCTTAAAACCGTTTATTTTGATTAGTTTTTAAATTGTATATTTTCATTGTGAACCAATGTCTTTTGGTTTTATCTGCAAAATTTACTTATATATTCATATATACATTGTATCCTTTTAAATATAAATAAAGAAACTTTTTGATTATTGATCTGACAGCTGTACCTCGTAACGTCAAATAAAAATAAATACTATTTAGGATGGACATTTTTTTGTAGTAATAATATAATAATAATATTTTATTTGTGGATAACTGGTCTTTCAAACACTTGCTCTATTTCGAGCACTCCGGCTGCGCCGTCGTGCTCGAAAAATCGCGCGTGTTTGAAAGACCTCTTTAACCACTTATACTTTAATATATTATTTTCGAAATGTTCACATTTTAAAATAAGTCAGCATAACTCGGAACCCTCTGTATTTAGGTATAGGGAACCATTATGACGGAGTATTCTATTTTTTAGGGGCAATTAGAAAATGCAATATAATATAGGGTGTCCCATAAGAAAAAATATAACTTTGATACGCCACACTTTATTGGAACATCTTGTATATTTCAAAATCATTTTAAAATGTAGTATGTATGAATGTACAAACTACTAAAGTATAAACCTCCACCCCGTTGGTGATGATTCACCCTGTATAGTAGTGACAAACAGGATTTAGACATAATATTTATTTTTAAAGAATTGTTTTATTCATTGTCATAAAATTTCTTTTTTTTTCTTAAACTTTCATATAATTTAGTTTTGTCCATAAAAAATTGAATGGGATACAATAAAAGTTCACGTCTGGTATCACAATTAAACCAAACGCCCTTACAACAATTACGTAACAAATTAGTAGGTAAAACAAATATTGATACTTGTTTAGCTCCGCAACATAACTTAAAGGGGATATACGATTACATTGCTACACTATATGTTTTACGGCCACTATACCAGTGAGTATATGTGAAATGTTAGTACGGTCAGCTACAAAAAGCGAAATAACTATATTCTTACCAATTATAATTATTACAGTAGTTCATGTTTAAGGAAATAAGTCTAAGTCCTGGTCTGATAAGAACTGAGTAAAAAGCTCCTCTTCTCACTGTATTGCTAACTGAGCTTGGTAGCCATTTTCTCCATTGTACATCCAATTCATCATACAGCCAAGATATAGAATTTTCTGGTGAGGTTACGTATGGTGGAGGAAAACTAGAAAATTATTAATTTTATCATTAAAACTCCACTTGTATGATTTAAGTAAAAGATAAAGATCAAGTTTTCTAAAAAGAGGAGGATCAAAAACGATGTATGATCGTTAATAAAAGAAAGAAGTCACGCTTAATTCCAACTACTTAATGAAATTAACTGTCTCGACCTTTACTTCGTGGAATAAACTCATATTAGTGTTTTAAATGAAACTCAATGTTTCTAGCTAATTCCACAATATAATGAAAAATGTTGAAAATTCTAACAAATTGACAATTGTTTCGATAACTGAATATCATCGTCAGAATGACAGAAGTTACATTTCATTTGATGCCTACCTGATGTTTAGTAGTTATTTTTGGCTAGACAAAAAATTGACCTACCTAATGATTGACTTAATATATGTTAATAGAAAAAAGAAGAAGATGTAATATTACAAATATTGAAGCTTAGATATTATTAGCCCTATGGTGATATCCTGGATATCATTATTCCAATTAAGATCCGTATAACTGTGCAATGTTATAGAAAACCACGAAAACTATATCTGCTGATCTTTACAATTATCACTTAAGAAGACAATTTAATAATGGAGAACTCCCTAGATTTATCTGTTCATTGACGACTTCATATTGTGGGCTTCTTAAGTGTCTTCTAATTTCCAACTCTTCAAGGAAATCCAGTTCTTGTTTCTTATCACAAATATGTAGTACTTCTAGTTCTGTGTTAGGTGTCAATGAATGATTGGTGTCAAGTAGATGTTTTGCGTAATGGAATTTATCTGGTTATTTTAAATCTGTATGCTCGTAAGTGTTCACTGTATCGGATTCCAGAATTTCTAAGGGTCTGACCCAAATAGACAGCATTACATTCTGGACATTTGAGTTTATATATACCTGATTTCTTTAATAGTGGTATCTTTGTTTTTACATTTAACAAATTTGTACTTACGTTACTTTCTGTTTTATAAAAATTGTTGTATTCGTTGCTAAAGATATTATCTTTGAAATATTATTAGAAATATTTCCTGCATATGTGATGGTTTTATAAGTTTTTATTTCTTCAGTTTGTTTATGAAATATTATTTGTAATGCCACTTTTTCCTCTTTTTTATTAATTAGCTTATTTATCATATGTAATGGATAACCGTTGAATGTTGCTATTTGTCTAATTGTATTAATTTCTCTATCAAAATTACATTTGTTCATAGGAACTGAAAATGCTCTATGTATCATTGAATTATATGCCGCTAGTTTATGTGAATTCAAATAATTTTCTTTATGAGAAATTAAAAATTGCCAACTTATTCAAAAATATTGAACCTTCAAAAGTTAAACGTCTAACAAAAAATGACATTACAGTTTTAAACGCAATCAAAAAGAAAGTGGACAACTGAAAATTATAATTCAAGAATATATAACTTAATAGAATCTAGCGATGTCAAAGCTCTTAGAGCAGACCCAACAAAAAAGTTTTCTAATAGTGTAAGGGATATTGTTAATAATTCAAATTATCTTTTAAGTGATTACGAAAAGAGGTCCATCATAAATAAGAATCCTCATTGTCCACAATTATAAGGAACCGTTAAATTACATAAAATAACGAAACCTATTAGACCTGTAGTTTCTTATGTTAATACTCCTAATAATATATTGGCAAAGAAGCTTAACAATATACTTAATAGTTACGGATATGCATCTAATACTCAATTAGAAATTCAATAGAACTAATTCAACTCTAAGCTTATTTCATTTGACGTTACTAATATATTCACTAAAATTCCTCCTAAAGAATGTCTAATACTTGTAAGAAAATTACTAGAAGAAAAAAATATTAATCTAGGAATAATATCAGATATACTTAATTTATTTGATGTATGTATTATTAAGAATTATTTCACTTTTGAATACATATATATTCAAAATGAAGGTTTACCAATAGGAAGCCCTATATCACCTATTTTGGCAAACATTTTTATGGACAGTTTAGAAAGAAAAATCTTTGAAAATTATATTTCAAAAAATGATTTATTTTGGTATAGATATGTAGATGACATATTAGCTTGTTTTATTGGTAGTGAACGACAATTAGATATATTTTTCAACCACATTAATAATTTACACCCAAAAATTAAATTTACATTAGAAGTTGAAGAAAATGAGTCAATCAATTTTCTTGATTTGAAAATTCAAAGAGTTAATAATGTACTTGATTATTCAATTTACCGAAAACCAACACACACTGATATGACAATTCCATATAGTTCCAATCACTCCATGTCACATAAACTAGCGGCATATAATTCAATGATACATAGAGCATTTTCAGTTCCTATGAACAAATGTAATTTTGATAGAGAAATTAATACAATTAGACAAATAGCAACATGTAACGGTTATCCATTACATATGATAAATAAGCTAATTAATAAAAAAGAGGAATAAGTGGCATTACAACTATTTCCTAAACAAACTGAAGGAATAAAAACTTATAAACCATCACATATGCAGGAAATATTTCTAATAATATTTCAAAGATAATATCTTTAGCAACGAATACAATTTCTTTTAAAACAGAAAGTAACGTAAGTACAAAATTGTTAAATGTAATATCACATCATCTTGTTTTTTTCTATTAACATATATTAGGTCAATCACTGGGTAGGTCACTTCTTGGTCTAGCCAAAAATAACTACTAAACATCAGGTAGGTATCAAATGAAATGTAACTTCTGTCATTCTGACGATGATATTCAGTTATCGAAACAATTGTCAATTTTTTAGAATTTTCAACATTTTTCATTATATTGTGGAATTAGCTAGAAACATAGAGTTTCATTTAAAACACCAACTACTTAACTTAAAACTTGGATAGTTTGTCAATGTACACTACATTGACGTAAGAATACGTATCACTACTAACTTTTGTTGCTTAATTTACTATATTCCACCTATCAACTGATACATCTGCAATTTTTATAAATTTTTCAAGTTAATATATTTGTTTCATAATTTAAAATGCTATAATTAAATATTTTCTTCACTATTACCTATTAACAGGAGCAGATTCATGATTGCCTACTGCTGGAAATATTGGTATTCCTGGAAACGCACTTGACACCTGTTTCACCGTATCTTTCAAAGCTTTCAAATTTGCTTCCTTTGTTTGGTTCCAGATATCGTGCGGAGGTATATCACCTGTCCAAATAATATAATCTATATCCTGTAAATAGATAAAATAGTAATAATGAACTACTATATCGACATGGAAATTCAAATTACAGAGTGCGTTTCCTGAATATGCTGGAACATGTTATCCACTGTAATTTTCGGGATGTCACAATTTCTGTAGTCTCCCCACCTGAAAACAATGATAGAGTTATAATTTTTCACAAATTTCTCTATACAAATAATGTATCTTCTTCGTATTGATGCTTCTCAATATATATTCGTGCACAAGAGGATGGCTTTGTTGAAGTTACGTGGCTAGTTTTCAAGAAGAAGCGAATATTAGCTGCAACAATTCTGGAAGATTGTTGAAAACTAAATTTAGACTGTACTTGAAATAGCTGAATAACCCATTTTCATATTTTAGTGGCTGGAGTAGACTAATATAAACATATCATTATTTAATTGGAATCAAATGTGAAAAATGTAGTAATATTCGGTGGAAACCGAAATTCATATTAAACCAAGATGTATGAGTGTATGTATATAAGTACGTAAGTATGTAACAGTATGTACGTGAAAATGAATGTAACCGTTCCTGTCAAGGTGCTAATCCTGACTAACTTTCAGGTCACAGATAACCCACAGATAGATGAGACACTGATTGTGGCGCCATCTAAAGAGCCTGTCGACTAAACAATTGATTGATGTTGAAAAGATTTCTGTAATTTTAGGTTTTGGCGGTATATTCAAACTCACTGTATTTTATTGATTTTATTTCAAAAGAACCATTTATAGTCCATCATTTGACATTTCATTCAATTTAACTCAATAATGATTAGATGTTGAGTTAAATAAAATGAAATATCAAATGATGGACTATAAATGGTTAATTACATTGGAAAAAATAAAACAGTAATCATATAAACAGTTTATTTATTTTGGTATGAAAATACACAACAAATAATTTCATTCACAAAGTACTTTTCTAAACAAACAGAATGACAATAAATGAACTATAATGTAAAAACAATGCAATAATTAAAAAATAATTTGAGTAACATACGTTGAGTATCATTAGATTTTTAAATGATGCTAAATCAACGTAAAAGTAGATAATTATTTATGATGAGTTTATATTAATTTACTTATTTATAATTACATTCGTATAAACACACAGAGGTTGACAAACTGCTGGAGTATAACTGCTACTTACTTAATCAATAAAAGTGTTAGAAATGAGTAGTTAACTACTATTTTTGGCAACTTTCTGTGAAAGAAAACATTTGAGTACAATTACTGTGAATGTTAGAACAAAAGTAATTAAAATATTTTTAAAGGAAAAGTTTTTAAATACTGCCCAGCTCTGGAAATACAAAGTGCCAAGTAATTACATATAAGAATGCTAAACAGCACTTGTACAACATTTAAAATAATATATCTAACATTTCATTTCCACTTAAAACACATCTTTATTTCTTTACTGGAAGCTTAAACCTAGTATATTGCGTATTTGTATATTTCTACATTTAAAAGCATTCCGTCCTTATGAAACCATCGCATAAGGCAGTTTAAGTTACTCTGCAGCTCCTGGCAGTCTATGATGTTTCTTAAGGGATCCTTAAAATCCCACCGTCTTGTGGAAGTCCTTTCTCGTTTCTGGTTGAGGTTCTACAAGTAAACACAAAATAACAACAATACATAAGTAAACACACAAATATGTTTGAAAATGTATGTCAACAAAAGAAAACAAAATGGGCTTACTATTGAAATAATAAGTTTACACATGTTTTGTACTAAGCCAAAAAAATATCAAAAAATGTTTTAATGTTTAATTTTTTTTTGTTTTTTATGAATTCCTTTTTTTGGAGCTCTCAATTTTTTTTGGTTTTTAACTATTTTTTGATTTATTCATTTTTTGTCTCTATTGGATATTTTGGATTTTTGGTTACCGCTAGACCAAATACTTAGACGTAATGCGTCAACAAAAGCTAATACTCACTTTCATTTCCCATAAATTGTCATACCATGGGCTATATATGAAAATCGGCAACGGGTCAATATCTTCCATCCCATAGCTGGTGGAGGAAATAGCTATAACATAAAATAAAACCCAGATTATTATTTCTTCAATGGGTACCTTTTAAAATGGAATTGTCTGAGTATGGTGTACACATTAGATATAAATTGAGTGTATGAAAAGAGGAGTACTGAGAGGTCATTTTATTAAAATTCCAGCTAAGCGCTTTCAGTCATTAGCTCATTCTCAAAGCTGTCGACAAGAAAAAAACATACAACAGGTACAATGTACATACAATGAAATAAAATGTTTGATGTTACATCATTATTTAAGTAAAATTTGTTGAAATTTAACCCTATAAAGACGGTGTACACACATATAATTTAGTTGATAATTCCAAATTAGACGTTTCGTTATGTGAATTACAATTGTACACGCTCTTTATAGAGATATTTTAACAAATTTTACTTAAATAATGATTTAACATCAAACATTTTATTTCATTGTATGTCGCAGTTACAGGGTTTGATGCTTTTTGACACCTTCTGTATGTTTTTTTCTTGACGATAGCTTTCAGAATGGCCTAATGGCTGAAAGCGCTTAGCTGGAATTTCAATAAAATTACACACTCAGTGCTCGTCTTTTCATTCACTCAATTTACATTTTAAAATTTCCAAAATGATAGCATGCTATATTGAATACAATAAAACTTACCATCAATTTTGGTTAATTTCAAATCATACGGGAAGGCAAATCAAGCTGTCTTAATAACGCCTCTTCGTCTTTCTCAAATCTTTAGAAACAGTGTTTTTGAAAATGAAGGGATCATATCCTTCATCGTTTCCTCGTCGACAAATTTAATGATTTATTACCACTAGTTTTCAGCCATATTAATTTTTATCTTTCTGGGTTGGAGGAACAAAACTGTAGAAAGAAATATTTACTTTATTAATGCAGCAATTTTCAGTTTTGCTAATGTAAAAAACAACCATGATCTCTAAAGTTGTCGATTATATTAGTGAAAATTCTGTGTTCAATAAAAATAAAGATAATGGTTGTTAATTGTGAAAGAAAAAATGCTCAAATTTTTTTAATAAAACTTACCGAGTACACCACTTATTAGACTCTTTCAGAATACACTTTGACATTGTCTTTTCAATTAATAACAATAAAGCAACGAAACAACAGATAAATATTACACTATAGCAATTAAAAATTACATCAAAATACCGTAACCTTGTAATAATCTCTACACTTGAACTAAGAAATAATAACAGTATAACATATAACATGTGGGGACGAGCAATATGATATCGCGCATACGATGTAATAAAAATAAATAAAATTTGATTACTAGCGACGTTACAGTTTTCGTTAATTTTTTGGAATTATCTACCGATTTTAGTTACTCGACAGGCTCTATAGATGGCACGGTCTGCAGTGTCCCTAGCCTGTTTCAGGTGACCTCTTTACGATCGTCCTTGCGTCTTACGTCTACGAAGTGTGGTCAATATACGTATACGGAGCACGTTGATATATACTACAGAAACTAAGTATTATTTACATTACTATGCAGAATAGTGTTGGGAACTTTCGATACTTTTGCGGATTCGTTCCTTTCGATTTCGATCCGCAAGTGGATCGAGTCCGACGGATTCGTTCCTCGGAACGATATACCTTCTGATCTGATGAATGAAGTTTCACTTAGGGTTCTAGGTAAGGCAGCCGCGGCACTGCACGCAAACTAAATATAGATTCGTTGTGCTGGTTATTAATAATATAGGATTGGGCAGTTGGATTTAAATTAGAGAAAATTTGCATTAAATGATATTCAACTATTGGCAAGCCAACGTGTTTAATATATTAAAGGTACCTAATTGAAAACAAAGATTCTTCTTATTAAATAAGTATATATATAAAAGAATAACAAAAATTGGAATTTCTTTAGGAGAAAACTAATGACAGAATATTTCAACAACAAAAAACTTTTTATTTCTATACATAATACATACAACTAAAAAATATATATTACTTTTTACATTTTACACAAAATAATACTGAAAACTCTGGAAAGGCAGAATAAAATAACATAGCTACGTTTTTAAGTTTAAGGGTTTAAAACATGTAAATTGGAACTTATAAATACTGTTTTTTCGACTTTCTCAGCTGACAGCCTACTTCTGCGCTCATTACAAATTTGACCAGTTTTTGAGAATATCCTTTCTGAAGGCACAGATGTGGCAGGTACACAGAGGCGACTTTTCATGACTTCATACAGATTGGGAAAGGCAAATTTTCTTTCTTCCCACCATGTTAGTGGATCGCTGTTCCTTGCTAATATTCGCTCTTCCAAATATTTGTCCATTTCAATAATCGCAATGGCTTGAGGACTAGTATCTATTTGTAATTCATTTTTATTTATCTGAAAATCAAAATTTCATATATTGTATATTAATAAAATCATAAAGCTACTGCCACTCATACCTCGCTATCAAAATCACTCCACAAGTCCACATTAGTTTTCTCATTAATTTTAGAAACATTTTCAGACGGCGTGTTTGGGAGAATATCTTGGTTTTTTCTCTGTTTTCGTGAAATGGCTGCAGTTATTTTTCTTACAATTCGGTCGTATGCATTATTGTAAGCAGATTCCTTTTTAAATCCGTATTTTTTAAATCGGGGGTCTAGCAACGTAGAATCGGCCCAGATTATGTTGTCTTCCGCATTTTGAAATCTATTAAGCAGTTCCCTTGAAATTTTTACACACATGTTATATACCTCAATCTCTATCACATTATCACTCGAAAGTCTTACTTTCAAATCTGACTCTATCTTTGAAATATGGTTTAGTAATAATCTGCTAAATAATATTACTTTCGAAATAGTTACTCCTTTTTCTAAGCTCAATTCTTCGGTAACGTCTTTAAACGGTTTTAAAATTTTACAACACCAATCAAATATCTCGAAATCTTGGGAACTCAGGGTCTGAGTACAATTCGTAACTGCAATAGCTTCATGAAGTTAGATAATGTTAATTGGCATTTCCTTTTTGGGTTTGGAATGTCTTCTATGTTATTATCATTGCTGGCAGTGTTTTTAGTAGAAGTCGTGTAAGCGGTAGACTCACCGTCAATAACGTTAATTTCATTGGCAGATGTAGAGTCACTAGTCGTAGACGTTGCTGAAGTGGATGGACCTATTAATGATGTTGGATGTTTTCTCTTTAAATGTCTAGTTAAATTAGCTGTTGCGCCATTTTTGTATGAAAAAGTACCACTACAAAAAGAGCATTTTGCACTGCTTTCATTCGCCACATTGAAGTAGTTCCAAATATCACTACGCTTTCTATTCATTATTTAAGAAACAATATTGCAGACTTCAACTGTACAGTAAAAACACACAAAAAAATCTCAATAGTGAACTCAAAATCAGAGTGAAAACCACAGCAAATTCAATTTAAACGGGCCCTGAACACCGAAGTACTAAAATTTAATTCAAAATCCTAGGACCAGAAGTTCGGCGAATTGTAAATGCAATAAACATATATCTGAAAAGTTTTTTACTTGTCCCAAAAAAGATGAAGAGATAAGAGATACCGAAATGTCGAACCAATACCAAAAAAAGCGGCTTGTAACAACAAAACAAAAAATAAGTAATAAAGTGCCGCCTTCCACCAGCACCTCTGAATCGGCGCATTGCCGACGTGCAATCTTACCAGTGTTGCCAGCCGTTAACCAAACTCAACTGACCCGTGATCTGCCTCGTGTATTCGTTCCTCGGAACGACTCTCATTGAATTATTGGATTCGATCCAAATCGATCCTACCCCGGATTCGTTCCTTTGTACCGAGTCCGGCCGGAACGACACATCACTAATGCAGAAACACATGGTCTAGTCACCGTACATATAAACACATAGTAGCGACACTCTGCGCGGAAGCCGATATGCGAACCCGCTTTACCCCGTCTATAGAGTAGCAGGTTTCTAGCAGGTGACGTCGGCTTGCTTAGTATACAGGAGTTCGCGTTAGAGCATACGACACGAAGCTCTGCAGTATCAGTATATATTTCCATAGAAGTAGCACGACAGCAGTCCCTCGTAACTGGTAGCAGTGAACAACTGCCCGACTTGTTAGAACATTGTCAGCAAAATTATCCACAAAGACTTCAAAGGGACGAGTTGAGAGTGTCGCTACTATGCTTTTATATGTACGGTGGTCTAGTGGTCTAGTTAGAAATAAAAAAGTCAAGTCATGAAATCACGCGAATGAATATCCAAATGCTGTAAAAAGACTTACTATTGGCAAACTACTTGAAACTTGGCAGAAAACTAATTTTGAATGGGTGAGAGAACTACAATAGTGTAAAAAGTTTCAATATAGTTCCTTTTCTGATAACAGACGATTATATTCATTAGATTTTTTTATTACAAAGACGTATTTGAGTTTAGTACTGGATTTGTAGTTTTGGATTTTACTCTGAATTTCTTAATCATACAGTAAGTAAATTAAAAAAATTTCTGAAAATTTAATGAGCCCTTTAACACATATTTCATTAAGCGCATCTTCAATAGTGTTTATAACAAAAATAGGTAGTTACTTAATACGTTGGGCATATTATCATTACTCACTTTCCAGCTGCTGCTTCTTTTGCAGTAGCTACTCCATTGGTTAGTCTACAACAGAGAGGCTCAGCACAATCTGCATTACTTCCTTCCATATAATAAGGATCATAATGGGTATCGGAAATATGTAGAACTTTAAATGTAGGAGCATTAGCCTGAATAAAATAAGTACTAAATTCAATAAAAGCTATTCAAAAGTACGTGAAAAGTTTGTGAATCATACCTTAGGTGTCTTTATTTCAGTTACTGTTGGTTTTGGTACTGGGGGGAATAGTAGTTCCCATTCGTGGTGAGCATTGTAGGTATCTCCACAACCGTCTATTAAACCGAAGCTGCACACTTCATCCGGGCCTGCAAATATTTTCAATATGTATCATACGTATGCAATAAATTACTTAGAAATAGCCAAACCGAGGAATACTCTAAATCAGGGCCTATTTTACCAAAAGGCACATAAGGCCCGGGCCTTGGGCCCGGTATAAAGTGGGGCCCGGAAAAAGGCCTTGAAAAAATTATAAACCATTTAGTTCATTTGAATTTAAACATCAAAAGAAAACCGTATCTGATAAAGAAAATTAGGCTTATATTGGTATATATAAGGACATTCCTGTTATATATGTATAATTTTAACTAGATTTAAAAACATAAAACATCGGCAATCGGAACTCTTTTAGAGCGTTTTTGTTTATGCCGCTATAACCAAAAAAGCTTTATCTTTTGCCGAAGAGACGACGAAATTACGTAAAAAGCTGTTTGTTGCCGTCTATCGTATTTAGATTTTTGTTCTGTTCTCAGTTTCCAAGTGATATTTTAAATTGTAATAATTTATATTTACCATCGTCGGAAACCTGAAATTTAACTTAAGGTAAGTTTTAAGTTATAATTATTAATTACTATATTATTTTTGTATATTTACTATAGGAATTTTACGGGAAAAAAATCAGCGCAAAATTTTAATACCTTTGTGTTTTGAAAATTCATCATTTTAGTGCTTTCAAAATATCTCATATACCAACAGTGGTAAAATCGCAAAGTAAACGGCATTCAATGAAAAACTTAATTATTGTACTATGTTTTATTATCTCAACAATTTTCGATGTCGTAATATTATGTTCGCTACCAATTTCAAACACACTGTATTAATTGACACTATTATTGCATTACCCAAAAATTTAAATTAGTCCAACATTAATAAGTTTTTAATTTTAAAAGGGTAGAGGAAAGAAGAATATGAGTTACAAACATCAAAGTGGTAGTGAGAAGCGTAAAAAGGTATTACTAAGGGAAAATTAAAGAGAAAAACAAAAAAAACGCAATGTCGGCACTCCTCAGAAAAGAGCTAGAAAATCGACAAAATCTTCCTGAACCGACATTAAAAGATGAGGAAATAAATGTTTCAACCAGCAATATTAATAATAACATCGAGTTACAAGAACACAAAGTCGCGAACGATTATGATAACGTCTTCGTAAGTGATTTATTGGAAATTGACAAAGAAACTTTTCCACTATTTCCTTGTGATCTAGCAGACTGGCCTCAAAATATAACCTCGAAATTTCAAGAATATTTTCTTAAAAACAGACCTGAACAAAATATTGACAAAATAAGTGGGTGTCTAAAACAATTGGATGGTAAAAATTCTAGAAGTTTACAAAGTTCAACATTCTATAAATTTAAAGAAAATGGCGAAAAAGTTCTTCGTGAGTGGTGGTTTAGAGTCCCAAATTGTTTATTGTTATATTTGCAAACTTTTTTCAAAAAAATATATCAAGCTAAGTGCCGATGGCTACACTGACTGGAAAAAAATGCGAATCAGTACTTAAAAAACCACGAAAGGTCATCTAAACACGTAACCTCCGTCGGCACAATGATTAATAGTAGTCGAATAGAGAGAAGGATAGATAGAGAAATCAGAAAAAGTTACTTTCAGGAACAAAACTACTGGAAAAATGTTTTATTAAGAATGTGCTACCATTAAGTTTCTATCAAAAAGTGGTTCCACGACTAAACTTTTTACAAAAGGCTCGTTGGAATTTCTTAGTGAGTTTGATCCGTTTTTAGCCGGACACCTTCAGAAATATAGTGACATTGGAAGTGGGATGTGAATTATCTTTCTTCGACCATTTGCAACGAATTTATTCACCTTCTTGTAAATATGGTGAAAAATGTTATTATCACCGAATTGCAAGTGGCAAAATATTTTTCAATTATCGTCGATTCAACGCCTGATATTTCACATATCGATCAATTAACTGTGATTATTAGATATATTTTACCAAATGGTCAACCAGTAGAAAGGTTTTTAGGTTTTGTGGAAATATTTTCTCATACTGCAGAAAGTCTATCGAATATTTTACAAACCAAATTAAGTGACCTTAATATCAATATCAATTACTGCAGAGGCCAAAGTTATGACAACGCATCCAATATGTCCGGAAAATATAATGGATTGCAGGCAAAAATTAAAGAGAAGACAAATAATGCACATTTTGTACCATGTTCCAGTCATTCTTTAAACTTGGTCGGTAATAGTGCTGCCGAAAGTTGTTCGGAAGCTTCTAGATATTTTGAAAATGTACAATGTTTATATAATTTTTTTCGGTTTCGACGCGCAGATGGGAAGTACTTCAAAAATGTCTATCTGTTTCAAAAACTAAATTACCATTGGTTAAGAAAATATGTGACACAAGATGGTCAGCACGAGCTGATGCTATTAAATGTATTGCGCTTGGTTTTAGTGAAATAAAAACAGCGTTAGTAGAGCTAAATGACGATGCAAACCAAAAAAAGTCTACCAGAACAGAAGCTGAAGATTTACTTCACCAAATGAATACATTTGAATTTGTCTTCATGACAGTGATTTGGAAAAGAATCCTAGACAGAATAAACTCTACCAGTAAATCTCTACAAGATAATGAAGCCAATTTAACTGCGGCTTGTACACTATACAGTGGTTTGATCGAATTTGTCAATAGTTTTAGAGAACAGTTTGATGAAGTTGAAGAGGAATCCAAAAAAATTCAGCCAAATAATAATGTTTACAAAAGTGAGATTTTAAGGGTGCTGAGAAATACTGTTTTTCCTATATGTGACAAATTGATTTTTGAATTAAGAATGAGAATGCAAGCATTTGATTGTGTAAATGAAATTTTTGGTGTATTTTTTAATGAACCCTCAAATGAAAAATTTAATGTGAGTATAAAATATATAAAAAATATCACAATATGTATGCTACTGAAGATTTAATAGATGAAATTGTACAGTTTAAAGCGCTTTCTTTGCTTTTCTTCTCCTTACTTTTCACGAAGTCTTTCTAAAACATCTTTGTCTGTTAGGGTTCCAGCAAATTTTTTGTTTACTCTGTTTTTCTTCATAACGGTCGATTTTTTTGTGTTTTCAGTCCTTAGGACTGACAACATTGAATTTGCTAAACTTGTTTTAATACCTTCTGGTCTAGAAGGACAGGGTATCTGTTGTGCTGTTTTATTCCTTATGTTGTTATAGGTCGACGGTAATTGGCCATTTTCGCCTCAGTCCCCAGAAGATGTGGATGGCATCTGAGCAGAATCCTCACCGTTAATAATGTGTGCCATCTGAGATTTTTTTGTCATTTTTTTCTAAAGACAAAGGGTAAATGCCCGACCCATCAAAGCCACCTACCGCGTTACTTCTGGACAAACTTCTTGATAAAAATCTCGGAGTATTTTTCTCCAAGACGCCTTAACCGATTTGTAAACGCCAACATCCAGAGGATGAACTAAATGAGACGTGTGAGCTGGTAAACTGAATATTTCGATATTATTTTTTGCGGCTGTGTCTACCAAGTTCAAAGATAAATGTGAGTGCCCATCCAAAATAAGAAGATTAGTACCCTGTAAATCTAAAGTCAGTGGCGGCTTTAGGATTTGAACTTGGGGGGGGGCGCATCGGCCTCTCCCTCCCACCTATAAAGTTCAAAATTGAAAATATATTAAAAATGCTTGCAATTTACAAGTTGTCACTTTTTACATACCTGGTGATGCATTGCCGAGTGAAACATAGGAAATCCCATGAAAATTTTGAAGTGGCTAAATATTGACTCCCTAGTACATTTTATTGAAAAATGTTATAACTTTTTGAAGAGGCCGATATGATAAACTCATGTGCCGAGTTTGAATAAAGTCAAATAAGCAAATACTAAGTTATTCAATTAAATGTAATGACAAAATTACGAAAATGATCATAGCTCAGGTAATACAGTAAACACCAGCAAATTAAATTTTGACATTGACAAAACAAAAAGTAATGTGAAACATACTTTATACGTCAGTTTTTGGCAATAGCGTCATAGAAATTATTTGCTGGTGTTTATTGTATTACCTGAGCTATGAACATTTTCGTAATTTTGCCATTACATTTAATTGAATAACTTAGTATTTGCTTATTAGACTTTATTCAAACTCGGCATATGAGTTTATCACATCGGCCTCTTCAAAAAGTTATTATAAAATTTTTCTATAAAATGTACTGGGGAGCGAATATTTAGCCACTTCAAAATTTACATGGGATTTCCTATGTTTCACTCGGCGATGCATCACACGGTATAAAGATAAAACTTTATAAAATGGGTCATTCGGAGGGCGCGAGGAGAAACATCGAGATACAATTAAAAGAAAATACGTTTGTTAAGTTTTCTATAGGTATATTAAAAGGAGACAAAACGCTTCTAAACGCGGAACAAAAGAAAACAAACATAACTGAAACAACTCACAGAGGCCTTTCTTTTCTTCCGAAAAAACTAGCCATTCAAATTTTTTAAAATGCGCGTTTGTTGGACGTCTTCGTTCTTCCCGACCTCGTTTGGTATGAATTGAAAAAGGAAATTCATATTGTGGTTCAGGACCCCAATGATTTTTCAATAAATTATATTTAGTGATATCGGGGATGGTATCCATTTTCGCTAAAAATGCGCCGACATCGTATTTCAATTGTTCAGTTTCCATCAAATCCGTATTTTGGTTTTGAGTGGAAGTAGAAGCAACTGCAACATCGGTTGGTAAAACATCTGTATTTTCATCTTCTACTCTCTCCTCCGTTCTTGATTTTTTAAAATAATTTAAAATACTATTTGAAACTCTCTTATCCGACATATTGAATTACACACTATTATAATACCACTAAATACACAGATGCATCAGTCTTCAAGTCTTCTAACTAACTAACCAAGTCGAAGTCAGAAATGGATAAAAACGAAGCGCGGAACATCAGCGAAGCCGACAAAGAAAAGACGCCGCTGCCGCTCTTGGAAATCTGGAGTTTGGAGTTCAAAGTAAGAAGCCGCTCGCACTCGCCGCCGCATTAACAGACCAAGAGCAATAGCAATAAGACCTATTAAATAATTTAGGCCGGGTGTTCGGGGTGTTCGATTCAAAAATAATTAGGCATATTATTTTTTCATGGCTGAGTCCATTGTAATGTTGTAAGGTAATCAAATATTTTGTAGAGTAGAACAAAATTGAAAGCCGTTGGGGGGGCGCGCGCCCCCCGCGCCCCCCCCCTTAAAGCCGCCACTGTCTAAAGTTGAAGGAATAAAACTGTTAGTAAACCAATCAAAAAACTGAAGGGACTACTTCCAACCAGACGGTGAAGAATTATAACGACAATTCTCCGGCCCGCCCACGCATCAAGTGGAATACAGGTGAAATTACCATTTTAAATTGTACACTACATATTTGAGGGTGATTTACTGATGTAGGCAACAGTAGTAGTTTTGATGAAGCAACGAAAATATCTTCTGAAATTTTAATGATGAAAAATTCTAGTTTCTAATATCCCACACAATAAAATTATATTTATAAAACGAGCGGTGTCCCAAATTATGAGCCAGGACCTACAGATTTACCTGAACCTATGAACTTGTCCAATAATACAGTAAAGAAAATGTTATATATTCTATCTTTGCACACATTTTTGTTATCAATATCAATGTTAGATTCAACGCACCCAAAAAAAATAAATAAATCTTTCCCAATAAATTTTAGACTTGTTCAAAAACTTACTGTGTGGAAACTTTCCTTCTCCTGTCTCTGCTCACTGACTAATTTCGATATTTATCTAGAAACGGCGGAATGACGCTAAATTTCTAGCACACGGTGTTGAGATATGCTGGATCACGGTCGGAGAGAGAATTTATTCCGTTTTGTGTTCCTCAGGGGGACAGCTTTCACTATAAAGGATATCTGAGTATCGCTTTGACGCCCTGACACAACGGAGATAAACTTCCCTATGAACCCGCGAACACTAAAAAAACAGACACCCGTTACCGTGACAGGGAAGGACTTTTCCCTTCGCGTTTTTCGCCCGACTTTGTGCTCTGTCTGCTCTGAACTTACTTTTTATGATTCCCCCAAATTTTGTTCGAGGTTTTGGGCTGAATTGCAACGGTTGCGTTTTTTGTTTTAGAGTGTCCTCGATTTTTATTACTAACCGTTTGTATACAAAACAATAATTTAAATTTGCCCTAGTTCATTGTTATGTTGTTGCAAAATGTTATGGTCCTGTCTCATTTTTGTTAAACAAAAAGTATGTCGAATTCTACTTTTATTATATTTGAAATAAAATATATATTTTACCGTGTGTTCTGAAAGTTACTGATTTAAGTTTTCCCTATTTAATATTCGCTATTCATATACCAATAATTTTAGATTTAGATTTTCTAACATACCATATAATTCCCATACCATATAAAAACTCTTTAATCATTTCGAAAACTCCATTCCTTATACTTGCATCAACAAGAAGAAAAACTATGCCCATTCATCGAAGGTATATTTTTCTGCCAACGTCATGACGACATTGTAAACGACACATGCACCATAGCCCTAATCCGAGCTGAACCGCCTTCATGCGAAACCAATCATGCAGTTCTACATCATCATATAACAGAACAAACCAATAGCAAATTCTTACTACTACTACCTGCTGGAAATCCAGTGAAAATCACAATAAACTGCGCGAGAGAAATAGAATAGCAACGAATAAACAAAACTCAATCTTGAAGATTCCATAGGACTGTAGTGTGGCCGTAGAGGATTCTCTGTACAAAAACACAGAAGAAAGCATAAATGGAAACCCACTAATACTTCCAAAATTAGAATGGAATCCATTGCATCGAAAAACAGATCTATATCAAGATTTACCGCTGAAGTTACATTCAATAAATCTCGAAGCCATAAATACTCGAGAACAAGCAAAACTCACCAAAACAATACAAAATGAGTCCATCCCTTATTCTGGAATATACCCAGTTTGTCAGTTATTATAATAATATCGATTACCCTCTACATATGGTCCCCCCGTGTAGTGAACACGTCGATCAAAGAAGGTAACCAGCAAGAAGAAGCCCAACGGAAAACTTGGTCACTGACTCAAATCAAGTATTTCCAGAAGCCCTTGCCGCCGGAATCGACAACAGCTGAGATTTTTATCTCAACCTGTCCTTTATAGGACAATCGTATTTATGAAAATCGGCTCTTCATAGAGCCTTCTATTTATGAAATCCCGCTCTCTCTAGAGCGGATTTTATTTATGAAAATCGCTTAACCAACCAAGCGATAGCGAAGAACCCAACAGGAAGTCAACCGACATTCAACCCAGAAAATACGAAAGGACCCGGATTCAGGTGAATATAAAATACTAACAGGCAGACAAAAAGGATCAGGAAACCTTTAACCGGGGACGAAATTACCTCCGGCAGTGAGTCTGCTGCCGGCTTTTGCCAGCTAGTTCACCCACTAACGATTCTGCGCAAGAACGAAAGAAGAATTCGTTTCGTTCCCTTCGTCCACCGCCATGTCTTCGACACGCTCCTCCATCCGCACCAGGAGTCAAAAAACTCCCCCACCATCCATCTCTTCTAAAGAAGACTTCCCCGAATTGGTCAAAACCCCGACCAACCCAACCACCACCAATGAACCAACCACCACCAACGAACCAACCAGAGATGAACTTCTCAAATATATAGACAACCTATCATATCAACTCGAAAAAGCGATGGCTTACATCAAGGTTCTTAAAAATCAATCACCAAAACCATCACCAAAACCATTACCAAAACCATCACCAAAACCATATCCCCCATATTCTCAAAGTCAATCGCCAACTTATTCAGCCTAATCACACATATCCACGGTTCCCAATACACGCACCGAACAGGGAAACTTCACTCGATTAGGCACTAGGCACCACCTTCCACCTAGACAGGAACTTCTACTGTCACGGCAACGGACTTCTCGTCCGAAACGGACTTCCCGCGTCACCACACCCACTCCATGCACTTCTGTCTCAACAGAACTTGGATTGCATAACCATCGACCTATCGTGGAATAATACCATGACAAATTTCTTTTCTTATTACAAACATCCCAATCAACCATTATCAATCGACCTCCTCGAATATGCATCCTCTCTACCACGAGCCATAATAACGGGTGACCTAAACTCACGAAACATTATTTCCGGTGATACATTCACCAACGCCAACGGCAGACTACTCGCCAACCAACTCGTCTCACTTCCCCTCTCGCGGATTAGAAACAATAATCCAACCCTAATAAGTCACCTCGGCTCTTGCATTCCTTTGCAAACCACGTCTGTACCAATTTACCACAACCCGTCATTCATCAGAACACTGATGACATAAATAATCACGCAGAGGAATTCCAATCCCTCTTAATCGATGCGCAAGACATCGTCGTCCCCCTCACCACCGTACACGCCAATTTTCATGCCCTTCCGCAAAAAATTCGTCAGAAAAGACAGTTATACAGGTTATACGTCCACACTCGAGACCCCGCTGTCAAAACACTATGGAACCGTCTCAACGCCCAGGTTCGGAACGAAATCAATGATGAAAAGCAGAGAAGATGGAAGGCCGAAACAGCCGGACTGGACTTCAGACAAGGGCGCGAGTTTTGGCAAAAATTCAACCGCCTCGTCGGCCTCAAGAGAAAGGTTGAATCACATCTCGAAGTGCAAGGACAGAAGATCTACACATCCGAAGACAAAGCCACCGCCTTCAAAAATAACCTACAAACTGTCTTTTCACCACCTGACAACCCTTGATTTCTCAGGAACTTTGCCGTCGAAACCGATCTCCTGACTCGAAACATTACTCGAAGCCCACACGTTCATATCCCACTAAATGAGAACTCTCCGCTTCTTACACCTTTTACAATCGAAGGAGTTCAGCGGGCGTGCCGAGCGGGGAGAAACAGTGCCCCAGGACACGACGGAATCTCGAGGCAGGCACTTAAAAACCTGCCAGAAGAGACCTTTCCTCCGCTCTGCGTCCTGCTGAACGCCTGCCTGGCATACTCATACTTCCCTCGATCTTGGAAATCAGCCAACGTATTTCTCATCGCCAAACCCGGCAAAGACCCTACAAAGCCGGAATCTTACCGGCCCATCTCATTAATCAGCGTCCTAAGTAGTCTGTGAACAATTGTTGAAAGAAAGAATCTGGGACTTCTGTACAGAAAACAATATAATTCCGGCATTTCTATTCGGATTCAGTCCGGATCACTCTTGTCAGAACGTCACCACCAACCTTCAAACAATCGTCATCCGAGCTTTAAATCAACGATGCTGTTCTGCCGCCATCCTCATGGACGTTCAGCAATCCTGAGATACTGCCAGTACAAGGCTTCATACTCTTCCACTATGTATATGTATATGTCAATACCGACGTCGATCCCATTCCATCATGTGTAAATAATTTACAAGCCCGATACGTTAGTCGCACTATCGAATCGGGCAGTGAAATCTCCAAAAATATCCTACTCACACCGTGGGTCGCCAACAGACGACCCCTCGGAAGGTCCCCCCAGAGGAAGTTCCCATTCCCAATCGTCAAAAATCTCACTTTCCCACACTCATTCTATGTTAATAAATCTCTACTCACTTAACTTCCCGCAACAAAGTCCAAAATCAGTTATAATTTAAACATCTCCAACAAATTCTAAAATCTCTCAATCCCAAGCTATTAATCGTTCAACACTTTGGACAAACCCTATACTTTCAGCCGCCTCCACACCACCCACGTCGGTGTTGCAGGTTTTTCTGCGGTTTTCCTGCATACTCTGTGAATTTATTCACTAGCCAAATGGACCGACGAACGACGCATCCGCATTTTTAGATTTTTGATTATTATTATTCCACCAACCACCGTGAATAGTCCCAAACCACCGAAGACACGTCACCGCAACTTTTCATCAAATTTCAACAAATCATCATATTCCATACACTTTTGAATACACCTCTACTCTCTATTCCATACACATTTTAAACAAATTTTCCTAGTCACTTTTAAAAAATCTTTTTACTAGACACCTTTTCAGTCCCCATTCAATTTCTCAGTCAACGCGCACTAAACCATCCAACACACCCCCAACTCAGCCCTGAAGAGGAAACAAATCCTACACCAGGGCACCACTCTTGAAAACAACAATTCCGCCCAAAAATCCAAAAAACCAACAAAAATTCATTACGAATTTCTCTCTCTTTTTCTCTCTACATATGGTACAGAAGAAGAGGAAGACCCAAGAAAATAGAGCAACCCGCAGAAGACCACAATGAGCCCGAAAACAATCCTTCATCCGTATTGTTTTCGCCAATGGGGGGAGGAGTTACATAACTATAATAGATGACCTGTGAAATATATATAGATATTATTTATTTTATAAAATGATGAGTCAGTACTTGTAAACTTTCCCTATTACTGATTGTAATTTGAAAATTCATTCAATGTTCAATTTCTGAGTTAACAACACATAAATTGTACGTTAGTTAATAAAGTTTTTTTTGAGTATAAAGTTATTTAACTAGCTATTTTTCAAAACCTTCAACGTTTGTCTACTATGAATCCTGAAGATTTCACTGCTCCAGAAGATGAAATTTAAAGTTTTGTTAATTGTAAAAATGTTCCGAAACTTTTTTTAATAATATTTGTTTAAAATAATATAAAATTAAGTTTCGTTTATTTGTTCTACTAAATTATATATTTCCTTCAAATTAATTTAAGTTTATCTATAAATTAGAAACAATGTTTTGTTTATTTTAGTTATTCTTTAATCCCACTTCATAAAAAAAGCTAAATAAAGTGGGTACTATTTCCCATCTAAATCATAAAATATCTTCTTTTTTAATCAATACCATATTTTTTTAAAATATGCATTATAATGTGGTTTATCCATTTTTGTTACATGAAAATAATTATTCTCACACTTGAAATTATAGTCATATTGCTTTAAAATCTTGCGCAATTAATATCTCAGAACACTGAAAATTGATATTGGCTTTTTCAGTCTCAGGTCCAGATATAATCGTGATTTTTTACTTACTCATATTTACTTTTCCCAGTACGTAAAATACTTCATCTGAAAATACTTCTATGAAACCTTCACACTCTCTTGGAGTTCCTATCTTCACATTCACACAAATCTGGGAAACGGTTTTCTTAATATCCTTCTCAGATTTTCCTGTTTTAATATAATGTTGCAACAAACCTATTCCTATATTTAAAACAACAATAAATTATTCGAATTCGAATTTTAATGAATTAATGTAACGTACCTGCTCTACAGGCGGTACAGGAAATTTTACTAATAACGGAATTTTCTATTTCAAGAGATAGTTGTTTCAAATCCACTAACATTAATGCTTTGTCAAAGAATTGCGGGATATGGTTGGATTTTTCCTGGTCCAGTTCCCACAGAAGACGGCCCTGTAAGAAAAAGTTTGTTGCAAACAGTGACATATCAGTAGTTAAAATACATTGGTGTACCTTGGCAAAAATATCTTGAGAGAACCAAACAAAATAAGGATTAAATAATAGTGTTTTTAAATGAAACTCACGGTCTCTAGTTAATTCCACAATATAATAAAAGTTATTGAAAATTCTAAAAAATTGACAATTGTTTCGATAAATCAATATCATCGTCAGAAAGATAATGATATTGATTTATCGAAACAATTGTCAATTTTTTAGAATTTTCAATAACTTTTATTATATTGTGGAATTAACTAGAGACCGTGAGTTTCATTTAAAAACACTAATATGAGCATATTCCACGAAGTAAGGGTCGAGACAGTCAATTTGATTAAATCATACTTAAGTGATCAGAAATACAGATAAGAGTAGTTTACAGATCAAAGTATGCTCCAGTTAGATTTTTTTTACTAATCCTTACGTCTTATACAGCATCAGATTTTTTTTAATAATTGCAACTGTATGTTCCGCTTCATTATCCAGGATTTTTAGGCTTTTCCTTTTTTTCTCTACTTTGACTTCTTACCTTTTAATTCTTATAATACAAAATCTCTTTGAAACCCTTACATAGTTTTTCTGAAGACATATCAATCACTTCTTTTATAAAATTTACTGTCTCGACCATTGCTTTGTGGAATCTACTCATACTTAAATGAAACTACCTGTTTCTAGATAATTCCACAATATATTGATAAAATGTTGAAAATTCTAAGAAATTTGACAATTGTTTCAATACTAAATATCAGTTAGTTTCGTTAAAAACTGTAACACTTCTCTCATTTTCCATCCTGAATTATGTGTAATCTCTTTTTTGTTGAATTTCCAACATCGATAAAAAATGTAAATCTCGTTCACAAATATTCTTTGTTTACAATTAGAAAAATTAAAAAATGGAATTCGTATACTTACACTGACTTTGGCTGTTGGTGGAAGTGAATGATTCCTGTGCAAATTTGCCAAAATTGGTACTTTGTTTTGCTCCAACTTATAATTCCAGCCATCGGTAAATATTTCTTCTGGGTCTAACTTTGGTTCGTCCGCTGTTATTGTAAAATTGTTCGATCCTTCTTTTACGAATGGTAAAGCTAAAAAAAAGAGAACTTTATTTTGTTTTCACTTTGATCCAACTCTTTTACAGAACGACGTATGAAAACCATCTGGTACAAAATACTAATATGAAAAATTGAGATATGTTTTACACAAGCCATTCTTCAATAAACTAATATAATATACAGGGTGTCCAGAAACTCTTCTGCCAAACGCAAACTACAGATACTAGATGTGATTTTATGTCCATCTAACCTAATTTACCTCCATCCAAAAGTTCCTCCTAAGTGAGCTAGCGCCCTTTGAAGATGACGCTGTGAAGTCAGTTTTTTGAGCATATCTCAAAAAAAATGCTATATAAGAGTACAAACTTCAAAGTTGGTACATTGTATAAGCTTCCAGTGATGAGATATTTACTGAGAGGGATTAAAGATTTTGGTTTCTTTGTTTCTGTGATGGTTAGATATTTAGAGAAAGGACCCTGATATAGGATATAGTACCTCTGAAGGGCGTGGGTTGGGTGTTCTTATATAGGGTTCTTTCGTTCAGTGCGGCGCTCGGTGGAGGGTTGAGTAAGTGATTAGAAGAAAAGTCGAATTTTTTATTGTGAGAAGGTGATTGGAATTGAATTTTGAAGAGATATTCATTTTACTTAAAAAAAAAGTGTAAAAATTACAAAGATAGACAAAAAAAATGGGGTGCAAATGAACCCCGCTTGGTATCGCACGTATGTAAAAAAGCTTGGTATTATAAAGGTTAAGAAGAGAATATGGTTGTAACGCGGAAATTCGCCGAGCTGTCGGAGATTTAATATTGGCAAGCCTGTCGACGAGGCGAATTCAGACCGCGCATTGCACGAAGTTAGGATTCAGTTCTCCTTGTGCCGTCAACGTGTACACACACACTTCAAGTGATAAATTTTGCATGTGCTCTGGGAGCCATAACGTTATTTCACGAAAATCCTGATAAATTCTATGTAGGGGAAGAAAATATCGCTCGATATAGCAGCGGACAGGTCTGACCCGATAATCTACTGAACCAGAGGGCGCCGATGACCAAAGGATACAGTAAAATTGGTAGAATTAAGGAAACCACGTGGAAAATTACTGTAGACGGCTTTGTTAGTAGAACTCATTATCAAGGTAAACGATTGGAAATACTTTCTCGGAATTACCAGTTCTATAGGTAGATTAACGTAGGAATTTAAAGCTTTGATTCGTAGTTTATTGAAGTATGTGACCTGGATTTCATGAAATAGTTTTTGATACATTTCACAAATTCTTATCAGTTCACTTTCGTTATTGCTTTGTACATTTTTTTGAAATAAGAATATATCACGGGGGCTGAATATTATTTAGGGATGTGTCCAGCGACGTAGTTTTTATATTATGGTTTTTTTTATATCGTAGTTTTTTGCTAATCGGAAAAAAACCAGTCATATAGTTATTATTATCAGTGCAAACGGCTTTAATACAGTTAAAAGTCAGGATGTATGATTATTTGCGAATTTCGGGTGATGATAATATAGTCAGTATAATGGGATATTACGGGGGGACGTCGAAAATTTTACTGGGGTAAAATGTAAACCCTATGTAGAGGCTAATTCGTTTCTCCATTTTAAGGGGGTTTTTTATTTGGATTTTAATTCGCTGATTGAAGCTTGCGGAGTCAGTGAAGCCAGTTCCAGGAGAGCTGGAATATTCTGGAGCACGTCAGTCGCTGTTCTGGGGTCCGGAAGAAGGATAAGTGAACAGTTTTCCTTCTTATTTTTCATACAATTGTACATTTACTTTACCCGTCAAATTTCACAATTATTTTTATGGAAGTTTTTTTTGTTTTTCTCTCTTTTTTTGCGGCAATTAGTATAATTTCACTTTTCACTTGTGTTTAAAATTGTAATAATTCGCTTATAGTTTAAAATATTGGGCTGTTGGCTCTGAACGCTAGGATACTACGGTACGTACCTGGGTGGTGCATTATTTAGTTAAGTTTTCGAACTCTGACGATTTTGTGTAAATAATTTTGCGTCGTACATAATTTCGATTTATATTTTTTTAGCATCGCTAAGCTCGTTTGCTATTTAAATTCTATGCATAGGCATTTATATATATTTATATTCGAATAAATTGCGGAAGTGTAAACCCATGTAACTGTGGCATTGGTAATTTTGACATTAGATTTTTCATTGTATTTTGAGAAATTGTACATGAACCAAATGGTCGTTTCCCTTTAATTGTAAATTTGAGACATCGGTGTAGTTTGGGGCCCTCAGCACTTCTGCACCCTGAGTTTGAAGCCTTCAGCTCGGCTCAGATGTTATAGAACCTGCTTATCAGCTATTTAATTATTTTACCTGTGACTTAGCTTGTAACTGATAATTTAGTTGCGACTTAAGTTTTTATGTAGATTCCGGCCTTCACCCCAACTACATTCTGAGTCTACAGCCTTCAGCTGATTTCAGGTATTATTTGTGACATTTCGCTGTAAACGTGTAATAAATACTTTGAAAAGAGACCTATGGTCCAAAGTGAATAATTAAAAACTTCAATCAGGGGATACTTGCTGACTTTTTTTTTTTATAATAGCTTACCTATATGATAATTTACCTATCAGTTTAACCTTTGGAGTGTGTAGTTAGTGTTGTTAACCCACTGAGGAGTTGTGGGCTAACTTAAGAAGTCTTGGGTGCTTGCCAAAACTTCTCTGGCGCCCTTTTTGAAAACTTATAAATTTTTTTTTTAAGAATCCACCCCTTCTTTGATTCGAAGCTAGTCGACTGGCGAGCACGGGTTGTACCACGTGAGACAACCCGCACATCTATAGCGAGCACTGAGCGTTAGTAGCGTTTTTCTTGTTATAGGTTTTTGGCGCCCATAACGTGGGGCCTCTAGTAAATTTATCTTTTTTGTCAGCAATATATATCCCGTAATTTAAACTTAAACTTTCAAAATAAAATTTTTTTAGCAACTTTGATTAAACTTAAACTTTAAAAATTAAAATTTTGTTTGTAGCCACTTGAACTTGAACTTTTGATAAGTTAGATTGGCTTGCTCCAATTTTGAGGGTAATTGTTTTTATTGGGGCGTACCTGGAAACAATTTGCCTAAATATGTTTTGGTTGTGCCAGATTTAAGTGTTTTTTAGTAAATCTGGGGTCGAGTTCAATGCGAAGGGAATTGTTTTATTCGACGTAATTTATAAACAATTTACCTTATTTTGTGAGATTATATGAGATATCGAACTGAAAATTTTATGGTAGAAATTGGACAAGAGTTCATTGGTTCGTAAGCAACCGTTATTTTCTTTTCATACTGAGTGATGATTGAGATTTTGGAAAATTCATTATTGTAAATTTGTTCTTTTTGGTAAACAATCTACCGAACTTTGTTGAGCAGTGGTAAATATTAAATTGAAGTTTTAATACAGGAAAAGGACAAATCGTTCATTGTTTGATGTGCTCTGTTTTTTTCTCTTTTTCATGTAGCAAGTGAATCAGAAGATTCCTGATATCGATATTATTGTTTTGAATAAAAATTGTAATTTTGAAAATTTTATTTGATTATCTATTGTAAAATATTTGTAATTTATATATTGTAAATTTAAAAGGTGAGTTACATATTGTGTCACACTGTATATATATTTTAGTGTCAGAACAGTAACTGAATTCGTAAATACTTTGCTTTATGGTAAGTTTATCTGACTTTCGACGGTTGTAAGCTGCATTGTGGGTTCGAACCTTAGCGGGTCCGTGTTTTGGAACTGGTGCCTTGGGCTCGTGGACTCCTGTATTTTGGAATCGCTTTTGAGGAAGGAATGTTGCGTTGGTTCGAGAAGTACACTTCGTGGAAACTTTGTGGGTTGGAGATATTGTCTGGACAAATAGGGACTTTTGGACATTCGGTATCTGGATTTGGGTTTTAAATTTTCAGTTGGAGGGAGGCCACATGAGGTACATGTGTATCTGGGAAGAATTATTGTTCCGCTAGGTTGGAAGTTGGAAGACGTACCGCGAATTGTGTTTCAGTCTCAGTGTCTTTCAAAATGACTTATTTGGTGAAAATTGTTGTTTTTAAGTATACTAGGCATCATAAACTAATGATTTTATAGTAACAAGATTATAATTAGACCAACAATGTAGGTTATATCAGTAGCAAACAAATAAAACGCCAATAAAGAAACACTTGCATTTGTTCAGTAAGATACCAAAAGAAACTAGATTATTTTTAAAATCATGTTATAATTTTTATGAATTAATTCTATACGTACCCAGCCTATCGGCCAAAATGTATTGAAATATATTGATGTTTACTAGGTGTTGCATTTTCAATGTCCAAAAATATATTCAGATTCACCTATTTCGTCTGTATTTCCAATTTAGTTCTATTTTTTTTATATGCTCAAAATGATATACCGCAAAACTGCATTTTATAACAGAAAAGTTGGAAAAAATACTTACCTTGTATGTAAATGATACTGCATGTTGTAGATATTACCAGTAAAAGGAACAACATAATAAATCTGAAATAAAAAATATAATTAGTCTTTATTGTAACTTAATTTAATTGAGAATGATGCGGTAACAAAACAGCCTCGCATTTTTCTAGAATTGGAGTGGTAAACATGGTAAAGTTCAAAAAACTTAAAAGCAACTATAAATATAAAATGTAACTTTTGAAACAAACCACGGAAAATAATAAGAATTGTACTGTGATGCTTAATAAAAATAAAACGTTCAGTAATTCAGTCTTTTCTTCTAGATTTAGATAAACAAACCAGTTATTTCATATCCGGTAAGGTTTCCTTAACCCGGTAGATCCAGTCATCCAGTACGGTTCGGTGTTTGTTAAAACCATAGTTATAGGAACAAAAAAGATATAACTGTTTACATTTTTCTTGAAGCCAACATCATTTCACATTCTACGCAAAAATCTGATTGGGGAAGAGGATAAAGTAGTGTTCTATCTACCTGTTGCCAAATTTGGTTTGTGTTTAGTTTAATCGGTGTTTGCTGCAGATGCAAGCTATTAAAAATATATATTTCAGATGTTTAAATAATGTTTCACATCAAGGGCGTACCCAGGATTTCAGCTAGGGGGGGGGCAGCTCATACATGTTTCGAGAAGATGGTCGGTCGGGTATATTGAAACAAAAAATCATCAAAATTGACTTTTATTTATTAAATTGATTATGACACAAAACAAAATATTATATACATATATATATATATATATATATATATATATATATATATATATATATATATATATATATATTATATATTAATTTAACAGTAATCTTCTTGGATTTGCTGAAAATTCGTCTATGACAGTCTTTTCAATAAACTCACTGTTTTCTTTTAAATAATTGCGATGTACGCTCATCAGACATAAACCTGTAAGCCTTTCTTCACCCATGGTGCTTCTAAGCCACGTTTTAACTCTTCGCAGCGTACTGAAGGACCGTTCGACGGTCACCGTGGTGCATGGGATAGTGCTTAAAATAATCAATGCCTTTCTGACAGCAGGGTAAAAAATGTTGGCTTCGTTGAATAGATCCACTACTTATATGTCCCTTAATTGATCATCTGATAAACCCATAAATTATGCCAAAGGTCCAGTTCTCCGGTGTTATCCAGGTTATAAAATTCTTGCAATGATTCTGCGTTCTTGTGTAAGTCTGTAATGCTGGTTTTGGTCATATACAAGGGATGTAGATTACTTAAAGCAAATGCCGGAGTATTTTCTTGGGAGAATCGAATATTCTACGATGAAATGAGTGAATCAATGTATGGTATTATCAGGGAACGCCGCCAATATTCGTTATCATTGTCTGATGGGGGATTACTTCTATCTGTTTGCTTGTGAGCAAGACGTGGAACCGAAATTTCTATGTTCAAATCCATTGCAACAGCTCGCGCTTTTTGAAGCATTTCATTACTTATTCTATCAGGAAACTCGCGGTCATTTCTGAGAATGTCCTTGATATGTTTGATGTGTTTCCCCACCGAGATAATGTCGATCGATTTAGCTTGCAGTGCGTTAACTACTGGTTCTAAAACTGCTGAATATTTGGCTATTGTTTGTAGAGCAACAATAAACACTGGTTTCGTAAAAGCTGAATGCAACTGATATGCAGATTTTCTGGTGGCATAATTTCCTTCTACGGATAACGTTTCTAGAGATTTCACAAGCTCTGGGAAATGTTGAGAAAACTTTCTGATTGATTTATATTCTTCGGACCATCTCGTTTCACACAATCGTGATAGGTTTGGAGCGTAGTTTCGACGTGTAGTCGATTTTCTGAAAAACGTTATAACATACTTTACAGTGGCGACAGTATTTCTAATTTCTGGCACTGCGTTCGCATCATTCACAACAAGGTTGAGTTTGTGACTTGAGCAATGAAAATATAAAGCACGAGGATATTTTTTTCTCAAAATGGCTTGTACGCCACCCTCTTTCACTACCATTGTAGAACAGCCATCGAATCCAAACCCTACGCAATCTTCGGTTGGGAGGTTAGAACTAAACAATAAATTGTCAATTGCTTCGGCAATTGCTGAAGCATTTTGTGCTTTTAGTTCAACGACCCTACAAATTCTTCTCTGATTTTCCTTTCGCTTCCGTCGTAGAACCGCTCGCCTATTGACAGCTGTTCTTTCCCAGCTACGTCTGCTGTTTCATCAGCTAAGACTGCGTAAGCCATGGTCTTCTGAACCACAATTATTATATTCTCCTGAATAACTTGGCCACATAAATTTATCAATTCGTTTTGTATTTCTGGCGATGTGTAAACTGCATTGCGACTGCACTTTTCCAGGTGACTCTTTAATTTGTCGTCAACTGAATTGATTCTCAACTTTAATAAATCTAATAAAACACCCTCATCTGCTTGTTTTCCCCTAAGAGGCATATCATGTGTACCGCAAAATACTATACATGAAATAATTGATGACACTATTTGTCTGTTTTCATCGATTGCTTTTTGGTGTCCACTTTGCAGTTGGATGTCTACAGGAACATTTTCAAGAAAATTTATTGCAGCATTTGTCGCTGTTAGGTGAAGGCTGGTCGTTGCATGCTTTCGGCAGTCTTCATGCATATTTTTGAACTTTATATATGGCCTGACCATATATGATCCCAAAATTCCTCTCACAGTGCTGATGGATGGAGGGAACAAACACAATGCTTACACAGAGCGCCTTTTAGTCGCTTGGAATATACTAGCCATGGTGCATATTGATCCAACCAAGCATGATTAAATTTTCTTTTCTATGCATCACTTTCAAAATCGTAATTTCTGGGCGGGATCCAAGGATTTTGTAACAACTCCCTCTTCTTTTCCGTCGATAGCTGGGTAATCAACCCAACATAACGACCCAGATCATTTTCATGATAGCCATCGTCCACTATAATTTCAGGATCGACGTTGACGTCATAAGTTTGTTGGGATGTCGATGGAGAAGAATAGTCGGCAACAGATATATTTACAGGTTCTGCTGGAGAATGTGACGCTTGTCCAATGTTAGCATGCAATGATCTTGGCATTACATGGGTAGTTTTATCATGGTTGTCATTTTCATCGCTTCCACTGCTACTTTCCCGACCTTTTTTTCTTTTTTCGCGTGTTGTCCCTAAAAAATGGATACACAAAATTACTCTTACCGTGTTTAGGCATAGGACGAAAATAAAGATCAAGATACCTATCAAAACATCACATTCAAATATTATTTACTTCCTATAATAGAGCCCCCCTTAAACAAATCAAATAATCATATTAGGTACATATGTGTTTTGTTTTGACTCACCTCTTTCAAAGAATTTCCTGATATCCATTTGACGGAGTAATATTTCCAGTTGTTGCGCAGTAAACGTAAATCTCGTGTCGCCGCAAGTAAACTATAAGACACTATGGCGCATGAAATATTCGCTCGTATTAAACTCCGAACTGAATTGAATTGTATTCGAACTGAAATGCCTTGCTCCGCCTCACGATCCCGCTTATATATACAAATATTAGAAGAGCTCCCGAAATACGTAGAAAATACTCGACTCTATTTCCATCCTTGTCTCATACTTGTTATCACTGTCTTTCCTTTCGAGAATAGTCCATGCTCTAGAACGTTCTTCGTGGTATTGCTATTCAATACAAGATGTCGATATTGACCGTATAAATTGATGCTATTACCCTTTACTGGAAAAAGTACTGTCGTCCGTAACTATATAGCGCTAGATGTTGTTTTCTCCAAATTATATTCGGCTTTAAACCTAGATGGCTCTGATTGTCTCGTCGGCAGCGGAAACTACGAGATGCGACGGTTTCGCTAACAGTATACTATATCGAATGTTGTAGAATATTTAAATATTGATAAAAAAATAATAAATCAAAATATCTGACTGAAAAGATATTTTGTTTCCAACACTTCATTTTGCGCAAAGTAGATAACACGTTTTTAATTCCCACTTGCCAGGAAAATTGACGTTTATTATATCTGCCCCCCCCCCTACCTGGGTACGCCCTTGTTTCACATGTATTAGGGTTTATTTAATTATTATTTGAATTAATTTGACTTTTTACATATTAATACCATGCGGTTGTGAATAACTTTATCGCATATTGCCGATTAATGAACTAATGAACTTCCACAATTTGATGTTTTAAGATTTAGTGAGGATTCCAAAGTATCTACCATCGCCGACCATCGCCGAAGAAGAACCTGAGTACTACAATAAACTGTGAGTAGACTTCGTTTCACGAAAGTTGAAGCCACCTGAAGTTGGAACATACACAATCGCAGAAACCAAATTCTTGTTTATCTACGTCGCTTAGTAACGACCACTGCGTAGAACGATGATTTATGCCGATATCCACTTTATAATATGACATTTGAAGGTTATGTTTCTGGTTGTTCATTTGTTGAATACTTTTGATTTTGAATTGTTTAAGACATTTAACTAGTTTATTAGTGAGTGTTGTGTGTTTTATTTATTCTAAAACCATATTTTCTGAAAAACTTGTTGGTGTAAAAGCAAAAATGATCATAGTCAATGCACCAAAATTTGGAGAACTGGAAAATATTCGGGATATCATTTACAATTTCTACATCCTGGAGAAAAGGGCTCCGACTTTAAAATGTAAGTTTGATCAAATTAAATAATAAAGATACTAATATTAATTACAAGAAATTTCTTTCAGTTTACTTCTAGCACGAGTTTTTAAACTAGAATTACTTTTAATAGTGCTAAGAGAAACATAGTTTTATAGTGAAGTATACCTATTCATTTTTTTCTAAGTACTCTTTACAAAGTGCACATTGTTTTATCTGAGTTTACTACAGCGTGTCCACGAATGGGGTATCCTATAGGTAAATCATGTTTAAATATTAGTTTTATTGAAAAATGTGATTCTTGATAAAAAGTTTTGCTTGTTCTGAAACCCCATAAAATAAAATGAAATTCAAGTTTTTCAAAATCCGTCTCATTTTATAGCCAGTTTTATGAAAACCGTATGAATTTTTGCACTAAGTTCAAAAATGATGTATTAATTTTCATCTTTTAATAAATATTTGATAACAATGTTATCTATACGACAAAGAGTATATCTTATTAAGTGTTATGGAATTGGGAAAAATATCCAGATGTACTCATTACGCGGGGTGGGTTAAAAAAATTAATTAAAAAGTCTGATGAGACAGGATCTGTTCAAGACAAAAAGAAATTAAAAAAGGCGTACGTTTAGGAGGAGTGTACGAAAAAAAGCAGTGGAGGTTGGTTTTTGCAAGAGTCACTTACAGAAAATATTTAATCAAAACAAAATTCATCCATTCAAACCGAAATTTATTCACACTTTACAAGATTATGACACAAGGTTAGACTTTTGTGCGATGATTGGTCAATAACTTATACATGACCGATTCTTTCACAATAATATTTTATTTTCTGATGAAGTAACTTTACAATAAACGGAGTCGTTTCTTCCCAAAATTGTCGATATTGGGCTAGTGAAAACCCGAGCTACAGGATTAACTGTAATAGTCAATTTGCTAAAAAAGTTAATGTTTGGTGTGCGGTTTTACCGGATCGAATAATCGGACCGTATGTTCTGGAAGATACATTAAATCAGGAGGTATATTTGTACTTGCTGGACAACTTCTTAATACCTGAATTAGAAAATATTCCCTTGAAGCAAAGGCGTAAAATGTACTTTCAGCATGATGGATGTTCGTTACATTCGACTTTGCTAATTGGATGGCTGGATGAATATTTTCCTGGGCGATGGATGGGACGTTATGGACCAATATTTTTTCCGCCCGATCCCCCGATTGAACTATTTTAGATTTTTTTATGAGGCTACTTAAAACAAAAAGTTGCCGTTAACGAAATTACCCCAGAAATGCTGCGAAATACTTACAAAGAATTTAGAAAGAGAATTGAGAGATGTTTTGAAGCTGGGGAGGATATATTAAATAGATGTTGTTTTTTGTTTACTTAGTGTTTCTTACATTATTATTCTGTATTGTTGTTTTTGGTAGTGATTATAATTCTTGAATAGTTAACATTGTTGTCAAATATTTCTTAAAGAATGACAATTTGAAAACTATTTATAAAAGTTGACAATTTTTTGGTACATCGTAAACGTCACTCACCAGATTAATACATTATTTTCGAACTTAGTGCAAAAATTCATATGGTTTTCATAAAACTGTTTATAAAATAAGACGGGTTTTGAAAAACTTGAATTTTATTTCATTTTATGGAGTTTCAGAACAAGCAAAACTTTTTATCAAGAATGACATTTTTCAGTAAAACTAATATTTAAACATTTTTCATCTACAGGATACCCCATCCGTGGACTCGCTATATATAAAAATGCTCTACTTATCACAATGGCGTTTGTTCCATGAAAATCCGAGCAATAATAGCAAAGATACATTGTAGTGCGCTTATGGCATCTTTATGACTACATACTGTATATAAAAATAATCTACCTATCATAATGTCGTTTGTTCGATGAAAATCCGACCAATAATAGCAAAGATACATTGTAGTGCCCTTATGCCATCTTTATGACTACATACTCTATATAAAAATAATCTACCCATCATAATGCCGTTTGTTCGATGAAAATCCAGCCAATACCGTTAAAGTTTGTGACTTTGTGACAAATTTTACGGTTTCGGTTGGTTTTTCTGAATCAAAAAAGAAAAAATTAATTTCTAGTAGGTCAATGATAAACTTACATCATTTGGCTTCTAAAATACAATGATAAATTTAAAAAAAACTGGAAGCAGAGCCGTGGTTTACAAAAATAATTGTCATAATTTCACCCCTATCAATTTGGGGGGGGGGGACTTTGTGACAACTAGAAACTCGCATGCAAGTCCAAAGTAGGCGTTTAGCGGGCCTAAAATATGACACAAATTAGGTACAAATAGGACTAGTTTTATTAGGTTTGTCTTAAATTGGCCCCTCTAGTCGTGAGCACATGTAACAGATGGGTAACAAAGTGCCCCCAAAAAATTTTTTTCATTGATTTTAAATGGTTTATTTGTCTAATAAGTCATATAAAAGTACAAAAATATAATACCTAACTAAGGTAACTAAAAAGATAAACTGAAACAAAAGGTGACTCAAAAAATAAACTAAAATAAGGTAGGTACCAGAGCGGGTCGATCAACTGAGACGGCTCTGTATCAGCTGACCGAAGTCATCCAGAGAACTCTGAATAACAGAGAAATCGCAATGTGCGCATTCCTGGATATATCTGGAGCTTTTGACAACACAACTCATGTGTCTGTCAAAGAAGCACTAAAAAGGCGAGGAGTAAATGAAACCATTGTAAAATGAATGCATGAGTTGTTGACGACGAGGATAGTTGAGACACCTCAGTTAAAGCCACTCGGGGGACACCCCAAGGGGGAGTGACATCTCCCCTTCTATGGAGCCCCGTAGTAGATGAGTTGCTCTACAGGCTAACGGAACTTGGCATCGAATGTATGGGCTATGCTGATGACATAGTTCTAATAGTTAGAGACAAGTTCGAAAGCACCACCATCATTGAGCAATGGTGCTTGTCAGTGGGGCTAAACTATAACCCAAACAAGACCATAGTAACTCCATTTACCCGGAAAAGAACACTTCCAGCCATGAAACCCATATCCTTAAACGAGGAAATCATAGAATGGAAGTAAGAAGTTAAATATCTAGGGATAACCCTAGACAGTAAGCTTCTGTGGAATAAGCATGTTGAAATAACTGCTAGTAAAGCAATAAGAGCTTTGATGGCGTGCAGAAATCTAGCTGGTAAGAGGTGGGGCTGTAACCCAAAAATACTGCGATGGATGTACGCCATGATTGTGAGACCAGCAATTACGTATGGGGCAATAGTTTGGCATACAAAAGCAAGTCAGTACAGTACGAGGAAGACCCTAGACAAAGTTCAAATACTTGCCTGTGTGTGTATCACTGGGGCTATGAGAACGTATCCAACTAGGCACTTGCGATCATTACAGATCTCACACCTCTACATCTGGTGATATAAAGATCTGCCCAAGAGGCAATTCTTAGAATATCTAAGGAAGGTTCAGGCAATGAGAGTATTAAAAATCAGGGAGCCTGGTCCTCTCTAACAAAATACATCTCCTCAGCGAATCTTCCCAGTGACGAAATGATCAAAAAAGTAAGTATCGAAAAGAATTTCACTACGATGCTAAATAAGAGGAGAAACTCGGATAGGGAATACAGCACCCAAACTCTCAAATAAAACACCATTAAATGGAATACGGATGGTTTAAAAACCACCACTGAAGCAGGCGCTGGAGTATTTGAACCTGGCACCAGATATTCATTATCGTTAGGCTCCTTCCCGAGTGTCTTTCAGGCAGAAATACTTGCGATCGAGAGATGCGTGGAAATGAACCTAGAAAGAAACTATCAGAAATGTGACATATCGATCCATTCTGATAGTTAAGCAGCTACCAAAGCTCTCATGTCATTGACTCAAAGTTGGCATGGGAGTGCCGAAGAAAACTTGATGAATTAGGCAAGAATAACAGGGTCTCTTTAGTTTGGGTTCCTGGCCACTTGGGAATCACGGGAGATGAAGAGGCCAGGCCACTTGCCAGGAGCACAAACGCCCTTTATTGGCCCGGAGCCTTTCTGTGGTGTAGGAAAATGCTCCTATATGAAAGAGTTTCGGAAGGAAAAGGAAACCGCAGGAGAAGCACTCTGGCGGTGCCTTTGCGGGTTGGAACATTCCATAAAGTTCCTGCTAGATCCAAAACATATTTGGACTTCAGTAAAAATAAGCTACATCTCCTCACGGGTTTTCTCATATGACAAAGCCGCCTTAGGAAGCACCTAATGAGAATAGGTCTAGCAGAAATTGACGAGTGTAGATTCTGTGGGGAGGAGGTTGAAACTCCAGATCACCTAGCTCTAGAATGCCTCGCCATTGCAAGCCAACACAAGAAATGCTTCGGACAAGAAACTTGTGAGAGTGAGGATCTAACCTCGTTGAAGCCGTCCCAAATACTAGAGTTCATTAGAACCCTGGAACTGGAAGGCGAGCTGTAGTAGTAGCGAGAACAGCTCTGATAGGGGGGGCACAATAAACCTTAGGTTTCAGCGCATTGTAACCCCGTTAAAATCTAATCTAGTCTAATCTAATAATAAGCAGACAAAAATGAATCGTCAATAAATCATCAGAAGTTTGTTCTGTTTAACACCTCGGTTGGCAATTATAGTCACACGGTTACTTTGGTAAAACAACCCCCGACGTTTGCAGCTTTGCAACAGCATTCATTGCGGGTTTACCACCAAATTCAGGATTGGCGTGGTAATACTCTACAGCCAGAAGAATGGGGATGGAAGAAATCAGGTGATATTTTAATACCTGTTTTGTCTACTGATTAACCAGCTCATTCATCAATTTTAAAACAAATTTTGTGTGCCTGCAAAATGGGCTGCCGAAAGCGATGCGAATGTTTGCAGGAACTGTCATGGACAATGATGCTTTAATGCAGAACGTACCAACGACTTCGAATTCTAGAAAGGATAAATGACTTTAGTGGATTAGGGCTCAAAGGGAAACCACATAAAAAACGCGCCGGCGAACTCTACCTCCTGGGTGGTGTGGAAACAACTTTGGTACAGGAACTACTAATGAATATTTTCAGTTCCTATGAAATAGAATATTACCAAGGCTGGAGAAATATTGTGTTGCCATCCAATAGTTATTTGGATCACTGTTCCAAAAAATGTCACTTTTGTAAATACTGGGTCGGGAATTTTATGTTTCCGGCGGATTTTGAATCCTGCAAAACTGTAGATAATGGCTGGCGGCATGAAAAAGCGCTTTTGATACTTTCCCTAACTTTGTGGCCGGTTAACATAAAAATCCTTAGTCCTATGTAAACGACCTATAGGACATATTTCATAGAAAATTTTATTGTGAATAATATTTAATATCTATGTTTTTGTCGCAGAACATCGTATTTTCAAGAAATTATAGAAAAACCGGCGCTGTGTCATAATAGGGGTGAAGCTTACCAGTTAGGGGTGGGAACTTTTCGATCTTGTATTGCTACCCTCATTAACTGCCGATTCAGAAAATATATTTTTGCTAATTTCCGTTTACTATAATGGGGGTGAATATATATCAAATGAATTTAAAAGCTTTTGTGCTCGTTCAGAAAGGTATCACGTACCACTCCAACTCCAGAGCAAAATGGTGTAGCTGAATCGTTCTATAACAAAAAATTGCAGAAGCATGATTATAGTTCAGTTCCAAAATAGTAGGCACTAAATTCTCAGAAATACTGCATCAAACCGACAACAATTGTACTATAATTTCTGAGATTTTATGGTCTACCATTTTGGAACTGAACTATAGTTGTGCAAATCTATACAAATCTTTTTGGGGAGAAGCTGTGCAAATCGCAACATATTTAATTAATATTACTCCTACCCAACCACTTAAACTAGCAAAACGACCATATGATCTCTGGCATAACAAAAAGCCAAAATTAAGTCACTTACGGATTTTTGTCGCAACTGTTGACGTATATGTGTATACGAACCAAATAGGTATAAAATTTGGAATGTAGAAAATTTAAATTTCTTAGTAACACGTGATATTATTTATAACAAAATAAATTTTCAAAGTTCACGCCCAATAAAATTAAAATTAGACAATAATCTTAATGAATCAAATGACAACTCACTTAAAAAAATCAGTATCGTGTCCCAAAACTAATAGCCCCACTTCAGAACCAAATAATAAACTAGTGGAAACAGGTACCGAAAATATTACCTAGTTTTGAAATTTTGTCGGTGCATTAAATAGTAAAATCAGTACATAACCAACCAGTTGTAACGAAAACTGATAAAGTGTTGACTCCGAAGCAGGTAAAACAATAGACTATGACGAATCTTGTGTTGCTAAAATAACATTTAGGTTTTTATTAGCATTTTTAAATAATTATAATTTATTAGTGGATCAAATGGATGTCAAAGTGGCCTTTTTAAATGGAAGAAATTTATATGGAAATACCTGAAGGAATTCATGCTAAAAATGATGAAGTTTGCAAATATCATAAAGCATTATGTGGCTTAAAACAATCCTGAAGGTGTCGGTTTGAACGATTTGAGATAATTTTAAAAGAGGCAGGTTTCAAAATTCTTTAGTTGACCGCAGCCTTTATTTCTTAAGGTGCCCACAGACTAGAGTATATGTATGTCATACGTGCTTGCGTGAATTGTAACTTTTTAACACCGAAAAATGACTTGAAATTGTATTTAACAATTTAATAATAATAAACCAACAACAACTCTATTTTGAACAACATTCCTAAATATATTAAAATATATGCTAACTCTGCATTTCTTATCTTACATAATATTCTTATTTATTTATAGAATTTTCTCGTCCTATAACTCCTCCCATTCCTAAGATCGAAAAATAATGGAGTTGTTTTTTGATTTTGAGTTTGTTTTTCCAATTCAATATCTTCTGTCTTGCTCCTTCTTTTGCTTCTTCGGAATTATCGTACGAACCAAAATATTATTATACTTATATAAATAATTATAATTATTGAGAATAATCCAATTGTTGTGTGCTGTTGTAGAATTTTTATTTCTTGAATAGGTTTTATATTTTTCCCAATTTTATTGATTTCATATAATCCTTCAAAATCTATTTTAGTTAAGTTTGGCGAATTTATGTTTGAATTTCTAAAAATTTAGAATATAATTTCGGCAATATTATTGATTTTTCTTTTCTAATTTGAATATTGGTTAAAAATATTGTTCAGACGGGGGTGTGTGTCGGGGTGTGGCCTCTGCTCTGCTCGGACATCCTCGACTCTTCGTCTGACTCTAAAAGATTGTCTTTTAATTGATAATAATCTGAAAACGACATTGTTTTAGTAACTGGCTCGATAATGTCTATATTCTACAAGGATAAGAATATGTAAGGGCTTGTGTAGGAGTTCAATAGTTCGTGTATAATAGACACACACGTACGGGGTACGAGTTGGCTATGCACGGTCACTATGTCAATAGGAATATAGTTCAGGTGTGTAGGATCGACGTACGCTGTGGGTACGTATGGACCGGGCACTAGCACTATATATATGATGATTGTCCTCATCATCAGGAATACTGAAATGGAAAAAACAGCATTAAGATACTGTAGTTAATAAGTACGATACAATATAGAAGAAATCGCAACAGGTGCGAACTTACCTCCGAATTGAGGTTAGAATCCATTATGTTGTATAAAAATAAACTACGGACATTCAAAATATAAAACAGTTCACTAACAAAGGTTTAAAATAGCACAATCACAATAAGATGACTAAAAAAGCCAACATCTAACACCATTCTGCAGACAAACGCTGTTACGACCCCTGCTCCTCCAATTTTCGCTTCCTTTCCATACTCCGAGACTTGCCAGATTGTTCCGGACATATGGCAATTTCAAAATTGCTAATAAAACTGCTCTAACAGTTAGATCAATTTTTACTAGAGTTAAAGATAAATGTCCGTTGACCTCTCTTACTAATGTTGTGTATAGCGTTCCATGTGGGGACTGTGATAAGCAATATATTGGTCAGACTTTAAGATCACTTTCTAATCGTATTGTTTCACATAAGAGTGATTGTAGATTACATCCTGAACGTTGCGCTTTAGCAAATCATGTCCATTCTCTTGACCATCGTATGAATTTTGAAGCTGTAAGGGTGTTGGAGACAGAGTCTAACAAAATTAAGAGATCATTTTTGGAAATGGCTTTTATTTCGCAATTTAACAATGTCATTAACAAAAAAACTGACACAGACCACTTGAGTGAGATTTATTCCTTTTTGTTATCCTTAGATTACAACTACAACCTTCCTTCCACTAGTGACAATCACGTTCCCTCAATTGACACTACCCTTTTTGCAGATAGCTAACATATCTCTACCTCTTATTTTGGGTGCATTGGTGTTGGTAGATGCACCCATTAACACCTTATTATTATACATATATATATATATATATATATATATATATATATATATATATATATATATATATATATATATATATATTACATAATTATTATTTTTACTTTAATAATTACTATATTACAATATTAGTATTATTATTACTTAATTGCTTTTGATCTTTGTCTTCTTTGGCTGGTGGTGTTTTAACTTTGTCCTCCAAGGTATACGTTTTGTTGTTATACAAACCTCTTACCATGGCAATATATTAATTCCTCTTCTTCTTTCTTATGAATGCAATTTCTCAACCCCTCTGCATTCTTCTTTTCCATCCTTAATATGAACTTTCACAACGGAGACCACTCTCTTATGGTACTTGTTGTCACGTTCATCCACTGAACTATTGGTTGGCATCATTGCCTGTCAATTTAATCCCTCCAAATTAGAAGAATTGGATATCAGTTTCCTGCCGGCTTTTGACAATAAAAAAGCACTCGTGTTCGTTTGTCTGCAGAATGGTGTTAGATGTTGGCTTTTTTAGTCATCTTATTGTGATTGTGCTATTTTAAACCTTTGTTAGTGAACTGTTTCATATTTTGAATGTCCGTAGTTTATTTTTATACAACATAATGGATTCTAACCTCAATTCGGAGGTAAGTTCGCACCTGTTGCGATTTCTTCTATATTGTATCTTACTTATTAACTACAGTATCTTAATGCTGTTTTTTCCATTTCAGTATTCCTGATGATGAGGACAATCATCCTCGAAAGCTTGAAAATTTTCCGTTAAGAGTACACTTTTTTTCCGTTTCTCTTGCTGCATACCCCAATATTCTCCAGTTTTATTCCTAACAGTCAGCAAAGACTATCTTCCTTATATATATATATATATATATATATATATATATATATATATATATATATATATATATATATATTATTGAGTATTAATAAATAATTTCAATTAATTTAATTTAATGCACCAGCGTTGGGATGCCATTTATTGTATATATTTTTTTTAATAGTGCCTCTACGCTGGGAGCCATTTATTGTATATAATAAATAATTTCAATTAATTTAATTTAATGCACCAACGTTGTGATGCCATTTATTGTATTTTTTTTATAATTACGTTAATTTATTTTATTTAATTAATGTTAATCTATTTGATTTAGTTATATTTGGGCGCCAGAATTGGTTCGCTTACCACGAACTACAATTCAAAAATAATATATAAGTTAAAGATATTCTGAATTTGTTTTATCTTTTTATCACTGTATCTCAGGGATGAGATTCGGAACAGGAAACTATAGGTAAGATATCAAAGAAACGCAAGACGAACATAGACAAACGATTTTTAATTAAATATAAACGGTGAAATAAGGAAATATTTTATCAATCAATAAATTGGCGATACATCTTTAAATTCAAAGGAATGCTATTAGCGCAAATCTTCTGAAATACGATTTTCTGAGTTATAATATTATTTACCTCAAACGCAAGTAAATTTCGCTTAATTATTCTAATCCTATGTGTTCTGAATGTACATCCATAACGTTCAATCCCAACTGTCGCTATTGCTAATACGATCGTCGTGTGGTGTGTTACTCTGTGGTTGACATAATTTAGTTTACAAAATGAAGAAAAATGTGTGGCGTGTTTGGAATATATATAGTTTATTTATTTGATGAATTTAGTAAGTATTTATTTTTTTAATATGAGTTTAGTGTTTCATGTCCGATATATAAGTGGAGATTGAATGTTTAAAGCTAATGTTTAACTAATAAATTGATACCAAAAATAATATAACCTAACATATAAATATATCTGAATGTTTTTTATAGGAGAAATTCAATATATACACAAGGTATAATGTTCGTAATTGGTTCTTCTTGACCCAGAATGTGATGCATTTGTAGAAAACGATCGCCTATGATCGAATAAGCGAAACGCAGGATGTGGAAATGATGAGATGTGAAATTATTTCACCAATAGAAATATCTTATCAATATTAAGATATATGGATAGTCGTCGAAATTATATTTAATAAGGTAATGTTCAATCTTACCAATATCTAGACGATATGAAAATTTTATCACTTATTTATTAACGTACGAATGATATTTTTAGTTAGTTCACTTTTCAATATTGTACTAAACACTTTAGTTAACTTTATTTTAGGTTTTTGTTCAAATTATATCAAGTTTTAAAATTTTGGAGAAGAGAAAATTAAACACGTCCTCCATCTAATTAATTCACACCGGCGTCTCTCAAGCTCAGAATCAACAACATTCAAATGTTTTGATTTTTGTTTTTCATTATTCATTTGTCCATAAACAAACATTGTTTTTATCGAATCATAATACCTTTTCTTGCGTTATTGTAGATAAATTCACTGTATTTCTATGCACTTCTATAGTCACTCCGAATTACTCTACCCGAACTATTAACAGAACATTGGTTTCCGCGTTGATATTTTGACCTTGACGTTTCATACAAATAATTGAAAAGTTTATGCAATATACGGGGTTTCTGAAAGTGTTTAATAAAATATAAAATTATAATAGTTGAATTTTGGTTTCAAATTCATGTGATCCTATATACAGTGATCATCATAATTATGTACAAAATTATATTTGACGTAATTTACTTGTCGTTATTGTATCTTCTGTACTTTGAAATATACTTTTAAGAAAAATAGTTACTAAATTAAATAGTAATCTCTTGAATCAATTTATCAATTGTATACTATTCATAAATATTTCTCGACATGTTTAAATTATGTCCTTATGGATTATTTCCTTTTATTGAATTTTTATTACTACTGTTACTAAGATTCACATTATCTGAGTGATGCTAATGATTTAATTTAACTTGATAGATATTTTTCACTTTAATATATATATATATATATATATATATATATATATATATATATATATATATAGAAGATGTAGGAATACCGCGTGATATGTTAACCACAACAATAAAGAGATTTTTGGGTAATTCACGCAAAACGAAAAAGGGCTACTGAAACAGAGTGGTAACCGCGGACATGCATGTTTCCAGCTCATTTGCCTTTTTCAGCACGGTATATCCAAATAAGGATGTGAAATTTGGGAGCAAAGATGTTAATTGAAACATGGGAAAACACAAAACCACGGATTTCAGCAGGGAAATCAAACGCTCATTTGTGCCTGCAATTGGAAGATCCCGAGTTTTCAAATAACAGTATCTTTCGCCCAACCACATCAAACCTCGACTTTCATTTGGAGGAAGCAGAACTAGACGATCTTCAACCGCTAAAAAGTAAATTTGTAGAAAATCAACCTCAATTAATATTCGGACAAGTCTCAAAAACCCCCAGCTTATGGACCTTATTAATTTATTTAGTGTTAATTTTTATTTTTGTATTCTGTATATATAAAAAATGGGCATCGAAGTACTGCAAAGCTGCAAAGAAACAATCCCAGGTGGACCACTCAACCGTTCAACTTCCTCGCTAGCTGCGTAAGCTGAATTTACGAGGGGAGGAATTATATCAACGATTCCCATAGAAACCGATGAGTTGCTGTTCCACGGTATAAGATGAATACCCCGTAATCAGCATAAATATTATATATATACATATATATAAAATTACTTGTTGTAAATAAAGTCAGTCAGTTACTAGATTTCACGTTGTTTATCGTACATTGTAGAAGTATCATTTTGTAAAGTAAACGTTTTTAAAGAGAGTATTTCGAATTAGTAATTTGAAAGTCATGAAACCTAATTTGTGTGATATACACTTTTCACACTGGTCTTTTTTAAGGTGAAAAAGCGCAATATTCTTCTTTTGTAAAGTATTGCTAAATGTTGCTATTGACAGACTCGGTTTATTACGAGAAGAGCACCAGTCAGAGACATAGAAGTCATACAAAGCTTTCATCGAAGTCCACTCAGGTAATAGGTATAATTTTGAAGTCTCTTTACGACTCCATCTTCGGTAAAGTTATCAAAAACTGTTTCAATGAATTGAGTGGTTCTTAATATGCATTCTTACGATTTTTTCTCGAATATACCACCTCACCTGCTGATTTTGTCTAGCAGTAGCGAAATTTTCTTATGTTGACAATTTCCAGGACCGTATAGCTGTCTTCCCAACATCTAATGTGTTAAGAAACATTGTATTACAAACTCTGTAAGCAATATCTTTTACACGTGAGTTATAAATCATTGATATGTCACTTTTAGATTCGTCTTCAACTTTTCTGTGTCTGGGTCTAGTAGTCGGTATAATTTTGATCAAGCTATCAATGTACACACTTTTTTCTCCCCGGCTCATTAACCAGAAAGAGTCAAATATCGATTTTCTATATTTTTCTGTTACATAATTACATTTTAATGCACTCCCTTCCTTCCTAACACATTTGCATCTAGTTTTCATTGCTCGCGCACCCTTTGGTACATTATTCCACTTTCCCTTTTGTTTTTTCTGCCGAAGTATGTTCTTTCTTTTTCCCTATTATATGCGTTTTTTCGATCTGTCCAATTGTTTACTTGACACCTTTTCCGCCTTTTGAATTTTTTAACTGGTTCATCACTACTTTATTCAGATTCTGAATCTGAGTAAGATACTAATCGAGTATCACAATTACTTTAATCACTTATTGAGTCCACAGAAAGAGAATAATTTTCCATAGTGCTCACGACATCAACGTTGTGAATATTATATTCTACATCGTTCATGTTAATAGTAATAGGTAACACGTCTTGTACTTCATAAACTGCACTAGAAATTGAATATTCACCAACTGCTTGAAGTCCTGAGGTTTCCGTTGTATTCTCTTGCAGTACGACACTGTTTCCTATATTACTAATTACAACTGCACTAGAAATTAAATCATCACCCACTGCTTGAAGTCCTGAGGTTTCCGTCGTATCCTCTTGCAGTACGACACTGTCTCCTATATTACTATTTACATCTGCTGGAATTAACTCTTTGCATGTTTGATTGGCAGAAACATTATGATCTCCACATTTTGTGATATTATTTGTGTTTCGTAAGGTATAATCTACCATTTTTTGACAACATGAACGTATCATCTGTAATAAAATGAAATTCCATGTCTGTACTGAAAAATGATTGCTCACAAATTCGTTGCTTTATTGTTATTAATTGAAAAGACAATGTCAAAGTGTATTCTGAAGGAGTCTCATAAGTGGTGTTCTCGGTAAGTTTTATTAAAAAAATTTGAGCATTTTTTCTTTCTCAATTAACATCCATTTTCTTTATTTTTATAAAGTACAGAATTTTTACTAATTTAATCGAGATTTCTCTTCATAGTTTTATTCCTCCAACCCAGGAAGATAAAATTGATATGGCTGGAACGCAGTGGTAATAAATCATTAAATTTGTCGACGAGGAAACGATGGAGGATATGTTTCCTTCGTTTTCAAAAACAGTGTTTATTTATATTTGAGAAAGACGAAGGGATGTTATTAAGACAGTTTAATTTGCCTTCCCATATGAGAGCAAATTAACAAAACTTGATGGTAAGTTTTATTGTATTCAATATAGCATGCTATAATTTTGGACATTGTAAAATGTAAATTGAGTGAAAAAAAGACGAGTACTGAGTGTGTAATTCTATTAAAATTGCAGCTAAGCGCTTTCAGCCGTTAGGCCATTCTCAAAGCTGCCGTCAAGAATAAAACATACAACAGGTGTCAAAAAACATCAAACCCTGTAACTGTTACATACAATGAAATAAAATGTTTGATGTTACATCATTATTTAAGTAAAATTTGTTAAAATTACTCTATAAAGAGGGTGTACAATTGTAATTCACATAACGAAACGTCTAATTTGAAATTATCAACTAAATGATATGTGTGTACACCCTTTTTATAGGGTAATTTTAACAAATTTGACTTAAATAATGATGTAACATCAAACATTTTATTTCATTGTATGTAGCAGTTACAGGGTCTGATGTTTACTGACACCTGTTGTATATTTTTCTCTTGATGACAGCTTTGAGCATGGCCTAACGGCTGAAAGCGCTTAGCTGGAATTTTAATAAAATGATACACTCAGTACTCGTCTTTTCATTCACTCAATTTATATCTAGTGTGTACACCATACTCAGACAATTCCATTTTAAAATATACCCATTGAAAAAATAATAATCTGGGTTTTATTTTATGTTATAGCTATTCCCTCCACCAGCTATGGGATGGAAGGTATTGACCTTTTGCCGATTTTCATATATAGCCCATGGTATGACAATTTATGGGAAATGAAAGTGAGTATTAACTTTTGTATTTGGTCTAGCGGTAACCAAACATCCAAAATATCCAATAAAGACAAAAAATTAAAAAAAACAATGAATCAAAAAATGGTTGAAAACCAAAAAAAATCAAGAATTCCTAAAAAAATCGAAAACTCCAAAAAAAGGAATTCAGAAAAACCAAAAAAATGTAAACATTAAAACATGTTTTGATATTTTTTTGGCTTATTACAAAAACATGTGGACACTTATTATTTCAATAGTAAGCGCATTTTGTTTTCTTTTGTTGATATAAATTTTCAAACATATTTGTGTGTTTACTTATTTATTGTTGTTATTTTGTGTGTTTACTTATAGAAGCTCTACCAGAAACGAGAAAGGACTTCCACGAGTAGGTGGGATTTTTAAGAGCCCTCAAGAAACATTTTAACAATCATAGACTGCCAGGAGCTGCAGAGTAACTTAAAATGCCTCATGCGATGGTTTCATAAAAACGGAATGCTTTTAAATGTAGAAATATACAAATATGCAATAAAATAGGTTTAAGCTTGTGATATAAACCTGTTTAATAATTCTTGTAAAGAAATAAATATGTGTTTCAACTGGAAATGAAATGTTAGATATATTATTTTAAATTTTGTAGTCACAAATGCTGTTTAGCACTCTTATATGTAATTACTTGGTACCTTGTATTTACAGAGCTAGGCAGTAGTTACCAACTTTTCCTTTAAAAGTATTTTAATTACTTTTGTTCTAAGATTCACAGTAATTATACTCAAATTTACTTTCACAAAAAGTTGCCAAAAATAGTAGTTAACTACTCATTGCTAACACTTTTTTTGATTAGGTAAGTAGCAGTACTCCAGTAGTTTGTCCAGTTCTGAGTGTTTATATAAGTATAATTATAAATAAATAAATTAATATAAAGTTATCTTAAATAATTTTCTACCTTTATCTTGATTTAACATCATTTAAAAATCTAATGATACTCCAATCTAGAATGTATGTTACTCAAATTATTTTTTAATTATTGCATTGTTTTTACATTATAGTATATATTTATTGTCATTCTGCTTGTTAAGAAAAGCACTTTGTGAAAGAAATTATTTGTTCTGTATTTTTATACCAAAATAAATCAACTGTTTATATGATTATTGTTTTATTTTTTCCAATTTAACCATTTATGGTCATTTGATATTTCATCTAATTTAACTCAACATCTAATCATTATTGAGTTAATGGAGTTAAATTGAATGAAATGTCAAATGATGGACTATAAATGGTTATTTTGAAATATAATAATTAAAATACAGTAAATTTGAATATACCGCCAAAACCTAAAATTACAGAAATCTTTTTAACCTCACTCTATTGTTTAGTGGGCAGGCTCTTTAGATGGCTCTCCATCTATCTGTGGTCCAGATCTCTTCGACATTAAAAACACTGTCTCAAGGCTTCCTCAATCTTTGGCCATGTATTTAGTTCCATTCTGTTTTCTACCATGGCTTCAGCTTTTCCTACCAGTTTTTCATGTATACAACCCAATAGAGACCGAGAGAGATGATGTTTATGCCATCTGCCGTGAAAAAACACAAACAATGTGATGTAAACACTATTAGTAGTATTAGTAGTTTTGTATAATCAGCGTTTTCAAATGTTCATTTTTTAAAACTGATATTAAATGTTTGTGATGTCGTCATCAAAAGTATCTTTCTGTATTCATGGCTGTTCAAATATGCTGTATAAAAATACTACGCAGTTGAAATTTTATAGTTTCTCCGAAAATTCATTGAACACTGCGTGGATAACCTTAAAACGTCAAAAATGGATAAATGCAGTTAAAACCCATATGTTAGTAAAATGTTCTAATTAAAACATTTTATTAACTATTATTTTGTGTATAATCAGTATGATACTACAATTGGTGTAGCTATTAGAAAAGTTCTTTTTTTTACATAAATAAAAGTTTATTATCAACAGAATAAAATGTTGTTTTCTGTACGATTTCATTGATTATATAAAATAAAAAAAACTTGTTACGTGTTTGCTGACTTTAATATTATATAATAAGTTCATATAATTAAATACTATTAAGGGGAAGAAAGTAAACATTTGTACAAAACGAATCACTTCAAATTTTTTAATTGCATTTCAGAAAACATCGGGAGGATTGGGAACCAAATCAAAATACTAGAATTTGCAGTGCTCATTTTGTCAATAATCAAAAAACAGATAATCCTCTACACCCATCTTACAAACCAACAATTTTTCCTGGCAAAGAAAATAAAAAAAACTATTAATTTTTTGCATTTTGTAGGTTGTTTATTATACTGTTTACATCACAATGTTTTTCTTATTTAACACCAGGGCTCTCTACTTTCGACAGAAGTGCTGCCTTTATAGGTCTCGCTTCCTATACATGGTTGTTTATTTCTATATCATTGTATATGGCATACGTTTCAATTAATTTTTTACAATTGGTTATAAATTTGTTTAATGTGTTACTGTCACCGTCATATTGTTTAATATTTTCCAATTTTAATTTAAATAACTCCCAGTTTAGGGTTTTTGTAGTAGCAGTAGCCATTTTATTTATATTTTCAGATGAAAATGAATTCTCAAAATTATTATTATCTTTAATATTTAATGTATTAAATGTTCCCAATAAATTTTCCAAACCGTTCATAAAATAAATTGGCCGCAAGTATATTTAAAATTTTATAAAACATCTCTCCTACTCTTAAAAAAGGTATGGAAAGGTAAAAAAGGACACTTGGCACTTACAAGCGATTTTTAGAGCTCCGGTTTCTTCTTTCTTCGATAGTAGATTCTTCTGGAATCCGCGCTCGATGTTGAAACACCAAATCGTGCGTTCATTATTAGAACGAGTTGACAAAGTTTTTTTCACGACCGCACGAATCATACTGACTGCGCCAACTTTTTAACACCGAAAACAATTTTTAAAAACTTTATTTTTACAGTATAATAAAAATTACAACACTTTTGAAATAATTACTTGAAAATGTATTTAACAATTTAATAATAATGAACCAACAACAACAACTCTATTTTGAACAACATTCCAATATATACTATAATATATGCTAACTCTGCATTTCTTATTTTATTTACAGTAACATAATTTTCTTATTTATTTCTAGAATTTTCTCGTCCTATAACTCGCGTTGATATTTGCCAGACTGTGGTGAAAAAACCGCAAGCATGTGTGACGCACAAGTTTTCAGGTTTAGCCGAAAATTATGAATGCGTAAGCTTGTGTGTTTATACAAGATTGTCGGTGAAACTAGCGGATGAGGAGAGTATGCGAAAACTATTCCCAACCACAAACGATTTGCGAATTCAACCGAAGTCCGCCAAAAGTATAGGCGGGAAAGAAATGGTTTTGTTTTCAATTTGTAGATTGCCTCCTTAATGGTAATTGTCACATCATCTGTATATTTTCAAAGATTGAGTATGTTGTTGTGGCGTATTGTATATAATATTTTATAGTGTTTTTAATGTTAAAGATATATAAAAAATGGATATCGTCACATGTTCCCAATGTCAAAAAAGCTTTAGTACTATTTTTAATTTAAGGAAACATGCAAAAAAGTTTCATCTGGAGATGATTATTAATACTAAATGACTAAATGATAAGAGCGTATAGGTATCTCAAAATTCATTTTCTACCTATTTATTTTCATACAAAATAGACTAGAAATATTTTAAGTTGATGGATTATAGCAAAGCCGATTTAATATAGACAATTCCTTACGTGGATAAAAACAAATGGAGACCAACTTTTTAGAGGTAGTTTTGGGTTATAATTGCGATTTATTACAATAATCCACTGACATATGAAAGGAGTATAAAATATAAGTCGTTAGCATGACGACTTTAGCTACAAACATCGAATGAAAATTAAACCATCTTTACTTCTGGACTATAAATAAACGGTTTTAAAGATTTAAACTAACTTTTCCGCGTATGTGAGATGCCCTGAACAATATTCTATCATAAAATTGTCACTTGTATACACTTCGGGGTATGTATCGTGCTAACAAACTGAAATATCTCCAAAAATAACCAAAAATGTAGTATATCTGGATTTTTAGGACCCGCTGTAGTCAGCTCAAAATCAATATTGCACATCTGTGAGACAACTTGAAAAATATCCTTTTATCAAATTGGTTACTTGTATACACTCTGTTGGCTGTATCGTGAAGGGTGAAGGGAAGAAAGTAAACATTTGTACAAAGCAAAGAAAATAAAAAGATCTATTAATTTTTTGCATTTTGTTGGTTGTTTATTATACTGTTTACATCACAATGTTTTTCTTTTTTAACACCAGGGCGCTCTACTTTCGTCAGAAGTGCTGCCTCTATAGTTCGGTCTCGATCCCTATTGCGATTCAGCTCACTAAAGCCAGTACAACGAGTGCTATGGTACTTGAGGTACCAAATTATTGTCATTTTTGGAGAATTTTTAGTTTGTTAGCACGATACAGCCTCCAGTGTGGATGATGATGATTGAATATTGTTCACGGCATCTTATAGATGAACCTTATTGATTTTTAGCTCACCAGAGCTAGTACAACGGGTGCTATGGTACCTGAACGGCCACATTTTTTGTCATTTTTGGAGAAATTTCGGGTTAGTACGATACAGCCTCCGGAGTGTATACAAGTGGCCAATTTTATAATTGAATATTTTTCAAGTTTTATCATTCAAGATGTCTCACAGATGTACCCTATTGATTTTCAGCTGACTATAGCGAGTACAGCGGGTCCTATAAATCCAGATGTACTGCATTTTTGGTTACTTTTGGAGAAATTTCGGTTTCTTAGCACGATACATCCCCCCAAGTGTGTACAAGTGACAATTTTATGATAGAATATTATTCAGGGCATCTCACAGATGCGGAAAAGTGAGTTTTAATCTTCAGACCCGTTTATTTTTCTCTAAAAGCGTGTTTTCGTGTTGTTTTTGATGAAAAACGTTTCAAAATTTCAACTTTTTTTGGAGTAAACCAATCCTTTTCTCGCATTAGGTTGGGCGGAAAAGTAATATCAGAATAAAAAAACATGCCAGTTTTTGATTTTGATATATAGTTTTCGATCAAATTTAATTTCAATAATTTTCCTGAATTTTCTCTTTCAAATAACTATTTTATTTTTTGAACACCTGACAAATTTTTTGGATTCCTCCTATGCAAAATTTCATGGAAATCAGAATCAATTTTTTTTCGATTTTCAATCCATAGGGACACTTAGAAATGAGATTATTGCTATACAAATTTCAACTTTAATGTTTTATAACTCGGTATGGAATATTTGTAGAAAATTTCCGTATTTTTTTAATAGTACTGTAATGTTTTTCTTATTTATTTTAAAGTTTTTATTACGACGGGTGGGATAAATTCATACACACGTTAGGTCTATTCACTTAATTTATTTATTCACTAAACTGTTCACTAATTCATATTATGTACACAATATATTCACTTACACTAATTTATATAAACACTTCTCTACTGTTTATTTATTTAGATTGTTTAACTGTTCACCGTTCATCTTACGAGATCAAATCATAATCTAAACTTGTTGGAAGGTAGCCTCTCTTATATATTAACACGTTGACTGTCCCCATAAGAACTTTTCTATTTGCTCATGCGCCCACACGTTTTTTTTAAGTAATCGTTTGCTTACTTTTGTAAACAACTCTTTTGACATAACAGAATAAAATATTTTTGTTTTAAGTAATTTTTTTAATGTTTATATTATAATTCATAGATGTCTATAACTATTTAACGGTTCTCGACGTTCATGGATCACATATGATCATTGTTTCTCGCCCGTTTCTACATGATTTTACTAGCGCTCGCGTCACTCCTCTCTTACCAATATAAACAGAGAATAGCTATATCTTTACAAATTGTAGAATCTTTTATAGGAGGCAATGCGTTAGAGTGTATTTTGAACGTAGTAATAAACCTTGAATATTATTATAGAGATCAGAGTAGTTCATGCCGCGCGGACAATAGATTTTGAAATACAAAATGGGGTTGTGAAACCTGAAGCAGCACTAAAGCACAAGAATAACTAAATAATATTTATTCTTAGGACAAAAGGTTGTAAATTCGATACAAAAGATAGAATTTATCAGAGAGATAGGTGTATTTTCGAACAACGGTTATACAGTAATATCTTAAACACGTTGTAATTATAACGTTTTTTTTAAATACGAAAATATCGACTCAGATTAGGTAGGTCTTATCGGTTTTATAAAAAGACTTTTTGTTCTAGTTATTTTTAGTGTTCTTTTTAACTTATATAAACGGTTATAGTGCGTTATCGAAATACTTTTTGTGTCGTTTATTATGACATAATCGTGTGAAGTAAGTTATATTATACTGTAATTACTCATGATTTAAGATGTTTCGATATATGAGTCTGATAATGTGTCATCGTAATCAGTTTCGCATTTATGTGTAATAACGCCTAAAAATGCATTTATTAATTTTGAATATTCTGATATGATTTATCGATAAATTCAAATAGGTAGGTACCTGTTTATATATCCTTATTCAAGATAGGCATCTATAAGTTTGTTATTAGTTTAATTTGATTGGTTTAGGTTTATTAAACTAACGACAGCAGGTACTTATTTCCAATAACTATTGCTATTTTTTATTTATCTGAATAGCACTTAACATATAAGTATAATTTGTAAATATGTTAAAATAGTATTCCAAATACAGCAAATCCTCAATGTGAATATTCAGTTTAGGTTAAAAATAAAATATTCACTAATAGGTACCAATGGAGATTATGCTAATACCTATCCTATTATTTTACCTAAAAAATATTTTTGTTTCACAAAATTTTATTCACGAGTTAGGTTCCTACTTATTATCACCTATTTACATCTCTAACTATACGTTTTTATTACGTTATAATCTCAACAGCGCATTCCACCGTCTGATGGTCATATGTGTTGCCAAGGGAACTTTGATAAGAGTAGGTCTGCATAAATAAAAAGTAATTACGTACTTAATTCATTATTCAATGACTACAAAGTACCTAATTGTGAAATGTTGCCTGCTAACATTTAAACTGCCCTTGAAATATAATTACATTTTAAAAAAAGTCAAACTGGTAATTTATTTATTTCAAATATAATTCTATAATGTTTAGTTTAAACTAATACATGATGAGAGTAGGTGTAATAATGGATTGTATGAATTTAATTCCTTCACTCCATTTTATTCACATGTAACCGTTTAAGTCTCCCAAATCATGTACGTATTAGAAAGGTGGCAACGCTGACTTGCTCGTATTGCCTTTGAGCTGCTGCCTTCGCCATGCTCTAGTCTAGAAGTTCAAAAGATTTGCAATTTGAATAACTGTGCGATATGCTAACAGACCACAAGGCTGTAAAATTTTGTGTAAAACTACTTTTTCTACAGCCATCATAGAATTGACTCATTTTAATACGCTCAGGCGTGCGAAATGGCACATGTTACACACGCTCAGCATTAAATAGTTACTAGAGGGCCGTGCCAACCTTGTTGTCTAGTAGATTAATAGGCACATCTTCGTGAAGTACCTTTCTTGGGTAAATTATTTCCCAAGTTATTCAAAAGAAAATGGTTCCCGACTTTTCTTCTTGCTGGCCACAGTTCGTTTGCTCACATTTAATTTCCTATTAGTGAATTCCCCAATCAATTCATTCGCTAATTTGTTACGGAAAGCTAACTGCACCGTAGGTTTTTCTTTTAATTATTTTTGTTGAACTGTAGCCTTTTAAATTATAAATACATTAACTATAGAAGCATATATTAGAATCAGGGGTTCTCAAACTTTTTGACACTGCGACCCCCTTTTTAGACGTAGTATTTCGGCGACCCCCCTATTTTTAAATATAAAAAAAATGAAAAAAAAACACTATTGGCTAAGTTTTATCCATAAAAATACTATTAACTAGTAAAAATAAATACAAATTGTTGTCACTTGAATTGTTTTATAATAATGCTGAAAATTAATGTGCAGAAAAATACTGCAACCCTCTGTCGAGCAGTTTAAGGTAAAATTAATGAGCAGTGGTTTTCTGCAATTGTTTACCGAGGGAACTGTCAGATGTTTTTAATTTTGCTATAACTAACATTTTCAATACAAATGTAGTCTTGTTGCAATTCAACTTAATTGAATGCTAGTTAAAATAAAAATAAACTCTGTTCATTATTTATTTATAATCTTTATTTATTCTGTAATTATTTATTATTTATACACTGGCAAAAATTGTATTTTTGAATGTCCAACTCCAACAATTCACATAAACGAATAACAAAACTATATGACCATATGGAGAAAACACAAACTTCAAATAATGTCAAATTGCTCGACACAGGATTGCAGTAACTTTCCGCACACCAATTTTGGGCATAAGAGAAAGTGGGATAACTCACTTCGTGGCACGAACAAGGACAAAGCAATGATGACTCATGGGGCCTAGAATAGACTGCAGTCACAGCTGTCTGCGCGCGCGAACTCTGCCAGCCGGTGCCCGGCAGACGACACGACAGTCTGGCTTCTTGAGTCGATCACTCAACACTATGTGTACTTTGTGAGTAGTATGTAGCAATGGATACGTTTTTGAAAAGACCGTCGTCAAGTAGTGATGCTAGTGCTAGTGAGTGCGGAAAGACAAAATTCCTCAAATATGACCAGTCGTACACACAATTCGGTTTCACTGAAGTGGCAAACAAACCTCAATGTGTGGTGTGTAGTGAAGTGTTGTCAGCTGAAAGCATGAAGCCTTCGAAAATGAAACTCCATCTTGAAACTAAACATTTTGCTTTGAAAGACAAACCAGTGGAATTTTTCCAAAGAAAACTGTTATCCCTTCGAAGTCAACAGGTAAACATTACAGATCTTGCTAATGTTAATAAAAATGCTCTTAAAGCTTCATACGAGGTAGCACTCAAGATTGCTAAAAAAGGGAAACCCCATACAATTGCTGAGGAATTAATTCTTCCTGCTGCAATCGATATGGTTTCAAATATAATCAGTCCTCAAGATGCTGAAAAATTGAAAAAAGTCCCGTTATCAAATGATACTATTTCAAGAAGAATATGTGACATGGCTGAAGATGTTCAGAACCAGCTAAAGAAGCAAATAAGAGACAGTACTTTTTTACAATTCAGTTGGATGAGTCAACAGATGTTGCCAACTGTGCTCAGTTTTTATGCTTCATCCGGTACGATTACGGTGATGCTATTCATGAAAATATTTTGTTTTGTAAGCCCCTGCCGGGTAATACAACTGGTGAAAGTCTTTATAAGGTGTTTGTCGAAGCAACTGAACCTTTTGAATTGGATTGGAAGAAATGTGTGTAAATTTGTAGTGATGGAGCAATGGCCCTTACGGGAAAGAAGAGTGGCTTGATTGCCAGGTTGAAATCATTTATACCGAATGCAAGCTGGGTCCACTGTTTTTTACATAGGCAAGCTTTGGCAGCTAAGAAAATGCCAGATGGATTACGGCAAGTGTTAAATGAAGCTGTCAAGATAGTGAACTACATCAAAAGTCGCCCGCTGCAAAGTAGGTTGTTTAATAACTTGTGTGAAGAGGTAGGAGCTTTGCATAAACATTTTTTATTTCACACTGAAGTACGGTGGCTATCCCGTGGCAATGTATTAAGCAGGCTGTTTGGATTAAAGTCAGAAATGTTGTTATTTTTGGTTGATAGTAAACCCGAACTTTCCACTTTTTTCAGTGATGAAAAGTGGTTGGTTAAACTTGCTTATTTGGCTGACATCTTCTCTCACCTTAATATTTTGAACTTATCCCTACAAGGACCAGACAAAAATTTGCTATATGCTCAAGACAGAGTAAATGCATTTGTAAAAAAACTCAGTGTTTGGAACGCAAGAGTTAAGAAAGAAGATTTTGAAAATTTTACACTAACTCAAGAGTTTATAGAGTATCTGTCAAGTATTAACGCTACATCCCCTGACACTTCATCTCTCTCCTTACTAGTATCTTCTCATATCGAAGGTTTGATTGAACAGCTGACAGATTACATTCCAAATAAGGATACGACTGGGGTTTTGTGGGTAGTCAATCCATTCAGTGATCAAGTCGTAACAAAAGCTGAGCTAACTGCTCATCAACATGATTAACTGATTGAAATTTCAAGTGATCAGTCAGCAAAACTCACTTTTAACAGTGCTTGTATCGACAAATTTTGGATAGGTATTAAAAATGAATACCCAGAACTGCCCACAAAAGCATTACAGACTTATAACTGTGAACAAGGTTTCTCCATAATGGTGAATATCAAAACAAAATCAAGAAATTGTTTGACCCTGGAAAATGACATTCTTTTGTGTATAACAAAACTCAATCCGGACATAAAAAAATTGGTTAATTCCAAACAAGCTCATGTTTCCCATTAAACAGTATTAGGCCTTTTTCAACTTGTATGTGTATTACAAATTTGTGTAGCCTATAAATTTTGTTATTAATAAAAACTACAGCTATGACTGATTTGTTTTTTTCCTCCTTATCCCGCGACCCCCCTGGACACATCACGCGAGCCCCCTGGGGGTCGCGACCCACAGTTTGAGAACCCCAGTATTAGATAATAGAAGATTTTCATATATTATCTTCGTGATTTTTATGATATATTATAACATGAATGGAGCTGATCATAGAGGTCCACTCCTCGCATGTTGCTATTGTAATCGCGAATGGAATTATGACAGCTGGCAGTTTCTAAATCGCCCTTTTTATTTCTCCTCTGAACAGTAGATCTACTTAGAAGATTGTGCATGGTACTTCCAATTAACATACATTTTGCTCCCCAATCTTTCTACTTGACTACGGATTTGTAAGTTGCAGTAGCAAAGTGAGGTGTAAGGGGTGACGGTAACGAACCAATACCGGCCCAAATGACAACCTCGCCTGCACGTGATGCATCCTGCTGGATAACTAAAGAGGCTCTGTCGACCGAACGGCAGCCGGAACAAGTAGACCCATCTCAACAAGCAACAGCTTCGGGTGGAAGAGTTGTTGAGAAACAGGGCAACCCCTTGTCTTAGGAATGAGAAATTGTTCCTAAAGGCGGATGAACCCTAGAATGGGTCAACGGCATGGAGATGCAGAAGGCTACGGAAAACCACTGCCATAAATCTCCAGGACACAACGCGTTCACAGACTTTATTATGGAAAGAAAATAAGAATGGCCTCCAGTCCCAGGCAGGTGGTAAATCACCAGGAGGTGCAAATAATTCCCCGGCATAACATAGTAAAGTTGAAGAACAGGATCGGAACGTGGAATGTACGCACACTGTATGCAGCAGGAAAACTCGCAAATGCAGTAAATGAAATGGAAAGATTAAACTTTGACATATGGTTAGGAACTGTCACGTTGGAGAAAAAAAGTATGAAATTAAAACTTCCACCATCAAATTAATTTCAAGAGTATAGAGTCAAATTGGATATTATTTTACTATACTTTACCTCATAAACATAAAAAAACATCTGAGCTAGCCGAATTTGAAATTGAATAATAATTAATATATAATAAAAATAAATAAAAATTTTAATTATTGTATAAACATCGATATTTAACAATATATATTATTGTGTCTAAGGAATCGTACAAATAACTATTTATATAAATAACCACATGACCAACTCTGTATTTGATATCCATATACATTAATTTACCTTAATAGAAGAATACGGAACCATTTCGAATAAGTCTGCAATAGGCTGAAATAAAAACAAACAAAATTTAGTAATAAAATAAAATATAATATAACAAGTTTTGATATACCCTGTATATTGAATAATTCAAACTGGAAGTAAGAAGTGAAAAAAACAGGAATGCAAACTTTGAAATATAAAACTTTTAAAATACCAACTGTCAAAGTAATGTTTACAACTCTACATATAAGAGTAAATTGACAACCAGGATTTTAAAAATAATACCATAAGATAAGAATCACATGCAAATTAAAGTAATTAATTGAATTAACATAAATAAAGTAATAATATTTTGGAATATAGAGAAACTAATTTAGTAACTAACTTGTAAAGCCTTTGTGATTGGTAGAGATATTTGAAACAAAAATCTAAGAGGGTTTTTTTGTTAGAAACAATTGAAGGGGAAAAATCAATAAATGGTAGATGGTCTCATGAGAAACAGGGAGACATGTTACTCCTATGATAGTTTAACAATAGAAAACTAAGAAATAGTATTCAAATCAATAATTAAGGTTGTAAACCAATAAAAAGCAGTAACAAATAATGTAAGAACAGTGAACAATAATAATTACCAACTTTTATCCAACATTAAGTGACTTCGTATAATCCTAAATTTCTCCATCAACATTCCATTTATTCGAGAAGGACTAGACATTGTGATTTCTTACTAGAAGTCCGAATTACACCAAAATATATGAGAATCGTCAAGCAGTGTAACGAACTTCCGAATGTTTCAAACTTAGTTCGTAATCTAAAACGTGACAATGTACTTATAAACATTTTATTTAATCAAAGAAAAATAGGTATCAAAACAATGTATACATCAACTATTAGTTAATTATATAAGACATACTTACTGAAAATTTCAATTTCATCAACATAGATAAGATATTACATTTTCTTCTTCTTTTTACTAAGACTATAGTGCGACTAAACCATCAATAAATATTGATCCATACTATTTTCTATAAGTATAGCTTATTAACAAACTGTATGAATGAAGTATGCATGAAATTAGTTAAGAACTTGAATTTATAATTGAATTGAGTATTATTTAAACCATAAAATAAAATAGTTGTCCTCGTTTAAACCATTTATTAAACCCTATTGTGGAGTTGTTATTCTATGGTTCCTCGTTGACACACATATAACGAGAGCATTGTATCTATGTAGGTCGAGTACAGAGTCGGTCTTGATAAATTAAATTACGTGCTCTTTTTCAACCCACAGATATTCCCTGAGATGAAATTTTAAAAACAAGGATATTATTTATATATAATCAAATATAAAGATTACAGAGTCGGCCAGAGAAAAAATTAAATTCATTTACAAATTATTAATTGTTGTGACTAAATTAAAGAATAATAATCTCAATCCTCATAAACAATTATACATATAACACAATAAAATGGCACCAAAAACGTGGGGCAATAAAATAAATTCACAACAATATATATATACATATATATATATATATATATATATATATATATATATATATATATATATATATATATATATATATATATTGAACTTATCGTAAATAGTATTAAAGAGAATAAGACACGAATATATGAAGTTTGCAACTTTGTCAAGTAACAGGTGGAGATTACTTCCTTCTAATGGTAATAATATGAGAGAAATATATATCTCATATTGAATTGAACACCTATGATATCAATTATTCCGCATAACTATAGAAATACATAAGTAATATTGAAATTATTTACCTTAAATTCCAGAATGTAAACAACATCTTTCATAAATTTTAATCATTTCCTTAGTAAATTTTAAATTCACTTTCTTGTTAACAGCACAAATAATAAATTGTATACAGCATTTAGAATATCCAACATTGAATCTGAAAAGAACATAAAATTATTATTAGACAATAATAAACACAATATTTGATAACAATATACAGACAAAATTGCCATATTTATCTAAATGAAATAACAGAAGTGTCAATTAAAACTTCATGTCCGTTAGCACGGAATGATGATAGCAGAAATATATTCAACCATAGAATTATTCATGTTTCTGTATTTGGAAAGCAAAGAGGATATTTGGAAAACATAACTGAATTAAATAATAGG